>BLAL01000160.1:0-1316494 GCA_015698045.1 Rhizophagus clarus
CTTTGTGGCGTGTTCTTTTTTTGTTTTGATATTTTTTATTTATAATAATATAAATAATAATGCATTTAAATCACAACTCTGGCACTAAATAAAATTATTAAGACATTTTTTGAATATTATCTTGAATGCCAAATTGATATGATGATAATGTTAAATTCATATTGCAGAAATAAAAAAAAAATTGTTCAATATGGAAGTCAGTAATTTGATGGCTGTTTAAAATCTAAGGTTTCTGTTAAGATTGTTTGTTTCTTTACTATAAAAATGCTGATCAATAACTTTTAGTTCAGTAAAAATTATTAATTTGTATAATAAATTCCTTTTATTCAGCAATAAATTTTTGAAGTTCAAATAATTTTGACATTTAATTTTAATTTATAAATATCCAGATGTTCAAAGCACGCCTTAGCAAAATTTTGCCAATTGTCATACAACTGAAATTTAACGCGTCTACTGGATTTTCTACAGATTCTACCCAATCACGATGTTGTCGTAAAAATTTTTAATATAAAAAATGCTTGCTCGATCTGTAAGCAATAAATTTTTAAATAATGGAAGATTAAATTCTTACGGGATTATAATCGGGAGAATAAGATGGCAAAAACTCAAGTCGTATTCCTTTCTCCTCACAAATATTCTGCAAACGCTGACTTTTATGTATAGATACATTATCTAAGATTAAAACGCTATACTAGTTATTTAACTAAATAAAATATTAAATAAAAATATTTATTATAGTCTATGTGGTTTATATTTCGCTTCGAAAAATGGTAAACAAGTTGGGAAGAAAAAGAGATGGTTAACGCGGCACAATAAAAAATCAATAATCTACGTACAACGCGAAATCAGGTCACATGAATTATTAGCAGAGTGGTGGCGCTATGATATATTGTAATCTTTATTATCATAAAGGAATAAAAACATATCAATGTTATCACGGTCTTTTATGTGATATGTACTGTATTTATGAAAAAAGATGGAGTTTTAAAGAGCTAGCAATGTTTCTTCCGCTAACGGGAAGGAATTTCTAGATCTTCTGTAATAACATCTAACTCCTTAACCTTTTCTTTGATATTTGCGCTTTCAGTTTCAACCCCAGACTATTTTGAAGGCATTTTTCTGGAGAATTCTATTATTTATCTAGTGAAGTTTCAGATAATTTTGTAAAATCGATGGCTGAAACGTATCGCTTAAGATTCTCTTTAAAAACCACCTCACGTGATATGAAATTGTTTACTTCCTCGTCGGTAGGATCTGGAACTGTTCCGTATATCCACTTTAATAGAAAAAAAATTTAAATCATTAATCATTGTAATAAAACAACAACATAACGATATGAATATCGATCACCTTTCTACAATTTGTCGAAATTCTTTTACTAATGTTGAAAGTACATTTTTCAATTGATATCGATAGTCGGAAAATGATTTACGATATCGTTCGTTAATTGACTTCGCCACGCTTTGATAAGCATCATGCCCAAAAATTTTTGTGTTATTTAATCAAACGCATGATCGGGCAGATTTCTAGTTCGCAAAAAAAGGCATTTCATTTCTTCGTCAATAAGACGATAATTATCCTAAACAGTAATAATATCAAATAATACATAATACATCAGTAATTCTGTGTAATAACGATTGTTCTTAATTGGTAAGAATGTAACAACCAAATAAGAAATGGATTTTACGTTGTCAGATGGTGACGAAGTCGAGGTGGTTAGTGGCAAATTTGTTGATGGCTGCTTCGTCGAGGCATCAAGCATTTTGTTTGCCAGATGTAGTACACTTGGATGTAAGACCAACCAATTGCAAATTTGCAATTGATTGGTCATTGCGCCAAATTGAACCGGAATTTCTTCTTCACTCTCTAGAAGTAATATTAAATGAGAATAAAATTATATTCATTAATTATGTTCAGATTTTATGTTTTTACCGCTTTCATCATTTTCATTTTCTTCTTGTTCTTTATCTTTCTCTCTCCTATCCCCTCCTCTCTCTCTCTTTCTCTCTCTCTCCTCTTCTTTTCTCTTTTTCCTTCTCTCTTTTCTCTCTTTATCTCTCCTCTCCATCTCTTTCTTCTCATTTTCTCTTCTTTCTTTTTCAATATTTCTTTCTTCTTGCTCTGGAAGCATATCTTCATTATAACGAAGTAAATTTAGTTTTAAATAAATTCGCGAGAAAATATCATTTCAATTGAATAAATAAAACAATTATTATAACGTATTTACCAAAAATAATTCTGTTCCATATCATCATCTTGTCTATTATTACCTTTCCATATCTACATCTTGTCCAATGTAAATTATCTTGTTCATGTTCACTTCCTTCCTCTCTCCTTTCATCTCTTTCCTTATTATAATCACGTGGAAGAGTGGCAACATATGTACGAATATTTTTGTAGTCTTTGCAGCTTTTGTTGCCTTGTCTTTAGGTATCATTATAATAGTATTAGGCGCAATATATATAAATTTTAAATCAAAAATATAATATTATTACCTTTTTCTGTTACTCCTCTGCGTTAGTCATGATAAAACAAACAAGATGGTACTTATCGGTATTGTGCTAGTAGCAACGTAAAGAAAATAGGTGATTCGTCACGTAAAGAAATAGGTGATTCCTGACGAAACGAATATAGCATCATCTTTATTTATTTATAGAGATTTCTCCTAATATTAAGAAAAAATTACATCGTGACCGCAGCACATAAAAGGAAATTGGTTAGCATTCTCGAAAAAAACGTTCATGGTTACATTAAATCTTGGATAGTGATCGGAGAATTTGTTAATGGGTTACATCGATTCTTTATGACGAAAATTTGGGAAATTTGACGTCTTAACGTGTTACATGTAAAGAATTATATATGAGTATCGTAACTGTAGGACATAACGGAATTTGACCAACAAAATTTTCAAATTATTGGAATAATTGATCGGGAAATCCTTAATGGGTATATTAGCTCTTGTCCACAGAACATTAATGGTAATTTCGAGCAATATTTAACGGTTACAAGTAAAGAAACTTTATATGAATATCGTGATCGCAGGACATAAACAGATTTTCGGGATAATTGATCAGGAGAAAAAATTTGTTAATGGTTACATAATCAGGGTTGAAGAATTATACTGTACGTACTATATTATGCTGTCCTAATACTTAAATAGAGTACATTTTTTCATATGTTAATATATTATATATTTATTTTAATAATTAGGATTGTTCTTTTAATCTAATCTAAATAGAAAAAATATTATATTAAATATTTAACAGTGCAATATTAATGCAATGTTTACAGTACATTGATGAAATTTGGGCAATGGAAAAATTGCGGTTACATGTAAGGTGATCGCAGGACATAAATAGAAATTTAGATCAAAAAATTGGTCGGAAAAATTTTGTCAACAGTTCTGTTGATTCTTTATCTGCAAAAGATCTTTATTTGCAGTACATTGGTGGAATCTAGGGTAATGATCTGAAAAATTTGACATGAATATCGTGGTCGCAATAAATAAATAGAAATTTAGATCAATAATTGATCGGAAAAAATTATTAATGGTTACATTGATTTTTTATCTGCAGCGCATTGATAGAATTCAGGGGTTATCTGAAAAATTTGACATGATATCGTGATCGCAAGATATAAACGGATTTTCAGGATAATTGATCAGGAGAAAAAATTTGTTAATGTTTACATAATCAGGGTTGAAGAATTATACTGTACGTACTATATTACTATGCTGTCCTAATACTTAAATAGAGTACATTTTCATATGTTTAATATATTATATATTTATTTAATAATTAGGATTGATAATAAATTATTAACTATTCTTTTAATCTTAATAGAAAAAAATATTATATTAAATATTTAACAGTACATATTAGTGCAATGTATACAGTAAATTGATGAAATTTTGGGAAATGGAAAAATTGCGGTTACATGTAAGGTGATCGCAGGACATGAACAGAAATTTAGATCAACAAATTGATCAGAAAAAAATTTTGTCAACAGTTTTGTTGATTCTTTATCTGCAAAAGATCTTTATCTGCAGCACATTTGTGGAATCTAGGGTAATGATCTGAAAAATTTGGCATGAATATCGTGGTCGCAATAAATAAATAGAATTTAGATCAATAATTGACCGGAAAAAAATTGTTAATGATTACATTGATTTTTTATCTGCAGCGCATTGATAGAATTCAGGGGTAATCTGAAAAATTTGACGTGAATATCGTGATCGCAGGACATAAACGGATTTTCGGATAATTGATCAGGAGAAAATTTGTTATGGTTACATAATCAGGGTGAAGAATTATACTGTACGTACTATATTATGCTGTCCTAATACTTAAATAGAGTACATTTTTCATAAGTTAATATATTATATATTTATTTTAATAATTAGGATTGATAATAAATATTAACTATTCTTTTAATCTTAATAGAAAAAATATTATATTAAATATTTAACAGTGCAATATTAGTGCAATGTAAAGTAAATTGATGAAATTTTGGGAAATGGAAAAATTGCGGTTACATGTAAGGTGATCGCAGGACATGAACAGAAATTTAGATCAAAAAATTGATCAGAAAAAAATTTTGTCAACAGTTCTGTTGATTCTTTATCTGCAAAAGATCTTATCTGCAGCACATTGGTGGAATCTAGGGTAATGATCTGAAAAATTTGACATGAATATCGTGGTCGCGATAAATAAATGGAAATTTAGATCAATAATTGATCAGGAAAAAAAATTGTTAATGGTTACATTGATTTTATCTGCAGCGCATTGACAGAATTTGTTACATTAGTTCTCTATCTCGGAATTATGTAATGAAGTTTAAAAAAAACTTTTCAAGTTGTTGACCCAAATTTCCTTTTATATAGTGCAGTCATGATATCACAGTCGTAATATTATAAAAAAATTTACTTTGTGCTTTTTTCCCAAAGAATTCAATTGATATTTTTTTTAAAGTTTGACTGTCCATATCTTATCAGTTACATATAAAAATACCACATCTCAGATCAGAGTTTTTAGATTTCTAATAAAAAAAAGATAGAAAGAAAATGTCCTCTCCCAACCTAGTAGAGAAGAAACAGGTATAAAAAAAAAATACCTGGTATATAATTCATTAAATAACGTATGATAATATTCAAATAGTTTCTTTCATATATAGATAATATGATATTGATCTCGTTAGACGATCTAATAAAAGAACAAACCCGATCGAACGATCTTCTCCAGACCAACATTAAAAAGAAACGGAAATGTCCATCTCGTAACAACCGAGCGAAGACCATGGGAGACTGGGCTCGGATGGTGAAAAAAGTATGATCATTTGATTCTTTAATATTTTGTGATAATTTGAAATATTTAACACTTTAAAATTATTTGTTAGAATTGATATTGCCATTATATGAAATTAATATCTCATTAATATTATATCCACCTTCTTTCAATTTATTTCAATAAAAAAATAAATCTTATGTAATTTTATAATTGTATATATCCGTAAAGCTCACAACTAGTGATTTTATCATAATAATTGATTGTAATAATTTAAAATCATAAAAATCAAAATTTCATATAAACTGGAACACGAATTGCTAACAATTTTTTTCTGATCATTTGTCTTGTCTAAATGTGCTGCGATCACGATATTCTTAAAATGTAATGTCAATTTTTCAGAAAAGCTTTGTTAACCAATTTCCGTTATGTCTAGCAGCCTATATAAATTTCTTTACATGTAATCGTCAAAACATCAATCCTAAATTCAAGAGCTTTGTTAACCCAAATTTCTATAGTTACGATGTTGTTCATTATATAATTCATTAGTTAATGTAACTAACTATTAACAAATTTTTTTTCCGATCAATTATCCCAAAATTCGATGATCTAAATTTCCGCTTATGTCCTGCAGTCACAATATTCATATAAATTCCTTTACATATAACCGTTAAAGAAGTCAACTCTTCAGATCATTGCCTCAAAACTTCGTTAATGCATTGTAAGTAAAGAACTAATGTAGCCATTAAGAAAATTTCTGATCAATTCAAATTTTCGTTTATGTCCCGCGGTCACAATATTCATACAAAATTTCTTTGCATGTCGATTTTCCCCAAAATTTAAGAAATTAGTAATCTAAATTTCTGTTTATGTTCTGCAGTCACGCACGATATTCATACAAATTTCTTTGCATGTAACTGTTGTTAACACGTCAATTTTAGATCATTTTCCCCAAGATTTCCATTAATGTACTGTGATCCAAGAACTAATGTAACCATTGACAATTTTTTTTTCTCGAAATTTCAATATAAATTTCCGTTTATAAATTTCCGTTTATGTCCTGCGGTCACGATTTCATACAAATTTCTTTACATGTAACCAGATCATTGCCCAAAATTTCCGTTAATGAGAAATTTGTTAACCCAAAATTTCTGTTTATGTGCTGCGGTCGTGATACTATGATTTCCAATTAAAAATATTATAAAAGCAGTTAATGAATTAAATACACAAACGCGCATGGACATTTTTTAAATTTACTCATTTTATTATTCCTTATTATAATTATTATCATAGCCATGTTACGAAATAAACCTCGAAAAGCGAATATTGCTACATTACCTTTTCGTATCCGTAATAATTTTAGAAGGTTGCCCAACAGATTTTTATTATCAGATAATGATGACAATGAAAAAATGGTACAAAAAGATTTTGAAGATGATAATATTAGCGGCGAAGAGTATAATGAATATGACGACGGAGATGATGATTTAGAACAACGAAGCGATGATGATCATATAGAACAGCGAAGCGATAATGGTGATGATTTAGAACAACGAAGCGATGATGATCATATAGAACAGCGAAGCGATAATGGTGATGATTTAGAACAACGAAGCGATGATGATCATATAGAACAGCGAAGCGATAATGGTGATGATTTAGAACAATGAAGCGATGATGATCATATAGAACAGCGAAGCGATAATGGTGATGATTTAGAATAACGAAGCGATGATGATCATATAGAACAGCGAAGCGATAATGGTGATGATTTAGAATAACGAAGCAATGATGATCATTTAGAACAACGAAGCGATAATGATCATTTAGAATAACAAAACGATAATGATGATGATTTAGAACAACGAAGCAATAATGAAGAAGGTGATACCAACATGATTTCAACATCATCAGAGAATGAAACAGAAAGCGATTATATAATGTTCTTAGAAAGTGATGAAGAATATGAAACAATGTCGTCAGATAATGAAGAAAGACATGATTCTGATATCTCAGAAGAAAAGCTATTCGTTGATGAAGCATTGGCTAAAGATAAGTTACCATCTTATGATGGTGATTTTGCTCCATATTTTCAAAATTTAACTACTGCTGCCTTATTTTGTTGGATTTATAAGCATAATATTTCAACAAATGCATATGAAGATCTTGTTGACATTATCATGAGACCAGAATTTAATAGAGATCATATTGTAAAGAATATTCGGAGATTTCGAGCATGGAGGGAGCGTCTTCCTCTTCCCTCAATATCAGCAAAATCTATCTCAATTTCATCAAAAAAAAACACCATCAACTTTAAAGGATTCAAAGATGGCATATCAACTTTCAATAAGTGATATCATTTGGAATGTTCTTAACAACCCATCACTATTAAAGGAAATGTATTTTGGTGCTGGTGTCGATTCAAAAACAAAATCTGAGTACTGGCATGGTACCTTATGGGCAGAGTCACCTCTTTTCGGTCAAGAACAATTAATGATATCAGGGGGTAATTATTTATTAAATGCAAGCTGATGGTAGAGAGGCGAAGCAATAAAGTACAAGAGACTAACATTTTTTTCATATGTATATAATAGAGATATACCAATGCGGCAATTTTGTTTACTATTACGACAATGAGCGAAAACTTGGCAGATTGAGAGCGATATTATTAAATGAAGAGAACCAACAGTATCGGCTGAGAATCCAAAAAGTTCTAGATTATAGTGACTTGCCTGGAACTTTTAAGGGAGAATTAAGACAAAATCGCTCTCTTTCCGGAGAAGTTTGGTTACAAGATGAACCATTCTTGACAATAACAACATCACAAATTTCAGAAAAGGTTGCTGCAGATACACTACGAATTACTGAAATACTTTATAAACATCATACACACTGGCACATTCGTGATGCAACGTTCTCTTATCAACATCCTTCAGAATATATTTCCATAAGGCAGCCACCATCTCCAACAATTCCGGTTTATAAGCTGTTTTTGGACATATACTACGATGATTTTGGAACATTTAGGAATGTTTATCATTCGTTAGGAGGTGTTTATGTGCAGTTTGGAAATATGCCTGCCCGTCAAAGAAAGTTGCTCAAAAATCACTTTGTTCTCGGGTTTGTTCCTTTCGGTGGTAATTTCAATGAATTCATGTTGCCATTTATTTCTGAAATGAAAGAATTCGAACAAGGAAAATTAATGGAAGTGAATGGCCAAGATGCTTGGGTGATAGCCAGTTTAGGTGTCATAACTGCTGATTTACCACAAGGGAATGACATGTGTGGTGTATTACGACATAATGCCAATAAAGGTTGCCGCACTTGTACAGCCTCTCGAGAATCACTTACCAACTTCTCTCAGGATGTACCAGCAACATCAAGATATCATCACATCACTGACGATCAATTTAAAGAGATATTTAACGAACCTGCTACCACAAGGCAAAGACGACTTTGTACTGAGTTTGGACTAAGAACAAGGCCTAGCATTTTGGATAGGCTGCTAAGAGAAAGGCATCTACAGACACCTCAAGATGTATATCATGCAACTGCTGGGAAGATTGGACGACTTCTTAAATTAACGTATGATCTTTGAATTTAATTAACTTTAGCTAGATATGTAACGAACAAAATCTTTTAATAAAGCTTTTTGATTTCCACAGGTGCGAATTATTTTCACAAAAAGGAGAGGACGAGTTTATCAAAGCCTGGAAGAACTTTGAGAAACCAAAAAAATGGTCTCGTTTGCCAAATCCAATTAGTCACAATGCTAGTTTCATGATGTCTGACTATCTTAGGCTTGCTATGATAATGCCTTTTATACTTAATAGTTTTTTTAGAAACATCAAGCTTAAAGGAAAATGAATCCAGAAGCATTCTGCGACGAATTCAAGAATCACGCATTAACATGGCGAAAAATGTAATAATTGCTTGTTGGGTATATGTAGCAAAAACAATGAGGATGGTTTTTGAAAGCAAGTTTACATTAGATTCGTATGACGAATTACAAAAATGCCTTGAAGAAGAAATGAAAATTCTTCCAAAGGTACAATTATTCATAATTCTTATATAATTTTTATTTTTTATTTATCAATATATAAAATATTATTTAATAATGTGGCTTTAGGTTTTCCCTGAATTTGCTAACTTACCAAACCTGCATATCAATATCCACTTGCTGGTGCATGCAAGGACTTATGGTACTCTTATAAACACTCAAGTTGGTATCAAAGAGATGGTGCATCGGATCTTTAAAGCAATGGTACCACGAACAAATTGCAAGAATATCGAGCTAGACTTGTTAAAGCGGTATACTACGCTCTTTGCAATTCGTCATTTAGTAGATGGAGGCGCAGATCAAAGATTATCACAACCTTGTAGAGGTTTCGCTACTATGTCCTCAAATTTTAGAAATTTATTGACTAATTGGTATATTACTAAAGACAAGGTATCAAATGAACAAGAACCGGAAGAAAATGAAGAAGGTTTGTATTACAATTTTATAATAATAATATTTCCGCAATTATTAACGTAATTTTATTTATATAGCGATTTCATCTCCAGTGGATTTTATTACAAATATTATCTTAAAGAGGAGCTTGTCCCGTCAGGATCGTGAAAATATCATGAAAAATTTGCCAAATTTCAAATCTGAGCTGCTTCTTTCATTTATGGACATTGGACAAAAGTCAGCTCTTATATATTCTCAAATGGGCTGGTATGAATTGGCGACATACACTATGGAAGAAAGCGATGGCGTCTTTTCCAAAGTACATCTTCATATTGGTGACGTCGTGTCGTAACAATACACGAGGAAGACAGTGGTGAATGTTATGCGATTATAAAAGGGATCTTCAAATACAAAGGCAATGATGATAAATATTATACCTTTATTACAATTGATTGGTTTGACAATATTAACAGAATTCACAACGTATTAAAATGTCCTCTTTTTCGCATTCAGACAAGTCAAGACATTCGCTGGAGAAGAATCTTCCCGATATCAATAATTGACCACGTACAGAAAGTTCACTTTGTCTATGATACGAAAATTGATTTGTGGATAAAAAATAATTATTATTTTACGGCTATATAGCTTTATTAGTAATATTATGTTAATAAATTTACAATATAAATATAAGTTTATACTACGTTTACTCATTAAATTCATTATTGTTTTAACAATATCAAAATGATACAGTATCTTTTTTTATTAAATAAATGCAACAATATCGTTTTGATATCGTTATGGTATCATGACCGGTCCATTACTTATCACGTGATAACGTGACTTTGTATTGATTATCCAATCAAAATCATTGTTTGTTTGTTAAAACATTCGCACGACGGTTATTTCTACTCCATTCTCTACATTTTACTGTAATAACTTACATTTTAATATTGTCAGTCTATTTAAAATATTTCTTAATAATATTAACAATCATATACGCGTCTATTTTTTATTCCGGCGTAATCTCAACATTGAAAAATAGTTTATTCGACATCTTGACAGGTACGAAACAAAAAGTTATTTATAATAATATTAATTGTTTTACAAATTTTAGCTCTCGCTGTGCAAATATTATTTAGAAATATTTTTTAACAATATAACAGAAATTCGGGATGTATTTTTTTATTTATTTATCTATTTATTATTATTTTTTTTTAAAAAAGAAAAATTTTTTAATAGTAGTGTATAATAATATTTGCGACGAAATTCGGACGAAATTTGGAATGTGCGCAAAGAAAGTTTCGGTATAGTATTATTTCCCCTCTTTTTTATACTTGGGAATGCGATTGTTCTAGCGTCATAATGATATCGTCACGTTGTTTTATATTAGCATTCGGAAAGAGAGATGTCTAAATAATTTACCAGGCACGACCGTATCTTTAATTTCGCAGAAACTTGCGTCGTAATCAGAAACTTATTATCAATTCAACATTTTAAACAAGTTTCAAGATAATATTAGTGTCATAACGATATCGTCACGTTGTTTTATGTTAACCATCCGGTGAGAGAGATGCGAAACTTAATATTTTTTTTTTTTTTTGTAAAAATATATGAATTTTCTTTTTTTCTTTTCTTTTTTTTTTGTAAGGAACGTTATAATAACGTTTCTTCTGTTTCTTTTAGGTTCATCAATTCAACATTTTTAACAAGTTTCAATATAATATTAGTGTCATAACGATATCGTCACGTTGTTTTATGTTAACCATCCGGTGAGAGAGATGCGAAACTTAATATTTTTTTTTTTTTTTTTTTTTTTTTGTAAGAAATGTTATATGAATTTTCTTTTTTCTTTTCTTTTTCTTTTTTTTTGTAAGGAACGTTATAATAACATTTTTTCTGTTTCTTTTAGGTTCAAGTGTTTCGGCTTAATTTAATCAGGTACGATCGTAACTTTAATTTCGCAGAGCTTGCGCCATAATCCAGACACTCTAATTCAACATTTTTAACAAGTTTCAATATAATATTAGTGTTGAACCGATATCGTCACGTTATTTTATGTCATCCTATCCAGAGATAGGGATATTCTTCCTTTAATTACCGTAATTCACAATATTTAACAATTAAATAACAATTAAAACATCATAATTGTCATAATTGCATTATAAAAAATATATATATATTAATTAATTAATAAACAAATTAATTTAAACCAATTAAAATTAATTTAATTTATTGAATGTATCTACTACGTTTCATTATCATCCTGATACAGTTTAAATGTCGTCACGATATTTCAATAAAATATTTAGCGATCTTAATGATACCATAATGACATAATTATAATATCCTAACGATACATTTTCAACAACTTCACGATAATATTAATTTTTAAATGATATCGTGACAATATATTAAATGATATCGTGACGATATATTTATGATAATCTTAACGATACATTTTCAACATCTTCACAATAACATCACAATTTCCATTTCAACATCATCACGACATCGAGACTATAAATTGATATAATATCAGAATGATATCAGAACGATATCAAATTTCAAATATCGCGAGGATATTGAAAAGGTATCGTTAAGATTATCATAAATATATCGTCACGATATCATTTAAAAAAATTGTGATATTAGCGTGAAGATGTTGAAAATGTATCGTTAAGATATTGTGGCGGATTTGAAGATTTCAGCAAAGCATATAATTTATAATTTATAATTCTAATCAAAATCAAAAAAAAAAATAATTTTTATTTTTAAAAAAATTATATATTATATATATAGCAATCACTTTTTTATATTAATAGACACTACATGATCTTTGAATCAAAAAAAAAAAAAAATTAAGATACTGGTCATATCACGAATCGACATAGGGACTTTTTTACTATAAAATTTGTGTAATAATAAATTTTTGCTCCATTTTACATAATAATATATACTGAAATTTTGCACATAAACTTAAAATATTTTAAAGTCTTTGTATGTCAATTTTTATTGAAATTAGATATATATTGAAAAATTTTTATTAAAGATGACTTTTACATCTTATTTAATATATAAAAGATTTTAAATTTGAAAAAATACTTATTTATTATTTGATTACAGTATGTAATTTACATCAAATATTCTTTTATGCTGTTAAAATTAAACTTATATATGTAATTTTTGTAATATTAATATAGACAAACTAGATAAAAAACAAAAATTATGAATTTAATCAAAATTTTATTATCAAACTAACCTTTTCTTTACAAAGTATTTTGATTCCTTATAAAAAATTACATTTATTTAAGTACTTAAATTAATATTTAATTTTCATATAAACTTGCATCTTAGGGTTTGAAATCAAAAAAGTAGAAAAAGTTAGCCTAATATAAATTTTTCAAATAAGTATTATTTTGTTAAATAAAAGATTGAAACAAGTAGGTAAAAACCTAAAAAATAAAAGTTTACTATGGTTTATAAAGGCTTTACTTATGAGAAAACTTTAAAACATTTGTGACTTTATGCAGATCATTTTTGTAATACAATTTTTTAATTAGTGATTAATATGTCATATGACATGATCGCTGATTGTTAAAGTTTAAACCTGATTTAAAAAACCTTAATTAATTAATAACTGGTTAACTAACTCTTTAATTAATTAATTAATTAATTAAAATTTAATTTTAATTAATATTAAAATTTAACTAAAATTATCATTTGTAAAATATAATTTTGGCTGGTATTAAATTGTAATAAAAATTAACATGTTAAAAAAATTCTAAATTTAATTAAATTTTAGTTAACATAGAACTTCAGATATCTAATATAAAAGTCATAAAAAATCTATATAAAGTTATAGGTATTTTGCTATTTTTAAAATTGATTAAATTTGCCAAAAATTAAATGATACATTTAAATTATATGTTAATTTGCTAAAATTTAACTTATAACTTTTATTATTAACTGATAATTATTTATACTTATTAGAGTTTATTTATTATATGAAATTTTTTTTAAGTTATAAAATTTTGCATAAAATAAAAAAAAAAAATGGTATAATTATATATGTGTAATAGAGATTTATAATGAATCTAGTCATATTATATAACAGTAAGAAATGATTTTTATATATAAAAAAAGAAAATTTCACATGTATATAAAAAAATTTTTTACAAAAATTTTTTTAAACTGATACTTCTTTTCTATTATTTTATACATTTTAATTTTTATAAAAATAATATTATATTTAATATTTATAAAAAAAATCATGTTTTTATAATATTTTCATATTCTTATTTTTTGTTTACTAATTTTATTTATATATAAAATAAATTTTGGACAAATGAATTATCTTTTTATATTTAAATAAAGTTGTTCAGCAGTATTAAAAATACTTGCATCTCAATTTTTTTAAAGATAGGTATAATATTTATGAAAAAATTTGTATTTTTTAAAGCAGTATTAACTTCAAAATTTATTTTTTTTTTCTTTTAATTTCAGAATATAATAATATTACTTTAATCAAATGAAACTACCTTTTATATTTAAGTAAAGTTATTCAACAGTATTGAATTTACCTGCATATAAATTTTTATAATTATTGATCTAATATTCATGAAGTATTAGCTATTTTTATATTATCAATTTTTTATGAAAAACTATTTTACAATTTTAGAACATAATTTTACCACTTTGGCCAAATAAAATTGCTTTTTTCCACTTAAGTAAAATTATTTAACAAGGTTAAATTTATTTACAGTAAAATTTTTAGGATAATTGGTCTAATACTTGTAAAATGTAACTAACTTTTGTACTTTTAATTATTTATTGTTTAAGTGATTTTTAATTTTAAAGTGTGATTTTTTTTTATTTTAGATCAATTAAATCAATTTCACAAATAAAATATATTATTACATATATTTTTATTTTTTTAAAAAGTATCAAATTTATCTAAAATATACAACTCTTTCTGCTGATCACTCAGCCCAAAATTTTTTTGACAAGCATTTTATTTTGTTTGCACAGTTCTTACATTTTTCACTATGGAACCCTACTTTTCAACAGCAAAAATGAGCTCCTTGCAACTAAGACTAGCTAAGGAAGAGATGTTCAGCACACTTAAATACCAAACTAAAGCCCTTTTACGTGACTTACTTCTTTGACTACCTCAGCTTTGCAAAGACATAACGGTGGTCACAGCTGGAGCAGCTGAGTTCTTCGACAACTTTTCAGATTACAGAATAGACTTAAGTCTTTTAGATTATAAACCCAAAGCTTCTACATAACAAATAGTAGCAGCTAACATCATAGGCACTCTATGCTACCTTTCCTCTACTGTCTTCTTGGATTCTGTCATTTTTTCAATTCTTGACCAATTATCACGTGAAATGGAAAAACAGATAGAAGTGATCAATAAATCGCACCAATCAGAACTCGAGGCTGCGACAAATAAAGGAAAATCGGTATGCATAGATCCACCTGATGACTTTCCTAAAATGGAAATAGATACAGAAGTACCACACCAATCAAACGCTGTTCAGAGCACACAATCCCTCTGAATCCTTTCATAATTGTGGAACAACAAGATTCCTGGATTAAAGCGCTGACTAAGAATCAGAAAAAAAAGTTGAAGAAAAAAGCTAAAGTTGCAGAAAAAATTAACTTCCTACAGGAAAATAGCGCGACATCCTTTTCAACTGCGTTTCCTGATTCTTCTCTTACTAGTCATGCTTAACAGTCTACTGTACTGACGCAAACTACAGTCATCCCTCCAACCTGCTAAGACCTAAAGGATGATAAAGGTTTAGAAAAGTCCAAAAAGAGGTGCAAATTACAAGATGGCTTCACAGGAACAAATAATCTCATTATCACAGGATACCAGCCTGAGCAAGAAGAATCCTGACTTCTCCTGGACCTGGTCATATATGATATTCCAGCTAAATGGTCAAATTATGAGCTCCTCACAAATTTAAATAACTGAGGCAAAGTGGTATCAGTCAGCACGCGAGTGCAGAAGAAATATTTAACTGCAAGAGTTAGATTGATCTCTAATCATAATTGCCTTAAAACTTATAATAATAATGATTGAACTGTATCCCTCGGTACCCTTTCTGTCTGATGGTTTCCAGCCGCCTAGAGCCTTTCAGAAAGAAAGCAGCACGAGAAGTTTTAGGGCATCATACTAAATATTCCTGAGGATATGACTTATGACTCATTATTCTCCAACGGTGCTTCTAGCCAATTTTTAACATCTAGCAATCTCAAATCTTTCAGAATTATTAAAGAGCAGAACAGGTCTCGCATGTTCATAGGATATTTCGCAACTTGGGATGCAATTTTCCACAGGATATCCTACCTGCAACTGTGAAAGGACGCTGAACTAGCTTGGTGCTATCACTCTACACCCACCTATCGCTCTACTAAACCCAGACCTTCTTCTTTGAAAAAAGACAAATCCTCTACTAACAAGGCAAACCCCTTACTCCAGAGTAGTGACTGGTTCGAACAAGGTTCCCCTTGGGCCACGCAGATACCACAATCCTAAATCAAAGAACAATGAACTTCTGATCAAATCCGCCCACAGCCAGAATAATGACAACAGATCATGAGCGTCTAATAATAAGCAACCAAAAACACACAACAAGGTAAAAATCAAGCGGTTATAATTAGTTTATGTAGTTAATACGCTAGAAATAGGAAATTAACCATAGTTAGGTAGCTTTGTAGTTACTAATTAATTTTTTATTTGGGCAGTCATTGTACTTTACAATTTTTCTTTTTTGATTTTTTGATTTCTTTATACTCTTTAGTATAGATGTTTGATGAAACTGTGGCTCTTTTGAGCCTTAGATGTATATTTGTAGGTTTTTGAATATGACAGTAATGTCCTTCCTTATTTTCTAAATAAATATGCGATGTCTAATATCTTTAAACTTAAAAAAAAAATTTATCTAAAATATATACTGTATAGTTTTAAAATTAAACAACCATTTTTTGTATTTAATTCTAGTTAAAGTGATCATAACTCTAGTCAAAATCACTATAATGCAGGTCAAGGTTGCTTATTTTCAGAATTGTTTAATTTTAGAATTATACAGTGTATAACTTTATAAAAATCAATATAATTTATAAAAAAGGTTTACTATTTACCACCACTAGTGATGAGCACCAGTATCACATGATTTATTTTAATTTTATAATTCCGGCCAGAATCAAGTGATCTGCATAAAAATATCCTTTTTTAAAAATTAATATTACACAAAATTCCAGGTAAAGTAATTTTTAAAAATAGGAAAAAAAATTTTGTAGAATGGGTATCACCTAAAACAGATATTCTGTGTGATACAAAGTTCTAATATATTAATTTTAATATTCTGGCTGGAATTATGAAAAAAAATAGGAATGTGACAGATAATATGTGACGAATAGAATTTTTAGCATAAAAAAAATTCTAAGTTCTTAAAATACTTATAAAAAAATGAAGAAGTAGAGGGTGTGATATGGGTAACAAATAAAATCACGTGATACTGGTGCTGACCACCAGTGATGATGCGTAATAATTTTCTTTATAAAAACTCAATATTATGATATATTGCTAAATTTGATTTAATTTGCTAAAACTTAATATTAAATTATAACTTTAAGTTAAATTTAGTTTAATTTGCTAAAATACAAATATAATATATATCAAACACTGGTTAAAATCGATGCTATCGGGTACATATCAGCTACATATCGACTACCCGATATGTACCCAATATGTGTGAAATATGTGTATGCTATTTAATAATACTACACATATCGGGTACCTGATATGTACCCGTCGGATGCAGAAAATCGGTGACATGTAACATACATATCGGTTACATTTCTCATACATATTGGGTAGTTAAATATCGGTTACATATCATAGATTTATTGGGTACCCGATATATTTTAAAAAAATATCGGACAGATATTATATACTTATCAGATAGTACTAATAAGTATCCTATATATACCCGATATGTATCCTATTTGTATTTGAAATATAAGCATAATTTCATAATTTTCACACATATCAGATAGCCGAAAAGTATAGCATTTATGGGACATTAATAGTAGTAGATTTATAATTTAAATACAATTGTAATTTAAAAGTAATTTAATTCATTTAATTGTAATTACTGAAAGTTTTATTTATATTTTCAATCGATAATAAAAAAAAAATATTATACAAAAAATATTATAAAAAAAATTCACTATTCTTTACACAAATTTACAATTAATGTTCACTTGTTTGCTTGTTTTCATTTCATTATATCTATTTAATTTGAAAGAAAGTAAAATGTTAGTAATAAAAGTGTTAGTATGAATATTAGTAGAAGTGTTAGCAAAAGAAAAGGAACGTTAATAAAAAAATTTTTACATTAGAATGTGTTAGTATTAATGTTAGTATGAAAGTTAGTAGAAGTAGAAAAGGAACGTCAATAAAAAAAAATATAAAGTATAAGTATTAATGTTAGTGTTAATGTTAGTAGAAGTGTTAGTAAAAGTAAGGAATAAAAAATGTTTAACAGTAGAACATTGTTAGTAGGAACGTTAGTAGGAGGAAACACATTAGAAAAAATATTAGTAAGAGTGTTAACAGGATGGAAAAAGAAATTTCAACAAAAAATGTACCTTTGTATTTATTTTTTTAGAAAAAACCAATAAAGTAAAAAACTCGATAGTAGAATATTGTTTAGGACGTTAGTGAGAAGAAATACATTGGAAAAATATATTAATAAGAGTGTTAAGAATAATATAATAATGGGAAAAGAAATTTCAACAAAAATATACCTTTATCTTTATTTTTTAGACAAAACAATAAAGTAAAAATTTGAGAGAGAGAGAAAAAGTTTTTGAAAAAAAAAAAAAAAAAAAAAATAAATAATTAAATCATGATCGTGCAATCACATGATCAACAAAATTATCAATTTTTATTGGTTATTTGGGTAATATTATATTCAGCCATATCAGCCACAAAATCGGTCACCTATCGAATGCACAAGTCAATATTAGTGAAGAAGCACAAACTTGATTATTCACTATTCGTGCTCAACTTGAGTTGATAAAATTATTAAAAAATCACCGATTTTATTAAATTTATCAGAATTTTTATACCTAATTAAAGATGATTAAATTAAGTTTTACTACCGATTTCATTATAACGTTACCAACTTTTTTGTTAATCTTGGATATTTTATTTTGAATTTAAATTGTTCGCTTTGAACTTGAGTTGAACTCGAGTTCAACTCGAGTTTAACTCGTTTGCTCAAGATCTTTGTGTAATGTATTGTAGATCCGTAATTGTTTTATTTGTAGTCTATAATTGGCAAAAGCTTATTATAAACCAAAATAAAAAACACTATTTATTTACGTATCTGTATTATTAGATTTTACCTTTTTTAGATTTGATATATAATTAAAAAGAAGACCTTTATCTTGATATTTTGGAATCACGATCATAACAATTGACTTTAGGTCGAGTTTAACTTGTTCATTGTGATTGATTGTATTGTAGATCTGTATCTGTATTATAATTAATATAAAGAAGACAGATCATAACAATCATGACATATTTGAGAAATTAGGACAATTTACGTAAATGTTCTTGAAGGGTAATTAATATAATAATACAAGGTGATAAAAAATTGTTTATAAAAAGAAGTTTCATTTTTTTTTTCTTACAATAAATTTGTTGTCGTTATTTTTATTATATATTCTTTTTCTTAAAATTTGTTGCCGTTATTTTTTATTATTATATATTCTTTTTCTTAAAATACCCGCAAATTGGACTGATGCAATAACTGAATATTTAATAAGATATAGGAGGTAAAAATTAAATGAAAACTAATAAATAACTTTGATCATATTCTAGTTTTTTTTTCTCTTATGTTTCCTGATCTAAAAATTAAATAAATAATGTAAAGGAGAAGGAACAACTACTACCATGACATACCCAGGAGGGACCGCTCCGAATTCTGGAAGAGCCTAGCTCGAAGAATTCGGAGACGGTTCCGCGTGAGGTTCACTGGCCAACAGGTAGAAAGAAAGTGGAGAAACTTGGTCAGGAATTTTAATGTTAGTAAAATAATAATAAATCATAAAAAAAAAATTAAAAAAAAATAAAAAATTAATAGTATTAACATTTTTAGAATTTCTGTGAATGGAGAAATGGTGCGCGAAATGGAAGGTGATCCCGGGAAGGAGAAAGATATTATAGGCAGTTCCGCACAAGGTTTTGGGACAGACCTGGTAATTATTAAGAATTTTTTTAATTTATATTTAAGTTATTTAAGTTCTAAATTTATATATATTTCTTAGGGAACCACCACAGTCGTAGGCGGCATAGAAACACTGCGCATCGGCAGTCTCGGAATCTGTAAATTATATTTTTTTATTTTTATTTTGTATTTTTTATATTTTATTTTTATTTTTTATTTTTTATTTATATTTTTATATTTTTATTATTATTATTTTTTATTTTTTATTATCTTTTATTATTATTATTTTTTTATTAAATATATATATATTTTATATAATCATCTAATTATTATTTTAATATTTTTACTATTTTATAATTTGAAATTAAAAAATTCGACCTCAATTATAAGTAATTAAAGCTTATTATAATAAATTGCTTTTATTTAAACATTCATTTTTTTTTTATTAAAGTATTAATTAAATAAACAATCTGTCGTCATATATTATATAATATATTGTAATGATGAAATGTCTCCAATAAATTTTTAAAAAAGGTACATTTAGGCGTGACAGATCTAATACCGCTGATTCTTCCAAAATGTTACTAAAATCTTTCCATAGATCAAATTGAGAGAACTAATCTATCAATTTACAATATAAAATCTTGAAATAATCTTTCACATTTTCAAAATACATGATCAAACTCATTTTTGCTAAACTGCCGAAACCTTTTGGCGTTTACATGCAATAGTTTCGGCATTTTAATTTAATTTGACGATCATTGATTATCATGATCAATCTATTTTTACGGTTTTCTAAACCATGATTTTTTTTTTATTTTTTTTAGGTTGCTGGACTCCCGGACTTAGAATGTAAGTTGGAAGGGGTGGGGAAATTTTTTTTTAATATTAAAGAAACGTTACTAACGTTTCTTTATTTTTTTTAGGTTGCCAGCCTTCTTGGACGAACCAGACTTGGGAAATATAAGTTGAAAAGGGTGGTGATTTTTTTTTAATATTAAAGAAACGTTACTAATGTTTCTTTCTTTATTTTTTTTAGGTTGCCGGCCTTCTTGGACGAACCAGACTTGGGATGTAAGTTAGAAAGGGCGGGGGATTTTTTTTTAATATTAAAGAAACGTTACTAATATTTCTTTCTTTATTTTTTTTAGGTTGCCGGCCTTCTTGGACGAACCGGACTTGGGAATGTAAGTTGGAAAGGGTGGTAATTTTTTTTTAATGTTAAAGAAACGTTACTAACATTTCTTTCTTTATTTTTTTCAGATTGCTGGACTCCAGACTTGAAATGTAAGGAGGGAAGGAGGGATATTTTTTGAATATTAAAGAAACAGTTTTAACGTTTCTTTTATTTATTTTAGGTTGCAGTTTCCCTTGTTCCTCTTGATCCTAATGTGATCACGATTAAGAAAAGTTTGAGCAAACTTTTCTTAAAATTGTATTATAAATGACTGTAACTTTTTTATTAATTTATTGTAATAAAATACGTAATAAAATAAAAATATTAACAATAATAATTATACTTTTAAACACTTTACAAAAAATTTATAAACTTGATAATTCATTCAACAAATAAGACAATAAAAATTTTTTAACTACATTAAACGAATTAAAAATTTCTAAAAAGAAAAATCTATAAAGAAAGTAAACTCTAAAAAATTTCTTAATACGTTATATAATATGAAATCTAACGTATTAAAATTTGTATCACATATCGGGTACCCGATATGTGTAAGATAGAACTGTGCCCGATATATATTATCGGTGACCAATAGTTTAGATATCGGGGTCTTAGTAATTTGAAGTGTAATAAATCGGGTACCCGATATGTAAAAATACCTGATATTTATCCGATTAGCCGCCAATATATAAGTCCCCGATATGTACCCGATAGAATTGATTTTGACCAGTGAAAGATATCCAGGATTCTATAATAATTAATATTTAATACAATAATCTAACCTTAATCTTAATCCTAATTCTAACTTAACTAATATTAATTCTAATTTTAATTTATACTATTTCTAATTTTAAACCTAATTTTAACTATAATTTTTAACTTTTAATTCTAATCTTAATTTTAATTTTAATTCTAATCTTTAACTCTAACTCTAACTTTTTAATTAATTCTAATTCTAATTCTAATTTTAATTCTAATTCTAATTATAATTTAAATCTTAATTT
This sequence comes from Rhizophagus clarus, assembly GCA_015698045.1. Lineage (NCBI taxonomy): Eukaryota > Fungi > Glomeromycota > Glomeromycetes > Glomerales > Glomeraceae > Rhizophagus > Rhizophagus clarus. Next base: position 22,167 of record BLAL01000160.1, read on the forward strand.
TTATTTTTATTTTAATAATTTTTCTTATTTTAACTTTAATTTTAATTTTAAATATCCTTATATATATTATACACTATTTGATTTTAATCAAAATTAATATAAATATTAATTAGTATTAAATAATTGGCATATAAATATTTTTTTTTAAAATATTCATAATTTAAAATTTTAAAATTTTTATGAAAAAAAAATTTTTTTTTAGAATTTTATATAATATAAAATTTCTTTTTAAAATATAAAAAATCCAATTTTCATGAGAAGTAAAATTTTTTTTTTTTTTTTTTTTTTTAGTCAAAAGAAATGCTTTTATTTCTGAAAAAAAGATAGAAAAGGTTACAAAAAATCAAAAATTACAAAGCCAGCCCGTTCCCCACACTAGGGTCATAAACTATCTCATGACTACTATATCCCTAGCCTATTCTCTTTAATGTAATAGGAAGTCTAGCTATAGAATTGTTCAAGGTATAAAAGGAAACGAAAAATAAAAAGAAAAATTCTACGATCTAATAAAACAAAAAACATTACATAAAGCGAATGCTAAGCATGACAAGAAGTTAGTATGGAATCTTCTATCTATCCCTCCCAACTAAACTAAACATAATGTTCTAATAATGCCTTCAGCCCAGCGATTAAATGTTTTACATCCGGCTTCTTAGACTGGTTCATTCTTGAATGATCGATCTTCTTGGAAGAATGTCCAGATTTAAGAGTTTTATTTTAATCGTTCTTGCAGTTGTTAGTATTAAAACCAGAAAAAGAAAAATTAGACCCTTTAGGTGTCCGTAAGGACTTGTCTGCATTGCCAATTCGAGCAGATCTACGTAAATTCTTGAAGTTGGGGGTGGAATAACGGCACCAAGAGATTCTAACGTCATTCCAAAACTGTGGGTTATTAATGCGAGTGGAAACGTGATCCCAAGTGTCAAAGTAACCTATCAGCTTTCTAGATCCATCAACTTCTTTAACTATTTTAAACGATTTTATGCCACTGTCCAACAAAAATTGGTGAGGGCGTCCATTTGGGAATAAGGAGGCATCCGTCATGTCTTCTGGAAGATTGTACACGACAGCTTGGAACTTTTCTCGTTGTTTCCTTTCTGAAAGGTTCCAGGAAGCAGGAAACCATCGAACAGGGATTCCTCCCAAGTTGACAGTCCAGTCCCCTCCATTATAGCATTTCAAGCACTCATGGTCAGGAATCAGTCTAACCCTCGCAGATAAGTACTTCTTGTGCACCCTTGTACTGACTGATATGACCTTACTCCATCGCCCTAAATTGGCCAACAGAGTATAGTTATCCCATTTGGCCGGAATATCATGATAGACTACAAGATCCAATAATTGTGCTTGTTCTTGATCTTGAGGAACATATCCGGTGATGATAACATTTCCATTTTTTAATATATTGTCTATTTCTTTCTGTTTTAATTTCTTTCCATTGTCTATAGGAGTTGATTGTGGTTTAGAATCTCGCTTCAACTGCTGCTTATAGGGTGTGGAGGGGGGAGAAAGAATACTTTAATTAAAAGTAACCGTCCTTGAACCAGAAGGTTTGGAGGGTGTATACTCAGGAGATTCAGCACTAAAAGTGGGCACTACTCGTTCATCCAGTCCAGAAGGAGTTTGTAGTTGCAACGCTTTCTTCTTCTCCTTGCGGGCCTTCTTTTTAGCACTCCGTTTCTGAGATTTGGTCAAGGGCGTGACAGGTATAGGTGTGATATTACGTGGGGTGTGGCGAGTATTTCATCGTCTAATGATCCAATCGAACTTGCATCTAACACATCAATATTAATTGACATATCTGATTGGTGCATTGGATCCCCTAGATCTTCCTTTTCGGGAGATTGTTTATTTGTGTGTGCTTCCCATTCTCGGCGAATTTCGGAATCTATGAGAATACGTGCTTGAGTCTCTTCGTCTGAAATAAAAACATTGAGAAGAGTAGCAAAAAATTGAGCCATAGGAGGATAGCAGTCGTTGGAGTCAACCGTTTGTGACAACTTATCCAAAGGAACTATTTGGTTCCTATTATTGTAATAAAACTGGTCTAGTAGCGTAGGGTCTGGAGCTATTATTCTGCCAAAAGACTCTGGGTTTTCTTTAGCAAGTACGGCGACAAATGCTATTATAACATCGTGAAAACGGTCAAAAGGTGGACTCTCTTTGGCAGGAGTAGGAGTAACTTGGGTCGTAGAAGACGTTGATGCTGTTTTTGGAGCTGGTTTTCTTAGCAAAAATCCTTTCTTCATGATAAAAATAAAAAAATTTTTTCTTCCGTGAAAAATTGATTCACAGATCTGCAGGAAAGAGTTCTGAGAAGTAAAATTATTTTTTTTTGGATTTATATAATGTTACTCATATTTTAAACCAATAAAATTAAAGTTATACAATTCAAAAATTTATTTATACAGATAATCTAAACATGATATTATATAATAACAATATTTTTAATATATTAAATTATTTGAAGCCCTAATAAAATAATTCTAATATTTATATATGAATAATTATAATTATATAATTAATTCAAATTATTATTTAATTAGCTATGTATTAACTGAATCCAATTCTTATAATTCTAATAAGTTTATAATATAAAATATTTACTAATATATTTACATTAGATTAAAATTAATTTTAAATATTTTTTAAAATGAAAAAATATCTGATTTATCAATTTTATAATAATTTTTAGGTAGATTTAAGAAGATAATAATTTGTAAAAAGAATGTATTATTAATGATAGTACTAGAAAATCCTGTAAGTAGTTTTTTTATTAGTGATATAATGTTACTTACTAATAAAATAGATTCTACATTTACTGATATTATAATTAATTATAATTTTATAAAAGATCTTTATAAATCAAATAGTATTAATAATAATAATATATTAATAAATCAAGGATAGGATTTTATTATCTAATAAAAGAGTTGAAAATTTTGATTTTTAATATATATATGGATTTGTAAAATTAATCTAAATTAAGAATTTATAGAATTTAACAAAAAAGATAAAAAAAATGTAACATTTATTTCATAATTTTTAATTGTGTTATATAATCATCTTATGTTAACTGATAAAAAAAAATAAATTTTTGCTTTTGAAATAATAAAATACATTCTATAAATACATAAATAATGTAAAAGTTAATAATGGATTTTTAAGATTAATAATGGATTTATAGCATAACGTTATAACCAAAAATTTCATGTTATTTGTATATTAGATATAATAAATAATTATTTTTTTTTTACTTTTTAATACTCACTATTATATAAAAAAATGATAGTAAAGATTTAGGACTATAGATTAAACTTATTATATTTTAAAGGATTTTAAGATTGCTTTAAGCAAAATAATAAAGGTTTATTATTGTTAATTTTAAAGTTAAATAAATTTTATTATTTAAATATTTAAGAGGATTGAAAGACTTTATGATCTTTATTTTTTATTAATAAAAAAAATTTTTTTTAATGCTATTAAAATTACTGCTACTTAATTGTTATTTTAGTAAATTTTATTTTAATTTAAATTATAATCTATAAAAAAAATAATTTTTTTTTTAAAGAATAAATAATTTATTATAGAATATAAATACTTTATACATATTTCAAAGATATTATTAAATATTATAATTATGATTTAAGTAGACACAGGTCGAAATTAGTTAAATAGGGTATCAATAGAGTATCAATAGGTTATCAATCGGCTATCAATAAGCTACCTTATTGGTAGCCTATTGATAGCCGATTGATACCCTATTGATACCCTATTTAACTAATTTCGACCTGTGAGAATTCATTAAAGAATTTTTTTTTAATTATCAAGAAAACTTTAAATATTTATTTTAAAACTTTTTTCTTTTAATAAATATTATTTTGAAATTAAAAAGATTTAAAAGAAATCTTAGTATTTATAAAAAGTATAAATTTTATTATAATACTAAATAAACAATTGGAATAATGTATAATAAAATATATATTATATTTGTGAATCACAATATATTGCTGAAATTATTTTAAATAAAATAAAAGTTTACTAATCAATTAATAATTTGCTTTTTAATTATAAAAATTTATATTCTAAAATTAAGCTTAAATTAATATAAAACTAAAATTATATTATGTGAACTCATACATTACTAAGTAGTAATAATATTTTATTTTTTAACTGTCAAATTACTATCTTATTACTTTATATTTGTTATATTATTTTTTTTTTAATACAGTATATTATAATAATAAATGCATAATTTTGTTTTTCAGAATTATTCAAAGTTAATATTTAATTATAAAAATTATATTATTACAACCTTTTATTTTTTATAATAGCAATTAATTCAATTGATCATAAGATGATTAAGATTCTTGATAACTTGAATGTAATGGTTATTGTAACATATTTTAAATGTTTCTTTTATTAATTTATTAAGCTTGTCTATCATTTCACATTTTGTAAGTTTATTGGTATGCTCAAATATAGGATTCTTAATCAAGTCAATCAAAGTCAATTAATCATCAATCAATTCAATTAATTAAGAATAAGAATTTCCATTTTTTATTCAGCTTGATTGTTCAGTTAATAGATTATCTGACAAAAAAAAAGCTCTACCAAGAAATCAATTATATAAAATAATATGTATACTTTTATTTACAATTCAATTTAATAACAAATATGATCTCAAATATCACAACTATTATCTATGTACTTTCTGTGTCTAACAAAAGTAAAAAGGTACTGAATTGATGATGATGAGGGATTTCAAATTTATAAATATTCGGATCTCATTACATGATCCTAATTCTGATGAAAATTATAATTATGAAACAAATAGTAAAACAACCACTCCCTATTTCATAAATATATATATGATAATTCTAAAAAACTTTATACTTAATAAACTGTAAAATAAACAAATTTTCTTATATATATTTTACTAAGTATATTAATATCATTATGTAAATAATTAAGTTTATATATATGATACTTCTAAAAGGGCCGGCCCTACGCCTCTACCACCGTGACTCTGGTTATTTGTTTAAAAACACATTACTAATTTACAATGTCCCAGGTACTAAGCCATTTTCTACCTTTCAATTTACTTGAAGGATAATTAATTCCGTATGCTACATCTTTAAAATACCAAAATACTATTATAATAGATGCATAACTTATACTAAATATTATCTTCTTTGTTAATAAATTACAATACACGGTAAAATGATCAAATATAAATCCCACCGTTAAGATCGAAAAATATAATGCAGGTAAATAATGATGTAAATAAGTAACCCTTCCCATTATAAAAAAGGGTACATAATGTAATAACCATCCAATTACACAAATTTTACCAATGTATAAGAAATGGGTCCATTCGGCTGTAAAATGAATCACTCAATATTATTTAATTTATAAAATTTAAATCATTAAATATGTATTTCATTTATCTTACCTGGTGAAAATTCAATATACTTCCTTTTTTGTCTCACTAAATACCAGAAGAATAAAAAGACGAATAATACCAAAGAAGCAGTTCCAGACCACCACACGATCGGATTTCCAAGTAAAAAAAATTTAACTTTATCATCTGCCCAATCACACATTCTAAGTCCAACTTCTAATATTGGCCATTGTATTGGCAAAGATGAAATATAATCATCTTTGTCGGGATTAGGAATTAATGCATTATTTACGGTATACATACCGACATTTAAATGCCAAAAGTTGTGTAAAAAATTTGATTTAATATTAGCGCTATTACCGGGTGGCACTAAAAAAGTATTCATAAAAAAAAAAAAAAAATAATTTATCAAATGTGAAGTATTAAGACAGAGATTTTTTTTCCCATAACAACTTACACTTTTCATTCCAGTGTCTTTCAACATTCCAATGAGTGTGAACGTCCTTTATATTGTTACGCTTATCACAAGTCACCTCAATTTGTCTAAATCCCCATTCTGGCAAAGCTCTATTAGCAGACCGAAGATAACACCCGATTACTTTATGACGAAGTCTCATACTAGTCGTTAATGATCGAATACGATTTGTCTTTGTATATGTATCACCAACAACTTCAATCACCCAGTAATCATTATCATCTCCTAATGTTTCATTACCATAGGCACTAACTTCGAAATGTACATTAGTTATAGGGGCAGCAATTTCATGACTGTGTAAATTTTTGCCGGTATTAAGATGAAATAACCTAATAGTATCTCCATTATTTACAAATTCGATCTCGGTGTTATTGTTGTAAATTTGCTCTTTTCTGGGTTTCAGTATCATCCAATCATTGTTAATATCATTATGATGATAACAAGATACTTGTTGCTGTTCTGATCCTCCGGGATATTGTTCAATATGAGAATGCAGAAGTCCACCGCCGAATCCCATATTCTTTAGGGTTAATCTTGAACCGTACGCCAACTCTGAAACAAGGATTATTGAAAATCAATACAATTGTATATAAAAAAACGGTTTAATATTTATTAAATCGAACAAACCAAGAGGATTTTCCGAAAGACTATTTCCAATAAGGCTAGCTTGGAAGAGAGAACTCATTTGAGCATCTCCAGGCCCAGTATGAGTTAGGATTGAGAAATGGATAGCGAAACATGTCATATATATTAATATTGGGAGAATTATGAGACATATGATTCTCGCTATCCAATGTTTTAAATAATTTATCTAAATATAACAAAATTAGGCGTAAGCGTTAAAGGGGGGAAATAAATTCATATGGTCAGATTTTATACCTTTGATATGTCCAAATCTCCTAATTTATTCCAGAGATCTTCGATTGTATATAATCCAACCAGTGCTGTTGTAAATAATCCAATCCATTTGACACTTAAGAGATATAAATTTTAAATTAATATATGTATGTATTTTATTTATTTATGCACGATATGATTTATAATAATTTACCTTGAAACACAACCTATAGAAATTCCAGTCATAAAAAGCCATATCCACCAATTGGTTGAGAAAGGCCTACATTTCAAAAAAGTTACATAATACGTATTTGTTAATTAGTTCAATTAAATACATTTGCTGAAATAGTACATACTTGTATCTTTGATTGTGAAATTTGGCCAAACAAAATACGCTTGTATACGTGAAAAATAATAACAGAGAATCCAGAAGAATAAAATGGCTAATACAAACATAAGCTGTATCTAGATACGAATGAAATAGTGATAATATAAACAGATAAAATACTTAATTACGTACAATGCCCAAAAATCTTTTCATTTTTTTTATCACTTACCTAGCAATACCATCAAAGTTATTAGAATAATGGCTTGATTTGAAAAATGCAATTCTCTGGCTGTATAATAAGCCAAAGGAACCATCCACGCTCCAAACGAAGCCAAAAATAATCTCATAAATGTATAATTGACATTTTCCGGATATTTAGAAGAAGGTTCAAATGAAAATGATCCATCATATCCGGCAAGCAATCCTGCTAGTGCAACTATCATTTTACCCAGAGGCGGATGCACATCGAAATAAAATTCTCGCTTAAGATAACGTGATGCAAACTAAAATAGAAAAAAAAAAAGGTTTAATTATAATAAACCTATGTAATAAATTAGATTGAAGTAAATAGTTTTGTACTTACATTGCCAAAGTGTGCCTTGATTTACGTTGGGCGACGGTATATTTAATATTTTTACAATATATCATGTAACAATAGAGTTTGTAATTAATTTACCTCATCCCACATTACGGTATCCGAAAGTGAAATTAAATGAAACCTCGACCAAAAAGATAAGAAAGTGAAGAATAGAGGTATTATTACATTGCAATGTTTATTGTAAAAGGCTCGAGTTTTTGCTAGATTCTTTTGTAGCTATATTGAAAAAAAACAATATCAATTAACATTTTACGTGATGATTATTATTTTTAAAAGGAGACCACTTCATTACCTTAATAGAGGAAATAAATGAATTAGAGAATATGTGTATTGGCTCTTTAGTTTTGAAATTCTCGTCATCACTTTTAAGAACCGGTTCATATCCATCTTTTCGGTAAGATGCTAGGTGCCTTCGTTTTATATTTATATAATCCATTCTGAAAATAATTGATACCGTCAAAGTCGCTAATATAAGATACTTCGCATTGTTCAAGTTTATACGAGCCTTTATATATCATTATTCTTTCCATAGAAATAATGGCTAGAATAAATCGGAATACGTGTTTGTTTATATTGATTCATTTTTTCTAAAAAAAAAATATATAAAGTAGAAGCAAGAAAATGTTTAAGATCGATAAACACTATGAGAAAACGTTTTTAAAAATAATTGATCTGCAATCTGCTTTATACAAAGTTGGAGGCACAATGATTGAAAACGGAAATATTAAATGTAGATACTAACCTATTAAACTCATTTTATGAGGACTTTTTTTAATAATGGGCTTATACAAAGTTACTCTCGTGGCAAATTATCGTTGATTTCTGAAATTTGTATATTTTCTATTTGACCAATTGATCATACATAGAATTTTAATTTTTATTATGTAACAATATTTAACAATAGTGACAACGTAAAATGGGATATAACCGAGGTTTGCCTGGATTATTATAAAGCCGAATTATAACACTATCAAAACCTTAAAAATCAAGTTTGGCAAAATGATTTCATAATACTCCTTTACTTATTTCACTCCAAACTTCTAAGACAAAACCGTAAAAAAATTTTTTTTTTTTTATAATGTCTGCAGCTTATTCAGCTGTCCACAATAATTCATGTTTACCCTTTATACATACTTGGGTAATAAAGGAATTTCAACATTTTTGTGATAAACAAAATTTGTTGCATTTTATAATAAGCGAACCATTTAATTCTCCAGCTCCGAATGATTCGAATAATAATATTAAACTTGAATATACTTGGAGACTTGTTGCTGATATAGAAAATATTGGGGAGGATTTTTCATTATACATGTATATCGTAGCATTACAAACAGATTTTGAGAGAGAAAAAGAATTAAATGATAGAATTTCAACCTTTAGATTCAAAGTATTTAAAAATCAGATACATGGAAATATGAACTCATTTGAAGAATTTATAATGTTCAATCAAAATTCTTTTACTCATCGAACAAAATTTGGAATTAAAAACGCACATGGAGGAAAATTATGCAAGATCAATCAATTATTTCCAAACAATGATACATCCATAAGTACCAATATTATTATTCGTGTTCATATAAATGAACTCGAAAAATCACAAAATGATTTTAAAAATAATATCAATAACTCTTCATTATTTTCTTATTCATTGGAACAATTTTTTAATAATCCACATTTTAGCGATGTTACATTCACATTTGATTGTGGTTCAGAATTAAAAGCGTCTCGACTTGTTCTCGCAGCTAAATCAACTTATTTTATGAATATGTTCACAGGTGAATGGACGGAATCAAATCAATCAAAAATTGCTATTAAAGGTGTAAAATATGAATATTATAAGGCAATGATTTATTATTTTTATAATGGATCTCTTGATTCTGGTTTAAATTTTGATGCACTCATGGGTTTATTTAGTGAAGCTGATATGTGTCAAATTGAAGATTTGATTGTAATTGTCGCAAATAAGATCGTGGAAATGATCTCGAATGAAAATTGGCATGAAATTTTGTTGATGGGCTGGCAATCTAATAACAATTATCTAAAAAAAGCAGGACTAAAATTCGTACATGAAAACTGGTTGAATATAAAGAATACGGAAAATATGAAATTTATAATCGAAAATTTGAATGTAGAATGGATGGAAGAATTAATGTCTGTGAGATTCTTTGGTATCTAATACTAATTACTAAATTCAATCTTTCTAATTTATTTTCTATCTTTTATATTTTAATAATTAACAATTTTGATATTAAATATTTTAGATTTCAAAGACAAATTTTTATAGACGTGCGTAAAGATGTAAAGCATTTATTTATTTTGTTACTATATTAATGTAAAGAGAAAAAACATGATGTATATTATAATAATGATGAAAGATACAAAAAATAAATAATTATTTAATGTTAAAAGAAAAAATTTGGTATGATTCGCCCATCCTTCCTCCAAAAATTTTTTTTTGTTTTCCTGGTTTTTATAATTCAATATACAAATCTAAAAAAAAAAATTATTATATATAAAAATACAAAAGATGTATGAAATGATGAAAAACGGATTTAAATGAATAATGTTTTTAAATATATTTTATGCAAATTTCTATGTATTAAAACTTATAAACTTTGCATCTAAATAAAAAAAAAAAAAATGAAACAATGTACATATATTATGCGAAATGATGATTTGAAGTTTTTGATGATGATGAAAGACAAAATAATCTTAATTATTGAGATACTACTAACAAATCTTTCAATGATTCACTTTTTTTTTCTTTTTATTAGAATATGAATTGAAAGGTAAATAGTTAGTGTCTCAATAGAAAATGTATCATAAAAAACGGATGTGTTGTATGACCATGAAAACAAATAAAACTTTTTAAATTTTAATCGTTCTAGGCAAATTGTTCATAATGTTTGTTTTTAAATCTCCGAGGAGATGTTAACACACAATTCTACACTTTACCTCCCCCATAAAACCAGAATATATATATATATATTTTTAATGAAAAATATTTGCAAATTCAAGATGTAAAAATTATTGCAAAAAAAAGTTAAAACCCTTAGAAACACATAAATTTGCTTTTCTTGGCCATAACTTTTTCCATTTCACTTTCAAGAGCTAATCTTGCTGTTTCAGCTCTTTCTTTTGCTTTACGCTCTTCCTCCAACACACTTTCCATATTCTTCTTCTCCTCCCGTACTGTTGACTTGGCTTGTTCTACTTGTACTTGAGCATCTACTAATTGTGCTTTCAAAACTTTGATCTGTTCATTAAAATCAAGTTTTTCCTTTCGTAATATTGATAATTGTTGCTTAGCTAAACGAAGATTATCTTCGCTGTCATTATAATTGGCCTTCAAAGTTTCAATCAATTGTTTAGCTTGATTGTTGTCATTTTCCATTTGGACAATTTTCTTGTTTAATTTTTGGATTTCTGATGCAGTATCGGGGTTACTAGCATCAGAACCTTGCCGCGATAAAGTTGTATCGGGTCGTGGTGGAAAAGGTGAACGTGGTGGAAGTCCAATAGGCAATCCAGGTGTTGCTGGAGGTGTACATGGGCTTTGTGGATGTGATGGAGGGGGAGGTGGTGGATGATTTGGTGGTGGCATTGGTGGTGGTGGTTTTGAACGATTTCCTGCAATTGAACGAACACCTCTTGAATTAGATATTGTTGAATTTCGATTCCCTGGCTCGTTATCAAATGATACTTTTTCGAGTTCCGCGACCTTTTCTTTAAGTGTCTTAATAAGATTATTCTGTTGTGCAATTGTACTTTCTTGTCGTGAAAATTTAGCTTGTACTGAACCATCAATGCCTGTACATGAACTTACGCTACTAAAACTATCACGCGGATTTAAATCTTTAGAATCTTGTTCAAGCATTTCATTCAGACGATTGATTTCTTTTTCTAATTCTTTAGATTTTTCTCTAGAACTATGTTTCAACTCAGAAATTTCTCTCTCAAGTTGTATAATCTGTTCATTTAATTGAGCAATTTGACCTGCCGCCTTATTCCCACCCATACCTAATGAACGTAATTGCTGCGTTAAAGATTCGATCATCTGATCATGTTTGTTGCGTTCTTCAAAGAATAATTCATTAGCTTCTTCTAATTCTCCACTTTCGTATTCAAGTTCTTTTATTTTTTCTTCTAATCTCTTTACTTCTTCTGCTTCACTTGAACTAAGACGGGATACTTCCTTCTCTAAAGATTTTATTTTGTCAGTTAGTTTGCGAGTTTGTTCTTCGGAATCAGATATCCTCTTATTAAGTACGTTGTTGGTCTGTCGTAAATTTTCATTCGCAGCAGCTAATTTAGCCAGTGCAGTATTTGTGACTCCTGAACCTCGAGATGTGTTCGAAATACTTTCATCATTTTTAGCTTCTTCAAGAGCAGATTCTAGTTCGGCAATACGACTTTCTTGTTGTCTTGATAATTCATCGGATTTCATAGCGGCGTCAGCAAATTCTTCAGCTAATGATTCCATTTCTTTCTGTAGTTGTTCTACTTGTTTTTCTAAATCATAGTTCTTTTCAGATTGAATTGTTTTATCTGATTCAAGTTGTTGTGTAGTTTTTTCTAACTCGGAAACTCGCTCACGATTTATAATTACTTCTTCATGCTCTTTTTGGAGTTGATTAGTAAGATCTTCAATCATCTTATCGTCAATCTTTTCATATTTTTCAATAAATGAAAGATGATTTAATTCATCTAGTTCATTTTGTAATTGAGAACATTTATCCCGAAGCGAGGCAATTTTATTATTGGCCTCTTTTAATTTAAGCATTTCGTCATCACGATGATCTTTCATTTCACTTAGTTTAAGTTCTAAATTTTTAATTTGTTGACTTTGTTCCTCTTTTGACGATTTGATCTTGCTAATTTCCGTTTTATATGATTCAATTTCGGAAGAAGCTGAAGTTGACATCTCAAAAGTTTGTAGTTCAATCTGAGTTTTATGTATTAATTCTTCTAGTTCAATTATGATAGTATCTTGATCGTTTGTTTCTTTTTCTTTTTGTAAAATTATATTCGTGACTTGTTGTAATTTACTTTCCAATTCACTGATAACATTAGTTCGTTGTTCTTCGGATTCTTTAGCTTCTTTGAGTTGTGATCTTACGATAGAAAGATTCTTTTCAAGACTATTAATGGTGTCTTTGCTTAAATTTGAAGAATCTTTTGCAAGAGAAATTTCGGATTCTAAAGTTATTAAAGTAGATTCAAGTTCTCTAATAGCGTCTTTTTGGTAAGATTCCCTTTCTTCAAGTACATTCATTAACTCATTAACGCGATTTAAATGCTGGTCACGTTCTTTTTCAATTATAATCACTTGAGCTTCTAATTCGTTTATAATATCAGATTGTGCCATCATCTCAAGTTTTGTATTTGATAATTCTTCTCTTAAAGCACCAACATTTTCATTTCCAGCGACTCCAGCGATCTTGTAAGTTTCAATTTCGATTTCTAATTCTCTAACTTTTCTTTGTACATCATCATATGCTTTTTGAGTGTCACTTAATAATCTTGTTACTTTATCAAGTTCTTCAGATGATGTAGAAGTGTTTCCTTTTGCGGAAGCCAATTCAGCTCTTAATGTTCTCAATTCTTCTTCATGGGAGATCACAAGTTCTTTTTGTAAACTAAATCCTCCTTTTACAGTTTGGAGTTCTCTATTAACAGCTTCCTTAGAAGATCTAACCTTTTTCAATTGAGATTTTAATTGTTCAATAGTTGATTTTTGTTCTGCATCCAATTGTTTTAAAAGAACAACCTCTTCTTTTACAGTTTCAAAAATTTTAGCTTCCTTCTGAGCCGCAGAATATTTAGATTCCAGATCATAAACTGTCCTTCGAAGGTCCGATTCGGAAGCTTTTAATCCAGCAATTTGATCTCTTAAGGCTGCGATGTTTGGATTTTCATCTTTAACAAGTTCCAATCGAGCTTCAAGAGTATCGATTAGTTTACGTTGTTCACGCTCATTGTTATGTAATAGTTCAAGTTCTTCTTTCAATTGATTAACTTCTTGTAAATCCTTATTTGATTGTACATTAATTTTTTCTTCTAATTCCTGAATCGTCTTTTTTTGTTCAGTTTCTTTAATTTTCAAACCAGAAATTTCACGTTTAAGAACGGAAACTTGAGATTTATCTTCTGCTTTCTTTAATTTAAGTTCCAAAGTGTCAATGGTTCTCTTTTGTGCAGCTTCGGATTCTTTTGCTAAAGCCAAGTCGGTTCTAATCTTTACAAGATCTTCATCAATTTTTTCTCCCTTTTCTGATAATTTACCTTCTAGGACGATAATCCTTTCTCTTTGAGCAATTTCAGTAACCTTTAAATGTTCCAATTGTTCATGTAAATGAGATTCTTCATTATCAGACCCCAATCTAGCTTTAAGAACGCGTAATCGATCAAGTGCAATAGCTTCCCTTCCTCGAACCTCTTTGAGTTCATTTCTTAAGGTTTCCAATTCAGACTGAAGAATTTTATTGACATCATCTCCACTTTCCAATTTATGAAGATGATTCTTGAGTTCTCTCATTTCATTTTCTAAATCTTCTTCATGTTTATGTATTTCCATTAATTTTGTTCTAAAAGCTAATGCTTCAGCTTCTTTTTCACGCAATTTTTGTTGAAGGGATGATTTATCAACAAGATCTCGTTTTAAAGTATCAATCAACTCATTCTTATGATTAATATCTACTTTAAGAGTTTCAAGTTGACCTTGAAGAGCAACTACCATTTCTTGTTCTTCTCTCAAATTTTCAATAGTTTCAGATTTATGAGCAAGTTCTTGTTGTAAACTTTCAAGTTTTGCTTGAAGTCCATCAACAGTTTTATCAGTAGGGTCAACGTAACCAATAATAACAGAATTACGTGGAGTTGGAATATGTTGTGCTTCTTTTTCTTTAGTTAATTGAGTTTCAAGATATTTAATTTTTTCTTCCAATTCCAAAATATGTTTATCATTCAGTCCTTTGGAATCAAATTCATCATCAGTTTCTTCAGGGATACTGGACAAATTATTATTATTTTTTTCTTCAAGTGCAAGTCGATAATTATCTCTTGTTTCTAAAAGTTCATCCTCAAGTTTCCGAATGGTATTCTGATGTTCAATTGAAGGGAATAAAATTGCAGCAATGGTATGACTTTTGGATTCGATTTCACTTTGAAGTTTGTCAACTTGATGAGTAAGTTCTAAAGTTTCTTCAGTATCAGAAGCAGAAAACCCTTCTAATCGGGAAATAGCTTCATTTACACGAGCTTGTCTTTGAGTTTCTTGTGCAATAATAAGTTGTTCTTCTAATTCTTTTAATTGAGCTTGTAATTTATGAAGAGATTCATCATTAGATTTATTATCTTTTTGATTCTTTACTGAAAAGGCACGTGATATTTCAGCCTTAAGTTCCGTAATGTTTGATTCAATTTTAACAATTTCTTGACTCTTTGGATCATTCTCATTTTTAGAAAGAAGGTTAAGAGTACGACGTTGTTCTTCTTTTAATTGTTCAACTTCTTCTCGAAGACGATGAACTACATCAAGTTGATCAACTTCACTGGTAGCGGTGGAAAAACCTCCTTCCATATAAGAATATTCTGATGCGGTCATAACAGACATCACTTCAATTTGAGCAAGAGCATCTCTTCTTTTGATTTCTTCACGTAATTCTTCAACTATTTCGAGAGTTTCACGATGATTAATTTCTAATCTGGCAAATTCTTGTTTAACAGCATCCAAACCTGCCGTTTTATCTGCATGAAGAGATTCTAATTGTTTAAGTTCAATTTGTAATTTTTGAACCATTGCCATACTAGAAAGTTCTTTCTTTTCCGCTCCTTGAATTTCAGCAGAAAGGGATCTTGCTTTACGATGAGATCCATGATTAAATGGTGATAAAGCATTAGGATCATTATAAGATTCATTTGAATTGTCCATTATTTCCGAGCTATCAGTATCAATAATTTCCAATTGCATTTTAGTTCCTGAAAGTTGTTTATTAAGATCGGTTAATTCATCAAGGCATGATTGATATTTTACTTTAATTTCTTCAAATTCAATCACAGTTTTTTCATGGGTTTTTTGTAATTCATACAATTTTTCTTCCAAATTTAAAACTGTAGCATAATTTTCACTTGACATTGGATTGGAACTAGGTGGAGTTGAGGAAGGTGTGTCAACTTCTTCAGAAGTTGAAGTAGAAGAAGTTGAAGAAGACCTACTCATAACTTTTGGTGGCAATTTTGTTACATCAACTTTTAATTTTTTCAATTGAGAAATTTCATTAACTAATTCCTCGACTTTCTTTTCAAGTTGAGAAATTCTGTTATCACGTTCTTCAACTTCTGCCAATAATAAACTTTGATCTTCTTCATTATTTGATTTTTCTTTTCTATACTTTAATTCTAAATTATCATAAGCTTTTTCTCTTTCATGTAAAGCTTTTTCCAATTTTTGTGAAGTTTCGTTCATAGAAGCAAATTTACTTTCACTTATAGCCAATCTATTCTCAAGTTTTTGAATAATAGCTTCACTATTTTCCCCAGCTGTTCGAAGTTGAGAAATTTTATTTCTAAGTTCATTTATTAATTCTTGATCCCTTTTTTGTTCACTAGTATGATTTTCAAGTTTTTTTTCAAGATCTTTAATATAATTTTCGGTTGTTTCTCCTCTTTCAATAAGTCTAGCAATTTTATTTTTAAGATCACTAATTATACCTTTGTTTTGTTCATTTAATTCTTCAGCTTCATAAAGTTTTAATTCATTATCATGAACCAATTTCTCAGAATTACTTAAAGCGGAACGTGTAAAAGCAAGTTGTTGTTCAAGTTCAGAAATAGATTTATTATATTCATTAATTACAGGTTCAACATTTTGTTGAAAAGATTTATCAAGTAAATTTTTGCTCTCCTCAAATTTTGAAGTATCAAAATTATCTTGATATTCAGTAAGTTCAGCTGAAGCTTTTGCATACTTTTGAGTTAATTCCGCGTAAGAATTTTGTAATTCTTTTAATTGTTCTTCAAGTATTTCAATATCTTTATTATTATTATTATGATTATTATAATTGCGATTATTATATAATGAAGGGGAACTATTACCATTAGTAATTATACTTAGAGATGATGAAGGTCTTCTACCATGACTATAAAAATCAAAAGTAGGAGTATTTCTTCCAGATATAGGAGTAGCAGGACAAGAACCATTAATTCCAGATGATAATCTTAAATTTTTAATTTCAGCTCTTAATTTTAAGACAAGATTTTGTAAATGTTCTAAATCATTCCAACCAGCTTCTTCTTGATTTACGATAGCAGAATTTTTAATATTACGAGCTCTATTAGCATATTTAAGAGTATTAACAGTTTCACTTATATTATATTCAGCAGGAGAAACACAAGCTATCATTAAAGTTTGAGCATTTCCACCAAGAGAATCTTGTAATAATCTAGTAAGTTTAGAATCACGATAAGGAATATGAGTAGTATTTTTTGCTTTTATTGGATCACCTAAAGCAGAAATTACATTTCCTAAGGCAAGAAGACCAGAATTTATAGAGATTCCCTCTTTTGCACGATCACCAGAAGCTGCGGTACGTTTGAGCTGCGAAATAAGGAAATTTAAATGATGATCATCAAAATCAATAATAATAAATAAAAATTAAAGAGAGAGTAACTCACCCTTTCACTACCAGCCAAATCCACGAAATTAAATTTACTTGTAACGGTTATCCATTCACCATCATCAAGTATTTTACTTAACCTCCTAGGTGGGGGAGAATTAAGTTTCGTAGGAGTTGATGGAGTTGATGGACGAGAAAGAGTAGGACTTGTAACACCAGTTGAAGAAACTTGTTTTTGTTGACATAACGTTACAGAAAAAATAGCATGTGAACGAGAAGATTGTGAATTCATATCAGTCGCACCAACTTGTCTGTTTAATGATCCACGTGCCAAATGACTAAAAAAAAAATATATATATATATATTTTAAATTGTATTATCATTTATAAAAAAATAAAATAAAATAAAATAAAATAAAATATGAAATTTTAAAAAACTCACCCCATTACTTCTTCCACACTATTTACTTTAATTTCTTGTAAACCACTCCAAATTATATTACCTTTTGAATCTTCTCTAATTAATAATTGTGGTTTATTTTCATCGTCGTCATTATCAATTAATAAATCGTTTAAATCTTCATTATAAATTTCGACAAAAGATACTTTCATTGTAATTTTACGAGTTTTAAATTGCGTAGAATTAATGTAAGAGAAGAGTGTGTGTAAGGCACGTGGAATGATACCACGTGATTCCGGGTTTGAGGATACGCTATCGGAGGTTCCCATCGTATATGTTTTGCCGGATGATGTTTGACCATAAGCAAGAATCGTTACATTGAAACCTATTATGGGAGACAAAAAAAAAATGAAAAAAAATTTAGGGGACTAATGAAAAATGAAAAGCCGAAAATAGATCAAATCATATGATCCGCAGTAATCTCGTTACCTTCCAAGAATTTATCTACCATATTTCTAACAGAATTATCATAAACATCTTTTTGTTGTGTTTCAGGACCAAATACGTAATCAAAATTAAATGTAAGTTTCTTATCACTATGAACGATAACTTGGTTTGGTGTAAACGGAGAAGTTGATAAAACATTTCTTTGAAATCTCGAGGGTAAATTAACCAAATCTTCTTGTGTAAGAGGTCTTATACGAAGAGCTATAAAATAATTGTTAATCAAGAGTTGCACGTCAATAAGGTCATTGGGAAGGTTGATACGAATTTTAATTGTTCGATTATTTTTTTTGATTCTTACCCACTTGTACCGTTGTGTTTTCGGAATTTGAATTTGAATTAGTCATTTTTTTATTATGTTCAATTTAATTGGTTTTTTTTTTTAAAGATAAAGAACTTTTTTGTTGATATTGTTTTTTTTTTTTTTAATTCTCTTTCTTTTTGGATCCTTTGTTTGATTTTTTAAAGGAAGATTTTTTTTTTTTTTAGGAAAAATAAATTACTGGAACCAGTCCAAGCAAAGAGAGACTAGATAAACCAAAAAGAAAAAAGAAAAATAAAAAGGCGTTCAAATTTTTTTGTCGATAAAAAAGAAAAGAACTTTTTTGCTTTTTGTGTTGGTCTTTTTTTTTTTTAAAAAAAATGAAACCGGGTATTATTATATACGTTACTTTAAATAAGAATAAAAAAAAAAAGATTAAATTATTATTATTAAAAAAAAAAATTTTTTCATCAAAAATAAATAACGCGGAAAATAAATTAATTTCTTTACAAAAAAAGGGATTCCTTTTTTTTTTTTTTTTTTGTTTTTAAAGACCGATGAATGATATGTTATATTATTTTACTTCTTTTTTTCCTTTAAAGAGAAAGAGTAAAATAAAAAAAAAAAAAGGAAGGAAAGAGTTAAAGTAAAAGAAAAAGAAAAATAGTTGCAGTTGAATTTGTTGTAAATTTTTAATAGAGTAAAAATATTAGTTATTTCTTGTGTTGTTTACATGTAGTACGACCGTAAAAAGGTTATTATTAATGAAATTCTTTTGAACTTTTTGTTTAATATAATATATATAAAATTAAGAACGAATGAAAAATTAATTTTTTCAATTCAATAGAAATTTTTTACTTTAAAAAAAAAGGGAAATTAAAAGTCGGGATATGAATATATAATAATAAATAAAAATAAATAAATAAATAATAATAATAAAAGGAGTGATTGAGGTAATCGGGCCTCGAATATTTGAAAAAAAAATATAAAAAATGAAAGCGGAAATAAGAAGAAAAAAAAGGAAAATGAAAGTAAAAAAAATTTATGTAGATAAATAAAAATTATAATATAATATAATATTAATAAAAAAAAAGCATATGCATAAGTATTTTTTTTTTGTACGTCAAAAATAACTTGTTTATTTTTTTTATAACTGAAAATGTTTAAATGTCTTAATTCATCCAATATATTTTATCAAAATTATGTAATATTTTTACATTCAGGTAATTGCAACATTAATTGCATTTATCGTATTTTTATTATTGTTAATACAATGTAAATAAATCAATAACTGATAAATGGATTATAAATAACAGATAAATAAATATTATATATATTAATATAGTATATACATAATTTGTGCTTTAATGAATGTACCAATTAAAAAAAAACAAAATATGTAAATATTTTTCTACACGTTAAGTTTTTTTTTCAATCTTACGTTTATATAATGTGTTACAACTTTTGAATGGCGTTTGCAAATCATATAAATTTTATATCAAACTTTAAAAAAAACCAATCCTTTTTTATTAAAAAACAAATATAAATCTTTTTCCCAAATTCAGTAATATCATGTTAAATTTTGGCGGGAACTTTATCTCAACTAACATGTATCGAATAAAATTGATTTTATTTTTTTTTAAAAAAAAAATTTTTCTCAAGACAAATCGGAAAATCTATCAATTCAAAAAAAAAAAAAAAAAAAAACTGAATTATTTGTAACGAAATACGATTCTACCAGTTATTGGAGAAAAAAAAAATGATCATCCTGCGTCTTTTGTATTATTAATAACGGCAGGTAATTATAACAGTATTGCAGTAAATGCGTTCGATTTGAAATTGTGAGCAGGGATGATTTTTATTCTCCGAAAAATTCGACTTCCACAAAATATTCTCGCAAACAGTGTTTTATCACTATCACTACCGAATAAAAAATCGAGAAGCAATTTAGAAAGCAAAAATTCAACGTAATACGTTACGTCAACACATAAAAACCTGAAACGAGGCCAATGAAACAAAATTCTTTTGATGTATCATCGACATTAATTAATCAACCTGCCGTATTTATTTTTAGGGTACTACAACTTATAAATAGATATGTTCACATGAACTACGATATGATTTTCAAGTGCCCGCAACCGGCATAGTTCTTTCTAACATATGACCAAGATGTTAATTAACATCCGTAAACTCAAATAGGTTAGATGGGGATGTATCCTAATACCTTTTCTTTGAAGACTTTAATTCCACAAACTTTCTTATCGCTCCCAATTTTTTCTAATTTTACAAGCTCACCTTCTTGTTATCGTATCCCTTGTCCCTCCTATCTTGATAACAATGAATTTTAAAGTTTATTCATACTATCAATGTCATACATTGGAGTTCGCCATGCGTGAATGCTGTGGAACATTCCTTTTCTTGATTTGCATTACCGATAAACAAACTCAAAGAAAACCAATGAATTTGATTTTATTTTTGATCACTTTTAAACTAATCATCTTATGGTAGAAATATCATGTACATATATCGAGTGAATTCCAGAGATTCTTTCTTTTTCGTGCGCGGGTTCGCAATATTTTGGTTTGTGCTCTGTCCAAAATTTCACTTTGTATCACTTTACACAAATTTCTCAAAACATCGAATTTATGATAATTTTCCGAACTTTACAATCTACAAAACAATAGTACATTTTACAATATATAATGCTGATTAACCTGCGTTATCTGATTCAAAACACTATTAATGGAAAATTTCAATAGGATATCTTAAATAATATCGCCAGAGGTTCTTATTGACGTTATTATCGTTATTACTTATTAGCGTATTACATTCAACTACCATTCAAATTACAACTTGCCTATTTTTACTACGTATCGTATTAGAACATATTTAACAATGAAATTATTTACTGTTACTATTGCTCTTATTATAATACCTATTATATGTTTTATTAAATAATTGTTATATAATCACTTCGTTTTTATTATTTATTTTACAACATTTATTACAAATTATCATTTATTATAAACAATAATTATATCTTTTCACATGTTTTTTTCAAGAATATACATGCACTACATGTGAACAAGGGCATAAAATTATTTCAGGGGCATGGCCTAAAATAAGTTTTTGGGTTTAATCTTCTGTACATTATAATGTATAACATTAAAGAACTATGCGGATACTTACGCGTGGATCATATGATAACGTCAAAGCGTTCTAAAATTTTTTTAAAAAAAGTTTGAATTTTTTATCCGTAAACAAAAACCCCCTACTTAATTAACTTTATAAATTTTGATTTTTTTTTTTTTTATTACAAAAATGTAACTGGTAACAATTTTATTAAATAATAAAAATATAAATATATATGCGCTTATTTTACACTAATTTTTAATAATTTCGGGTGATAATTCCAATTGGAAGAATGTCTCATAAAACCTCCGTATTCTTAACCAATAGAAAATGATTCCTGTGAAACTTGCCCTTTGATGATCATTCAAGATCCCCCATGATCATCCATAAATTAAATTTACTTTATATGGCAACGTTAAAAGACTTACTACGGATCAATCGTACATGATCAACAAAAAAATTTTTTTTTTTTTTTTTTTTTTTTAAAAAAAAAAAAAATGCTTCAAAAATCATTCTCGTTACATCGAACAATTTTTTCTGTAAAATTATTCTCTTTTATTAAAAAATATTCTACAACATCAAATCAACAACCAAAATCTTCCGCCTTTACTGTATTTAATCGAGAAACGAAAAGAATGCAGAGAGATCGTTCTTCAATAAATATTGAAGAAAGTAGGAAGGTTGATTATCTTAAAGATGAAATCGCTTATCGAATGGTTGATAGATTGTTGGTAATAATTTTCTATTTCTTTCTTTAAATATCGATCAAATTTTTTAATTAATTTACAACCAATTTCTTAGGATATAAAAAGGAAATTTAATACAATCGTTGATTTGGGTAGTGGATGTGGTCATATAATTAAACATATTGATAAAGATATGATGAAAAAGTTAATTATGTGTGATATGTCATCAAAAATGTTGGAAAGGGACAAAGATATTAATTACGAAGTTGATGTTGAAAGAATGGTTGTAGATGAAGAATTATTACCTTTTGAAGAAAATTCTTTAGAAGCAGTTATAAGTAATCTTTCTTTACATTGGGTTAATGATTTACCTGGCGCTATGATACAAATTCAAAGATCTTTAAAACCTGATGGTGTATTTATTGCATCAATTTTGGGTGGTGATACATTGTTTGAACTTAGAACATCGTTCCAACTTGCTGAATCAGAAAGGGAAGGTGGAATTTCACCAAGGATATCCCCGATGACCAATACACGAGATATTGGTAGTTTGTTATCTCGTGCTGGATTCAATTTGACTACTATAGATACTGATGATGTTGTCGTAAGTTATCCTAGTATGTTTGAGTTGATTCAAGATTTGAGATCAATGGGCGAAAGTAATGCCGTATTGGCGAGAAGATCATTTCTTAAAAGAGATACATTATTGGCTGCTTCAGCAATTTACAAAGGTAGCATATGATTTTTTTTTCCAAAAATGTGAAATAATTAATTAAATATATATATATTTTTTTTGATTTTAAAAAGAACTTTATGGAAATCCTGATGGATCGATTCCTGCAACTTTTCAGGTAACTTTATCATTTAATTATTATTTTTTTTTTTTAGTTTTAATTGATCAAATTTCTAAAATTTCTGTTCATAATAAATTTTCAATTTAAATAGATTATTTATATGGTAAGTATAAAATTAACTATTATGGATTATTAATTATATATAATTGATTCATTATTAATTCGAATTTAGATTGGATGGAAACCTGATATTTCACAACCAAAACCTTTACCTAGAGGATCAGGCCAAGTATCATTAAAAGAAACATTAAAAAGTGGTATTGATAAAAGTAATAAAAATAATGATAATTAAATTATTTTAAATATTTTGTATACTAAAATATTTTTCTTTTATTTAAATTAAATAACTTGTAACATAAAAAATTTATATAAAAAATAACTAATTTTTATTAATATAATTTTATAATTAATAAATATTTATTTCTTTGCTAAAGATTTGTAGGAGGCAATCGATGTTTTCTACTATTTTTTCATTGCTCAGGGGGGACGCGACTCTACAAGTTTTTTGTAGCACAAGAAAGGATCAGTCAAATGACTGGAAGTCACATACAACTAGGAATCATGTTGCTAATTCATCGTAATGGTCGAGCAGTGAAGCAGTGAAAAGAGACACATATATAAATATACAATTAGTCTAAAATGTAATGAACAACTATATAATTCTATGTAAGTTAATATACAATATTTGAATATCCATATAATGTATGATAAAGTGATATTTATCATTAGATTTAATAATGATTTTTATTTCTTTTTCTTTTCTTTTCTTTTTTTTTTTTTTTTGAATTCGCAATGTATAAGGAAGTTTATTAGACTTTGTAACGAAATACAATCAATAGCAGAATTGCTAACAAGTACGTTTCATAATTACACTTGGGATGATTATACTATTATTGGTTATATCTTGCGAGGCCAGGAGACTGATAAGAACGAAGCGTGTAAAAAGAATTATCATAATATTTTCCTCCGTATAACAAATATTATTTATTATGAATTGTTTCAAAAATTTTCACTGCTCGTATTAACTAACATATTTTCGTTCATCATCAAAGCAGAAATTCTAACCCTAATGATCTAACTGAGATGCCGGATGACGATAACGTCATTTGCCTGACGCACCAGAATATGACTCGATTAAAAAAATCTAATGAATTGTAGTCTGCTTTTATTGACAGCTATAATAAAATTAAGTTTTGGTTAATTATATTAATTATACAAATTTAAAAAAAAATATGATGAATTTTTGTCAGCTTATTGACTATAATTGATTATATAAGTGTCTGACGCAACTTTAAAGCGAAGAGTGCAATTCTTACCGTTGATTATTATTAAATTTTTCGGTACCAATTGTTACATGTTCATGAACCTCTCTTTCATTGCTCGTCATTCTTTCTCCTTGGGTCCCACTTTGTTTTGTGTGCAATATTATTCCAATATCTCTTGAAACCTGCCAACTTGCGTAGCAGCGTAACACCTCACTCGAGTCCTTCTTACTTGTACGAGAAGAACAGCCTCTTTACATTCCTTCGCGAACTTTACGAGCGTTTTTGCTAGCCCTAAACTTAATCTTACATTGCGAATCTCTTCTTGGGTCAAGTTAAGCAAATTTGAACCGTTAATTTCTTTCTTTGCTAAATTTCAAACGCCTTCTCACTAAGCCCAAGTCCTGTTCCCGCAAAAAAAGGGATAAGACCTTTGGTGTCATAATTTAATCCCTTCCGCTGTGACCATATCAATTGCATTGGTAGACTGGTAGTATCGGTGATAAAAGTGGAGGTAGAAGCAGATGTGTTTCAGAACATAGCGCTACGCTTTTATTAGTTTTATGATTCGGGTCAGGTGACATTCCGTACATTCGACTTTATGAATAAAAAAGGTAACGCGACAATATTTGGGATTTTTTTTTATATCAATATATTTTTATACTTAATAAATGTATCGATACCGACAATATAATTAATAATATACCTATATTGTTATATTGTTAGTAAAATAGGTAAAAATCCTATTTTTTAAAAAAATTTATCAGTTTAATTCCTTAACTTTTGAAATTTGATAAATTTGTGTAAGTTGAAAAATGAAACCTCGTTTAGAAGCTTGTATGCAATTTCCTCTTTTACTCTATTTTCACTTTAATTTACAATAGTTTTAATTATTTCTTCCTTATTGAAAATAGTGTCAAATTCCAACGCATTTTTTCAATAGTAAAATAAACATTTTTAATTTCTGTAGGAGCTTTATAAAAAGTCATTTTTCATTGGAGGCTTCCTAACCAATAGTCTTCAAGAGTTTTGGGTTATTTTTTTTTATGTTTATTGAACTCGATAGATGCATAAGAAAGATTTGGTAAAAACCTCTTCATAATTGCAATGATAACTAATTGATGAATTGTGATAGTAAGTAAAATTAATGAATTAATTTCCAAAGAATATGATCCCTTAAAAAGCTGGTTAGAAATTAGACTAATAAGGACATTTTGTTTGCATTTTAACAATGTAATTACAATCTTTTTTATCAAGGCAAGAAACATTTAAAATAGGGTATTTAAAATCTTTGAAATGAGAAATTATCTTTAGAGATAATAATTCAAATCATCACCCTTTCGTCTTAATATTGAGTTTTAAAGGGTAGTTCACTATATTTGTTATTATAATTGAACTAATTATTTTGTGCTACAAGCTTTGCTTAGTCCGATGATTTACTATTTAGCTGCGCTATGCTTAGTTTTTGGGTGATAAAGCCACCTAAGCCATCATCAGGTAAAACGTAACGATACGTCTGCTGCGCCACAATTCTTTAGATTGAATATACTTTCGCATGACTGTCTGTAAAAATATCTAATATTTCACACCAAATTTTCTCCTCAATTACGTACGTATAATAGTAATATTAATAGTACTTTTTATTTATGTAAAAGTGTTTATGAATATGTAATTACAAGAGATATATATGTGTGTGTATGTATGTGCAACTATTTGATATGCTAAACTAAAATTGAAAGAAAAATCGCCAAACTTTATCTCCGGCGGCAAATAACCTTTGCCAAACTTTTTCTTTGGCACAAAAAAAAAAAAAAGAAAAGAAAAGAAAATAACCTCTGACAAACTTTTTCTCTGACGGCAAAAAAAAAACTACGTTACGTATATTTATAATACGGACATCCAAATATTTCTTCTGTTTTAAGAATAAGATATAATTAGTAAATATCAGAATTAAGGAATTAAGAGTATATACATAATATAATACATTACCATAGGCGGAATATTTAAAATTTTTAACTTCACTTAATTTAAAAGATCTCGTGTTCCATAATTCTTTTTTATCCAATAAAATGAATTCTTTTAATAAAGATTTTTCCAATCTTAATTCTTTTAAACTATGATTAAATTTTTCATTAAATTTAATAAAAATATTTCTAAAATTTTCATTAATATCAGAAATAGATAATAATTCCAATATAGATAAATTTGGTAAAATAGCATTATTTAATAAATCATCCAAATCATCTTGATCAATTTCACTATCTAAACCAAAATATTGTAAACTAATAGGTAAACAAGATTTTAAAGATAAAAAATTATATCTAACTTGTAAATATAAAGAAATCAAAGGTAAATTTTTAATAATATTTAATAAAAGATCCGAAGATTTTTCCAAAGAAATATGAAGATGAGTTATATTTGGACAAAAAGATTTAATACTAGATAAAATTATAGAATTTAAAATTCTTTTAGAATAAAATCTTTTTAAAGAATGATTACTAAGTCGAATAATAGTATCAATTAATCTAAAAGGAATATCATTTTCTTCAAAATAAATATTTTGTATTTGAGATAAATAATTTTGTGGAATTATCATATTTGATAAATTTGAATCAAAATGTTCAAAAAAAAGGAATCTTTTAAATTCCAATGTACGTAAAGAATGAATTTGTTTAATATATTTAAAAAATTCTTGATTAAAATTTATTAAAGTAAAAAATTTAATAAATTTTAAAGAATTTGAATGTGAAATTAATGAATTAAAAATCTTTTCAGTTGAACATTTCATCCAAAATTCATTTGTACTAAAACTTTCCAAAGAATTTTGTGATTTAATAAGATTAACGATAGAAAGATCCAAATTTGCTGAATCATTATTATTATAAATAGAAGTTTTGGTTGTAATCGTCGTTGATATCGTCTTTGGAAAATAAAATGATAAATGTTTAATATTTCTTGAAGATTTTGACATTTGATTAAATAAATTTGGTAATATATTAAAATACATTTCTTTTGTATAACCATGTCCAAGAAATTCAAATGTATTAATTAATGATAAATTGAAATTTGATAATTTTTTCAATAATTCAATACGAGAAATTTCAATATAATTCACATATTTAAATTTTTTTAATGAACAATTTTCATTAAATATTAATTCCATCATCATGGTATCAACAATTTGTTGTGCTCTTAATAAATTTTCATTTTGAAAATTTTCTTTAACCCATTTCTTTAATCCTAGTGTATAATTATCTAT
Source organism: Rhizophagus clarus (assembly GCA_015698045.1). Classification (NCBI taxonomy): domain Eukaryota; kingdom Fungi; phylum Glomeromycota; class Glomeromycetes; order Glomerales; family Glomeraceae; genus Rhizophagus; species Rhizophagus clarus. Next base: position 49,784 of record BLAL01000160.1, read on the forward strand.
AATAAATCCTTCTAAAAATCTTGGATAATAAAATAATGGTTTCATATTATTATGATTATTTTTTATACAATTTCTTAATCCTAATTTCTTTAATATTACTTTATCTTGTGTATTAAGACAAGTAATATATGTATTAATTATTTTATATGTATATTTTTGTGAATAATATTTAAATGGTGTACTCCATAATATTGGTATTGCTAATCTACACCATAATCTATTCACTCTTATGCATGAGAAAAGTGTTTTTCGATCATCCTTTAAGTATGAAAATATTTCAAGTAAACAATCCGGTATAAGGTTTACTCTTGGTCTTGTTAAACATCTTTTAGGTGTTATCATTAACGCTATTAAACAAATTATTGATTCCGTTAAATTTCTTGGTTCTAAAAAAAAAAAAGAAAATTTTAGTTTTATTTTATTTTATTTTTTTTTTTTTTTTAAAAAAAAAAAACTTACTTAAATCCATTGGAATTTACACAGAAAAAAAAAAAAAAAAATTATTTTAAAAAAAACAAAAAGCTAAGCCAAAAAATCAAAATATTTATATAAAAATAGATTCCCTCCAACTTTCCGAAAAAAATTATCTAGTACAAATTAAAGTATTATTTATTGCAGATAAGTTACATAAAAAGTTGCTTATTTCCATAAAGATTGCGGAATATAAAAAAATGGTAAATGTCAAATGCGGGTAAGCCTTTTGTTTAAGGTAATAATTTAAGGTGGTGTAACCAAAAAAAAATTTTTTCGCCAAATTGCACTTGACAAAATTTTTTCATCAAGTATATAATCAAGTAATTTAAATTAGAATTTTTTGGTTGTGCGGCAACGTGCGTTTTACGTGAGCGTTACATAAGTAAATCATGATCATGCATGAATTAATGTTGAATGTTGATCTTTTTCACTGAGGTTATTTGATGATCTAAAGTTCAAAATAGATTCACTAATTAGCCTTATCATGTTATATATTATATAATAACAAGAACCGTTTTTTCTTAGTATTTGTAGAAATTTCTGGTAATTTACTATTTAAAGAATGAAAAATTTTGATAAGAAAGTGTAATTATTGTGATTATTGTGATTATTGTAATTATTGTAATTATTGTAATTATTGTAATTTTTAGTAAACAATCACTTCATCACTACCTGCGGTATTTACCGGTTTTATCGATCCATACACACAAATAACGATAATCATATTTAAATCAGGTTTGATTATCGTTAAATATTGTTTCACTGGTTTCACTAACAGTTGAAACAGGTATTCGATCCCGATTCGAATTAAAATTCGAACGAAGGAACCGGTTATAATTAACCGTACAGTTAGAACAACATGTTAATTGATTCAATTTTATTATACACAAACTTTTATTAAAGAAATATATATAAATAATATAATACAAATCTTTAAAAAATCTTTAAAAATGTTATTAAAAAAAAAAATATATATATGTTTATGATTATTCAAGGTTTCGAGAAACTCTCTTCCTAAAAACTATTCTTCTTTTTCCATTTACAGAATTTCTGTGATTTCTAAATTCTCTTTCAATCCTATCAATATCATTTAATAATTCTTCACTAGTATTAGCAACATTTCGTTGTTGATTATTATCATCAACAAAGATAACTGTCGCAATCCATCCTGCAATAATAGAAACTTCAAAAAAACTTTTTGATACAATACTCCATAATATATCTATAACAAAAAAGAATATCATTAAAGGTATAGTAACATATAATAAATTCCATATACTTCCTTCTCCTTCAATTTTTGATTTCTTTATTTCATTTATTTTGCTTCTACTTTGAAGTTGCTTTTCGTTCGCATTTGTGGAATCTGAAGAATCAGAATGTGTGATTTTTTTGGAAGCTGTTCTCTTAATAGCTGTTGGAGGTGAAGCAATTTCTGATAAATTTCCAGTATTTCTTAACCAATCAATATTTAATGTTACTAACTCCTCATTTAATGAAGGACATTTACTTAATATATACGTTCGTGATTTCGTGTTTACTATATCTAACATGGCACGTATTGTTGATGTACCATTTAAATATCTCTTAAAATATTCATTTAAAATCATAAAATTTCCTTCATCATAAGTTCCATCAGCAACACCACCTTCAAGTTTTTCTAACCATTGTTCTAATTCAATTCTTTGAAATTTCATTCCTGCTGATTCTTCTAAAATATCCAAATAATCTTTCCACATAATCGTAGAATTTGGATTTGATACGTGAAAAACTTCAACTCTACTAAGTCGATTTTCAGTTATAACTAAATCTACTATGGATTTTGCTGCGATATCTACCGGAATCCAATCTAATTTCTCTTCAAATATTGGAATTCTTCCAGTTATACCAACATTTCTTAATAATAAAGGTATCATCTCATTTGGACTCCAAACCCCACTCTTCGAATTACTAGTAAGTTGAGATGTTCTTATTATACTAACACTTTCTAATTGTAAATAATCAAATGTATTAATTAAAATCGTTTCTAATATTAATTTCGTTAAACCACAACCATCCCCTGTTGTAATTGATGCTTTAAGTGGGATAATTCCTTCAGGAACTTTTTCCCAAGGACCATTTATACAACAATCCAAAGAAGATATAAAATGAAATTCTTTTTGTGCGCTAAATAATAATAAATTTGCAGTTCCTAATATAAAATTATTTTCATAATGAATTAATGAATTATTAATATTATAATTATTAGAAAATTTTAAAGTAGAAAAAATTCCATGTATTATAGAAGTAACTTTATGAGATATTTCTTCATATTGTTGGATGGTTAAACCTAAATATGGTTCTGATAGATTAGAAGATAAGGCTATTAATTGTTTTGAATCAATTAAAGAACTATCAAAACCATAACGTAAGAATGCACGTTTTAATGAGGCTTTTGGACTTTGAGCTTTCTTTCGTTTAACCAAACAATATATAGTTGAATCAGAATGTCTTAATAAAATATTAAGTATATGAGCACCCAAAAATCTAGTTGCACCTGTCAATAAAAAAACTTTTTGTTCAATAAACATTTCTTTTACACCTTTATCCTCACTTAATTGTTGAACATAATTATCTTTTATGTATAAAGTATATTTATCAACCAAATCTTCAATTGATCGTTGTAATTTTTCTTGTTCTTCTTCTAATTCGTTTGGTAATTTTTGTTTTTTCTTATTATAAAGATTTTCCCCACCACCAGACATTATATCTAATATGAAATTACTTATTAAATCAATAGAAGAATTATCTTCAATAAAATTGTCAGGAAGTTCAATAAATGAAGGAAGAATATCGGATATTTTCTTTAAAAATTTTGATGATGTATTAGAATCCATTCCTAATTTCATTAAGGAAGTAGTATGATCATCTAATTCTCTAAGTGAAACACCCATTATCATTGCCGCTGTAAATTGTAAATAATTTCGAATATCGATATCATTTAATCCAGCATACCTACTGCGATTATTATTGGATGATTTTTTTGGAGTAATAGAAGATGATGATGATAGTGATGTTACGATATGTGAATAATTTTCAAATATCCTATTATTATTATTATTATTTGATGAAGTTGGCGTTGTGGTTGGTGATGATGATGGAGATGATGACGACGACGATGATGCTGAAGATGACGATGATTGAACTATATATTCCGTCAACACTTCTGCAGTATCCGATTGCATCAAATCACTTATTTCACCATCAGTGTTTATTTCTTCAGTTGAAATAGAAATTTGCTTGCCTTTTTTATCTTCGATTGATGATGATGATGATGATGATGATGATGATGATGATGATGATGATGATGATGATGATGATGATGACGACGACGATGACGATGATTCAGTAGTTTGTATTTTCTCTAAATTATCATCAGTGTCGGAACCTTTATAATTTATTTGATTATCGGTTGTGATTATTTCAGGCATAGTTTTAAAATTTATGATAAAATGAAAAGAATGAAGTAAAAATGGTAAATGTATAAATAAGGTAAAAAGGTATAAAAGTAAATCCCTCTAAATATACAGAATTTAGAAAATGTTATTTTTTTTTTATAGGAAAAAAAACCAAAGAAAAAAAAAAAGAGAGAGAGAGAGAGAGAAAGAGAAAATAAAAATGTAAAAAAAATGATTTTTTTTTTTTTTTATTTCACATTTAAAAATGGTTTCTAATCCTTTTATATTTTTTTCTGTACCTGATGTTTTTGTACCCAAGGGGATGATATAACATGCTAATACAAAATTGAAACTTCTATTCTAAATTTGGATAGATTATAAAAAGGTAATCTCTAATTATTTGCCATGTGGACTCATTTTGGTATTTTTAAAAAATTTTTCCTGTTACACACCATTACTTAGAATTCTCAATAGAGTAATTTTTTTACTTTATGTAATATAATATATTTGGTTATAAAGATTTGTAATATATTGTGATTACGGAAATTTAATAAACTAAATATCACAAGACTTCTAAAATTAGGATTTTGTTTTCTGATTGGAAATAATTAAAATTATATATACATGTATATATAATGAAAGAAAAAAAAAAAAATAAAATAAAAAATAAAATAAAATAAATAATCGTATGTACAATTGTACCATTTTTTTTTTTTTGCTTTCGGACGATCAAATAAATTCGCATAAATTATAAGCCAATTATAGTATAATCTCGGCGAATATTGGGCGTAATTTAAAATGAATTACATAAACAAGCTATAAAAAAAATAGTACTTGAAAATAAACAATGCAATTTTAACATTTGAACTTCATTTGAAAATCAAATATTCCAAATTGTAATACCCATAAATAGATTACAATATAATATCATTACGGACCGATATTTTTTGTCAATGAATAAAATAAGCTGATATTTTGTTATTAACGGATAAATATCAATCATATATTAATCCTTTAAAACAAGGTTTCACAATCTAATTACATATTATTACTTGTCTGACTGACGTAATAACCGCAATAACCGCAATAACCTAGTTATTGGTTATGGACTTAGTGTATGTATCAGGCATGGTTGATTGATTACCAATAACCTATTATTTACGTTTAGTGCTTAAAATAGATGGAATTTTTCGATAAAATTTTTTGCTAGCGAAAATTTTTTGCATATCAATAATTAAAATTTGCCTATCCAACAATATTTCAAAGCAAGTAATAATGAATCTAACAATATAAATCCGGATTAACTATTTCCACATTAATAAACACCAAAGGATTTTAAGAATAGTTTTGGAATTTTTAACCGGTGAGTTTATAACTTTCCAGAAAATCCGGCAAAATATCATCCTTTCCTTGGAAGATGAAATACCGGATTCTCGACCGGTAAAATGCTTTAAAAAATTAAAACTTATCAGTGCAGCAATGTGGAATGATCCTTTGTCTGCTATGTTTGTATCACAAAACCTGGACATTGCGCCAATGCGCCATATGTAACCGTGTCACACAAAAAAACGTGTGATAATTTTCCATTACCGGGTGTTCACTATTCATAAGCTGCGCCATGAACCTGGCACAGGTGCACTTTCCCAATTGTTTAGTATCTTGTTTCGTATTGAATAGATTGAACTATTAGTCTTTAATGTGACGATAAGAAAACTAAAGAATTGTATGATTGGAATGATATTTGAATAAAATACATAATATGTTAAAGTTGAAATATGAATTATTATATTTTTTTTTTTTATTCAATTTATTTTCAATATGAATAAAATTAATGTTTAATTCAAAAAAGTTTTTTTTTTTTTCATAATTATTAGATAATTCAATCCAAATTTTTGAAGACGTGATTTATTATAATAAATAAGATTTTTTATAATTATAAACACTAAATTAGAGATGATTATTAATTAATTATCATTTTAAATATTTAAAATTAATGAATTGAACGCGCAATTTCGCATAAATTTTTTAAAATTTGATGATAAAAAAATTTTTACAAGGATTTTTAAAAAAAAATAATTAAAAATGATTATGCGCGAGGCAATGCAGGCAATGCAACAATAATTGTGATACAATAATAATCGGCATCGGAATCATTCTCCGTAGACTAAACCTGTATCACCCGAACACAGATAAAAATGTGGCAATATCGGCAGTTTTTTTTGTCAAAAAAAAAAAAAAAAAAAAAAAAAAAATTTTTTTTTTTTTCCTCCCAACAAAAACAAATGGCTTCTTTACCTTCATTACCTGATGAATGTTTTAATAACGTACTATTTTTTCTTGATTATAAAACATTATATAAATGTTTATTTGTTAATAGATATTATTGTAAATTTTCTATTCCATTAATTTGGAAAGACCCTTTTATACCACCAATTCCTAATAAATATTCATTAATAAATACATTAATTTCATGTCTTAATGAGGAAGAAATTTCATCATTAAAATCATGTGAAATAAATTTTAATAATAATTATAATAATAATCAAATACCATTATTCGAATATGGAAATTTTATTAGGAAAATTGATCATGATTATTGTGTAAATCATATCAATTCATGGCTTAAATCATCAAATAAAAATAAGAATCAAGATTTCAAAGTACGAAAATTAACAAGTGTGATATATAATATGATTATGAGAAAAGGATCAAATTTACAAGAATTTGTATTATTCATAAATTCAAGAAATTATTATATTGATTTACCAAAATTTTCAATTTTTACAATTTACAAACCTGGAATTACGAATTTAACATCATTAAGTATAGAAGTATATTTTGATTTAGTTGATGATGATATAAGATATCAAAATACTATAGAATTTTTATGTAATGTATCAAAATTTTGTAATTGTATCATTAATTGTGAATTTTGGATTTCAAATTTAAGTAATGCTTTAACGAAACCATTTTTGGATATAATTAAATTACAACCTTTAGAAAGAATATTAATAGATACTTATACTGATAATTATGTAGAAAAGGAGAATGTTGAAAAAGTTATACATGCATTGGAATTTCGTTCAAAAACTTTAAAAGAATTATTATTTAGGAATTTAGATTTTCAAGTAATTGATTTATCTTTTATATCAAAATTAGAATGTTTAGAAAATCTTGAATTTGTTCAATGTCGAGGTTTCGTGTTACAATCCTTATTTAGAAAGAAATTTCATTTTAAAGAATTAAAATTATGGCATGATGAAGATTATTATTATGATTTACTTAAGGATTTTGGAATAAAATTATCAAATATTATGGAAGTGATGATAAATTCTTTTTGTAGTAATTCTTTAATCAAATTATCTTTAAATATTATTACTCTTGAAACGATTAAAGCGGTAAAAGAATGTTGTCCAAATATTAATTCTTTACATATTAAAATTTTTTCTGATCAATCATTGGATTTAATAATACCAATTATTTGTCAATTTCCTTTATTAAAAATTTTAAAAATTGAGAGTTATGATGGAGTTGTTAATATTGTAAATTTGGTTGAAATTTTGGCTGATCATTTGATATTTGTTGAACGTTTAATCTTGGATTTTAATATTGATTTACCATCTTTTAAATATTTTACTATTAATTGTAAAGCTAATTTAAAAAAGTGGATTATTTACATTGATACTTGTCCTTCTTTAAGGAAAGATTATTTATTACTTGTTAATGATTATCAAAAAGTTCATCATTCTTTAAAAATTTTGGGAATTAATAAATTTTATAATCGTAATTTTGATTGGACGAATGACGAATTGGAAGTTGTAGATTGTTTAAAAGATCAAGGTGTTGACATTGTTTCATCCGATGAATTGGATATTAAATATTTATCCCCATAAAAAACAAAGAAAAACAAAATATATATATATATATTAAATATTTGTTTTATTATTATTATATTATGTATGTATTATTTTTTTTTTTTTTTTTTTAAATCAATAAATATAATTACGGTGAGGATATCCGGTGTTTTTTTTTTTTTTGGTCGATTTCTGTTGATTCGATTTCTTGTGCAATTTTCGGTGGAGTGACTGGAGTATAATGGTGATACCAATGCAACGGTATACCATTCCAATTTCCAAAGCTGTGGATATCGTGTGAGATAAGTTGATAATGTATCCGGTGTTCTTTTTTTTGGTCGATTTCTGTTGATTCGGCTTCTTGTTCAATTTCGGAGTGTGATGGTGATACCAATGCAACGGTGTACCATTCCAAATTCCAAAGCTGTGGATAATAATAATAATATGGTTAGTCTTATCACTCTTAGGTTTGTTATTCTTTTTAACTTCTTGTAAGAAACAGTTTTTGTATATTTTGCAAATTTTGAAAATGTTCATAATTTTCAAATTATTTCAAAGTAATAATTATATACAAGCATTAGAATAACATGTACGGTGTACAACTGCCCATTACAATAGTCATCACGTACTCTTGTTCCTTTTTGATTTCAACACGATGTACATAATATTTTCACAAAATTCCTTTATTTCCAATTTCTTTTGCTCTGCTGACATTCAAGTTGATAAGGTTTGTTGGCAGAAATCATCAGAAAAAGTTCGTGATACCAGTGGAATCACTTTACTTTACCATCACAAACCATTGGGATTCTGACTTTGGATCAGATGGTTCAAAAATTATATTTATTTGTTCTTTGGAGGGTTGAATATGAGAATACTGTAGGTTGAATCACAATACATTTAACAATAAGTTCAAACGTTTAAATTAATTATTTTAAAATGTCAACACATGACCGTATTAATAAATCTTTAAATTTTGAAATCACGTACACGTTTTATTTTATTACTCTTGCGCATAAAAATTTTGTAAAATAAAGATTTTGTAATTACAAATTTAATAAAGTTTTATAGTCGAAAAAAAGAATTGGGAAGAGTTTCTATTTACAATATTTAGTTTTTTTTTTTTTGGAGACTTCTCACTATCAGCAAAAAAATAAGAATGACAAGCTTTCATCAACTTATTATAAAAGTTTGCTTGTAACGTATAATAATTATACTACAATAGATCCATCAGCATGTCAATAATCTTGAACTAATCTCGTAAATCTCAACATTTGGTTTTCCTCTTTGATAATCTACATATCATGAAGTTTCCATCTCGAGAAGTTTTCGATATTATTAAATATTGTCCCCTCAATCTCGTTAGTTAATCAGTCATGATTTTCCCATTAACAGAAGTCAACAATGGTGCATCAATCCTATAAATATAATAATAAGAACAGTATTAGTTGACATATCCATCATGCACAAATCTCAAAAATTACTTCTAATACGCTATTAAAAGAATTCAATCATATGTTATACTTTGATTTATTTTACCTTCAAACATCTTTAGCTCCTTTCGATTTTTTTAAAAAACAAGTATTTACAATTTATGGCAGGAGCAGAGCCATAGCAAATATATTATTAATCTCTAAAACCACAGCCATGAACAACAAATGAATGTTCATACTAATAAATATAACTATTTAGTCTTTAGATATCAGATATGAATAAGTAATTTAATGTCAGATTTAATTTCGGAGTTAATGTTTCCACCGAGATATCTTTGAATTTTGATGTCCAAATAAAAATCAATGTCAAATCCTTGTGCAAGTTACTTTTTGAAAAAAAGATTGAACTTCAAAGTTGATTAATTTATTAAAAGATATGGTTTTGTGATTTTTTAAATAAACCTGCCCCACATGTACTTTATTGCACTATCTTTTCGAATAGATCTGTCAAAATGTACCTTATGATGTTGCTATAAATTTGTTTGATTTTGGTTTTTTTTGTTAAAAATAGCAAATAAAACAATTATAATAATTCTGTATCTGCTCAGGAGGATGATTAAAGTGTATGGATTTACTTTAGAAACAACTTTCTTTTCTAGTCACAAGCGTTGTTCAATGTGGAATTAATAGAGCAAAAATCACAGTATTATGAAACGTGTGCAAAATTGATATTGTTTTCACTACTCTCTTATAAACTGCAGACAAGTTTTACCTGCATTAAAATTTGATTATTTGACATATATATAAAATGTCTTTATTGATAAACTGACATTGATATAATATATAAAAATTTGCTATACTAATTAAGGCTAATTATCATAATGATTTAAGCTTCAGAAATTTTTTTTTTTTTATAAACTTAAATTTTTAGAGTTAGAACAGCATCATCGGGCCATTTGATGGAAGTGCTGTGATTAATGCTCCATAATATGATGCGAAATATTGAAAGTTATCCATTTCCATTGTGGCCACACAACTGTAAGATTTCGTGTTTAACCTTTTCTAAAATTCTGCAGTTAATTTTGCCAAGATTATTTATAGTTTTTTGGCATAAAATTTCTCCAGTTTCACTAGTTTTACAGATTCAGCATTTAATTAATTTCATCAAGTTTCATTTTTATCATGTTTCATCTTTTCGGTATTACGCCAGCTTGATAAAACCTTTGAGACGATCTAAGTTGAATTTTCCATATGTATAATTACTCGAGTCGGCGTCAACACTTGCTTTGCCCTAATTCCATACATTGTTAAGTATCCCCGCTTTATTTTCGTTGGTAAAAGAACTTTTCTTCTATTCTTTTGCATATTTTATGCTTCTTTTCCCTGTATTTGTTGAAGGCTTTGTTTGAACTATCAAAAGATTTCAATCTGGTAATAGTATGTCAAACCAAGCTGTTGGTTTGAGCTGAGCTGATGAACCCATTTAGACCATCTGGAATGCTTTACTGGAATTAGTTCAACTTAAAGCTGTTATATTTTATCTGATATATCACGTCTCCATGTTAAGTAACATTTATCTCCAAAACTTTGTAGATACGATCTTTGAAGTTAAATGCAATCAGCACTAAAAAAAATGGCTTATCAATTAAGAATATCAATCATATGAAAAACAAGCTCCTTGAAAAATAATATCAAATGAAATAAATTAGACGAATTGCTAAATTTGATATAAAATATTTCTTAATGTTGATGACAAAGGAATAAAAGACTTTTTTAAAATTTGAATTTTTAAATTCTAAATAAAACGTCATTCATTAGGGATACTGCGGTGGCCAATAGGAATTAATGCTATTAATAATGATTCAATATCGGAATCTCCTAAAAATATTGACCATTAAAAATCCTAATCGATTTAATAATTGACTGAATAAGATAATTTTTACATAAATTTAAATATTTATATATTTATATATTCATATATGATTTTTAATCTAAAATTCCCGCATATTCTTTCCTAATCAACTCAGCAATAAATATGCAACATCAAACTCCTTTAAAAATAGGTTATTATGAAATTGCTGAATTTGACACAAAATATTTTTTAATGTTTGATGAAATAAAAAAACAAAAGGTTTTTTTTTTTTTTGTAAATTTGAATCAAACTGAATTTTAATTTGGAAATTCTATAAGTTAAATAAAAATAAGAAGGCAGTCATTCATTAGGGATACTGCGGTGGCCAATAGGAGTTCATGCTATTAATAATGATTTCAATATTGAGAATTTCCTAAAAATATTGCCCATTAATCGATTTAATTGACTACTGAACAATATAAAATCTATATTTATGTTCATATATGATAACTAATCTAAAATCCTAAAATAAACTCATGATTAAATTGAATGAATTATGAAGTTGTTGAATTTAATTTAACAAAAAATATTTTTTAATGTTGGAAATTAATTCTACGACAAGCTAGCTAAAAATAAGAAAGTCATTAGGGATACTGCGATGGCCAATAGGAATTAATGCTATCAATACAGTACTGATTTCAATATCGGAAATCGGAATTTCCTAAAAATATTGGCCATTAAAAATCCTAATAGACTTTACGTAAAGTTGATATTTATAATAATATATGATATTTTAGTCTAAAATCCGCATATTCCGAAAAAATAAACATGCAATGCGTCAAAAATATTAATATTTATCAAAAATGGGTACGATCCCATTTGTCTATGATTCATAATATGATTCGATTTTTTTAAACAAGTGTAACGATATTTCGGACATTAACGATTCATTTTGATTATTCGGATTTATTTATAAATTATGATTATTATCTAATTATTATTATAAATTATTTTTATGAATAAATTTAGTTTTTCTTTTACAACGAGTTCTATGTTGAAATGTTGAAAATCTTTTAAAATCTAATAGATCTAACCGTAAATTAGTGTATATGTGCATAATAATAATTATGCCTCTAAAAATTGCTTTTTGCTTATAACAAATTCTTGTACAGCTGGAATTTCATAATCTCTAACCATTGATTCATATAATCTATAAAATAATCCAAAGTTAATTGCTAATAAAGTCAAGAAAAAACTTGTCGTAGGAACTGCATAAAAATCTGTTAAACCCATATTTAAGTAACCCTGTAATAATATAAAAAAAAAAAAAAAAAAAATGATTTTTTTTAGTTATTATTAATTAAAAGTCCACAGTATATACAGTATATAACTTACCAAAAGAAATAATCGAGGAATATCTCCAAGAACTAAACTAATCACGCTTGCATGAATGATTTTTTTCTCGGCAGTAAAAGATAATTTCGCATCAAATATGTCCATATAATTAAATTTACAATTTAAAACGTGCAATACATTAAGACTACCTAATGAACAAAATGCAATAAATATACAAAAAGCTTTATGTTCTTGAAACCATGTACGAAATTGTTCATTATTGTTAAGTTCTCTTCGTAATATAAATACAGTAAGTAATAAATTGAAAAAAATCATAATGAATAAAACCGGTAAACTACAAAAGAAAAAAGAAATCATTATTTAGATAAAAGGTCAGGGAAGTTGGTTAATTAAATAACGTAAATGACATTACTTAAATAAAGGAGGATTAAGAAACATGTCAGCTGCAAAGAACCATAACCACAGATTGAAAATTATGTAAAAAATCCAATCATAGGTTATCAACAAAGTGTTGAACATAATAAAATTATTATGCTATAAGAAAAAGTGTCGATTAATTAACGTTCAAAAAATTGATTTATTTTTTTCTTTATAACTTACATTTTTATTCTTACAGACACCAAAAATATACGTAGAAAAGATTATTAGAAATCCTCCAACAAGAAGGCATACCGTCGCAATGATTTCAGTTAAGTCGCTCATTTTTAAATATATTTCTCATAAAAAAAGGGCAAAAGAAATCAAATCGATTTAATTTTAAAATGAAATTGAGCAGAAATTTAATGTTTATAAAAAAAAATTGATGCTTTTGTTGATCTAAAAATAACCACATTGTTTTAGAAAGTTCTATTTTTGTTTTTTTATAGATAAATTGGTAACAAATTTCCTGATTAATATTCTTTTTTAGTTACTTGTTGCATTGCATAACATAATGATTGTAATTTAATTTATAAATTTATACTGTATTTCGAAATTTTTAAAAAAGAAATCGGCAACTATATAAATAGTAACAAATTTTTTTTGATCCACCTTAAAATGTCAATTTAAAAAATTATTTCCAAGAAATTATTTTCCCTTCATGTACATAAAAAGATATGTTCAAAAATAGGACATCATGTGAAATACTGTAATCACGTGGATTTATGAATTAAAAGGTATGGTCAACTCCGTCAACTCCTTTAAATTAAATTCGTTCGTTCTTTCTAATATCGAAAAACAGTCATACCTTTGAACTTGGAGATTATATCTGAGACGGATGATTCATTCATAAGAAATTAGAGTTATTTTTTGAAAACTTATTAGATAGGAATCTTTCGTAGCCGACAGACGATCCAAATCCGATTTTCGTCTCCGAATTTTATAAATGACGTACGTCATGAATCATGATGATATCAACTAACGAGATTTATAAAAGAAAAAAGATCGCGTTAAACTTGTTATATCACGCCATCGTACATGTTAACTTCACCGAGACGTAAGTTTTCTTTTTCCTTGTATTATCTATTGTATTCAGTATACTGTTAATCAATTATGAAATAATGTAAATATGATGTATTTTTTTTTTAAACGTTGGTAACTGATAAGACTGTCGATCACGGCGTAAAAGATTATCGCTTTACCACATCCTATAACACTTTATCCTAATTCGTTAAATAAAATACGAGTTAAATGCGCTTAAATTTTTAACACAAAAATGGGTAAGAATTTGGTTTATTAATTATCATTATTATTCATCTGATAGAATAAATTACACAACGAAATATAATCATGATTCAGTCGATAAATCTAACCTAATCTTTCAAATCTAGTAGTAGATCTAAACTGTATATTCGTTAATGAAAATAAATAAGTTATGCCTCTAAAATTTGATTTTTACTTATAATTAATTCTTGTACAGTTGGTTTTTCATAATCTCTAATCGTTGATTCATATATTCTATAAAATAATCCAGAGGCAAATACCGATAAAGTCAATAAACAACTTATCGAAGGAATTGCATAATATGCAAATCCGTATGGTTGAAATACAACATTGGTGAAAGTCTATAATAATTGATTTCATTAATTGAACTGTAACATATATATATACATATACGATATATAAAGTTCATGCTTACCGAAAAACATGATCGAGGAAGATCTCCAATAAGTAGACTAATCACACTTGCATGAATGACTTTTTTCTCGAAAGTAGAAGATAATTTTGCATCAAATATATCCATATCGTTAAATTTACAATTTAAAACGTGCAATACGTTAAGACCACCTGGTGAACAAAATACAACAAACATACAAAAAACTTTATGTTTTTGGTACCATGCACGAAATTGTTCATTATTTTTAAATTCTCGTCGTAATATAATAACAGCAAGCAATAAATTGAAAAGAATCATGCTAATTGCAACAGAGAGACTACAAAAAAAAAAAACTTTTTAGATGAAATAAGGAAAATTGGTTAATTTAATAACGTAAAGTAACATTACAGAGAATATACGGAAAAGAGAGCAAAATCATCTACAGTATCCGAGTGAGTTGCGATCCATATATTGAAAAGTATGTAGAAAATCCAATCATAAGTTATCAACAAAGTGTTAAACATAATAAAATTATTACTCTATAATGAAAATAAATTGAAACATCAATTACCAATAATTAACGTTAAAAGTTAATTTATTTGTTATAACTTACGTTTTTATTCTTACGGACTCCAAAAATATACGTAGAAAAGATTAATACAAATCCTCCGATAGCAAAGAATAATGTTATAATGAGGCCTATCATATAGTTATCCATATTTAATGTTTTTTTTTAAACAAATAAAAGAATTTGTTTTCAAGAAAACCAATTCGCTTAAAACGAGAGGCGAGAATTTTAATATTTATAAAAAAAAAAAGTTTCTTTATTTGACCAAAAATAGCCACTTTTTGTTTTTGGAAAATTCTTTTTTTCATACTTTTTTTTATACTTTTTTTTATAGATAATGCGGCCAATAAATTTTCTGAGTTCAGGCAATTTAGTTGGTATAAATAGTAAACGGTTTTTAATCTATCTTAAAATGTCAATATAAAAAGGTTTCCAAGAAAGAAGAATTGTTCAAAAATAGGAAGAACATCATGTGAAATACTATTGTCACGTGGCCTATAAATTAAAAATGATCTACTTTAAAACTTCTTGAATTCGTTCTTTCTAAGAGTATCAGATAAATTGATCAGGCTGAAGTTATTTTTGAAAACTTATTTAGGTAGGAATCTTTCGTGATTCTGACTAAAATCTGATTCGCTTCCGAACTTGGAAAAAAAAAAGTTTGATTATAAAGATGGAAGCAAATAAAGCTATAAGATGGAACTAGAGCTATATTAATACCAAATGTAAAATACTCCTATATAATATGCATTATCCATAAATGAAAAAACAATGTATAATAAGAAAACGAACGCTTCGAATGTTGTCTTTATTTCGCATATAAATACTTTTGATTAATATAACATGTAATTGTTTTTATATAGCGAGATACTAGTCAAAATAAATGTAACAAATTAAATTATCTAAATATTGCAAATTGCGTCAATTTGGTATTTAGATTATTCACGTGACCGAAATTTTTAGAAGGGTTGCATTAAGATAATTTGACCAGAATTATGATTTAGGTAATTTTTAATCCGTTACCTCACTTACCTGATTAATAATCGCTAAACATTTAATCGGGTTTCTATTGTCAAGCACAAATTTATAATTTAATAGTTGGTCATTCTTAATTGTATTTTATTTATATTATTTATGTTAAGATGAACTATTGACGTATCACAGGGGATACCGTGCTATTTATTAAAAATCGTTCAAAAAGTATCTTTTTTTGTTGTTGTAACTCATACATTGATGTCGTGGATCATATGCTGAGATTACAATGCACGATAAACGCCATCCAATAGTTTTCGTTTCGGATAAATTTCCGCGTAGGACTGAATTATGTGCTTTATGCAGGGGGTCAGTGAATTTTGCGCGAATATTTAAAAGGAAGTATATTGAAAGGAAAAAGTTTCATTTAAGTTACACGATAACATAATGTTTTATTCCTCTAATTGCAACTTGCGAGCAGCAGCAAGATCTGCAAGAGTTAATAATCTATCATTATCATCGTTAGTTGCTTTGGTTTTAATTTTCTTTTTCAAATTATTATAATAGAAATTCTTGACCATTAATGGACTAGCTCCTGGAATTTTTTTAGCAGCTTCGGACCATTTAAATTTATTTTCTTCAATAATTTTTGCCTCCTCTTCATTAAATTTCCTTTTCTTAACTGTTATAAGAATAATTTTAGCACATTATTTAACAAAATTAAAAATGTTTCTTAAAATTATACCTGAGGGATCCAAATGATTAACCCATCTATCCCGAATTTGTTTAGTATTTCTCTTGCCTTTGAACCCTTTTTCAATTTTAGCAAGATTGGTAATACCATGCTCTTGTACGAGAGATTCTAACAAAAGATCTTCCTAAATAATTTAATTAAAACTTTTAATTTACGATAATAATAATAATAATAAATAAATAAATAAATACAGTTAATTGGGTAAATTACATCTTTTGTCCATCTCCCTTTACGAACTGTCGATAACATATCAGAGGAGAGTACAACGGAGAAAAATGTGGAATAGGAGGTCATCATAAATAATGAGAAAAGCTCAAGTGTCATACCCTTGTTGAATCCGTTTATTACCTTTTCATTTTCATTTTTTTTTACTTGATAACTCATTTGAATTTCACAATAATTATGTTAAATTAGGGAAAAAACAATTTTTTGCTGTTCAACTTTCCAAAGGTAAAAATTATTTTAAAATAAAAAAAAGAAAGACGCAAAAAAGATATTTAAATTGTGAACAAAAAAAACTAAACTTTTATGGAATAATGTGTTATTAAAAATTATAGTACCCGGTATTATCGAGCCAATAATGGAAATGCTAAGAAAGAGTGCATTGTGTTTATTTATATCATATGATTTTATTTTTTATTTTTTTTTTTTTTCTTCTCGTACGGCATTAAAAGCCCCTGAATTTAATCCATATCGCTTATATATCACATCAAACGTCATATTCCGTCATGTAATTGTGATACAATAAATTTTGCCTGATAACGTACAGTATTTTATAGATATTGTACGGTGTTGTATTTATATTGGTTAACGTCACGAAGTGACATTAATCAATGTAAATACCACCGTGTTATCGTACAGCTAATGCAGATTATGCTTTCTATCAACTATATAAAGTTTAATTTAATGATATCAGATATCGATAAATAGTGAAATTTACTCTTCATTTTAATATTGTACGCAAATAAACTATTACCGTTCAAATTGTGCGAAAATATTATTATTAACAATTTATTAAATAGATAGGTTAAACGACATCAGCATAATCCTATAGGGCCGTGCGATAATAAATGATAAAATAAGTGGTTCAAGCGTACAATAATACAATATACCGGGCTATATTAACTCTAAGGAAATGTGATTCGTAATCCGCCAGTAAACCTATTAATAGGCGAGATAGGTAATTCTTAATCTACAATGTCTGGAAGATAACTTGACTTTCTATTGATCCTAGAGACACTATTAGTTGCGTCTTGATGAGACGAATCCAAATTTTCAAGTTTCGATTTTTTTTTTTTTTTTTTTAAATTTAATATTACAGCTCTTAGTAAAGTGTCTTTTAGTGCTGGACTTTTAGTAGATAGCCAATTTATATAGGTTTTATGATACATTTAAAAAATTGGTACCTTGCATTGTTGGATTAGCAGATTCCACGTTACTAATATAACTTTTACCTAATGTCACTAATTAAAATTTTATGATTTACTAACGGATCACGAATTAATTCTATTAGAAATTGAAATTTCTACGATGACACAATGCGCGGCAAGCGGATCGGTTACAACTCCTTTTACAAAAACGTTAAACCACGTAATATTATCGTCCAATGATTGTAGAAAAGTATAACGCATCTCGTTGGATTTGGTATGACGAGACTAAGGGGAGGAACTTTGAGTTTATTCAAGTATCAGACAGAACGTGTCAGATGGTGATAAGTTCAATATCCCTAGAATCGATAGATGACGAACTATTCCATCTCATAAAATGCTCATGTGACGTACGAAACGATGACGAGCTAATGGTATGTATAAAAACTATTGATAAAGGGCAGCAGGACACTAAATTTTGTCACAAAAATAAAAATTATTCTTGTAAGATCTCTGAAATACTTTTAATTTACCTAACGAATGAGATTTGCTGAAAGTCAAGCACGCTTATTTAAAATTAAATGGTGAAACTGTTATTTAAGGGATGGCGTCAGTTAATTCAATCCTGAATTAAATTAAATAACGTAATTTATTGTCTTGCATGTACTCCTTTTCTTTCGTCCCTTATTATAATTCATTTATAATATTAAATTAGGAAATAATTGTGCATGTTTATTTAATTACACAAATTTACATGTACTATATTTTTGTTTTATATTTATACAGTTGTTTCACAATAGTTATGGCGTCAATTGGAATGGTTTCTTTATACAATTGTTTTACATTAGTGTTGAATTAATGGCGTTATTGGAATGGTTTCTTATACAGCTGTTCCACATTAGTATTGAGGAGTCGATGGCGTTATGAAATGATTTCCTTCAGATTCTGTGCTTTGAATTATTCTTCATTGCCTATTTTAATGATATTTGTTAATAATGCTACTTAAATTTCATTTGAGTCGAATCCCCAAAATTTTATAAATTTGTCAAATCTGTGATTGTCTGGCGTATATCTAAGTTATCCCCGAAACCAGGGTAATTAAGTACAGGAAGAATCGTATTATACGTTCAAGTTTGTTGTACACGTTGAAAATTTTTTTCCAATAAGAAAATTTCATTTGGATGCATCTTAAAAGATAGTTAGTCCCATTAGCAACTTCCCATTTTGTCAGTTGGATACTTAATTATTATAATTTCAGTCGGAATTTCTAAATAAAGTATTTTTGTATAGCATTTATAGCATTTTCGGCAATAAGTAAAAAAAGACCGATAATTAAAACATTAAAAAAATCTAGATGAATTCATTTATTATATTAAATTAGGGAAAAAATTGTGCATGTTTATTTAATTACACAAATTTACATGTGTTATACAGTATTTTTGTTTTACATTTATACAATTGTTTCAACATTAGTTATTATTCGTTTAGCGAGTTGATGGAGCCATGGGAGTGGTTTCTTTATACAATTGTTTTACATTAGTATTGAATTAATGGCGTTATTGGAATGGTTTCTTAAACAGCATTACAGCTGTTCCACATTAGTATTATTCGCTTGGCGAGTTGATAATGGTTTTCGTGCTTTGAATTATATTTTTCATTGCTTATTTTAATAATATTTGTTAATAATGTTACTTTTGAGTTGAAGCAAATCCCAAAAATTTATAGATCTGTTAAATCTGTAATTTGTCTGGCACATATCTAAGTTGATCTCCGAAACCAGGGTAATTAAGTACAGGAAGAAGAATCGTATGATACGTTTCAAGTTTGTTGTACGCATTGAAAATTTTTTTCCAATAGGAAAATTTGATTTTGTTACATTTTAAAAGATAGTTAGTCCCATTTTGTCGTTTGAATACAATAATTTCAACTCGGAATTTCTAAATCAAGTATTTTTGTATAGCATTTTCAGTAATGAGTAAAAAAAAGATCGATAACTAATTAAAAAAATCTAGATGATCGACATTATTACTAAATTACTAAATTATTATAATGATTACAGAATAAGATACATGACGTCATGTTACAAGGTAAAAAGAATTTCCAAAGGTAATTAAGTACCGCCGATTTTGGTGAGACAAAAAATTTTTACTATTTATACTATTTATTAATAATCATCACGTGGCTTAACAATGGATTGAGAAAAGATTTCGCGAAAGATTACTTTAATAAGTTGTAAAAAATTTGAAAATCTGTTAGTCTGTGTCTCCGTTTTAAAATAATTCCATTTTACCGAAAATAAATATTTTTAAAAATCACGATATTTTCTTTAATCCATCCTTATTTTAATTTAATCATACAATAAGAAAATCTGAAATATCACTAAATTCACGTGATTGATCATAAATATAATCCCTTCGGCAAAATATTTCTTTTATTTTTCTTCATGTTTTTATCCATAGCGAAATGCACATGAAACTTGTGTTACATAGAATATAGCTCTTATAGGTTTAGATCTCACGTCAAAATTATCTCATCCCCTTTTCTCCTTTTCAATTACAGTTATTTACGTCAAGTTTCGTTGTGTAACCCATACTTTTCCGGCTGATTAATTATTTTATGATACCTGCATTCTCTAAATAAGGGTTAATATAAATACATCTTAGTAAAAAGGAGAATGTTCTCTTTTCTCTTCACTACCATTAAAGACACGTTTATTTTCATGAGTATCGTGAGTATTTCTTTCAAAAAAAAAAAAAAAATTTTTTTTTTTTTTTATTTTCATTTTTCTGACCAATTTATTATTCTAGGTTGAATTCTTTTAAAGAACTTACGTTATTGGTACTTAAAAAAGTCCAAGAAGAAAAAATTTATTTATTTTAAAAAAAAAAACAAAAAATTTTTTATATACACAGACTATTATTTCTTTTTATTTAATTTATTATCAGAAAAAAATACAATGCCAATGATTGAACAATTGAAAAACTTTATTCGTCACGGGAAACAAGCAAACAAGCATGCCAACCCGGATAATGGTAATAATGACCAATATCCAGTTTCTCCTGCTCCCATAGATAATTCTTACCCTGAAATCAAAACAAGGGTAGATTTAGATAATTCCTCTGCAATACAACAAATAGTAGCCGAAGAAAGGGAGCAGAGAAATAAAATGCCTACATATCCCGGTTTGGATCGTTATCAAATATTAGAAAAAATGGGAGAGTACGTGAAATCAAAATTTTTTTTCGTATTTTAAGAATTTAAGGAATTATTTGGATATCAATTGAATCAATTAGTTCATAAATAATGGATCAAATAATCAAACGAGTTATCAATTAATTTTACAGCGGTGCGTTCAGTAACGTCTACAAAGCTATTGATAAAATGACTCAGCAGAAAGTAGCTATCAAAGTAGTAAGAAAGAGAGAATTAAATCATTCACAGGTACGAGCTTTATTTGATTATTTTGTAAGGTGTGGATGTTTTTGGTTTTTTTAGTGGCAGTTCCCAGCCACCTAATCAAGTGAAAACGATAAGAAATTCTCGACAGCATTGGCGCGAACGCTAAATGTTATCAAGGTGACTTAATTCAGACTTGGGATAGTTCAACTTTGACGTATAGGCCCTTAGAAATTCCATGCTGAAACTATCAGTTTCTCATCCAATCCACTTCTTATATAATATCCATCGAATAGGAGAAGCATCTTCATCGTGATATGAAAAAGAAGCCTCGTGCAATTGAGGTTAGCTTAAATTTTTTTAAAAAAAAAAAAAAAAAAATTTTTTATATATGATGTTGATGCTCGAAATAAGAAAATAAAAACATATCAAGCATATTCCTCCATTCAAATGGTTTTCAAGGGGTTATGAAAATTGATCTTCGTTTGAATTTAATTTCATACCTTTAATTCCTTTGAACTGTAAGAATTGCTTGATAGATTTTTAAAATTAATAAAAGGAAAGCTTGACTAAATTCACCTTTTTTTTTATTATTTTCGATAGAGATCGAATATCCTCAAAGAAGTTCAAATAATGCGACAATTGAAACACCCTTCAATCGTATCCCTGTTATCGTTTTTGGAATCTCAGGATTATTACTATCTGATCCTTGAATTAATGGAAGGTGGTGAGTTATTTCATCAAATAGTGAAACTCACTTATTTCTCAGAAGATTTGGCACGTCACGTTATCGTTCAAGTTGCCGAAGGAATAAGATACTTACACGAGGAAAAAGGAGTTGTTCACAGGTAATAATAATCATAAATTCATAAATTTTGAAAGCACGTATTGTTTTTTAAATCAAAATAAAATATTATAATAATTTTAGAGACATTAAACCCGAAAATCTTTTATTTGAGCCCATTGCGTTCGTTCCTTCAAAAAATCCATCTCCACCTCCGGGTCCAAATGAAGAACCTAAAGAAGATGAAGGAGAATTTATTCTTGGAGTAGGTGGTGGAGGCATTGGAAAGGTTAAGATTGCTGATTTTGGCTTATCGAAGATTGTGTGGGATGAGCAGACAATGACTCCATGTGGTACAGTTGGATACACCGCACCTGAGATTGTAAAGGACGAAAGATACAGTAAAAGTGTGGATATGTGGGCACTTGGTTGTGTCTTATATACTATGTTGTGTGGGTTTCCACCTTTTTATGATGAGAGTATTCCAGAATTGACCGAAAAAGTTGCTAAGGGTCAATATACTTTCTTAAGTCCTTGGTGGGATCCCATCTCTACTTCATGTAAGTCGTAAAAATTAGATTAAATTATTTGCATCACATATTAATACGTTTTAACTTCATTTCTATAGCTAAAGATTTGATATCAAATCTTCTCACGGTCAATCCAGAAAAACGCTTTACTATAAACCAATTTTTCGAACATCCATGGATTAAGAATGAAGTAAGTTGAGTGTCCTTTAATAATTCACAAAAGCAATAGATTTTATTACTAAATTTTATTAATATATTCAAAAATGAATAGCATAAACAGCCTATTCCGAATGCACCAGTTGAGAAGAAGAAGGCTGTTGAAAATTATGCCATGATTGATTCTCCCTTAATATATGATGAAATTATAAATACACCCGGTGAACCTATCAGACGAAAAGACGTACTTTCACCGGGCATATCTCTTAAGGAAGCGTTTGATGTTAGTTATGCTGTCCATCGTATGGAAGAGGAGAGTGCGAGAAAAAGAAAAATTAAATTAGGTGGAAAGAGTGGACCTTTAAATCCATTCAAGGGCAAATTGAATTTAAATGCGATGGATGATGACGATGATGACGATGATTCAACAGAATCCTCAACAACAGTTTATCAAATTCCAATAGGTAAAGCAGATCCAAATTTTATTGCTAATGAACGCGTTAAAAAGAAAGCGGGTACAAAATTTACCTTTATGCAATCCGCATCATCGAACAAACACAAGGAAGCATCTAGACGTGGAGGTTTTGAGTTAAATTTAGACGGTGCTACATTACTAGGCAGACGGAGAAAAGTTTCTTTAGATCCTATTGGTGTCTAGTTTTAGATTGACGATAATATTTTTGAATTTTTTTTAC
The DNA here is from genome assembly GCA_015698045.1 of Rhizophagus clarus. Taxonomy (NCBI): domain Eukaryota; kingdom Fungi; phylum Glomeromycota; class Glomeromycetes; order Glomerales; family Glomeraceae; genus Rhizophagus; species Rhizophagus clarus. The sequence goes on from BLAL01000160.1 coordinate 73,480, forward strand.
AATTAATATTTCATATATTTTATATGAATATTTATTTATATTTCATTCTTTCCTTTTATAATACTCCGAAAAACCTTCCACTCCTGTATTGCTTTGTAATGTACATATAGCTTATTTTAGTTAATTATCTCTAGCATACTTATTTAAGTAGAAAACAAAATACTCTTTCATTCATGTAGTCCACGTGATCATTTCTTGGTCATCATAGCATCATAATTTCAATTATTTATTATGATATAAATAAATTATTATAAACGTTTACGATTTTTTTGTTGATAATAAACATGTTAGTAACTGTAATATAAGAATTATATGAATATCTATTAATAATTGATTTTATAAGATTGATACTTAGTAGTGTATATTATCTAATACAAGGAATTTATATAAATTATAATACCAAATTTTATATAAATTCTGCATTAAAAAGTTTTGGGCAGGCTTACAAAAAATGCCATATGTTACTTAACACCAAAAAGTATAGAGATACTATTAAAAATATGCAAGTTTTATGGCATTTAAACAACATATTGTAAAATAATAATGGTTTAAAAACACAGTGTATATAATTAAAGCTAGAGTAAAATGGAGAACATCCTTATATTATCATATTGCCAATCATTTTTCCAATTATTTTCAATCACTTATTCAATATTATTTTATAAAAAAAACATTAAATAATATATAATTTAATAATATTTATAAGAATTCATTTCATAATAACTTTTTAATTATCTAAAATTTTTTATAATTATTTTTGATGCTAATTTTTGAATACTTAAATAATATATTTTCAAAGTTTCAAAGTTTTATTTAAAACTCTGTAGCTTTATTTAAAGCTTTAAAATCAAATTAGTAGATGATCATCAATATATATATAAATTATTGAAAATTTTAGTTTAAAACTAACTTTTGTATTACATTTTTTTTTTTAATATAATTTTTTTTATTATATTTTAAACAATTCAAATTATTAAATAAATTAATTATTTATAGTTTGTATATATAAGGTCTTTGCAATAAAAAGGTACAAAATTCAAAAAAAGTAAAAATTTAATTAATATTAAATTTACACTTATTTTAGTATAAAAAACATTAGCATATAAAATAAATTTAAAAATTTTTTTGAGTTTTGTATCTTTTCATTGCAAAGATTCCATATGTTTATAATTTCAAATAAAACTTTAAAATTAATATAATAATACATATTATTGGTCAGTCTATTAGGATCATGCTGATTTTGATTGACCGATATTTTTTGTTGATGGCTAAATAATTGATATTTTTGATGATGGCTAAATATTAATGGCTAAATATTAGATATATTGGCAATTACATATATATTTTAATAGATTTTCAAAATTTAATTATACTTTTATAAACTATTAGTATAATAGTAGCATGATCTTGTCTGACTGACACAATAACCTAGTTATTGGTTATGGTGAATAAAATATCATGTTACCCCAAATTGTTTATATACTGTTACACCTCAATATAACAAAGTTAATGTCTAAGCCAATCAGACCTTTGTTATAAAAAATTTGTTAACACTATAATAAATTATTTGGTATTAGTATAGCGAATTATTTAGTATAAAGGCAAGATCATGTAATTTGCTAATCTAATCAAATAATCTAAATATTTAAACTAGAAAAAAAATTGTTTTTTTTTTGTAATGTTGCCAAATAAAAAGTATGATCAGACTTTTTGAATTAAGGTAAAGAAGAATTGGAAAAATTATTTTTTTTTTATTTAATTAATTATTTTTTTTCTTTTTGTAATGTTGCCAGACGAAAAGCATGACTGAACTTTTGGAATTAAGATAAGAAAGAGTTGGAAAAGTGTTTTTTATTTTTAATTAATTAATTATTTCTTTTTTTTTCTTTTTTGTACATAATATACTAAGTGTTGAGTTTAATTATCAAACAAATTATAAAAATAACCTGAATAAGGAATTAAAATTTCATAATATGAAGATAAGTATGAAATTAATTTGTAGTGTCTGAAAATAAATATATCAAAAAAAAAAGCAAATAAAATAGAAATGCTAATAAAAAATTAGTTAAAGATAGAATCTAATATTAAGATGAAATTTTGATATCTTATTATAGAATAATATATGGCTTTTGATTTCAACATAATACAATAAATATTAAAAGTAATTAAAGAAATATTAAATTTGAATTAAAATCAAATAATTCTAAAAAGGTTTGAATTGTTATAAATATTATCAATTATTTTTTGATATCACAATTGTTGATGATGATAATATGTTGGAAAAAATAAATTATTAATGGCTTGTCAGAATAGTATTTATGTTTTTTCAGTCAAAATTTAATCTAAGAATAAAATATTTAATTATTTCAAATTATTAGCATGTTTGAAATAGTTTTTTTGTAAAATCTTTAATAAGGGAATAGAATCTTTTGATACAAATTTGGAGATAGAAGAATTAAAATTAAAAGTGATATTATTAGATTTATATAATCTAATTGATTAAACTAAAAATTATTTTTATATAAATCAAAAAAATAATTGGATAAATAATATAAAAGAAAATAGGAAAATCAATTTTGATATTAAAGTTTTTGTAATCGTAAAAATATAATTTAACCTAAAAGATTATTTGAATTAATTTAAATAATAAAATTCATAATTTTCAATTGTAAATTATTATTAAAAATAGTGATAAAATTAAATATTAATAAAGAAATTAAAATATTAGAAGCAGTAATAAGAAATTTTATTTTATATTTAAAGAAATAAAATATCGCATTCATTAATTTTTTGAGAATGATTTCAGAAATTATTTTTGTTTGAGATTAGAATCTAATACATGAGATAATAACTATGTTGAAAATACATATTAAATGTTTATCTGTAATCAGTTTATACAAAAATTTTAAAGCTATATTTTTGATTTTTACATTGATTTTTTTAATAGTATTTTTATAAAAATTATTAACATTAAAAAGTACTTTTAGAATATAAATTAATTTGAAGTTAGAAATTAGAGTAATCTGAATTTTAGAGGAATTAAATTTAAGTATTTTAGTAGAAGAAAGTAGATTGTAAAGTCATTATAGCATATTTGAGTTAGATCGTCAAAGTAAGAAAACAGATTTCTCTTTATTGATTTAAATATCATTTAAATTATAAAAATTATCCATGATTTTCAGAATAGCTTTCATATTGTTTTTATAGAATATAATCCATTAAGTATTATTTATAAATACTATAATCAGAATATTATATTGTATGGTAGTTAGAAAATGATGTATATTTATAAAAATTTATAATAAAAGATTATAGCCTAAATTTGACTTAATGATAGTAGAAATCAAAAGGTCATAATAAATTGTCTATAATAGTGAATAGATAACTTCACTTTAATTGATTCCTATAAGTATTTTATAAGGCTTAATATTCCCAAAAGTTATAATAACCTTATTAGTATAATTCTTAAATAGTTGAAGTATTAAATTAATAAATTTTTAAAGTATTTTAAATTTCTGTAAAACTTTGAAAAGCATATTAATATTAATCTGATTGTATACTTTTTCTATATCTTGAAATAAAAGCCATAATTCATGATTGTTTTCTTTGACATCTTGTATAATTTTATTAATTATTTTTATAAGTTTAAAAGTAGATTTTTGCAGAAGGGTTGCGAATTGTAGAAATTTCAAAATATTATAATTGTTCATCAAAATAGAGCTTAAATGAGCATTTAATATTTTGACTAAAAGTTTTTAAGAAGTTTCTAATAGAATAATTACTATATATCACGGGCCACAGTACCCTCCTCAAAAAATTTGCTAGAATTTTAAAGTACCCGGGTACTTTACATAGAAAATTCCAATTTAAAGCTTAAAATTTTGTAAAATATCTGAGATATAATACTAGGTTTATATATAATATACAGTATATTCCAGATATATAAAAACGCTAAAACAGTCAGTTTTGGTATTTTTTTTGCATTTTTATATATATAAAAATGCTGGAACAATCAGTTTTGGCATTTTTTTTTACTTTACATATAAAAAATGCCGGAACAGTCAGTTTCAGCATTTTTTTTTGCATTTTTATATATATAAAAATGCCGGAATAATCAGTTTCAGCATTTTTTTTTATTTTACATATAAAAAATGCCAGAACAGTCAGTTTTGGCATTTTTTTGCGTTTTTATATATATATAAATGCCAGAACAATCAGTTTCAGCATTTTTTTTATTTTACATATAAAAAACGCTAGAACAGTCAGTTTTGGTATTTTTTTACTTTACATATAAAAACGCTAGAACAGTCAGTTTTGGCGTTTTATCAATCCAATTAAACCCAGGTATTATACATGGTATGTACCCCAGGTATTTTAAAAATCCTGTACCCCCCATGTATAGTATCCACCTGTGTATAGTACCCCCAGGTACAGGCTAAAACCCCAAAATTTGCAAGATACCCAGGATACTGTGGCCTGTGATATACGGTAGTCTTGTATTCATTAAATCTGAAAAATAAGGTTTGGATTTAACAATCAAAAAAAATGATAGTTTTTTTCATTGTAATAAGAAATTTTATAATATATATATATATATATATTTATATATATTTTATAAAATACTAATAAAATTAATTTACTTGAATGTTAAAATGTTTAGTTTTATTATTTTATTAAATATATTTGAAAAGCCTAAAGTTCTTTTATTAGGTAATGTTTTAATAAATATATTCAACTTTTCTATTGTAAGAAGATTTAATAAATTTTTGTAGATACTTGTATCAATATTTAATGATGAGTTTTATTGTATAAATTTATTACTGAATTTACATAATCTATTATATTTTAAATTTGTTGATAATTAAGACTTAAAATAGCATCTGCATTATAAAAAACCTGTTTAATTTTCTCTAGTCCTAATATATTAAATAATTTATATAATTTTCTAGCTTTAAGGATTTTTTAACACAAATTCATACCTGTTATTTTAGGTAAAAGTTGTTTAATTTCTTGATATACTATAGATGTTGCAGTTTTTTTCTTAACTCTATTAATAACAAGATTATCAATTCTTTTGTTGTATTTTCTATAAAGTAATAATAATATAAAATTGCTTCTTGATTAAGCTTATTAGCTTTCTTGAACATATGGGGTCTTTGCAATAGAAAGGTACGAAACTTAAAAAAAAATAAAAATTTAATTAATATTAAATTTACACTTATTTTAGTATAAAAAACATAATTAGTATATAAAATAAATTTAAAAATTTTTTTGAGTTTCGTACCTTTCTATTGCAAAGACCCCATATAAGCTATATTTTATGTGATATTTGAAAATAGATCCTATTTTTCTAAAGTTTGATCTGATATAGATGTATGTGTAAGTAATGATAATTATTGTTTTAACTCCTATTTCACAATTATATTTTTATCTAATTTCATTATACAAATCAGATTGAAATTTCTTCATGTCACATGACTCTGATCATAAAAAATCTTTATGGTTTTTAAGATTACATATTAATTTGGATGCATTAACTTGCAGTTACTTTAATAAGACACAAGATGCAAATTTTATGCTTTCAGAACTAGTCTCATAAAATTGTGATAAGTTTTGCTCGTCTTGCTCTAAAATTAATATACTTGTAATCTCTAAAATTTTAGTTACATCCTAAGAAATTATGAATGCCTTTTGATCTCTCTGTTTCTTTTTCTACCTCCACTCTTTAATCTTATTACTAATGCTTTTCTTATACACATTATCCAAGAAATTGACCATTTTCTTGTTATTATCAAAATCACTAGATGCTCATCTACTTTATTATTGAGTTGGTCTATTACAGAATTAGGTACATTAACAGTTAGTATTATCACCACTGGCATTACTTCTTTATCATTTTATATCTGGTCAAGTGGCAATACCATCCCTTTCACTACTAAACTCTGTTCTAATAATGCAAGTCTAGCTTTAAGCTCTCTGATTCTAGATTTAAGTTTAGCATTCTCAGTATTATGTCTTGTATTCTCTTCAATAATTTGCTTCAACCTTATATTCTCAGCCTTAATTTCAGCAAATTTTAGAAACTTCTCTTTAAGTTTGGGAATCTTAGCATTCTTCTTCTTAAGTTTGGCAATCTCAATTAAGAGCTTAGCATTTAATTTTCTCAATGAATCAATAGATTGCATATTTGACAATAACTTTTATATAAGATGGAATAAATCAAAAGTTCATTAGCATAGTTAGCATAAATAAAAATAAACTGTGACAAAATGTCATGATTAGAATTACTGATTTATTAATATAAAAAAAATAAATTACATTATTCAATGATTATATAGACTTGTTACAAAGTAAAACAGCGTTTATATACTAATGCTTACAGATCACATAACCAGTGTTTTGTTCATGTAAACTATCTATATACTAATACATCTCAACATTAACTCTAATCTGATTTCATTTGTCCCCAACATATTCTGATTAAAATAAATGGTCATCAATTATACTTATAAGATATATGGTGTCAAAGTATCAGAGTAAATAAATAATATTAACCTTACCAATTTTTATTTTTTGTATACATTGTAATTCTAATAAGATCTATATGAAAAAATGATTAGTTTGCAAGTCTTAAAATCATTTTCTGATAGGAAAAACTCTTCCTGCAGATCTGTAAAACCAATTTTTTGTAAAAAAAAAAATTTTATTTTTCAATATGAAAAAAGGATTTCTACTAACAAAACCAGTCAAGAAAGTAGTGTTCAGACCCAGTTTGTTAATGGATAAACCAGATCCATCCATTAGAAAAAATTCATTTTGGATTAATATCGGTTAATGAATTTTCAATCCAGTTTTTTATTGGGTTCAATCTGGATTAACCGATATTTTAGCAGGTGAATAACAGATGAGTAACAGGTGGATAGCGGATTAATAATGGGTGAATAACTGTTTACATAAATTTTTATTATTGTATTTATATAAGATATATGTTTTATTGTACTATTAAAATAATTACATTAATATAAAACTTCTTACTGATTTTTGTTATGAAACAATGATTAATCTGTTAACCTGTTGCAAATCTGGATCAAACAGAAGCTATCCAGTATCTGATACCTTTATCAGATCTAACTGGTTAAATCCGTTAGTTAATTTTATATCTGAATGATAACTGTTAACCTAAACATCAAACCAGATACCCGATAATAACAGATATCTATTTCTATCTGTTATTAACAGTTTACAGGTCTGAACACTACAAGAAAGTAGAAAAACTGGACTTGTCACTTTTGGTTACTATAAACTATGACTTAAAGAGTTCTATTTCTGATCAATTTTATGATATTATTATAAACTTTCTATCAGACCTTGTTACTAAGAACTCACTTTTTTTCAACTCCATAATATTTTCAAATCTAAGTGAAGCTGAAGTGTTTTTTGACAAATATAAGGATAAACAAGTCCCTGGTAGTAAGTTGATAGAGAAAGTAGATACTGATGACTGCTACCTTCAAATTGCTTGCTTTTTGGCTTGCATTCTCAATACTTTTCTCTTGGACGATGAACTCATGGAAATATTGTTTCTGGATTTTAAAATTCACTGAGAATTAGAAAATTACAATACACAATATCCAGATATGAAAAATTTAGGGGATCTTATGTACCAATCAGATATGTCAATCAATATTAATGAGATTGATGAAGATTTAAAAGGATTATTGAACGATAAGTCAGGCGCCACACCCCCACGCAATAACATACCTTTACCTGTTACGTTCTTAACCAAATCTCAGAAAAGGAATGTTAAAAAGAAGGCCCATAAGAAGAAAAAAAAATGTTGCAATTACAAACTCCTTCTGGTCTAGATGAACAAGTAGTACCCACTTTTAGTGCAGAATTTTTTGAGTATACACTCTCTAGACCTTCTGGTTCAAAGACAATTACTTTTAATCAAAATTTGTTTTTTCAATCTTCTATACCCTTTAAGCAGTTAAAACAAAATTCTAAACTACAATCAACGCTTATTAATAATAGAAAGAAATTAAAACTGAAAGAGACAGACAACTTTTTTAAGAATGGAAATATTATCATTACCAGATATTATTCTCAAGGAGACAAACAAGCACAATTATTAAATCTTGTAGTGTATGATATTCTGGTGAAATGGAATAATTACACCCTTTTAGCCAATTTAGGATGATGGGAAAAGGTCATTTCAGTCAGCATAAGGATGCACAAAAAGTATCTATCTGCGAGAGTTTAACTGATTCCTGACTATAAGTACTTGAAATGCTATAATAGAGGGGACTGGACTGTCAACTTGGAAGGAATTCCTGTTCAATGATTCCCTACTTCCTGAAGTCTCTCAGAAAGAAAACAGCATGAGAAATTCCAAGCTGTTATATACAATATTCCAGAAGATATAACAGATGCTTCCTTATTTCCAAATGGATGTTCACACCAGTTTTTATTGGATAGTGATATAAAATCATTTAAAATAGTTAAAGAAGTTGATGGGTCTAGAAAGATGATAGGTTATTTTGACATCTGGGATCATGTTTCCACTCACATTAACAACTCTCAGTTTTGGAATAATATACAAATCTCTTAGTGCTGTTATTCCACTCCAACTTCAAGAATCTCCATAAATCTGCTAAAATTGGTAATGCAAACAAGTTCTCAAGGACACTTCCTGGATTTAACTTTTCTTTTTCAGGTTTTAATACTAACAACCAAAAGAATGATCAACATAAAGCTCCTAAATCTGATCATTCTATCAAGAAGATCAATCAATCAAGAAAGGTCCAGTCTAGCAAGTCAGATGTAAAACATTTAATAGCTGGCTGAAGGCATTGTTAGAACATTATATTTAGTTTAGTTAGGAGGTTTAGATAGATGATTTCACACTAACTTCTTGTCATGCTTTGCATTTACTTTATGTAATGTTTTTTGTTTTATTAGATCGTAGAATTTTTCTTTTTATTTTTTTTTGTTTCCCTTATTCCTTGAACAATTCTATAACTAGACTTCCTATTACATTAAAGAGAATAGGCTAGGGGTATAGTAATCATGAGATATATCTGTGACCCTAGGCTGGGGAACGGGTAGGCTTTATTTTCCTGATCTTTTGTACACTTATCTATCTTTTTTCAGCAAATAAAAGCACTTCTTTTGACAAAAAAAAAAAAAAACAAAATCATTTTTTTGTAGATGCACACCGGCCGAAACGACAGAGAAATAATACTACGGCTGAGTATGACAAAGCTTGTGATCATAAAGGCCACTGATTGGTCAATAAAATCACAAAATTGTTAATTTAATGGGTAATATATTAATCATTTAATCAATCATTCTCGCATTGATCGCATTTGAAAAATTAATATGTATTTAGATATAAAAAGGTATATATATCTTATATCTTACATTTTACATTTAAAACTAAATTTATATTGTCCAAAATGTTGGGTCGTTACGCACAAAAAATTATTCAGAAAAGATTTGAAAGTAAAGTAGTATAGTTAAAAATAAAATTTATTATGTGCTAATCTTTTACTATGTATAATTAAACCAAAATAAAAGCACGGCCGAAGCTAGTTCAGAATCTACGAAAAGTTCCACAAATGTCAGTTCAATTATTGGCACTCTAGGCCCGGCTGGTACTGGCGCGCTCTACTGTATATCCAATATGAAGTTAAAAAAACAATGAAGCCTATCAAAGCGAAAATTGACAATGTTGAGGTAAATAATGTTGAATCAAAGTTCGAAGCGAAAATCGACAATGTTGAATCAAAGCTCAAAGAGAAAATCGACAATGTTGAATCAAAGTTCGAAGCGAAAATTGATAATGTTGAATCAAAGCTCGAAGCGAAAATCGACAGTGTTGAATCAAAGGTGGCAGCTGAGATTAATAAAGTTGATAATGTGGACTATGATAAAATTACTTAATGATCATTCTTTAATATAAGTACATCATCCAATCTAGAAACTTGATAGGATCGGAAGTGACCTTCACAAAGCCTTTGAAACCTTAGGCTATCTTAGAGCTTCTTTCGATAAATTAAAGAAATGAGTTCATCTCATCTCTTTCTTCTTCTTCCTAGTGCTCTTTCAATTTATCTTTTATACTCTATGATTTGCACTACTTTCTAAAATCTTTTTCTGCACTTTGCTACAAATTCTTTTAAATTTTTTTAATTGTAACAAAATTTTAATATAATACTGTATAAACCAAATAAAAAATTTATTAATTTGCATATAAGTTATATATATATAATTTGAAATTGCATGACTGTCAATAGTAGTTTATTTTCTTGGGAGTTCAAAGCTCAATATCTAAGGATTCACTTAACTCTTCTGGACGTTTATAAAAAAGCGCTACATTCTTACAAAGCAATCTTACCATTAATCACCATTACAAGGTAATCTCTTATTATTATTTAATTACTGGAATTTCATCATGGAACGAAACTTACTAATCAATTCTAGTTTTAGATAAATATTGGGTCCTCTCTGAAAACTAATGATAATGAATCTGAGACTGATGATGAAGAAGATTCTACTCTAAACATGTTTATTTTTGCCGATTGTTAACTATATTTTAACAAAGTCTGAATCCTAATTCGATTTTCCCGCAATCTCTCACATAGCCATATAATATGACTAAGGACTCTCTCTGCCTCGTCTTCATAGACTACCCTCCCGAAAAATATATTTTTTGACGGGGAATTTTTCTTGGCATTTTTTCGGGACATAATGTCTCGGAAATTTCTTGTCAAAAGTGATCGGCGTGAACGCGAATGTGATTTTTTTATTTGGATCTATGCTGACGAAATGTTAGGTTATGAAAGACCGTGATAAAATGTCACAATCAAACTAAGCTTTGCACAGTTGCCGTTCAGATTGTCTTTTTTATCTCGCAAATGCAAGTAAACACGAGCATAATATCGATAAAATATGAAGAATTGTGACAGATGCAGAAAAACGATATTTCATGGAGAAACCGTCATTCAAGTTATCGAATCTTTGACTTAATTACATAAATCATTTTATTAAAATAGCTAGATTATTCTCTCGCAGTAGCAAAGCTACCAGAGAGCATTAATGCATGCGAAAGTAAATACAAATGTTCGGGACTTTGCCCGTGATACATGACGTCTAGGCTAATATACATGATTATTTTTTCGAACGATAACCCACTACCCTAGCCCTCTTCCTATCAGGTTCTTCCTCCGCACATGCCCTATCCTTTATTATCCCTACCACCACACTTAAAACCTTTCTCACGCCATTACACAGCGTTTGATATTCCGCGGACTTTTTATCCAAAGCATTTTCGGAAAATTCGATGCTTAACGGAAGCTTGCTTCCTTGAGAAATTCTTCTAGGGGTATAGAGCAGGAAGTGCCAGTCTCGAGCTGTTGTCACTATACCATAGAGATAATCGTAGTCATCCCCATACTCATTGCGCATGGCTTCCAAGCTATCCACAACCAAAGTTCCGTAATTTTTCAGTCTGACTAATATTTCCGTCATACATTGCTTGAAGTGCTCTCTATCTCATACGATTGCAGTGAAAAAAGCGGGATAGTGTCCGTACCATTGGAGTCAATACCATTTTCGCCAATACTTCCTTCAAACTGCGATACGTCGAAAAGGCCCTTAATTTCTTCTCCTTACAGTCCTTGGCGAAGTCCGCAAGCCTAGAAGCAGGTCCTCTCTTTAGTCCATCCTGCATAAACTTCTCTTCTGTCATCTTGAGGAAGGTACGGCCATTTATTCTCTCCTTCTCGATTATATCATAGTCTTCCGGTTCAAGCTCCAAGTCCTCTTCCTTACGCAAGAAGTCTATGAGCTCTTTCGTATTATATTACTTAATTCATTTCCAGTAGCAGTAATGGAGGTGGAAATAGAGGCGGGAGTGTTAGTTTCAGACATAGTGTTACGTTTTTATAGTAATATTGGCTCGGGTAAAAAATATGTGTTACGTGCCGGCAAAAGGAAAGAAAAAAATAAAGTTTTATTTCTGGTGGGAACGCGTGTTAATATAGGTTTTTATGTCGCACAGGCATTGCATGGTCCCTTTGGGATCGCAACTACGCCAACAGCATCCAGAAAAATTCTTCTTCACGTGATTTTTGGCCGGCGTTATGCGGAGTTATGCACTGACATGTGATAGTGCCAGATACGCCAGTGACAAATAGGAGTGTGACAAATATGTTTTTACCGGGCGTGAAAAAACTGTCCCTCAGATACTTATGAATAATGGAAGAGTGGAGGTGTGATACGAGTGTGACAAAAATTTTATATGATCACGTGATAGAATAATTTTTCTGGGTACCTTTGGTATTATATTGGGACCGCATCATTACACATAACCAGTTTCTCATATACATTTGATAAAATAATACTTATTTATGAAATAAATCATTGCCAAAAGTCAGCCTACAATACATAAAAATTGCAACTATATCACTATGCATGAATATTTTGTGTTACTAGTTATAATAGCCATATACATCCTCCTTTACAAGAATATGGTGACCGTCAATAGCAATATTCTTATTAAAAAAATCTGAAATCAAATTCCCTTCTTCTTGCATAGTAACGTATCTAATAAGTCCAGAACAAAATGCATAAAGATAAAATAGAATATTTCTAAATGGCTGTAGTAACTGTTACTAAATCTGAATGTAAAGTTTTTTGATCAACATTATTATGTGAGATTCTAATGAAGCCTTCAGTAAGGATAATAAGATATTTGAGAGTAATATTGGCTATATTTTATTTTCTGAAATACAAAAGCCTATTGTAAGAAATTTTCGCTTGCAGTAAACATAACTGATTCCAGAAAGACCCTCTCTGACATATACATACCTCAATTATTTTTTTGTAGAAAGTTGGCTGAACTTCTACATACTTCTATATATTTTGCTAGAAAAAAGTTAAGGAGGTATGTGGTATAATTAGTATTGTTGTCTGATGTTAAGAGTTTCATAAAAGTATATAAAAATGAAAATTTCAAATCTTTTCATATGTAGATTTACTCAAAAAATCTATAGTTGGACTCATGATTAGTAATCTCAAAATTGTGAGTTCCTCAGCCCTTCATAATATATACTTTTGTCATCAATATTTACTTTTATGGTAAGTCTTATGTTACTTATAGAAGGGTTCCAGAATATACTATTAAAAATCCCATCATACACTTTTAAAAAATTTTGAAAAGTTTCATCATACTGTGACACAAATTTCTTTTTTAGGTGATTATATGTAATGATTTTTGTCATATACTTAATAATCAGCAAAAAAAAATCATTGTATACTTAATTAGTAGCAAAAAGATTTTGTTATATACTTGTTTTATAACAAAAAAAGTTTTAGTATATATTTATAATCAAATTATTGTGATTTTATATATAAAAATGCTAGAATTGTAATTTCAGCAGTTTTTTTTGTGATTTTTGTCTGAAGTGAAGCAAAGGACTATATATAAGCACACCTATAGCAAAAGTCAGGGGTTCAAACCAATTATATAATTTTGAGATTTTGCATTGATCATATGTCTATAGGCCTAATCATTCAGAAAATAAAGTTTTTCATTCATAATATATTAGTAAAAAAAGGCGTAAATACAATTTTTTCTTTTTTTTTAAAAAATTTTAAAAGTTTCGTAAATTTTTAATTATAATTTATATTAAATAATATGGAATATGGCATTTATTTTAATAGTGATAGTGCAAATAAAAATATTTTGACCATTTTAAAAAAACTGGATAATACTTTTTTTGTCAAAAATTTAAGTATAATAATGAGGAAAATACATTAGATAATTTAGATAACTCTAATTATGAAATTGCTGATAATATTAATGATTTTGAAGAAAATTTTAATAAAATGCACTTAAGTAACTTTGAATTTATAGAAAATTCTAATAATTATATCAATGATGAGGTTTATAATGAAATAAAATTAAAAGAAGATAAAATTTTTGAAAATAGAAAATGTACATGTAATTTTAATTGTTATGAGAAAATTGGTTATGAATGATTTCTTGCTCACCAAATAGAATTTGAAGGTTTAACCAAAAATATTCTAGATATGGTTATTAAAGACCAACTTTTGGCCTTCCAACAAGAAGAAAACACAAGAAAAGTAAATGCTAATGATAGAAAAGTTTTATATTTTAGATATTATTTTAATAATAGTCTTCAAATTTATTATATCATGTATCAGAATCTTACAGATCTTAGATATACATTTTTAGATAATATAATAAAGCATTTTAAAAAATATGGTCTTGAAGAACGCATATATAGTAATACAGAAAGAATTCCAAAAAATATAAAACATGTAAATGTAAATTATGATTTATCATATAAAATATATAATTTTTTAAAATTTATGCAAATATAAATGGCTTAACTTTGTCTGAATAAAATTTTAATAAGATATTTATGCCTATCATGTTTCTTTCAATAAGTTTTAGTTATGCATTAATATATTGTGATTATATACAAGCCTGTAAAGATGAATATAAAGAAGAAACATGTATTTTATCTGAATCAACTTTTTGTAATGTATGGAGAGTTCTAATGCTATTACTTCAATTTATATCTTTAAAATCTGACCTATATGAAACATGTGAGACTATGAAATTAGATATCCAATATGCAATAGAATTAAGGATGGTGCCGCAATTGATTTATCAAATCCGCAATATTGCGGATTTTGGAGTTGAATTGCGGTTAGTGAACCGCAATTCCGCAATTCACCTGATCGGTTTTGGCAGTTTACCGAACCGATTTAATAAAAAAAACGTTCACGCAACGTTTTTTTTAATTAATTTAACAAAAAAACGTTGCGAAACGTTTTTTCAAAGTATTTTAATTAATAAAAAACGTTTCGCAACATTTTTTTAATTAATTTAACGAAAAAACGTTGCGAAACGTTTTTTCAAAGTATTTTAATTAATAAAAAACGTTTCGCAACATTTTTTTAATTAATTTAAAGAAAAAATGTTGCGAAACGTTTTTTCAAAGTATATTTAATTAAAAAAAACGTTTCGCAACGTTTTTTAATTAATTTAAAGAAAAAACGTTGCGAAACGTTTTTTTAAAGTATATTTAATTAAAAAAAACGTTTCGCAACATTTTTTTAATTAATTTAAAGAAAAAACGTTGCGAAACGTTTTTTCAAAGTATATTTTAATTAAAAAAAACGTTTCACAACGTTTTTTTGGATTGCTTTAGCAAAATTGCAATTCCGCAAATGTATCACAATTCCGCAAATGTGCCACAATTCCGCAATTATTCCGCAATTGAATTGCGGTACTTTGCGGAATTGCGGAATATTTGCGGAATTGCGGACAATTGCGGATTGCGGAATTGCGGATATTTAGGTTTAAAAATCCGCAATGTTCCGCAATACCGTAAATCGCAATTATTCTGCAATTGCTTATTTGCGGCACCATCCTTACATTAGATACACAGACAACCCAATTTCAATACAATTATAAGGGCGAGAGTTTTATACTAGCCGATCAATTGGCAGAACGCTTCACTGCCAATCTAGCTAGTCTGATTATACTTGCCGCCCATATTAATGGAATTGGGAAAATCCCATATCCCATCCCATCCCATATCCCATCCCATATCCCATTATCCCATCTCATTTATTATAATCCCATTTCAATCCCAAATTCCAATCCCATCCATATCCCATATTCTATATTCCATCCCATTATACATGAAACCAAAATTGGTTAATTTCAACCTCCAAAATGGTCGAAATGATCGAAATGATTTTGACCTGAGCCCCTCCAAAAGTTGAAATGGCCGAAATTAGTTCATAGTTATGTGATTTTTATATTAAACAATAATATTAAAATTTAAAGTTAACAATCTCTGCATCCAGTAATCCGATTTTTATGATCTTGATGCGGTTGGATTCAGCTCATCGAGAGGATTCCAAGGATATATGCTGCATATCTGTAGCATCAATATTGATGGAGTTATTCACGTTTAAAATTTGGTATTAAATTATAATTATAAAAATCATATGACTATGACGTAATTTCAACTATTTCGACTTTAATTTCAACTTTTGACCTTCTCAAGTCGAAATATTATGACTTTTGGGTTTTAATTTTGACTTCATGTATACATCCCATATCCCATATTCCATGTTCTCCAATTAATTTGATTTTTTTTATTATTAAAAGTTTTTTTATTATAAAATATATTTTTTATTACAAAATTATAAACCTTTATAATTAAAAATAAAAAATAAAATGTATGTCTATGAATTGTAAAAAAATTCTAATATATTAATAAAATAAAAAAGATATATATAAATAATAATAATCTATAAAATACAATATTTTGTAAATGATAAAAATAAATAATTAAATTGACTCTTCAAATCTATCTATTAATTCATCAACATCAAAATTTAAGTCTCCATGGTTCATTATACTTACTTCCTCATCTTTTTCATCTTCTCTATTATTTAATAAACTTGTTGATAAATCAATAAAATTTGTAATTTTTAGTTCATTATTATTTACTCCCTCTAAATCTACAGCTTCTTCAATCTCATTAATATCTTTAAAATTAACAAGATTTTCATCATTTTCATCATCAAATAAATCAATTCCATTATTTATTGATAATGCAACTTGATTTAATGTTTGGTCAAGCTCTTCTAAAGTTATTTCATCATTTATATATTTCAGCTCTGATTTTGCATTCATTATAAGATATGAATGCATTTGTGCCATTGCTTGAAGCCGTTTGATGTTAATTCTATTATAAAAGCAAAATATTAAATGAAATAACTAAAAAATTTAATGTTTGAATATTCCAAATTTACTTACTTAGTACATCGTTTACTAAGAAACCATCCTAATATGGAAAAAACTCTTTCACAATCTGCATTATGAGGCATAATTCCATGCATTCTTAATGCAAGTTTCCTAATAGGATCTTCTCTTTTTTTTAGTTCTACAGATGTCCACCAATTAATAGGAGTACTAATACCTACCACATATGAATCATCAAAAGGTGGTTCTTTATTTCGATATATACCAAGTTGTATAAGTAAATAATTAGAACTTTCTTTTCCACCACCACACTGATTTTTCCAAATATTAATGGCTTCTCTCATTATAACACTTTTAAAAATATTTTGCTAAAAACAAGTTGCTAAAAATTTATATTATAAATATATTAGTTACATAAATTTAGACTATTAAATAATATTATTAATATTTTTACCTCGATATTTTGGATGAAGAAAAAAAGCTAATATATATATATTAATGTCAAATTCTTTTTATCTTTTATTGAAGATAGCAATACATTTTTGTTTAAAATCATGATTTTGAAAAGAAATTGCTGAGATTGCTTGTGCCATTTTAAGTAATTCAATAAAGCAGTCAGCCAATGTAGTTGTATTGAGCTCAAGAGCTTTTACAGCATTTTTTGCAAGACCTAATATCATTTTTAATTGTTCAACATCATGCCAAAATTGTCTATTTTGAATAATAGCTTTAGTTTTAACAGCATTAACAAAAATATCAGGCTGTTCACTAAGAATCTTTATTAAGTAAATTAAAAATATATTAGTATATAAAAAAAGGTAAATATAAAATAAAATAGTAAAGAATACTAACAAATTTAATGCTATTTTCTTGACGTAAAATTGATTCACAAACATCCCATGCTGTACTCTAACATGTTTTAACTGATGATTTTAAATTTCCCTTAGAAAAAGAATTTTTAATTTCATTACGCAATATAGCTCCAGCTCAATGCACATCATAAAAAAATGAAACAATTTTTTGACAATTTTGAAGTGTTTTTTTTGCCCATTCAATTGAAATTATATCTTTAGTAACTAAATTAATATGATGGACTATACATCTGATTGGCATTATATATGGTTACTTATTAGTTATCCTTCTCTTGGCTGATTGTATTGCAGCCTCTCCATCTAAAACAACTGCTATAAATTTGTCTTTTCCTACATCTTCAATAACTTTAAGCAGTTGCTTTTCATTGAATTCAGCTGTATGACGTTGAAATAAGAAATCCTCAATTGAATATATATATTGGCGTCGATTAGGAGTTATAATTATGAATGCATAAATACTTTGTCCTAATAGACTGATTCATAAATCAATTCCTAATAATAAAAATTATATTAATACTTTAATAGATATATAATAGTAAAATTAAAAAATCCTAACCTAAAGTTAAATTTCTTGATTTATGCAATTTTTCTTCAATTTTTAGCAATATATTAGCTGCTTCTTCATCCAAGTAAGTAATTGATAAAGCAGTCTGTTTTGGTAATTCATATTCAAAGCATAAACTTTTCACAAAATCTTGAAAAAAGGGAGAATCAACAACAGAAAAAGGTATTCCACAGCATACAAAAATGCGTATTAGAGTTTTATTAACTTTTGCAATATTAATTTCATTGCTATTATTTTTTCTATTATTAGTAGATTGTTTAGGAATATCTTCACTTGACATTATATACAAATATTCCATTTTGACGCTATGTGTAACTTTGGGGCATCTTAAAGCCAAGTGTGATTTCATTTCAATTGGCTTTCCACGTTTTCAGGATTGTGAGCAATATTTACATATTGCTCCCTTATGAGGATTGTTTAAAATATCTATAACATTAAAGTAATCCCATACTTTATCCTTTTTTTTACCCAATTTTCTTTGAATTGAATTTTCTGCATCATCTAAAATAGTACTTGTATCATCTAAATTAATATTTAAATAATCTAAATTATTATCTAAAATAATATTTGTATTATCTAAAGTACTACTTTCAGCGCTCTATTAATTAAACTTTTAGTTAGTATCTATAAAGTAAAGAAATACAATTATACTAACATATCATTTTTAAAATTTTGTAATTATTAAAAAAAAAATTGTGTTTATTTTTTTTCAAAAAAAATGGATTAATTACATTTTTGGTTAGCTATATTTATATTTATTTTATTATAAGTAAATTAAGTGATGTAAAAAGATTTAAGCCAAATAATTGAAATTAAGCCAAAATATTAAAGCTAAGCCAAATTATTGCAATTAAATAATACAGGAAATTTTAACAAGCCAAATCATCAGAATAAGTCAAATTATTAAAACTAAGCCAAATTGTTAAAATAAAGCCAAGTTATACTAATGTTTTAGATGTATTATTTAACAAAAAAACTATTAATTAAAATAAAAAGTAATTATAAATATAAAAAATACTTAATATTTAATAAAAAATACTTAATATTTAATAAAAAATACTTAATATTTAATAAAAAATACTTAATATTTAATAAAAAATACTTAATATTTAATAAAAAATGTATCAAAATTACTAAGAATTCAGTATTTAACAAAAAGTGGTTAAGCTTAGTATTTAATAAAATGGCTTTTTATTCAATAAAAAAGGCTTAGCACTTAAAAAAAAAATTTTTAATTCTAAATTTAAATTTATTAATATACAGTATTTTTAATTATTGGGCTATAAATATCTAATATAACAATATTTACAAATCATTAAATATAAAAAAAATTATAAAGAAATAATAAAATATTACTAAAAGTGCCAAAAAATAAATTTTTTTAAAGATAAACAGTAAAAGAAAAAAATTTTATTCTTAAAAAAATAACAAAATTCATAAATAATTATTGTATATTCAAATGGGATTTGGGATAGGATTGGGAATAGGATTTGGGATTGGAATGGGAATGGGATTTGGGATTAGGATTGGGATGGGATTGGAATGGGATGGGACTCCCATTCCATTTAAATGGGCAGCAAGTATAAGTTTGGTGCAGTGATTACCAGTTTGGAGATTTTCGCTGAGCCACAGATTGTGTGACAAAAAATGCGAATCACACAGTCAGTTTGTATGACATATACTAAACAGTTCTATTTTTTTTCAGAACGAATATAAGAAAAATGGGAAAGAGTGTCTAATTGCAACACAGGACTCTACTGTAAAAGTAAATATTAACGTCAAAAGCATATGTTATGAAGAGCTGAGGGACTCACACTTTCGAGATCACCAGGCGTAAAGCTAACTATATATCTTCCTGGTAGATCTCCATGTGAAATGGTTTAAAGATTCCATTTGCATATGCTTTAATGGCATCATATGACAATGCTAATTACGCCTCATACCTCCTTAGCTTTTTCCTAGCAAGATATAAAGCATGTAGTAGTATGTAGAAGTTCAGCCAACTTTCTGCAAAAAAATTTCCTAAAGGAAATAACGCAAAATAAGGTATGTACAATTAAATTTTGATATACCGATACTATTAGTTTGGGAAAAAATCATCGGTAGATTGAATTATCGTTATATCATAAAAATCCTATATACCGATATATATATTGTATGTTGATCAATATTAGTATAAAAATTTTTTCACATACAAATTTATAAATTTTATAATTTTTATTCATGTAATACAGTTAGTATTTATTTAATATCACATTACAAAGTTTGGACAAAATTATCTAATGTAATTTATTTCGAACTATTAATATATGATTTTAACACTTAATGTCTTAGTTTCTGTAATATACTTAATTCACTTGGATTAACAGAAACATCAGATGAATACTCAAAAAATACAACAAGGTTATCCAAATGACCCAAAGCTTCTCTTTTTGAAATTATTTCTATAGGTCCTTCATTCGGATCAATTTCTGGTTCGTTATTTGATTTTACCATTGATATAATTTCGTCATCTGTTAATCCTTTATTACCCTTTAAAAAATCATCTATATGAAGAAATTCTTTCACATTCATAGGGTCATTGAATAGGAGTTGATCAATTAGATCTTGCAATTCCATTTCATCCCGAATTGCTTGATTATCATCATTATCAGTTTCGTCATCTAATTCATCCATGTCATTCTGCGGTAAAATTCCTGTATAACGCCAACAATTAGAAATTGTCTGTTGACTTACGAAATTCCAAGAATCACTACTAAAATTAATGGTATCATGAATATTTAAAGGGGTGGCTCCTTTGTTTAATTCCTGTAAAATTTCATATGCTTCAATCTTATTTCTGATAAGTAATTTCCAGTATTGTGTTTAAATTATTGAAGTTTAAAATAAAATTTATGTTAATCATTAAAAGAATAAAAAAAAACCATCACTAACCTTAAAAGAATTAATAATTCTCGCATCACAGGGCTGCAAGTGAGCTGTAATGTTTGGTGGCAAAAAATGCACAGTCACATTTGTTAAATTTAGATTTTCATTTATGACATGTACTGAAGCATTATTAACAATTAAAAGAATTTTGCGACGTTGTAATCGCATTCGTGCATCCAATTTTGTAAGATAATCGTTTCATATCGAAACTTGCATCTAAGCCGTTGAATTCTGGTAGTAATTAACTGGCAATTCTTCCTTTTTTTTCTGCATAATATTCGTAGATTTTGATATGTGTGAATAAAGGTCAGCTTCAATTTCTTAGTTCCAGTTACGTTACATGTAAGAAGAAGAGTAACCTGTTTTTTGATTTCTTTTTTCCAGAAAGTGGCCCTTGTACTAGTGTCTTTGAAGGTTCCAGATCCCAGTACAATCCTAAAAATAACATAAAATATTAGAATAATATTTGGATTTTTGAAGAAGATCTTGATTACCTGTTTCATCACAGTTAAAAACATCATTTAAGTCATAATTCTTGATAATTTCACGTAATTTTCTCCTTTTTTCTTCTAAAGTTTCTAATGGTATACTGTTTGCTTCATCCCACTTAACATATAGGGTCTTTGCAATAGAAAGATACAAAACTCAAAAAAAAATAAAAACTTAATTAATATTAAATTTACACTTATTTTAGTATAGAAAACATAATTAGCATATAAAGTAAATTTAAAAATTTTTTTGAGTTTTGTACCTTTCTATTGCAAAGACCCCATATTCTTTTAAATTATGACGTTATTTAAATTTCTCTAACCATTCATTAGAAGCGGTAAAATTATCAATTTTAAACCTTTACGCAAAAATTTTTGCCTTTTCACGTAAAATATCACCATTAATTATAACTTCTGCAGCAAGAGCATTTGTTAACCACAGCACAAGAGCTTCTTCCACTTGAGAAAAGTAAGGTGGCCTTTCTCTTTGTTTATTTGCTTTTTCTGAATCAGGATTTACAAGCAGCCACTTATCTTTGTTTTTTAAAATATCAGAGACAGTGTTTTACTTGATTTGGTATATGGCTGCGAGTTCTTGTTGAGTAAGCCGTGGTGTCTTCTGAGAATCTAAACAGAGTTGACGCTTTTGCACGTGCGTTAAAACAACTCTTTTCTTTGGTTGTAATGAATCATGTGTTATTTTCCTTTTTCTTTGTAGTTGAGGCATGATTTGTATAAAACGCGAAATGTATTTTTTTAATTTTTGATACTTTCATTAAATGCATTATTTCAAGAATGATATTTTATAGATACTGAAATGTTGCACGCATCTAAAGAGCAAAAAAAAGATAAGGTCACATGAATGTGTAACCTAAATATCAGTACAATGTTACTATTCGTTACTATAAAGGGACAAAGAAATTGTATCGTTATATGTTACAATGTGAATTTATATATAATATCGATATATTAAGGTTTTTTTATTAATTGTGAAACAGGACAATAAAAATTTATCGTTAAAAGCAATTATCAGTATATAGAATATTGGTATATCGAAGTTTGACTGTATATGCTAGAAGTTTGTATGGGAGCGAAGGTTCTTACTATAAGCTCTTGTGTTTAGGAAAGCAAGACGTCTTCCGGCGCAGATAATGATATTATCAATCTTAACTTCCCCAATCAATTGTAATGACTTCTTCCGTCAAATTTATCCTGAGGAGAAACCTATGCGAACAGAAGATAGGATTTTCTCCTATTTCAATAGGAAATGAGACGGTCACGTTAGCGGAAGAGATTAAGAAGCAAAATACGAGTGAACTTATCTCATTCTTGAAGAAACAGGAGTTAGGACTAAGCGAGGAGGCTATCAAAATTTTAGAAAATGAAGATATTACTTCCTAAAAATGACCAAGCAAGATTTTTGAGATATAGATATAAAGGCTGGTCCTGCGCTAGTGCTTGCTGACTTTGCCAAGGAATGTAAGGAGAAAAATTACGCTCATTTTACTCATACCTGAGGTTAAAGAAATACGACAATATAGACAGCATCCTGTTGTTCTCTCTCCCAACTCGTGAAATTCAAGAAGAAAATAAGGTGTTCAAGCATTGCATGGAAGAGATTTTGGATAGATTGCGTACCTATGGCACTTTACAACTGGATAGCTTAAGGCTATGCGTGATGAGTACGTGGTGGCTCTTCTTTATGCTTCCATCCATATCGTTATAGATGAAACTAATAAGGATCTTAGCATGCATCTCTAGCATGTCAATTACGCAACCAAGGAAGCCGAAGAGCTTATCTGCATCACAGAGGATAAATAGCATAAGGTTCCTCGCTCAGAATATCAAACAGCTTAAGTACACATATGAGATGAATAAGAGGAAGAGAAAGCAGGGTAATGATGATTTTGATTACCTCTATGGTATCATTGGGACTGGCATTAAAAAATGGGGAAAAGTTTATTTTATATGGTACTACACATCGATTTACTTAGTTGACTAATAGTTTGAGATCATCTGGCAAATATAACGTGATTGAGCAACTTGCGCAGCATTATTGCGCCGTGATCATCATTCTTAATAACATTATTTCATCATTTTAATTGATCAGTGAATCATGTATAAAGTAACTTGCAAACTTTTAAATATTTTCTTTTTTTTCAAAATTAAAACAATCTACAAAAAAATAAACGTCATAGAAAAGTGAAACTCCAAGCGAATTATTAAACCTTTAACCTCTAAAAAAACGAAAGTTGTGAGGCTCGCTGATAAAATGAAAATGTGTAAGTAAATACTGGGAAGCTACAACCTATATTTTATTTGTGTAAATTGAACCATGGTATATTTGATTTCCATTTTCAAAATAATTATTTTTGTTTTTAACATCCACGACTCTTCCAAGTGCTATGCAAGATGAGAATAATGCAAGATTAATTTTCAAGGCAATGAAAGCAATAAAAATAGATGATCCTGCTATTTTCGTTCAATGGGATCCTAATGGATTCAACGACACTACAATACCAAATGCCCGCAATGGCATTGCAGGTAGGGTTGGTAAAGTCGGTCCTAGTCTGGTTTTAGTCCTAAGACTTGCAAGTCCTATCTGATGGACCTACAAACTAAGTTTATATATGATTAGTCCAGGACTTGTGTCCGACCAAGTCCGGTTTTGAACTAGATCCTAAGACTCAATCCTAAACCAGTTTAACGTATAACATTTATCATAAATTCTGTATTAAAAATATCAAAATTTTTTTTTTTCTATTGTTTTCCTTAAAATTAATACAAAAAACATCATAAAAATAAAAAAAAAAACTTCAAAAAAATATACTAAACGTTTTATTTGTATAAATGATGATCATATGTTAATATATTATACAACATAATACTAAATACTGTATTTAACAAATAAAACATATTTGAATTACTTCAACCGAATTTGTTCACCAATATTATTCTCAATCCAACTTTTTGTACATAACGATGCTCTTGCAGTCTCTGGACATAAACGATTTTGAACTTTAGTGATTGTATTTCCTGCAACAGAAAATGCTTGTTCACAGGCTACACTTGTGGATTGTATTGCTAAGTAGTCTTTTGCCATTAGTGAGAGTACCGGAAATTCAGTGGAGTGGGTTTGCCACCAAAGAAGCGCTTTCACGTTTTCATCACATGGCAAAGCTAGATATCTTTTTATTTCAGCAAAATCAGGACTAGGTGAGGGTAGCAGTGTTGTTTCAGCAGTTACTCCTATGTGACGTTTTTTAGTTGACGAAAATATTCTCTTGATGATATAAAAGGAAAAGAAGCTTGTGATTGTGGCTTTTGGGAAAGATAGAAGGAAAATTGTTCACGTAAAACAGCAATAGCATTTGTCGTTGGTTCATCTGGTTCAAAAAAAGAAATTTTATTTCGGAGATCTAATATTGATGAAATAGTAGTATTATTATCAATAATTAACCAGTATTCTTTAAGTTTTTTTATTTATTGAAGCAGCTAACATGTATTATCTGAATCCATCCTCCCTTTCCACACAATACTTTAGATGATCATGAATTTCATTAAAGTAAAATCAAACATCAGCAATAGTTGGGTACAACGATCCTGAGAGGTTTTTTGTTGCTCTTTCAAAGGGTTCTAAAATGATCGCTATTTCCTTTGATTAATAATTAAAAAGGATTTAATTTTGTAAGTAGTAATAACGAAAAAAAAGAAACTTGTTATTAAAAAAAAAATATTATTTCATTTTTACCTTTATCTTCGTCCATGCTTCAACATCTGGCATTAATTCATGCACACTATCATGTTTGGCTGCAAGCATTTTCAATGCCATTTCCATTTGCTATAACTTACAAAGCATGTAATAGGTGGAGTTCCACCTCGTTTCTATGTCTATTTCTGGCTGAAGGTACTCAAGTTTTTCTATAACACATAATTCACGTAATTCATCACATAATAAGACTGAATTTTTAATTTTTGACATTAGTTGTCGCACTTCTACTATTTCTTGATCAACTATTTCTATTCCTTGCTTAACTGCAAGGTTAAGTATATGTGCTGAACAACGATAATGGCTGAAGGTAAGATTATTTAATTCTTTTTCAAATTCTTCTGATAATTTCTGTCCACATACTAACATCGCAGATTCATTATCTGTAGTAAGTGCTAATGCTTTACCTGCTAAGTTGAATTCATTAAGAATATTAGTGAGCTGCCATATTGATTCCTGTATGACGAACTTTAAAAGAAATAATATCAAGTAAAAAACGTCAAAGAACCCAATTTTGGTCAATATAGTGAATTGTTAGACCAAGGTATGCTTCGCTACTTATAGTTGATGTCCACATATCAGCAGTGAAGGAAACTTTGCTGGATATTTTTTGTAAATCATAGCCAATATTAGAATGACGTTCATTAAATTCATCAATAATCATTTCTTTTATTTGATGTCGATCAGGAATTTTGTAACGAGGATCGAAAATATGCATCATTTCAATAAATTTTTCATTTTCTACAACACTAAAAGGTTGTTGGTTATCAACAATCCAAATAACAACTGCTTTGTCTCGCACCAATTTTTCTTTTGCAGGCCAATGGTCTGTACATTTGAAATTTAATATTGTTTGCTTTCTGACCTTTGGGATTATTATGTTGTGCTTATTTAAAAGATACTGTTCAATAGTAGTATTACTTGACTTAATAGAAAATACGTAATTGCACCTTTTGCATACAGGTACTCCCGGGTGAGCTGGGCTTTTGCAATCTACATAATTCCATAGAGGTGAAGTTTTTCGAGAACTTTCTTCAGTATGTAATATGTTATCCAAAATGTCATCACTCTCCAAGTCAACAAAATTGAACGCGTTATCTAAACTTATTGTGTAAGTTTGTACAACAAAAATTAAAACTGTGTAATATATATACCGAATGTAAAAACCCTTTTTATTGGTTAGGACTTATTTAAGACTAACTCCTTATTAGTCCAAAAAATCGGACTTAAAGATCTGCAGACTCAGTTTTAGAATTGAGTCTTTAGGTCTGAAATAAGGACTTTTACCAACCCTAGTTGCAGGTCAAACATTACAAGCTCTCATAACCTATATTACTGGATGCAGAGGTTGAGATTTTCAGGGACAAAATTCTTTGTTCATATTCAAGAACAACATGACAATTTTCCAATGTTAAGAAGGGTTTCCACAGTGGTATGAGAACCTTGTTAGTATTTTTTTGGATCTGTTAACCATGTTTTAATTATTTTCTTTTCTGCTTTTTTTTTGTTAAAGGGCCTATCATTAAGCAACTATTCCAGACGTTTGTAGTTTGATTTGCCATATTAATAAGTTATCAGCCAATGGCGTGATTGATTATGAATTATTTAACAAAATAATATGTTTTATGAGATTTAGTTTTGAGAATTTTTTATTGGTTTGATTTGATGTAAACATTTCATGTAGATCAGCCAATTAAACAAACTTCTATCATGCTCGTGATTGATGTTTCCATTTATAGCATTGTCAATAAACATATCTGTAAAATATTTAAATAAACTCCTGCCATTTATACTTATATCACCCAGCGCGAATCGCATATAGTTTTACTAAGGTGTTATTCCATTTCTTCAAAGTCAAAAGAATAATGAAATAGGACCGCAATGTGAAAAATTCTTTGTTGCAATACAGGACCTACCCTATAAGTAAATAATGATGATGAAAGCATATGTTGTGAAGGGCTTATGGACTCGCAATTTTGAGATTGCCAGGCATAAGACCAACTATGTATCTTTTCGGTAGATCTCCATGTGAAAAGGTTTGAAGATTCCACCCTCCCTCAAAATAGATTTTTTGGGAGAATAGTCAAACTAGTAAGGCTAATCTTTTTTCGAATCTAATGAGAAAAAAGAGATATAAAGCATGTAGGAATATGCGAAAATTCAGCCAACATTCCTGCGATAATTTTTAAGGTATGTATATATCAGAAGTTATGTATATATGGGAACAAAAATTTCTTACTATAGGCTTATTGCCAATGGATAACAAGAGGCAAGATGTCTACCACCAATAATAGCAATATTATAAGTCTCAACCTCTGTTTCCATAATAGTCAAAATAGAAATGTAATTTTTGTGATCGAGGTTTCCAAGAACAACTTTGTCTCTGTTATTGTGGATAGAGTTAGGGCTATATTAGCACCTCATCTTTCAGTCCGTCCTCATAACTTTCATCTTCAACAAATTTATCCAACCAGTATACAAAGAAGATGTATGCAACCAGAGAATATGATTTCTGTTTATTTTCCTGAGAATCTGGATGAAGATATGATTTATATTTTTGTCTACCCTCACCTTTCCCCTGAATAATAATTTCTATGTCATGTAATAGTGATATATTCACAATTTTTATGTATTGTAAGCCAGCTTCCGGTAACAATTTATTTCATAAATAAAGTATTATTTTATTAAACGTACAGTGGCCGGAAAAAAGTGCCTGATCACCTATAAGTCAGTACTATTATTACGTGAATGTGCTCTTATGCAAACTTTTTTTTACTAATTAACTCATCCTTTATGGTAATTATACTATATTAATACAGTTATACTTAATTAATAACCGATATAAAGGTAGGCAAATTACTATCTGCTATGTTTTTATAATCTAAAATATATAGTAAATTTATGAACCAAAATTTTTATTTTCTAATGAACTATTTTCAATTTCAAGACTAAAAGATAATTAAATACTACAGTATGTTTATAACTTATAATCACTAATTATTCAGAGCAAAGTGAAGGACATGATATTTCTATGCACTATGAAAAAATTTCGGTCACATTAGTATCTATTCAAGCCAATCATATCATTATCACGTGAAATAAATTACTGTTTAAAACTGTATTAAATAAATAAAACTATGATAGCCCTGGGTAAGGTCCCATTTCCTTATTATTTATTATAAGGCATACTTTAATTTATTAATAAGGCTGTAATTAGTAAATCAATATAAATTAATATGATCTAATTTAGGTAAAACAACGACCGGATATTTCCAAGGCTAAAAAATACTCCTTACGTAACTTGTCAATCACATACACATGGAGTGGATTAAAGCCGGCAATGTAATTCGTAATGCCGACAAATTATTATTGGAACCGATCATGTCTGGTATAATATATTTCGGGTGTATTGCCAAATTAATTCACAACGAACGAAACACACTGTAAAAACTGACTTTCGTTATTTAAATTTTAAAAGAATCACAAAGAGTGATAAAGACAGCGAAAAACGCAAACTAAACACATAATTCAATACTATTAATACTATTACTGTCCAGCAAAATTAATACAATCTTTCGCAATTTAACTTCGCATCGCAGTTGGCTTAGAAAGATTTGTATTAGATCAACCATCAAATTCATCTGTAAATAATGGAACTACTAGTGAATATCGTGAAAAACCAAAGTTTTGAAATGAATAAAAATGATCAGGAAGCAACTTAATTTCGTAAATTATTTAAGGGTTCATTTTTCGTGAACTTTATTTTTATTTTAGGACGTAAGTAATATAAAATATAATACAAAAAAAAAAATATATACTACTACAAGTGTTAAACTAAAAAAGATCTAACAAATTATTATCATTAACTTTTATTAAAGTAAAATGTAGAATTATTAATTAATACGTGATATTTTGTGCTTATGTTCTCGTTTATTATTTTTATAGGTTCTTTTTTGCTTGTTCAATGCGGGCATCACGGTCTGCTTTGGTTGCTATTAGTAAAAAGCAAATAATAATTTTTTAGTATTTTATTATAATCATCAAAAGGAGATTAAAAGAATTAAGATATTCGATACTTACTGCAAACAAGAGAAGTGCCACGACTATTAACCAAAGGTAATACGAAACATTGCAAGTTTGCACCATTACATGGTTGAATTGAGAATTTATTGACAAATTTTCCATTTTCTTGTACTACAGTACATTTAGCAAAGGCTCCTTTAATACAAGCCGTTTGATTAGGTGTGCATGGTGTATTCTCGGTAAATGTATCAAATTTTTTTTGCAATGCTTCAGCATCAGCAGCATTTGCTTTACGAACTGCAGCATCGGCAGCATAAGAAATGGTGGCAAAAGCCAAAATTGCAATAAAAACAGTAACTAAGAGAATTTTCATTTTTAATTGAGACATATTTGTTCAATTGGTTTTTATAAAAAAGATTTTTTTAAACGTTTAGTTTAGTTATAAGCAAATTAAATTGTTTTTTTTTTTTCGTGGAAAGAAATTATTGATTATTCTTCTTGATGAAAAAAAATTTCCCTGCTGAAATCGACCTCTTTTATAAGAAAATGATTCAATTCTTTGTGCGAAGGAAAAAAAGGCTTGTACTGTATATCATACGAGTTATCGCGCATAAATGACAATCAATATTGCTATTTTCTTTTTTTGTAGTACGAATCTTTTTTTAGAAAAGGCTTTTATTAGATAGGCAATTATTTATATTACCTCTGAACTACGATTGTGAATCGAAAAATTCGGACATTAACGCACAATTATAATAGTATGACAATTTTGTCTTTAATTTGTATATATTTGTAAATTATTGTAAGTTTCTATTTTAAACAACCATAATCAAATGCCAAGAACGAAATTTTATATTTGGCCTTTGTCTTTTTAAGAGCTGACGACTAAAAGTGAATAATTCACACATTCTCCCTGCAAAAAATAAATGAGTAAATAAACAAATAATAAAATTAGTCTCTTCTATACCAAAGTAAGCACGGAAGTTGACGATCCCCGTTCGGATTTCAAATAAACCTGGAGAGGAAAAACCGAACAATCGAATGATTTTTAAGGGTGAAATATTACATACAATATTACATAGAAGGCGTAGTTTACACACTATTATTATTGGCTTAACGTAGTTAACCAAATTAAGCAATTCCCTTCGCGTGTATAACGTAATAATTTTATTGAATTGTACAAAATCGGAAAACCTTAACTATGGTAATATGCATGCTCAGCCTTCCTCCTTAAATCTTTTTTTTTCTCTAAATTACGTTATCATAAGCGATTTCTTCTTGAAAGAATATAATAATAGAAGAATATTTATTTTTAGAATAATAATTTGATTATAATTCAAATAAACCGCGTTTTAAACTCTTAAACCATAAATATAAGTAACGATATCAAATATACGTAACAATATCCACATATAATTATTCACTAGTGAAAAAATAAAATATAAATAAATATGTATCATAATTTATTAATTTCTTAGTTGCTTTATTGTTTATTTGACAGTTAATTTCTGGAAAGTAATTATTATGTTGTTTTTTTTCAAATCCTCATTATTGTTTATATCTTATCTTAAATCAATGAAAAGCTACTATAATTGTATAATTGTTGAGGGGGTTTTTTTCCCTTTTAAATTAGACAAGTATTTTGTTGTTAAACCAATTAAATTACATTACAAAAATACAGTATGTCTCCGAGTATAAGCAACAATTTTTTTTTGGTAGTTTGAAGAACTTTCGATGTGAAAATTGTAAAGAAACTCCCGGAACTTCACAATTCGAATCTGACATAATTCGTTATTATAAGAAAAGCCAAAATAAATTATATTTATTTGATTATTTATTGTTTTTATATTACACTATATTTATTTCAGGTGCTAGGAGGTGATGATTGCTTATTTTCGGAGGGATGTAGTAATCGGATTATTTAGATATTAACGTTTAAGGAGGTGGATTTCGATATCAACTTTTGAATTAATGTTGTGCATGCAGAAAATATTAAATATTATATTACGGTACGTGTACTTGTGCTCTGTGTAAAGGAGGATAAAGTTTTGCTTATTGTTATCCTTTACCCTATGAAACATGGCCAATTACGCATGACTTCTTTCAACTTTTAGTTGTAAATGTCGGACAAGAAAAAATATTGAGCGTACATGACTACGAAAATTATGTTTAGCGAGATCTTTTTAAAAAAAAAAAAAGAAATGACGTTGTATTCATATTAATTTTGAGATATGAAGTTATTTTTGCAATGTTCCAGGTATACCGTATACATTTGTCTCCTGATAATCGTTGTTTTTCCTTTCCTTTAACTTATCGATGGATTAGGTAATAACACATCATCTGTCATGATCGTGTCGCAATATAACGAGAGCAACGGTCTGAAATTTGTGTAACAATATATACTTCGTCCCATTTCACAAGGGCAAAAGAGAAATGTCAACTATAAATTTGATCACTTGAAAATTTACTCTCTTTTAAAGAATATGGTAAGTTCTTAATGTTGCAGCTTTATATTTTATTAGCTGTTCATTTAATTCTTTTCCGCTGTGTAATGTTTGACCATGACGAATAATATTAAATCTTTATGCTTTTTTTCTTCCTGATTCTTACTTTAAATATTACCCAAAAAATCATGTTTGTAGCTCACGATTTAGTAGATTTTGAGGTAGCAAAAGAGTCTTTAACGCGAAATATTCAAAATAAGTTCAAGAAAATTTGTGAATTAGAAAAAATGAACTAGTTATTACCGAAAGGAAGATCTTACACGCGATGACGCATTCAATCTTTAGAAGCTTTATTACAAGATGCCTAGGAAAGCATGTCGCTCAGAATCAAAAGTTTTAAGCCCAAATTGGAAGCGGAGAGAGAGAGATTGGAACAAGCACGTAAACAAAAATCATCATCAATAAGCATAAGTTTAGATTTTGGGCTACTTCATGGTGGAGTTACTTATCATGACTTCAAACTGAAATTGCTTAATTCGAATTTAAAGGGTTAGCTTCCTACAAAGAAAACCACGTAAGAGTTCGTTAATTTAATATTAAAAAAGTAATTGATTCATGCATGCAATTGGTATGGCGCGAGGTGTAAATATGCACCGGAAAAATAACATATAATAGTTTATTTATGCTTAATGGGCTGATTAGCTAACACTTTTACCGTTTAGAATAGCTGATCATGTGAAAATCATCATGTTACCGCCAATCCGTGACAAGATTGAATTGGTAAACGTCTAAACAGTTTTGTCTAAGAGTTTATTATAGTTTTGTTATTTCATATGATTTTATAGTCCCAATTATTTAATATAGTTTCACATTTACTATGGAGTTTCGCCCACAACCTCTGTCAATTCATAACGCAAGTTTGTTCTAAAAATGTCAACTGTCGTCTATGAAGAGATAAAAGATCTTTCTTCAAGATTCTCTCAATCGATATCTAAAGCTGACTTTATTCAAATAATTAGTTATATTAGTAGAAATGTTATTTTAACGCATATAAATAAAGCCCTGGCTTTTCTTAGAGACGAAGATAAAATTGATTACTTGAAAAATTACTTGATATCTTTAAAGAAAACTAGTAAGTTCTCAAAACAAAAAAAAAAAAAAAAAAAGAAATATTACGGCTTAATATTTTGATAGCTGTTATTCAATTCTTTTCGGCGCTAAGTCATATTTGATAATAATAAATAATATTTAATCTTGGTGTGTTTCAAACACCACCAAAAACATATTCGTAGCTCATGATCTTTAAAACAAGATCTTCAAAATAAGAGTGAGAAAGTTATTGATTTAGGAATATCTTTAGGTGAAGCTCAAAACAATATATTGGCGTTTAAAACTTTAAACAACAAATCACTCCAAGAAAAAATGTTCTTTTAAGAAAGAACCTTTGAGGGTTTAAAATATATACATAAGAAACTCTCCGACCAGAATTTCTCGTTAAAAAATGAAGTAATCACTGCTAAAAGAGAACTTCTTGTCCGTGATATAAAAGCTTTATTACAGGATGTCCAGAAAAGCTTCTCACCCACAATCAAAAGTTTGAAGCTCAAATGCAAGCGGTGTGAGAGAAATTGCAAGAAATGAGAAAGATATTGGTGCAACGTGAGCAAGTATCTGCATCATCAGGCTTAGGTTTTGAAAGAATAGCTTCGTAGTGGAGTACTAGTAGTACTAGTCAAACACCAGTCACGACAGTTACTGATCGTGATGAAAAATACCAACCTGAAATTGCCTAATTCGAAGAATCAGCTCCCAAGTATGATACAAAAACTCGAATTAGTATTTATATTTAATATCAACATTCGGTTTATTTGCTTTTTTTTCTTCCTTAATTTTGAAATAACTTCTTAATATGACGTATAGGCAATTCTCCTACATTTAAAATAGAATTCAAAAACTAAAAAAAAAATTCTTAAATGAATCTAAAACAAGATATTCACACTATTTCTTAATAAAAATTATTCGTACTATAATATATAATATATCGACAGAATTATCAAACATGTTTGATAATTCTAATCTCAACTTTTTCTTGGGCAAATTTTCTTGAGAAAAAGACCAATTCCTTCATCCGCTAGCATCCTATAAAAAAACTCGATACGATCTATATAATCTTTATTTTTAATATTTATAAAATTTATAAATATTAATAGTTATCCTTACAATAACTATATCCACATATAGATTAAAATTATTCTTTTAATAATTATTTCCACATATTAGATGTTAATATAATCATTCTTATAGTGACGTTAGTATTACGTAAAATAACAGATCATGTGGAAAAACCACATCTTTAATAATTCTCAACAATTAATTAATAAACCAGGAGGAAAAATAATGATTTTATTAATTCTTGGCAACACATATATCATTATTATTTTCAATTTTTAAAAAATATCACATTCTTTTTTTAGAATAATTATTTCCCAAACTGAAATTAAGGTTAAATATAACATAACTGCTACTTTTACTCTCAAGTGGTATCAAAAATTAATTCAAATCATCAAGATATCATGCAACTTATTAATAAAATATATAATAAACAATACTTGACTATTTCTATTAACCTCAAACAATTTTCAGTAGAAAGTCAAGAAGAAAGAAAGAATAAAAACATTACTTCAAAAACCATTCTTTTGACTTACTTATACTTTTGTTACAATACTTGAAAACTGGCTTTCATCTTTAAAGGCTGAATATTTGCTATCCTCTTAGTCCTTATAGTTTCACCTCCAAATTGTAAAATTGATATATATATCAATATAAATCAGAATACAATCAACAAATTGTATATACATTTCTATAAGAGAATTTTTTAAAATTTCACAAAATAATATAATGTGGAATAATATTGATGCTTTAATTAAAAAGAAAAAATTATGTTTTAGACTTTACAAAGTCAAAGTGCATTATGAAGACTTCTATAATAATTATATGGATAATCTTTGTAAATAAGGCCACTTCACGAACGATCTATTAATTATGATTAAAAAACATGATAATGTTCACTACCTACCAAAATGGGATAACATTTTAATAAACAAAAATTACAAATATTAATAATATTAAAATTTCAAATTATTCTATTTCTTCTCTCAAAATATTAAATATATAACCGTCAATATAGAATGAGATATCACATTAAAAAACTTTATAACAATAATGACAAAAATACAGAATTTGATTTTGAACAACACAGCCAAAAATATTTAAATACAAACTTTTAGCTGAAAAACTTATAACAATTAAACACCTGAAACGTCAATATTATTCACTTTATGGAGACCTAAGATAAAGTTTACTTTGTTTTGATGAACTTGAAACATTTTCACATATATAGAACTGTCAATACAATGAAATATTATTCAATAAAATTTATAATAATTTCACTACTTCTCTTATTTAATAAACTTAATCTCAGTTTACAACAACATTTTACCAAAATTATTTTCATCAATATTATTAAAAAGTTTATTCTTATATCCCTATTTTCTTTTATTAATCAATATACTTCTAAAAATAATACTTTAGAAATTATATTTTGATATATGATCAATTAATTATGAATTATAGATAGTGTGCTGTAAATCTATTTCTGATGTTGAAGAAGGATGCAGTATAACAAAAAAATTAAAATCACATTTTTTTAAATTAAAATATAAAGACAAAAATACTTAATATTTTAAAAATTTCTTGTATAATACTAATAATTTTGTCAATTCTTCTTATATTAATTTAGCTATTTTCACAATTAATAATTATAATTTTATCTTTTTTTTTTTTTAAATAATTTGATCATAATTATTTATTTTATTTTTAGTGTGGGTGTATGGATAGATTATTCTTTCTCAATAGAAAATTGATATATATATCTGGCAGCAACAAGATCAATCTAATAAATATATTCATGATATTCTTGGTAGTTAGTTAACTGTAGTTGGTTATAATATTATATAGTTTTTCTTTTTCACTATTGGCTTACTTTATTGTATTTAATGTAATCTTATAAATTTCTGTTTATTTTTGCTTATTTTTTAAATTGCGGTCAAAAAAATTCTACTTTTTTGTAGAATGTAAATATCAGATTACTGAATGGGTTACATAATTCAACCCAAAATCTGATCAAAAATCTGGGCAATTATAAGTGGCTTATTTGCAAGTTGTGACTCATAACAACTTTTAGTGAAAAACTGATGAATACCGAGTACTATCCAGACTATGGAGATGATTCTTATATTTTTTCAACAGTTCAAATTTTTAATATTTTCTTGAGACATAACCATTTTTTTTAACTCTGTCATTTTATCTTAGAAAATATGACAATTTA
Source organism: Rhizophagus clarus (assembly GCA_015698045.1). NCBI lineage: Eukaryota > Fungi > Glomeromycota > Glomeromycetes > Glomerales > Glomeraceae > Rhizophagus > Rhizophagus clarus. Next base: position 109,775 of record BLAL01000160.1, read on the forward strand.
ATATATTAAAATTTTTTAAATCTCAATCAAGATGAAATAATAAAATCACCTCCATTCATCAAAAATTGGGATGGCTTAGAAAGTGCCTAGTCAAATCATTTTATAAGAGCTATGCAAATTCATATTCCAGATAGATTTTGAAAATATAAAAAAGAAAGTTATTTTGCTTTTTCTTGTCTTTAATTTTCATAACTACACTCCTGAAAAGATTAATGTGCTATTCAAGAAATATCTAATCAACATGCTAGACTTTCTCATTATTTCACTTATAACATTTTTATTATTCACACTTCTATGATTACTTACTATATCTTTACGTCTCTATATCTGCAAAAGATTAAAGCTAAATGTTGAAACAATGGATTAAAATTATATTAGGATACAATTATACATGAAAGAAAGAAGGTGAATTAAACTTATTTATTATTTTCTTAATTTCTTACTAAACTTCATTTATTATATAAAAAAAAGAACAATATTAGAGAAATACACATTACTGGGAGTCTCAAACTTCTAGGTGCTTCTGAAAAGAGAAATGTACAAGAGTTATTAACTGATAAAACTATATTACCAATATAAGATGAAGAAAATCCTTCAAAGGTAAATATTATTTAAGTTAGGAAATATATGTATTTTCTATATACATATTCTCTATATATTAGCCTGAATTGTTGCAGATCAAAGAAAGCATTGAAGATGTTGAAGAGGGTATAAAGTTTATAAAATAAAGTCAAGCTACAATTAATGAAGAGCAGTTAATAAATTTGTTGAATTCTCTATAATAGGTACTAGCAGGAAGCTAAATGATGAGGTAGAGGATTGCCTAAAAATCAACAAGTCAGCCTTTCATGAGATACACAAGTCAATCTCTGATTTTTCAAAGATGCAGTTAAGCACAGGAAGAATCATAAAAGATATTCTTCGATTTTTGTAGAAAAATGAACTATGAGCAGTTAGCTTTTGAATCAACATTTGTTTTTTTCTTGTATCTTAAAATTTAATTTATTAATACTAAGATTCTATCAGTTACGTTTACTCATATATTATAGACTATAATGATGCAGAAGTTAAATTATTGTTTACTGAAATAGAATAGAAAAAACTAACAGAAGATCAGTTGGGTCTTTCTACAACTCCCATTCATATTGCAAAAGAACTAGCAAAATATGCTAAGAAGACTTTAAAAAAACTGCACAAGATTATAATGATACCGTATATTTAAGATGATATTGAATATGATGCCCAACAACATTACAATATGGAATAAATTCAAACGTCAGTAAGGGTACTTGCAAATTTGTATAAAAATATGAACTTTCCTTTAGCATAGAGTCATTATGAAGACTGGTTCACAGACTCACAGTTGCTCTTTTTGGAAGTTGCATAGATTTTTGTATGAGAGATATATGATTAGAAACTGACGTAAAGAGATCTTTTATCATCTTTTCACTAATACAATCACTATCACTAGGTATCAACTAACCCAATTTTTATCATATTTAAGGACTGATACGCCATTGTTAGCTTTTACTAACAGGAAAAATCATGTTTAATTAACTGATGAATGAAAACTAACCAGCTAAAAAATTGACAGAATAATCTATATCATTAACAGGATTTTTGAAACAGGGGCAATTGAAACAACAAGATCTTTTATAAGTGTATCAGATAAAAAGTACCTTTTCAAAAATTTTAAAATACTAAAAACACTCTGCAATATGTTATTTGATATGATTAAAGAAGTGAATTATAAAGAAGAAAAAGTTAACAAACTTCAAGTATTCAGAATCCTGCATTTCAGATTAAGGATTCAAGTTATAAGGCTGTAACGTGCTAGTGGGTCAATTGCTATTTTCTATAATGATCTTTAAGTATATTATATAAGTGATAAATTTTTAGCAGAAGGAATTAAAGACTTCCTAAAGTTACTGGTCATAATATATCGATATAAGGTAAAATTTTATTTATCTATTCTTGCATATTTCTCTTTTGGCTTTCCCAATCATTTAAATTTTGCATATATAAGTCATCGTAAAGGATAATTTAAATATTCTAGGCATTCAGAAAAATAATGAAAATCCTAAGCTAGAAGAAATGACTTGTTAAATAAGTTGATTGGAGTTAGTCATTCATCACGATCATTTACATCTTTATCTAATATTCAATTTTTTGCTGATATGAAAAAACCCCTAAAAAAATTAAGTTAGAGATAAAAAAGAGAAGAATAAAATGAGTAAAATTTACAATATATCATAATTACAAATCATTATAAAGTGTGTAACTTTTTATTATACAGAATGGTGTATCAGAAAAATAAAAAAGTTTGTATAATGATTTCATATACATTATTTTATTGCATTGCGCTGGATACTTGAGAATTTTTTCTTGTCATAATATCCTATGTAAGGTTACTTATCAAAACTAGAGAATTTTGGCATGCCAAAACTGCTGAAACTGCCAAAACTGCTAAAACTGTTTCAGTATTTCAGCATAATATATCATATAATATACATATAGTTTTGGCATTCTCTATAATCTGCAGTTTGCAGATTTCTGACATCAGTTAAATAAACTGATTTATTAATTATCTGATTAATAATTTTTTTTTTAAAATAGTTATTTTTTTTAAAAAAAAATTTTTTTTTTTTACTTTTAAATAAAAAAAAGGTAAAAAAAAAAGATCAAAAACCAGAATTCAGAAACTGACTTATAAAATTCATTTTTTTTAAAAGTAAAAAAAAAATTATTTTTCTTTCTTTTTTTATAGAGTGTTAAACAAATACTATAATTGAGGTAAATGGAAAAGAGATCAACTTCATTGTTAATAGAAACATTTTTAACGTTTCTTCTTTTATTTTTTATAGGTTGCTGAACAAATATCATGAATCAGACTCTGGAATTGAAGTAAATGAAGAGGAAGAGGTTAACTTCATTATTAATAGAAATATTTCTAACGTTTCTTCTTTTATTTTTTATAGGTTGTCAGATGAATATCATGAACTGGATTCTAGAATTGAGGTAAATGAAGAGAGAGAGGTCAACTTCGTTGTTAATAGAAATATTTCTAACATTTCTTCTTTTATTTTTTATAGATTACCAAATGAATACTATGAACTAAACTCTGGAATTGAGTAAATGGAGAGGGGAAAGTCAACTTCATTGTTAATAGAAACGTTCTAATATTTTTTTTCTTTTTTTATAGGTTGCTGAACTTTTGGTGATAGGACAAATTTGTATTTATATGATAAAGGTAGTATAGAGTACTGGAAGTTATGTACTTGTAATAAGAAATATTTTAATATTTTTTTCTTTTTTTTGTAAGATGCCAAACTCTTTCTTTAGTGATAGGATAAGTCTGAACCTATGCAAAGATAATATAAGAGAAGACCAGGTTAAGAATTCTCTTAGTAATATTAAAGAAACATACTAATGTTTCTTATTTACTTTATTTTAGATTGTCAGACTTTTAGTTAATAAAATTTTTTTATTATAATAAAATAAAAATATTTAATAAAATAATAAAATTTTTTTTGTTACAATAAAATAAAAATATTAAATAAAACAATAAAATAAAAAATTGCAATAAAATTTTCAATTACATATAAGTTTATTGAAATTAAAAAAAATGTTATTTAGTAGTAAAAAAATCAAAATCTTGCCAAAACTTATATAAAATATTAGTATCAATTATGCTAAAACTATGTTGAAATATTAAAATAGTTTTAGCAATTTTGACAGTTTTGACAGTTTTGACATTTTGGCATTTTAGTGTTTTGGTACTATATAGGGAGTTTCAGCTTTTGGCATCAGGTTAAATAAGTTTTAATAGGCAATCTTAGTCCTGTACAAAAAAAGTTGTTTCTTAGGTGTTCCTATTCTTCAACTCTTAAAATCATGAATTTTCCAATTACTGGTTCACAGATGGGTTTTTACATACATGTTAACTCTAATATAGTTATTAGTTATTAGATAGTTACTTCATACTCTTGAAAGCTGAAAGGCTTCTAAGTTGTTAGATAGTGTAGATTAGTGTTTTGCTTTTCTTTTATCATTTGTAACCTGTCCTGTTTAATGTATTTTACTATCAGGATCCCAAACAATATATAAATAAGTATCAAATTTTAGCAAAATTTTACTATTAGTTTTACGCATTTTTTTAGAGTCATAATGTCAGTCAGTTACTAAATAAAGTAATAAATTACTTACCAATATTATCAAAATTTATCTAAATAAAAAAAGAATTTCATAATTATTTTGGCCTATTCTACACATTATTTTCTGTTACCTATTTCAGTATTGCTTAGGATCCTTTACTATCTGTATTTATATTATTATTTGATTAATAAAGTTTGTTCTATTCCCTATAAACAAATTATTAATGACAGAATTTCCTGAAAGTCTTAAAGCTGACCAGAATATAATATATTCCCAGCATTATAAGCTATATATGTTACAAATAATAATACTATTTAAAAATACTGTTCAAACTGATAATATTACTTGTGATCACAAGAAAGAGAATAATTACCAGATTATAAATAAACTTAAAGTATTAATCCAGCACTTGTTTAATTATTATAATAAAAAAAATTTTGAAAAATTTATGTAAAAGAAGTTATCTAAGTGCCATTCTGAATAGTATCAATTTTTCTATCATAACTGACTACCTCAAAAGTACTCTGAAAAATTCTGTGATCACATGATAAATTTATAGATTATTTTTTAAAATTATTAATTAATTTAATGATAAAGAAACACATTTTGTTATATTTCAAATAAAACTTAATATATACTTTATACAGTTTTAAAATCCAATATATACTTGTATTTTTATCTTCTGAACAACTTTATTTAAAATACCAAAAAGGATTTTAAAGGGCTTTAAATATCTCTTATTTAGATCAAATATAATATATAGTAAATTTTTTAACTTGGAATATTTTAGTTAATATTAATGCTATCAAAATAAAATTTATATCATTGGATTTCTTTCATTAAAATGAATCTAATAATATAAATCTCATCAAAATCCAATCAGTAGAATTTTTAAAAACAGGAATATATAGAATAAAAAATTTGTAAAATTACTTCTAAAATAAGCAATTTTTTAAAAATTTTATATGATCAATAAGCAAATTTAACCCCCTAATCTATTTATATATAGTTCAGAATCCTGATTTTAAATACTATTTTTAGCAAAATTCATCATTTTAAAAAAATATATATAAAAAGCCAAAATAATACTAAATAAATTTGTAAAGAATATAAAATTACAGATTATATATGATTTTAAAAAGTATATAAAATTTAACTTCAAGTTTTATTTAAAAAAAAAATATTTTTAGTAATATTTTAGAAAATGATTAGTAAATTAATTATATGATTACAGAATTTTTTGAAATGCTCTTGAGTCTATTATCTCCTATTATATAACTTAAAAATAAAATTTAATTGACTAATTTTTAATCAGTTAATTTTTAACTTTTAAAATTTTTCTTTATAAAAAAAATTTCATAAAAATTAAATTTTGATAAAATATAATAAAATACAATAATTAAACATCTAAAATAATTTAATAAACTTTAATAACTTTTTTATTAAAATTTGTAATTTTATATTATATCTAGTATTAAATACTGTATATGCTATAAATAAATAATTATTTAGTTTACAGTACTAGTAATAAAAAATATAAATAATATCTAATAACAAATTACAATAATAAAGAAAAAGATGCATAATGAAAAAAAATAAAAGAAATAAAGTAAAATAAAAAAAAAAATGAGAAATAAAAGGTATAATTGAGGATGAAAGAATAATAAAAGGAGTAATCAAAAATAAAAAAATACTAAAAGAAGTAATCAAAAATGAAAAGAAATAATATAAATAATTAAGAATGAAATAATAATGCAAAAAGCAATCAAAGTACTAGTCAGAATAGTCTATTTCAGTAAAATTTTAATTTGTCGATTATTAAATAAATTTAATCTAATCTTAACTGAGTAGTATTAAAAAAATTAGCAATTAATTTTATAACTGATTTGTATAGTAATACCTATTATTTGTCAACAAATCAACCAGTAAAAATTAACAACAAATTAGTAAAATTAAATTGATGATTATTAATAATTAACCAATTATTATTAATTTTTATGTATTTAACTATTTTTTTTAATTTTATATATAATAATTATTAATTAAATAAATTTTATTAATTTGTTTTATTAAAATAAAAATTATATATTAAATATTTAACTAGTATTTATCTATCTATTTACATTTACCACCTACTATCACCATTTACCATTTATTATCTATCATCTATCAACTACCTAAAGTTGCCTACTGAAACTAAAGAGTTTTGACATGTTAAAATTGTCAAAACTATTTTGACATTTCAACATCAGCCTTCCAGTTTGACAAAATACTAAAATAGTTTTGACATACTGAAACTGTTTCAACATTTCAATGTAGTATATTATATGATTAGCAAGATTTTTGATTAGTCTGATCAAATTGATTTACTGATCGTTAATAATCTTTTTTTTTTATTAAAAAAAAAAATAATTTTTTTTCTACTTTTATGTAAGAAGAAAAGGTTATCGACTTACAACTTACAAAATAAATAATGGTTAGTTTTCAACTTTCCATTTTTTTTATCTTATTTTTGATTATTTAAAGCTGATTTTTCTTTTTTAAAAAAAAAAACTTATTCAGTTTTTTTAAAAAAAAAAAAATTTTTTTTTTTGTAAGATGCCAGATGAATATTATGAACTGGATTTTGGAATTGAGGCAAGTAAAGGAAGTGGGAAAGGGTATTTGTTTTATTAGAACCATTTCTAACATTTTTTCCTTACTTTTTGTATGTTGACAGACAAATACTACAAACCAGACTTTGGAATTGAGGCAAGTAAGAAAGGTGAGAAAGGTTATTTGTTTTATTAGAAATGTTTTTAATGTTTCTTCTTTACTTTTTATAGGTTGCTGAATAAATACTACGAATTGAATTTTAAAATTGAGGCAAGTGAAGGAGGTGGAAAAGGGTATTTGTTTTATTAGAAATGTTTCTAACGTTTCTTCTTTACTTTTTGTAAATTGCTAGATAAATATTATAAACTGGACTTTGGAATTGAAGCAAGTGAAGGAGGTGGAAAAGGTTATTTGTTTTATTAGAAACATTTCTAACATTTCTTCTTTACTTTTTGTAGATTACCAGACAAATATTATGAACTGGACTTTGGAATATAAGGAATGGGAAAGAGGAGAATTCTTTTAATATTAAAGAAATGTACTAATATTTCTTTCTTTATTTTTTTAGGTCACTAGACTTCTTAGACAAACCTAGACTTGAAATGTAAGGAATGAGCGGGAGTGAAGAAATTTTTTTAACATTAAAGAAATGTACTAACATTTTTTATTTGTTTTAATCTTTGAGTATCAAAAGCTGATACTATGCTAAAATTATAATACAATACTAGTGTTATTTATGCCAAAACTATGCCGAATGCTAAAATAGTTTTAACAGTTTTGATAGGTTTTGGCAGTTTTGACAAGTTTTAACATTTTAAAATTTTAACAGTTTTGACATTATGTAAGTAGTTTTGATTTTCAACATTGGCCAAATAAGTTTCAGCAGGCAACTTTACAACTACCTATTATTCACTATATACCATCTATTATTTATCTATTATCTATCTATTATCAAAATAATTTTAAAATTATATACAAAAAAAAGAAAAACAATTAGTTAATGATTTTATCAATAAAAAAAATTAAAGTTTCAAATATTTTCAAAATTTATCCAACTCATTCAATAAAAATTTAAAGAAGAACTTACAAAAAAAAAATTAAAACCATTTTTTCAGTTAAAAAAATAATTCAAAAACTTTAAAGAAACTATAAAACTTATTACTTATTTAATAAAAATCTGAAAAAAAACTTACAAAAAAAAAAGATACAATTAGTTAAAAGTTTTTTTAATAAAAAAAATAAATTTAATATATCAAAACTTATCCAATTTAATAAAAATCTAAAAGAATCTATAAAAAAAAATAAAAAACAATTAGTTTAAAGTTTTTTCAATAAAAAAAATCAAAATCTTGAAATTTTAAAACTTATTCAATCATCTAACAAAAATCAAAAATAACCTATAAAAAAATAAAGAACTGATTAGTAAACTGATTCTTTAATAAAAAATAAATAAAATTAATAAAATTTCAAAAAAAAAACATTTTAAAACTTACCTAGTATTATCTAACAAAAACTGAAGAAAAAACTTACAAAAAAAGAAGAAACAGTTAGTTTAAAATTTTTTCAAATAAAAAAAATTAAGTTTCAAAAATTTAGAACTTATTATAATATACAGTTTAAAAGTTTATATGTTCTTTTAAACTTAGGAACTGTTTTTAAAGAAAAAATGAAAAGAAATATTAGTAACGCTTTTATTATAAAAAAAATAGTGAACTTCTCTTCTTAACTTGTAATTCTAAAATTTTAAAACATTTTAGGAATTGTTTTTAAAGAAAAAGTAAAAAAAAATATTAGTAATACTTCTATAATAAAAAAAAATACTAAACTCTTTTCAACTTACCATTTTAAAGTTTTAGGTTATTCAAAAGTTATTTTTTAAAAAAAAACAAAAAAAGAATATTAATAATACTTTTATAATAAAAAATATACTAAAATTTTCTTTTCAATTTATTATTTTAAAATTTTAGTAAATTATTTAAAAACTATTCCTAAAGAAAAAAAATAAAAAGAAATATTAGTAATGTTCCTATAATAAAAAATATACTGAACTTCTACTTTTAACTTATTATTTCAGAATTTTAAATCATCCTAGAAGCTGTTCCTAAAAAAAAAAAAGTAAAAAAGGAACATTAATAATACTTCTATAATAAAAAATGTCTGAATTTTTTCTTTAAACTTAATTACAATTTATTTTAAAAACCATTTTTAAAGAAAAAAATAAAAAAAAAATATTAGTAATGCTTCTATAATAAAAAATATATTAAATTTTTTTTTTAATTTACTATTCTAAAGTTCTAGTCTGAAATTCAGATTAGTTAAAAAAAAAAAATGAAAATAATATTAATAATAATGTTCTAAATAAAAAATGCAAAAGTCTTCTTTATATTTACTAGGTTAAAAAAAATTCAGTTTAAAAAAAAGATTATTGATTGCAAATTGGATTGATAAATCATATAATCAATATCAAAATTGTAAAATCAATTTTTTTATTTTATTTATCAGAAATACTAAATCATTTAGGTATATATTGAATTATTTTTTATAAACTCTTTACACAAATATAAAAAAATATATAAAAAAGTATTATATCATGATGTTTAAACATATAAATAGTCATATGGGCTGGTTTGACTCTATCCGATTTTATCACATAAAATGCATTTTTCTTAGTTCACGGGGTTGAATTATTATGATAATTGTAAATCTGTAACACAATAAAATAAACCAGTGATAAGAGCTGATCCTATATCAATCATAAAATCCTGATAATCTATATTTTTTTCAATGTATTTCGCGTCTTCAAAGTTCATTGCAAATTGGTTACAGATTGGTTTTGAGGAATCGGAAAGGAATCAGCAAATCTAATAAAAAACATATTACGTTGTTTATAACAAATAATAAGCTATTATACACTTTATAAAACGTTAAAAGAACAAGAGGGCACTGTATGGTTTGTAGATTGCAAAAAAATTTGTAGCTAAACTTTTAAAATACCAACTTTTGCTTGCTCAATAAGCATTAGTTTATTAATTCTCACTTTCTTTATTATAGGCTTTAATGAGTAAATAGTAAACAATAGAGAACAACAGAAGATCTGGACTTTTTTTTAAATAATTATTACATTTACATAGTTTTTATTCTATTTTAATTCGTTGTAATCCAATTTAAATAGTTTTTGGTTTAAAATAATATTTATGATTATTACTCTTAATTAATATATAATTTTCATGATTTTAAACTTGTAAATTAAGATAAAATAATATTTCTTTTTTTATTCCTTTGCGCAAAGTATCGTTAAATGTTTTGTTATGTTGATTATCATGTGAGATTGAACCAATAAACATATTTTAACATGCTATCCCCTTGTTATCACATAAGTGATATTATCGCATCATGTGAAGTCAAATCGGCCTATATGTTTTGAATAATGCTGTAAATAACAGAAATTATTTTAAGTATATGCAATAAGCATATTACAATTATTGACAATTACGACTTGATTATAACAAAATTATCAAAACTATTACTTTAAAAAAAAATATGATAATTAATAGACTACTTTAAAATATATAATTTATTATGTAAAGCACTTGATATAGCTTTTATTTATGATAGATATGCCAATACCTATACTGAAAAATTTGTTATCAGTTATGCCATATTGAATAATTCATTATTATATTAATAAATTTTTTTATAATAAAATTCTAATTAGTTAAAATGTAAAATTTATTATATTAAAAGAGAGATTGTATTATATTAGTTATATAAATATAAAATTTTTGCAAAAAATTTTTGAAAAATATGAAGTATAAAGGTTTATTTATTATAATTGTAAATATAAAATAATATATTAATTTATATTACATTATATTATATAATGATTAGCATAATTTGATAAAATAAAGTGTTTGTATATATTTAATCATTATTTGTAAATTATCAGGATTTTAGATTATTAAAATTTTGAATTGTTAAGATTTTAGATTTAGAATATTGTTAAAATATAGCATATATAATAAAATGTATTAGTAAATCATATACATAGATATTTTTAAGTTGAGAATAATATTAAATCAATTGTAAAAGAAATATCACAATCTTTATAAAAAAAAAATCAGAAACAAAAAATTTGAATTCAACAGTTTATAATAACTATAAAAATAGAGAAATTATTATTTTCTTAAAGAAATTGTGCATAATCTATCATTTAATTTAATTATTGAAAACTTTTGCATTAAGTTTGACTATTTTATTTAATAGAAATTATTTTGCAGTTTATTTTTTAAATAAATATGTTAATATCACTATTTGATTAGTTTAAAGTATTTTTATATAATAAATATATGATATTTAATATGAGTTTATAAAAAAAATTATTTTTTAAAAATAATAATAATAATGTAAAATATTTGCAAAATGATCTGGTAAGATGATTGTCAGTAAAATGATAACTTGAAGAATTTCAATTGGAGCTAGTAATTTTGAACTTAAATTGATTTATATCAAAAAATTTTTTTATTATTATTGCTTATATTTTTTAAATTCAATTTAAATTATTATTAAAAATTATTTGAAAATAATTTATTAAACAAAAAATTAGTAGATAATAAAAATGATAAAATCACTGAAATAATACAAATTCTTAAATTACAATTAATGTTTATACAAATAGGATTTAATAATAAAAATTTGGAAAGATTATTTTTTTTTTTTTTTTTTTTTTAAGATGTTGAAAACACACTAGTATTTATTAGATAAGATAAGATTAGGTCATAATCACTTCTATTCTATGTACAGTACTCCCAACAAAATGTCAGTTCAGACAGCTACTTAAGGAAAGATTATTTACAAATTAACAAACAAAAAAATAATATTATATTAAATATTGAATTTGAAGAAAGAAAATTAGTATTATTAGAATGCTAAATAAGGTTTAGAAAAGAAATAGCAAAAGTAGAAGTCATTGAATTATAAAATTAGCATTAAAAATAAATATTAATTTAATTTTATAATTTTTGTATTTTTTATAGTTTGTAATTGTAAACAAAAATTGAGCAATGTACTACTTTAATTAATACTATTATTGGGCTAATGTTATACTATGCATTTCAAATGATAAATTAAACTGAAAACTTCAAACAATAGAACTATTTAATAAATATTATTATATAATCATCATCAGAAAATTTTATAGGGTGAAAAATTGCGTAAGTTTACAATTTTGTAAGTTTACAAAAGTTTATGGCATAATATTTTGAAAAATTTCAAAATATTATATAAATTTACAATTTCGTAAGATTTATGTGATATTACGATCAAAATATTATGCAAGTTTTCAATATTGTAAGATTTACGCAATATTACGGTCAAAATATTTTGCAAATTTATGAAACTGTAAACCTGCGTAATATTACAGTTGAAATATTTCAAAAATTTATGAGACTGTAAACCTGCGTAATATTACGGTTGAAATATTTTGAAAATTTACGAGATTGTAAATCTGCGTAATATTACGGTTGAAATATTTTGAAAATTTATAAAACTGTAAACCTGCGTAATATTACAGTCAAAATATTCTGCAAATTTACAAAATTGTAAACCTGCGTAATATTATGGTTAAAATATTTTAAAAATTTACGAGACTGTAAACCTGCGTAATATTACGGTTAAATATTTTGAAAATTTAATATTACTATTCGATCGTTAAAGCTGCGTATGCAGTAGAACGTATACAAGGGGCATGTGATACTATTGAATAATCAAAAATAATATAAACACCTTTTCTTTCTTTTTCTTTTAAGTTTGGGAAAGCAAAATTATTTTTATTTACAAATTTTTTATTATTTATAATTTTTATGTTAAAAATTAAAGTAAATTCTAATTTTTATTATAACTTAATAAAAAAATACATATTTGATACTTATTCGCTACTATTTTATAAAATAGTATTCAGGCTGTATGGCGTGAACGTCAGTATCAGTCACAGTCCAAAAAAACGTGAGTCTCCAGCCGATATTTGGTACAGACTGGGCCTAGCTATTCACTTAATAAATAAAAAAATAAAAATAATTATCTTTTACGATACGTAGGTAAGTTTCTTCTTCTCTTACAATCATCACGCGTGACTAAAATTGATCAAATTTATCAAATTTAAAACATGAATGTAAATATTAATTGTAAATTTTATTATAGTATAATTACCCAGCCTCTCCCAAAATCTTATTCTAAATTCGCGATAATATCTTTGGCCGGTATACGTCCACAGCCACTGCCCAGGATTTCCATTACGATAAAGGACATAGTTTTAAATATCAAAATCAATTCGAATATTCGATAAATACATTTAATTTATATGAATGTAATTTTATTTATTTATTTACATGGTAATTCCTGACGAGGTTCCTTCACTTTTGGCTGCACTGTTGCCCAGAAACTTTCGTACGAAATATTTTATTTATTCTGATTCAATTAAATGGATTGGTTAATTTGAATTTAAATTCTTTCTTAAAGAAATTATAGATATTAGTCATATAACCCTATTGGCAACAGAGTCCCAAAAATCATGGTGGCTTCTACCATTAATATTGTGATAGGCGCAGTTTCTGTCTCGGCATATGTCAACCAGTTCATCCATCATAGTCCAGTTCCAATGGACGTTATAGTGGGAATGACGTGAATATGTGTGGCGAGGCATTATTAGATTAGATTTGATTTTTATAATTTGATTTTGGGATGAGTAAAAATTTGGGTAGAAAGAAAGTCGTAAAATATCACTTTAAATAAAATTTGAACAATATCTCTTTGGTTTGATTTTATTTCTCGTTTCAATTAAAATTTAATTTATTACACTCTTATCATTAAACATATTAATTAAATCTCATGCAGATATGGATTATTTAAATATAAATATCATGATTAATAAAAAAAAATCTTAGTTTGATTTCATATTAATATATTATATTTAAAAATAAAAACAATTATATTCTGATTAAATATTTTGTGTACATTTCTTAAAAAAATCATAAAAAAAATCTTGTACATCGTACATATATGCAATTACTAAATATCATCCCCTTGTGATAAATAAAAAATTACGCAATACAAATTCAACACAAATTCAACACAAATTTAACAAATTTAACGAAATTTGGCCAAAATTAATAATTTTTTACCAGAATTATCAACACAAATTGAACACAAATTGAACACAAATTGAACACAAGTTTCAGTCACGATTTATTTATGTCACGCCCGCATTGTTGATAATTAAATAAATAAATCTATATGATATGATTGTGCATGATTGCATATATAGTATCGTATTTTCTGGCCAATCAAAATTAGGCTGATCCTTGCATGTGATTTAATCTGCACGCATTTTTTGTCCTATTTATTTTTTGTCTCTTTATTTCTTTATTTTTTTGTTCAATATTTTTCTCTTCTTTTTATTATTTCTTTATTTTTTTGTTCAATATTTTTTTTTTCTTTTTATTATTTCTTTATCCTTTTGTTCAATATTTTTTAATTATATATAGAATATTTACATATATTTCATAATTTATTGCTTTGCAGGTATAGAAATATTTGTTTATTAATACTAATTATTTCATTATTTTTTACTTCTTTTTTACTTTGTATCGTAATACTGACAATAATATACATGTTTCCTTTATTTCTTTTTACTTGTACTTTAATACTAACGATCGATACTAACAATACTAATTATGTTTTTTTTTACTCCTTTTACTTAATACTAACAACATGTTTATTTTTTATTTTGTCTCCTCTTTTTTTTATTTTTAGTTTATTCTTTGCAGGTATAAAAATATTTGTTTATTAATACTAATTATTTTCGTTTTCTTTTTACCTCTGTTACTTTGTGTCATAATAATAACAATAATATTCATATTTCCTTTATTCCTTTTTACTTTTACTTCAATACTAACGATACTAACAATACTAATTATGTTTTTTTTACTCCTTTTACTTAATACCAACAACATGTTTATTTTTCCTCTTTCTTTTATTTTTAGTTTATTCTTTGCAGGTATAGAAATATTTGTTTATTAATACTAATTGTTTTAATACTAACGCATTTTTTACCCTAATTGTTATTTTATATCATAATACTAATAATACTATCTATGTTTCCTTTTTTTCTTTTACTTGTACTTTAATATTAACGATAATATCCATGTTTCTACTGTTTCTTTAACTCTTTTTACTCTAATATTAACAACACTAACAATACTAACAATATTTCTTTTATCTTTATATCTAATACCAACGTTACTATAGCTATTTCTCTTCTTTTTACATCTAATTATATCGTTACTCTTTCTTTTTTTACTTTTATATATTCTGTATATAGTAATAAATACTTGTAATTTTTTATAATTTAATTCATATTATATCTAATAAAATATACATTATATAAAATTATAGTACAAAAATGAATTTTGAAACATTACAAAATATTTATGTAAAATTACGAATCGTCAAAATATTTTAAAAAGTTGCAAAATATTACGCAATAAAATTACAAAATATTACGAACTGTAAAATTACGAAATTTTGTATATCGTAATATTTCGAAATATTTTAAAAAGTTGTAAAATATTTATGAACCGTAAAATTATGAAACTTTGCATATTGTAATATTTCAAAATATTTTACAAAGTTACAAAATATTACACTTACACAAACTTGCGGTGGGTTTGAAAACTTACGAAATATTATGTAAAATTATGAAATATTGTGAATATGTAAAATTACAGAATATTACGAACCGTAAAATTACAAAACTTTGCATATCATAATATTTCAAAATATTTTAAAAAATTATGAAATATTACTCTTCCGCAAACTTGCGGCAGGTCTGGAAACTTACGAAATATTACGATACGTAATCTTGTGCAACTTTTCGCACTATAAAATTTCCTGATGATGCATATATCACATTACAAATATTAGTCATATAAAAAAGATTTGATAAATTAAAGATTCATGTATAAAGTGAATCAAAAATTCATATTTTTATCCTAAAAAATTTTATTATAGAAGTAGAAATGATCAAGTTTCTTGATTTTTATAAGATTTCTATATTTATTAAAATCTGTACTTACATAATATAAACTACATACAATAAAAGTACCAATAAAAAAATCCTGTATAGTAAAATACTTCTTATTCTAAAAGAGAGAAAAATGGAAGAGCAGAAGAAGGAATTTTACAGTAAATTACAGGTTGCTAGAAGTATCAAATTTATTGCTGATGAAAAAAGTGATGAGATTATTGGTTTGGTAAAGCTAAAGCTAATGAGTAATGAGAAATTTTCTTGTAATATAGCAACAATACTAGCAAGAAAAGGAGAAGTGGTAGCAGTAAATTTGACAATTCATTCCAATTATTGTATAATTTATATTTCTAAGAATGGTAATTGGCTTCAAGCAGATCATCAATATATTGATAAAATCAAAGAACTCTTAACAAGAATATCAAAATATGAATCTATGACATGAGAAAAAGCATTTAAAAAGAATGATACAAAGGTTTTAATTGCTAATGTGATTAACTACTGTTCTGGAAAGTATGACTCAAGGCTTGAGAAACTTAAAAGAGACATTAAAAATGATGAAAATAATAAATATATTCAATCTTTTTTAAAATATGCTTCAAATTCAGTTAATATTAATAATGTTAATGCAAGTAGAATCATTATATCAAAAATTTGTTACTATCATTATAAAAGAGTTTTGAAAAATGTTAAAGCTCCAAAAAAATTTCTAAAGCATCTCAAAAAAATTGGATCATATATGAAAGCTTTAATTAATATTACAAGTTATGCATATAATAAAAACTACAAAGATATATTTTCCACTATAAGACTGCATAAATTACCATCTATTATTACTCATCAACCCATATTTTTATGGAGAAATATTATCCAAAAATATATTTTTAATCTTACTGAAAATGAAAGTTTCAAGGATGCATATTTGAGTAATAAAATTAAAGTAAACAGATTAGCAATAATATATGATGGTATAGAAAATCTGGAATTTGATAGTATTAAAAAAGACATATGTCTGCATGTTGAAATGAACATATTAAATAAAATAATAAATCAGAAAAAAAAAACTAGGATGTTTATAGCAGTATCAAAGAAATGTTGTTACATGTGTGAATTATATATCAAATTTGCACAAGATCAAGGATATAATATCATCATTTCTGAAGTGCATAGAAAAATATATAATCAATAGAAACTTCCAAGTCTAACAGATGTCACCCTAAAAAGTAATTTCCTATCATATGCACTAAAAGAACTTGATTAAATCATACAAAAAGAAGTAGAAAATATTTCTAGTTTATTAATGAAATCTGATAGTGATAAAAGTAATGTAAATTCTAATCAAATTATTGATAATGATGAACATAATATTAACTTGATTTTGATCTTAGTAATATTCAGTCATATTTAACATATATATGATTATTTGATTTTAGTAGGAATAAGCTAAAGTAGAAAATATATTTGTTATGTTTGTTTAATAAAATTATATAACTTAAAAGTCCATTTAAAATGAATTCTTTATTTTTTATAATTAAATAATGATTAATAATAATATATTATAGCAGCGAATCTTAATATACAATAAAAAAAATTTAATGTACAGTCATATTTTGATATAATAAAGTTAGTGTTCAGGCCAATCAGAACTTCATTATAAAAAATTTGTTAACGTTATAACAAATTATTCAGTACAAAGACAAAGTTATGTGACTTGCTGATCTAATCAGATAATCTGAATATTTGATTTAGAAAAAAAAAATTTTTCCTGTAATATTGCTAGATGAAAAGTACGACCAGATTTTTGAAATTAAGGTGAAAGAAGATTGAGGAGGTATTTTTCATTAGTTTTTTTAATTAAAGTTATTAACTTTTTTTTTCTTTTTTATAGTGTTGTCAGATGAAAAATATGATCAGACTTTTGGAATTAAGGTAAAGAAGGGTTGGGAAGGTATTTTGTTATTTTTTTTTATTTAATTAATTATTTTTTTTTCTTTTTTATAATATTGTCAAATAAAAAATACAATCAGACTTATGGAATTAAGATAAGAGAGAGTTGGGAAAAGTGTTTTTCATTGTTTTTTTTATTTAATTAATTTTTTTTCTTTTTTGTAGTATTGCCAGATGAAAAAGCATGACCAGACTTTTGGAATTAAGATAAAAAAGAGTTGAAAAAGCATTTTTTATTGTTTATTTTTAATTAATTTAATTAAGAAATAATTTATTTAATGCATCCCTGTGTTATAATGTACCCCTTATCACGTGTTTAATTGTTTTTATTTATTTATCAAATAATCAAAATAATCTTAAACCGTTGCAACTTTTTATTTATTATTTTATTTTTAATAAACTGGGGTTTTCTTATTATTTTATTATTTTCTATTACTTTTTTCATTATCCTTCATCTCCAGGAGTTCATTTTGTCTCCAAAAGGCGTTCCTATAAAAAAAACCAATAAAAAAATGTTAGAAATGTTCTTAAACAAAATTAATGAAAAAAAAGAAATAAACCCTACCTTTTTGTCTCCAGAAGTCTTCAGGGGGGTGCTTCTATAAAAAAAAGACAATAGAGAAATGTTAGGAAATATTCTTAAATGAGATTAATGAAAAAAAAAGAAACAACCCTTATCTTTTCATTTCCAGATATCTCCAAGGGCATTCCAGATATAGCATTTTTTTCTTATCTTTTTTTAATTTCGTTTTCATATTTCATTTTTATTAACTATTTTTTCTTCTTTTCATGGTTTATCTTTCGTTAATTTATTCTCCTTTTCTTTTCATTTTCATTCATTTTCTTCTTTTTTATTATCGCTCCTTTTCCTTTCATTCTCATGATCGTTTCATCCTTATCACCATTTTATCCTCATTGTTATTTCATCCTCATCAATCATCGTTTCGTCTTCATAATCAATTATCATTTCGTCCTTATCATCAATTATTATTTTGTCTATCCTTATCATCGATTATTGTTTTATACATCCGTCCTCATCACCAATTATCATTTTGTCTTCATCATTAATTATCATTTCATCCTCATCATCAATTTCATTTCATTATCATCATTTCGCCTCTTTTTTTTTAGGTTTTAGTTTTGCGAACAAGGTATGGCATTTTTCTTATCTTTTTTTTTAATTTCATTTTTATATTTTATTTTTACTAACTATTTTTTCTTCTTTTTATGGTTTATCTTTTGTTAATTTATTCCTCTTTTCTTTCATTTTCATTCACTTTCTTCTTTTTCATTATCGCCCCTTTTTCCTTTCATTCTCATGATCGTTTCATCCTTATTACCATTTTGTCCTCATCATTATTTCATCCTCATCAATCATTGTTTCGTCTTCATCATCAATTATTGTTTTATCTTTATCATTAATTATTATTTTATTCTCATCATTGATTATCATTTCATTCTCATCATTTCGTTTTTATCATTATTTTGTCTTTATCATCATTTTATTCTTGTCATCTTTTTATTTTTCCTCATCATCTTTTCATTTTTTCATTCCTTTCTTATCATCTCTTCGTTTTTCATCATCCTTTCATTTTATTCATCTCCCTTTTGTCATCCTTTCATTTTTTATCCCCTTCTTGTCATCTTTTCTTTTTTTTTGCCCCTCCAATTATCTTTTTATTTTCATTTTTATTCCCTTTCATTTTGTCCCTATTTCCTTTTGTTTTTGATCCTGTTCACTATCTTTCTTTTTTTTTACTATATCTTTTGTCTTCTATCATCTTTGTTATTTCTAATTATTTGTTTCTAATATTATTTCCATTATTTCTCGTTCTTATTATCATAATTGTTAGGCTTCTCTTTTTTGTATCATTATTATCATTACTAGTTATGTTAAAGATAAATAATTGTAAAAAAATATTATCTTTGATAAACAGAGTTTAAAGGAATAAAAATAATAAATTTTGTTATTTTTTTTGTACAGAAAATTATTGCAATGTATTGACTGGACAATATTCTTATAAATTAGCCGATTAACATAAGTACACAATATTGAAATTTACAATAAATTTTAGCCAATTATTTTAAAATTAATTTATTAGATTCTTAACAATAATCTAAATTAAACTGCAGCCAATAAAATTTATCATATGATAAGGGGTGCGTTACAATGCAGGGTACGTTAAATAAATTTACTCTTTAATTAATTAATTATTTATTTTTTTTTTTTTTTTTGTAGTATTACCAAATGAAAAGTATTACCAGACTTTTGGAATTAAAATCAGAGAGAATTGGAAAGATATTTTTCATTAATTAATTAAGTTATTATTAATTTTTTTTTTCTTTTTTATAGTGTTATCAGATGAAAAATATAACCGAACTTTTGGAATTAAAGTAAGGAAGGGTTAAGAAGATATTATTCGTTAGTTTTTTTAATTAAAGTTATTTTTTTTTTTGTAGTGTTACTGGATAAAAAATATAACCAGACTTTTGAAATTAAGGTAAAAAAGGATTAGAAAAATGTTTTTTGTTATTTTTTTCTAATTAATTAAATTATTAAATTTTTTTTTCTTTTTTGTAATATTACTAGATGAAAAACATGATCAGACTTTTGGAATTAAGGTAAGAAAGGACTGAAAAAGGCGTTATTATTATTTTCTTTAAAAAACTTCCTACTTTTATTTTTATAAGGATACTAAATGAAATATAGATAGTAGTAGATAGGTATCATGTAAATGGAGTTAACTCTGATGTGCAAATATAAAGATAATGAAATTGCTGATATAACTTAATATTTTAATATTATTAAAATAATTTTTATAAAAGTATACTATGTCTTCATATATTGTGTATTTAAAAAAAAATTATCATTTTATTAAATAATTATAAGGCCATTGGTATATCAGTCATCTTTATTTTACTAAAAAAAAATTTGTTATAAAAAAATTTGCTATAAAAAGGGTTATTTTTATATATGTTGTTTTATAACTTTACTTCATATAATGATATACAGTTCATAATTAATAAAATTTGATTAATTAAGAGTTTTTTCATATGTTAATATCTGTCCTATATTAATAATTTATTATATAATATTTTTTGTTATATCAAGATTCACTGTAGAGAGAGATGACTGTAGATATTGTATAGTTTAAAAGTACATTTCAAAATTTAAAGTGAATTCTTTGTTTTTTATAATTAAGTAATAATTAATAATTAATAAATTATAATGGCAAATTTTAATATACAATAGAAAATTTAATATAAGAAAAACTATGATATTTTGTCATATTTAGTATTATATATATATATATATATAAAAAGAGTATTCTTGATTTAGACTTGGAGTTTAGATTAGTTAATCTATTTTTACTAAAAATTAGAATATTTAAAGTAAAGTAGATTTGACTGAAATTATGGTGTTAAGAACTTACAAATGTGATAAATAATAGATATGATAAATAAGTTTTTACTAACTAAAAAAATTCTGTTTTTAGTATAATACCAGATACCAAATATTTTACTATAATCATGTAATTCTGTTTTGCTTTAGACATCCTTTAAAAATAGTACAAATTTATATAAATAATTAGGATTCTGCAAAAAATCTGATCTGACCAAATCTAATCCAAATCCAATCTGTCAAATTCAGATCAGATTATAGTAATATAATCTACAGATCAGATTTGAAATTATATAATCTGAATCTATCAAATCGAATCTGAAAAAATATTTCTTGTAATTATTTAATGATCCAATTATAAAATAATATCTTAAATTTTTTAAAAGCTACCTTAATTTTATATAGTAATTTACATCTTCTTTTAAGCAAATTATAAATTAATAATGTTTAAATAATATAACTATTTTTTACTATATTTTTATTTTTATTTTTATTAAAACAATCAAATTTATAATAGCGAACTAGATAAAAATGATACATTAAAAATGTAGATTAACAAGTCACAATTATTAAACTAATAAGTTATCATGATCTTCTCAGACAAAAACTGAAGTAAGTGTCTAGGCTCTGCAAGAAAACTAATTATTTAGCTTTACCTTTATCAGAAAGCATCAATACCTAGTATCATCTTTCACTTACTAAACAAAAGAAACAAAGTAAGTTGTATAGCCACTTGCACGGTCTACAAAAGTCAACTCATAAAATATCAAAAAAAAAATTAAAGAAAGAAAATAAATGCAAAGTATACTAAAATAAAAATAATTAAGAAATTAAATTTAGTAAAAATCTAATGATATCCAATTTATTATTAAATTTATTGCTTGAAGACTTCTTATTCTTATTGACTTTTAACTTTTTAAAAAACTTTACTAAATCCTTGGTAGGTTTAAAATTAGTATTGCGAGTTTTAGAAGAATGATTGAACAAAAATTTTGTTTATTAGAATTTTTCATAGACTTCTTATTTTTGTTTATTTTTTTATTATATTTTAATAGTACTATTAAATAATTTTTATTGAATAATAGAGCAAAATCTTTTTAAGGTAGTGAAAAAATAAGTTAATAAAAAAAAACTAATTAAATATTTTATTATTACAAAAAGAAATCATAATATTTAAAGATAAAATAATATTGATTTTAATTAATATTGATACTTTATATCATTTTTTTATTTTAATAAAAAATTATGATTAAATAAATTGATTGCAAATATATTATATAATATTAATAATCTGATTAGTAATTTTAATTGGATTTTTTTAGATTTATAAAAATCCTATATATATATATATAATAAATAAACTTTTTATTTAATTCCAATCTATAGAAAAATAATAAGTAATCCAAAAAATCTTCAAAAAATAAAGCATACTTCTTTAACTAGTTTAAAAAAAAGCAATTTTATTAAAAAATTCTAATAGGCATCAAGTTACTTTTAAAATAAATTACCTATTAACTATAAATTAAATAGTATTTTTATTTAGATTAAATATAGTTTATTACAATTTTTTTCCAATTCCCTTTATTTTCTTATATATAGTAAAAGTAATCTTTATATCTGCATTCTTACTTTATAGATAGGTAGATATAACTATATATTATATTAAATTTATATTGCATATATTAATCAATAAAGTTTATATATATTGATTATTAAAAAAAAAAAAATAGTTAAACTAAAATTAAAAGTTTGAAGTTAAAATATTTTGGTTTTAAAAAGTTAAAATTAAAATTAAAAATTAAAATTAAAGTTAAGATAATATATTATTATTATTAAATTTGAAAGGAATTTTGCAAATTATTTTTAAGATAAGATATTATATAATTTTACAAAATAAGAAATAATAAAAAATTTATACAAAATTTAAAACTGCAATAATTTAGTCAATATTGAAGTATTATTTAAAAAACTCTCATTAAGTGATAATTACAAAAAAAAAAATATTAACTATAGTTTGTTAGTAAAAAGAAAGACTCTAAAAGACCTGCAACAGGAGATGGTTTATTTGTTTTAAGAAATATATTAACAATTAAGATTTATTAAATGATAGTAAATTCATATTCTAGCATAAATTGATTATTTTATTTTTCATTATAAATTTTTACTTAAAAAAAAAAAAATACTATAAAGTTTGGTGTTTTTTTTTTTATTAATTAATTTCAATTTGGTCGCTTTTTCTCGTTACGCTTATTCAGAACGACTATGTCTATCTATTCGAATTATAGAAAATTGTCACCATCCACTGGAATCTCATAGGTCTAAATTAAAATTAGCTATCAAAAAGTAAAAATTTATAGTATAAACCGGTTAGTAATTTTGTCGTAAACAAGTTTTTAATAAAAAGGGCGAAAAGCCTCACGCATATATGTACGAATTTTTTTTTTTTCTTTACAGCAAGAATTAGGCATTTAGGCGCGTAAAAAAAAAAAAAAAAAAAAAAAAAAAAAAAAAAAAAAAAAATAAATAAAAATGTGATATTCATTCATTTAATTTACGTGAATTAAAACATTATGGCATTATGACATTACGGAAATTTATGAATGTATGAATGAATGCATTTTATTACATGGTGATACCAAATTTTTTTTTATAATAATCACTTTTTCTGAAAAAAAAAAAAAAAAAAATTCTTTTTTTTTTTTTTTTTTTACATTCGAAATAAAGAAAACTTTTCTTTACCAAAGGCGCAAATAATTACCATATTAATAACGTTTTGTTTTCTTTGTTTGGACATTCCATGTAGATAAAATATGTTCTATTATATGTTGTGTTAACCTTCAGTCCGGTTAATTAATACTTAAGAGGGGCCTGTATAAACCCATGTGGGAAAGAGATAATGTACAGATTGATCGTCGTGATGAATCGGTTAAATGGCGATTTCACTATTCATGTAGGATTTACAAAGTTACACGACAAAAATATATCGACATCAAAAAGTTCAAAAACTAACAAAAAGATTTACTTAGTAAGGGATTGCTCATGATCCACTTTTTTTTTTTTTTCATTCTAACTTTACTAATTAAGAAATAAAAAAAAAGATTTGTAATAATTTAGTAATAATAATAAGATTTATTTATTTAATTTATTTATTTATTATCACAATCAATAATATATATTCGAAGATATTAAAAAAAAAAATTTTAATGGAAGAACCTGATAAAAAGACCAAATGTGTAAAGTCAAAATGAAATTCTAGATAAGGGTAAAATCAATGGAGACAAAGTAATGTTATATTGTTCAAGATTTAGAAATTATTACCGACAATCAAATCGTAAAGAGCGCGGTATGTAGTGCATGTTACACCACTTTTACTTGACACTTACAAAGCAATTTACCTAAAAGTTTACAAAGCTACAAAAACCATTGTTCTCGTCCTTGATTTTACCAATAGAAGAATAAAAGAAATGAGACTTTATAGAATTTCTTGTGGAATTTTGGGGGGAATTTTTTTTAGCTATTCATTTTATTGAAAATATAACTATATCAAAAAGAAAGTTCACCAATAATGATAACAGGCTAACCTTCTTTATATGACTCACAAAATAATGGGGAACCAAACAAGGAAGGAGGGACCCGGTTTAACGTTGTTATCTAGTGAGAAATCATTGGTTCGTAACATGATAATCCAAAAGTTATGTACTTTGTTACTAAGAATAAATCTTTGTCACTTTTTCGAATTTTATATTTTTAAAGATCCTCGTCGGGAAAATTTTTATCCTATTAACTGATGGACCAAAAAAAAATCATAGGGGTGAAGTAAAGTCACACGTAGTACATGTAGGAAATCATTGGTGCTAAATATATTTTTTAAGGTAAACAATAGAAAAATTTCATTATCCTTTTGATTAAGGAAAAAAGATAAAAAGGAAAAAATTTTTACAAATTTATTCCGTTATCGTGATGCAAAATTATTAATTAAAAAGAAAAGAATCTTCTTTTATTATTATTATTTATTATTTTAAAGTTTTTTATTCCGTTCCGTTCAAAAATTAATCAAAAATGTACTTAGTATAATCATATTGAATCTATTAACGGAAAATATTTTCTTACTCCGAAATCAGAATAATCGGAATAAATGATGCACACTATATTAGGTTTATTGATCTGAATCTGAATGAAAGAAATAAAATTATTTATTTTCTATTTTTATTTTTTTTTTATTTTTTTTTTTTTCGTTGACGTTCGTTCTACGTCGATGTACGCATCATTTTTTTCATTCATGTTTATTCACATCATCATTTCACGCGATTTTTAATCAAGTAATCAGATTTTTTTTTTCAATTGTAAAAAAAAAAAAAAAAAATTTGTTTTCGTATTGGCGTATTTGGTGTAACGGACAGGTTAAACCTGCTTTGGTCATACAGCGAACCTAAAAAATTTCAGTTCCCGCGAAATTTACGAGTGACTTATCATGTGAATCCGAAAAACCCGTTTTGTTATATATCAAGATTTAGAAGGATTTTCATGAATGAAAAAATGTATTCTTTTTTAAGTTTAAAATTCGATTATTATGATTATTATTGACCTGCCAAAAAAAAAAAAAAAAAAAAATGATAAAGTAAAATAAAGAAAAGAAAGAAAGAAGAAAATAAAAAAAAAAAAAAAAAAAAAAAAAAAAAAAAAAAAAAAAAAAAAAAAAAAAAAAAAAAAAAAAAAAAATATGAAAGAAAATGGTAATTAAACCATACATATCATACAATAATCATACAAATATCATACATATCATACATCAAATAATCAATCTTTTTTTTTTTTTTTTTTTTTTTTTTCAAGACTAGAAAAACAATTTAACCAACATTTATGGTTAAAATTTTTAGGGCGGCATTTAATTACTTGATAAGGATATAATGTATATTATAATGAAAAAAAAAAAACTGTAAAATGATGGCATTTTTAATATGTGGGCGTTCCATTTTGTTTTGGTTAAATTGATTTTATTTTTCCTTGTGATTGCGGCAGTTTGGCGGTTAGATAGATTCCTTAAAAGTAAATACAACGAATTTTATGTATGTACTTTAGATATATATTGTTAAAAAAACCTGTCAATTTTATAATTTTTTTTTTTTTAAAAAAAATAAATTCTCTTTTGACTCTTTTGATAAGATTTATTAATGAAGATCCACACCTCGCATTTCATTATTTATCGAAAAGATCATTTATTATTATTCTGCAGTGTAAAGGTAAAAGGGATTGCAGGGTAAAAGAATATGTGAATGAATTCCACAAATGTCAATTTAAAAAAAAGAGATTTTTTTGGACTTATTGGGAGATTGCATAAGATAATTGAGATAATATAAGATATTGAGATATGAGATGAATAGAAAGTTGATTGAGAGTTGAGATTAATTGAGATTTGAGAGTTGAGATTAATTTATTATTTGAGATTATTTGTAAGTTGAAATTAATTTTTGCTTGATTACTTTACTTTATTAATTTACTTTGTTACTTTGACACTCCCAGTAAAATTACAATTCACACAACTTGGCCCCCAATTCACATAATTCACATAATCACATCATCACGTTTAATTAAATTTTGTTCATTGTTTCCTTTACTCTCGAGTATTTTGAAAAGATGGGGGGAAATTATCATAAACAAACATCATCCAAATACTAGAATTAATATTACTAATATAGAACAACAATATTAAATCTCGTTTTCTTTATCGGTAAAATAATTTCCTCGTTAAAACAAATACACCGATTAGATTAATCGAATTCCGCCTTCAAAGAAAAAAAAAAAAAAAAAAAAATTACGCCAAATGCCAAAAATTCCAAAAAACTTTAATTCACAATATAACCCCATATTTTGTGCTTATTTGTAATACGTTTAATAAAAAGGCATTTCCGACAATAATAAAAATATTTTTTTTGTAATCCTTTTGTAATCTGGTGATTAATAAAGGAAAAGGTTTCGTATTTTTTTTTTTTTTTTTTTTTTTTTCGTTTTAAAAAAGATCACCTTTTGATGATAAATATGATAAATTACTGCATTGTTGTTCATCTGATAAATGTGTCAGTTTTGTGTTTGTAATTGACAAAAAGTTATTTATTGAAAGATGAATGATATAAATGATAATTTATAATTGATATTGATATAAATGATATAAATGATATCAAACCAAAATTGATTGTGATTGACAATGAATTTATTTATCATCAAAAAAAAAAAAAAAAAATTAAAATATATCAGCCCAAATAAACCTGTATTATATAGTTACAATCATCAAACTTTATCATGTAAAGAAGTCCCTCGTTTAAAGAAGAAAAAGATAAACCCGTGCAATTTCTCCACCTCCTTAACCTTAATAATTATTTGTTACGATAAACATAAACCTTGTTACATTATAATTTCCTTTTATCGAAAGAATAATCGAAATACTTGAACATTCAATTTTTACCGTTTAAAATAGCAAACAATTTATCTGATTGTGATAATTTATTTTGAAATATAACGAAATAAAAAAAAAAAAAAAAAAAAATGGAAATCCATCTTCAAAATATTTAATTGTGGGCCAATGTGGCCAATGTGGGGGGCGTAAAAAAATAACTCTAAAATCGGTTTAATTCTAGTAAGCATTACGAAATTTGGGAAGTTGGCGTATTTGCGTATTTACGTATTTACAGTATTACATAAAAAAATGGTCATTATAATTATATAAAAATTACGTATATATATATATATATTATACACATTTATATAAATTACTACATATATATATATATATTTTTTTTTTTACATATAATAATTTTCAAAAGAGATCACGAGAATCATCTATGCTCAAATAAGGAATCTCTTGACATTTTCTAAATATCATTAAAAAATGTTCTTTGGGAACTAAAAAAAAAAAAATTTTTTTTTTTTCTTTTCTTTGTTTCTATTTGTTTATACTTTTAAATGTAAATCTTTTCAGAAATTTCGGAAATGTTCGGAACTTATTTTATACATATATATATATTTATATATTTATTTATTTATTTATTTATTTTTTACTATTGTTATTGTATGTTGTATGTATATCAACAGGTGTTGCCTTTTTTTGAACGATTATGAGGGAAAAAAAAAATTAAACTCTATTCAGTTAACAAATCAAAAAAAAAAAAATTTTTTTTTTCTCGTTAATTTAGGAAATAATTGAAAAAAAAAGAAACACCAATCAGATAATGTTTTCTTGGCCAATCTAAAAAAAAAAAAAAAAAAAAAAAAAAATATTATTTTAACAAAAAACCAACAAACAAACAAGAAAATAAAATAATAATGATGCATAAGATAAAAACTCTATTAAAAGAATCCATAAATTTCAAACATTTACATCCCCTTTTTGTTTAAGTGTTGTTTACCCGCAAATTTATCATGTTAAAAAAAAAAAAAAAAAGCCAACACCTAAAAGCATACTTAAAACAACAACAACAACAACAACACCAAACGCACCAAACATAACATATTTATTACCTTTAATATTTCCCCTGCGTTTTATTACGTTTTATCTATTAAATGTTTCGTTCAAGTTCGAATTTTATCGATTTTCGTTCTTTTTCTCATAAAGTATACAAAATGCAATGCATAATAGACAGTTACACGAGAAATATATCAAGTTCCAAATCAAGATTTATAACGACAACAATAACACCGGACTCATCTACCAAAAAATATTAAACAATAGGAAATTGAAAAAATGAGATTTTTTTTTTTCATGTAACAAAATTATGAAAATGGTAATATTTTTTTTTATAATATACACTATGATTGGTGTCTTTATAGTGTAACATGGTCAATTTAAGGATTCCATTCTCGTCCACAATGGGTGACCGTTCACAGATGAGTCATTGTGGGAATGGCGCGAGAACCTTGATATAATGATCATCGCTATTATTTTTAAAAATATCGTCGTGGCTCAACATGTGGATTTATTAATTTTGGCGCTATTTTCTTCTAATTTTAGTTTACTTTCTCTTAAGATATTCCATTTGAAATCATTATCCGGTTAAATGCAATAAATAATAATAATAATAAAAAAAAACAACGGTAATCTATGTTGACTATTATTCCCATTTAGAGAATACAGTTGACGGAATTTCCCCTTTTGGGACACAGAAAAAAAATTTTTCTTTTTTATTTGAAAAAAAAAAAGTATTAAATAGTATTCTAGAATTTCTATTATTAACCTACCTTTATTCGGATAACAATTTAAAAGAAGAAACAACTCATAAAGCATTGAGTACAAACAAGGTAATTTTTCTTTTAAAAAATTTTAATAAAGACAATATTAAAATGATACATACTCATTTTTAGCTAATAAACTAATTACATGAATTACTTACTCTGTTAGTATTTACTATTTAAATTAAAAAACTTCCATTGTTTCCCCTTTCTTTATGAATAATAATATTACTTTTTCATTATCGGAAGTTTCATTTACTAGCTTATTAAAAGTTTACTACGACTTTTTTTTTTTTTTTTTTTTTTTCTATAAATAATATTAAATAACCTTTTGAGTTCAACAATCTCTTCCGAATAGGGAAATCCCTGCCCCTTTTAACTTCAATAGCATCAAGATATTATAGATAAGAGCCTATATTATCTATAATATAATATATACTATAATATACTTATATTAGTTTTTTTTTTTTTATAATTACTTCTACGGTAATGTGATAAACTTTAATCATTACTATTAATATAAAAAAACCTTTTGGCTTTTCTTTATTGCCAATTTAAGCAAAGAATGCACTAGTAATTTTATATATAAACACTGTCACTTAAAAAAAAATTTTGGATAAAAACGTAAAAGTCATCATCAGAATAAAAAAAAAAAAAATTTTTTTTTTTCTCATAATTTTCTTTAAAAAATTTTTTTAAAAAAATTTTTCAACCTCTTCTCTCACCATAGTTATACATATATATTTTTATATATATATATATATATATATTTTTTTTTTTTATTTTTCTCTAAAAAAAAAACAAAACAAAAACAAGAATAAAAAAAACAATATATTATTTTTCAAAAATGTCTTTCTACTGCTTCGAAACAAGACAAGACCGTACGTTGGCTCCATATCCACCACCAGAATTTTCTCAACAAATAGAGAAAATGTCCCCATCAGAAATAGTGGACCATATAATAAACACAAATATTGACCAAATTACCCTTTCAAAGATTGAAAAAGCAATAGCCGTTCCACTTAGACAACTTATCTCTCCAAGAGAGAATAGACGACGTCGTGCTATTCCTCGTCCTCAAAATAATTTTGTACTTTATCGAAGAAATTTTCATGCCGTTATTACAAAACAACAAGGTCATGGTGTTGCAAAAAATTTTAAATTAATATCAAATGAAGCTGCAAAAAATTGGTCAGAAGAATCAAATGAAATTAAACAATTATATGAATTGATTGCTGATTGTGCTAAAAAAGTTCACGATTGTACTTATCCTCAATATGTTTATCAACCAAAACATAAGTCAAACAAAAAAGGTGCAAATGGTACTATTTTTAGAGAAGTTACCGTAGATTCTTGTAGTAAAAAGAATGATAAAAAAGAAAAAGATATGAAAGAATTATTAAAAGAAAAAGAAGATTTAAAGAGAGATAAAATTACCATGACAAAAAGTTTTGTCGCTTCAACAACCTTCTTATCCGATATGAATCCACCTGTATGTATTAAACCTAGATTAGATATATTAGCGAGTGCTGAAGAAGGTAATAAAAAATGGCGTTGGGCTCATTATACTCAAAGTGACCCGCCGAACAATGTTAGCAGTAACAATGTTACGAACGTTACCAACAACGTTAACAGCGTTAACAACTTCAACAACAACAACAACAACAACAACAACGGCAACGGCAACGGCAACGGCAATGGCAACGGCAACAACAATAGTAACAATGTTAGCAACGTCAACAACGTTAACAACGTTAAAACAAATCTCAACCCCAACTCAAACCCCAACCAAAACTCAAATCCCAATCCAATCAACAATAATGAGGAGGAGGATAATAATAATAATAATAATAATATGGAAGATGTAACTCCCATAACGTCGAATCCGAGTCCTTCACCTTCACCTCCTGTTCAACAACCACCACCACCACCACCATCATCGTTATTATTATCTCCAATAGATATACCAATCTCTTCGAATTTCCTGGCTACGTATGATAGAAATATTTGGAATTTGGTTAACGGTTACACAAATGTTTAAAAAAGTTTTTTTTTTTATATATTAGATATTTATCTTAGGGTCCTCTCTCTTTTTTATCTTATATATTTTTTTTGTTATATATTGAAATATAGTATATAGTTTTAGCATATTACCAAAATATATACGTAGGGAATTAAAAAATTTTTATAATATTTTTTTTTTTTTATTTCTCTCTCTTTTGTACAAAAAAAAAAAAAAAAAAATAATTTCTCTATTTTTTTTTTCTTTGAACTCAATCTTTTGCATATACTCATAAATAAAATATTCCTGATGTCAAACTTGTTTTCGTGACAATCGAAACATTCAACATTTCTCGCTTGTGTCACATAAAAGAACAATATCACACAAATTTTTTCGTGTATCCGTTACACTATCAATCTAACAAAGAAAATCAATATAAAAATAAATATTTATGTCACGATGAAGTTCATTCTTGTCAAATCTCTTAATTAAAAAGGTGATATTGAACAGTTTAAAATTGGATTTGTAATCAATTACAAATAAATCTTTCCTAAATTATCTAAATTACCGGGAAAAGAAAGGCATATCACGTGAGAGTTTCAAATAAATTTTTAAGGAGGTAATAATTAACAAAAACGTACATTAACTTGTTTACTACTACTAAAGATATTTATTATTATTACGAGTATTATTATCATTATATATTATTATTATTATTATTATTATTATTATTATTATTTGATTTTTGATTATTATATTTTATTGTACAGACAGTACAACTTTTTTTTTTTTTTTTTATTTTACAAAAAAAGTATGGTTCAAAAATAATTAAATATTAATATTTTTTAATTTAAAATTGAAAACATTGAAGTTTTAGAAATTCTTCTCATTGTTAATCATTATGAAACGTGTTATGAATGATGATTGTAATTTGTTTCATTGTGAAAATCTTTAGTTTTTTTGGTGACAATTACATAAAAACGAAATGTTTTATTACTTTTGGAATGTTATACTCCGATCAAACAATATCTATTTCCTTATTAAAATTATTCAATAAGGTTACTAATAAATATATGATCTACGATAAATTTATCTTGTGTACGAATCAAAATAATGGGTTACATTCAACAAATAAATTCTTTTTTCTTTCAAATTTTTTTTTTTTTTTTTATAAAAAAAAAAAAAAAACTATTCACAAAAGAGAAATCTCTTACTTTATTTAGGTTTTAATGAAAAATGATTCAAAAAATGGCAATTTTTTATTTCCTAAAACAAAAATATAATAAAAATAAAAAAAAACAAAAAAAAAAATTAAGGAGAAATTTTTTTTTTTTTTTTGGTTTTAAAAAAAAAGAAAAATAAAAAAAGAAAAAAAGGGGGGAGAAGAATGTTGAAAGGGAAAAAAAAAAATTCGTTTGTTTTCGTTGTTTATACTATTATGGAATGAATGATATTATAAACCATTATAAATGTATTAAATAATTATTTTTATTGGTTTAAAAGTATTATTATAAATGTATTACAAATTAACGTAAGCGGGACACGTGAACTATTGGAAAAAACATCAATTCATAGTGATTCTAATTCGTTTTAAAGAAAGAAAAAAAAAATTGTTGTCGGATTGTCCGTCCTTTAAGTTTAAAAAGTTAATGTAAACGTTGTGCGACAATCTGACCAAAAGTTGATTATGATTACAAATGAAAAATGGTGAAGGGACTTCGTAAAGTAACTATTTCTGATTTATGATTATACCGTATATACCTAGTTTCAACTTTTAGGGATATTATGAATCCCAATACACATTGAAAATGTATAACATGTGGCGTATACCTTTTTTTTTTAAGGCGTGACCTATCAACGCGCGGCTTTATTTAGGATAAACTTTTCATTCTGATCTTTGGTCATATCAATATGTTCATAGAAGTACATCATTCAATAGCAGAAAATCATGGATTTATTTACTCATTAAAAGCCCAATTTTTTTGAAGGCAGTAATAGGACGATATAGAATTCCATAATCTGAATATCTGATTTAATTGATAGTATGTTGTGATCAATATCGTATTATTTTCTTTCCCCCTTACAAGAATAGCGGGGTATAATCGTGGGTGAGCGTCTAGGCTTTGAATTCTTATGTACAATGACATAATTTTATTTCTCACTTTTTGATTCCTGATACGGATTTCTGTGAAATACGGTGTTTTATGTAAAATAATGCCGAGTTTTCTAAAATAATTATTCAACCCGCAGTAAAATAATTACGATACAATACAGAATTATATAATACGGTGTCGTACCTCGATTCATTAATTCGCTACATGCGTATTCAGTAAGAATATTAAGAATTTCCATGATTTAGGATAATTAATTCCGTGAATGTTTCGTATTTACCGTTGTTAACTAATAAATTGTACGGTTGTTGCCTAATAAATAATACCGTTGTTAACTAATAAAATATTCATTAAGTTATTGGGTTGTTATCCATACCGTTACTTATCGGGCATATCGGTCTTATCTCCATTCTACGTTTCTACACCATCTTGGATGTTTCATAAAATTATAATCTCGCATATCAGTTCCTATAAATCAATTGAACAATAATAATTATTGAATACATAATTAGTATGATTAAAGAAAAAAAGAGAGCATTGTATTCTAAATTGGCCGACAAGTCCTAACCGAAATTATGTCCAAACTGCACGTGAAGTTAACTTTAATGGAAATTTGTGAAATTGTTGTTATGTATTGTACCAAGTAAATATTGTAGTCAAGCTTTTTGTACCAAGGTTTGTACCAATTGCGCTTACCAGATTTAAAAAATTCTTTGAAAAAAAAAAAATGCCCTTCCAATAACTATAAAATCTTGTCTTTTTCTTTCAACGATTCATAAAATTTTATCTTTTTTTTTTTTAATAATTATTTTTGTTTCAACACATTTTTTTTTTAACACATATTTTCAACACATATGTGATTTCGACGCCTAATTTCACTAATTTCATCCACATTTCAACACGTATAAATTTTTCCTTTCAACACATATTTCAACACGTATCAAGTTTTTGTCTTCCCAACAAATTATATCAACTTATCTCCCCAACAACTTATATCAACAACAACACGTATCTTTCCCAACAACTTATATCAACACGTGTCTTTCCCACAACTTATATCAGCTCTTATTTTCCCAGCAACTTGTATCAACATTTATCTTTTTCCCGGCAACTTATATCTTTCCCAGCAACTACAATACGTATTTCTCCCGACAACTTATATCAGCAACTCTCATCAATATTTATCTTTCCCGGCAACTCAGCACTTATCTCTTCCAACAACTTATATCAATACCGAAAATATGTCATTATCTGTCGATGTATTATCGATCATATTCGAAGATTTGGAACGACAAAACGATGGATCATTATATTCATGTATTTTCGTGAATAGGGAATGGTGTAAAGCATCCATACCGTACTTATGGAAAAATCCTTGGAAAAGAGTCTTTTGTAATATTAAAAGATATAAATCTTTATTTAAAAGTTTTTTAATGATGATGCCACAAGAATCTAAAGAATTTTTAAAAATTAATGGATTAAAATATTTATTTGATGATGAATCTTTAAATAATGATCCATTATTTAATTATGCAAGATTTTGTAAAGTAATAGATTCTTTTGTTATTAATAGTATGGTAATTCAAAATATTAAATATAACAAAAATCAGAAAGTTCCAAAATATTTAACACAACAAAATTATAATGAATATTTGGTTGAACAAGAAATTTTAAAATTATTAATTAATAATACTTCCAAAATTAAATGTTTAACTTTAATTCATAAATCACATCCTATAATATTCTTTTCAAATTCTTTTACATCACTTTCACAATTAAATGAATTACATTGTAATACTTCAATAGATCCTAAAATGTTTTATGAATTATCTCAATTTTGTAAAAATATTGAAAAATTGGTTATTGAAGGTCATAATGATGAAAATTATGGTCTTGTATTATTTATTGAAAAATTGAGCAATTTAAAAAAGGTTAAGATTTGGGAAGATAATGTTTTTGGATCTATTGCACAAGGTAAATGTAAAAATTTGGGTGATGTGCTTGTAACGAAATCATCAAGTATAACTGAATTGGATCTTGGAAATAGTCCTATAACAATTCCACCAAAATTATTAAGAAGATTTCAAAATAATTTAACATCATTTAAATTTTGTGTTTCATATCATATATCAGAAGAAATTTTAATTAACGAATTGGTAAATATTTTAAGAAATATTTCATTTCCAAATTTGGAAGAATTAATTATTTATCATGATTATAGTCCACCTTTTGAAGTTGTGGCAAGAATGATTGAAACAACAAATAAAAAATTAAAAAAATTTACTATAGGTACTTTTAATGAATTTTATGAGAATGCTAATTTATTAGTTACAGTAATTTCAACTCAATGTCCAAAATTAGAATATTTAGGAATTTGGATTGATGATATGAATTTAATGATAAATTTACTTAATGGATGTAAAAATTTAAAAGGATTATTAGCAAGATCATATTATAGTAATGAAATAACTGAATTATTTAAAATCTTGGGTGATCATGCAACAAATCAATTAAGAAAATTTCAATTTGATGAAACCTGGGAACTTGCTGAGGATGATTTAAAAAATTGTTTTGAAATTTGGAAACAAAAGAAAGAATTTTCTTTTGATTTTTATATGCCTTGTTATGTATTTCAAGAAGCAAATTCTCAAAGAGAAATAATTAAAAAGTATCAAAAGTTGGGAGTAATTGGAGATTATGACATGTATCCTGGAGCTCGTAATTATGTAGAAGATATTTGGGAATAATTAATTATGTTAGTATTTTTAGAATTTCGGAAAAAAAATGTTGTTTTCGATATATCACGTACTCGAATTTAGGTTAAAGTACTTCGTTTATCATTTTATGTTATTTATCATCATCTATTATCATTATCATTATTATTATTATTATTATTATTATTATTATTATTATTATTCTATATTTTAAATAAAAATATATATTCTTTCTTTGATAACTTTGTTCGATTTTTTGAATATATGCACACGATACCCGCGTATGATTATATATTATATATACAAAGAAAGATTAATTGTTTTAATGTGTTTTGATATTGCACGCATAAATTTGTGCATTGATTAAAAATTTACAATATTATTAAATAATATTTATAATACATATTTATATTAAGACATGAGGTCGGGATTATTGTTTTTTCTCTATATTATAATTTTCATACTCTTCATAAATAGTTGGTAATTGATTTTGTATAATATAAGAAATTCGTTTTTTTCTTCTTTCATTAATAATTCGTTGACGTTCATTTTCCCAATAATAACTACCAAATTCAACATCTTTTAATTTTCTTTGATTATAAATAAATTTACGTATTATAAATGTTAAACAAATTGAGGTTAATGTTACAATTAATAATATTGATAATATACAACCAAAATTACAATTACGTCTTTTCTTTGATAATAAGGATGAAACCGGGAGAGGGGCTGAAAGAGAGGAAGGAGATACGGGTAATATAGGAGGAGGTTGAGGTGTTATAAATAGATTAACGAATGAATCTGTTGAATCAAGTTCAAATGAATTTGTAAATTTTGAATGAAATAACAATGATAAAAAGAGTGATATGATTAATGTATAAATTATAAGTCGGATTTTATGGCGTATTGTTTTCATTGTAAAAAAAAAAAAAAATAAAAAATAAAAAATATCCTTATGAAATTTACTAAGATAATTTGGTAAAATCGTGGAAAAATAAATTTTTTTAACTACATCAATAATTTATCGTTTCTTTTTTACAAAAACAAAAAAAAAAAAAAAAAAAAAAAATTCCCAAATAGATGAGACCTTGATTTGATGGGACCGAGTTCTCAAAAAGAAATTTTTTTTTTTTTTTTTTTTTTTTTTTTTAAAAAGAAACTCCGCGAATTATTTATATCAATAGTTAAAAATTTATTTATATTTTTTTTACAATCAAAACATGAAGTCATGAAGTCTATTTATAATAAGAATTCCGTTGTACAGTTGAACTTTTTTACAAAAGAAGTTCATCTTTCCTGATAGAAAAGAAATTTCTTGGCATTGTTTCTTCTACACGTGATTTTACCAGGGAAATTGGTTTCCTTTGTGATCGATAGTTGATCTCTCCTTATCTTATGATTTTAAGAGAACATTTATACATTTAATGAACAAGATAAACAAGATGATAGTTCATTAAACAAGGTGATTAACAGGCTTATATGGAAAGAATGAGAAGAAAATCTATTATTAGTATCATTCCCTGTGTTCCCTTAAGTAACACAAAAAAAATTATGGGACAATCATGGTCCAAAAATGGTAATTTGAATCCTGTTTAATGAAATATTTATTTATGATTTGTTATTTTAAATCAAAAATTACCATAATTGAATTATTGATAAGAAAGATTGGCGTGAGAAATATTGTGCGATTATCCTATTTTATCGGATTCTCAAAAAGTTCAGTAACCAAATAAAAAAATAAAGTCCGGTCATTGTAAATTAAACTCTCCGTTCCTAAATGAAAATATATTCTAGTTCCAGTTATATATTCCATATAATCGTTCCATTTTTTTTTTTTTTTTAATTTTGTACATTCCCGTTCCCGATTATGTAAATTTATGTGTGACCTAATATGATGGGGTGTGCAATTAATTCTTTGGTAAAGTGTTTTCCTTTTTTAAAGAAGAAAGAAAAAGGATGGCTGAGGCGCAGTATATACCTATTCTGAAACCTGTTTCAACTTTCTCCTATTGAAATAATTCGTACGAAATAATTCGTTCTAATACTTGTTAATGAAGTATCTATTTTAATTCAGTCGGGATTTGACGATATTTCTTTCCT
The DNA here is from genome assembly GCA_015698045.1 of Rhizophagus clarus. Classification (NCBI taxonomy): domain Eukaryota; kingdom Fungi; phylum Glomeromycota; class Glomeromycetes; order Glomerales; family Glomeraceae; genus Rhizophagus; species Rhizophagus clarus. The sequence goes on from BLAL01000160.1 coordinate 148,101, forward strand.
TCAAGGAAAGAATTCCAACGAAGAAAGTATTTTTGTTATGTTTCAAGTTTTAATGGAGTAAATGGTTAATGTGGAAACTCCGCTTCTTCGATAGAACGAGATAAGGAAACGTTAACAATGGTGAAATTACGATTTTTAGGTAATTGTGAATCCATTTTGGCTAAGTTGAACAATTAATTTTTTAGAGGGGAAAGGATTTTCAACACTTGTGTAATTTTCAAAGGGGTGTTTGTTTTTTTTTGTTGTTTAGTAAAGTATATAAGGAAATAATTATTTATTCATCGAAAAAAAAAAAAAAATTTTTTTTTTTTTTACTTATAAAAAATCTAACAACGTTGTTTGTGATTTTAAAAAAAATCATACCTTTTTTTTTTTCTTTTTTTTTTTTTTCCTTTTTCTTTTTCCTTTTTCTTTTTCACTACATTTTTTAATAAAGATAGATTAATATTCATCTAAAAAAAAAAAAAAAAAAATGCTTAATTCACAAAGAAATAGTAATGTTAATATTCGATATATTTCTTATCCAAGACAATCAGTAGCAGAATTACCTCATCATTCTAATCATCGGTATATATCATCAAATAATAATAATGGTTTACATCAATCAGATTCATCTACTTCTATTTCATCAAGGCAAAGTTCATCAAGTCAAAATTCATCTTCATCAACAAATCAAATCACAAGACTGGTTAGAAGATTAGTTAATAGAAATTCATCAGGATCAAATAATTCTCCTAATTCTTCTAATTCAAGATCTTTATTATCAAGAAACCAATCAACACGATCACAAACGACAAGTACACCTGCTGGATCATCACCATCATCTAGATCATTTCTTTCATCTTCAGTTTCAAATGAATCTGATCCTTTTCCTTTTCATAATCCTTGGTCAGATCCTTTAGTTCCTTCTTCAACTTCTTCAAATCGTGCTAGTCATAATTTGATCAATTTTACTGATCAAGATTATTCATCTGAGTCTAGTCGTAATATTCAATCTTCAATTACTTCTCGATCTTCTTTACATCCTTCACATCCATTACGATCTACTCGAACTTCAACTCCAACTCCAACTCCTCCTCCACGTCCTCCTAGACCTTCTCCACCTGTTTCATCGGATTCTTTTAATTCAAATCTAAATACAATACGTGAATACTTTAATATAATTCCAATATTTCATGATTCATCTAACTTACCTCATTCTTCTTCAAGAAGACGTTTGTCAAATTCATCTTATCATTCAATAAATCATCATCCTAATAATTCATCTAATGATATTAATTTTCATGATCCATTTAATCATCGTAGATATCTCATACAAAATCATTCTTCACGTGAAGCATTTTGTTTTTTATCAAAATTACCATCTGATTTTAATGATGATAATGATGAAAGTGAAGATTCTTCTTCTTCTTCAGAAATTAGATCTAATAATAATTATGAATTTGATTATGATCAAGAAGAAAAACATGATCAACAAAAAGTTGATGAATGTTATTTATGTTTAGAATCTTTAGAATTAAGAGGTGGTAGAATGATTATAAATCCTGGTTGTGGTCATTTGTTACATATGAAATGTTATTTAGATTATATTAAATATTTTAAAGAACAATGTACTCTTTGTAAAAAAGATTTTGGTGGTTGGAATGATTAATTCAGATTATAATGGATAATGAATGTTTGGTTAGGAGAAGGATTTCGGGTTTAAAAAAAAATGATGATTTTTTTTTTTTCATTATCATTTTATCATTTTCTTTTCACCTTTTTTTTTTTTTTTTTTTTTACAATTTTAGAATAATGACTGGTTCATTAAAAAAAAAAAAAAAAAAAAATAATAATAATAAAAAAAATACACTTGCATCTTGTTACATTTCAAGTCGCATCATGTTAATCTCTCTGTTATTAGTTTGGTGGAGCTAGGCGGTATATGTAAGAATTACAATAAAATTAATATTATGTTCATAGGCAAAAAAGTCTTCAGTATGTACAGGTTCAATTAATTCCAATTTTACAGTAAATAAAATAATGAAATATCGCATCATAACCTTAATGACTTAATCTGTAATATGATGCAGTATCAAACTTAATATCATTTTTCGATTCTTCCAGCTCATCCACAACAGGCAAATCAATAAGCACGTAAAATTACAACTACATGCATTTTGTAACCATTATTTTAATATTATTTTAATATTATTTTACTTTGAATTTCTTGATAATTTTTAATCTTTTAATTTTTTACCGCTATAACTTTAAGATTACATTATAATACTTTTTAAGTAAATGATTCATTGATAATTTGTAAATAACTAATTGTAAATATTTATTTTAAGATATTTGAATGCTATGTTTATTTTTAAAAAATAATTTATTATAAATATATTACAATGATATTTTTATAATAAATATTCTCGTAGAGTAGATACAATAAATAAATAAATAAATAAATAAATATGATTTAGTTTCTTCCTAATTTACTCCAAGCTTTTATCAAAATATCTACTTTAGAAGGTTCACGAACTGCCAAACGAATATAAGTAGGACGTTCATAACCAGGGGTACCACTTCGAATTGGTACACCAGCAGCTCTAGCTTTAGCAACTGCTTCTTTTGCAATCGCTTCGGATTTCACATTAATCCAAATATAAGATAAAAAGCTTTTTCCTTTAAATTCCCATGCATACTCTTCATCATCTTTTGCTTGAACAATAGCTTCTGATATGCCTTTCAATCTTTCAATAAATTCGGCTCGCCATTTCCGTGTAAGCTCCCAAGTTTGTTCCATATATGCAGTATCCTTAACAACTGCGTCCAAAAACGCAAGTGCAGGTGAATTAACACTCCAAGGTACTTGCAACTTTTTTAAAACATCACAATGTGCTGATGTAGGACATATAATAGAACCTAAACGTAATCCAGTACATGAAAAGATTTTAGTCCAAGAATGTATAACGTAAACAGAAACCTGTCTGGATTCATAGAGTGAATAAAGAAAATCGTGTTGAGATGAAAGTGAGTCGGATCTGAATTCGCGAGATAACCAAGGTTGCATCGATTCATCTTTATATTCGTATAAATGTTGATTGTTAATCTGACAAATATTTGTAATTTTGATATTAATGAAATTATTTTATTATTTTTACATACCAACAATAACAAATCCTCCATCTTCAACATTAATGTCAATCCAATGTTTTAAATCTATGATATTTTTATAATCTCCAGTTGGATTACAAGGATTAACGATACTTATAAGATTGGCAGGTGTAGTATCTTGAGCTTGAAGAATGACTCTTCCATTGGTTTCTGCTGATCTTTGATACTCCTTGTACTAAATACAAAATAGTCACCTCGTCAATAAGAATCTCAATATAAAAGTGATTAATAAATTAAACCGCTTACTTGAACATCCCAAGGGCCAGGTTTCCACGTACCTAAAGGAGCTGACCTTGTGATCAAATCAATCAATTCGCTTGCACCATTACCAAGGAGTAATCTATCCCGGTGCATTGAATAATCATCCGGCCAGAGAAATTGGGCCAAAGAAGTCTTGGCAGGTTCTTGATCGGCTGGTGGATAATGATGACAAGTATATATCTGCAAGAAATTCACGTGATTTAATAATTTTATCAATAACCCGTGATATCAGATAGCAATAACTCACGGCCTCTTTAGCTGCTTCTAATGCGGCTTTAGGTGTTCCCAAAGCATTGGTAGTGACTGAGAAGTCTTCAATAAAGTTATCCAAAAACCTCCAGTCTTGACCACCGTGAAATTGTTGAACTTTAGTATCCCATACTTCTTCGGTTCCTGTGTAGTCGTTAAGTAAAAAAAATTTTTTTGAAAAAAAAAAAAAAAATCAATTGGTACATGCAATCTACCAATTTCTCGTGCAACATCCCGATCTTTAACTACATTTCAATCACGTGATCACAGCGAAAAAAATTTTGACAAAACTTACCCATCTCTTCTTTTAGGATTTAGACTACGATATTATACATAAAAATGGTTAAATTAGTTTCTTGGTCTATTTTAATAAATATTTATAGAAGATCCATTTTAAAAAAAATAAAATATTGATTTTTATCTTATGTTACAAAATTTGATTCACTATTTAACTATGTACCAACCAATGTTAAATAATAATTGTTTGCTCTAAAATAAATATTCACTTAGTTTTATTCGGAATTTGAAGCAAAGACCCAACTTCGACCAACAAAACTTTAACTAAGGAAAACTAGAGTACTTACATTCCTTGTTTTTTCGTGTTTTAAAACTTTGCAGAGATTATGAAACTTGCAGAATTCGTCTAGAAATATTCGAAACTTATTATAACTTAGACTCGAAGAGCACGTATATTTTTTATCTATATAAAGAGAAAAGTAAAAAAAAAAAAACCGCAAAATCTTCAAAACTTTGAACAACGTTTTGATCGCAATATTTATCTATCTAATATCTCCAAATGATATCTAATATCTTTGGCTGAATATCATGTGAAATTGCACAGTAATGTTAACCGGTCACAGGATAAAATCATTGGATCAATAATAATAATTTTTCACAAAAGTTTACATGCAAAGATCATAAAGATCATAAGAGCATATATTTAAATAAAAAAATGACATTCGATCTTTTTTACGAATTTAAAAATTTTATATATATTATGAAGAACAGATATCCTTTTCTCTCAAATCTCAACAAGATTCCCAGCTGTTTATTTATAAAATCAATAACCATAAGCAGCAATCTCTTGTTTAATAGTTGATAAATCTCCATCCTTATTCTTGAAAGCCTGATTTCTAATTTTATCCAATTTCTTCTTACGCTCATAATATTCTTTGCTTTTAACTTTACGTTTCTCTTCAAGTTTCTTAACAACTTCTCCATATTTCCAACCAACTTCATCAGAAAGTCGTGAGACTGTAGTATATTTACGACCAGGTTTCAATCGTAAAACTCTCAAAGCGTCAGGAACAACCATACGCTTTTTCTTATCATACGGAGGTGGTATTCCTTCAAAAATCTTGAGGCGTTTCAAAGCTTCTGTACCACGCGCAGTCTTGTGTGGAATCATGCCGCGTATAGTTTTATAAAAGACCTTGGAAGGTGCACGAAAGTGGAAAGGACCACGTGAAGGATTGACAATCATACGTTTACGAAGGTAATCATGATACTTGACTGATAATTGATAAATAAATCGGTAAATAATTAAAACGCGAATTTAATAAAGTATCAATATACAAATACGTAAAATTATTGTGCATTAATCATTACGATAAATCAAACATACTCTTATTTCGGAAAAAAGATCCTGATACATTTAATTCTTCAGCACGAACGATAACAATTTTTTGTCCATTTAATATTTGTTTTGCTACAATGGATGCCAACCGTCCGAGTAAGTGACCTTTACCGTCAATGACAATCACCTATCAAAAATTGAATATCGAGAAAAAATCAATAAATTACGAAACAGTCCAACATAATATAACGATTAATTGATATACTATATCTCGTTAATATAAATTTAATACCTTCTCAAAAGTGCTCATAATGGTAGACACTATTATTTGAAAGGGGATCTATTGGTTTTTTTACGAAGAAAAGAGGAAGTTTCATCCATATCATTCAGTAAGCTTTTAAAAAAAAATTTTGATTGTATCACTGTATCACATAAAAGACTCTGATCACATGTTTAGAATATCTGATTAATTACTGGACAAATTTGGAGATTACACAAAGTGCTGGCAAAATATCAACGGTCGAAAATCGGATGTCGATATCGAGTTTTTCACCTTAAACTTCAAATATGCGATTCCTTCTAGTAATTTTTCTTTTCTTGTCAGCGATATGCCTTGCGGCAGCGCATACCATTGCAATTCCGGCTAATACAAAAGAATGCTTTTTTGAAGACCTGCAAATTGATGATAAAATGACGATAACTTTTCAAGTTGGTGATGGTGGACATTTGGACATCGATTTCTGGGTGAATATAACTTTTTTTGCTCATAATATTTTATGAATTAGAAAATTAATGATAAACATAGTTTCTCGTTAGAAAGCTTATTAATGGGGAAATAATCTCGATTGGATAAAATTTTAGAAAAGAATTTCTTTTGTTCATTCGCATTGCAAGTCAAGTTTCACATATTCGATATTGATATTTTCTTTATATTTTAAAAGATATCAGATCCTTCCGACTATGTTTTGGAATCCGCTAAAAAAGAAACTACAGCAACATATAGTCTTATAGCTACGAGAAGTGGTCGATATACGTATTGTTTCAGTAATGAGATGTCTACTGTGACTGAAAAAATTGTCAGCTTTAATGTTCATGGAGTTTATCACGTTGATGGTGGATGTATGTCAAATGAATTTTTTACGTTAAATAATTTAATAATTAAAAACTAAATTTGTACCAATTTATAGCACATACTGATCCATTAGAAAATGAAATCAGAGAATTAGCTGATGGTCTCGCTGCTATTAAGGACGAGCAAGAATATATTGTAATTCGAGAACAAAGACATAGAGATAGTAATTACTTTTTATGTTTGACTACGTTTGATAAAAATAATCATTTTTATTATTTTTTTAAACTTTTTAATAATATTTTTATTTTCACTTCTCTAGCCGCTGAAAGTACAAATGATCGCGTAAAATGGTGGTCAATTTTTCAATTCTTTGTTCTTTTCGCTGTATGCTTTTGGCAAGTGTTTTATTTAAAGAGATTCTTTGAAGTCAAACGTGTTGTGTAAAATATATTACAAAATTCATTAGGTAAGTAACATAATTTATTTTTAAATTTTTAAAACATGTAATAGACGTCAAGTATGACGGCTATAATCAAAAAATTTTAATAAAAATTAATTCATTAAGGAGAGTAAACCTCCCAAATGCTCAGGCAAATAGTATTCTAGTATTCGTATTTTAGACTAATGTTCTACACGAAAATGACATAGATTAACCAGACAGTTAAGTTAGGAATTTAATATTTTTATAATGCCAATAATAGATTGAATGAAGATTAATTCTTAAAGGATTTTCCTAAAAATGAATTTCTTTTTGAATAAATTATGCATTTGATTTTTTCTCTAAATACTTTTTGACAAGTTTCTCAACATAACCGCCACCAGTTTTTTGTTCATCGCCGAAAAGCATTGGTTCGATAATTTTTTCAACATACTTGCCCAGCATGTCTACTTCTATGTTTACTCTGTCTCCAACTTTTTGTGTTGGCATAATCACGTGAGCTTGTGTATAAGCCACTAACATGATGTTGAACCAACCCTCATTGTCATTAACCTCACATACAGTTAAAGATGTTCCATCAAGACAAATATATCCTTTTGGAATAATATAACGAAGATAAAATGGGTCATTTGGCGATAGTCTAACCCAGAGAGAATTTCCATCAGGGGTTATGGATAAGATTGTTGCAGTCGTATCAACATGTCCTTGTACGAAATGACCACCAAATCTTACATTTGCTGCGATTGCCCTTTCCAGATTGACCTTGTTACCAACTTTTAAATCGCCTAAGTAATAATTAAAATCAGGAATATTTTATTTGATCAGACCATTGATAAAAAAAGTTTTAGATCGAAAGATCAAATTACAAATTAGAATACATATACAAACCAAGATTTGTTCTTCTTAGTGTTTCAGGTGCGAGTCCAACTTTAAACCACGATTTTTCGAACTCTGTTACAGTCAAACATGTTCCTATGAAAAGATAAAATTTGATTTGATTAAATAAATCAATTAAATTTAAATCGAAATTGTTCGAGATAAAATATACCATTCACAGAAATACTATCACCAAGACGACAGTCAACAAGTATATTTTCTGCGTCACCAACCTTCATTGTCCAGCCACCACCACCAGAACTTGAGTTATCTAATTGTTGAATTTCAACAACAGTACCCATATGTTCTACAATTCCAGTAAACATTTTCATAAAAAGGAAGCGAATTTGAAGAAAAAAAAAAGATAAAAAGAAAACGATAAGAGTAATGGAAAATATATGATAGTAATAATGGTAACTTTATTTTATAATTTTGTTTTAGTCAGCATTATAAATACAAAAGATCAAAATTTGTGATTACTACGCCAACGATCATCGAAATAAATATAATGAAATCAAGTTCAAATCAGAATGTTCCATTTTTTTTTAAAAAAAAACGTAGTTGAAAAATAATCATTTAAAAAGCGAATTCTCATGAGCATAAATAAAATTTTTTTTCTTTAATAATATATAATTTCCGAAAATGAAAAACATAAATCAATTTGGAATTTCTATAAAATTAACAAAACCTTCACAACGAATGCAATAATCCTGTAATTAAACCGTCGCAAACCTTAAATTTGGAGTTCCTATAATAAATAAATATATTTATTGATTTTAACAAATTTTACAATCATCTATATTCTAATCTTCAAATTCAGATCCTTCAATTTGCTCGATTTACTGTTTAAATAATGATCCTTTTTCGGTTTTCAAGCAGGAATAACGTAAGGATCAAAATCAAATTTTCCTTCATTTGTTGAACTAATTACTTACTTCCATTTTATGTAGACCTCACTACAACATTATGACATTCTTAAACTTATCTAGTACAATTATATAATATGTCAAATGCATCTTCACTTAGTTCTTTACAGGAAAATGTAAGATTGTTTCATTATTGCTAACAGAACAATGACAAAAGTTCCTGATCCAAAAGAACGGGATCTCCTCACAATGAAACATAATGTATATTCGGTAAAAAACCAAAGTGATATTATAACTTAACTATCAAGTACTGGTGTTTGTGTTAACGATGGTATTATAGTTATATATTACCCGTTACAATGTAAAATTCTAATATAATATGATCCCTAATAATTGAATAAGTACATACTCTATTAAATTTTCTTTCTGATCATTCAAATTTACTCTTTCCAGCTGAAACACTAACGATGCATAAATTTCCATCTATTTCAAACAATCTCTTCGTTTATGTTAACTTACTATTCAATGCATATATGAATATTACATCAATATTCTAAAAATTTTTTATTTAAAAAAAGTTGTAACAATATATGTCCATGATGCTTATTTTTGAGCCCTTAATATAGATAAATCTATATAACCATAATAATATTTTAAAGTGTAAAGTTATTTTAATAATACTTGAAGGCAGACCAAGTAAATTATCTGTTTAATATCAACCTCTTTCCCTCATATTTTTATTTCTTTACAAGTTTAATAACATAAATAAATTATGTAAAATATAGATATCTAAGTTACATTAGCAATTAAATTATTTTTATATGCATTTTTTTGTATTATAAATAAAAATTAAATCTTGATTTTAAATTTCAAATATTTATATTCTTTTAGGTTATGCTTCTTATATAAGAACTTTAAATATAAAATAATAAATAATCATATTTAACAGTCAAAATCATGTAATATTTAAAATTTATTACTGTTAATTAATCTTATATATTAATATTAAACAGTTAATCTACTTGGTCTTAACCTAATATTATTGGGATTGATAGGAATTAACTCAATTTGATTTAAATTTTTTTTTTTTTTTTTTTAAGCTATAGATTTACAGTCTGTTTTAATTTGACTTGAATATTAGGTTAATATAATCAAACTAATAGGTTAATGGAATTGTTGCCAAATTGATGAAATTAATAAAAATTAACAAAACTAATATTATTGATTTTATTAGTCAATTTAACTTAACTTTAATTTCAAATTAGATTAAGCTAAACTATTAATAACATGATTAGATTAGCTAATAAATATTGTATTTTGTGATATATTTTAAATATACTAAGCGATTTTTTATTTTTATATTATATATTTTTTTTTTTTTTGCAGTATATTTATAGATTTAGATATAATTTAAGTTATTACAGATTTAAATAACTATTTTAATTTAATATAATTAATATATAAATTATATATTATTTTAAAAATTTTATATATATATTATTATCTGATTATTTTATCTATATAAATAAATTATATATAAAATAGATTATCTTAAATCTTAAATTCTTATAAACTTTAGTAAATTATTTTTTTTTATAATAATATTATATTTATATAATTATTTTTTTTTATAATAATATTATATTTATATAATTATTTTTTTTTATAATAATATTATATTTATATAATTATTTTTTTTTTATAATAGTATTATATTTATATAATTATTTTTTTTTATAATAATATTATATTTATATAATTATTTTTTTTTAATCTAATAATATATTTATATACAGTTGCTTTGCAATATAACAAACCCTCTGGGTTTCACCTCAATTCATTATGATTATAACGAAGAATTTTTAAAGGATTTAATTGGTTGCTTCATTATAATGAGAGTTACTGCCATATTTGATTAGTTAAATGTCATAAAAATTTGCTATAATATGAGTTTATTATATATTTATATTGAAGAGTCAACTGTATTCATTAATTAAATAGGTAATACATTAAAATTACAAAAATATAATTAAACTTTTTGTATATTATTAATCTTTTTTTTTATTAAAATTAATAATTAATCAAATTATAATATTTATAAATTATATAATTTATATTTTATATAAATATACTATAAAAGTTTAATTTTTTATTTTCTTTTTAATAATTACATAATATATATAAGTTTTTTTATATTAATAAAGTTATATTTTAATAAAAATATGATTTTTATTAAATTAATTATATAAAATACTTATAATTAATAATATTTAATAAACAATAATTTTAACGTAAAATTAAAGCTTTTTATAAGCTAATTTGCAAACCAAAAGTACTTTAAAATTATATTAGTTTGCAAATTAATTTATAAGCCAATATAATTTTAAATATTAAATAACTAATTTATTTAATATATTATTTTAAAATATTGCAATTCTTATATATAATTTATTATAATTATTACTATTTATAAAAAATTATAAGGATAAATAAATTATTATAAATTATAACTCTAATAACTTAATAATGTTATAAATAATCTATATATTTTTTTGCAAAATATAAAATACTGATTAAATATATATTAAAAAAAAAAAAATTAAATATATAAAATTGTAAAAATACTAATTGCTAATTTTAATATAATTTATTATATATATTTTTAAAATTTTGTAAAAAAATACATTTTTTACACTTTTTTTTATATTAATAAACAAATAATTAGCTTTTTAAAAGTATAATAATTTTAAGTAAAAGTATCATCAAAAATAAATATTTACTGAATTTTAATATAATATTTATTGATTTTTTTTTTATTTATTTAGTAATATATTATATATCTATTATATTTTAATTAAAATTTTTTAATAAATTATATTTTAAAATTAGTATACTCCTGTAATTCCTATTCAAAAAATAGGCATTCTTATTTATATATTTATATTCCAAGCTTATTTATGAAATATGTATTTATAATTAATCTCATTTGTAATTCACATTAATATTCCATTACTAATACTGCTTATGAATTGTTGTAACTTATCTAAAAAATAATTATATGTAATATCGAGGTTCATCGAATACATGATATTTATGACCACGAACTCCTTCACCTTTAAATTGTTTGGGAAATCTCAATTCCTCATTAACTTCGTTTTCTTGAATTCGATTGTCACTTGCTTGCCAAGTTTCAGGATTATAATTTTCAATAATTTGGAATTTACCTAATTGAATTTCTGTGTCCGTTATGCGTCCATGGCTTACTCTAGCATATCCTATTCGGTTAACTCCTCTATATGCTATATATTCGCACCATCTATCATAATCTGTTTTATCTATATCATGAACATTTCCATTATTTATAAGTATAGAATGAATTTTTTCCCCTGGAACAGATACAACATATCCTAAAAATACAAAAGGGTTTTTACTTTCTCTCATAATACGTGCCAATTCTGTTGTTTGTAATATACGGTCAAGTTCATCTTCTTCTTGTCCATTATGACTGACGATTACATCAATTTCTTGACCATAAACATCAAGAGTTGCGTGAATTGCACAAGCTAGTTCTCCCACAGGTGATGGAAGAAGATGATGTTTTGATCTTAATATAGGAAATTTTGAAAGTAAAGCACATCCCCAGGTATGTTTCGAAGGACCTGGACCATAATCTGAATACATATTAAGATCTTCGGAAATGAATTGTGTAAAATCACGGTTACCCATTATTATACGTCCAGTGTCTGATTCCAACAACCCTTTTTATAAATATATGCATATATATATAATTATTCTATTAGATCCATGTTATAATTGATAAATAAATAATAAAAGTTTCAACTTACCTATAACATCGATTTCTAATTCTTTAATAGCATCTCTCATTCTAATTTCACTTGCCCACATATCGTTATCAAGTGCAAAATGAATTGTCCAAATACCAGCTGTAAATGCTTTTTGTTCTGGATGGTAAGGTACAGGTTTTTCAGATGGAATACGAGAAAATGCTACTAAAAATCCTAATACAATCGTTATCGCTAATCCCCCTCTTGTTAAAGAACGATTTAAATGCAATACATTTAATTGTAGGTGTTTAAATGTGTAATTGGTAGAAGCATTTCTAATACCAAGTCCAATAAATGCCATTATAGCAAACAATATATATTCGGTATGTTCCCTCATGTATTCACCAGCAGGAACAAAAGCATAGGCAACAACCCACACATGTGCCAGACAAAAGATGTTATATGTCATCATCGCTGCAAAAAAAGTTCTTCCAGGGGGATGTTGAGAAACAACCCCAATAAATGTGGGCACCAAGGACATTAAATAGATAGTAAGTAAAAGCCCACCATAATATCCATTCCATGCGGGATAATAATACATGCAGGCACAAGATACACATCCAACTACATACCAGGGTTTGCCAGTAACTATCTTTCTATAAGATGAAAGAACTAATCCAAGAGACATTGCGACAATAGTTATTGCGCCCCAAGGGATGGGCTGTGGACCAGTATTTGGATATCCATCATAAACCCAACGAATAATTGTGGAAGTATCAGTTAGTAGAGAATGAAGCGCAAAAAGAAGGGATCCAAATCCAGCGGCTGCTATAAACCAAGATCCGGACGATGATTTTTTTTTTTCAGGATAATTTCTTTGTATTTTCTCTCCATTTTTACGAAACATAACCTCTAATGAGGCAATAATCCCAAGCAAAAGCCCAACTTGATTCCATCCACCATTTTCCTTGTGCATAACCGGCCATATTGGATTATTAGTCCACCAAGCCATTTTTATTACATTACTTAAAATCAAACCCAAACTCCAAGTAAGAGCATGTCGTTCTAACTTACAAGTACTATCACTATTCTCAACCCATATGGATGTCCAAGTCAATGTTGAAATAGCAACACCGATTGAAACAACAGTAAGACGTTGTGCTGGATCAATTAATAAATATGCTGCTATACCAACAAGTGATAGAAGATGAAATACACCATGATTCAGACTGACTAATTTTCGTATAAATCCAATTCCAAGCAATGATGGTGCAGTGGTTACAAGTAAGAATGCCTCATAACCGGATATGCCCATATGCCAGAGAGGGAAATACCAAATTGTCAACGCAAGTGATGTTAGCATCGACCAATACACAAACGCTAATTTTTTTTTTTTTTTTAAAAAAAAAAAATTTATCAACATTAAACCTGAATTGTACAAATAAATGAAAGAATTTTATTGAAATATACCAAGATAAGTATCAACTACGAATCCTCTTAAATTACTCCAAGAACCATACACGAACATAGATTCGATATTCCTAGAATATTTTCTATAATAAATATAAATTATTATAGAGTTAAAACTTACCCAAATGAAAACGATTAATGCTTACTTGGACTTTTTAGATTTTTCCGGGACAGCATTTATAATCCTGTATTGAATATTGAAATTAACATAAAAACGCGATATAATAAGAATCAATTATATTCTATTCGTACCCTTCTCTCGATTTAATATCAACAATTCTCAATTCAATGTTGCTAAAGTCAAATAAACTGAAAGCATCGAAAATAACATCGTACAAAATCAAGGACCATTCGAAAAACGCGTACGTAGTATAAGCTGGCAAAGTAATTTACAAGGTTTAATTAACATAATACACAAAAGCTGCCAAAAAAAAAAAAAAAATACTAAATAATTGTTACTTACCACCAGCAACGTGATGAACTTTATGTTGAATAAAAAAATAAAACATAGGAATCATAGTTCCGAAAAATGCAGAGGCAGTTATCTTTCGCCATTTTAACGCTTTTTTATTATCGGGGCCTATAGCCAAAGTACCCAACATCCAGGGTAAAGTTGCCACTATATACGTGATCATTGCAACGTCATGAACAAAATGATCATCCGACGAAGTTATATACACCCATCCGCCACAAGACAAAGCACGTATTACACCAAAAATAGCATGAATTTTAGGATAAACATGATTTGGTCTGTCGGTGATGAGGTAGAACAAATATACTAGCAGAAAGCGTGGCCCTAAAAAGGATGTACAGATAATAAATCAAAAAATTTTCAAAAAAAAAAATGTAAAAAAAACAATTTTACCTGCCGCAATCGCTATAAAGATTTGAAAAATTGAACGAGCTGGGTACCAATCTCCAGTAGTAGCACTTACACTTGGGAACCATTCCTATGTGATAAACAACAATATTAGATATCATTGATTATTTATGACTTCAAAAACTATTTTACCTCTGGATATCCCCAATATTCATTCTTTACTATTTGATAATAATGTGTCCAGCAAGAAACAGCCAATGCCGAAAAAAATGCAGCTTAAAAAGATATTTGTCATTAGTTGGCTGATAAAAGGTCAGAATTAGAGAAGCTTTTAATGCCTTACCATAAGCAACAAGAGTATGTGAATAGGATATCCACTGGGCGTTAAACTAATGATTGTAAAAAGTGTGTTTAATTTTGATCTATGTTAATGTATAGGAGATAAATCGCTTACCTTTGCGACAATAACGCCGTTCGGTGAGTCGTCTTTCAACGTTGGCATTTCAACGGTAACTTTTTACTCTACTAAAAAGAAAAACTGTTTATATATAATGTTGTATGACATCATTTCCGAATATGGTGATATTTTCAATTTCGGCCCCATATTTTGACGGTAGATCTTGAATAAATCAATTATTCGTGCGTAACCCTGCTTAGAAATGCGAGTATAATTAACGTGTCTATTCCTTTTCAGACTAAAGATTGAATATTATCGTCCGTGTTAAGATATCATTTGTGTCGATCATATTTTTAAGATAAATCTGGAAGTTATTTAATTTGTACAAGGGTTCATCAATCAAAAAAGATAATCTCTTTATTTCTAAATAGAAACATCTAAGGCTAAACTCTTTTTTTTTAATTTTATGCACGGGTGAATTTTTACAAAATATATTATATAAAATTTCATGATTTTATTTGACCAATATTTTACAATAACCAGAATTATTATTATTATAATATCGTATATACATTTTATAAATGTATTCTTTCATTTAGTCTTAAAAATTTTATAGCTGGATCCGCGGCGATAATCTATCGTAATTTAATAATTACCAGTTACTTGTCAAATTTTTGTATTAATATCATACACTACTACAATAAATCACCGGAATTGACAAAATTTGCATAGTGATTTTCACGTTGCATTTAACGAATTTTTAATTACGGATAGTTTTTATGTATTAAAATAAATAAGATCAAAGTAATATAAAAAATAAGAAATTATTACTTATGTTTAGCAATGGTGTAATTTTTTAAATTTTCCTTATTTATTAATACATGAATGTCACAATTGATTGAATAAATTCTATTGAGAATTCATAAAGTTTCTTATAGCCCAAAGTTATTAATTTTACTAATAAATCAATATCCAGGTTATATGAAACTAATTCTTTATAAAATTTAGTCAATTTTTTTTTGTTTGAAAGCCAATTGACTATACTTTCATATAGTAATAAAAATAAAGAAACTTTCAAATTTTATTAAAAATTTTTAAACTTAAATACAATATAAAAATCACTATACAAATTTTATTAATTACAGTAATTTATTGCAAAATATATCAAATCTATCTATACAACTCTTTCTGCTGATCACTCAGCCCAAATGTTCAAGAAAAAACTTCATTATATTTTATGTGTATAGTGTCCTTTTGGCACTAATGAAACCACCTTTTTAATAGTAAAAATAGACTTAACAATGCAAGAAAAGTTTATAGGAATCCTTTTAAATGATGTAAAAATGCAAGCTCCAAGTTTTATCAAAAGTATTATTGAAGCAAAATCTCTACTTTTTGAAGGTATAACTGTGTCCATATCTTTGCTGCCGGTAAGTCAGAAATATGTAATGTAGGGTCAACCAACTGTGTAGTGTATGATGATATTTAGCAGTGTATAACATATACACTATTGCAAAAATATACAAGGGTGTGAAATATACACAGATAATAAATAACATCATGGCCTGTGTTATTATAATTTTGGCCAGTTTGACTTATTTGTCACCTATATATGGTGTTACATAGGGTGTTATACACTACATATCACCATCACTCTACATCATACATTTTCATATCACTCCTTTGCTGCAGGGATTAATAATATATTTTACAATTATTAGTATGTTATGAATTCAAAAACAATATTACTCACCTTTTATAATAATAATATACTGTTGCAAATATTTTTGCTACCCTTTACCATATTGCTACTGCTCTCTTCATTGACATAATAATTACTGTGACCTATAAAAAAGTTATGGATCTAATAAATAATAAATTCAATATGTTAATGAAAGAAAACCAATCATTAAAGCAAATACTTGATTAAGATTGCTTGTCAAAACCCATCTGGCCTAACATGAAATGCTAAAATTTATATATAGTGCCAAAATGCTAAAATACCAAAACTGCTGAAACTGCTGAAACTGTTTCAGTATTTTAGCATTTTGACATTTCAACAATTTTGGCAGTTTCAGCAGTTTCAGCATTTTGACATAATTTCGGCATAAGTAATACTAATATTTAATAGAGTTTTGGCATATTTTCATCATGTTAATAGTATCTGACTGATAAAAATTTATTTTTAAAATTTAAATTATTTATTATATTTATTATACATAATCCAATGATAAAAACTAGCAATTAAATTCAAATTTATTACCAAAGAAATAAAATTCCAGTTAAAAAGTTTACGTTTTTATTTTTATTTTATTTAATTTTGATAAAAAAAATATTGATACTTGTTTGCTACTATTTTAAAAAATAGTACTCAGACCAGTGTTGGCAAGTGACATGAAATGATACAAATGATATTAGTAACATGTCACATGTCATTATATCATTTCAAAAGGCAAATGACAAATGATTGTCATTTAAAATATATCATGTGACCTGTAATATATTTCGCATATTTATTCTGTTAACTTTTTATTACATTAGATATTTAATTCAAGTTTATCATTGAACTAACATAAACTGGCATTTCTAAAGATTCATTAAACAAATTAAGTAGATTTCATTTATCTAATGGATTATCTACTGGATAAGTATCCTGCCCACCTACTACAAAATTATAAGTTTCTTCATTTATAACCATCATCGCTATCTAAATGATTTTCTTTGTCAACCGACAAAAACGCGAAAAAAAATTAAAATCTTTAGATTCATTTTGCATAAAATAAAATGTTATCACTTATTTTTTTTCCAAATTTAATAAACGAAATATGTTTATTAAACTATTTTGGGTATACGCGCCTAAAACAATTACCATTAAGAAATATTTTTGCCGCAAAATGGATCATCAAATGATAATGACATTATCATTTAAAAATGACACATGTCATTTTGTCACTTGTCATTTGTAAATGACATTTATTTTAAATGATACGAATTCTTATATCATTTTGATATCATTTGGGATCATTTAAAAATTAGCCAAATGACATTGTCATTTGCCATCACTGACTCAGACTGTATGACGTAGACATCAGTATCAATTCACAGCCCAAAAAAAATATGAGTCTCCAGCCAATATTTAATACAGACTGGGCCTAGCTACTCACTATAAAATAATATAATAAAATTAATAAATTATCTGCAGTGATAATATGTAGGTAGGTTTCTTGTCCTTTTATGATCGTATTGTATATTTAAAATAAATTGGTTTAATTTAAGATATGAATAAACTTTAATTATAAAAATCTTATAATTATTTCGTCTTTCTTAAAATTTTGATTTAAATGTGTGATAATATCTTATTCTGATACACAATCATCTTTTTCTAGGGATACTACTATGATAAAGACAAAAACTTTAAATATCTAAAAACAAAATAATATTTAGTTAAATATTTTCAATTTTAAGCAAATTTTTTTTTTTGTCATTATATTTTTCATACATGATATTCTCTGAGAAGATTCCTTCATTTTTGGTGGTAACATTATGCCATAAATCTCAAAATTCTAAAATGACAATTTAGTCTGATTCAAACAAATGAATTAATTGAATTAAAGATAATAATTCTATTTTTAATATATTTTAATATATTAAATATTATACATATAAACTTTCATGCGATTGACCTCTAGAATCTTAATTGATCTCTCCCATATTCATTATGGAATTCATCATTTCTTTTTCTTCTTTTTTTCACCAAGTAATCAGTATATTTATTAAACTATTAAATAGAATAAGAATGACAATGAGGCTGGTGATGAGAATGACAATAAAACTAGTGATAAGAATGATGATTGGGCATATTTACAAAATTAAGAAATTAAGAAAATTCGAATGTTAAAAATTTGTTTAAAAGATGTGAGAAAAAATGCAAAAAGAATAAGATGAGTAAATTGTAAAATATCCTTTTATAAATAAAATTTGGGAGATCATGAAAAAATAAAAAAAGGAGAACTCTTCCCTGAAACCGTCATGACCATTTTTTATTGAAAAAATATTTTTTATTTTTTTTCCGTAAGTTGACTGTTAGAAGGCCAACGGTCTCTACACCCTTCCTCCTTTTATTTAAAAATACACTTTAAAGCACTGGACTTGGTTGTCATATGTGCTAAACGAATATTTTCAGGGTTTTTCTTGAGTTCTCAATATTCCTTTGTCAGTGGCAGCGGTGGCAATAAAGTAACTGAGATATTATATTTGGAAAGAAAACTATACTACAGACTGAGGCTAGGCGAAAATACACTATGAGGATTTACCCAACCTACGACTCATCTATTAGATAAGTTTTCGACTCAAGGACCTTATACTTTTATTTTTTCTTTGCCTTTTTTTTAGGGCGTTCTTGAGAAAAAATACTTTTTGGTTTACCCCCATCTAATGATCGGCCTGTCACATGACCAAACATAAGGGGCTTTTTTGTTTGGTTCAATTATAGAATGATCTGCAGCCTAACATTTGGAACTTTCTGATTCGTCAGATACTACTAAGGGATGATTTGCTCTGGTCTCATTGAGGCGATGATTTGCTCTGTCTTAGTAGAGTACATAAGTTGCGCAGTTTCGTTCTTTATCAGAATATTACTACAGAAGTCTAGACGTGTCTTTACCTTGAGTAGTGTAGATGAATGATTCACTTGATACGATGGCGACTTTATATTGATGGAGAAAGGTCCCTACGGTACTAGCTATCTCTAAAAATCAAGGCTGGTTCCAGACTTCTTACATCTTCAGGTAACAGAGGATGGCTAATTATAAATCACACTCTTTTGAAATATTTCTAGATTTATTTACAATTAAATTCCTTTTTTTTACAATCCCTAAAAATTTTATGTTTTTTTTTTTTTCTTCGTAATTTGTTTTTTGTTTTTATTTTTATTTTTTCCTTATTAGGCTTTTGCTTTGTAGCCTTTTTTCCTTTTTATAATAACACTTCAAGTAACTCTTTGAGTCTCGGTTGCATATCTTATTTCTCTAGCCTAGATATTATAATTTTTAACAACCATAGTTACAGTTGAATTATTACATTTTTTCTTTTTGTTGTTGGTGGTGCTGGTGGTAAAAGGTTGTAACAATTTTTCTTCCGTAATAGAAAATTGGGATCTAAGATCCAGCATAGTCTATTCGATGAAGCTTCTTCAGAAGTGGTGAGGTGCTTTAATGCACAGGACTGTAAGGGGGTTTTACATGCATTGTATCTATACAGCGGAGTTTGTAAAGGACGTGGTAAATGTTAGTTTGGTCATCTGTCGGGAGCCAGTATCATAGTTTAGCTTTGTTTTATCCATAGTTGGTTATGGATATCTAGCCAAAACTTTACTGCAGACTAACTTGTTTGAGTATTTGTTGTAAATCTCTTTGTATTTTTCTTCGTCTTGTCAATAAAAATAAAAATAAAAATATAAATAAAATTTGGACAATTTTTTTTTTATTTCCTTTTTTTAAAATACTGATTAATTAGTTTGCATCATTAAATTTAAATATCATTCTTAAAATAATAAATCTTTGTTTATTCTCTTTGTTCTTAAAAAAAATCAGAATATTTTGTTCATCCCTTAAAAAAAAAATAAAAAATCAGTATATAATACATACAATGTGATTTGTATAAAAAAGTCATCTTGCATCGTTAAACAAATACTGATATAAAATTACTAATCATTATTCCTGTATAATAAAATTTAATTGTTAACTTTTTTTTCTTTCTTTAGAGCACATATTAGATATAAACTACCTTTATTTTTATTTTTATTTTTAAGTTTAAAATGCTAGTCATATTAAAACGTGTATAAAGTTTTTTTATTTTGTACGTGTTTAAGTAAAAAAGTAATACAAGGTAAACACGAAGTAATTTAAAAAATTCATAACAGATAATCATATAATTTAGTTCAAATTTCAAGATATAGCTATAATAGTTGGAGATTAATAACAGTAAAATGATAAATAAAAAAAGGAGTTAAAGGAGTTAAAGAATGAAAAGTAACTGATTATCTTTGATATTAATAATGACAGATCATTTTCTAAATGACCATCAGATATGATTAGTTTTGTATCATGTGGTGGCTGAATTTTATTTTTGTTATACTATTTACATTATTAAAAAAATGAAACTATGCCAAAACTATTACTAGTTGAAGTGATATAATGTACACGGAGTTTATAACCTAGAAATTGCCAATACACTTGTTCATTTTTAACAAGTTCAACATGTGATTGTGAAATTTTAGTTAAATTTAATTTGCAACTGGAAATGACAAAACGTATAAGATAAATCATGTGTGGAAACTTAGTTTACAAATTTATATTATTAAATCTCAATTATATTATCATTAAATTTCATCTAAATTTCTAATAAACTAATATTAAATTTTATATGCAAATCATTAATAAATCACAATTAAATTTCATGTAAACTATTTAAAAATAATATGAATAAAAAAATTTGATTATAGTTAAATGTAAATATGTTTGAAAAATAAACAACATTTCATTTTACTTTATCTTTGGTGTAATATAAATGTAAACAACATATAAATGAAATTTTTATTATCAAAAATAAAGTGAAAACTTAATGGAAACAGGACAAGTTTTCAAAAATTTCCAAAATTCAAATTTATTTGAAATTTGTGATAAATCTACTAGAAATGAGCCATGTGAATGAAGTTTCACAACTAGAAATTTGTAGTACATGGGCTTACTTCGATCTGTGTATATTAAAGTATTAATATATATTATGCCATCAAAATGCCAAAACTATTTTCGTTCAGCATTTTGGCAGTTTGGCAGTTTTGGCATTTCAGCATTTTTGGCTGCTTGCCGAAACCTAGTTTTGGCAATTTTGGCAGTTTCAGCATGCCAAAATTCATTAGTTTTGGCAAGCAACCTTATGTTATACGCTTAAAATAAATTCAATTTATATTGTGTAAATTGAATAATGAACATATGACCTGAGACCACATTTTAATATCTTTCAAAGTTATGAATATTTTATTATACTTTGAAAAACTTAGCAATAATTATTTACTTCAAGGCTATAAATATAACATAAATTTTAATTACATTTATGATATATTGGTTGATTAAATTTATTTTAAAATACTCAAATATTGTCAAGAATAATGCAAAAAAATAAATATCAAAAAAAATTTGTAATAAAGAAACATTTATAATAAATGATGATTTTTCAAATTGTTAAATTTTTGATATATAGTAAAAAAGCTAGTAAATGGCTCAAATAGCAAAAATGCGTGTAATTTACTTAAAACAAAACCAATTTTTATCATTTAAAATGTAAAATAAACTTGAATATTGGGACTACATTTTAGTATCTTTTGGGACCATGGTGCTTTTTTATTTTTTGAGAAAATTGAACTACAAATGTTGATTTTAAAGAAAAAATTTTATATTAAATTTATAAACTAAAAGTAACCCAAATTCACTGGAAATTTCTTGAATGTTATCAAGATAAATGAGAAAATGTGAATAAAAAAAAAAATTTTTTTTTAATAATATAAGGTATTTTATGCAAGATGACATAAATTTGTTCTTAACAAGTTATAAAAAAATATTTGAATTAAAAAAATATTGTTACAAACTTAATTGTAGAAAAATTACTAAAACAAATTTCATATTAATTTATTGTTAGTAAAATCTATGAGTTTCCAGCTTTCAAATAGTATTATGACCGATTTTTTAATTCCGGTTTTGTTTTGCAACACACTGTATATGTAACATCCGTAGTGTAGACTGCAAGTCTATTTTTTTGGAATGGAATTAATGGTTCATGAACCTGATATCACCTCGTTGCGTCAAATTTTCGAGTCTGATGAATGATGACCAGATTTTGTAATGCAGTCGAAGGTTAATTCTAAAATCAATCCTTGTCACTTATTTTATTATATCTGAAATTTGTCAAAAAGTTTTTCTTGCTTTATTAAATAAATTTATACAAATCATTGCGTTATATTCAATTCAATGATAAATTTGTTATTAAAGTGAATAAAAGTGATCGATCAAATGCACAATAACTTTCCGGTATTTCATTGTTCCTCAAAATTCGAAATGTGCCAAATTATCGTCAAGATCAATAGATTGTTGATTTTGAACAGTTAAAGTTGCAATCAGTTGATGACCTATGGTTATATTGTAGCTACGAGTATCAGTGATGATAAAGTGGGAAATTCCATTGACTGGAAAAGGTGGTACAACATTTCCAAGAAAATCTGCGATAGAAAATCCATTTGGGGGGTTCACCTTGGTGCTTGTTTGATGTGGTAACTTATCAACAAAAGATTATGATAATTAGCAGAGACTGTATGCCATGGCAATTTAGATAAATAAACACTTACAGTGCCATTTGTAAAATAGATCGTGGCACTTCCAGGGGAAACCTTTTCAATTCTGAGATCAAGATTCGCGTTAATATCAATTCCGTATATTGTATCATTAAGGTACGAAAACGAGCCGGCTTTTTTCATTTTTATTGTGAGTATGAATCGAAATAAAAAGAAAAAATTTCAGTAGAGATTTATCATGATTTTATTAAAATTAATGACTGATTTATATAATTTGAATTAAATAAACTCCGCATACTTTGTATTTGACTGACCTTCAATCATAGTTTGTAAAGTTTAATTAATGGTGATAATGCAGTGAATAATGCACAGTACTAATTTCGTCGATTATTGACCGAGTAGTGCAGGAAAATTTTTTTAGGATGATGTAATTCTTGTACAATGTTAAGAGTACAATATGAAAAATTTATACGGTGAATTGATTATTGTATAACGAAAAATCAAAGTTCCGGACGAGATTTACGCTCATAAAGTATGAATGAAATACACTTTTTTCAATTGTGGCTGTGCATTAAGAAAACAATTCCGGGACTTGCGAATGAATGATATTTTCTCGTAAGATTTCTGAGGGTTGAAAACAACATAAATTTTCGCGTAAGGCTAATGTTATTATCCATTGAATTTATCTTCCGACATTGCATGCCTCATACAAGTATAACTGATGACCGTTTTTTTTATCCAGAATATCGATGATTGGGACAATGGAACCGGACCATGGAGTGGGCTAATGCGTATTAATAGTGTGGGTAAGTGGTTTAGGCATTAGTATAGAAACGCCTATTCACTTTGTAAAACAAGTTTATGTATTACCGAATCTTGTAATTTATTTTTTTACATCAATAAATCAATAATTTGATGAGGATATTACCTCGTTTTTTATTATCTATGCTAACGAACTTTTGAATTATTCCATCTCATATAAAAATTATTATCAAACATGCAATCCATTGATTCATTGAGAGAATTAAATGCCAAGCTCTTAGTTGAGGTTGCAGAGTTTAGGAAGGAGAATGCAGAGCTTAGAAAGGAGAATACTGTGATCCCCGATCTTAGAAACAAACTCTCAGAGTTTGATGCTGAGAGAGCTGAATTTAAACGCAAGATTGCCGAGGCTCTAAGAACGACTGAGGAAGAGAGAACAAGACATGATGTCGAGAATGCCAAACTCAAAGCTATAATCGAGGAGTTGAAATCTGAGAATATTGAGTTTAGAGATAGACTCACGAAAGTGGAACAGAATCAGTTGCAAGATGACTCGGTCCCAAAGGGAAATAATACTCCTAACAACAACTCTTCTAACTTCAATTCAGGTGTAGACCACCATGAAAAATCATCACAGGAGAAAGAGATGGATAATTTCTTGGATGAGACACGCAAGAAGAGTGTCGGTGAAGATATTAGGCGACGCAATAGAAACTTCAGCGTGAATTAGCTAGCCGGGATGGTACCTCCAACACTGCTCATGTATCGGAAACTGTTAACAATGATGAGGAGTCGGATGAGCCAGAGATTAATACAAACTGTACTTCCTCGGAATTGTCTAGTGAAATAGAGACGGTTGTATCACAATCGGTCATTGCAGATAGTTCGCAAAACGAACAAATCCCCACGGTGGATTCGAAAGTGAGTCATGATATAAACCCGCGGTTACCATTGATAATAGGTTTTCTGAAAATTCTGAATTATCACGTGATATAAAATCCGTTACGAAATACGAAGCGTAACGCTTTTTCCAAAAATTCGGAATTGTCACATGAGGGACCGGAGGAAGAGACTATTGCCAATACTTCGACCAGCCTCTATCTGGAGAAAGAGACGAATGAACGAGCTTTGGCTACCGAATTCGTACAAGGTTTATTGAAGGAATTATTCTCTCCAGATAGCCAACTTCATACTATAAAATTTTCTTCTTCTAAAACCAAAAGCATCAAAAAACTTGCCAATTCATTCTGCCAGGCGAATGTTGCAAGAAATAAAACGATCATAGCAAAGCGATCAGAGATTACATTATGGCGTTTATTCTCCGAAAGGTTTGAAGATAAAGTCGTGGAGCTTAGGTCAAATGATAGGAATTAAGAAACTTATGGATCTGACTGCAAGAAAACAAATCTGTAATGAAATGAAGCCGTATCTCACAGATATTTCGTATGGATATTTACGTGTAATGACCTGTAGAGCAAGAAAAATCAATAAGTTATTTGGGTATGAATATGATCCTGTAACTTAAAAAAAGATAAAAGGTATAGGCGAACATATGATTCAGCGGGTCACTTGTAGTGCTTATAGAATCTCAAGTCTCACTAATCCCCAAATCAATTACATTATAGAACAAGTCATTCAAAAACTACCACTAGTGATCATCAGAGTCATGTGAACGAAATCTCTGAGACCGTAGCTACTACTTCAGCTCACGATTCAGATGATAATTTTAGCAACACATTGGTTACAGATTATTTTAAGTCAGATAATGAATCCAACTCTGATGCCAATAAATCTGATTCCGATGTATATTTCAAATCCGATGACTTTGACTCTGATGTTGAGTATGATCACGAACTTCATGAAAGGATCATGCATGAAGAAATGGCTCAATTAGCGAAGTTAGAGGAAAAAACACCAGATGATTTTATAGATTATTTCCCTGATGAGGAGCATGAAACATATTTTGATGATCCCGCACCTGGTGAGTGCCTAGAAGAATTATTGGGCGAATCAATTACATTGTAAATAGCTGAAAGGCGCAGTCGATATTGGTAAAATTCAATAGGGTGATATAGGATCTGCATATATATATTAACATTTATTTTTTTCTCTTTAACTCGATTTTGCATGTCATGTCTCTGGCCACACTATTATTATACCAGTAAAACAATATTCAGGTATGAATACTTTTCCAGCAATTATTATTTTCGTGTATGGGATTTGGAAATATCTCTGCTGATCATGAAATCATTTTTATCAATTTGCAGGGGATTATAAAATGACAAAATGTAGTACATAATTGCTGGTGAAAATCTGGGAAATGTTTTCTCCTGCGAAATTTACAAGTGCTATAAAAACTCGTCTTTAGCCCTGATATTCACTACGCTTATGATCGGTATATGTTAGCAGTGGACGGATATGGAGAACCAAGTGAACTTAGTTAATACAGAAGCGATCAATGGCTCCTATATGTTCATTGACTGATATGGAAATTGATGATTTGGAAACTCTAACAGAGCAGAATTCAAGTACTGCACAGAAAAAACGTTCTAGTGAGTTTGCTTTTGAGAGAGATTCAAATAAAAAAGTGAAGCAGATTAATAGAAATGATTCCTCTACATTGAAAAAACTAATTATAGAGTTGACTTCTCCTGAGTCTCTAGAAGATGGTTTCTCTCAAGACCCCCTTATCATTTTGCAGTCAAGTATCTCTGAGATGGACATAAACTTGCTTAATTTTCTTGATTTATAATAAGATTAGTACTGCTGAAGACAATCTCTGAAGAACCACTTATGATTTACTTTGATGCTATTATAATTTTGGCCAAGCCATTAAGCAGTTGTTTGATCATTTTAGGAAAACTTGTAATGAGGATGTATCTAATGATAAAGTTAATGATAGAATCATGAATCAGATTTCTATGCATGATAAATTTACCAAGACTAATCTTCAAAAAAGAAAGGAAAGGGGGTTTCAGGCTCTTTAGTAATGTTGGTGATATAGAAGTAATAAATTTACTAACAATTTTGTTATAATATTACCAACTTTTTTGTTAAGTTTGGCTATTTTATTTTGAATCTAAATTGTTCGCTTATAAACTTGAGTTGAACTTGAGTTGAACTTGAGTTCAACTTGAGTTCAACTTGTGTTCAACTTGTGTTTAATTTGTGTTTAACTCAATTGCTCAAGATCTTTATAAATTGTATTGTAAATCTGTAATTGTTTAATTATTAAATATGTAAATTGCGATTATAGGTTTGTAATTATTCATTATTTAAATTATTTTAATTTTTTTCAAATATAATATTTGATAAATAATCAGAATTACATTAAAGAATTCTAAAAAAACAATTTTTCCAAATGAACTTTTGGAAATTTCTCTATTAAAAAATGCCCTAAATGATCCTTTAGTTAAAAAATTTTCAAAACCAATTTCTTAAACAAACTCAGTGATTTTTTTGGCATATTTAGAGTGTCAATTATCTCAAATTCAAAAAGAAAATTTAACCATCATTTTACCTATTTAGGATATTATTACATATTTATTTAACCCTAAAGAAAACTATATTCAACTACCCAAATATTATTGATAAATAGGTCAAACTAGAGATTTTTTAAGGCCAAATAATAGTAGTTTTATTAACATTTTTATTTATAGTAATGTGCATATTATAATATTATATAAATTTTAATCTAATATCTATCTATCTATATATTATCACTTGTTATTATTCATATTAATCTATCTACCATTTATCCACAACCATCATCTACACAATCATGTATCCTAAAAAAATCCTAAATTTGCATCATATGAGAGTCAAAAGGCAATCTAAAAAAAAAATAAAAAACAAATTCATAAATTTATAATTCATGAAAATAAAAAATTAAAATCAATAAAAACATACCATAAATCTGTATATCCAAAAATCTTAAAGAACAAAATGCTAAAAAAAAAAAAAATAAAGAAATATTAAAAATATTTTTAATTAACTAAAAGTAAAAATAATCAGTTTCACAATAAGTGAAACTTACCATTTTCATTTTCATATTTGCTTGAAACTTATAATATATTTTTAATTAGAAATGTTTAAAAAATATATTAAATTTTGCAATACAATTTTTACGAAACTTACTATTTAAATTTGCAAAAATTCAGTTATTAAGAAAAGTTTGAGTGAACTTTTTTTAGATCACATGAATTATATGTTATATTATTTTAAAAAAAGTTTAAGCAAACTTTTCCTAGATCACATAAATTATATTAAAGTGAATTAAAAGACTCACCAAAAAAAAGACAACAAACAAACTATTAGAAATAGTTTATTAAAAAAGATAAGTATTTTTAAAAAAAGTCAGGTCTATACCTATTACATGTCAAGAACCTCCTTAAATAAAATAACCTGTCATTATTCTGAAGTTTAAAAACAAATAAAAATATCTAAAAAGAAGAGAAAATGAATATTAGAAATCATTTATTAAGTAAATAAATTTAAAAGAAAAAAAATATTATAATAACTTATCTAAAGATCATGTAACAGATCAAAGTTATCTGTTTATAAAAAAAAGAAAAGAAAACAAATGTTAGAAATCATTCGTTAAGTAAATTTAAAAGAAAAAAATCAACTTACCTAAAGGTCATGTTCAAAAGAATGAGGTATCTGCTTATAAAAAAAAAGTGAAAATAAATATTAAAAATCATTCGTTAAGTAAATTTAAAAGAAAAAAATATTACAACAACTTACTTAAAAGTTATGTTCAAAGGATCGAGATATCCACCTATAAAAAAAAGAAGAAAAAATAAATGTTAGAAATTATTTAAGTAAATTTAAAAAAAAAAAATCAACTTACCCAAAAGTTACGTTCAAAGGACTGAAGTGTTAGCTTATAAAAAAAAAAAGTGAAAATAAATGTTAGAAATTATTCATTAAGTAAAAAAAATATATATATTACAATATTAACTTTGATTACTGAAGTCCATTATCAAAGAACTGAAAGGCTACATAAAAAAAGAAGAGAGAGAAAAGAAGACAAAAATTGGAAAAACTAGAAAGGAAATGAAAGGAAGTAGCAGAAAGGATGAAATGAAAAGAAAAATGAGAAAAAAAAGGAAAAACAAAGGTTAAAAGTTAAAAAAAATTGTAATTTAATTCAATGATCATTAATTATCATGATCAATCTATTTTTACAGTTTTCTAAACTATAATTTTTTTAGGTTGCTAGACTTCTTGGATAAACCAGACTTGGGAATGTAAGTTAAAAAGAGTGAGAAATTTCTTTTAATATTAAAGAAACATTACTAATGTTTCTTTCTTTATTTTTTTTTAGGTCGTTGACCTTCTTGGATAAACCAGACTTGGGAATGTAAGTTAAAAAGGATGGATGATTTTTTTTAATATTAAAGAAATGTTACTAATGTTTCTTTCTTTATTTTTTTAGATTGTCAGACTTCTTACAAACCAAACTTGAAAAATGTAAGTTGAAAAAGATGGTAATTTTTTTTTTAATATTAAAGAAATATTATTAACATTTCTTTCTTTATTTTTTTTGGGTTGCCAATTTTCTTGGATAAACCAGACTTGAAAAATGTAAATTGAAAAGAATGGTGATTTTTTTATATTAAAGAAACGTTATTAACATTTCTTTCTTTATTTTTTTAGGTTTTTAGCCTTCTTGGATGAACTGGACTTGAAATATAAGAAGGGAGAGATATTTTTTGAATATTAAAGAAACAGTTATAACGTTTCTTTATTTATTTTAGGTTGCAGTTTTCCTTGTTCCTCTTAATTTTAATAGGATCTTGAACAATACTAATATAATTCACAAATGAACTGCATGCGTTTACTATTAACTTTACGCAACTTTTTTTTTATGGTAACGCTACACAAACTTACATCTTAGTTAAAAAAAAATTTTTAAATTTATAAAAGAATTATTCGGTATAAAGGCAGAGTCATGTGACTTGCCGATCTAATCAGATAATCTGAATATCTGATCTTTTTTTAATTCAGTTTATTTTTATAGTGTTGTCAGATAAAAAGCATGACCAGACTTTTGGGATTAAGGTAAGAGAGGGTTGGGGAAGGTGTTTTGTTGTTTTTTTTAATTAATTAAATTATTAACTTTTTTTTTATTTTTTTGTAGTGTTACTAGATAAAAAGCGTGACCAGACTTTTGGAATTAAGGTAAAGAAAGGTGGAGAAGTGTTTTTCAGTATTTTTTTTTAACTAAACTTTTTTTTTTATTTTTTGTTCTTTTTTGTAGTATTGCCAGACAAAAAGCATGACCGAACTTTTAAAATTAAGGTAAGTGAGTGTTGGGAGAGATATTTCATTATTTTTTTAATTAATTATTAACTTTTTTTTTATTTTTTGTAGTGTTGCCAGACAAAAAGCATGACCAGACTTTTGGAATTAAGGTAAGGGAGAGTTGGAGGAGGTGTTTTTTATTATTAATTAATTAATTATTTTTTTTTTTTTTTTGTAGTGTTGCCAGATAAAAAACATGACCAGACTTTGAGAATTATGGTAAGAGAGAGTTAGGAAGGTGTTTTTCATTGTTTTTTTTTAATTAATTAAATTATTAATTTTTTTTTCTTTTTTGTAATGTTGCCGGATGAAAAACATGACTGGACTTTTGAAATTAAGGTAAGGAAGGGTGGGAAAGTATTTTTCAGTATTTTTTTGACTAATTAGTTAATTTTTTTTTCTTTTTTGTAGTGTTGCCAGACAAAAGACATGACTGGACTTTTGGAATTAAGGTAAGGGAGGGTGGGTGTGATGTCTTTCTTTCGTTGTTTTTTTTTAACTAATTAATTAATTATTTTTTATTTTTATTTTTTGTAATGTTGCCAGACGAAAGGCACGACCAGATTTTTGAAATTAAGGTAAGAGAGGATGGGTGAGGTGTCTTTCATTGTTCTTTTTTTTAACTAATTAATTATTTTTTTTTATTTTTTGTAGTGTTGCCAGGTGAAAAACATGACCGGACTTTTGGAATTAGGGTATTAAAAACTGAAAAAGAATAATAAAAATAAATAAATTTGGTATAAAATACCAAAAAAAAGTGAAAAAATAAATAAAATAAAATAAATTTTAGTAAATACTGAGTAATTTACATTTACTGAAATTAGTATTTTTTAAAAATAAATCCATATATATCTATTATAAACTCTACACAAACATAATATGTGAGTTACTCCCAAATTGACCGATCTACGCAAACTCAATTTGTAGGTTTAAAAAATAACTTCATATAAACTTTATGCAAACCTGTATATGAGTTATATTAGTATTATTCAGGATCCTATTTTAACATGATTACAATTAAGAAAAGTTTGAGCAAACTTTTCCTAAACTTGTATTATAAATAACTGTAACTTTTTTATTAATTTATTGTAATAAAATATGTAATAAAATAAAAATATTAATAATAATAATTATACTTTTAAATACTTTACAAAAAATTTATAACTTAATAATGTATTTAACAAATAAGACAATAAAAATTTTTTAACTGCATTAAATGAATTAAAAATTTCTAAAAAAAAAAATCTATAAAGAAAGTAAATTCTAAAAAATTTTTTAATATGTTATATAATATGAAATCTAGCATATTAAAATTTGTATCACATATCAGATACTCAATATATATAAAATAGAACTGTGCTTAATATTAAAGCTCCACATGAGCCGGCTCAAGTCAAGCTACAGTCTAGCTTGGCTTGGCTTAAAAAAAAAAAATTCTGGCTTAAGCCAAAATGAGTCAAGCCACAAAAAATCTTGACTCAACTCATTCAAGCCAAGCTGAACCATGAAAAATTCTGGCTCAAGCCAAGTTGAGCTCAGAGTTAAGCCAAGCTGAGCCATGAAAAATTCTGGCTTAAGCCAAGTTGAGCTTGAGCTGGCTCAAGCTGGCTCAAGCATTATTATCAAAAAAAAGCGTTTTTATATGTAAAGTTACAAAAAAAAAAATACCAGAACTAATAGTCCTGGCTTTTCTATTTATAAAATTGAAAAAAAAAAATGCCAGAACTAATAGTCCTGACAGGACCCCGAATAATACTAATATAATTTACATACAGGTTTGGGTAGAGTTTATATAAAATTACTTTTTAAACCTACAAATTGAGTTTGCGTAGATCGGTCAATTTGGGAGTAACTCACATATTATGTTTGTGTAGAGTTTATAATAGATATACATGGATTTATTTTTAAAAAATACTAATTTCGGTAAATTAAATTACTCGGTATTTACCAAAATTTATTTTATTTTATTTATTTTTTCACTTTTTTTGGTATTTTATACCAAATTTATTTATTTTTATTATTCTTTTTCAGTTTTTAATACTCTAATTCTAAAAGTCTGGTCATATTTTTCGCCCGGCAACACTACAAAAAATAAAAAAAAATAATTAATTAATTAGTTAAAAAAAATTATCGAAAAACACTTCCCTCACCCTCCCTCACCTTAATTCCAAAAGTCTGGTCATGCTTTTCATCTGGCAACACTACAAAAAAATAAAAAAAAGTTAATACTTAATTAATTAAAAAAAAATAACAAAACACCTCCCCCAACCCTCCCTTCCTTACCTTAATTCCAAAAGTCTGGTCATGCCTTTCGTCTGGCAACACTACAAAAAATAAAAATAAAAAATAATTAATTAATTAGTTAGAAAAAAACACTGAAAAACACTTTCCACCCTCCCTTACCTTAATTCCAAAAGTCTGGTCATACTTTTCATCTGGCAACACTACAAAAAGTAAAAAAAAAGTTAATACTTAATTAATTAAAAAAAAATAACGAAATACTTCCCCCAACCCCTCCCTTACTTTAATTTCAAAAGTTCTGTCATGCCTTTCATTTGGCAACACTACAAAAAAATAAAATAAAAATAATTAATTAATTAGTTAAAAAAAACACCAAAAAACACTTTCCCACCCTCCCTTACCTTAATTCTAAAAGTCTGATTGTACTTTTCATCTGGTAACACTACAAAAAGTAAAAAAAAGTTAATACTTAATTAATTAAAAAAAACAACGAAACACCTCCCCCAATCCTTCCCTTACCTTAATTCCAAAAGTCCAGTTGTGCTTTTTGTCTGGCAATACTACAAAAAATAAAAATAAAAAATAATTAATTAATTAGTTAAAAAAAACACTGAAAAACACTTCCCACCCTCCCTTACCTTAATTCCAAAAGTCTGGTCGTGCTTTTTGTCTGGCAACACCACAAAAATAAACTGATAAATGAGATCAGATATTCAAATTATCTGATTAGATTGGCAAGTTACATGACTCTGCCTTTATACTGAATAATTTGTTATAGCGTTAACAGCGTTTTGTATTATAAAATCACAAAAAAAAATGCTAAAACTATTGGTACCAGCATTTTTTATTCATAAAATTGCAAAAAGTGCCAGAACAAATAGTTCTGGTATTTTTTATATATAAATTTGCAAAAAAAAATGCCAGAATTATTAGTACTGGCATTTTTTACATATAAATTGTAAAAAATTGCTGAGCTTAATTTGGCTTATGAGCCAGCTTGAGCTTTTCAAGCCAAGTCCACTACCAGTTTGAATTTATCAAGCCAAGCCTAATACCTGACTCAAGCTTTTTCAAGTTAGCTTGTGAGTCACCAAGCCAATTTAATCATGGCTTGGCTTGGCTCAGCTTGAAAAGCTTGAGCCAGCTTGCAAGCTGGCTCACCTCATGCGGAACTTTACTTGATATATATTAAATAATATATTAATAACTAATAGTTTAGATATCAGGTTTTAGTAATTAGACATATTTTGAAGTGGAATAAATTGGGTATCTAATATGTAAAAATACCTGATATTTATCTGATTAACTACCAATATATAAGTCTTTGATATATACCTAATAGAATTGATTTTGACTGATATACCCATAATATCTATAATGCTAGTATTATATTATCTATGTTATCCATATTATCCATACTTATATTCATATTATTCATGTTAGTATCTATATTATTCATATTATCTGCATTATCTGTAGATAATATAGATATAGATAATCTGTTTATTTTTTTTAAAATTATCTGTATCCAGACTTAATTTTTACATAAATTATGAATATTGAATTTTTATTATAGATATATATTTACAGATATATGGATACACAGATTCAAACTCTAAAAAAACCTATAAAATTAAAGTTTAACAATAAAATTTACATAATATTATTAATTAAAATTTTCTTTTTTTAGCAATGCTGAATTTTAGTTTTTAAAAATATATATGATATTAAATTTACTTAATTATAAAAACATGAGACAATATTAGTATTTTAACATAGTTTTAAGTTTAACATTTCTAACATAATTATTTTAAAAATAAATTTTGATAAATTACTTGAAAATTGCTTAACATTAAGAATTTGATTTACAATAATAGTTTCTTGGTATATATTAGTAATTTCACTGGTTCTAAAGCAGAATTAATCATTAGATTTTTTTAAAAATAGTTTAATACATAATTATTATTAATTAAGAAATACCAGATAATTTTATTGTCTAATATATGATTTTATGCTTGATATATGATTTATTATAATCATCATTTATCATAAAAAATCAAAATATTATTAACGTTTTTTATAATTTTTTAAATACATATATAATTAGTTACTGATTTTATATTTTAATTAAAAAATATTACAAAATAAATTTACAATATAAAGAAAGATATAAAATGTAAAATTATTTTTTATATGTATTAAATTTACAAATATGAATTAATATAAATTTGCATATTTATGCATTATAATTTACAATAATCTTATATTATAATCTTATAAGATATGCATGTAAAAGAATTTTCTGATAAAATACTTTAATGCATTATATTATTAGTTATTGATTTTAATATTTTTTAATAAATTAATGAAATTGCTTTCAGAAATTTCATAAGATACTGGAAAATAGTAGGGATAGGTATGGTAATAGGATAGATCAATTCTACACACATGGAAGTTTTTTTTTATTTATTTATACTTAAAGATCATGTAATAACTCTACAATAATACAATTTCAAGAAATCAATAACTCATTGAACTTATTTGTTATTTTGCATTGATAGTAAATTTATATGTGCTATTTTCCTGCAAGCAATAAAAAAAAAGATTTTATGTAAAAAAAAACCATGAAATAGCTTATATCGTAATCATAACCATTTTATAAATTATTGAATACCGATCTTGATTTTTTAAGGACAAAATTCCAATAGCCGTAATTATAATTCGGCAATGAAAAACTACCTCTAAAATTCGAATTATTTATTACAAATAAAAACTTGTATAGCAATCGGAATTTTTGTATGTAAAAAGAGAGGGGAGGGGGGATACTATGTATATGGTGGTCCGTCTGAGTTTTGAAAGTATTGCTCTTGAAGATTGTTTCATATATGTAATATGATTTAGTTAAATATCTTACCAAGATGCGGGCTATTTCGGTGAGATGTACCAATTATATTTTGATTTTTTGATTATCAAAAAGAAAAGATTTTTCCAGCAACTAGCACGATTTATTGCTACAAATAAGACAAAAAATGGGTTCTTTTTCAATAATAAAGAAAAAATTTACTAATACAAAATTAGTGATCTAACTCGTGGTATTTTTTTTTGAATAACATTTTAATAATTTTGTATATTCAATATATTAATTAGATCAAAGTTCATGTCGTACATACAGTATATCACAAATATAAGATCGGCCGACTATCCGAGTAATAAACTGGGGAGACTAGTCAAGGAGGATATACAATATTTCAATTTTCAGATATATTTTGACATTATTTTACGCGCAAAACTTTATTTTTAAGCTTAAACTCAAAATAAAGAAAAAAAAAAAAATAAAAAGGAAAATTAACTAAATTTTGTGCTTCATACTGATGTAAGAATCACATTATTTTGATCTATTATTAATCTCTTTTTTTTCGATTTGTTTCGTCACATTTTCGTAAACCATAAATAGTCACAAATCGCGTCGCGTCTAATTTATTTGTTTAAAACACATTTTTTAAACAATTAACTCACATGCACATGTATCTCGATCATCTTTATTAAAAACTCCGATATCCTAAGTCATACCACATAATTTTTAATTTAACTTATTTGGCATTGCGTCAAAACACTCAAAACATTTTAGAATTCTAACCAATCAATTACGTGATCTTGGTTACATCATGTGTTCATCATGTTAAAAAGTATAAATAAACGACCATATCTTTTATCTGCTCGTTTTCTTCAAAAAAATTTTTTGAAAAAAAAAACACCTAAAAAATGATGGCTACCAAGATTGCGTATAGAACACAAAATATGATTACAACTACGGAGGATAAAACTTTGGCAAAAAATCCTCCCAGGGATAAAAAGAACAGGAAGACACCTAATAACCCTAATAAAGAAAATGTCACTAATAAGATTAAAGGTAAAAAAGACGAAAAGAAAGATGAAGTCGTTACAGTTAATCCACAGAAACATGTCGAGATCGAAGATGAACCTCTAAGACCAAATCCACAAAAACATGTTGTCGAAATCGAAGATGAACCTTTATTAAGACCAAATCCTAGAAGATTTGTTTTATTCCCCATACAGTTTCATGAGGTACGTATTTTACTTAATCAAGTCGAGATAAAGATGCGTAAAAAATGTAACCGTAATCATCAAATATTATGTAGATCTGGAAGATGTACAAAAAGGCCGAGGCTTCATTCTGGACCGTTGAGGAAGTTGATCTTTCCAAAGATATGAATGATTGGGAGTATAAACTTAACGATGATGAAAAATTCTTTATTTCTCACGTTTTGGCTTTCTTTGCCGCCTCGGATGGTATTGTCAATGAGAATTTGGTGGAACGTTTTAGTAATGAAGTCCAAATTCCAGAAGCAAGATGTTTCTATGGATTTCAGATCATGATCGAAAATATCCATTCAGAAATGTACTCTCTCTTAATTGATACTTATATCAAGGAGCCATCTCAAAGAGAATACTTGTTTGATGCCATCGAGACTAGTAAGTTTCGAGATTTTTAAAAAATTTATTTGGTTTTATCAGACTATTTATCCAACCGATCCTTTTATAGTCCCTTGTATTCGAAAAAAGGCGGATTGGGCTCTTCGATGGATTTCAGATAAGGAATCTTCGTTTGCTGAACGTCTTGTAGCGTTTGCCGCTGTTGAAGGAATATTCTTTTCTGGGGCTTTTGCGTCAATCTTTTGGTTAAAGAAAAGAGGAATGATGCCAGGATTAACTTTTTCCAACGAACTAATTTCTCGAGACGAAGGGTTACATTGTGATTTTGCATGTCTGTTATTCTCTCATCTTCGCTCACGACCTTCAATAAAAACTGTCGAAGCTATTATAACAGAAGCGGTTACGATAGAACAAGAATTTTTAACAGAGGCGTTACCAGTTAATTTAATTGGTATGAATGCGAATTTAATGAAAAAATATATAGAGTTCGTAGCCGATAGATTATTGGTAGCACTTGGCGGAGTTAAATATTATAATTCAGAGAATCCTTTTGATTTTATGGATCTGATTAGCTTACAAGGTAAAACCAATTTCTTTGAAAAACGCGTGTCGGATTATCAAAAGGCTGGAGTTATGAGTAACAGGACTTCTATTGGGAATAATCCTGCCGATAATGTGTTTACCCTTGATGCTGAATTCTAATGGTTTGGTATCTGATGATTTGAGTGAAAAGTCTTCGGTAAGGTGGGATGTTTCTTTTTTATTTAGATATATATTACTACCAATTGTATGTATTATTATTATTATAGGTGAGGAGATGGATATTTTTACGTTTGTATTTTAATAAAAGAAAAAAGAAAAAAAAAGGATCGTTCATTAGAATTTTTTTTAATTAGTTTTAGTGATTTCTTTTAATTATTTCTCGAAGTTGTGATTTGTCTTTTTTTAAATAAACTTATTGATTCTTATTGACTCTTAGAATAAAAAAAGTGCTTTTACGTACAGTGCGTAAGAATATTAAAATTTTAACGTTGATTTATAGGTATTAATCTTTTTAAAAATAATATGGATATTTTGAAATACTTAAAATATTTATTATCGTACACATTGGATTTCTTAATAACCAATAAACTAAATGAGTCAAAATTTTAAAATATTATAGAATGAACAATGAACACCCTCACTATAACATATTTAATTTTGATAATATTTTGATCATTAAATTATTGAGAAAATCAGCGTAAATTAAGAATTTATTTCTTTTAGTGATGAGTTTCCTTAACAACTATTAACCTGTCTCATGAAACTAATGAAAAATTTAACATTATATTGCGCACATATATAATAATAATTCGCATTAAGTTTCTCAAAGAAATTTTTGATTTTATTAAATGCTATTTATTTTTATTTTTTTTATTTTTTTTTTTAAAATGATGATATTTAGCCAATAATGTTGATTAATTCAAATTTAATCATTTAATTGATATATTGGTTATACTTGGCCAAATGTTATTAAAAGAAAAATTAACAAATAGAAGTTTTTTTTTTTTTTTGAACATATTAAATAGAAAGTAAAAAATAATAATATGAGATATATACAATATTTCCATTTTATAAATAAATAAATTCATTCTTTTATTTAATCAATTTTTATGATATATAACGCAACTTTTTTTTTTTTTTTCATCATACTATATTTCTTCTACGTGTCTTTTTATAATAAATAAAAATACATGATAGATGACAATGATTATATTAAAGTGTAAATAAATAAATGCTTTTATTATGGAAAACCATTTTTTATTTTCTTCAACCTTTTTTTTTTTTTTTTTTTTTTTTTTTAACAAAATGACTTCATGCACATTTACAAGAAAATATATATGCAAAACCGAAAAAAAAAATATGCAAAAAAAAAATCAAAAATAGGTAATATAATATATAATAAAATATACGTAAAAAAACAAAGGAAAAAAAATATATATCTAAACAAAAAAAGAAATTCAAAAAAAAAAAGAAACTGTACAAGTGTTAATAAAATAATACCATTCACACAATTTAAAGAAATCTTTTTACAAAGGGAATATTGTTTTTTTTCCAAAAAAAAAAAAAAAAAAATTGTGAAAAAAGATGTAAATAACACGAATAAAACTATGCACAAATGACAAATACTCTTAAATAACTACATTATGTATAAAAAAAAAAAAAAAATATTATATATATATATATAAGCATAAAAGAAAAATTATTAGTTTTTTAATCGAAAAAAAAAACAAATTCATTGTACTTTTTGTTTCTACACGATTAATGTCAAATATTTTTGTAAGATAATTAGTCAATCATCATAAATTCTACTGTATATATATATATAAAAAAAAAGAAACTATTTACTGAAATATGTAATTACTAAAAAAGGGTCCAAAAAATAAATATTCACAAATCATAACCTTCAATAATTATATGCTCTTTGTTGAACTGGTATATGACCTCCTGGAACTCCATTCGAGAGCGGGTGATGTACACTACCTCCATACCCACTTGGCTGAGACTGTGGATCTAAAAATCTCGTTAATGGTTCTCTCAAAATATTATTCGTTGGATTACTATTTATTGGAGGACCAACAGGTTCTGAAGGTGCTTGATGATGATGAGGGTGGTGGTGATGTGGTGTTGATATTCCTGATATACGGTTTGATCCACTTTGTGGTTGATGGTAATGACTTACAGATGGGCCTTGTGGAGGTTGTCGTGAAGGATTCATTATAGGAGGAGATTGAGGTTGTATCTGTGGTGAAGCAGATTTCCCGTATTGATGATGAGGAGCTGACATATATACAGGCGGAGGTTGACTGGGTTGTGATACAGGATGATAATGAGTATGTGAATGTCCATGGTGTGCATGGGTTTGATCTGACGGATAATGATGATGATGATGCGTATGTGTATTATGCGAATTTGAAACATGATGATGATGGTGTGGCTGTGGAGCAGATTGAATCGGGGGTAGAGATGTTGATGGTCTTGAAGTTGAAGGTAGTGTAGTAGTTAATCCATTTGATAATGATACATGTCTTTGTGATGGATGTTGGTTAGCAGGTAATATATTCGGTAAAGAATGCTTTTGTGTTGGAGCAGTGGTATTTGGAGGTAATAAATTAGGATTAGGTAAATTGGGTGAACTCATTGAATGACGATGAGATGTGTGTGATTGTGGTGGTAGTGGTTGATGCTCATCTACTGGTGGAGGTGGTCCATTAATATGTGTTGAAGGATAACCATGTGAACCATTACGCGATCCTGTATTAGCATTTAGATGTGAATGCATGGATGGTTCTGATATCCTACGCGGTGGAACTCCTGAATTTACGGACTATACATACATATGTTTTAGTAATCTAATATAGTTAAATTTTAAAAATGTAGATTTATTATCGTATCAATATACCTCTGAAGAATGAATATATCCTGTATTAGGTTGTATTGGAGGATAACCCGGATGTTGTGGTTCACGAGAATTATACATATTACCATTTATTTGTGGTTGATGATGAGATATCATCATTCCATGATCATTATTCAATGGAGGAGAGCCATTTGGTATAACTTGTCTACTTGATATATTCTGTGGAGGTTGCGACTGTAAAGGACCATCTTTAGTTTTAGCATTTTCCTGTTAAAATGAATAATAAGAAATATATTTTAATAAAAGGTTATAAATTAAGAATAATTGAGTATATTTGATAAATCCAACGATTATATTTAAACTCTCGTCGGATTTAAAAAAAAGAATCAAAATAATAAAAAAGAAAAAGAAAAAAAATATAATAATAATAATAATATAATAATAATATAATAAAATAATAATAATGAAAGAAAAAGATTACGGACATTCGTATAAATCATGTAAGAGATGTAAGCGTGCGGGGCATTCCGTTTCATTTTCGGATCATGCTTCTGTTGCAAAAATGAATTGATCGATCACATATCATTCCAAAGAATGAAAAAAAAAAGAAACGACTGATAGGGACAAAAAAAAAAGGGTAAAAAGAATTTTATTTAATAAAGTGATACACGTACCATATGATAATATTTCTTGCTAAACGCGCTATTTTGTCCACGTAATGGTGGCATTTGATGTTGTTGTTGCAACATTGTTGGAGGAGGTTGTTGTGAAGGCTGTGGCGGTACATCCTAACAATTATAACAAGTTTTAATTTTAGTCCGGAGCACTACATAATACTAAAGCAAAGTTTTATGATATGTTACCGTATGAGTTCCTATCATTCCACCAACTCCTGCACCATGTCCATGTGAATAACCGTTAGGAACATTAACAGGCGGTCCAGTAGGAGGAGAAGGAGCTTTGATTGATTGATAATTTAATTTTTGTGGGTCACCATTAAATGAGGGTGAACCTCCGCTTTTCTGTATTGGCATCGAATGATTGTTATTCATATAACGATTATTGGAAATATCTGGTTGTGATGGTGGGACATTATGCGGTGATCGATATGATTGTGAATGTTGTGAATGCTGTGAATGCTGTGAATGTTGTGAGTGTTGTGCACGATTCCATTCCATATGATTCGTGTTAGCTATACAAATTGTATAATTGTTTAAAGTTTTTAAATCATTGTTAACTTAGATTATTAAAAATATTTTGATCTATATATAATTTCCAAGATTATATTCTTCTTTTCATACATTTGAAAAGTGAAAAGTGAAAACAAACCTGATGCTATCTGAGGTATCTGAGGAGCTATAGGCATCGGAGCGGATATTGGGGCTATTGGGGTTACTGCTACAGGGGCCATTGGAGCTATTGGGGTTATACGATTTGCATTTCTCTCTTCACCTAATTGTTCTCTTACATCGGTCAATTTTGGAACATTCGTTGAAAGTTGAGAGAATTGACTTGATTGATTATGTAACTTTGGCCTTGCTGTTAATTTAAATCACATGACATTTTTAGTAATAAGTATATTATAATATATGCTGAAAAGAAGTAAAAAAGAAGAAAAACGTACTGAATTCATTTGAATCGGAAGGTCTACGTTTCTGAGGGCTCCCTCTTTTTTGAATCATTTTTGAATTCGACATTTTTGGAATAGAGTTCGTGGTAACTACCAATGGTATTGGACCGCTCTATTTTTAGAATGTACGAAGGAAAATCACGTGAGCAAAAAGATCAAAAAAATGAATCAAGAATGATTATTCGAATTTAACTTACGGATGGAGGAGGTCTCTTTGCATGAGGGTATTTTCTCGAATTATAAGGACCATTATTATAATCTATAATTGGTTGATTCTGTATCTGATTATTATTTGCGTTTATATCACCATTTCTAATATCTTCTGGATATGTATCATGGTGATTATGCTGATATTTTTGTTGTGATGTATCCTAAACGGATAATTAAGATAATTAAGTTAAATGAGATAAATGAGATAATTGAGATAATCGAGATAATTTAGATAAATTAGATAATTAAGATAATTTAAGATAATTTAAGATAATTTAAGATAAGACTATTTAAACGCGAAAAAGAAACAAGATATTAACCATCGATGATCTGCTCGAAATGGAATGACCAGACTCTGATGAAGTTGATTCGTCACCTAAATTGAATATAAGTCCAAATTAATCAAATTAATCAAATTAAATCAAAAATTATCAAAATCGAAAAAAACTATAATTTGATAAAGAAATCTTAAATAATACTAAGAATAATACTAACCACACATTAATGATTCAATTGACATAGAATTACTTTTTGCTCTAGGTCTTTGCTA
Organism: Rhizophagus clarus; assembly: GCA_015698045.1. Lineage (NCBI taxonomy): Eukaryota > Fungi > Glomeromycota > Glomeromycetes > Glomerales > Glomeraceae > Rhizophagus > Rhizophagus clarus. The sequence continues at coordinate 190,966 of BLAL01000160.1, forward strand.
AAAAAAATAATAATAATAGTAAAAGAGGAGTTAAATCAAATTATCAAATTAAAAATAAAAAAAAAAAATATATACTGTATATATAAACTCACATCAATTTGTGGTTTTATAATATTATTATGATTATGATTATTATTATGATTATTATTACTATTATTTGATATACTAGATAATGAAGAAATTGTAGTGGCAGCTTCTACATCAGACATTTGTTGTTCATTATCTTTTGGGGGATAATGATCCCTATAATGAGAATTTACAGGAGAAGATTGTGTAGTATTCTGATTAGGATTAGACAAAGATAATAATATAGTAGTGGCTTCAGCTTCCGGTTGTGAAAGGGGTGGTTGATATTGATGCGAACGAGATTGATAATAATAATCACGAGTTTGTTGTTCATTTGAATAAGAACCACCATAACCTCCTCCTATACTATTACCACCGCTACCACTGTTACCGGAACTTTGGTTGTATTGTGGTGGTGGAGGTGGTTGTGAATGTTGAGAAGAAGACGCGTGTTGTTGTGTATGAACGTGAGAAGAAGGTCCGTCATCAGACAAAATATTTTTCAGACTACAAACACCAGAAGCTGATTGCTGTTGGTGACGGTCTGAAACGTTCGAGTCAGTTGAACTATCGTTCATAACATGTGATATTGAAGTCTTACGACTGTTCATATTTTATTTTATTTGTTTTTTTTTTTTATTTGCGTGTGTATAGAGTAAATGCGAGGAAAAAAAAATAATTATCCTTTTTCTTTTTTTTTTTTTTCCTTCTTTTTTTTTTTAAAAAAAAAATGAATATTTTTTTTTTATAAACCTTTTTATTATAAAAAAAAAATTAACAAGTTAACATTTCAAAAAGAAGAAAGAACAAAAAATTTATCTTTTTCTTTTTTTTTTTTTTTTTTATTCCCAAAAGTTTAAAATATAAAAAAAAACAGTAGGGAAAAGGAAAAAAAAAAAAAAAGAGAAACACAACACACGAAAAGTTAAGACGAGAATTTTTTTTTTTTTTTTTTTTTTTTCAATATAAAAATCATGTTAAATATATTCAATAATTCAATATATAAAAAAAAAAAAAAAAAAATTTTTTTTTTTTTTTTTAAAATAAACGTGTGTTAATATGTTGTTGTTGTTGTTGTTGTTGTGTATAAATTATTATTATTATATATATATATATATTTTTTTTTTTTTAAATAAATAAATATATAATAATAATAATAATATAATATAAATAAATAAATAAATAAATTTTTTATACGATTTGCTGTAAGATATATATAAATAAATCTAATCAAACATCAAAAGAAAAAAAAAATATGAAAATGGCGTGGTAAATTACATTATTGATAATAAAGTAAACAGCATATATATATGGGTTATCTTTATGAAGCACAAGAAAAAAAAAAAAAAGGTTAAAGTATATTCTACATACATAGCATCATACATAATATGAAGGCAGATCATATATGATAACTGACTGGCCATTATTATTTATAGCAATAATATTGATTATATAATTATTATGTATAAATATAAATAAGATGTCATAGGAAAAAATTTACCTTCTTGAACCATTTGGTATTCAATTCCTTTGAAGGACTTTTGACCCAACAAAAAATTTCTTATACATGCAAAATGAAAATCTTATTATAAAATAAATTTTATATTATGGCAAACATGCTCGACATGATACATGAATTTTTTTTTTGATGCAAAATGTAAATGTAAAGTTATGCAAAATGCAAAAACTTTTTTAGGCCCCACATATATAAGATAATAGCCCATATTAGCCGCCCACACACAAAGGAAAAAAAAAAGTTTAATAGTAATGCGCATTACATTCTTTGCATCTTCTGCATCATGTTTTTTATAAATAAAATTTGAAAATGTCAATGTATCTTTTGTTGTTACAAACTGTAAATAAATATATATATATATATAATTTTTGTTACTAAAAAACTTTTAGGTTTACATGTCTGTGTAATAAATAAAAAGTGCGATATTTTGTAAATTTTCTCATTTTAGACTTTAACTTCATAATTCATGATTTATTTATTTATTTATTTATTTCAAGAAAAACAAAAAAAAAACTTTTTATTAATGTTACTGTAAAAAAAAAAAAAAATTTTTTTTTTTTTTTTTTTTTTCTTCAAACAATAAAAACAATTACGCATGAAATTGTAAATATTTAAAAGTAAATAATGAACTTATTTTTTTATTTTTATTTTTTATTTTTTATTTTTTTTTTATTTTTTTTTTTTCTCCTGCACAAAACTGCAATAAGAGGAAGGGCGTCAAAAAAAAAAAAAAAAAAACCTGAAGTTTGAACTTTAAAATCTGTTGTGTGTGTTTCCTAAAATCATCATGTCCGTTTATATGAAATATTATTTTATTTAATGTGATATCACGAGTATTACAGTTCTTAAAAGGTTTAGATCGCTCACGGTGTAAAATAGAAAAACAAGCGTAATCTATTAATTTAGAAGTTTTGCCCACTTTGCCCCGCATATTTTTTATGGATTTTCCTGTACGACGTTAAAAAAAAGGTAAATTCAACTGCGCCCAACGAACCCAAACGAATTGAAACTAGTGAAACACACTTTATATATATATATATATATATATATAAAAGATTTACTCATGAATACTTATGATTGAAAGAAAAAGGAAATAATTTATTTTTTTAGGACTTCATTTTTATGAAACACTAAATTATTAATTTTATCCTGATTTATAATTCAAATCTTTTTGACATTATCGTATCAATCAATCTAAATTTCTAATATAGTCTCCTATTGATAAATTCATTGACGGGAATTTCTTTCTCTTTTTGGCCTCGAAATAGGTAAATCTGTAGATCTTTTGTTGATTTTCCGATTCTTTCTCCGCTTGGTCATACCCACACATCAAAAAATTTATTTCCTACATAAAATAAATTACCGGGCATTTATTTGTAATCCAAATGCGGTCACATGTCGTGACACTTTGGTCTACCTTTTTTTTTTTTTGGGAAACCTTTTTTTGTACCCAGACTTGGTTGTCCATTCATCTATTTTTGTTAAAATAAAATAAAATAAAAAGTTAGTTAGATTAAAAATAATGTCGCATGAGAAAAAAAAAAAAGAAAACTAAATGATGTGACAAATTTTAATTTAACGTATAGATAAATAAATAAATAAATAAAATGCAAGACGAAAAATTTGGTTATTGCCTAATTTAGTAAAGTTCGTGATACGATGAATGCATTGAAAAATTTTTTTTTTTTAAAAAAAAAAAATTCGATTTGCGTAATGCCATTTAGTGTGTAATGTAAAAATAATATATACTGTAATGTGCTATAATTTGCTGTTAAAGTGTGTATATAGTGCATACATACATGATACATTTTCCCCAAAGTCAATTAAGTTAAGGAATTCGTCACTGCGGTGCGGGTTTATCATCTTCATTCGATCATATCGCGTGCGTGCCAATTTCATTTTAAATGATAATCTGAAAGTTTTCAAAAATGAAATATAATGAAAATATGAAGTTTTTTAATATAATCGTAAATCTTGTATTGCTTTGCGGTCCCGTAAAAAAAAAAATAAACGAAATTCCGGTATAGATTGTGGAGGACGCACCAGTCGCATCACATATAATTATTAGTTCATAATATTCAAAAAAATATTCGGGAAATTCAGAATAAGACTATAATTGGTAAAGTAAATACCCAAAGCCACGCGCGGTCAAAACTCAATAGGATTATGAGAAATTTTTCCCTCCAATCACTCCACATTTCTCCACAACTCCACAGGAAATAAAAAACCTTAAAAAAGTTATTATTGAAAATCCTTTTTTATTAAATAAGATTCAAGTTTTATTATAAATATGGTTAACATTTACTTTCACACATTATTATTTATTTATTTATTTTTATTTATTTGTAAATCTCTTTTTTTTTTTTTTTAAAAAAAAAAAAAAAAAATTTTTTTTTTTTTTTATAAATACAATAAATACAGTAATAATAATAATCATAATTATAATTATAATTATAATTAGAGTTTAACGTATAATTATAATTATCTAATTTATCCCTTTTTAAATTAACAAGACAATCAAGTAAAAATTTTAATTGAAACAAGAATCTAATCTTGAATTTTATTGTTATAATTTAGATAGATGAAATTTGATGGATGGTTTCTTGATTATAAATAACGATTATTTCTAGTTTAGTGTTTATTGAAAAAACTTGTTTGTAAAGTTGTAAAAAAAAAATTCGCCTTATTTCCCCTGATTTTCGCTCTTTTAAACAAGTTGGTTACATCATAAAAATTCTCTAATAAAACTTTAAAAAGAAATCCGTTATTTCCGCCAAAAAAAAAAACCTGTTTATTATTACTACATTTTTTTTTCCAATACATAATTGACTTTTTATTACATAATTTAATTAATACTCGACTTTTTTTTTTTTTAATTTCACCCCACATTTTTTTGTAACAGCAGGAAAATAAAATAAAATAAAATAAAATAAAATTGGGAATTACAAAAATAAACTGTAAATGTACGATGATAAAAATTTCTCCCCACAAAAAAAAAAAAAAAAAAAAAAAAAAAATTTTTGTAACAGCTGCAAAAAAAAGTACGGAGTGGATCATGTTATCATTACGAAAGACATCAAACAAATCATTTTTATATAACAATTTATCCTAATGAGGGAACATTCATAATGATTTGATCACATTATTTACCTTTAATAAGCTGATAAAGTTCGTGACCCAAAACCTTAGATTACGTATCATGTGATCCGTACCTTTTACAAATATTTATGTTGGCCGTTATAATAATTTTATCCGAATCGAAATAATAATAATAATATATACATACATATATATACATACATACACATACATACATTATAAAAATGTCAAAAAAAGAAGAAAAAAAACTTCTAAACTTCGAAAATCGAAATTCTCAATATTTAATTAAAAACAATAAGATCAAATTTAGAATTTGTGTAAAGCGGATAACACTCCAATCACACTGTAAATATAACAACAAGCATAAACATCACATGCAAATAATAAGTAAATAAAAAAAAATTTAATTAATTTAGTTTAAGTTAAAATTATTGTTGATTAAGTTTTATTGGTTTAAATTTATTGACTTTATGATTTTAAATCCTGGGGTAAAATTATGTATTACAACAAACCTATTAGTGATTTGGATTTGTATATAAGAGGATATATGTAGAAAGAATATTCTTACGTAGAAGACTTTGAAAGTAGAATATTTTTGTATGTATTTGTTAGAATATTTGTAGAAGTTATTGTATGTGTGGAATAACCATGTAGAATATTTTTGGCTGCGATTATTACGTATTTCGGCATCAACCACGTTCAATTATTGCGTATTGTTTGCTCATAACTCTAAAGAGGTAAAGCTGACCTCATGTCCATAGACCATAAGTTGACCTTGAGATGGGATGCCACCTTTGGGATGCCACCATGATTTGAGATGACTACCTGCCTGAGATGCTACCCCAAGATGCTCAAAACTTTTAGACGACCCATCAAACCATGACTTCTTAAGTTAACCTCTAATTATCGTCGTACTAATTATTAGCTACATCATAACAATTAATTAATTTCCCACGTCTTATTCCCGCCCACGACTTATGTCAAAATTTGACTTTAAACCATATCTTTATGTCTAAACCTATTAGTCCTTAAAACCTCTCATTTCCTTTTTGTTTATGTATCACATTAATTGGAGAGATGATGACATTTTACCTCAAAATGCAACTAATTTAAACCATGTTGTACGAAAAAAATTATATAATAATAAATAATAAATATTTATATCTTAAAGAAAAAAATAATTTTCCAAGTTAAACCCGATAAATAAATCTTTGGTCTTAAATCATAAATTAAAGTTTTATTATTGTTCAAAAAGATTGTTGTTTTAAATTTTTTTAAAAAAGAAAACTTTTTTTTTTATAAAAAGAAAACTTTTTTGGATTTATTTTATCATCCATTATATTTATATTATATCTTATATTATATATTTTATTATATTATTTTTTTTTTTTTTTATTATTATTATTATTATTATTATTTTTATTTTTATTTTTATTTATTATTATTTCATTATTTTATTTTATTTACATTATTTTATGTTTTTATTTAATTTTATTTATTTATTTATTATTATTATTTATTTTTTTTTTTTCTTAAACCTAACTTGTCAGAAACCTAAATGTCGATAATGCGATAATGAGATAACGAGATAATGCGATAGTATGGTTTTACTGCACTGCTTATAAAAAAAAAAAAAAAATAAATAATAATAATAATAATAATAATAATAATAATAATAATAAAACTTGTAAACGTAAACTTTATTCTAAGTTTAAAAATGCGATAACACGTTTTTTATTAAAAAATTTTTTTTTCTAAAATCTTTTAAAAGAAAAACTTAATCCTAATCTAGTATCATTCGTCTTATGCATTCGAATACTTTGAAGTAACATAAATAAATAAATAAATATAAATTTCATAATTTCACATGTAATAGATGTTGTAAGTTTACTTGTTAAAAAATCTCACGAAGTTAGGAAAAATAATATTCGTTAATCTTTTATTTATTTATTTATAAACAAAAAAAAAAAAAAAAAAAAAAATTTTTTTTTTTTTCGTTTACAAAAAAAGAAAAAACAAAAAGGGGAAGATACACTGAATTCTAAAATAGATCTCATTGAGAAAAAAAAAAAAAAAAATTTGTTGTTTAAATGTTTAAAACAAAATGAATTTTAAATATCGGGCGGAGATTGATCTAAAACTTATTTTCCTACGTCCATATCAAAACCAATAATAGAATATCAAAATATTAACACAAAAAAAAAAAAAAAAAAAAAAAAAAAAAAAAAAAAAAAATATTAACACAAAAATCAAATAAGAACACAATTATAAATAATAACACAAAAAAAAAAAAAGTTGATTTTTTATAAATAATAGCACGAAAAAAAAAAAAATAAATAAAATCGTAAAAAAAAAAAATTTGAAACAAGAAAAGAAACCCCCGAAAATCCGTTAGGATTCGGATTAATCAAGTAATATCTTTGGTTAATTACTATTTTGCTTATCAATGTTGTTTATTATGTAAGTAACAATCAATAATAAAATAAAATCAATAATAATTAAGCATAATATTAAACAAATTAATTTAACAAGGAAAATATTAATATTCGTTTAATTTTTAATATAAACATGATATCATGAAGCAGTAAAATTATTATTGACTCATATGCGACAAGTTCACATCTCTGCACAAGTTATATTAAATAATAACTTTATCTTTTATCTTGGCAAAAAAAAATTAAGTTGAAAACTTTCTCTTACCAGAATAGGAAAATTACAAAAGTGGAGAATTTTTTTGATTCGACTAATAATTATTATTATGAATGATTGCTCAATTAGTAACAAAATGGGTCGTACATGTTCTTTTTGTAATGAATTAAAATACCTTCTGCGTAAGAATTTATCATAAACAATTCACAAAAAAAAAACATTTTTTTTTTGGATTCCATTCCTTACTTTTTTGGATGACACAAACTTATTAAAACATCATGCAGAAAATCAACCAACAAAAAAATTCCTACAAACTTGCAGTCGATCCTACTTTAACAGATATGTGTGTGTACTTTTAGAAATACAATTATGATAAACAATACATTACGTATTATACAGTATATTGCATCCGATGATTGTAACCACTTATGTCCTTATTGCAAAACAATTGAATGCAAACCAAAACTTTTCCGGATTTCAATCAAGTTTTTCATTACGTTCATTTCATCCATTTCAAGTTTTTTTTGCCGTGCATCACTGTTTCAATTTCAAAAGAAAAAAAGTATTTCCTTTGTTTTTTTTAGAGTTGTAATCGGAAATATAAATGAATGTAATACAAATATAAAATTACGTTACATTAATTATTATGCGTAATGTTTTTTTTTCAATGCATACTTGATAAGGTTTTATTGAAAAAAAAAAAAAAAAAAAAAAAAAAATTTTATACATACATAAATATATTTATTTATTTGCCCCGGGATTTTATATGCACATCTTTGTATACAGTTGCATTTTTGAAATGCAGAAAATATTTAAAGAAATTGATATTCAATGCAAGAAAGAAAAATTAAAAACTTGTATGATAACTTGATTTTTTATGTATAAGCATGCTCAAATTGTATCAGACAGACCATTAAAAAAAAAAAAAAAAAAAAAAAAAAAAAAAAAAAAAAAAAGAAAGAAATACGAATAGAGAAATATTCAAAAAAAAAGTCTTTTGTTTCTTTCTCGGACATCTAATCCGTTTCAAGTAAGTCAAGTTGATTATGTACCACGGAAATTGAATATATAACGTGGCAGAAAGACGAGATAATTGGGAAATTAAATTATTTTTAATAAAATGCAGCCCCATGGTTTGGCCCCTGACATAAACAGTTTATTTTTAAATAAAATGATTACATACCGTGTTACACAAAAAAAGAAAAAAAAAATATACACACACAAACATCAACAATCAACGAGTCAATCAATAAAACCTTCTTACATTCTAAATCATCATCATCAAAGTAAATAGTGACACAAAATCGTCGTATCGGTGTCCCATTCTCGGATTCGTTACCCGCCTAATTTTTCTATGTTTGATGTTTAACTTGTTTAAGTGTTCATCTACTGCATGCATATTTAAATTTTTGCATTGACCCATTTTTGGTATTTTGGCAAATCGACATTGTGGAAAAAAGAGGGGAAAAATATAGGCGTCAAAAAAAAAAAATTATTGCGTAGATTTTACTAAGCTAATTTGTAATGAAAGTTGTATTATTGCATTAGTTGATAAATAGTTAATCAATGAGTATAATCAAATGATTGAGTTTTGATATGCATGAGATATGCGAGATATAAAAGATTTTTTTTTTTTTTTTTTGTGAATTTTTTTTTTTTTTGTAAGAAAAAAAAATTTTTTTTTTTTTCCTTCGTTATTGGACTATCAAAAAAAAAAAAAAAAAAAAAAAAAAAAAAATTAAATAAAAATAGAATAATGACAATTTATTCGGTATGGTTTCTTTTTTATGAATAATGTTCGGAATAAAATTACATTATGATTTCTTTGGATAAGTGGCGTTAAGTGAATTTCCGAGGGGCGTTTTTTTTTTAAGTATAAGTCAAACTTGTTTGACAGATTACATCAATAAAAGGTTGGTACCAAAAAAAAAAAAATTTTCATTTTGAAATAATCATGACAAAATGTAAAAGTTACATACAGTTTAAAGTAATTAAGGGATGAATATGGTTTTTTTTTTTCGTAATCATAATCATATGTAACTAATCTAATTGTCTTTTGTTTTTTCTTTCTTCCCTTTTTCTTTATCAAAAAGTAAAAATGCAAAACACTTGCATAAATCGAATAATGCTGCGTCGTGATATTAAACCCAATTTGGAATTTTTTTTTGAATGGTATTTTTTTTATTGTTGTTTCATCCTTTTTAAAGTTACCATAAAGTAATAATAGATGTACATAACATGTTTAGAATGTTTGCTTTTTGTAAAAAAAAAAAAAAAAAAATTTGCGTAGGGGACGTCCGTTAAAAAAAAAATGTGCATGCATGCAATGCACGTATGATGCATGCATTCAAAAAAAAAAAAAGAAAAAGAGAAAAATATTTATTATTTATTATATTATTCTTTATTTATTAATTTTTTTTTTTTTTAGGGAGCACGGTTTTTTTATTTATTTATTACAAATGATGAAAAAAAAAAAAATGAATTATATGTTTATGTTTGGTTATTATTGTGTTGTGCGTGGGGATTTACATTTGATTGATATTTTTTTTTTTAAAAAAAAATTTTTAAGTATTGTACTGGTGTACATTGTACAGGTTGCACATAGATACATAAACACATACGTATACTGTACATATAACTTTCATACAGTTCATACAGTTATAATTTTCCATTTTCCCATGTGTTTATTTTAATTTATTTATTATTTATTTATGTTGTATTTTTTTTTTTTTTTTTTTTTTTGTTTCGGAAAAAGAATTTTAAAATTAAAAAATGATCAACCCATCAAAAATGTCGAAGAGGATATGAAAAAAAGAATATTGACCTTTTTTTTTTACGGATGGATTTATTACGGATTTACTTAATATAAACAAAAATTTTATTAATAATTGAAAATGCAAATAATGTAGTAATGTAGCAAAGTAGTAGTAAAAATAATTAGTAAAAAGAAAATAATCCTGCAAATAGCAAAATAATTCCGTAAAAAAAAAATAAATAATGTAAAATGCAGTAGTAAAAAAAAGGGTAAAATTAAAAATGCAAAAGACGCGTAAATCATGTGAAATATTCTATATTCATACATTATGGTTTAGTGGTGGTGAACGAATTTTTTTTAGGCGGAATCTAATCTATAGTCTAAGTGGGTTAAGTGGATTGGTAATAAATATTTTAAGGGAGTCTAAGTGACTAGCGTCAAAATTTTATAAATTTTATAACTTCGTAAAGGTTAAAAAAATACTTTCTAATGAAATTTATTTAGTTCATAATTAGTTAATTTTTGACTCTGTACCTTATTTAAATTTCATATAACTTGGCTACAACTTGGCTATTTTTTAGCTTGCTTGGCTTGTTTAACTTATTTTAGCTCCATAAATAATGAAATCCTTAAATTAAGCGTTAAAAATTCAAAAATTTGGTGATACCATAATTAGTAAATTCATAATTATTGTTCTTATAATTTAGTGGTGGTGTAATTAATTAAATTAATTAGCAGTATAATATAGTTATCATTAATTTAATACAGTTCATAATTTAGAAAGACTTTATAATCATAATTAAAAGTATTAATTAGAAAAAATACTGTACATATGATAATTAAAAAACAATGAAAATATTCAAGTAATTAATATTTACATCATAACTGCATATCATTATTAAATCTGTTCATAACAAATATTTTGAAAAGTAAATCATATAGGTGCTGTCGAAAAATTATAGAATCATCGGCGTTACAGCATATTATTATTATTAAATTACCGTAACCATTACGGCATACGGCATAAGCCGTAATTTAATTTCGTTACTTGTTCCGTTTCCGTATTACAATTTCAATGGCACCTATAGGATATCATTAATCTGTTATTATTTCTTTTAATTAATGTTTTAAACTTTAAATTTTACACATGTTAACTTTTAATTTCATAGGTCACTAATTGCGTAATTGAGACTATGGTTGAAATATGAAATAGTAGACTTGAAGGTTGAATCCGATTTCGCTTAAACGTAAATGAGAAATTTCAATCATTATCCTTAATTAGGATTGAAAACAAAAAAAATTCCATGGAATTTGGATCAACCTAAACATATTATTACACAAAATTTTGGCTGGAATTAATATTTGGCTGACATTAAAAATCTTGAGAGTGCAATGTGCAATGTCATCGATATGTGTGATCTTCTTATATGGAAATTAGCTCTTAAATAACTACGATCCATAAAAACTCAATCTCAAGTAATCGTGAAGACGATCCTAATCTGAATTTGTGAATTGTAGCAATGTCATCGTTATCTGATCTTATACGGAAAATAACTCTCAAATAATTACGATCCATAAAAACTTCAAGTAATCGTGAAGACGATCCTAATCTGAATTGTGAATTGTAACAATGTCATCGATATCTGATCTTATACGGAAAATAACCCTCAAATAATTGCGATCCATAAAAACAAGTAATCGTAAAGACGATCCTAACCTGAATATTGTGAATTAAGGTCGAGTGTAGCAATATCATCGATTTGTGATCCAATACTCTTAAATAATTACAATTCATAAAACTCAATCTCAAGCTGACCATAATCTCGATCCTAATCATGAAAACGTTTAATACGAAAAGTAGCTCTTAAATAATTACGATTCATAAAAAAACTCGATCCTAATCGTAAGGACACCCCTGTGTCATCATATATTTTGTAAAGACACCCCATGTTACAGTCAACTCCATAGATTCACATCATGTACTTATAAATTCATCATCTGGTTCATTTATAAGCTTACATGATGATCAATCCACTCATCTTTAAAATATAAATATTAATGCTCAAAATAAATTGAATCAATTTACTCTTTAATTATACACATTATATGCTCAAGAAGAATTTGGATTAATTCACTCCTTTCATATTATATGCTCAAAATCAATTCACTCCACTTTAAACATATACAGTATATGCTCTCGAGACGAATTGGAATCAATTCATTCATCCTTAAAATATAAACATTATATGCTTGAAATAAATTGAGTACTCAATTCACTCTTCTTTATATACACATTATATGCTCAAGATAAATTTAATTCACTCCTCTTATATTATATGCTCATCTTTAAATATACACATCATATGCAACATTTAATCTCTCAAGATGGATATGTAAAATGTCATCTTATAAGTTCAATGATTCGAATTATATACTGGAAACCCTGATGAATGCCTTTGTATTAAGTTCAATAATATTTCATGATCTCTTTCATGTTGCATTTCAAATTGTATACACCAAAATATGTCTTGATAGTGTTGTGATTTATTCGTCTACTTTTAAAAATATGTCGTCCAAATACACATACTTAACGCACACTCTCTAATTGCTCATTCTCTAATCGCCATTTACATATTCTTCTTTATATTTATGCAAGTTGTTCATAAAGAATGAAAATAAATTCAAATTATTTTATTTTTAAATACTTGAAAAGTTACATAATTTAGTTTTTTTGTTCAACATTTGGTTGAAAGTGTATACTCTAAATTACATATATTAAATTAACTATCTTCCTTCACAATTCAGCATTGTTATGCACTTTTATAACATCTTCATGATCATTTAAATTATTCATAAATCTTGTAAGCTTTTCCATCAATTCTTTATCACTTTCATCTATTTTAATGGTTGATGTAGGAATATATCCACTACTCATCCTAATGACTTCATAATTATACTTTGTTGTTAATTCTCCATATATTGCATTGACAGATGACGAAGGGCATATGATCTAAAGGGAAGAGAATTATATCATAAATTAGACAAAGCAGAAAAATTCCTCAAAAATAATAAAAATAATAACCTCTAATGAATCATCATCTAATTCTTGAATATCTTCAACTTCATTAATCTCTATTGCATTATCCATCATTTTGTCAAGTGTGTCCTGCGTTGATCCATGATTAAACTGTATGCTACCTTTAAAAATAAATTTAATTACCTGATGACTTATACAACGAGTCGCTTTAAGTTGCGGAATTACCTTTTTTATCAAACATCCACGATACGACTGACATTGATCCTCTGAAATTTGTTTTAAATTACATTAAACAATATTTTTTTTTATCATAAATCCTTCTAATCAAATTAATCAAATCAATGATTCCTCAATTGATTCACCTCGTACCCAGCTTTAGTAAAAAAATGTTTTAAATCTTTAACGGTTCTGTTTTTGTTATCTGTCACAGTTTCTCTATTATAAAAAATTTATGATATTTAGATATTAAAGATACTTGATCCGCAAAATTTAATTAGGGAATATCTTGTAAATTACACTAAAAATGCTATTCCGCCGGGTCCATATCCTTCATAGGTTATGTTCTCGATGCTTTCGGCTTTTATTTGACCTAGTGCCTATTAAAATTCACAATACCTTGAATAACTTTGCACAAGTTTTCATATAAAGTAGAATCGTTTAATTATAAAATATACAAACCCTTTTAATTGCATTGTCTATATTATCCTTAGGCAGATGTGCTTTTTTAGCACTGGCCAATGCGGCAGCCAACCGAACATTTTGTCCAGGATCAGAACCTCCCACTTATCGCGTCGAGTAAAATAATAATCAAAAATACTATTCATGTATGATGTTACGGTGTAATGTAAAAAATACTCAAAACACCAACGTTTTACCGCAAGTTGAATTTCCTTTGAAAGTTTCGTAAATAGAATTCCACGTTCAAGATCTTTTACACCCTTCACGTGTCTAATTTTACTCCATTTATTATGTCCTGCAAACCTTTTCTGCACATTATTAAAGTTATTTGCATATAACGTAAGAAAAGTTTTATTAGAACTATATTGCAAAATTCTCGGAAGAAGGTTTCGAGTTGTATGAAGCATTGATCTAAAAAGTTTGATTAAATTGATCACACTGATTAAAAAAGATACATAGGCATTTTAATTTAAAAAGGAAAAAAAAGGAAAAATCTACAATCCACATGATTATTTCACGGCTTTTGGCGCTTTGCCAGCTCGGGGTAAGCCGGGTCCTAGATGCAACAGTTCACGTGGTTTACTTTCCATTTTTGGAATCGGTGATACACATAAATCTGTCGATTGTTCAACTGAAATTTTTGTTTTAAGGATTAAAGTTCCTTTTTTTTGAATTATTACTAAGCTTTCAACCCTTTTTTTTATCTGTAATCTAGAAATCTTGTGGAATTTCAAGATTATAGATCTTAGTAAAGCTATTAGCGAAAGTCTTTAAGAGGCTAACAGAAAGTGTAAGGTCTTCAGGAGCTTTTTTACGTGGTTTCAAATTTTACTCATTTAATCTGGACAGCACACACTATTTTGTTGAGAGTTCATCTAACTTGAATACTGAGCAAAAAGCAATTGATAAGAATCTGAAACAATACAGGTTAACCAAACTATACAAAAAGCTAAAGAGTGAACGGTAAGGAAAAAAGGTAGCGCACTTTAAAGGTACGATTCAGAGATCCAGTCAAAGACATACTCAAACTTTTGAAACTAGTAGCGAATTGTTGTTCCTTATAATCAGCGTTATGTTGGAGCAAATTTTCTCAAAGGAAACCTAGTTCCAATTTTCTTGAAAAAAAAAAAAAGTTTTTTGATGTTTCTTTTCGATTTTATCGGAGATTTGCTCTTTGTTTTGGCATTTTCTTTTTGACGAGAGTTTATACTTTACATTACGTAAAACGTTACAAGTCATTTCGGAATCTTATTCCAAGACGCTTTAAAAATTACAAAGTTTCTCTGACAAATGATAATATTTCCCTCCGGAATTTCAAAATATATATGATACACAGCTTATAGATTTTCTTGAGATTCCATAATCAATTACCTCAATTACCTCGATTGCGAGTAGATTCATATAATCAATCATGCCAAGTGCGGGTGTCAAAGTTTATGTCGGTCACCTCCCGGAACGAGCCAGACCAGAGGAAATTAAGGAGTGTTTTTCCAAGTATGGCAACGTAGTTAACATGGAACTGAAAGGAAACTACGGATTCATTGTAAGCGTTTCAATGTGGTGATCAGAAATATTTTGACTATCGAATAAAAAGCAGATTTACAGCAGACCCAACATGAGATTAATGCGTCCAAAGGATTTTTGTATTAATAATGAGTGATAAAATATCTATGCATATGTATTACACGAAAATGGTGCTTGTTTGCTGTTATTCTTGCCATGTGAAATCCTTTGGACGCATATCTTATGACGGGAGGGAGGTTGATTCTACTCATTACTTTGACAAAGAATTGCTACTGACATATAACTGCAACATAAAAAATAAATGAAAAGGAATACGAAGAACGTCGTATATGTGAAGAAGCAATTGATTCTCTTAATGGAACCGAATTTCAAGGATCTCAACTTCGTGTAGAATTTGCTCATGGCGAAAGAAACGGAAATTTCAAATTTCATAATCATCATCATCATCACCATCACAATAATCATCACCATAGCAACAACAACAACAGAGGGGCAGAAACAAAATCTACCGATACATGTTTTAAATGTGGTCTAGTCGGTCATTGGGCACGAGAGTGTACTAGGTAAGCAACTTTCGTGGTCAGAAGGAGCTAGCAACTTCTATCAAGGATCAGAAAAAAAAAAAAAAAAAAAAGGTTTTGACCTAGTGCGTTTATAAGCGAGTTTAATTTAAATCAAGCTATTCATCAAGTATTGAGAAAACTGCGACCAGTCAGTATCATAGCTTTGAGAAATTCTGATGTCTTAAATAATTGCTATCCTTTAGCAACGGGCGTGAATTTGTTTCTCGAAAACCAGGTAGATATGATGATCGTCGTACCAGTGACAGTTATATTAGGGAGCCATATAATGCAAGAGACAACCGGGATAAATACATTAGGGATGAAAGATATCCTCCTCCAGCTCTTCCTGAACGTAGTGGATATGATCGTCCTTATGATCGCTATGGAAGAGATCCTCCTGAGATGGAATACAGAAGAGATTATCGTGGTACTTATGATAGACCATATGAGAGAGAAAGAGATAGACCTTATGATCGAAATTATCCTGACAGGGAATATGATAGGATTGGTAGAGATAATTATGACCGCAATTATTACACAACTCCAAGAGATGGATATGACCGAGATGGATATGATAGAAGACCTTTACCTCCTCCTGATGTCACATTATATCCTGGTAGAGGTCGACCTGGCTCTCCACCACCACCACCACCGCGTCGAGGAAGTTATGAGAGGGGAATGAGGTAAGCCTTTTTTTTTTTTGGATATATATAACTTAACAGTCTGATACATTTATGTGTACTATTATGTTACCTAAATAGGGATCCACCAATATCATATCGTGCTCGTTCACCGTTAGCAACTTCTCGTTATCCTGATCCATTAGTTGGACCACCCCCATTAAGACCTTCATCTCCTCGTACTGGCATATATAGGTATGCTTTATTTATACAGAGCTAGTTCTTTTAAAAAAATAAACATTTGTTTAAACGAGAATTAATTTATAAATAGACGGCGTTCCATGAGTCCAATAAGGGGTGGTAGAACAAACGTTCCTTATTCAGGACGTCAGAGATCACCTAGCCCAGTTTCCAGACCATTATCGACTAGACGTGGACCAAGTACTCCAACACCACCACCTAGGCGTTGAGATAGATTGATTAATAGATAATTTCAACATTTTCCTAATTTTGTATGTATATTATTTGGGCAAAGCGGAAGCATTGACATAATATATAGACTAAAAGCACTGTTTCGATCAATGGGTTCATTTGACTAGCACATGAACATTTTTGCAGTTAAACTCGTACTGCAAATATGTTAGACTGCAATTTTCATCTCTTCTCTTCAATTTTTTTTTTTTGTTATTTTATTACAGGTGTTGCAATGAATATAAAACATTAATTTTATTGTAACTTATCATTTAATAATATTTGAAAAAAAAGGCTTAAATTTGATATTTGATTTTAAAATTATTATTGTAAGTCGCAAGATTTTTACTGTTATAAAAACCTCCAAAATAAAATGCTTATTAATAGTATTATACATTATTCTATTGGAAACGTCGCTTCATGAGCCAATTCTATGTTTAATATAGGGACATAAGAGTTTGAATAAACTTTTTTCCCATTTCTTTTCTGTTCGAGTTATAATTTTGGCCTCATCTGCTATGCATTTTATGATCTGTGTGACATTTATATCGATTAAGACAAGGATCGTTGGATCTGCACTATCATTTTTGTTAAAAATAAATTTGCGATTAAAATAGATCATAATTAAACTTTGACAAAATGGCTCAAGTTGAAAGTTTAAATTGCATGAAAGACATAACTATCGTTCACGTTGGAAAACGAAATTTTCGTGTTCCAACTGCCTCGCTTCCTTCCAAGTACTCCTCATGTAAAGATATCTATGGTAAACGTTTTAATACTAATTGAAAGTGAAGCTTTTTGTTAGTAATTAAAAAAAAATCCGTTATTTATTAGTTGATAAGGAAAGTGATAGTAGTAACATTAAAGCTGGTTCAACTAAAGAAGAAGAAATAACACTCGAACTTAAAATTCCACGGTATTTATATGGATATATTATTGGTAAATTTGATTTTTTTTTTTTTTAGTTCTTTTCTTTTCGTTTATTTTTTTAATATAATTACGAATTTTAATAGGAAGGGGAGGATCTACTGTAAAACAACTTAGAGAAGAAACTAAAACTAAAATAAATTTACCATATCATAAAGGTCCTGTCAGTAAGTATATATCATCATCATTTTTTTTTTTTAAAAAAAAAGGATTTATGGAACAATTAAAATACTTTTTTTCTTTATGAATTCATAGCTATTACCGGTACAAAAGATAAAGCTGAGATAGCTAAAAAACGAATTGAAGATATTATTGCACCGGTGAGCAATTTTTAATAAATAACATTTTATATTTAATGATAAGAAAGATAATTAATTAATATTTTTCTAGTATAATAATAATACAGGAAATGAAAAATCTATTAATGATACGAAAATTGAAGACAAAAATAAAGATAATGTTGAAGATTATGAAACAATTGTACTTAATATTTTCTGGCGTTTACATAGAATAATTATTGGTAAGTTTAATATCTTTAATTTTTTTGACTTGAGTAATATTTATATTCTTGAAAAAAAAAAATTGGGTTTTTATTATGATATTGTAATTCGCGAAATTTTATAGGATCGAGAGGAAGTACCATAATTCAGATTCAAGAAGAAACTAAAACTAGAATAACATCACTATCATATGATAATCTTATTGGTAAGTATATAGTCGTATATGTAATTTTACGTAATCATTCAATGATATGTATTTTTTTTTCAATAAATTATAGTTATAAGTGGTACAAAAGACGGGGTTGAGATGGCTAAAAAAAGAATTGAAAATATTATTGAATCCGTAAGAATTTTTAATATATACGTTTTATTATGTACGTGTATATATATTAACATTATTATAAATATTTAATACGTTCTTTAGTATAATAAAACAGAAAATGAAAAATCTAATGACACGAAAATAGAAGATAAAATGAAAGATGATGTTGAATCATTTAAAGAATCAATTAAAGACATTGAGGTAATTATACTTAAAATTCCAGGACGTTTACATGGATCAATTATTGGTAAGTTTTTACTTGAGATATTGCTTTTTTCATTTCGTGTCGAAAAGAAAATAAATTAGTTTTGTCATAATATTGAAATTCACGAAATTTATAGGATGGGGAGGGAGTATCGTGAGACAGATTAAAGATGAAACTAAAACCGGAATAAATGCGCTATCGGATGATAATCTTGTTGGTAAGTATGCTCGTAAATGTAATTTATGTAGTTATTTAATAACGTATATTTTTTTTTTTTTCAATAAATAGTTATTAGTGGCGTAAAAGATGGAGTTGAGATGGCTAAAAAGCGAATTGAAGATATTATAGAATCAGTAAGAAATTTTAATATATACGTTTTAACATATAAGTATATATAAGTATATACATTTATTAACAAATTTGAATGTTAAAATACTGCCTTTAGCAGAATAAACCAGAAAGTGAGAAATCTAATGATACGAAAATTGAAGATAAAAAGAAAGATGATGTTGAATCAATTAATGAATCGATTAAAGATAATGAGGAAATCACGTTCAAATTTAATGTTCCACGTCGTTCACTTGGGTTAATTATTGGTAAATTTAATACCAATTCTTTTTTAGTGATATTTTTATTCTTAAAAAAAACACTTGGGTTTTATTATAAATTCATGAAATCTTATAGGAAGAGGAGGGAGTACAGTGAGAAAGATTAAAGATGAAACTAATACTAAAATAACAGCGCTATCAGATGAAAGTCTTGTTAGTAAGTATGTTCGTAGATGCAATTCATATAAATATTCAATAACCTTTGTTTTTTTTTCAATAAATAAATAATAGTTATTAGTGGCTCAAAAGATGGAGTTGAGATGGCTAAAAAACAAATTGAAGATATTATTGAATCGGTAATCAATTTTTTAGATGTGTTTAAAATTTTAATCAAAATTTTAATTCCTTGTTCTCTTTTGAATTATATTTGTCAGTATAATAATGCAGGAAATGAGAAATCATTTAATAATAATACCGGAATTGAAGATAACAAAAATGAAAATATTGGATTAATTAGAGAATCAATTAGAGAAAAGAAAGAAGTAAACGAAAGATATGTTACAGAGAGTCTTGATATTCCACAACCTTTACATGGGCTCATTATTGGTACATGAGTAAATTCTTTTATTTTTAATAAACTACTTTTATTATAATAATGTAATTCACGAAATTTGTAGGAAGGGGAGGGAGTATAATAAAACAGATTAATTATGAAACTAGAACCAGAATAACGCTTCTACCAGATGATAATCTTGCTAGTAAGTATAAATATCAATATTTGAGATGTAATTTTATATAATCATCCATTAATATGCATTTTCTCAATAAATAATAGCTATTAGCGGCACAAAAGGAGGAATTGAGAGAGCTAAAAAACGAATTAAAGAAATAATTGAATCAGATGTAACTTTCAATTTCATATTTTTTTGTTGTTTTAATTACAAATTTTTAATTCTTTCTTTTTTCTCAAATTAATTTTTAGTCAATTTTTAAACTACCACCAACACATTTTATTTCTTTACCGCTTACTGATCCTCATATTCAACGCAAAGTAGAAGATTTTAAATCAAATGTACTTGAACTTAATCTTCAAGGTGTAGATAAATCGATACTTATAAATTCTCACTCGTTACATATTACAATTGGAATGTTACATTTGTATAGAAAACAAGATATCGAAGGAGCAGTGAAATTACTTAAAGATTTGTCAAAAAAACTTAATGAATTAATAGGGAAAAGAACTTTAGTTTCTATGTTGTCTGGTATAGCAGTGATGGAGGAAAAAGATCCAGGTGTGTAAAGTTTTTTTAGTATAAATTTTTATAATATTTCCTAATTATTTATACCCTTATTGTGTTTAGTAAAATCGCATGTCTTATACGCCAGAGTTGAGGAACCGGCAGGACAAAATACCATTGAAAAGTTAGGAGGTAAAGATTCTCTTTTGACTTCATATTACTACCGTAAAACAAAAGGATAATAAATTCAATGTTTTATAGAATTTTTAATAGACAAATTCGCGGAGGCGGGTTATTTAAGGAGGGAAAACCGACCATTAAAGGTAAGTCATGTCATCCTCTATTAATTCTTATTTATGCGAATTAATAATAATTCTTTTATGCTAATTATTCCAAAATTTTCCTATTATAAATCAGCTGCACGTTACTCTCATAAATACTAGACATAGAGACGAGCATTCAGCATCTAGTAATAATAATAATAAACAAGAGGAATCAAATAGATATCCCTTTAATGCTGTTTCTATTCTTAATAAATTTTCCAATATAGAATTTGGGCCTAATCGACTTGAAAGTATACATATATCAAAAATTGCTGAATATGATGAAAATGGAAGACATCGAAGTGAAGGTGGTATTAAATTGTCCTAATAGTACAATATTCATTTGTAGTGTTTATTTAATCAGTATTAGAGCAATGACATATATTACCTAGTATCAAGGTCAGGGAATACTTTTTCCATTAAGTACTTTACAAATATAATAATAATGACCAATAAAATTACATAATTTTGTAACAAGATTTTACCTCATCTCCAAAAATATTGCCTAATATCTGTCGCTACCTTTAAAATATTTAAGAGATTAATAATAGAGAGAATTCGTATACCTCCAACTACTCAAGCCAAAATTTCCGATAAGCGCGAAATGAGAAAATATTTATAAATGTATCGATGATCAGTATAATGATAGAAGGGTTGCTTAAAGAACCTCTTTTAAAAAATTGCTAATGTTGGTATAAATGAAAAAAAAAAAAATAGCATCTACAATTAGCGGTTATGAATAACATAGTATTAACACTAAATCGAGAGCTTTTTGAATTTTGATATTCTCTTCTTTATTAGTTGAAATTCAACTACTCATTTATTCAATTTGACTTTTGTGAAGATAAAATTCATATACGTAATCTGGAAATTTTTAATTTAATTTCTGCATAATAATATTTAAATTTTAGAACGTGGATTTCAACAAATTTATAAATTGCAAACATAAATTACAATATTCAGCCTCTTATCATCATATCATGAGAGCTGTAATATCCAAAGTATCATCTTAAGCCAAAGTACACTTTCCTTTTGTTTGATGTTATTTTTTAATATAGAATGTAATGATGACGGTAGTCTAAAATGTTTTCTCTTCCAATATCTGATCAAAGAATTTATTAAAAGATATTATTATATGTACAGTACGTCCATATTTAAAGTTCAACGAATAATTCACTCTTTTCTGTAAAATAGTAAAGAATTAAACACTAGATTATGATGAAAGATCTTTCTACAGAATAAAAATTAAGGTTACCGTTTTAAGTCAAAGGAATTAAATCCGAGTTATAAAGTTGGATATCAATTTATATTAATTATATTAATTCTTGAGAGAGATCGAAATCATTTACAGAAAAGATAAGAATAATTTGAATTGGAAGAATTTTGCGCGTTAATTTGCGAAACATGATAATATCCCTGAAGTCGGAGGCCATTTAAATTTAGTTAATAATATTGATGTATTGTCAATAATATATACATTAGTTATTTTATAATTGATAGCAGAACAGCCCTTTTGTAGGAATTTTTCTAGAGCTGGAATAGTGAAGTGTTATTTTTAACTGGTGCATCAATCTTCGAATTTAATTCTCCTAATTTCTACCAATTTTCAGAAATAATATGTACTTATAAACTCCTTCCATTTCTCGTGCGACTTGATGATATAAGAAAAGGTGCAAAAAAATCAACTTTTCAAACCGGACTTTGTCTCTTTGATGTACAGTATATTACAGTATGACACTAATAAAATATATTAAAAGATGTAAAATAATTGGAGTTCCAGATATCATATTAAAAGATGTAGTTGAAGATTATCAATCAAGGTTTTTTTATTTTTAAAAAATTATTTCTATAAGGTATTTTAAAAAAACACTGATGTAAATTTTTTAAAACAATAGTAAAGATTTGGAATATCTCCAGTAATCATAATTGAATATCTACTATTGTATTGTTGTAATTTAGGGCTATCTATTTTGTAATTTTGTTCTTTATGTTAAATTCGTTTTAAATTCTATATTAATGGTATATTTTCTTTTTTTTTAAAAAAAAAGGAAAAAAAAGAAAATAAAAATAAATAAATGAAATAAAAAGAATAAATTCGGAAAATATTTTTCCTTAAACAATAAAGTATTATAGGGCACTCCTTTGCGTTTCACTCTTGCGCGAGCGATGTAATGTATTGAAACGATACTGAGATAATTATATGTTACCAGAGCATGAATGAGAAGTAAGGGCTGCTAAGGCACGGCGAGGTCTAACCCGATACTGAATTTAGTTGCATAAATTATTTTGAAATTTCTGAAATAAAGATCAGTGACCTTGGTAATCGTATAGAGCACAATTTCTCAACAAAGAATTCGACCTCTATAAAAAGAGAGTTATATCATTCACAAAATGATAAAAATGCGATTTGATATAATTCTTAATCATCATTTATTATTTCGCTTAAAGCTTTAATTTAATTTTGTGTAATATTATATTTGGTAATAATAGAATTTGGATATTTTTGTTCTAAAATTAAATTTAAAATAAAATAATGAATATGCTAAAACTCTGCTTGAATAGGATTCATTCCATTGGCTAAATGGCTTTAGGATCTGGCCAATTTTTTGTTTATGCGATCTATTTGGTTCAGAAGAAATCGTTATAGATTCATTTCATCCCTTAGGATCGAAATTATCGGTAATTGAAGAGATGGTGCTGATGTTAGAGTTAAAGTGTACTTTTTTGTTCAAACGCGTATTTATTTTTTAAGGTGGGAAGTATTTAAATACACGATTTAACAAACAGATCTTTGCCTTTACGCATTGTCAATGAAACTCATTCTTCTTGACTACTGTATTGTGAAACGGAAATACAAACAGAAAAATTGATTATTAAAGCAATTTACCTTAAACACTATAGTCTTTTCTCTGGTTATCTGAACTTCCGGACTTTCTACGGAGTCCATTTCATCGGAGGGATATTCCACTGAATAACTATTTCACTAAATGTTATTTCACCGAATGATCATTTTGCTGAATAGTCATTCAGCCAAAAACTACTTCGTCGAATGGTCATTTGCCGAAAATTTCAATATGGAATTTAAATTATTATTAGAAGGTTCATTTCATTATCAAACTATCCATATGAATACACGTTAACAAAAGAACCTTATTTAATAAAAAAATTTCCACAATTCCATTGTTTAAGGCAGTGTTGGCACGTTGGCCGTTTGGCCGGGGTTGGCCGTTGGCCGTTTGGCCATTTGGCCATGGCCAAAACGGCCAAAAAAGTTTTGGCCGCGGCCAAATGCCAACAAGGTACTAATACTCATATAGTAAGTTATTTGGCCATTTTTCATTTGGCCGGGGTTGGCCATTGGCCGTTTGGCCGTTTGGCTGTGGCCAAAACGGCCAAAAAAGTCTTGGCCGCGGCCAAATGCCAACACTGGTTTAAGGAATTTTTTTCATTATTTTCGTCAAATTGTTAAACGAATAAGAAACAAAAATGTCAATCACTTATGGAATTCAGTGAAATGGAATGTAGTGAAGTCTGAACAACTTGGTTGATTATAATTTACAAAGATTGATATTACATATATTTTATTTTGAACTTTTATTGTAACCTAAATTATTTATACTACATATTTAGATTATATTAAGTGTATATATACTGTACATTTAAAGACGCCACTTTTTGGAAAAACGTGGTTTTGAGATTATGTTTGAAATTTAAAACATTATTTAATGCATTTAAAATTTGATTTTCTGAGAGGACCCTAAAGTTGTATTAATGTCATTAACGATCCAGTCATTAATGACAAAAAAATCTCCTCTTTAAAATTACTTTACTTTCCGCTAGATATAACTTGATTCCCAGAAATTTCATAATAAGCCGCTCTATTCTGTTTTTGTCTTTTCTTATATGATCTAATGAGATAAAATCCAGTAACAAATAAAAGAATACTACCAAAAGAAGCACCTACAGCTACACCAACTATGGTAGCAACATGATTAGCCGAGTATTTGATTGATAGGAGATACAGCTGACACAGATAACACAGATAATATAGATGACGAACTGTTTTTGTTCTAAATTTAAAGAAATTCATTATTTGAGCAAAAGTAGCATATAAATGTGGAGCTATGGAAGTATCTTACCAAATAATCATTTGTCACCTCATCAGCAGACAAGCGCCAGTTAAAATAACGAAAATCACTAATTATAATGAAAACGAGAATTTAACAAATACTTTTACAATTCCAACATTAATAAAAGTGACCATTTAATACTTAATCTGACCAGTAATCCCAGTGTATAAATCGTTTCCTATGTATAACGGTCCAGTGTTGAATATGACTTGTTCCATTGGTTGGATACTATGAAAACAGACCATGTTCCATCTATGTAGAAATCCCAATCTCTGTATAAAAATCAGCCAATCAATTCCTTTTTTTGGATTACGGGTTGAGAGTTTTATGTCTGGCGAAACTCTGTTACGCCTAGTTTTGGAAGGTTCACCTGCCGAAAGGGATCTGTTTCTCCTGCAATCTTATTTTATAGAAAATATTAAACATAACAGATATTGTTTGTCCTATAAAATCAAGATCTTCTGAAACAGATCATATTCGCCCAATGAAATGTTATTTTATACATTAATTAAGTTTCTAACAATACACAAGATTAGAACAATACACCGATCTGAGAGACTAGGAGGTGTGATACATTATGATGACCTAAAACCACCTCCTAAATAATTGACCGTAGTCTCTTATAGTTAAAAATAATGTGATTTCGAAAATATGATTTTTACGAGATAGTAGGTATGTTTAAGTTAATCGAATATTAAGTAACGAGTTAAAGTCTTGCAGTCACGTTACTTACTAATCATGAGGCTAATTTACGATGTAAATTCCCCAGCAGATCGAATTATAAATATAAGACGGCTCATTTTAATGTTCAAAAAAGGTGAGTTTTATATAAATGTAAATTTTTTATTATAACGTAAAGGATATGAGTAATATTAAAGTCTCGTGTGTTAAACTGAAAGCTTTTGCAGCTAAATATTACATTTAAAAGGTACAATTTCGCAGTCCAGTAGATTCTTCTGTAACTTCAGGTCTATATCTCTATTCTGTCTTTGTTGATTTATTGAATTATATAAAATCCGATAATAGTTAAAAGAATACTACCAAGAGAAGCAGCTATATCTATACCAGTCATTATTATAGCACCATTGGGTATAGGCTGAGTAGGTTGATCACAAGTTAAAGTTGGAGTTGTAGTTGGTTGTGTAGTTGACACAGGTGATAAAATTGAACTATCGTTCTAAATTCAAATAAATAATTGAAAGGAAATAAAAGGATTAAACATGAAATTAGGGATCTTACCGAAAAATCTTTTGTCACTTCATCAGCAGATAAACTCCAATTAAAATAACGAAAATTGCTAATAATAATAAAATTGACCATTTAATACTAATTCTATCAACTCCAATATTGTGATTAACAATACCTAATCTGGCCAGTGATTCCATTGTAGAAAGTATCGTTACCAATGTATAACGGTGCAACATTGAATATTATTTGTTCCGTCGGCTGGATGCTCTGAAATCCAGTCCATTTGCCATCTATATAGAAATCCAATCTCTTTTCGGTATCAGATAACGTATAAGCTAAATGATACCATCTATTCAGAAGAAGTCCATTACCGACCGAATAAAGTCCTGCATTTAAATTATCGTCTAACGAGAAGCGGGCATGTAGTGCTGATTTGGACGGTGTCAGCCAGAGTGAAGGCGTACGAACTAAATTTTGTTCGCCTTGTGTATTTTATTTTAAGATTGAGAACACAAATTTATTTAAAACTTGCAAATCACATAACTAATGACTATACCTTTGTGAAAAACACAAGCCCAAGTGATATCATGGCTTAAAATATTAAGTCGTAATGTTATTGAGACTTCGTTTGTCACTTCCGGCAACTCATTATTATTTATTATCATGTGGTCATTAGCGGTCAGTATGATGGGACTCGAAATATACTCATTGGCCGCTCTTGAGATTCCGGCGATTTGCCGTACTTGCTGACAGAAAATAAATAGTATACAGATTATTGAATAATTCAGTTTGTACATTACAGCTATTAATATTAAATAAAAAATTGTAATAATATTCTGTAAATAATATAATTTTGTTTATACCTAAAAATAGCTTTAAAAAAAAAATTTTTTAAGCAGTGCAGCAAGACTATCTCTTTTATGCTAAATCAATAAACACATGCGTTTACGTATTTGTTTACCTCATGTACAAATGAAATAGACAAGTAGGGAAATTTAGGCGTCAATTTTCATTCTAAAATTCTATAGTACTCGCCTATGGCACAAGGTTACACGAACTAATCGGTATCGTATCTACAGTATAGGATTAATAGAAATTTTGAAATTTAATTATTTTTTAATCTAGCTTAACTAATTATTTCTTTAGTTATCACTCCTCTTATTTTATTACAATCGACGTTATTTAAAATACCGTATCTTGGTTAACGTTCTCCCAATTTCGATACTAAGTCTTTTACACGTTGCTTTGAAACTTCTAAATTGTGTGTATTATTTAATAGACTTCTTCCCTTAAACGAATTCTTTTCGCTCCTTTGTATGTTTCGCTTATAGGAAACGTTTTATACAAGTTGATTATACGTGCAAACGAATTGTTAATAAAAAAATTGTAGCACTTTTGTAAGCATAGTCGGCCCTCAATATAACGAAGCAAGCGTCATAAGAAAATTCGTTAATTCTATAACGAATTATTCGGTATAGTAGAAATATAATGCGGTAAAATATAGGAAATCAATATATTTGTAAAATGTCATGAACATGAAAGCAATAAAAACTGCGAATAGAAATTATCCATCTTTTATAAAATGGATTAAATTGCTTATTTGAGAAAAATTTCATGAAATCCAATATCGAATTGCCTTTTATATTAAAATTCATCTGTAAAATCTTCGTTATACTAAAAAAATAAATTCGTTTTAATGAAAATTCGGTATAAAAAGGGTTATTTTATATACGCAAATTATAAAAATTACTTTCGTATACCACATTTAATTATATAACGAGAATTTTCTCATATGTAAAAATCGGTACCACGCTGAAGATTCGTTGTATTGTGTCAAAATTCGTTATAAAAAGGGTCGATTATACTTTTAAAGTTAATTTAAGCTTTTCATTAGAATTTTGCAGTCCGCAAACAGCACAGGATCCATTATTTCGCTTGCAAAAATCTCTTTAAACTAACACATGTCATCCAGTAATATTGATTTTTTACATACCTGATACGAAAAAGTATCGATCTTGATCCGTCAGGTGGTATTTTCTTTGACCTCCCTTATTGTAAAATATATTATGCAGGTCAAGTTAGACACGTCGTACAGGTCAAGAACGATACTTTTGCACCTGGTAGACTGGTACATACGTTATATGGCGTCATATCAAAAAAAAAATTTTCTCACGATAACTTTTTTGCATCCACTCCCAAAGCAACCACTTCGATGACCTCAAAGAAAAATTCATCTGAACCGTGGTTTACTAGTCAATCGAGCCAAGTCTCTAGACTTGCAGTACTCCTCAAAAGACTTGAATCTGAGGCAGCAAGCTTGCCTAAATCATCATCATTATTTAAAATTCGAGATATTAGAAAATTAAATGTAACCTTTGAAGAAGCTAAAAATGAAATTGAACTTATACCCAATATTCAAGGTACGCGCTACATTTAACAGAAATCCTCTCTCAAAAATCTAACATTATAATTGAAAATTTTCTAGTTGACATGAGTAAATTACAAAAATACTTTGTCTCCAATGTTACTGACGAAATACTTAGTAGTAGAGTATTTAATGTTGAAACATTTACTGATATAGATAATGAAATAAAAACATTCGTTGATAAATTGCATGAAGTCATTCTAAATGGTGCTCAAACAGAAGATACGAACGGAATTACGGCTACATTTGTTAATGATCTACTTCGTGTTGCTAATCTAGATAGATATCCCTCAATGATTACGTGAGTATCTTCTGTTTGTGATAAATACAAATTATTTCTCAAGTTACATCTCTAAAATCCAGAAATTACCCAAAGAACGAACTAGTCATTAATGGCCAAGATACCATATCAGCACGGCCTGGATTTGTAGTAATTGTAAAAAATCATATTTTGATTTCGATAGAGGTCTGTATACTAACTGTTTGACATATTATTATTTTTGTCAATTTACAACTTTATTTTTATTAGGAAGAACGTCTAAATAATATCACGATACCCACTGGATACGGGGAATCACAAATTGGTGTTGAAATTCTTGCATGTGCTTATAATAATTTACGTAAGCTTGGAGCAGCGAACTATAGAGATCAGACAATATTTGCCATGCGCGTGATTTCAGCATACGTTACTTTTTATAAAGCAGTTATACCTGCGGAATATTGGAATGAACTTGATGAGGGCCTTCCAAAAGAAAAGATTGTACGTGTTATAAGATGGCCCGCTATAAACGGTTTGAGATCTGGTTATTACCTTGGTAATCTAGAAGGTAGACAAAAGGTATTGAGTTCATTAGCAAAAATTCGGGAATTTCTTATACTAGAGAAATTATAAATGGTTTTGAACTTCACTCCATACAACCTGCGTATAATTTCAATACCATATAAAGGATACAATGTTGATAATGTAATTTTTACAACATTATAAAAGTTTCTTTTAACATATTTGTTCATAAAGTTATTTTCGTAATTGAAATTTTTTGAACCTTTTTATTGGTATAATTGCAAGCTCTGTGTGTGTAAATATTGTATATTTGATGTTTATTATTTGCATACATACGCTTTTTATATAATTATTAAGATACAATGTTTTTTTAATTTGAAGATTTAGGAAATGCAGAAATATATTTAAAAATATGATTGTTATGAAATTTTAAAATAGTATCTTCAAGATAGCAATAATTATAATGAGCTGATGCTTGAATGTATCTTTTTAATACTCTTAAAATTTCATACATAAAAAACTA
Source organism: Rhizophagus clarus (assembly GCA_015698045.1). NCBI lineage: Eukaryota > Fungi > Glomeromycota > Glomeromycetes > Glomerales > Glomeraceae > Rhizophagus > Rhizophagus clarus. Next base: position 221,054 of record BLAL01000160.1, read on the forward strand.
TAAATAAATCCTTAAAGTTATTTTCTTAAATTTATTTCTAGATCAAAGTTATCTTGGATTATATATAACTAGTGTATGCTCTACGGTCCTGCCATAACTTTCCTTTAAATAAAATCCTGAAATAGTTAAAGAATACTATCAAAGGAAGTAATAATATGGTTAGTTATTAGTATTTGATTGATCAGATGTTTGTAGTTGTTATTGATGGTACGGTACGGCGTTGAAGCGTTTTTATTCTAATTTAAATTGTTGAAAGAAAATTAAAGATGTCAGTTGAATAAAAAAAACTATTCTGATAGTATCTTACCAAATAATCATTTGTTACTTCATCAGCAGATAAAGCCAGTTAAAATAACAAAATTATTAATTTAAACATTTAATATATTTATAATTCTGTCGAATATCAACTTAATTATTACTATAATTGCGTTCAGAAACTAGTCCATTTACCATCCATTTAAAAATCCAACCTTTTCTTGGAACCAGATTAGACACATGTAGTAGCATTGGTCACTGTATCTGAACTTTGTAATTTATTTTACTGAAATTTTTTTAACTGATCGTGATAAATATCACGGTCGACATCATATATAATATTACAATGTATACTGTTCTATTTTCATCATCAACATTGTTAATCAAACGAATAAGTATCATTGCTAATCTCTGTTATCTAAGAAAAGGTCACTAGCGAAATTTAATCCCTTACATAGAGTGATAAAATGGACAAAAATTTTGTGGATATGAATGGGATAACTTATTTCGAGAATCTGATGTTTATAGAAGGAGGAACCTTGACGAGAAATTTTCTGTAAATGAGTAATAGTAAAGAAATAACATCATGGCATATTGGCACAGGGAATCGCATTACTTTTTGAAAGCACGTCATGTATTTTGGTTTTTCATTATGTTCAATACAATAAAATTGCATTCACTATTCAATTCATTTTATTATATATCTTTCTCTAATGAACTTACAAAAAACATGCGCAGAATTTTTTTAAAAAAATCATTTGTTACTAATTAAAACATAAGCATCATAAATCTAGTAAATTTACGTCACGTATTTTTCCAATGATGGCTATGCTTATAAGTCCAATAAAATTGACTTTTACTGGACATATAAAATTATTAAGTCCAATAGTCTAGTTGACGGAATCTTATAAGTCCAATTGGTCCAATAGCCATCTCTTAAATAAATCGATGACTACATCATTCGTAAAAGGATATGGAGGAGTACAACCTTTATAAATGCAACATGGTGAAATACTCATGGTGAGACTTTCCGAAGTAGAGCATTCATTATATGGTTTCCCTTTTGAATCAATGGTTCTAAATTCAATCTGATAAAAGACATTGTGAACCAAATGGAAATCAATTGTCATATAATACTAATCTTACCGCTTGGGCTGGCTGATAATTCCCATGTGCATCTTTAGGGCTTGTTCGGCGATAGAATTTATAGCACTATCAAAAATATAGACAATTATTGGGCAAATAAAATAACAGATAGATAAAGTAAAACACAAACAATATTAAACTGTTAGCCTGCGTTTCTATCCCTTCCTGATTTCGAGAGCCACAATTTAAAAATACACTCGATCCAAAATATATTTCTTATTTCTAAGACTTTGGGTGTTTTCTGACTTACAAATAACAGTCGGCTAGGGATTGCCTATAATTATTAAATTAGGTCAATATTTGCATTTTAGTAATTCATATCAAAAACAATAACTCAGAATCACTCGGATATTTATCTGGATTAGGTAGACCTTTTGGTACAAGTGAAATGTCTTATTGTTTGCTAGTTACTTTACGCCTTTAATGTCCTGCGAGTAAGGATCGAAATAATAACAATGTATACGCACAAACTAAGAGACATACTTGTTGATCTGGTACTTAAGACTTTGTTCTGATTTCTGAGGGTCCTGACGTGTAAATTGTTTAAGCCATCCTTGATGTGCAACCTCGTGATCCCTCTTCAGAAGCTTGATTATGATTACTTTCCCATCTCGATATTCTTAAAACTTTGACTCTTCGTATTTTTTTTTCAAACCCATTATAGATTACATTTTCCACAAGGATCAGGGGCAATCTATCTTCGTCAAACTACCATTTTTCTCTTTTTTGTTGGCCTTATTAGTAAACATCTTCCATGTTAGCTTTTATGACTTTGATACACCTGCTCATCTGCTTTAAAGCCGAATATAATGGATCAGATAAAGAAGTATGGAACTTCATCGAGAATAAAGGAAGGTGAATTTTTGTATTCTATTGTCGATATCTTTGACAATTATTATATTTTGCAGCATAAAAGTTAGGAAATGATCAGGAATGTCATGTACCCGGGTAATTATTATAAAGGTCATATCCATGACACTAATAAGAATCCACTGTAAATATAGGCAAATTTTTTATATCAAGTCCGATTAAATTTGCTGATCAACAATTCATAATTCTGGCCGAAATTTTGTTAATTCTGGCCAAGTTCGTAATTCCGGTCTAAATTTATTAAAAAAAAACTTTTTTTCAAAAAATCGATAGATTATGCTTCGAATGAGAGATCTTGGACCCATGCAAGATACTACTTTAGGCATGCATTAGAAGAAATTTCCAGTGTATCTAAGTTCGAACTTCGAAGGCTTTTGAACAATGTTTTAAAGTGAAAGAATATTTAGTAACGGAAAATAAGTATAATCCCTGGATTAGAGAAATTTGAAAGTATCGATGGGTTTCCTTCCGGGAATTAAAAAGATAGTTGATTATTAAGAATTTATTATGTAATTGTAATTTTTTTTCATGAGGACGCAGATTTATTTACGTTTTGACTAAAACATGAGTTCAAAAGATTAAACGAAGAATATGTAAAATATTTAATTACTCATCTACTACGGAGAACAGCCCATAACGCTATGGTCGTGTCATAGGCATGCTATTGCATGCTATTACAAATACCTAATTTGGTATATCGTTATTCTTTTAATTAATTATCATGGTAAAAATAATAAATTTTGAATTTGTTTTTAAAAAAAAAATCTTTTTGATCTAAAAAAGTGATGGACTGATTCAATCTCAACCAATTATTTAAATTAATGATTTATTATTTTACTAAACGTTTATGTTTTAAGGAGTTTTTACGTTTAAAAAAAAAAAAAATGAAAATCATATGTTGATGCATTTTAATACCTATAATAAACATTTCCTAATTAGTTAAATAATGGTAAAATTTTCGATCCTCTTCCCCCCCCCCCCCCCTAATTATAATTTTCCGCAAAGAAGAGAGTTTACAGGAAGAAAGTTCAATTTTTCTTCTAAAAATCGATCGTAAAGAAATATTTAAACTCTTTTTAGCAATCTGCAATTAAAAAATTTCGTTCTAATTTACTAAAAATAAACAACGCAACCAGAAAGTTTTTTTACTGTAATCCTATCCTTTTATTAATAAACACAAGGTATTGTTATATACAGTATCTCGTTTACGTCTTTACGCTAATGTCCGTTTTAAATATATTTTTTTCTCTCGAAACACAATATTAAGCCACTAGATAGTAATATAAAGAAATTTAGAAATCTGAAACAATTAACATTTTTCCTTTTTATTTTTTGTAAACCGTATTAAGAAATAACGATTAACGAAAAACTCCTTTTTTATTTAAAATGTAGATATATATTGAATACTTGTTTTTCTAAGAAGTAAATAAATACATGTGGGTCACTCGTTTCTAGTTTATTTGCTAAATACAGTTAATATCTTAACCCTAATTCAAAAATATAACAATGATTAATGCAATATGTGTAATCAAGAATTCCAAATTCTGTCTTAAAACGTATAAAAAATTAATTGCTTGTGTTACATTATTTTTTATTTTCTTAACTAAAATTATTCATAAAAAAAGATCGGCCGAAAAAAAAATTTGTAAATCTTACCCGAATAACACATACAATATATTATTATATTATGTGACATCACTTAGTCCGAGTAAAAGAAATACCTAAATGATCTACCGGAACCTGTGCCTACGCCCTAAATATGCTTGTAATGGCCGTTACGCGATTTGGTCATCAAAGAAAAAAACTACTTATACTGCAAAACTGCAATTCTTTTCAAAAAATAAATTTATATTCCTTTCGCTTTCTTTATTTATACTTTACTTTCTCTAACACTTTTCCTTATTCCCTTCAAACCGCTTTAGAACGAAGATTGTGTTAGTTACACAACCTTCTTTACATACCTTATAATAAATAATTACCTTATGTTCTTTTTAATATAAAGTAATTGAATTATTCTTTATTTTGAAAATAACGCTCGCAAAATTCTTTGCTGCGGTATTTAATTTGGAAAAGGAAAAAGTAAATAATTTATATTAAATTTCAATTCTTGAATTATCACTAATTCGCCTTTTTTTTTTTTATATTATTCTTGAAAATCATTAGTGAATAATTCAAAGGAATATTCAATAGATGTAAATGCGGAAGAAGAGTTACCTATTACTTCAAATAATTCTGATAGATCCTCTCGAGAATCTCAAATTCAAAAAACCGATAATACTAATAAGTCCTTTTTTGCTAAAATAAAATCATGGTATGAACCGACATACGTAAAATCATTAGACGCTCCTGAAAACGAGAAACCTAAATTACGTTATTTCAATGGCCGATTATCAAGACGAAAATTTATTTTTTTCCATATATTAATAATATCATTTCTCTTTACAATAATATTTGCTCCAATTGCTTATTATTTAATAATACCAGCATTTGTTAGATTTAAAGTACAACATGTTGATTTAAATGATATATCAATTGATCATATGGACGTTTTAGAATGGAAACCTAATGGACTAAGATTTTCTTGGAAAGCTACTTTACCAAAACAATTTTTTCTTCCTTTAAAAACAAAATTAGCCCCTTTAAATTTAACAATTCATGACGCTAAATCAAATAGTTTGTTAGTGATCGGTATACCCGAAATGGAAGTTAATCTAGGAGAACCTATTGTACTTGATTTTGAAGGCGATATTTCATTTACGGAAACTGAAGGATTAAAAAATTTTTTAGGTGAAATTTCTCAACCTAATGGTATAAAAGATACTTCAATTTCTGCTGATACTCAAATTACTGTAAATATGTGGGGTATAACTTGGTATAAAAATTTAAGTGTTACACGTACTATTCCTATACCAAAATTGGATGGTAATTTACTTGACCTTTGGAACACAATGCCCAAATTTTTAATTGCCAAAGATAGTAAGTATTTGCGATTTTTAGTTTATCATTTGACTTAACTAGTAATTAAACTAATCGTGACGTAATATAGTGCAAAGCATGACGTTTAATCAACATCCAAGTGACACTGTCATCAACATTGGAGGTGTTAATGAGACTAACGTAAATAAACCACTTGTAATTGATGGAGTCAGTTATTGGCAAATTCTTCCTGGCGTAAGTTAACCTTTTTGTTTTTTTTATTACGTAAAAACTTGACTGCACATTTTTTATGTACTTGTGGCACAAATACTAACTGCGCTTAACTCTTCTTAGTTTCCACCAATTAGTTTACAATCATTTGATATCACGTTTTCAAATGAAGGACCAAATCTTTCATTAAAAGCGTTAATGATAAATCCAACAGTTCTCTCAATACCATTACCTGATACAACTCTTGGTTTACAATTAGAGAATTCATATTTGGCAACAGCAAGTGTTAATGGATTCAATTTAACGAGAGGATTAAATAATCTTGACTTGAATTTACAATTAACTTTCGACCCAAGTAGAATTGTAAGTCCAAATCAATTAAGTAATTCAATATCTCAAGCGGCAGGAAAATTACTTGGGACAGATCAATCAAATGATCAATTAAGATTTAATGTTATTGGACCAGTTCAACTTAAAGGAGTTGATTTTATTGGAAATGTAACAGAAGAAATGTCTTTAACATTACCAATAAATGAAATTATTAAAAATACCAATGTTATGTTATTAAAAAATTTATTTGATGTTACAGGAATTGAAAGTTTGTTACATACGGTACATTTTAATGTTGATATACAACAAGATAGAATAGTTATTCCTGTTGATATTTCATTACCAAGTTTTCTTCCTTTACCACCAAGTTTAGATTTTAGATATAATACATCACTTGGAATATTTAAAGGAGATCAAAATGCTCTTACAGTTAGTTTAGGTGAAATTTCAATGACAAATAATCAAACCTTAAACATTGCAACTACGGCAACAATATTCCCGAATAATACTTATGAGGCGGCTGCTGCATTAGCTTCAATTGCTAATCCTTCATTGGCTGGTAATATTTCTAGTGCGGATATAAAGAATTTTTCAATTTTAAATGAAACAGGCGGAACTTTTCCTTGGGTTAGTGAATTATTCGGTAACCTTTCTCTTAATATTCCGATTCCTGGATTTAACACAACCACAATAATTGACATGGTAACTCAAAATGGTACAAGTATTCCAGCAGAAATGCTTGGAACGAGATTGACTCAACGAAGTGATGTAGCTGGATTCGATGTCAATTCAACAGTAGCTATTAAATATCCACCATTCCTTCCTATTATAACTCTTGGTACTGGATATGTAGAATCAACCGTTTATACTGATGATGTATTATTAGCTACCGCTATATTACCTAATGGAATATTTTATACCGCTGGAGAGAATTCGACTAATGTTGTTGCTTCTGCTATATTGAATAAAGATGATAGATTAAAATCGATTATTTCACAATTAGTTATGAGTGTTATAGGCACGGAAGATAACGTTAAAATGCCAATTATTGGTATCAGTGGACTTAAGCTAGGTGTAAGTCAGACTTTTAATTTTGTTACATTTAGCGAAATTTTAGTACCTATCGATTTGTCGACATTAAAACCAGCAATGAAAACGACTGTACAAACAATTTCACAATCAATTCAAAAACAAGTTGGACTATTAGCATTAACAGGAGTTGATTTTGCCATCATCTCATCAAATTCATTATCAATTGGTATTCAATCTATGCTTAATAATCCAATGAATATGATAGCCGATATTGGATCAGTATCGTTTACGACAACATTATTTTATGGTGAATTGGCTAATATAACTCTATCACCTATTCATTTAGATGTAGGAAGAAGTCCATTTAATTTACAAATGAGCATTAATATTGTTGATGGTCAAAATGGAATGTCAGATAACATTGTACAATTATTTAATGATTTAACCAGTACTAAAGGTGATTTTAGATCAATCATCGGAATCAAAAACTTTATTATTGCTCCTCCTCCTGCCACTACTCAAGGTGGTAACGTTAACGCTACATTAGCTACTATTGATCAATTTTCCGAAGCACAAATTACGATTCCTTCTTCATTGGTTCCACCCGATAACTTAAGATCCATTAATGTAATTGATATGATCAAAAATCCAAAGAACGGTATTATAGATATATCCGGAATATTACCAACACCAGAAACAACTTTTACTCTTCCTACGATCAATAGTGTTTCAGTCGAAACAAAAGAAAATGCTCAATTAGTAGTTGGATCAACATTCGGTTACGTTAACCCATTACCTATTAGTGCAAAAGTTCCTTATTTTGGTGCTACCATTATATTAGATGAAAATAGTGTTATCACATTTGGTATTATACGAATTGATTTGGAAAGAAATCAAGGAAATATGGATATTTCTTTAGCCATGGAATTTTATAATACTGATGGAGCTAAATCTGCAATTGATACATTCTTTAAGAATATTTTAAATGGAGAAATTAAACAAAAAATTGAAATAAGCGGAATATATTTTGGAGGACCGAATGAAAATACAAATGATTTATTAAAATCACTCGTACTTCCATTACCAACAGATTTAATAGATATTAATACAATTAAGAATAAAGTAATTGAACTATCACCAATCAAATTACCACTTAGTTTAGATCAATTATTATCATCTCAATTCATGCCACAATTAAAATCTGTTGACATTACTACTTCTCCTAATAGAGTGTTATCCTTAAAAATTGGTGCTCAATTGAATGTACCATTCGCTGTTACTGCTAATATTGGTTACGTTGGTGTTAAAGGAATTACATTAGATGGTAAACAATTTACTTCGGTTGATATAACTGGAATTCAAACAGGAGGTGCTGGAATTAATTTTGTTTCACTTGGAATTCAATTATCATTTAGTGATGAATCATCTATTCCACAATCCGTTAAAAGTATTTATGATTCTTTAATTAATGGTAATTTTATTTCAACAAAAGGAGGAGTTAGTGGAGTTACACTTGGAGTATCAGCGGATGATTCCATTCATACATTTGAACAAATTTCTCTTTCAACAGAAATTGGAAACTTAATTACAGGACAATTAAACCTAAATGGAATAATAGATTCAATTTTAACAAACGTTGGTAGTAGTAATAATTTAATAACAGCGGGTCAAGGTTCTATTTCAATTAATATTCCAAATTTAGCTCAAATAGTTATAGGACAATTAGGAATTAAATTCTTACCAGGTCAAATGATCGAAGTTAAAGTGGTATCAACTATTACTTTATCATTCACATTAACAATGAATATTGGATTTGCTAGCGTAGGAATATTTTTGGATGATTTATCTGCTTTCGATATACGAATAGCTTCTGCAAGTCAAGGACAAGTTGTTTCAATAGCTTCTTCAATAAAAATCAATGATTCTGATGAATTAGCCGATAAACTTGGTGGATTGGCCAAAAATTTCTTTGATAATGCTCCATTAACAGGAAATTTAGCGATTAGACAACCTTTTATTGGTGCTACAAATAATGATCTTATTAGAGCATTTTCATTAATTTCTATAGAATTACCATTAGATAAATTAGTCTCACCTTTAATTAAAAATTTACCAAAATCAATCGATCCAATAACTTTAATAGATCAAATCGGTTTCAGATTGAATGGATTAGGAATTGAAACAGCTGCTCAACATAAAATGTTGGCGAATGTTCAAGCATCATTTAATAATAATTTCCCAGTTACAATTGATATTGGATTTGTTGAATTATCATTAGGATTAGATTTAGTTAATTTCGTTGACGCAAGTTTGTCTAATTTATCGATCGGTTCTGGTGCTAATAATGGACTTTCTATAACATCAAGTTTAGAATTTCAACCATCTGATGATCAAGTTCAAAATAAGATTGCTTCATTTGTTAACTCTTTACAACAAAATGGTTTAGGAAGAACGAGTGAATTATTTAGTGTTAGTGGAATCAAAATTGGACCTTCACCTAATGATTTTATTAAATCTTTTCAAAAAGTTATCGTAGGAATTCCAAGTTCTTTGATACTTAATCAAGTAGTTGTTGAAAAATTATTAGAAATGGCAGGACTTTCTTTAGCCGATTTAACAATTGAAGGAATGTTAAATAGATTAAGTATTGGTAATGTTGCAGTTGAAATGGATCCAAATGGTCAAGAATTAGCTGTTAAAGGAAGTGTAGGAATTAGTAATATTTCGCTCCCTATAAATGTTAATATGGGGATACTTGAATTATCAGTCGCATTAAATGCATCACCACTTGCAAGAGTAATTTTACCGGATATTAAAGTAACTTCTTCTAATAATGTTATTTCAACGGATTTTACCGTCGCATTAATTTTCCAAGATTCAGATGGATTAGAAAATGAAGTAGCCGCATTAGCTCAATCATTAATTGAAGGAAATAATGGTACCATCATTCCAGGAAATGCAAATATTAATGGATTATTATTCGGCAGTTCGAATTCTGATAACGATATTATAAATACTTTTAGTAAAGTATTAATTTCAATTCCATTAAATCCAATATTACAACCTATTGAAGCAATGATCACAAATATAATTAATGGATTCATTTCTGGTACTGGAGCCGTTAAACTTACATTAGATGATGTAAGTGTCGGAATCAAGAATTCAAATACTTTAACTACTGACATCGCAGCAGATTTAACTGGATTACCTCAAATATCTCTTAATATTCCATTCGCTAGTGTAGATGTTTCAATTAATGGTGCACTTTTCGTATCAACTGTTATTAATGGAATGAAATTTGAAGGTAGTCGATTCACCACTTCAGTTGAATTAGGATTTCAAGATAATAAACAACTTGCCAATCAATTAGCCGTAATTGTATCTGACTTAGTATTTAGAAGATTAACATATGCAGTATCATTACCGGTTGGAATAAATAATTTAGTATTTGGACCTTCCCCACAAAAAACATTTGGTTTAACAAGAAAAATCTCAGTAGGAATGGATGTAGGAAAATTCATTAATGAATTCTCAGATTTTAATCAAAAGAATAATTTAATTACTATAGAAAATATTCAATCACAACTTACTCAACAAGGTATTGAAGCTACAGTTACTTCTCCTGCTGTTCCTAATTTACCTTTGAACCTTAATATTCCTTCATTGTCAGCTCAAGTATTTTTCAATGGTGTGTCCGGTAGTATATCTACAGCTGCAATTAAACCAAATGTTCAAAAAGGACAACCTAAATGGGAATTTGGTCTTACAATAATTGTTGATAATGGTCCAATGTCTCAAGCTCTTGAAACAGCTGTTCCTAATCTACTTGCGTTTAAATCATATACTGATGGTGCTTCCCTTGGTGGTGTAGTTCTTTGTACATCGGATGATTGTTTAAAACCTCCAGATAATTCATTTAAAATATTTAATGAAATTAATTTCTTACCCCCACCATTATTCTTATTTAATCCAATTCACGTAGAATTAACTAAAATACTTCCAACAATTACACTTAATACCTTATTTACAAATACTGGACCACTTCATGTTGATATTGGTAATTTCGTATTATCATTACAAGGTGGTGGTACATCAATATTTGAAGTATCATCTTCTCAACCTGTTATAATACAAAATGATTTAGAAAATGCTGGTAACAATGTTATACCAGTAGAAGCGAAATTGACTTTAGATCCATTACAAATACCTAAATTATTATTAGATTTAGCTGATTTAGAAAACGAATTTGCTATCGTTTTACAAGTTAGTAGGAATGATGGACCAATTGGATGGTTAAATGATCTATTGAAAAATTTACCACAAACCGTTATAAAAAATCTTTTCCCTATCTTACAGGGACTAATAAAAAACATTAGTGTAGGCATCGATTTAAATAATAATAATAGTACTATTCCTATTAATAATGGCACTGCTCCTATTAATGGTACTACACCTATTAATGGTACTACTCCCGTTGATGGTACTGCTCCCGTCAATGGAACTACTCCTATTGGTGATGGCAAAACTCCTCCACCTGCTGGTGATGGTAAAACTCCTCCAGCTGCGGGTGATGGTAATACTCCTCCAGCTGCGGGTGATGGCAAAACTCCTCCAGCTGCTGGTGACGGCAAAGCTCCTGATAACGGTACTCCTAAAGCTCCTCCAGTAGATCCCAAACAACCTGCCAAAGAACCAAACCAACCAGCTGAAGGACCTAAAGATCCTGCAGCTAAAGATCCTCCAGCTAAAGATCCTCAACAAGGAGATCAACCAAAACAACCTGATAATAACGGTGATAATGGTAATAATGAAAGTATAGGAGGCAAAATTTTAGATACTATCACCAAACCATTCAGGCCTTCTTTAACAGCTGAAACAAGTGATAATATTAATATAGAAAATCCCAAAGCTATATATAGTTGGACTATTACATCTCCTTCTAATTAGTTTAGTTTAGTGTAATTTTTTATCTTTTGATTTTTTAAAAAAAATTTTTTTGTTTTAATAATTAATAATTCTAATAATTAATAATCAATTTGTATCAATAGAGAAAAAAAAACAATTTTTTTATTTCTTTTCACTTTTCTTTGTATCATTAGAAAAAAAAACATTTTTTTCTTTATTTAAAAAAGTAAATATTAACAAAAATAAAAATACAGTATATTTTCTATTTAAAGAACAATTTTTTTTCTTAATAATAATTCCGTGTAAAAAAATGATAAATTTTAATATAATAATTTAAAATACATAATAATTTCGTTATATATTAATCAGTGTTTTTCTAGCCAAAAATATATATATATATATATATATATATATATATATTTCTTTCCGATGGAAAATTCTATTAAGCTTAAAATAAAAAAAAAGAAAGAATACTTTTGATTTAACGATCAATTTAATCATTCGGGTGATCAGGCGATCATCAGTTCACTTAAAAAACAAGTTTTGAACAAGATCACATTAAAGGATAAGAATTATGCATTCTTAATTTTTGAATAAAGGTATATAGTAAACGTAACGTAACGATTTAAATAAATACCTATAAACATGCAATATTTCTTTGGCAATAACTTTTGTGCAAATGAAAATTAAGACGCGATCTTTTGATGACGAAATATCAAGTGTTAATTTAATGAACACCTAATTGGGCTCTTTTAAGTCATTACTGTTTATGTAACAGATTATTCCGTGAAACATAGTATATTAAATATTAATAATGAGATGACACGTGAAGAATGAAATGTAGTATGCAAATGATTATATTAATTGGCTTTGAAACGTGAATCGTTTTATTTGTTAAAGCCTAGACTTTTTGTGTTTCTAACAATGAAAGTAAATCATACGACTTTTATATGATTATACTTTATATAGCATACAGTATATTACTATTATCATTTTCTATAAAAAGATCATTTTTCCCACATATAATAACTATGATTTTATGACGATAGATATTTATTAGATATTTGCGACATCTTAATTCTATCTTATTTCTATTTTAGGTGGTCAGTATGCTAAGCCGAGTACTAACCCTTCAAATCTTTATTGATTTTTGAAATCTTAAAATTTTTTATCATTTTTTTTTTTTTTTTAGAACTTTTAGGAAATATTTATTTGCAGAATATCGAATATTGCTATTAATATTATTACTTATTATTGACAGTGATGGCTCGCAGTATACAATAGAATACAATAGGATAATGGATATTTACATCATCTCAATTCCATTTTAGGTGGTCTGTATGCTAAGCCAAGTACTAACCATATTCAAATCTTTATTTGAGTTTAAAATTTTTGTCATCTTATTTTAAGAGATTTTTTTTAATTTTTTTTTTTAGCAATTGATAACGTTTTGCAGAATATTACTATTAATATCATTACTTTGCTAACGCGCATATAATATAAGTGATAGCTCGCGATGTAACACTTTATCTCATCATGTGACATTTAACACCAATAAAAACCCCTTTTTATATTGATTCAAATTCTCACTTAAAGTGTGAGACAACAGACTACGCTGTACTATTGAAAGATAACTAACTGTACTGTTAAAAAATCTGTGAAAATCTTGTGGAATCTTTGATAAAATGTTTTACAGTTAAACATGGATATCGAAACCCTTGCGAAAGTTTCTGGTTTTGGTATATATGTACAGTACTTCCGATATTGACAACCCAATTAAAATTGCTTATGTAACTGTGCCATACGTCATATCAGCGAATCACATGCTCAACCACCGTAATTGCGCATTTACTGTGGGATTTTAATGTTGGAAATCATTTTAGTAATGAACAAACAATCAGAAATAACTTTATTCCAAGATTTACTGCAAGGAAAATTAATAATAAATTTCGGACATACGGTATTTCGGTTTCGGGACGGGATTCCTGAATCGGAAAAATAAAAGCATTTCCGAGACTCAGTTCCGTATATACCGAAACCATAAAAGTTTCGGGAGTTCTCTTAAAAGTTTATCCAAGAGGACGAATAAATAACAAAGAACGAATTATGAACAACAAATATTTACACTACTATTAATCTATGTATTCAGTATCATTCATGTATTATGAGAATCAAACAATTCGGCTTCCGGTTCAATACTTCAAGTATTTAGATTTGATCTGCTTAAACGTTTAAAATAAATATTTACTTTTTATTTACCTTTATTTATAAACTCTCTTATTGTAATAAATTTGATATATGCATCTAATTATTTATTTCCAGTATTTTTTTTATTTACATCATTCTAATTATACACATATTTTCTGAATTTAGGAAAAAGTCTCGTAACGAACTTTCTTTTTTTTTTTTTATTTTTTTTATTTCGGATTATTCAGATTAATTGTATATTTAGTAAACTAAATCGCGCTTTAAAACAACGCGCTTAAAATAAAGACCTAAATGAATATACTTTTTTAGACTTACCGTATCTTGCATATATCATTTTTTTTTTTAAAAAAAAAAAACAAAGAAAAAAAAGGTTTATCCAAGAGAACGAATAATAAAGAATGAACAATGAACGACATGAATGATAAATACTATTCAGCGCCATTCATGTATTATACAGTTCGGCTTCCGGTTCAATACTTCGAGTGTATTGAATCATGGAATAGGGTTAGATTTAGTTAGACCGATCTTATTGAATATTTAAATAAATATATAAACTTTATTTATAAACTCATTATTTCCAATCAAAAAAATTATTTATTTACAATTTTTTATTTAAAGCATTCTAATTATATATATTTTTTGAATTTAGAAAGAGTCGCAACGAACTTATTTTTTTTTAAAATAATAATATATTTTAACGCGATTTAAAGCGAACGCGCTTAAATAAAGTCCTAAAAGAATCTATTTATGATTGAACTTACCGAATCTTGCATGAATCATTTTTTTTTTTTAAAAAGAAAAAGAATAATATCTTAAATAACACACCCCTCCGCCAATTACGCCCGCATCTTTGCTTGTGTTCATGTTTCATTGAAGTAACCTATAATTAAATTCTTATTATACTTATTATTATAAGGAGATTTCATAATAATCCACATTTCTACATTGAACAAATGATTTACTTATCTTTCGAATTAAAAATTTAATAAACTAAATAGTAAAAATGCCAAGATTCAATTCGATTTAAAGGAGTTTTTGACTTCTTATTTTATGATGATCCGAACAATTCTCGTATGATTTTTATTAACAAGGATTGCCAAGAATGACAAATCCAAATTGATTATGCACAACGGTTATTACTCTTCCAATGAAATTTTTGTGAGCTATTCCTAACTCCGAAACATGTTACATTTGCGATACAAACAATAATATATAAAATTTTCTTACAAGAAGAGAGGAGGAGATTTACGTACACAAGAACAATGTTTATTTTATATAAAGAAAGTTTTTACCAAATATATATATATATTGTATTATGTATGTATATTCTAATTTTTTTTTTTTTTATATTATTAGTATTACATCCCAAGGAAAATATTTTATGTATATTTTAATTATATTTACATGTAAATTAAACATCATTTTATAGAAGGTATGTTAATGAATAATTAATAATATCCCACTCCAGTCCAAGTATTTGTTCTAAGAACTTTATGATAAAGAAAGGAAAAAAAAAATTAGTCATGTGATCCTTAAGAATAACGGTGAGTAACGTGCTATATTTTTTTACTTACGATTTGGTTTTATTATTATGTCTTTTTCAATTTTGTTAGGTCTATTAATATCATAGTAATGTTTTTCATTTATTTTTTCTTCAACGACAGTAATTTCCATCTCATATTTCTCTTGTTTATTTATTTCATTTTTTATGGATGTAGGTAATGGAGGTAGTGGAGGTATATCATCATTATTATCTATGATAATATAATATAATATAAAATGCAAATTAATTAAAATATTTGTAATAATAATAAAAAAATCGTAAATGAGATTTTTACCTAAAAATGATTCCGGTTCTGCATAATAAAATGTACTGCCTTGATATTGTCTTCTTAAAGATTCGGCATAAGTAGGAGTTTTTCGTAAATGATGTTTTGGTTCATCTAAATAAAATTAACAAAGGATATCCAATGATAAATAATGTTGTTGGACACTTTTGATGTACGTATAAGGATAAAAAAAAAAAATATATCGTGATGTAATAATTACCCGAATTTCCTAAACTGTTGATGGAAATTCTTGAAATGTTTCGACTTCGACTGGCTAAACTACTTTCTTCACTTTGTTGTTTGGAACTAGACAAAGCTTGAAACAATGTCAATTATCGTAATATAATTAGTTAGTATAGATAAATGATGATGATGATAATAATAATAATAATAATAATAATAATAATAATAATAATTTTTAATAAAACTTACTATTTGTTGAACTTTCTCCGTATGCTGAATCATTATAATGACGAACCCGAGAGAAATAATTTTGAGGTTCAGGAAGATTCTTAAAATCGAGCAATTGACTAGTATATATAGCATTGGGATGAAATTTAATCTCAATTGATGCATTAACCATATCATAATCCTTATTAAAAGCATTAATAATATCAATAGAACGATTTTGTTCTAAATGAAAGTGCCAACGAAATAACATTGCAGTGATTTCTTGTACACTCGGACGAAGTAAAGGATCGGCGTCCCAACATCTTTCCATAAGAGTTGAAAAATATTTTGGTGTTTTAGGTAAAATCTTTGGTCTTGCTCCATTACAAATATCAATAGCTAATTTATTATTATGAGATTTATTACAAAAAGGAGGGATACCAGTAGAAACTTGCCACATAATCATGGAAAAACTATAAACATCAGCAGCAGTTGTAAATCCTTCGCCACGTAAAATTTCAGGTGCGACATAAGGTAAAACACCATAAAGTTTATGCCTTTTACTATTATCTATAAAGTTCGATAATAATAAATCACTTATTTTTGGAGAAGCTTGATCATCTTGTAATATATTACCACCATGAAGATTACGATGAATTAATCCGGAAGAATGAATATCTTGTAAAGTGACAGAAATTTTTAAAAGAAGATTTATTTTTTTTTCCCAATTTAATGAATCATTTTTTAATAATAAATAATTTGTTAAATTTCCTTGAGTAACGAATTCAGTTACTAAAATATAATCTTTGGTAGTTGGATCTTGAGAGATTCCATAATATTTGATCAATCCGTCATTATCTGGTCCATGTTGATAGAATGATTTAAGCTATAATAGGAATAAAGTGAAAAATCTTTTTAGTAAATTTTTACATTTCCTTTTTTTTTTTTTTTAAAAAAAAAAAAAAAAAAAAAAATGGTATTTTACCTCATCAAAAAATTCTGGAGTTACATTATTAGAATTTTCAAATTGTTTTAACGCTACTGGAATTGAAGAATTACGAAACCAATCCTTTTTCTTTGAATCCCAATAAAGAATATTTCCTTTAGACCAAGTACCGGAATAAACTTTACAATCATAACCACCTTCAGCAAGAAATTTTATGTTATCTAAGGATTCATAAGATATCCATTCTAATACTTGACGATTATTCATGGCATTTATTTGAGAATCCTTAATAAATTCATCAATTAAAGGGTTGTTGCTCGTCCAAGAAGAGAAATTCTTTTCGAATCTAATAGAATTACATGAATGACACCATCCATATTTATTATTTTGAATTTTATCAGTATTTGGCAAATTACAAACGGAACATAAACCGTAAGGTAACGTGGATAATGATGGGTAAGGATTATTTGTTTTTTTATTATTTCTATTCTTTTTTCTACGATTTTTACTACATAAGGCTCCCATTTTATATATACATATATGTGTATGTGTATATTTATATAATGTTTATATAATTATACAAGGATTTATTAAAGAAAATATTGAAAATATTTTTTCAACTAAAAAAAAAAAAAAAATTTTTTTAAAAAAAACCTATTCTTTTATATTACAAGAAAAAAAAAAATTTTTTTTTCGAAACATCTTTTATTTTACACAAATGGAGGAAATTGATCATTTTGGTTAAACCGATCCCATTGATATTTTAATTGTTTGAACACATGAAAGGGAAAATTTGATCGATTTCTTCTCATTTTTTTTTTTTTTTATTTATATATTATAATTTATACAATGCCATGTACTAACTGTATTTAATAATAATAATTAAATTATCTAAAATTAAAACTTCATTTATTTATTTATTTTATTTATTAATTATTATATTTATTTTAAATAATAATACAGCATATTTAGTCGTCACAGCCTTGTAACACCAGAAAACCTTTTTTCAAGGTTTTTTTTTTTTTTAAAAAAAAAAAGTAATTTTCTAATTAAGCCAAGTCATTTGTTGATCATTTAATTATAGACAATAAACGTTTTGTATGCAATATGAACTGCGCAATAATGCACTTCTCTTCCGAACATTTTCTTTTTTATTTTGTACAAAAGATTTGATTTGTTTTGATTTGATTTTTTAATCTTCATATCTATTCTATCAAAAAAATTTGAAGCATCTTTTTTTCTTTATAATACACAATCACAACAGCGGTAAAATTCTTGTCATTATTATTGTTTATTATGTGCTGCTTTCAAGATCTCACTATGATTTAAAGATTTATTATTTATTTCTAAATATGAAAAAATTCTTTTTTTAGTCCAGCCTTTAAAAGATTGTAAAACTTAACGTTTTTTTAGCTAATCGGAAAGAAATCAAGAATTTTCTTTCCTTACAATTCATACATAGTAATGTAAAAAAATGATGAGAAAGATAATGCAAAATGCGAAATTTCGTCATTTTATCTGGAGTTTTACTAAAAACGAATTTTTTTTTTTTTTTGATCTACATTTGACAGATTTTTTGTGACCTCTTAATTAGAAATTACTTTTTTCATATAATGAAATTTTTTTTTTATGACCACAAAGATTTTTTTTTGAACGACATGTTATTATGAAATGAATTTCAAAAAACAAACATGCAATATTGATAACTCTTTCTTTATTAAGTAATGATTAAATTTTTTTTTTTTCTTCTTTTTTTTGGCTTGGGCTTGGCTTCATGGCTTGGCTAAAATATATTCTCTTTTTAATAATATTTCTCGACCGAACAAATATAGTATCTCTGACAAATACAGTACAAATGCAGACCCCCCCTTTTTTTTACTATGAAACTTTCTTCTTTTCTTAAAATTTCTTTTCTAATCAATAAAATATAGTTAATGACGCCTTTATTATTTTTATTCCCATTATTTAAAATAATGAGAGATTTTTTTTTTGTTGAATTTTTTAGTCCTTTTATTTCTAAAAATTTAAAATAAGGATATTTTCTTATTGTTAAATCAACGAACTTTCTTGAAACTTTGGCTTGGCATCTACCATATTTTTTTTTTTTAATGTTATCAATAATCTTATTTGGTAAACAAAAATTATAGTTTAACCAACAAGAAGTCAATTAGGAGATAACCGGTTCTGAAAACTGGCACGTGTTACTTTTAATTTTGTAACATTAATGATAAGCGTTAATATAATCTATATATGATACGGTAATTTTCACATTCTCCGTTTGATTTATTTATTTCTCCCGTAATTAAATGCATTCCCTTCCGGTTTGTTTTAACAAATTTCTTCTGCGATTCTTGGCGTATCATTCATTCTATTGGGTAACAAAAATTTTCTTGCATCAATAATTACATATAATCTAAAAAACTTTTTTTTTTTTTTTTTATTTTGATATTTATTTTTGGAAATTTTAACAATACTTATATGATACTTTGAAACTTAAAAAGAATCTCTACATTCTAACTAAGAAAAATCTGCCAAAATATTTTTCCATTTACCATTCAAGGTATGGAATAAACCCTATTGGTTTCATAAGTATTTCGTTAAATGGCGTATCAAACCTTTTTTTTTTTTTTATTGCCATTGTCTCTTGCATATGATCCGAGACCTTTTCGAAACCTTCTAATTTGGAATATCCGATATACCGAATATCTTTGGTTTGATCTAATCATTTTTAGGTTAATTGATTTTCTCGTGAAAATATTATTAAGTCACGGGATATTTCACGGGATAACTTTCACGGGATATTTAATTCGTTTCATCTTTTGTTACATAAAGTACATTTAATTATTACAATTATTACGAAAAGATGATGAAATTATCCATTATTTATTTCTTTTAAATTTTTGCAACCTTATAAGGAAAACTTATGTATTGACTAATAAAGAATTTTTTTTTTTTTGATTTGTACATATCATCATTAAAAAAAACGAAATTGTATTCGACTCTTCATAAATGTCACTTCCCATAAGACTTCACCGTATATTGTTGTTAAACAAATTTGATTATTTTTTTTTTTTGATTTGTACTTAACATATAATATTTATTTGTTTTTTTTTTTTTTTTTTTGATTTACACATATCATAATTTATTGACTAATAAATAAAAAACAAAGTTTATCTTTTTCTGATTTGTACATATCAGATATTAAAATTAAAAATCATTAGAAATTGTATTCGATTTCTCAGACTCTTCATAAACGTCACTTCCTATAGGACCTCCTCGATTTTATTATAAATCCTTTATAAGTATTAATTATTTACCATGCTTGTAACAAATATCACCCTGGAACACGGGTATCTAACGGATCATAATGTAAGAAATAGACAATTTAGACTTTTATATTTATAATATGATAATTATAATATGTTAATATGTTTGATAAAACTCTTTTTCAGGTCAGAGTTGAACACATCAAATGAATCAATCTTCATTTCAAAATATGACCCTTAATTGTAATGTAACTATATTTAATAAAAACCGTTAAGATTTTCAATAAAATTGTAATTTACAAGTGTTTGAACCAAAAAATTTAGGAATAAATATTTTTCGCATTTAACCATGAAATTAATAGTTTCATCATACACAAATTACATCGGATATTACTATTACTTCAACATAAACTTTGTTAGTGACCACACATGCTAAAACCATTTAAAATCTTAATATTTGTTATAAAACTGAATAATTTATTAATATCCGTAAACATTTTAAGCAAGATATATTGTAATAATAATCGATAAATTATACTTGTTAAACTTAAAAACAACATTTTATTGGCTAATAAGAAAAACAATTTGATTTGTACACATCAATTAAAAAATTCATTTAAAATGAGATTACATAATGAAATTAAAGCATTTGAATTATTTGGTAAAGCAACGTCACTTCAAACAAAATATTTGAAGATCCCCTCCTTCACGCATGTCGTTTTGCGAGAATACTTTGAATTTCTTTTTCAAATTCTTTCAATTTTTCAGGATTTTCACGATATTCTTTCATTCTATCAGGAATTGGTATATTTAACCCTTTTTGAGTGGCTGGTCTCGCATCAATACGTGCGACCCAAGCTGTTAAATTAGTAAACTCATCAATATTTTCCACTCCAGAAAAAAAATGTGATCTGACCCAAGGATAAATTACAGCATCCGCTAAAGTAAATTTGTCTCCTACTAAATATTCTTTTCCTTCCAATGCATTATTCAACACGGAATAATACCCTTTGGTTAGACCGGTAAATCGATCAATGGCAGGTTGAATTTTGTCTGGAATGTACCTAACAAACCAGTTAGCTTGTCCTTGCGTAGGTCCAAGATCAGATGCTTCGAATATAACCTATTTATTATTATATATAATAAGTTGAGAATGTTTTAAACCGTTTAAAATTTTTATAAAGTATTTTTTTTAAAAATTGATATTTACCCATTGAATAACTTGACTTTTTAATTTTGGTTCCTTTGGTAACAATTTTTCTTCAGGATCATAATTTTCACAAAGATAAATCGAAATCGCTACACTTTCAAATACATGAAAGTCTCCATCAGAAATAGCAGGAATTTTACCACATGGATTGATTTTTAAAAACCAAGGTTCCTTATGTTCTCCATTATGCAAAGCAATTTGTTTCACTTTATAAGGAATTCCTAATTCTTCAAGAACGATGCTAACTTTTACCCCATTTTGAGTTCCGGCAGAGTAAAGTGTGATATCAGGAGAAGTCATTTTTTTTTTTCTTTTCTTTACGACTTTTTTGGGGGGGGGAAATGATCTTTTTTTATAATTCCAATTTTTAGGGATGACCTCATGGTTTACGTAACAATGGATTTACTTATTGTATAACGTAAACAAATGCGTAATCCTTTTTTGTCTATTAAGGCTTATTTATTTTCATTGAGTAAATGGACAGATTTTAGCTAGCGTTAAGCGGGTTGAAGTAGTTTCAAGTGGGATTGTGGGAATGGATTACGTTTAATAAAGTATTGTTCGAGTTGGTTACGAAAGATTACATAATGAAAAAGTAATAAAACCTAATATATACATAAATATAATTTTTATACACTGAATGAATCAGCTGGAATAGACAAAACCCATAATCATATGAAAAATTGTAATAATTACAGCGAAAAAATTTATTTTATTTTGTCAATAAAAAAAAAACTATTTATACCAAATAAGCTTTAAATTTTACCCAATTTAGAGGTAGCACAAATTTCATCTCGACCTGTCATAATAAATTACCCATTTAAACTAAACATCTAACCTGTTTATTTACTTAATAAAACTTTGAACATATTTAATATGTTCTTGTAATTTTTCAGGATTTTCACGAAATTCTTTAATTTTATCAGGAATTGGTACATTTAACCCTTTTTGAGTAGCTGGTCTCGCATCAATACGCGCGATCCAAGATGTTAAATTTGTATATTCGTCAATACTTTGTATACCAATAATAAAATGAGATCTGACCCATGGATAACACATGGAATCCGCTAAAGTAAATTTGTTTCCTACTAAATATTCTTTTCCTTCCAAAGCATTGTTCAAGACGTAATAATATTCTTTGGTTAGATTGACAAATCTTTCAATGGCTTGTGGAACTTTTTCTTGTGAATAAGCAGCAAAGTAGATAGCTTGTGCTTGCGCTGGTCCAAGGCCTGATGCTTCGAACATAACCTAATAAAATTTTTGAATGAATAAAATTTTTGAATAAATGAAATTTTTTTGAATAAATTGATATTTACCCATTGAATAACTTGACTTTTTAATTTAGGATCCTTTGGTAATAATTTTCCTTCAGGATCATAATTTTCACAAAGGTAAATCCCAATTGCAGCGCTTTCAAATACATGAAAATCTCCATCAGTAATAGCAGGAATTTTACCACCTGGATTGATTTTTAAATACCAAGGTTCATGTTGCTCTTTATCTTTAAATGAAATATGTTTTACTTTATAAGGAATTCCTAATTCTTCAAGAACAATACTAGCTTTCACCCCATTTTTGGATACTCCAGTGTAAAGAGTAATATCAGGAGTAGTCATTTTTGTGTGTGAATACGTGTGTATATGTGTTCTGTGTATGTGAAAGAAAAATTTTAAAGAAATGAGGTGATATTTATAACATTTCAAAAAAGAAAGGAGAATTCCTTTGATTCTTGCCAACTCTCATTGATCCAAACCCTTTGTGCATTACATATTTAAGTAGTTTAATACGTATGTGTTTAATACGTATTCGTTTAATACAAATAATGAATTTGCTTTTTGAGATTAATGTATAAACGTGGTATTTGACATATTTATGAATGAATTTCTATATTTTTATACGCGACTTCATCATATGATGGATTCTTTAAATTCTCCTTTTTCTTAAAGAAGTTTAAATTATTACACTATCTCCTGTTTTGGTCCAAAAAGAAGTAGTACGTTATTATTTTATTACGTTTAAAAAAAAAAAAATTTCATTTATGGATTATAAATTAGTAATAGAGTATACATTTTTTTTTTTAGTATGGATTTTTTAGGATTAGTGTTCGTCTTGGCTATGCGCAGTGAGATATATATTACGTAATAATTTAATATACTGTATTATTCTTTGGATTCCCATTTCATAATTTCGCAATATTAGGTAGATAATTTTTGAATATTCTTGGAATACTTTTTTTCGCAAAAAATTGAAATAAAATTCCTCATTCAGTATTTATAAATTTATTAGTAAACAAATATCAAAGAATTTTCCTAAATGTATAATAATGATAATAATATAAACTGCAAATTCTTAAAACCATATTGAAATTGGTTACAGAATGGGAAAAAGCAAAAATCTTGTTTAATAATAAAATAAATAAAATAATTAAATAATACTATAAATAAACAATAAAATCCAACTGATCCAGAAGAGAATAGTAAATAATAAATTAAATTAATTTTAATAAAAGTAAAAATAAAAAATATGTAAATAAATTAAAAATTATCATCATTTTCAAATAATAATATAGGTAATAAAGATCCAGACAAAATCTGAATTAATTAATGCTGGATTAAAATATAGAAAGTTATATTATTATAATGCATGCTTATATAGAATTGAATCAACCCAAGAACCTAACTTTTTGTCTACTAATCATAAAATCCATATTTATTACCATTTTCAATTTCAGAACAGATAAGTTTTGATAAGTCAAGAAGGAAATTTTTTATATCTTTATTATCAAAGATTAATATGAATAATAAAATTCTAGACTAGTATTATTAATATTTAAATTTGGTAAATTATTTCCCTTATAATTAATAAAATTTGTTATATTATTTAATTGTTTTTTGAAATCTTTAGATGCTTTAAAGGTTTACATTTTTTTTTTTTTTTTTTTTTGTCTTTAAGAGTTACAAAAAAATATGATGCAACTGCTACCTATTAGTTGTTAGTTCGAAGTGTGATGATTTAATGTAAAAGATCAGCCAATCATCTTGCTGCGTCGTGGAGAATTCGTGTGGAAAAAATTCTGGTTAAATATGAAAATTCCAGAAATTCAAAGATTTGCTGGAAAATTTCATATCAGTTTTATTAGAAAATTAAAAATTTACCGGAAAAACCGGTCAAGTTACAATAGATTTTCCACCTGTATGAGTTCTCCAACTGCGCTACTGCGCAGAATTCTGCCACCAAATAGGAATCGAATTTTACCAACCGAGAGTCCGGAAGAAAAATATCTTAACAATTGAATTTTTCCGAAAAATAATCTGATGCAAAAAATTTTTAGCATGTCCAAAATATGTGTCAGAATAAGCCACTGTCGCTGCAAAATATTTTTTTCATATTTATCAAAATCAGGTAATAATGTCACAAGTGAAAGAATTTTATAGTAAAGTGTGTGTTGCTGGAAGCTTTAATTTTGTCACCGACAAAGAAATTGAAGAAGAAATTAGCTTGTCAGAGAGGGACAAATTTTCTTGTAACCTAGCAACGATATTAGCAAGAGACAGGGAAGTGGTGGCGGTTAACAAAAATTTTACCAAACAAGTGTAAAGTTTACATATCTAAGAACGATAAATGGCTTAATGATGATGTTGAATGTATTAACAGAATTAAAGAATTCGTGACAAATTTATCCAAAGATGCTCCCATGTCATTCGTACAAGCATCAAAAAGAAAGGAAATGGCTGTTTTATATTTTAATATAATGGAATACTGTTCTGTTAAATTAAGATCTAGATTGGACAAACTTAAGAGAGATATAAAGTATAATAAAGACGAATCATATATTAAATCTTTCCTAGAATTTGCTGTGATTAACGTTGATAAACTAGATGAGATTGACGAATACCTTGGATTGTTGCGAGTATTATAATAACCACAAAAATAATTCCAAAATTCCGCAAGGATTCCTAGGACACATCAAAAAGGAAGGATCCTATGCTGGAGCTGTGTTGGATATTGCAAATTGTGCATGTAAAGAAAAATATAAAACATCATTTTCTTGTATAGACTTGCATTTATTGGATCCTATTATTGTTGAACAACCCATATCTTCATGGAATGATATACACAATTGGATTGTGAAAAAACTAATCACATCTATTTACACGCAGAGTTGAACATATTAACCAACGCTAACATAATAAGCAAGGAAAATAATGAATTTATAGCAGTATCCAAGAAAATTTGTTACTTATGTAAATTATATATCAAATTTTTACGATCCAAAGGATATAAAATTACCATTTCTGGAGCACATAAGAAGTTGTATCACAGATGGAAACTTCCAGATTCTTACATGAAAGAATTCGTAGCATACAAGTATGATGGAGATAGTGCTGATTCTGATGATCCAAATTTTGAAGTCAATGTATAAAAATGCAAGACGGATTAAAGCTGATATTCAGTAGCGTTGCTTGATTAACAATCTTTTAGTGAGAATAAATAAATATTTTTATCAATAAAACAAAATTTACATATGCTACATTTAAAAAGTTAAACGAAATCTTTATTCTTATAAATGAATTATCAGTGTAAAGAGTCGGTACAAGCTAAACTAACAAAATTTATTTGAATGGTGGATGTTCAAAGGGAGGAAACATCTCGATCCCTAATCCATAAAACGAGAGTTCCTTCCTTCTTCTCAATACCACCTTTATATTTTGTTTTCTCAACATTTCACATTCTTTGTATGCTCTTGGATAAAATTCACTGCCGGACTTCCTAATTTATGATACATTGCACCGAATTTTGAAAATTGTCAAGAAAATTTTTATACAAGACTGGAATTATTTTCTGAAAAATGCCAAGAAAAAAAACATTTATTATTACACGCAATAAATAAATACAAGTTTGGGACGTAGCCCAAAAATACATGAGAAAATTTCTGCTGAATAAAGTTATCTATACTCTTATCCTAATTATATTTTTTTTTCTAACTTCGGGAGATGAGATTTTAATTCGATTTGGTATCAGAGTTATCCTCTCCCGATAAATTATGCTTTTTTGCTACCTTCTCTTCATTTCGGAATCTGAGTCTGGATTTTGCGCCTCCCTCAATAACCATACAATATGTCCAAGAACTCTTTCAATATTACCTTCCATACTCTCAGTACCATACACAACTACTACCGGCTTCAATATCTTGAATCTTAACCTGTCTTGTTCCACTTGTTTTACTAATAAAACTGATTCAAGTTGAACAGAATTCTGAGTAATATCCTTTAAAAAATCTTCGTTCTTCACTATGACTCTGTCAGCTTCACCTGCTCGAATCAGTACTTTAAATAAATCAAGGCACGGTTTTTGATTTCATTTGCAAGAAACGATTATTATTCACGTTTGATATGTCTACTCTAAAGATAACTTCCTCATCGGGAATGAAACTGTCAAGTTTTGATTGATCAGATGTTTTGTACTTTAGCAGTATCAGATATCTTTGTCTTGTTTTCTAAAAGCAAACACTATAGTAAAAAAACTTTCGCTTCCATGTAAGCATAACTTTTGATATACATTTTCGCTGGAAGGTTGGTTGAACATTTGCGAATACCTACAATATTTTATATCTTGCTAAAAAGAAAGACCGAAGAACAAAAGATATGAGATGTGATTAACATTATTATATGATGTTAAGAAAGCTTTAAAACACCAGAGTATACCTTTCACGTAGGAATCACTGTAAAACGTGAAGTTGAGTTAACGCCTGGTGATCTTAAAAATTGAGCCTTTCATAACATATGGCTTTGACGTTAATTTTACTTATTTTATATGTCGGATTATATGTGAAAATTAACATGGTATTTCATCATGTAATTTGTAGCTCAGCAAAAATTTCCAATTGGCGATTATTGCTCTGAATTGATGAACTGCTCCAGAGTAACTAATTCAGAAGAGTTCTATTGTATCATTATCAAACGGCTTAGTGTTAAATTACGAGTAATATATCATCCAATACTCAGATTATGATATAACCGTTAAACGTAGTTATAAAATCGGTCACTGTTTCCAATTCATTATGATGATTATATCTAAAATTTAAATCATAAGTATTCTTATTTTTTGGTATTTTATCCTTTGATGAATAAGTCTCTAAGATGAGCTTAACAATATCATTACATCTCTTTATTATCTTTGAATAATATTTGCTATTGAGTCGCAATAACCTATTTTTCTATCTCATCTGCATTATTATTACTTAACTTAATCTATATAGACAACAATGGGTGTTCTGGGACAAAATTTCCAAATAGAGTATATAGTAGTAGGAGGCCTCCTGGCCTCTTTCCCGATATACGAAATTTATGTAATCTTTATTGAGATCCAAATTAGTTGTGAGGACTAATAATCATATCATGAATCCTATATTGAATTCAAATTTAAAATCGAGCTGAGTTATTTTCCCGCTATCCAAAATTTCTGGCCTAAAATGTATATAATTATTTTGTGTTATTCTAGAATTAATTCTAGAGATGATTCATTAATGTAAATAAATTCCTGTCTAAGTCTCACCTCTCAACTTTATAGAATTTAAGAACTATGGCTGAATGATAAATGCACCATGTGTTATTATAGCAGACTTTGAAGCAGACAACAAAAAATGTGATGAAGTATATGGTGAACTGAGGAATACAAGAAAAATTTTGCTGAAGCTGATACCTATTGGATCTGTAAAGGTAAGTTTGCTATTGATAAGAAAGAAGTTGCTCATTTAGAAAGAAAGAAAGATGCTCATAACAAAAAGATAGAAAACGGGCTGATTTTAAAAGGGCCGAATAGAAATGTTGATGAATATTTATTTTCAACTACAATGATTCAAAAAATGGAAAAGGATATCAAGATTTTAGAATCTATGAATGATAAAGTCTGGGATCACTGTCACATCACAGGTAAGTTTTGAGGACCAGCCCACAACTCCTGTAATCTTAAACTTTGAATAGAAGCATGAAAAATCTCAATCCCAGTCATCTTTCATAACTTCTGTGGATATGACTCTCACCTGGTTTGTGAATCTGTTGAAAAGTCAGTTAATGCACATCAAATCAGGGTCATAGTTGAAACATTTGAGAAATTTAAGACCATGAAGGTAGGTTAGCTTAAATATATTAATAGCCAGCAATTCATGAATACAAGCTTGGCCAAACTTGTGGGAAATTAGATACTAACAAAGAAGCATTTCAAGAATATAGGTTATACAAACGAATATGTAGATTTTGTTACACATAAGGGAGCTTTCCTTATGATTATAGAGATTCACAAGTTAGATTTAAGGAAACAGAACTCCCTTTATTTTATGAATTTCATAGTACACTTAGTGGTAAAATTACTCAAAAGGATTATTAACATGCTTAAAGAGTATGGGAAAAGTTTGGGTGTAAAAATCTAGGTGAGTATAATGATCTTTATCTTATACTCCTTCTAACAGATATTTGGATAGAGTTTAGAAAAATATCTATAGAAAATGATGGACTTGATCCTAGTCATTATATAGGATTCTATGCTTAAAATAACAGGAGTCAAGATCGAACTATTTACTGATATATCTATACATGATTTTATAGAAAAGGTTATGCGTGAAGGATTATCTATAGCTGTACATTGCTACTTTTAAGCCAATAATCCAAACATGAGTGAAGCATTTAATCCATCTAAACCTACATAATAGATCTTATATGTGGATGCAACAAAACTTTATGGCTGAGGTATGAGTGAATCTGCCAATTGGAGATTATAAATGGGAGGCAAGTCAAAAGTACCTCTAAGGTAGATCAGATACGTAAAAGAAATGGTTGAATACAGTACTTAAAATGCATGTCATGGATTTTATATGGGAGTTAATGCGCACTTCCTATATAAGACTCATGATTATTTAAGTGACATACCATCAGTTGTGAAAAATACCGCAGTAACAAAGGATTGGTTAAGCCCATATAATGCTGAATTTGTGGAAAAAATAAGGATCACTTTACTAAGACAGAAAATTAATCCCACATTTTGATAAACAAAATTATTATATTATTTACTATTAAGAATTTCAGTATTATATTAAGTTAGGAATGGTTGTAAATAAAGTTATAGAAGTCTTATCATTCGAACAGTCTAATTGGCTTGCCTTCTATATAACCTTAAATACAGAGAAACGTAATGAGACTAAAAAAACTGGAAACACATTTCTAAGTGACTTTTACAAACTTAAGAATAATGTCTGTTATAGGAAAACTATAGAGAATCTTCATAAATATCAGGATATCAAACTTACAAGAAATATTAATACGCAAAATAAAAGAGCATTTTTAAACAAGGTCTGTAGTCCAAGATTTAAGTATAGTCGTCAACTTGAAGATACACTTATAGAAGCATATATGGGAACATAATTAGATCAACTGTCTTAGCTCTTAGTAAGCTTTACATATACGAATTCTAGTACAGATATGTGAAAAAAAAATATGGTAATAAAGCCAGGTTTGGCTACATGGACACTGATTCATTTATTTATCATGTTGAAACTGAGGATATCTATAAAGATATGGCTGAATGTAAATCTCTTTAACCTTAATGGGATACTACTGTTGTCTGTTGGTAAATTTAGGATAAGATTCCTGGTAATGCGATTTTATTATCCATGCACATCTGAGCAAAATTATATCATTATGTCTTAACAGACAAGATCACACAGTCTAGGCACAAGAGGGTTAGCAAAAAAGGTATGGGTGAGATGGCCACGAATTCATACATGCCAGCTTTAGAAAGATCCTTGTTAGATGATCTGATAGATAGATCATCAATGATAGAACAAGAGGCTAGAGACTTGACCATGTGAACTAAGGCAGTTCCAGTGACCCTAGTATATCAGGACTGACTCTTTGGAAAGAGGCATTCTATGCCAAAAATATGGGTATCTGATCTAAAGATCATATACTATCTCTGATCGAGTCAAAAAAAAGCATTATGTCCTATAGATACTAAGCGCTGGATCCTATCAGATGGGATAACTTCTTTACCATATGGACATTGGCACAATATGATTTATAAGAATATGGTAAAAGATGGTATATCGGCCAAAAAAAGAGCTATAAGGGCCAAGCTCCCAGAAAAGTATAAAACGAATGTACGTCTCACATATCTAACTTGCAGGCATAAGTTAGATAAGTGAAAATATATACATGCGAGTTGGGCCAGCCAAGTCATAGAGTTTACATAATTATTAGATTTTTTTTATCTGATGAAATAAATATTCAGTTAGTGAACACCTCCATCCGTCCCACAAATAGATCGGTAGATCAAAGGGGGTTAATAGAACAAAGTGCTCTGGATTGCTTACGAAATTCATCTGTAATATTTGGCATATAGTCATAAGAGCAGAAGGCTTTGGTTAATCTACGAAATTCACCTCTTATCTCATATTGAGATATAATATATTGATAGTACTTGTTGACTTCACAATCATGTTTTAAACATTGGGGAAAATAATTCTCTACGCAATTTATAAGACCTTTTTTTGTTTGTCGAAAGAAGCGTTCTTTGGTAATATGACCATCTTTTAATAGCCACTCATATGATACAAGATAATTAAGATAATAATTTTTATCATATAAATATCTAGGGGATTTATCCCACAGCTTGCTCACGCCATAGTATTCTTATGATTATGACAACTATCATATAGATGAAGAATAATATTATCAAGAATGCGGGGATATTAATAAATTCACTTTTTCTTTTTTTTCTGAATAACGCGCTTAGACACGGCATTCCATTGGCGGTTTACTCTGGTGCAACTCTAAGGAAGGTAAAGATAATTTCAAGTAGTTCGGGTATTGCTAGGGCAAAAACAATTAATAAATAGAGCAATTATATATTTTTTTCCTGGTGTGAAAAAAAAAAATATTTTTATTCAAGGCAAAATATTGCATAAATAAAATATTATGAAAATGACAACCGATCAAAATGCAGAAGTTTATAGTGCGCTTCCTGGAGAAATTAGAGCACTAGTGAAAGGCTGGATGATTATTATTCTCAGCATAAAGAGCTTAAAAAGAAAGTTAATCGACTAGGAAAATATAAAGAAGAACGTGTGGATTGTCTAAAGGATGATGTAGATGAACTATTTGTGCAAGTTAAAAAGCAAGAAAGAACTGTAGTCCGGATAGGAAATTATGTAGAACAAACTGGTTTAGAGCCTGGCAAAGAACTAACAGATTCATCCGAGTCAAGTTCATCAGTTCATCTGAATAAACTTACAATAGTGGAGGGATCCGAGGGGTAGTGATATAGATAGGTGTAGATATGGGTGTGATAATTTATTTCGGAAATCTATAATAGTAAAAGAGTGTGAGGGTGTGAATCTTGCAGTTAGCTCTATTGATAGAAATAAATTATAGATATTTTTGAGAGAGCAAAGAAATAACTTGATGCTGGGACTCGCATTAAATGGCCTAGGATCCGCGTACTCCCTCCCTCTTTGATAGTATCATACATTTTGTTCGCTACCTCTATTAGAAATGTATCTGAAAAATTAATAAAATTTCAACCACTTCGGGTAAAATTTTTTCGGAAAATAATCGTAAAAATTAATATGTCGTACAGGGCTATGACATCTGATAATCATTGTTTAGAACTCGTTATCCTAAGAGGATATTCTGCCCAACTCAGTTAAGTATTTTTTTTCGCATTGCCACAAATGAAAGGATGCGTTGGCGGTATCCTACGTCCATATGGTTCAGCCCTTTGGCCGATGCTTGGATTAGAGTGACATGGGTAAACCGCTAGGACTCGTTACATGTTCGTAACGGCTCTTAGTGCCTCGGCCTGTGCTTCTTTTCCAGTATACCAGCAGTGAGTGTCCTACGTCCATACGGTTCAGCCCTTTGGCCGATGCTTGGGTTAGAGTGACATGGGTAAACCGCTATGACTCGTTACATGTTCGTAACGGCTCTTAGTCGCCTCAGCCTGTGCCTTTTTTTCCAGAATATTATGCTGTGGCACAAAAAAAAAAATTTCCGTTTTCGTTGCAATTATCCAGCAGATTACTAACAGTAATCTTCTTTCGAGATATGAATTTTGATCGTTATATTGAAGAATACGTATATGGCTCCGATCCTACATTCCAAACTGTCTTAAATGTTTGATGATTTGAAATTCACATCCGATAGCAAACAAGATGTTTTATTTATAAGAACTTTTCAAAAGATTGTTGATTCCCCTATCGTACAGAATGGAGCAAAAAGAAAGGCAATAAAAATATTTAGTAATATCAAAGATACGTTCGAAAGAAAAGAAATTGCCGAATTTTTCGAAGAATTGGACCATAAACTTGATATAGTAAGTTAACTGTCTTTTCATAACGCAAATTTATGCAAATATTAACCTGTCATTTTATAGAGGAAAACCGATCAGGAAGTGCATAAAAACGTAGATATAACAAAGTGTTGATTGCAATGAATGCAACAACACGATTAGGAGAGGTATTTTTTTTTTTATTTCCTGCTATTGTTATTTTCCAAATATAAATGAAGTCATCTTATCATTATTATTATAATGATTTCAAGACATTGGGCATTCAAGAACAATGAAGTAATAAAAAGAGGAAGACGGAAGGGAATGCTAATGTGGTTAGTATATTAACTCGATTATACATACTTATTAAAAGGTATTCTTACGTAATAGTCCGTATGGTGAAGGCGTATCAGGAGATGAAGAACGAAAACAAACAAAACAAACTCGTTTCCGGCTTCAGCCACAAAAACACCAAAAAAGAAAAACATCATCAGGAAAAAGGGTAGGTATATAGCTTGTCCGCAAAAAACATTTTGCAGAAGGTAATGAGTTAATTTCTTTTAGGGAGATACATTGCCTGACGGTACAAAGATTGAAAAGGCGACTCCCCTTGATTTAGTACAGTCAGATGATGATGACCATCCTCTCAAGAAGATAATAATTAAGATGAAGGTATTCCTGATCTGAAAGATACGGATATCAACAATTCAGAAAAATGGAAATTGCCTTCAGGGCTATAAGTAGGCGAAATTTTCGATGAAAATATATCTGTCAACGCAGAAAAGCCAAGACTTATAAGAAAAAATTTACCATATACGAAAAAGCCATATTAAGATATGGCGTATCAAACATAATCTATTTATCTGTCATGAGTGAATGGTTTTCCGCTGAGGATATAAAATTCATGGCGAAAAATTATGCTGATCTGTTAAAGGTTCCTCAGTTGCCAGCATAAGAAAATTCATTTATATCGAAAGTTGAAGGTGTACGTATCTTGTTCTGAATTTATATTAATATAAAGGCGTATTTACTCATTGACTTTTCTATAGATGGTACTTAAGGGAGATGTGGACGGTGCATACAAGCTTTGCGTTGAGAATCATGTTAATTCCGAAGAAAACGGCTACATGCACAAAATAAGCAAGATATATGCCGAGTTGTAAGTAAATTATCTTATTGTTGAATTTATTTTTATCTTTGTGATTCTAATTTTATTATTTGATATGTACAGTATTTATAAAGTAGGAACAAAGTCGATATCCAGGAGATACGCACACAGAACTTGATGTCGTTATGAAGGTTTTCGGATATATTATTGAAATACATCAAAAATGGTTAGTAGAAGACATGGGATATTTGTTAACTTCATGATCAAACTATTTATTATATTCACAAGCATATTCATGGTTTAAGGGGTGAATCCTTCTGCCCATTAAGTAAGAGTAATGACTACAACAAGGGTCGAAAATGTGACTTGCGCTTTCTATCAATATCTGGAGTAGACATAAGGGAATGGGAATTTGCATCGGAAGTAACCCCTCATAAGGCTGTTGGCGACCGTTGTAGGTCCGCTAGGGTTAATCAATCTATTTTGAATGGCTTGTTAAATCTCAACCTCACTAACGAGCAGGCTAAAAATATTAAAGTGCCTTTTGTGTAAGTATGTGGCACAAGTGGCCAAATGTTAATCGAAGATTTGGTTGAGGGCTTCTACGTAGTATTTCCTGGACCAAAGTTTGAGCTTCCAACAAGGCTTCAGCATATTAAAAAGCTCAAATCTGCTGTCATATTATAAATTTTATTATGGTAAGCTTGATTCCATTTTATTGTCAAGAAAGTTTTGCTTATCTAATCCATGTTAATATTTTGCATAGGATATGTATGAGCAAACAAATGACATAGCAGAGACTCAAGAAAACACACGTAATGGATTCAATGATATTTTTAATGATGATTCTGATATCAAACCTACTCATTATAAGGCCAAACATATATATAAACCATGGTGGACCCCAAAGGGTAAAAAATCATAACAAGGAATTCTTTTTTTGCTATATGAAAATCATATTTAGTTTTATCATGTAGCAATGACCGAAAATTGTCTTATTGAAAATAATAAAAATTTCGCAGGTGTTGTTTTTTAGCAATTCTATATGTATAATCTATCTTGACTAATTGGTGTTATGCATACACTTTTGTTCCGTGTATTAAACTATTTATATCACAAAAAATTATGTTTCCAAACCAAATGTTCAATTCCCCATATGTTGTCACGTAAAATTACATTACCCTGATCGTTCCCTGAGGGAACGGTTTTTCAAACCTAAATTTATACTGCTAAGACTGTTACCCGATCACAAACTATGTGAGTGGGGGACTTTTGTCAATAATTTTTTGCATATATGATAATCTAATCCTGAAATCAGAGCCCAGGCACCGTGTCCAGATTCTACCATTGCCTTCGGCTATTTTCGGGGGATAAATTTAACCTGACGCTGATCCCAGCTTACATCAGAAAAAAATGTAGGTTTCGGAGAAAAAAATTAACCGGATGCTGATCCAAGCAGTCCATCATGATTTTGGGGGATAAATTTAACCGAATAATGACATTGGTTTTTCACCCGAACAATCGAACATACAGTAAATGAATCTGATATTTATTAGAGTATAATATTGCTAAATCAGCTAAAATTGATAATTCGTTAAAATTGCTATAAAGTCTTATTTATTGCACAGTTGAAATAGAAAAGAATACGATCATTTATCTATCATTCAGATAAGAGGTCCTCTGCAAGAACTACTTGCTTACTAGTTCTCACAACTAATTTGGATCTTACATATCGGGAAAGAGGCCGGGAGGCCTCCTACCCTATTCTGAAATTTTGTCACAGAACACCCATTATTGTCTATATAGTCTAATTCATACATGGAATATTGACATTTGACTTTTTACATTAGGCAGACCATATACAAATTGCTTAAGCGTTTTCTCTCTCCAATACCTAACTGCTTTTGTCTTCTAATAGGAATTGATTTTCACAAAAAGTTCATCCCAGATTATCCATTCTGGTGTAACCTTCCCTTTATATTGATTCATTTATACTTTATCACTGTTCCAGACTGACATTGATGACAATTTTGGCTAAAAATTGCAATTTTGATCAGAGCTAAATTATTGCCTTTACATACATGAAGATGAGCACATACTATATTCAACTGTACATTAACGATCGATGTCCTTTCAGTTTAAGATTTACAATTGTTAAATAAACAGAGCTTTCATGTGAAATAACTTTATAAGTGAAAATATTATCCTATATACGTAAAAGTAATATTTTCTTTGGATCCTTATTCCAAAAAATTTAATTCAGCCAATCATATCTACCATCATATTCACGAGTTTACCCTCAAATTTATGTGTTTGAATGTCAAATTGACAAGAAATACAAAGACCAAAAAATGGTGTGTTTACATAAATATCCTAATCAAAGGTAGGGACAAAATGAAATAAAAACTATACCGCTGCACGACACTACGAATGGTCAAGCCGTACCTATCTCATTCGGATTTTTTTATTTAATATCTGACAAATCAAATATTATGGGAATCAAAGACAACAAGCTGTCTTAAGAAGGGTACTAAGACTCAATTATTAAATAAACATAATTAAAATAATCTTTTATTTATTTAATATTATGAATTACAAATAGAATCAATATCAAACAGTATCAAATCATAAAAAATGAAAATAAAACGGATAACGTGTGCGTGTATATATAACCTATTTTTTATCAGTTGACGTAAATTTAAAAAAACCTCGAGCATTCTTAACAAATTCATCCAATTTTTCAGGATGTTCAGTAAATTCTTGAACTTTATCAGGAGTGGGTACATTTAAACCTTTTTTAACAGCTGGTCTTGCATAAATACGTTCGATCCAAGTTTTTAAATTCGGAAATTCATCAATACTTGATATGCCAGTAAGGAAATGAGCTCTGACCCATGGAAAACTTATAGCATCAGCTAAAGTAAATTTGTTATCTACCAAATATTCTTTTCCTTCTAAAGCATTGTTCAAAACGGAGTAAAGTCTTTTGGTCTCTTCGGTATATCGTTTAATGGCGTATGGAATTTCTTCTGGTGCGTAATTATTAAAGTGTCCAGCTTGTCCTTGCATAGGACCAATACCTCCCATTTGGAACATAATCTATTATTTTATAAAAAGATAATTTTTATAGTTCGTCTACTATTTTTTATTACGTGAAAAAAAAAAAAAGATATTTACCCATTGAATAACTTGACTTCTTGAATCAGGATCCTTTGGCAATAATTTTCCTTCAGGATCATAATGTTCACAAAGATAGATCATAATTGCACCACTTTCAAATACATTAAAATCTCCTCTACTATGATCAGTAATAGCAGGAATTTTACCATTTGGATTGATTTTTAAAAACCAAGGTTGTTTCTGTTCTTCATCCTTAAAAGAAATTTCTTTTACTTTGTAAGGAATTCCTAATTCTTCAAGAACAATGCTTACTTTTACTCCATTAGGAGTTCCAGCAGTGTAAAGAGTGATATCGGGGGTAGTCATTTTCTTGTGTTTTAAAGTTATTTTGTGTTGATTTGTTTTTAATATTAATCTTTAATTAATCTTTCGTTAAAAAAAGAAAAAAAAAAAAAAAATATTCAAATTGATTATATTTATAATTTTTCAAAAAGAAATGATGAATAATTCATTTTTTTGATTTGTAATATTTCTTATATTATTAGAATACGAAAGAAAAAAATAAGAGACAAAAACAAATAAACTAATTGTCAATTTTTGGGGATGATTAACAAAGTATAACGTAATTAACTTTTAAATGATTAATAATATATATAAATTCCGTATTAAAGGATTCTTCAAGAAATTCGTAAATAGCTTAATAATGTTTTTTTTTAATAATCAAAAGGTTTATTATTCTATGAATAAATAAATGTACACGTGTATTACATTTTATACATGTATTGTTCTCATGCGCGATTTCAGAATATTTTTAATTACGATAATTCATCTTTCTCTCATGATACTCTGATTCACGAATGATTGGAATTTTTAAATTGATAATAAAAGTTAGAATTTTTTTTTTTTTTAGAATATCTCAAGAGTCAAGACTATAAATTCAATCTCTTTAAATAAAGAAAAAAGAAATTTAAATTTTAATTCACTTTTATTTTAGACTTTATATTGTGTATCCGTGAGATATTCTTTCAAATACGCATAATAAACCAACATCGGATCGACGAATCGTAACTCTAACGAGATTAATTCATCTATTAGACTAAAATTCAGGATAATATGCGAAGTTTTTTTATGTGGTGGTCATTTTAGCATTTACTTACTACGATTCAAGTTCGCTACAATGTGACTATCATATCATTTGTTAATTTGTGCTCATTAAAATAATTTATTGTCTTTATAATTAAGATCTTTTTTTTATTTTAATTTATCAGAAAAGATCTATGAATAATTAGTGTATTTTTTAATCTATTATTAATAATTAATTATTCAAAGATTATAAAAATAAGTGTATAGATAATAACCACCATTGTTCGTAACAATAAAGTCTTATTAACCTTTAACTAATATAAAAATTAATTCCCTCAAATAATAATAATACAGAAAGAAAAAAAAAAAATTAATAGTATAAATCATTTACACCATATTTTTTGATCCAATACAGCAATAGCAGCTCCCAGGCACCATCCAGTTTCAATACCTTTAATTTTTTTGGCGATTTTTACTTCTCTATCAAGTGGTATTTCATATCCGGTATGTAATAATGCATAAATAAATGTTAAATCCATACAATAATGTGGATTCTTTTTAATTTCTTTTATAGCTTCCGGTAAATGACTAAATTGACCGACTTCTCCCGAACAAACTGTATCCGTTAAATCCCTGAGTTCTTTAAGTGAAAAATCAGCAGGTAATCCTAAGGGACTCACACGATCATAAAAATATGAAAATGCATAAATATCGTGTAGGGAAAAGGTTTCTTCCAGTGATGGTTGATATATACCATTAAATGAACATGGAGATAACGGACACTCATTTGTTTTGTTAAGTACTTGTTCAATAATAGATCTACATTGGGCATGTCCTGCACCAGTACCAACAAGAGTTATAGAATCTTCATCTTTAGATTGTGAAATATCAGAAAGTGAAAATTCTTCAGTATAATTTTTGGGAAAGCAAGGATGTGGGACATGATCTTCTGAAACATCCAGTCCAGATGATATTCCGGCAATTACACTATCTTTCTTATTAGATGTAGAAATCCATAACTTTGTCATGAATCTTTTAATTGCTTTTCTTGCTTCCATAAGTCCATAATGCAAATATGAATGCTGGTAAAGTACATATTTATGTCCCCCAAACTCTAGTTCATATTTATGATCTCCTGGCGCTACTTCAAAATTTGCTTCAGGTTCAAAAACAATCTGAGTTGAACCACCCCCAAGATCAAATATTGCGGCTGTAGATAATCTTTTGTTGCTACCTAATCTGTCCAATAAATAATTTACTGTAATCCATGCATATACACCTATAAATAACAAACCTTTTTTTAATAAATCTTTATCTTTGTTTGATATACACACTTTATCTTAAAATTTTACATACCTTCATCTTTACCGTCCATAATCACAACACCATCCTTTTCTATTATAGGGAAGGGATAATTTATCTCTAAATGTTCCCTAACAGCTTCTAAAATACGTTCACTTTTTTTAAGTCCAAGCAAGCGTAACCCAGCCGTTGCTTTAACAGCTACTGGAGTACAGTGTTGTAACTCTTTGGGAACATTCTTGAGAGCTACTTCCATCAATACATTCAAACTTTTTGCGGCTGCTTCCGGATTGTCGCCATATGAAGAAAGGCCAGGTTCTATATGAGCAAAAATTTCATCCTCCAGTTCTGGAGAGGCTTTACAATAATTAAATCTATATACATGTATGCGTGAACCTGTAGACCCTGCGTCAATCATAAGCGCATATTGAACAAGTGGACGACCAGGATGAGGAACAGTACAATGTTTCGAAGTGATTTTTGAAGATGGAACTTTTGTGGTTTTTTTGGGACTATTTACTTTCGATTTCGTGGGAGCAACAGGACTTATTGATGTAAACTCTTCTGTATTATCTGATTTGGAAGGTTCTAAATCTACACCTATATTAGGATCTTGATCTGTTTCTAGTGGTAACCCAACTGATAAAGTATAAGAGTAAAGTTAGTTTAAATTATAGTTGCTTGGTTATTGCCGTAACTATACTTGCCACCAATACTAGGAAACTATCCCAACCAAAATCTCAATCCCATTCTTCAAATTATTAAAAAACAACTAAATAGGCTAAGATTCAAAGGTATTTAGTATTTTCTAATTCGGGTTAGGTTTGAATTTTATGGGGGGGTGAGATATGGGCGGCAAGTATATACGTAACCAAACTCCAGGATGACAAAAATCTTACAACTTACGATCTGATTTAAATTTAAATTTATCTTCAGGAACAAAAAATAATATTACACAGCCCAGGAATAACAAAAAAGCAGTTGTTCTTAACCACATTCTATTTCTAGGTTTATTGTTTGGCATTTTAAGATCAATTATAGCATCAAAATGTTTCTCGTCTTTAGAATCCAGTGTTTTTCTCCGAGAACGAGTCTTTGGAGTGTCTGCTGAAGACGTTGTAGACGTATTTTCGTTTCGTTGAGGATCCCGCATTAGTGTAACGCAAGTACCTCGTTGTACTAAAAATGAACTTCTTGCACAACGTCGTTCAATTGGCGTAAACTAAAGAAGTATCAGTCAATAATGTATGTAATTTCAAAATCCCAAATTCAAAAATATCTATTACGGTTATATTTATAGTACAGTAGAATATTTGAATCATCCAATAAAGTAACAGGGAAATAAGATGCCGAC
Source organism: Rhizophagus clarus (assembly GCA_015698045.1). Taxonomy (NCBI): domain Eukaryota; kingdom Fungi; phylum Glomeromycota; class Glomeromycetes; order Glomerales; family Glomeraceae; genus Rhizophagus; species Rhizophagus clarus. The sequence continues at coordinate 261,877 of BLAL01000160.1, forward strand.
GGGTCCTATATTTGGTACTCATTTTATCAATAAAAACCCTTAAACGGGCCTAATTTTTAGAATAATTTATCCCACAGGTAATGTCGGTACCATGGTTAATTATTTCACCGTTTGGAAAAAAAATTATAGCGATACGGAAATAAATTACTTTGTATAAAATAAATAAAGAATATGGAGAGAATATTGGTTATATTGGTAATTATAATTTACAATTAATGGTAACACTTAGAGGGATAAATTGTAAATATAATTGGTATCATTTAATAAATTATAAAATCAAATCAATTTATTTTCGAATCTTTTAAATACAAAAATTGTGAAAGTGTGGATTTGAACTTTGAGGGAATTATAAAACAATACCAATCACTATATAAATTGAAAGTTAATGATGTTCCTTTTTTTTTTCTTCTTCCTCAGCATGCTTTATAAATTCTTTGATAAAAGCTTCTTCATCTGCAGAAGATGCATTAATTGGTGGAGTATCGGGTTTTTTTGACTTCATCCTTTTAGATACAGCAAAGATTCCAAGACCAAATGTCGCCAATGTCGTGATCGCAAGCTATAAATAGCAATCATAGGTTTAATATATTTTTTTGTTCTTCCATTTTCTCCACTCGAAAATTAATACAAAATTTTCCTTACATAATGAGACGGTACATTTCGTCCTGCTATTAAATAACTACCTCCCATGGTATTAGAATGCTCTAAGTTAAACTATTTTTTTTTTTTTAAAAAAAAAAAAAAATAAATAAATAAATTAATAAAATATTATTCGAAGAACTCCTACGTCTGAAAACAATAATTACCTATAATGATACAGAGCTGCTCTGAAAAAAAAAAAATTTTTCTTCTATGCTATTTTTATATTTTTGTATTTGCCTATCATCCATCCAATCAAATTTGGTCTGATTAGTCGGTCTGATTATCTGATATCTACTGATATTGTCACGTAACCACGTATTCGAAATACGCGAATTTATGCAAACTTCTTTCAGTTTTCTACTGAGGAAGCTAACGAAGTATTGATAATAAAAATGTATAAAAGAGGAAATGAGTCCCAAGAGATAAACCAAAAATACGCTCTGCAGTGTTTTAATGAAGCAAAAGAAGCTTTAAAAAATAACGAGCTTGCAAAAGCAAATGAACTATTTACGAAAGTTTGTTAACTATTTTATAATTATATATTTTATTTATTATTTAATTCGATTTCATTTTTTTTTTTTTATTTTTCTTTAAGGCAATTAATTTGGTACCGACTTGTATCCCATTCTATGATTATCGCGCCTCAACGTTAGAAAAACTTGGTCAATTGGATGATGCATTACGAGACGCGTTGTCCATGATTAAATTGGACAAAACCGCAGTAAAAGTAACTATTAATTGCGACCGAATTTATTTAAATGTTGAATTATGATAAAGATTTTACTTTTTTTTTTTTTAGGCTTATCTTCGCACTGGTAAAGTTTATAGGTTATTGAATCAGACAGATAAGGCAATCAAAATTTACAATATTGGATTATCAAATGTTAAAATCAAAGACCAATATTATAAGGTAAAACATTTAATTTCGAGTTTTTCATCAGTATAATCAAGAGTATCACTAACTTAATTTAATACAGTTGCTACAAAAACAAAGTGAAGAATTACAGTACAAAATTTTTGTAAGTTTGACATTTTGATAATAAAAGAATCAAAAATGTAAGATTGTTACTTATCGCTAAACGTCATCCCTTTAGAAGTCTGGTTCTTCTAAAACATGTGACATGATGCGTTTTCTTCCACCCGAACTTAGAGATGATGTTTTGAAGAGACTTCCGTTCGCAAGTCTTTGCAAAGCTACAGCCGTATCTAAAACCTGGCGAAATTATATCCTTTCATCGGCAGTTTTATGGCGCGATATAAATTTTGAGAGACCACTTCGAAATACTAATGTTCTTGATGATCAGACAATCCGCGTTTACGCTAAACGAGGTGGAAGACGCCTTAGAAAATTGATTTGTGGCGACTCTCCAAAGGTAACCGATAAAGCATTATCGGCCCTTAGAGAAATACCGTGCAACCGTTTACAGTGCATAGTTTTGTCAGATTCAAATATTTCTGACGAAAACACAAGAGCGTTTGTCAAGACAATTGGTTTAAATTTGAATACAATAGATTTTTCAAAATCAGACATCACTAATATGACAATATCTGTCATATTATCGAGATGTAAGCACCTGGAAACTTTGAATCTATCATTCTGTAATAATTTAACCACAGAGGCATTCAATCCAGCGATCGTGGATAATAAGGCTTCAAAACTGAATGATATCAACTTACAATGTTGTGACCAAGTAAAGGGAAATGTGATCGATTATTTTATTGTCTTATTTCCGAACCTTATCCGTCTTGATCTAGCTGGAATTAGTGGGTTAAACACTAAATATTTAGATAAAATGAAAAATTTTGTAAATTTGAAACTCCTGCGGATGAAAGGTGATTTACCAATGGAAGAAAATCTTATATTAGAAGATGCTTTTGAGATATTTTCTAGTAACTGCACAAATCTTTGCACCTTCAGCTTGAATGAATGTCAAAGTTTAACGGACAATTGTATCCGAAAACTGGTACAATCATGCAGTAAATTGAAAGAACTCGATATTATGTCGAATATTTATTTGACAGATGAGACAATGCATCTTATTGGAAATTATTGTAAACAGTTAAAGGTATTATATATTGGAAAATCTCCGGGAATTACTGATGCTGGCGTTATAAATGTCATAAAGTCAGATTGTGGACCTTTATTAGAAGTGATTGATTTACAAAGAAATTCAAACATTACCGATGAAACTTTAAAAGAAATGGGTTCATATTGCAAAAGTTTGAAGGAAACTAACTTCACATGGTGTAAAAACGTGACTGGAAGTGGTGTTGGAGCTTTAGTCAGACAGTGTGGTAATACTTTGAAACATTTGGTTTTGCAGGAATGTTATAATGTTGCTCCCGATGCGATAGAATATGCAAGAAAGATTCTTGGAAAAAACGGTATTGTTAGTTATGAGTTTCGGGGAAAGTTTTAACTGTTAATAAATGCGCATGAAATATATATCTAACTGATATAGGTTTAAAAAATTTTTATAAAAATTTGTTCACATTTTAACACGTGAATTATGCACATTTTCCCTGCTTGATTAATCGAACTAGAATCACGTGTAAAATTTGTATGTATTTATGACGTGCTTTTATCCTATTTAAAGTTAACAATGTTCAAATTTGTGTGGCATGCGAAGATCGGCTGACGATCATAAATATTACGTATCATTGATTTGAGATTATATAATGACGAGAAATTTTTCGCGTGTTTTTTCACTGAAAATGACTTCAAAAGCTAGAAAAGTTTGGACAGTCTCAATCAAAGGTACATTTGATAATTTAGTACTGGAGGACGATTTACTACCGCCGCCACCTCCAAAACATTTAAGAGTACAAGTAAAAAGTGTAGGATTAAATTTTGCGGATATTTTTTCGGTATTTGGTCTTTATTCTGCTACGCCCCAAGGAAAATTTACACCAGGATTAGAATTTAGTGGTATAGTTGAAAGTGTAGGAGATGGATTGGAAGAAAGTGAATGGTTAGGTAAAAGAGTATATGGTGCTACAAGATTTGGTGGATTCGCTACTTTCTTGAACGTTGGTGAAGAATATGTTAAGAAAACTCCTGATAATTGGACAGATCAACAAGCCGCTGCTTATGTGGTAAATATAAAATGATTATAATTAACTTATTAATCTTACTGTTATAAATTTTTTACTAAATAAAAAAAAATTTTTTTTTTTTTTTTTTTAAAAAAAAAAAAACTAGGTTCAAGCATTAACATCATTTTACGCTTTAACAGAATTGGGTGGAATTAGTGATAATAAAACAGTTTTGGTTCATTCAGCAGCAGGAGGATGTGGATTGTTAGCACTTTCAATATGTTCTAAATATAAAAATGTTAAAGTTGTAGGTACAGTGGGTAAACCTTCTAAACTTGATTTACTTAATCAGAAATATGCGACAAATGAAAATTTTACGTTTATATTACGTGATCCTTCAAATGATTTTGAAAAAAGATCGAGACAAGCTTTATTGGAAATAGGATTACAAGAACAAGATGGTTATGATATTATTTTAGACAGTGTCATGGGTAAATGGTTTTGGCCTAATTATAATTTATTAGCTAAAGAAGGAAGATTAGTTTTATTTGGTTCTGCTAGTTTTACTCCTACCGGTAATATGCATCCTATTTGGAACATTTTTGAATGGTTAAAACTAGGTTGGAAGTACTTTTGGAGACCTAGAATTGATCCAATGCAAATGATACAAGAAAATAAATCGGTAATATATTTGATATTTATTTGAATAATATTATTAATTTTTAATTTAATATTTTTTTAACATTTATTTTTATTTTATTTAATTAGTTACTCGGATTCAATTTAATTCATATTTATGATAAAGCTGAAAAATTAAATAAAATTTTTAATAATATGCAAACTTTGCAATTGGAAGCTCCTCATGTTGGTCATGAATTTGAATTTGACCAACTTGTTGAAGCTCTAACTTTACTTCAATCTGGTAACACTGTTGGTAAAGTTGTACTTAATGTAAATTTTAATTGAGACTTTGATTTAACTTCTAATAATAAATCTTTACACATCTATTTTCTTTACCTTATAATTATATTGCAAGTATGTACATACTTTTTTTGATAATAACTATAAAAAACAATTAATTAACCATGAATAATCATTAAACACACACATATATAAAATGATTATCCACAGGAAACTCACTAATATATTTTCTTGAGAGTTTCCGTCTACAAAAAAAGACAGTATTGAAATATAAGAAATTTTTAAGTAAAAAAGTTCTTTTTTTTTATCGATTACCAAGAAAAAAAAGCAGTTTTTTAACCATTGCATTCGGTTTTACGCCTCCAATACACTCGCTTTGATATACAAAGCAAGCTATGTTGTGGATTAGTTTTATCAGCAACAATAACTCCGACAACATTCCATGTCATTTCTCTCAACTCTAAATCATCGCGGATCAATTCATCCAAATTAGGTCCTTGAAGAGGAAAGACTGTTGCTTCTTGATCTTTAAAAATTGTTCGTGTTCCTAAATATGCACTGGTTGCTACAATAGCAAACCGGTATTTTCTGCGTTCAGAATGATATGATATCTCGTATCTAATTAACAAATATTATTATTATTAATGTATATACTAAATATAGTTCGATAAATATAATAATTAATTTGTTGGTTACCGTTCTTCATCATTTTCCAAATATAAGACGTTTGTCTCAAGTTGTTTTCGAAGTTCTTCTTCATCCATCATCATGTGTTGGTTGTATTTATAGCTAAAACGGTATACGAGAAGAACCAAAAATAATGAAAATTTATTGTATTTACATGTTTATAATAAATAATAAAAATATGTACCAAGGGTCTCCTTCATTGTTGAAAACGAGGACGTATATATCGGATGGATTATCAGCAACTTCACTAAATGCTCGTTTTCTCATTTCGTGAAATCTTCGCAACCGTTCTTTTCTTCCTTTACCTCTAGATCGACCAATAGCTTCTCCCTTCTGTAAATTGAAATTTTACATTGTTACAATTCATTTAGTTTAACGCAGGAATATAAAATCCTTACCTTCATCTTGCGAACACTTTCAATCTTGTAACTAACGCCATGATGATTACCCCATGATTGGCTTTTATATCCTTCACGCACAGTCGAAGTATATTGGACTAATTTGGGCAAAACACGAATCGTGACACATAAATCATGATCGGGATAAGTAGGAGTCCATTCAGATATAGGCGGAGGGGGGGTATAGTGCCCAGTATGGATGAGTACTTAGAGTAAAAAAATTTGCTAAATTACTAAATAATTTAAATAATAAAAATCAAAATCAAATAATATGTTAATACCTGCTACAACGTCAGAATCGTCACTATATACATCTGTGCCCCATAAAAAGTGCTTCCTAACTTTCTCATTAAACCAAGTCAAATGCTTCGACTCAATCCATATTTCTAATAGCCCGTTTTCATGAAACTCAAGAGGAGGCAGAATTTCTTTGGGATTATATATCACATGGCCTAATTCGAAATATAGAATATTTAGTACTTTATCATTCTAATAAGAAAACTGAAGAAATATTGTACCTAAATGACGTTCCTCTCGACCTTCCATATTTAAAGTTTCATCGTTTTCAACGACTACCTGTGGTTCCATGAGGCTTGATTTATCATGGTAGTCATAACAATGACCATGCAACTCATTGTCATACTCATTTTCTTCCTCATCATGTTCATCCTCATCATATTCACCTTCGTTTTCTCCTTCATTTTCACCTTCAACTCCGTCATCCCCTTCGCTTTCGTCGGGTGCGAAATTTTGATTAACGTTTTCGATGCCACCCTGATCTTGATCTCTAACAAGATTGTTTTCTCTTTCCATCCGTCGCTTCCTATGCATGTTTTCAATTTCGCTCATCCCTTCAATGATAGCCTGGGCTTCTTTGAGAGGATCAGGTAATGAGGAAGATATTTCTTTGGTAGCAGGGCTCATATTTGGCGACGAACGATAATCGAGTGAACTAATTTCGTTGCTATTAGTATCAACCCGCCTAGCAAATGGTTCTTCATTTGAAAGAATGGCTGACACTGACATGGGATTAACTGGAGGCGCAGTTGGTTGAATAAAATTAGTTAAGGGAGGTAACGAACATAATGAATCAATCGAAGGTAACTCATGTGGTGGATTCAATAACATTGGTGAGTACGGAGGTAAAATAAAGTTATTATTATCGTGTATTGATGGAGGAAAAGCTGGCTTGTATGATGAGTAAGAGTTTGAGACATTTGGCGGCGGATAAGCGGAAGAAATTGGAGGTAGAGTAAGTCTGATTCGTTTAGCTTGAGATTCAGACAAAAGGATGTTATTAGAGTCAGGTAAAGGTAAAGATTGCTCCTCTAACAAATGACGTTTATTTGTAGAAGGACGTTCCATTTTTAAAGATATTTTAATGTCAATATCTTTTCAAATAAAACGAAGAAAATTTGATACTTTGTAATTTGACTTCTAAATTGTCAAAGTGGATCACTATTAAACATTGGCTAAACAAAAAATATTGATCAACATTGAAAATCAAATTTATAGTACACCGACCATACAATCGTATAAATGCTGATAACCGGATAAGGAAATGGTTACAAATTTATACTTTTATCAAATATTACGATATATACGATAAATCAATCTAAAGCTTTATCATAAGTATGACAAAAAACGGCACCATACCATTTTTTTAAATTTAAAAATGCGTCATTGTATGATATAATAAAAAATGGAATAGTATTGTGATTATAAGAATGTGATAATATGAAAATTCTTATCCTCAATGAAATCAAGTTTCTTTCTTCTTTAAAATATGGAAAATTTGAGTACAGAAGAAAAACTCAAAATCGTCACTAATTTTTTACTAAGCAGTCCACCTGGTGAATCTGATGAAGTTTACAACGGTAAGTCTTCGTTAGTCTAAAAAATAATTTGGTGGCGTGTAACGTATTTTCAATTTATCTGTAAATTTTTTTAAACAAAGAATGAAGTTTTATAAGCTTCAGTAGTTATTCTGGAACGTTAACTTACATTCTGTTATATAATAATTTTAACATTTAAATTCTTAATTTTGACTGAATTTTTAAATAAAAAGTTCATTTTTTTTTCAAATAATTAAATTTGGCAATTTAATCAAATTGTTAAATCATCTTTATTACTTAGATATTCGTGTTTTGACTGCCGATGATCCCGCACTTCAAACTGGAATTTTGAACGCTTTACGGGAATACAATACCGAACAATATATCACCGTAAATCTTCCTCTTCAAGAAAATCAAGAAAATCAAGTAACTTAGCTTTCAATTTACATAAATTTATTGGAAGTTTTTTCATATTTAATATATTCAGAGCAAATAATTTATTGTGAAATATTGTGATCCCAGGTTTTAGTATCTAAGTTCGGACAAATCGAAAATGAAAATGATTTATATTTAGATCCGAAATCTCACCAAGCTTTCAGGTTTGATCATATGATACGAGTAAGGTTATAATTCAAGTATATTTATTAATAGACAGTAATTTTATTGATCTATGCGTTATCAATGTCTAATTTGTAAAATTTGAACTCATTGAGACTGTTACAGATGTTGAGCCACGCCCTCCAGATGAAAAAACCGAACCGCTCAGATCTGCAGTCGAGAATGCTATTACGAATTATGTTGAAGACCATTTCAAGGATGGTGTATCAAGTGTTTATTCTACAGAAAATGGAACAATAACAATTGCTATTGTGGATAATAAATATAACTCATCTAATTTTTGGTATGTTATTTCTTGAGAAAAATAAGACTCTTGAAATACAATTAATTTCCTATACTGTTAATAGGAATGGTCGATGGCGTTCAACGTGGGTCGTAGATCCAGAAACCGGTAAATTGAAAGGTAACATAAAGGTGAACGTACATTATTATGAAGATGGAAATGTTCAGTTGGATTCTAACAAGGAGATTGAAGTTGAAACTTCAACAACTACGGAGGTAACTAAACTAAATAAGTGTTATATACGTAAAATAATTAATTAAATGTAATTAAATATATAGAATCCAGCCGCTGCAGCGGCCGCGTATGTTAGATTAATTGGAAAAGCCGAGAATGAATATCAAACAGCCGTTAATGAAGCTTATATTGAATTATCGGAAAATACATTCAAAAGTTTGAGACGTTCTCTTCCATTGACGCGTCAAAAATTAGACTGGGACAAGGTCAGAATGATAATGTGATATTCGATTATGTCTTTTGCCAATTAATTAAAACGCTTTGTTCTTTGTTTTATGATGATTAGATTTTGAATTACAAGATTGGACAAGAACTTTTAATGCCGAAGATTGCCGAGCCGAGTACTACAGCAAACAAGGAATAATGCATATTTCATAAACGTAATGACTAGTTATTATTGAGTTGCAGCTTAATTATTAAAGAATATTTTTATTTAATGTGATAGTGAAACTTTTCATGATTCGTTACTAAAAATATAATAAATCTATTTCAATAACTAATGTTACTTTTTAAATTATACATATTCTTATTATACATAATTCTTCGATAAAATTCACTTTGATAGAAAATTATTTAGATCGAATTACTAAATATGTGCATTACAGTCCATAATTTCTATAAATATCCAAATATCAAAGTATGTAGTCGTAATTCAAGCTCTACAGTCGCTTCTGGATATAACGGACATGTATGTACCGAACACTTGATTCGATATATCGAACCCAAGTTTATAGAACCGATTTTTTATAATTATTTACACGCGATAATTCCAATATACCGCATCCGAACTCGATTTGATCGGCCTCAATATATTATCCATTTATTCGTTCTACCGAACAGTCATGTGATCATAAACTAATTCAGGCCAATTTTATAGCACTGGCCAAGATTATCAGTAATCAATAAACAAATGGTAAAAATTTATGTTTAAAATGCAAAATTATAATCTTGATTGGCACTATAAATTCGGCCAGAATTATTTAGGACAGAATTGAATTCAAATATATTTATCCGTACAATATATTTATAGCTTGTTATTTTATTGGTCAAAATTTATATAACGGTATACAGTATAGGTGTTATATACTTATATACCGATTACTGCCGAACAAAAATTACTGGAACATTAGGTTCGTCATATCCAGAGGCGACTGTACTTCAAAACTACTATCCAATAGTAATATTATTAGTAATATGGTTATATAAGTAGAGTATTGTAATCAATTCTTTTTTTTTTTTTTAAGGTGTTGAAAAGCATTTATTAGATTTAAGATTGAATTACATAATAATCGCAACTAGTCTATATACTATACTCCTAACCGAAGCCAGTCCGATCCATTACCACTATATTAATAAAAATAAATAGTTTAATAGCCGGTACATGGAGGTCTTCCAGTTAGATGGTTTCCTGCTTCCTGGAATCTTTCAGAACAAAAACAAAGAAAAAAGTTTTAAGTTGCCATTCATGACATACCAGCTAATATAACAGCGTCTCCTTATTTTCAATTGTAAGGTATACCAATTTTTGATTGACTGTGGCCTGAAATCCTTTAAAATTATTAAAGAAGTCACCGGAGTGAGAAAGTTGATCAGTTACTTCACAACCTGAAATCAAGTTTTATACTGTACAAGTCAGTTTTAATTTTGGAATAAATATGATAGTGTCTCCTGGTGCAGATATTTCATTCCTAATTTTGGTCTTTAGAAATGACATTCATCTGCTTGATTTAATAATGCGGATAAAAACCTGAACCTTAAATGGTCATAAGGCACAAGTTTAAATAGTATATCTTTAGAAAATAGATTACATAATTAAAACAAGAAATAAACAAAAATGCCAAATTCTGGTTTCTCTTTTAAGAACTCCTCTTGTAATCAGAAGAACTAATCCTTTAAACTAAATGTGAAAGATATAATTGCAGGATTGTAGGTTTGTTAAAACAATTAATATAGTTTAGTTAATAGTTTTGAAGCAATTGGTTAACTTTAAAATCGGTAGATTTAGTTATGGTTTAAATTTGTTTTTAGAATTTTTTTTTTCTCATTACCCTTATACCTTTTTTTTTTAATCTATGCCAATAACTTTTTACTATACAATTGAAAGTAAATATGATGCAGTAGTTCATAATGGCTTTTTTGTGATAGATGGGTTTTACACTTTATTTTTAATATTATGTATTGATTTTCAATCATTTTAAATAGTCTTTAGTGAATTCTTTAGATTTAAAATTTTTTTTAAAAATAAAAAATTAAATTTGAATAAAAAATTATTTATTATAATAAGTAATCATAAGTATTTATATATATGAATTTGCAAATTATATATTTCATATCACATATACATATATAAAATTAAGCCTAAATTATGAATAAAATTTTACTTTATGTTTAATATCTACAAATTATTCAATAATACAATAAACCTTTCTACTAATTAAATGATATAAACCTACTCTTAAAACAATAAACATACAGCTTAATTTTGTATCATGTTGTTTTTTTAATGAATTCAAATACTTGCTTTTCATTTTAATTTTTGATTCTAAAGCTTCATAAACTGTTTTTTGATTTGGTCGATATCTATCATAAATTTTAAGATTTAAAATTTCATCATCTGATTTTTTTAATAATAATTGTGAAACTTCAATTGCTTTTTGCCAACTATTTTGAATTCCATCTAATTTAATATTCTCTATTTTAATATTATCAAATTCAATTACTATCATTTTTCCAGTATTTGTTTTTGCTAAATCAATTGCTTTTTCACCAAAATTTGAATTTCAAGAATATACTTGAAATTTTGGCTTAATATCTGCATGAAGTATAAGAATCAAAGTATCCATAAAAACTTGTCTTAATATTTCCTCATTTGAATGAATAATATTATCATTTTTTAATAACTTTAGTAAAACTTTTTCTATAAATTCACAAAGAGGTTCAATATTATATTTTGTTTCTAAAATTTGCAAATAATTTTGTACAGGTATTAAATCTTTTATTTTCCAATTATAAATTTTAAATGCTTCTGTAATAAATTCTTTTTTAATAATATGATTTGGTATTTGAAAATTGTGTTGTAATGATGCAGGTGATGGATTTGGTTGATATGTAATAGCTCCATTATAAAACATGAATGATAATAATGAAGTACGATGAATTGTTAATTCACGAATATTAGTAAGTTGAAATTGTCGTCCTATACCATTTGGAGAATTAAGAGAATGTTGATTAAGTGCTTCAATAAGAATAGATTTTCCAAGTGGATTATTAATAATTAAATTTAATATCATTTGAAGTGGTAATATTTGTGAATTAGAAGGAAAATTAAGAAGTGTATTACAAATGATTGAAGGATCCTTATTATTTAATTTTTTCTTTTGTTCCATTATTATCTTGATACAGTATAAAATATGTGCAGTATTAAAAATTCCTTCAGTCTGATTACAACTGAAAATATATCCATCATTTTCTTTTTTTAACCATGATAATATTTCTTCTTCAATACATATTAAACCAAGAGCCTTATTTAAGAGAAGCTTAATTTCACTTTTTTTAAATCTATATAAATCCCAAAATTTATCAAATCTTCTGCAATATTAAAACCTGAAGTAGATTCAGTTAAAGTGATAGAAGTTACACCAGTTAAAAAAACATAAGCTATGCTTTCATCACAAGCAGTCTTTAATCTAGTAAAAAATTGTTTATATAAACTTTCAATTAATCCAAGTTTGGCTTTAATAAAGTTAACTTCATTTTTGTGATGACTAGTAAGAGCTTTAAGAAGTACTTTATTTTTAAGGGCTTCATTTATAATAACATCATAATCATCAATAAAAACATAAAGCTAAAAATACATAAAAATATTAATTTAATATTTTATAAATAAAAATTATAAATAAATAAAGAACAAAATACCTCATTATTACTTAAGGATACTGCATTTAATAAATCCATAAAATTTCCTAAAGTACTTTTTTTTTTTGAAAAAAAATTTCCTAACTCTTATTTATATTGATACATAAACATTGATATCTTTGAATTCAAATTTTTATCAAAATCTGCTGAAAAAATTTCATATGTTTTGCTAATGCAAAGTCCAGAAAAATTGAGATTGAGAACAAGAAATTTAGAAGCTAATGGTGTAGGATTTTTTTGGATATATAGATTTTAAAATAATTGCTCAAATCATTCTTTATTTTTTATATCATAATAAGAGGGCAAAGTAGAGAGAAATAGTGTTTTTCCAAAATAAGGAGGATGTAAGGAAAGGATGGCAGAAGCATTAAGACTTTCTATTTTAGGAATAAAATGAGTCTTATCTAAATAATAACTATCTTTCTGCCTCAAAATATCAAATGATTCTGATAAAGATATTTTGAAAGGTTTTGAAGATGATGAGTAAAATTGAGAAAAGGGGTAAGAAAATGGAAAGTAAGAGTAAAAAGATAAAATTAATTTTCTCATTCTTGAAGTAAATGTAAAAAAAAAATACAAAAAAAATATCTGATAATCATATTACTAATAGAAGTAGGGATCTATGATATATTACTCAGTGTTTGGCAAATAACTTGAAATTCAAATGACAAATGACAAATAATATGTCATTTTATTGCTCAAATAATAAATGATCTGAGTCATTTGAATGTAATGTTAGCCAGTACTATAATTTTGGCCCGCATTATATTTTACTTTATTTTTTGATTGACTTATATGATAAGAATATTAACCAATCAAAATCAAATAACTGAAATGACCAAATAACAAAAGATTATTAATAATGACAAATGATTAGCTAAAGCATTTTTTATAATAATATTTGAAAGTATTTAAAAGAAAACATCTTAATTGATAATAATAATAATATTTATCTAATTGATTTTGAAATGACAAGTCAGATGGATATAAAAAAAAAAAACTTTTTAAAGAGAAATAGCTTAAATATTTATATAATGTATAAGAATTCATTATTAATAAATTCTTGTATTGCAATTTTTTATAATTCATGTATTTTATAGATATTTTATAAAGAATATAGAATAAATTTTCAAGTTATATACAGTAAATATTAAGTGATTAGTTAAACTGTAAAATTATAATTAAATATTAGTATAAAAACTTTATTATATATTAAATTGAAAAAGTTAATCAACTTTTATTTATTTTTTTTATTTTTATATTAATAAAGTAATTCTTTATATTTGTAATATAATATTAAATATTTATATTCTTATATAAAAATTTATTGATGATATTATTAATGATTTATTAAGAGAATTAAATACCAAACTTTTAGTTAAAATTGACAAACTTAAAAAGAATATTGCTAAAAATGAAATTGAAAAATAAAGTTGAAATAAAAGCTTAAGATTAAAATTAATAAGTTAAAAAAAAATTATATTTTATTATTAATATTCAGTTATTAAAATTAGTAAACTTAATATTATAATTATAAAGCTATTAGAAAAAGATAAAGTAATTGTTATTAAACTTAAATCTAAAAATATTGAGATTAAAAATAAAACTATAAAAGTGAAATAAAAGTAAATACTAAATAATAATTCTTTTAATAATAGTTTATCTAATTTTAATTCAGTTGCAGATTAGTTACTATCTATAATAATGTATTACTTTATGATTCAAAAACTAATACCAAAAGTAATTGTAAAGCAATTAATGATAGTTATTATTATACTAAAGTTTATAGCAATTAAGTTTAATAGAGTAAACAGTGTAGTACTAAAGATAATAATGGTATCTATTAATTTTAAATCATTAAAAGAAAGAAATAGATAAAATTTTGGATAAAATATATAAGAAAAGCATTAATAATAAAATAAGATAATGCAATAGGAAAAGAAACTTTATGTAAATCAACTTCTCTTAAAATATTAAAATAATCCAACTGTTTTGTTTAGAAAATAATAAAAATAATAACTAAAGTAATACAAAAAAGTCAAAAAAAAATTAAGAAATTGATAAAAATCAGAATATAGAATTTAATCTAATACAAATTTACAGAATTATAGCATTATTGCTCTGCTTAATAAATAGTATTTGACTATAAAATCTTTTAAAAAATTTTGCAACTAAGTTATAATATAAACTCAATCCATTTATTTAGGAGTATAATATGGATTGAATATAAGAAGATTTTATTCTAAATTTGTTATTTAATTAATTTGGAAAATAAAGTTATTGAAATTTGTTATAATATAAGAGTTACTAATAAATACATACTATAAATATATAAGGAAATGTTAGAATATCTATTATGAATTTAATTATTCATTTTTTATAATAAATAATAAAAATAAATTCAATGTTAACTATTAGATACTGAAATATTCTAAAAAAAAATTTTTAAAATTTTTGCTTTACAGTATAGGGATAGTAAATATTATTTTTTAATAAAAAAAAAAAAAAATAATAATAAAATTTTTATTAAAAAGTGAGTTAATATTTGTATTAGAATCTGTATAAATTAATAATTATATAAAAAAAAAAAAAATTTTTTTTGTGTACAGTATCTTTGGTGACTTCTATGTTTAATTAATAATACTTTTTTATACTTTTTTATCTATCTTGCATTTTCGAATACTATATTAAAATTATAATTTGTAATTTAGCAAAAAATTAATAAAAAAATATAATTTTAATCCGAATTGTAACGAAGGACTATTTTTCTACGCAAGTTAATTATGCAATGTCCGGATGTCTTTCCGGCACATCACGGCACAACAATAAAACACTTCGGCGGTTTCCGCTCCTAGTTATTATATGGTTACTATATTCAATTGCTATAAGGGAAGGTAGGATTATATATAGAAGACGACTATTATACTATAGTGGGTAAAAAAGTAAAATTTTTTTCGAATGTTCGATAGTCACATCATGTGATTATCAGCAACTTTGGTGACAATAGTATTTTTAGCACTATTGTGGCGTTGAGTTGACCCAGTTTATCCGTATATTGAGTAACAGAAATTCATTTCCAAAATCAGTCATTTCCAAAACCATTCATTTCCATGCATATATGCTAGTATCCAAATAAAAAAAAAACAAAACAAAACAAAACAATAGTTTGCAGTGTGCAAAACGAAAACATATAAAATACAAATATTATTTAACCCTCCCTACAAACAAAGACATATATTTGTCTTTTTTAAGCATAATATTACAGAATCCAAACCTTTTTTTTTTTTTTGGTGAAAGCGAATGCGATTATAATATATTTTCTATGTTTAATTCCTAACTGAAAGATGATGCCTTATTACTTCTTCTCCAAAGTCCAATTTATTTCCTAAATTATTATATTCTATTATTATTATTTATTTATATATATAACAAATTGTTACGATAACGATTATATTATTGATCTGAATCTTCGGCAAGCCATTGATGAACTATAGATAAATCTTTTGAAACTTCCCTAGTTAACTCTCGCGGTGGTTCCCTAGGTCGTTCTCTAATTACCTCTCTAACCTCCCGAATTACATGTTCTCTGGCAATCTCTCTGTGCAAACCAACTTCTTTTGATGATAATATTCTGGGTAACTCTTTGGGTAACTCATTGCTATGAACCGTTTTAGGAACTTTGGTCAACTCTCTTAAAGAAGCTTTAGGAAATTCTTTGGGTGCTAAAATAATAGGCGTTTCCCTACGTGTTTCCGAAACACTTTCTCGATTAGAACTACGACGGAGTCGTTTTGCTCGAGGTTCTTTTTTCCGTCGAGAAGAGGAGATACTAACACTGGAAGTAGGTGGAATTATGTTGGGGTGTGAATTCATAGGATGGAACTGTGAAGTTGAGATTTGTAGTGGCTGTGGTGGCGGTAGTTGCGGTCTTATTGGTTTCCGCAATTGCATTGCCATTAAGTCCTCTGCCATTTCTTCTTCATTAGTCCCTGTCGGATGGAAACGTATAGAAATAGCAAAAATAGGGGGTTAAGGATAATGTAAAAAACAGGTAGACTTTATTAGGTAGAGAATGAGGCTATGATAATAAAGGATATTTAAATTGAATAATTGACTATATTGAATGTCAATATTAGTTTTCGGTGAACGTGGTTGACCGTTTTGTAATCTGGTATAAACCGGTGAAGATATACGAATATCTGATCCTTTATTAGCTACTTTATAATTTGGATCAAACGGTGTTCCTTCTATTTTCTTCATCACCAGATCCAGTAGATTATCTTCAGGTTCTATCATTAAATAGGAGTAAAAATATTTTAAAAACGAAACAAACACAAGGACAACATTAATTCATGGAAAAAAAAATACTTACTTCTATAATACTCCCTCTTAAGTTGACTTTTTTTCATTTCCAGCTCTTCTATCATCTTTGTTCTCAGTCTATGTCTGTCGTTCTATATTATATAAAATATAAGAATAAAAAATTAATTATACAAAGAATTTTGGTTGTCCTAAAAATTACTTACCAAAAATTCGTCTCGTATCTGTTTTTCTTGCGCAGCAAATACAGTTTCTATTGCATTTTTATGGTGGTCCCGGCGTTTTTCGGCTCTTAACGTAAGAGCTCTGTGTTTCTCTTCAATATCATCCATCTGTTTTGATAACGTTGGATGAAGACCTTCTTGAATTGCGTTATTCTCTTCGTCGAGATCATTTAACCTCGAAAAAAACACTCTACATGATAAAAAAAAAAATGTTTTTAAATAAATTTACATAATAATATTGTTGAACGATATATTAAAGAGAGAATTTTCTTTTTTTTTTACCTTTCTTTTAGTGACTTGAATTGAATAACAATTTCGTCCGCACGCCGTTTTTGAGTTCTATAGTTGCGTTTCAAGTTTATGGCGTCCTCGTCATCTGAGGAATGACTGTCGAAAAGAATTTCAGTTTCTTCTGTACATATATGAATTATAATATAAAGTTAGTTAAACCAAAAATGCTTACAAAACAGTAAGTTAAACGAATATTACCCAAGTGTTCCTTTTGTAAAATAGAGCGTCGAGTCACAACACCATCGCTTTTATTGTTGTGACAAGAGCGAGTGTTTGTTCGTGAAGAAGCTTTGCGGTGAGAAGCTTCCCGCGCGGATTCAACAGAACTTGCACGCGTCGTTGCAGGGGAAGCAGTAGACGAAGGTGTAACAGCGTTAGGATAGGACCTTAAACGTTGCTTAACCGCAAAGTCACCTTTAACGAAAAAAAAGAGTAAAAGGTAAGGTTATTTAAAGGAAGGGGAGGTTTTCTTTTGTAATAAAACTTTTTTAATTCTTATACCGTTAGTATGTGCTGTTTTTGTTGAAGCTCGTGTAGTCGGCCTCTCAGGAGCTTTTCGAGACTTTGAAGCCGGCATTTTAGTTATTTCAGTTCCGTGGTTCATAGGATAAAGGAAAATAAAGGAAAAATTCAAAATTGAATATTAAGATAGAACGGTTCATAATTTATAATGAAAAAAATTATATTTTATATCTGACGGACATATCTATAAATCAAATTAAGTGGCTTAGCTAAGTTTATATGGACATTGTATTGAATTGCAGGTAACTTGTGAGACGGGGAATTAAAATCATACAACGAATCGGAGGGTGTCAGCCATGTTAAGTATGACACGTGCACCGATTATCGATATGAAATTAGATCAACTATTTATTTCCAGTTTACATTTTTTTGACAGAAAATGTAAAGGGAAGAGATTACATAATTGTATGCCTTTAGAAGATGAATATCGCGAGCTTTTTTACATTGATGCGTAATTAAGAAAATATAGAAATTTCTCATCAGGTAATTATTACAATAGTCACTATTCCATTTAATCACAATACAAAATTTATAATATTTTATTTACTTTGGAAAAATACAAAAATATAATCACACCTTTTTTAAACTAAAGTATTTTTTTTTAGCGCGAACGAAATTATATAACAGATATAAGGAATGTTGAGAATATTTAATGAAGTTGTGGAGATCGGGACGCATTCAAATACTAAATATGGTGAAGTCATGTGTAACATGTATAATTTTTCTGCCTATAAAAATACAATTTTTTTACGGAACGATTTGTATGAGGTTAGTCCGGTTAACTCTTGAAGGAAATTTTTAGTAAAAATCATAAAAAAAAACACTGGATAACAAAAAATTAGTTTCAAATAATTTTTTATATTTTCATTTGATTTTTTTCCTTTTTGACTTTTTACTAAATTGACTAAATATTTGAAAATTGCTTATTATTCACTCTTATTTAAATTACTTTAACCAATCCGAGTAATTTTTGTATCTGGACAATAAAAAAATAGTGGTTTGATAGTAAATATTTAGTTGAGTAAAAAAGCCTTAAGCTTTAAAATTTAACTTTTTTATTACTTTACCATATTTGAGACTAATAAATACTTTTGTTGTAAAAAACTGTGTTCTGCCAAATCACACGTGATATGTTTTCTTTTGTTTTCTTTTGAAACATGGTTCTAAAACGATACGGAACTTTCCCTGGGCTACAAAAAAATTATCCTAAATTTAGGTTCAATATAAATAATTTAAATTTTAAAATACTAAATAAAGTAAGAGACGATCATCGTGTGATCTGATATCGAGAAAAAAAAAATAAATTGCGTAATCATTGCGCTAATTCTTTGTCAAAGAAACGTTTACGTTTACATTCGGTCAAATTTCGTCAAACTTCGTCGATAATTTTTTGACCACAATTAATAAACAACAAAACAAATACACGTGATGAAATGACAGTTTATCTTGATAAATGAATATGCTAATCTTTAAATGGATAATTTAACCCGGTTGTGTAAAATTAGTTAATGCATAATTTATTGTAACAGCTTTGTGTGTGATTTAATTATTAAAATTTCTCGATAATATATAAAGATATCGTGTTTTCCTCCCCAAAAAAAATCTCATTGTTTACATTGATTTGTAAATAAAATATCATTAATCTTAAAAACAAACGTTAGAAAAAAATGCCTCCAGAACTTTTCGATAATGAATTGATTCAATATAAACTAACAGAAACGGAACATGCCGATTTTGTTAGATCATTAAATATGAACGAAGATGAAACTTGTGTTGAACAAACTCCAGTTGTCTTCGTTGAAGGATTTTTAGGTCCTGGAAAACCTGCTTATTGGGGTCCACTTGAAAAAACATTTTCTTCTTCCGATGTTGAAAATAATAAAAATCAAAAATTAAAAAATAGACGATGTATTTTTGTTACTCCTGGATGTGGAAGTTCTTTATATGATAGAGCCATCGAAATTTTTTATCAAATTAAAGGTGGAAGAGGTAGTTATTAATTATCGAAGAAAAAAAAAATACATATTTTATATCGGTTTATATATATATATTAAATATTTTTCAACATTCGTTTCCGCACCACTAAAATGTTTTTTTCTTTTCTTTTTTTTTTTTAAAAAAAAAAAGTTGATTATGGCGAAGAACATTCTAAAAAATCTGGTCATTCTCGTTATGGTCGTGAATACCCAGGTTCAAAACATTAAAATGATTATGTAATATGTATTCACGTGACATAAGAATTAACATTCATATATTAAAATTTTTTTTAGGGTTATATCCGGAATGGAGCGCGTCCAAACCATTGCATTTTCTTGGTCATTCTCTTGTACGATTATTTAAAAAAGAATTTTGTTTTTATTTATTTTATTTTATTTTATTTTTATTTTTATTTTTATTTTTATTTTTATTTTTATTTTTATTTTTATTTTTATTTTTATTTTTATTTTTATTTTTATTTTTATTTTTATTTTTATTTTATTTTATTTTAGTTGGTTAAATTATTCATCTTATTCATTTATTATAATTATAGGGTGGTGTAACTATTTGGAAACTCCAACAGCTATTGGCTAGTGACATTTTTCCTGATTATCTTAATCCACATCCCGACATGATACTTTCTCTTACTGCGGTATCTTCTCCATTAAAAGGTGATCAATTCCTTTCAATTCAAAAAAGGATACTTATAATATCATTTTTAAATAACACGTTTTTTTCAAAATTTTATATAGGAAGCCAAAGTGTTTATCTTTTAGGTGCTACAACTGACCCTGCTGGAAAAGTTCGTCCATTCTCTTTTGGTGCATGGCTTGGTAGATTCGTTCATATTTATGAGTATTTAGATATTAAATGGTTAAAAAGTATGACTTATGACTTTAATGTAGACCATTGGAATTTAAGTTTTCGTAAAAATTGGGATTTTTCTTCATTGTTACCTTGGAATATCAAAAAAGCTACCAACACTTTAATAGAAGAAAGTAATGAATTAATGCAAGAAACGGCAAATTCAATGTGTTTAACATATGGTTTATTACAATGTTTATATAAAAGTCCTTGGTTGAATTGTGTTGATAATGCTCCTTATGATATGACTATTCATGCTATGAAAGAAGCTAATGCTACGAGTAAAACTTTCGAAAAAACTTTTTATAGGACTTACGTCACGTCTATTGTAAGTTTAAGATAAAACAAATATTACTAATAGTATTTTTTTTTTTTTTTTTTTTTTTTTTCCTATTTTAAAAAAAAAAATTCTTTTTAATTTACCATATCTATTGTTTCTTTTAGACATATGAAGATCATGTAACAAAATATCATTATCCGAAATTTTCATTTTCTCTTCCAATTCCAATTTACTTTCTCTCCAGATTTACCGGAAGTTTTAAATTTCCCGAAGATACACCCGATCCACCAGTTTCATATGAAGAAATGTATAAATGGTATGAAAATGATGGGATATGCCCAAAATATTCCCAAGAACATCCCCATCATGATTGTTCACTAGATAAATGCAAACATCAAAAAGGATTACCCGAAGGCGCTGCTCCTTATAAAATTGAAGCCGGTATATGGGATGTTTGGGAAAATGATAATACTTCTCATTTTGGTCTCGTATCTGTGTGTTATGAATCACATAAACAAAGATTATTTTTTAGAGGTTATAAAGAATATTTAGATCAAATAGATCAATTAGATAACAGGTAACATGTGATACTTGATATTTTCTCGTCAAATTTTCTCAAACTATAATTAATATAGTTTATTAGATTGATGATCATTTTGGCATGATTACTATACAGCTTAATAAATAATTTCATAGAAAGAATTTTGGCATAGATATTAATTTATTTCCTTATATGTACGATTATATACCAAAAGAAATGTCTTATTTAGAATATTAATAAAGAATCAATAACTTCAAAATTTCTTTTTTTAATATTTATTACAATTAAGATTCTTCTTAATCATTTTCTTCATCATTTTCTTCATCGCTGCTAGATACAGCAATTGCTAATTCACGTTGAAATTGTTCAGCAAATTCTGCAATAGTTTGTCCTTGTGATAAATCAAAAATTTCTCGCGGGTAACGGTTTACAGCGAATGGTTGACTACGTGATTGACTAGCCTCACTTTGGGATGCGATAAGTCGAAATGACGGTGGACCAGTTGCTAGAGTTTGTGTAAAAAAATTTCAATCACAAGAATTAATAAGTAAATCATATTTCACCAAACAAACCTGTCAAAATTTCTTCCCATGTATACATAAGACTATCCGTCATGGGTCCAAAAGGATTGAAATCAATCAACCAAACTCTCTCTCTATTCCGTGTTATATATACATCAAAAACATCTGAAATGTTAATTATGATTTAGTTTATACCAGTATCCTAACATTAAAATATATATAAATTTTATACATACAATTTCGATTAAAAAATTTATTTTGTACGTGAGTTTCAAAAAATTGAACAATCTTTGTTTCCAATTCTTCCTTTATGTCGTTCAAAAAAGAGTAATAATTGACATCCCGTTGTGATATGGCTTGAATTTTAAAGTACAATTGTGAAAATATATTAGTAATTGAAAGGGAGTTTGTATGTCTTTACTAAAATAATATTAATTGCACGAAATTGACACACCTTTCATATTAAATCAAATACGCGCTTACCAACTAATTCTTCATCTTTTACAAAACACCGAAATTCCATGGAAGGTGCCACATCATACCACTTTCTCAACACTAACTCAAATTCATTTGGTCGATGTCTCCTAATGTCACTTTGATCGTCATAATTACAATCATCAAATGCATGATCAAGATCATGAGCAATAAAATCGGATGACTTAAGGAGAAGAAATATGTCAGAAGGTGAATTACATCTAAGTGTGTTAGTAGCTGAAATCCATGTGGCATCCTAAAACCAAAAAAAAAAAGGTTAATGAAATATATCATTATAAATGAAGTACATAACTTCAATTACCCTAGGAGAGCTCCAATTGAGTTTTGGAAAAACTGATCCATCAAATTCATCAATTATATCCCAAATCTGCTGTTCTAAATCCGGAAAACTTGGAAGCGGTTGCTTAATCAATTCACAATAAATATTAGATAAAAGAGCTAAATGAGACAAGAGTCTATTCAAGCAAAATTACATACATTTTCATTATCTTCATCGGCATCCGTTTCATTTGCATTGAATTCTTCATCATCATTATTATCACTATTTTCTCTCACGTGGCTTCCTTCAAGATAACTAGATAAATAATAAGTCAATTTTCTAAAAATTTAAAGTTTTATACATTTGTTATACATTTATTGATATTTACTTTTGTTCAGGAAGAAAAACTCCATCGGCATGTAAGTATTCGACAAATTCTTCCGACAACGGTTTAATTATTTTTGACTTTATACTGACACGTCGAAAATTATTATACCAGGAAGAGAATGCACAATTAAGAATATGTTGTTCCGTGAGTGGAGGGAAAGGAAGTGAAGTTTCTGTTAAATGTGGTTGTGATGCTCGATTTCCTGTTGGTACAGGCATATTTTTGAGAAAAAAAGAGTAGAGAATTCAAAAAATTCACATATCGGCTGATTTGGAAAATCGGTCCAATTAATATTTAAGCTTAGTTGATGGGTTCATTATATAACTGATGGGTTACTATATTGTCATTAGTATATAAAATTATGGAGACTTTCTGATTTCTGATCAGCCGATATGGTTATAATAATTTTGATGTAATTCGACCATAATTTTGTGAAACTTAAATATGTTGATAGATCAGTATTGTAACACAGCAATTTAGCAGTATATGAATCAACAATAAATTTTATGATTTTCTTTTAATTAAAATTAAAGTAAATGATTGGTAAAAAATTTTTAAGCTCAGAATATAACAATTGATAACGTTTACTCTAAATGAATGGCATCAAGATGATTTTTTGATATATTGTGCGAAATTTTGCTTTGCTTCGTGTGTTCTTTAGCAAAAGCTTGTTTAAGTGACTTTTTCTCAATTCGTCGTTTCTTTAAAAAAAGAAAAATTCCGAATTAATTCAGACTCGAAATCCACAATTAATTCAAAATTAAATATGCTTTCTACCTTTCTTTCAGATTTGATATTCTGTTTACGTAATTTCTTTTCTTCTTTTGATTCATTTTTTGATCTTGCTGTGCCGAGGTTTACTATAATGTTAAGAGAATGATCTTTGATTCCATATTCTAAAAATATATCCTAATAATAGGCAAATCATCTTACCTTTTTCATTTTCCTCGTTTTCTTGATTCTCCATTCCATTCTCTCCCTCCTCTTCTCCCTCCTCTTCCTCCTCATCTTTATTGTTTTCAGTAGCAACTTTAACTATAGGAAAACCAGTCCTTTGATTTATATTAATCTTCCGACTCTTTTGGCGAGGATTCTCTCTTATTAAAGTAGGATGATTTTCAAGATTTGAATACGTGCCTTATATTATATATATGTATGTATATATTAATAAAAAAATTTTGAGGCGTTTGTATAAGAAGAGATTCTTCACACTTACTCAGTATAGATTGACAATCCCAATTTTGACCTTCATCTTTTTCTTCACTTTCAACATGAACCAAAATGTCTCTTCTTTTTTCTCCTTTAATTGTTTCATTTTGGCTTGAATTATCATCATTAACAATTACTTTTCCTAAACCTTTTCTTATTGTTTCTAATTGATCTTGTACATTATCGCCTTCCAATTTTTGTACAACTTTACGACCGTCAATTTCATATTTGTCAAGAAATTCATCAAGAATTTGCGAGAAATCTTGACGTATATGCGAAGTTGTTGATTCATCATCAGATTCTATATCTTCATCATCTTCCATATATTCTTTTGAAATCTATATCAATTAAAAATATATATTTATTACAATTATTAATAATAATAATAATTAATAACTTACTAATTTTTACCTTTTCAAACTGCTCATCTAATAAACGAAGTTTATCATTTCTAAACATAATAGAACTTGTCATCGAATAACCACCAGTTGTTCTTGATCTCTTATCATCATCATCTTCCTCATCACTTTCTTTTTCACGATTTTTATTTTTTCTAAATTTTTTATATTCCAGTTCCCAATTTTCAACTTCTTCCTCATCATGTTCAAAATCTTCCTCTTCCTCTTCATTGAATTTGTCATCTTTAGCATTTAAAGCTGCAAAGAAATCATCATCTAAATCATCCTTTATATATGCATCATCTTCAAGCGCTTCCAACGTTTCCCGAAGTTTTGGATCCATATCAGGCTGAAAACCCTGTATATCTATAAAACATTTTATTCTAAGATTAACAATACCTTTTAATTAAATGAGCAAGTTAAATACCTTCAGGAATCGCTGATTGATTTAAAAATCCCACTTCTAATTCTTCTTTTGATGGCAGTACTTCTTCTGGCAGTAATATCTTAACTTTTCGATCTTTCTTGGAAGAAAACAGAACATCCTTAATATATTCCAAATGATTATGTTAGAAAATTTAAAATCAAAATTTTTTACTTATATATAAAATTTAAAATTTTAATGATTTTTTCACTTAGTGATTCAGTAGGAACAATTGGTTAAATAAAATTATATTAAATTCACATATTTAATTTAAATATCATTTTAATAATTTCTCATCATAATCTGATAAAATCATATTCTTCCTATAAAAAAAAAAAAAATTTTAAAAATTCATTATTATCTTACTTTATTGTCTTCTGATTTAAAATCTTTTTTTAATTCAAAGCCCCCAACTGTTTTCTTTTCTTCCTTTGAAGCCTCAATAAATACTGCTTCACCTTCACTTTCACCAATTTGTCTTAAATGTTGAAGATAATCATATTCTGAATCATCAAAGTATACTCCATATAATGCTGCTTGTCCAACCCGACTTTTTTTTTATCATGATTGTTTAGTTAATATATATGTGTGTATGTGTAAGAATACAATAATGAATAAATGAAGGAAAACCTTTCAATTTCCTTTTGTCTTCTTTGATAATCATCGAAATCATTATATTCAGAAATTTGTTTGCCTTTACCCTAATTAAAAAAACCAATACCAAAAAATTTTATATTGAAAATTTTATTTCAAAATTTGTTTTTATTTAAATAAAAATAAATTACAAATGTGATTAAGAATTTTTTTTTTTTTTAAAAAAAAAAAAAGAAAGATCTGCCTTTTAGATAATAATTTATAATTTCTTCAAATTATAGATATCAAAAAAAAAACCCAAAAAAAAAAAAAAAATTAAATTATAAGTGTTACCCTCAAATTCGATGGAACAACTTCAACTAATACTCTAGAAGATGCTTCATTATCATTTATCAATGGATCTCTTTGTGATCTATGAACTACTTGAAAGTGTTTTGCGTTCTTACGATCAATAAAAGGTTTTTTACCCATTCTTGAAAGCGAAAAATTATGAAAGTCACAATAATTCCACTTTAGAAGTTAATTCACGTGATAAGATCAGCCACTCATTCATTTAATGCATGCATCCTAATGACCTTCTTAAAAGAGAAAAAATTTTCATTGAAAGATGATCCGGGAAATATCCGTAATCTATAAATATTGTTTCAATAATTCCCTTAAATAGCAAATCAGATAATCAGATGACTGTCCCCTTTGCACATATATAAAAGTTCAAACTTTGCAAAAGTTTTAAAGTTATTCATCCTAAATGGCAAATAATAATTTAAATATACAACAGCTTCCATTCGAAGTACTTCAACAAATTTTTATATTTTCGAGCAATCCAGCTTTTGCTTCCGTATCGCGTTTGTTTCATTATATTGCAAATTCTCAAACAAGTGTGAAAACTCAATGGCTTTTACATAAGTTTAACCATGATTGTTCTAAAGCATTATATCGTGGATTAAAGTGGAGGTTCTTTAATAAAAACATTCTATATCAATTAGATTCGATCTATTACCAAACTAAATGCAAAAAAGACGAAAAGGGAGAAACTTCAGACAAAGACAAAGTAATCTCAGATAAAGACAAAGTAATCCCAGATAAAGACAAAATAATCCCATATAAAGATCGTCCAATTCCTCAATGGTTTTTTAGCGTTTCCGACCCGAATAATGTATATTATGAATTGGTAAAGATTCTTCTCGATCGTGGTGCTTCCCCTAATGAACCTGACGGATATCCAATCATCAAATCTGCCCAGCTCGGTCGACTCAAGATGGCAGAACTTTTAATATCTTTTGACGCTAAAGCTGATATCAAAGATAACATGGCTTTGATAGTGGCCTCAAAATCAAATAATTTCGATATGGTTAAATTATTGTTAAATAATGATGTAAAAGCTGATTCAAATGCGTTGAAGGTTGCCGTGGAAAAGAAAAATTGGAAAATGGCTGAATTTTTAATGTCAAAAGGAGCTATACCTACTCCTGAAGTTGTGGAAGCCTTCGAGAAAAACAAATGATGGGTTTAGAATTAATGGATTACATTTTTATAATTTAAAAAAAAAAATCTTTTTTTTTATTTGTAAAGAAAAAAATTTAAAAATTTCCAATTCTTTAATACTATGCAAAGTTAATAATTAATGATATGTTATATGTAAGATATTAAGATAAAAAAACTATGACAATTAAATACATGTATAAAGATTTATTTATATTATAATGTACTGCCAATTATTTCCCAATTGGATTGCAACCACAACTGATCGCAAGCATTGGAAAAGAAAAAATAGAACCAACAACTAATCCAAAAACTAATCCAAATGACATAATAGCTCCTGCAAATTCTTTTACAACACCTTCGACTTGTGGCGCAGCCATCATTGTTAAAGAACCCACATAACCATTAGTTGTTGCGAACAGAAACAAAACTAAGAAATATATTAAATCGCTATTAATAATTAATGGAAAGATTCTCATTCCATTTGAACCAACATTCACATTACACATTAAGAAAATTGGCAAAAATATAATACGTGCAATCGACATGAGTGCAAGTTTTACGGAATCTGTTATAATGAAGAACTGTAGAAAAGGTAGAGATCGACCGAACCAGTCTCCAAGGTTGAATATTAAGAAATGTAAAGGAATAAATAAATAATCTTCTTGGAATCTACTTTTGTTTTCACCCTTAACAGTCGATGTGATAGATGCAGTTATTGAAGGGAAAACAGACAAGGTCACTGTAAAAACAAGTCCCACTGCAAATACTAGAATACGGATTTTATCAAATGTTGCTCTAATTGAATTTGTAACATGTGTAGTTTCTACTCTTCGCGCTTGCTCTATGTAATATAGATATAGAGGCGAGCGAATCAGAATAAAGTAAAAAGATATTAAGGCAAAAATAGTAATTATAAAAGCACAAAGAAAATATAAAAGTGCACTGCGTGACAAATCATTTTTTGTTGGCGCGTCAAAAGATGTTGATGGTGGAGCGGCCAAAGCACTGAGAATTTGAAAGACAGCAACTGCCGACCCAGCCAAACCTTAATTAAAAGTAATGTTTAGAAATGTTACATTCAGAAAAGATACTTTCTTACTTTCATAAGTTACCTTGACCGCTGATATTCGAATCAAAATAAAAAAAAAAAAAATATTTTTAAAAAGAAAAAGTGAGAGAAGGAAATGATTATAATTATTGATCCTACCTCATGACTGACATAGTAAGATTAGGCGGAAATTGAGAGACGAGAGCAAATATTTCATTTTGCTGAAACGCAGTTGTCATCCCCGCGATACCAATCAACGTGACAGCAAAATAGAAGTAATTCGTAGGGCTAAAGGACTCAACATATTGGGTAGATATTGCAATTAATAAAAAGTTTAATATCATAAATATAAGTGCTATGGTTATTCGACGAGGAATATTTTCCTATTGTAATTATAGAGAAATTTTGATGAGAAAATTAAAATAAATTTGTATTAACTTTATAGATGGAGTTACATACCAATTTCTGAGTATATAAGGCAATCCCAAGAAAGAAAAGATTAGAACCCTGGAATACAGCAGAAAAGTAGTTTTGGAAGTTATTCTCGTACGCTGAACCACGAAAACTTTCGTGAAAGAATACAGAAGCAGTAATGAATACTACCGAAACAAATAACAATTTACAATAAATACTCATAAAAAATAATTTAAATTATAAAATTACATATGCCTTTATGCTATACCGTTCCATCCCAAAAGCATAGTAACACCCTGTAATAAAAATACCAAATGTATAATTCGATAATTATCTCTGGGATAATTCAGGATAGGAACACGTTCTTGTTCTTCCCGATGGCCAAAAACATTCTCAAGTAATTGATAAAGTCGTGAATACATTATTAAAGAAATGTCGGATTTTACGGTACAGTATTTTTAAATTCAAAGCCTAAGCTAAAAAGTGGATCGATAATTCAATTGATAAATCGCATTTTTGTACGTTTTCTGCCATGGCAATTTTACTATCCAACAGAAATGCATAAAAAATTACACATACTGACATACATTAGGATGCCTCTTTTTCCTTGTGAAACAAGAAAAAAAATGAAAAAACTAGTTTACACTGGATCAATGAATGATCTTTATTACAAATCCGTTTCTTGCAAGTTTTCGCGTTTGATTCATTTGATTACGTTCAAGACAGAAGAATGGATATCATGTTCTACCTCTACTTTGAAATATGATTAAATCAAGCTTTCCAATTATTACATACATATTTCCACGTGTATATTCTATTAATTTCATACTCGGAAGAGAGAAATTCATCGGTTTCACAAGTTTCAGTTAATAAACAGAATATTACGTGTCAGAGAAAAGCAATTCACGTGCAATTCTGTTGAGTACTATTGACATTGAACAAACATAAAGAAAGAGCACTAATATTTCTTTCATTCATCATTTGGATCTTGTTCTACATAATTTCAAATTTCTTTTGAACGACATTTCCATAATATGACTGGAATCAAAAATTGAGATGCACAGTGATAGAATGTTGTCACGTTCATTTTTAATTTTCTTTCTCGACATTAGAAAATAATTCTCGACCAAAATAAATATTTATAATATTTTGCCATCTTTAAAAGATAATGAACTCGACTTTCAAATTCAGATTCACATAATTCACCAAATAGCATTAAATGTGAAAAATATAACGGCAGAATACGCTTATACTAATTAGCTGCGCAAAAGGATTGCACATCATTTATGATCTCATCAATAATTTGCTAAAGTCAATTTATTTCTGCTTGTTTGATAATTTGTTTTTATTTCTTAATGCACCACCAGCAAATATCATTTCTACAGAACCTATTACTTTTGCAATCTCTTTTTGTATTGAGATTTCATTCTTTACTTTTTGATGTAAGATATTTACAAGCTTAGTTATTTCCGAAGATTGCCCGATTACCGGGGAATACAGTTCTAAAATAATAAATTGTTAATATCAAATACTTTAATGTTACTCCTATTAATTATATAAGAAGTGTACCTAATATAACTTGCGAAACATCAATCATGAGACTTGTATATTTTGGATCAATAATCCAAGTATTTACAAATTTGATTAAAGGTGCCAAAGAGGTTTCGTCTCGTCCGGCAATTGCTATTGTCAAAGCATCGCGGAGTATGAGCTCTTGAATTAACGAAACTGTTAAAACGGGAAGTGTATTCTGTAGATTTCGTGCAAGAATTCTTCATAAGGAATTGATTTTATACATTGAAAGCAAAAATAACAAATATGCATTTACGTACGGGTCTTAGCACAGCATCGAGTGCGTTCGCATATTGAAAGTTCTTCAAGTATTTATCATACTCTGCTAACTTTTCCTTTCGCTTGGCTTCTATTACATGATCGTCCTCGTTTAAAAAAATTTAACGTCAAAAATCATAATAAAAATAAATACATTATCACTTAAGTACAATCATCTCACTATCCGCAATACCTTATTTCCACTGTGATTAAAACCACGAATAAAATATTGATAAGTGCCCGGTCTTGGTTGTTTTTTTTCGCGGTTTGGAGCAGTTTCTACGTTTCGGATTCGTACAGTCAAAGAACCAGATGTCATCCCTGCTACAATGTGTGTTTCATCAGGCTGAGTTTGAATATTTAATTAGAGACTTATAATGTTTTCGGTCTATTAAATATAAACTTATTGTGAACCAGGTCCGGCCCGGCAGACCTTTATAAACGACTTACCGAAATTGCAAGGCTTAAAATTGGATCGGAATATGTTAAATCATGCACAACTTCAAAATTTTTAGTATCATAAACTTTAACGTGGTGATCTAACGATCCAGTAAGAAGTCGAGAATGTATTGAATTAAAGCACATCGAAGTAACCGTTTTTTGATGGTTCGATACGGAATGTACAACTCGACTTCCGCCATTAATATCCCAAACCTTTATAATTGGTCCACCTTAAAATATTATCGCAAGTAAGAATATTTAATTGACTTTTTATGTAGCGAAAAAATTCCTTTTTAAAAACCTGCTGAAATTACTGTTCTGCCGCTAGGAAATATTAAAACTTCTTCCACAGGTGTTTCATGAGTCAAAGTCATAGTACAAGTATTTGTACGCAAATCCCATAGTTTCACTGTTTGATCATAAGAACCAGACAATACTAAATGAGGATTATCATTGCTTATCAAACCAGCTCGTACATAATCCTTTAATTCAATTAATTAAATTAAATTAGAACGTTAATTTTAAAATCACTTGTTGAAAAAAAAACACTAACCTGGTGCCCCTCAAGAAGCGATACCGATTTTTGTCCGGGTATATCCCAAATTCGAACAGTTTTATCATCTGAACAAGAGAGAATTTGTGTTTTTACCGGGGCAAATTTAGTTATCTGCACAGGACTAATGAACAATTGTTAATATTTTATAATTATACACAATTTGAATATAATAATATCATGCATGCATAATTTACAGTTTATGTTCTTCTATTGTTCTTAATATTGCTCTGCTATTGATATCAAAAATCTATGTAAAAACGGGATTTACTGAATATTAATATATCATTTAATAAGAACTAAGAAAGAAAATATGAATATTACATGTGTACCTGAATCAATCCAGTAGCATCTCCAGCGACAAGAAGATTACCATCATTTCGAATATTCCCGCTATATGCAATGTCACTAAACCTTGATATTGACTTCGTTACTTGATAATCTTTCGAAGAATAAATTTGAATATGTGTGGATGACGTTACGGCGAAATTATACGGTGCGAGAGGAGAAAAACAAATTGAAGTTACGGACGCAACTTCTTTCAATTTTACTTTTGTCTAAAAATTGAATTATTGTGTTAATTTTGTTTAAATTGATATCATAATATCTTCGTTGATAACGCGTTTATTCAGCGTTCGATTAAAGACTTGCCTTAAATCCTTTCCAGTATCTTGACTCATTTGTGTTCTTATCAACAGGTTTTGCAAATTTTCTTATTGATAATTTCTTGTATGGAGCAGCCATTTTTCTTTTTTCTAAAAAAATTTTTTTGAAATTTATATCTGTATCACTAAAATTTGATTGGTTGCACACATCAAAAATTATTTTTTTTTTACGAGACTTCTGAATTATCTCTGAGTTGCTTCCATACTAAAAAATATGAGCGGATGGAAACCTGGTTTGAAAAAAATTTATCTTCCTAACATAATTTTTCGTCTGATGCGCACACCCTCTTTACCTCCAAATAAAGTGGCATTTCGAATTCCAACTAATATTAATAAACTGGATGTAAAAGACTATCTATCAAATATTTACAACCTTGACGTAGTTGATGTGCGTACCATGGTTTATGCTGCAGAATCAACAAACAACAGATATAGACCTAGTTATAAAAAAGCTATTGTTACTTTAGGTGATGATTTTAATTATCCTCAAAAACCTTTAGAGTTAAAATATTCCGATGCCGAACTTTTTCAGGAAAATAGAAAATCTCAGTATAGAAAGTTGGCAGGTTGGAAAACTAGACCTATCAGAGTGCTTGTAAAACAAGAAGAAAATTATAAACTAAAAGAAGAGAAGGAAAAGCAAATCAAAGAAAGAAATTCTGAAGTAGAAAAATCAGAAGTAAATTAATATAAGGAATTTGCAATATAAATTATTATTTACTTCAATGATAAATTTTTATTTATAAATAAAACGGAAAGAAATAATTATATAAGCATTATAATTTGCTTCTTTTTGGTACAAGTTTCGTATAAACATCTGAAAATAAATAGTCTTTTGGTATAAAAACATGATCCGTCAAATTTTTGATATCTACCATCTCAGGTCGAATATCAGCAAGTGTATTTGCTCCTGCGAGTCGCATAGCTAATTCCAATTCATCTTTTAACAATTGAAGTGCGCGTTCTACGCCTGCCTGTCCATAAGATGCCATCGCATAAAGCAATGGTCTCCCGATTCCTACAGCTTTTGCTCCTAAAGCTATTGCTTTGAAAATATCGGTTCCGCGCCGTATACCACCATCCACGTATATTTCCATTTTGTCGTATAAACCTTCTTTCTTTAATACTTCAACAACCTCCGGAAGAATCTCAATTCCAGAACGAGCGAAGTCAAGTTGACGACCTCCATGATTTGAAAGAACTATGCCCTCGCAGCCATATTTGGCCGCAAGTACTGCATCCTCAGGAGTCTGAATACCCTTGAGTATGATAGGCATTTTTGTTATCGATCTGAACCATTCCAAATCTTTCCAACTTAATCCCGAATCAATAAACGAAGAAATTGCTCTCGCAACCCCTTGATCACGTCTTATATCTTTTTCGTCTTGAATATGAGGCGGTGCATGCACAAATTTTACGCGCATATCCTTCTCGCGACGACCCAGTTGTGGTGCATCTACAGTTATAAAAAGAGCTTTACAACCTTTCTGCTCCGCAGTCTGGATAACCTTTTGTGTAATATTCCTATTCTTATTAACATATAACTGAAAAAATTGAATTTGCCCTTCTTGTCTAGCAGTTGTCATCTCGTTTAAAGAACAAGACGCAAGGGTAGGTATCATTTGAATTATGTTTTGTGTATGCGCAGCACGAGTAAGAACTACCTCCCCCTCAGGATGACCTAACTTTCCTAGTGCAGTGGCAGTTATGTACAAAGGAAAAGATGAATCGTAACCAAGAAGTTTTGTCCTCGTATCCACGTGAGTTACATCTCTCATAACTCTAGGACGTAGCCAAATACGTTGAAAAGCACTATGATTTTCTCTGAGAGTAATTTCATCATCAGCACCTGAGCTGTAATAAGCCCAAGTCTCAGCTGACAATATTTGAGAGGCTACTGCTTCAAAATCGTACAAATTTAACATTTCGCCTAACTTAGGCTTATTCTCATTCGCTCGACGACGTCTTTTATCCTCTTCAGTTTCTACTTTAGCAATTTTCACAATTGTAGCAGGGTCGATACTCCCAAGACAAGCTTCAGGTGGTAAATGTTGTTCAATAATATCCAGTGGGTGAATTGGATCAAATACCGCTGTAGCATCCTTGCCGGCCTGATTAAGAATCACCTTACTTCCACCGGGATGTTCAGGAAGGAAATTTGTTAAATCATATACTTTGTCGTGGATAATAACCCAACAGTCTTCACGACTGTTGTGCTTGCTAACTTCTTGAGCCGAAATCAGCTTCATTCTGTGTGAATTTTTTCCTTTTTTTTGACAAAGGTTATTTATCCAAAAAAGCTATAATGACCTGACTATATACAGTCAGTGCTTAAAATAGAAATTGAATTTTACCGGCCAAGAGTCCGGAATAAAAATATTTTACCAGCTGAAGAATCCGGAAAGAAAAATATCTAGTAATAATACGTGCCGATGAGCAAAGTTTTGCCAGGCAAGGATCCGTTTATCTTGAAATTTTTCCGGAAAATAATCCGGTTCAAAAAATTTTTACCGGGGATTTTTTAAAAATTCCGGATTTTGCCGGAATTTAAAGTACTATTTTAAGCACTGTATACAGTACGTGATAAATAAATGATAAATCCAGTTAAATCGATCTTGTGTAGCATTATTCACGTGATCATATATTTCATATATAAATATATATAAATTCGCAATAAATAATTAAACGACTTCAAAGATGGCCTTTGGAGGATTTCGTTCTTCTACAACAGGGAGCTCACCTTTTGGTACCACTACTACAGCTAGTCCTTTTGGACAATCAACCTCAACAGGCTTTGGAAATTTTCCAGGTAGGCTTGATCGATCATTTTTGGTCTTGTTGCAGCGTTTAGCAGTAGAGGGAGCTATCATGTTTAAGATCTTTTGCTGGTGGTCTCAGTAATTATGTATATCTTTTTCAGCAACAAGTGCTCCAGCATTTGGTGGTGGTTTTGGCTTCGGTGCATCTTCCACCACCACAAGACCTTCGTTTGGATTTGGAGGTTTTGGACAGTCAACACAACCAGCTGCTGGTGGATTTGGGTTTGGTCAGTCAACGCAACCGGCTGCTGGTGGATTTGGATTTGGTCAGACAACACAACCGGCTGCTGGTGGATTTGGATTTGGTCAGACAACACAACCAACTGCTAGTGGATTTGGGTTTGGACAAACTACTACAACACAATCGACTGGCTTTGGATTTGGACAATCGACACAACCATCCGCCGGTGGATTTGGATTTGGACAAACTACAACACAACCGACAGGTTTTGGATTCGGTACATCAAGGCCTAGCGGTTTTGGATTCGGACAAACTTCACAACCAACAGGATTTGGATTTGGACAATCAACACAACCAGCTGCTGGTGGATTTGGATTTGGACAATCAACACAGCCAGCTGCTGGTGGATTTGGTTTCGGACAAACCTCACAACCAACAGGATTCGGTTTTGGTCAAACTACAACAACACAGCCAACAGGTTTTGGATTCGGCGCATCAAGGCCTAGTGGTTTTGGATTCGGACAAACTTCACAACCAACAGGATTTGGATTTGGTCAAACTACTACAACACAATCAACTGGGTTTGGATTCGGCGCATCAAAGCCTAGTGGATTTGGATTTGGGCAGACGACTCAACCAACTGCTGGTGGATTTGGATTTGGACAAACTACTACACCACAATCGACTGGTTTTGGATTTGGACAGTCAACACAACCAGCTGCTGGTGGATTTGGATTTGGACAAACTACAACACAACCGACAGGTTTTGGATTCGGTACATCAAGGCCTAGCGGTTTTGGATTCGGACAAACTTCACAACCAACAGGATTCGGCTTTGGTCAGACAACTCAACCAGCTGCTGGTGGGTTTGGTTTTGGACAGTCAACACAACCAGCTGCTGGTGGATTCGGTTTTGGACAGTCAACACAACCGGCTTCTGGCGGATTTGGTTTTGGTCAAACCACTACAACACAACCGACAGGTTTTGGATTCGGTGCATCAAGGCCTAGTGGGTTTGGATTCGGTCAGACGACTCAGCAAACCGCTGGATTTGGATTTGGTCAAACTACTACAACACAATCAACTGGTTTTGGATTCGGTGCAACAAAACCTGGTGGTTTTGGTGGTTTTGGACAATCGACTCAACCTACAGGATTTGCCTTTGGACAAACTACACAACCAACAGGATTTGGCTCTTCAGTAAGTGGTTTTGGATTTGGATCTTCACAACCTGGCAGTGGCTTTGGCTTTGGATCTTCACAACCTGGCGGTGGCTTTGGTTTTGGGCAGTCATCACAACCCAGTATGTTTAGCTTCGGTAATACTTCACAATCAACCGCAGCGCCTCAATTAAATCTTGGTGGCGCTTTTGGATTATCGACTCAGCCGGGAACTTCGATCGGTAGACAATTTTGAACATTTTCGCTATATAGCTTTTTATTAGCCATTTTTTTAATAATCTTATTATGTTAGTTCCAGCTTTTGGTGTTGGTACTGGCGCCAGTACTTTGCAGCAAACTAGTTTAGTCACAGCACAACCAAGTAAGGATTATTTACTAATATAACCTTTGTATTTAAATAAATTTTTTGTCGAAAATATTAACTAACGCTATCATAGGTCAACAACCACAGCATCGGACACCTGTTCAAGAATTACATGAATTGATGAATTCTTGGAATACGCACAGCCCTCAGTGTCAGTTTATTGTAAGTATTTTAATTACAATTTGGGATGTATTCGTTTTATTGTATACAAATAATTCTAATTGTATAATGATCTCCGTCAGACTTATTTCTTTAATTTATCAAATCCTGGTTCGGCACAATATTTCCAACCGCAACAGCAACAACGTTGGACACAGGAACTTTGGGAAGAGGCACAAAAAAATAACCCAGATAAAACGATGTAAGCTATTAATATTCATTTAAGATATATTATAATAATAATGGTGCATTATATTTATATTAAAATACGGCTATTATTAGAATGATGCCAATTGTAGCTGTTGGTTTCGAAGACTTAAAAAAGAGGATTATAGAGCATTTAAATGGTAAAAACGAAATTTCTGCGAGATTAAAGGTAAATTTAATTAGATAACGTTTATCCTTTTTTTCGAGATATTATACTTATATCAGGAAGTATCATTATAGGGCATCGGAAATAAAATCGAGGCATTGCAAATTAAACATAACTTAGAAACTTCAGTAAATTTGGAAAATCAAAAGCGGAAGCACATGGAATTGACACAACGAGTTATTAAGGTTTGTGAATCAAGCTTAGTATGGTATTAAAAAGGTCTAAATTATTTAACTTATGTTAAATCGACATAGCTTATGAAACGAATTCAAGTAGTACGTCTTAGGGGAACTTTGATCCGCTCAGGTGAAGAGCAACTCAAAGGACGTTTAGAGGAAATCAAACAAAATCTATTAAGGCCAATGGTTAAACTTGATCATATCAAGACACAATATAGTATATTAAAATTACATTGGGACAATCGTGAACCATCGGTAGCTCATAAATACAACACTGTTGATGCAAATCAATTAGATAATATTACGAAGGTAAATATTTTACAGGCTTCAATGGATTTCATGTCCTTATTATGTATTCAATTTATTGATCAATGAATCTGAAACAACGTTTAAACCCGTTTTTAGGTTCTTGGCTCTGAACAAACGGGAATAGTACATGGTATTGATACATTGAAGAAGGATTCAAAAGATATCGATCTGATCATTAAAAACCTCAATGAAGTTGTTAGATCATAGAAACCATCATAAAAAAAAATAATAATTATGATTAACAGTATGTTGGTAGTGTGTCAGAAGTCGAAATTTCCGGGGTATTATAAAACTAATTAATGTTAATTAATCCATTAAAAAAAAAAAAAAAAATAGAAAAAAAAAGAAAATTAAAAATAATAAAAATAAAATAATAGTGTAAATTTATGCAATCAAATAAGTAACTCAATTTACAAGACGTTTTATTTTTAAGGGGCATATCGTATTTCAGATGGATTCATCCTTATGAAAATCCAATAATTAAATTAAACGTATATTGGCTCACCGCTCACCTTCCTGTCTCACAAAAACAAGTTAAACATTGCCCCAAATTGCGCAATTTATGATCATCTCTGATTAAATGTATTATCATCTTGATAAAAAAATTTTTTTACGCGTAAAATTGATACATATCAGTATAAATATCACTTATTTTATATCTTAGTAACGTTTTATAATCTAGTATCAATACCTAATAACGAATCGTAATGTCTGACGAGGGAACTTTTTTATTTACCTCAGAATCTGTCGGTGAAGGTCACCCAGGTAAAATCATTCAAACTTAGTTAAATAATTGAACGTTCGTGTCTAAAAGGAACAGATTGCTACATGCTTATAGTACTTTGCACAACTATTCCTTAAATATAATGAAAAAAAAATGTTTATATATAGCTGTTGTATACTATAGTATTCGTATACTATAGAACTTGTATATTATAATACTTTGCATATAAATTAATATAATAAAGAAAATTATAGCCACTCAAGAATTTACTTCGGAATAAACATTTTGAATTAAATGTTAGTTTTCCTTAATATATAGATAAAATTGCTGACCAAGTATCGGATGCCATCTTGGATGCCTGTCTCAAAGTCGATCCTTTTTCTAAAGTTGCTTGTGAGACCGCGACGAAGACTGGGTTGATTTTTGTATTTGGAGAAATTACAAGCAAAGCTGTTCTTGATTATCAAAAGATTGTCCGGGATACCATTAAACGCATTGGTTATGATGATTCTTCCAAAGGATTTGATTACAAGACATGTAATGTGCTTGTAGCTATCGAACAACAATCGCCCGATATTGCCCAAGGCCTTGTACAACAAGGCCAAGACCTTGAAAAAATTGGTGCTGGTGATCAAGGTACAAATCAAATCTCCTTGCGATTGTTTATTAATGTAATATTAATTGTTTATTCTTATTACCTAGGTATTATGTTCGGGTATGCTACTGATGAAACTCCCGAGTTAATGCCATTTAGTCTGATATTAGCTCACAAGTTAAACAAGAAAATGGCAGATCTTCGCAGAGATCAAACTCTTAGCTGGTGAGGTGACATATATTACATTATTTCATTTCTTTTGTACATCATTTTAAATCCCGTTATAGGCTTCGACCAGATACCAAGACCCAAGTTACCGTACGTTATAAGAAAGATAATGGCGCACTAGTTCCTATTGAGGTTGATTCAATCGTAATTTCTGCACAACATTCTCCTGAAATTGATACACCACAACTTCGAGAACAAATAATGGAACACGTTGTCAAGAAAGTTATACCAGCAGAATACCTCACAGAAAGAACTACTTATCATATACAACCTTCTGGATTATTTATTATTGGTGGGCCTCAAGGTGACGCTGGTTTGACAGGACGTAAAATTATTGTTGATACGGTAGGATATTATGATACTGTGAATTTACTTTTACCTCAATTTTATTGATTCCTGCATTTAAAAAAAAAAAAATTAACGAAACAGTACGGTGGTCATGGTGCCCACGGTGGTGGAGCGTTCTCCGGCAAGGATTGGTCCAAAGTTGATCGCTCCGCAGCGTACACAGGTATATTAAAATATTTCTATCTTTTTTTGTATATAATTACATTAATATGAATTTTATTTCATTCAGCTCGCTGGATTGCCAAATCTCTCGTTGCGGCTAAGTTGGCGCGTCGTGTATTAGTTCAACTTTCCTATGCTATTGGAGTTGCTGAACCCCTTTCTATCTATGTTGATACCTATGGTACCTCAACCGTAAAAGAATCCGAGATATTGAACATTATTAAAAAGAACTTTGATTTGAAACCAGGTATTATTGTACAACAACTTGGTCTTCATAAACCAAGTGATTGGAGTTATCAACAAACTGCCGTTTATGGACATTTTGGTCGTGAAGAGGTAAATTTTTATTTATTATGCATTTATTTGTCGGTCACCCCTAAATTAATTATTATTTGAAAATACTTTTTATAGTTTCCATGGGAAAAAGTCAAACCTTTGGATATTTAGTAGAAATTTTATTTATTTATTTTAATAAAATTTACTAAGGAATGTATATTTATTAATTCTACCTTCATTCTGGTACAGTTGTTATCTTTTTAACTACTATATCTATAATAAATTCTGAACTTAACATGTGCATGTAACCTAATGTTACCAAAAATTAGATATTACCCATCAAAATTAAAATAAATAAAATTTACACTTTAGTAATAACTATATCAGAATACCCAAATTATATTGTGCGTATAAATACGATTTAATATATTTATTTAATAACTTTAAAGATGTCTAAACTTTTCATGAATTTAGCATAATATATAGCAGTAAAATAATTAAAAAAAAAATTGTAAAAATTATTTAAAATGGTACAAATTTATCAAATAGTATTGTTAATACTATGTAAAGCTATTATTTATTAATAAATTATATAATACTATTTTATACAAACCAGTTATTACTTTACTACATATTTTAATACTCCTAAATATTAAAATCTAACTGACTAACTGGATTGGCCTAATAGCATAATTAAGTATAATTTAATTTTAAACTTTAATAAAAAAGAATCATTTTTAATTTCTATAGATTATATAATAAGTTAACTAATTTTAATACTTTTGATTAAAAAAATATACTAAATATTTTTTTTAATAAAATTTTATTATTTTATAAGTATCAAAAATTTTTATTTATAAAAAAGTAATTATAATTTTTATAACATATATATAAATTTTTAATATAAATATTTTTATTTATTTTATTTTATATAATAATATAATTATATATTAGCATAATAATTAATAATAATACTGTATTAATAATTTAATATTTAAATACTATTCTAATTAGGTTTTTTTATTTTTATTATACTATTTATAATTACAATAAAAAAAAAAAATAAAATAATAAAATATTTATTTATTTATAGTAAATTTCTGGATTTTGTATATAATTTTTTATTAATTTTTAATATAAATATTAAAAAATAAAATAATAATTATAATAGGACCCAGAAATATACATAAAAGGGTCAGGTTTGAGTTTACGTATAATGAACCATAAAAACCATATAGATCTTTCCTTTTGTGAATAATTTTAGATAGTACTGGTCAAAGATTTATTTCTTAATTTAGAAAATGACTAGCACTATCATAATTCCGGCCCTGAAAAAAATGCGTACAGCTCATATAAAAAATTTTTTTCGCCACCTGACCCTATATATATATTTCTGGGTCCTATTATAATTATTATATAAAATCTATTTGATATAAATAAAATTATTTAAAATAATTCAGGCAATACACTGGCTTATGCTACTACCTACAGGACATACCGGTAAAGTGAAAGGTATCCCAACTTTATCCGATCCCCAAGACATATGATTGGGACTATAACCTAGCAAGAACGAGACCAATTCTCTTAATCGAATGTTTACGCAAATGCGCGGTAAAGATCATTACAAAACGCCTAGGTAGTATACTCAGCAGATATGAAATCCTGAAAGGACCAAACTATGCAGGTTTACCGGGCGAATCAACATCAGCTCCACTCACAATAATCAACGGCATATTAGAAGACGCCCGTGAAGAAAACAAGACACTATGGATCGTGTCCCAGGATATGGCGAAGGCGTTCGATAGCGTCGGAATGATCCCCCTGCAAAAAGCCTTGGAAAGGATTAGACTACCACATACCATCATTAACTTCATCATAAACATATACAAAAATCGTAAGATGAGAATCATCACGGCATACGGCTTAACGGACACTTTCACCGCACGCGACGGTATCGATCAAGGTGAGGTGATATCCCCCCTTGTATGGAGAATCTTCTACGATCCGTTGCTTCATAGAATACAAGAAGACGAATCATTAGGATATACAATGGAACTGAAATGGCCGAATAACGTATTTCATAACGAGAAACGAAACATAAAAATACGAACTGCCGCTTCAGTATACGTAGACGACACACAATGGATAGCTAAAAGTAAAAACGAAGCAAAAAAAATATCATTAATTGCTGACGAATTTTTTGACATTAATGATATAAAAATAAATGGAAAAAAGTCCGAAATTATAGTAGTAAATCCGGAAGACATTAACGAAAATGAAAGATTCCTTGAAATAGGAAAAAATAAAGATAAGGTTTTCGCTAACAAAGGTTCAGATCCAATACGTATTTTGGGAGTATGGTTTAAAGCAGACAAAGGCGACAAACACATAGAATCGCTAGTGAAGAAGGAAATTTCAACAATACTAGGGGCCATTAGACGCAAGCACATAACTCATGCGCAGGCAATTTACATCGTAAATGCCGTCTTGCTCCCAAGACTTGAGTACAGGCTAAAGACTACCATCTGGGAAGAAAAAAAATATGAAGAAATCTTCAGACCAGTGATGAAGGTAATCAAACACAAAGCGCAGCTCCCAGCTAATTGTCACGACAATATCCTCCTACACTCAGCACAAGGCAAATTAAAAAACCTTTGGAGAAACCAACTAGCAGCGCAAATAACGGAATTCCTTGTAGCCCTAAACTCTCAAACAAAGCAGGCAGACATACTCAAGATGAGATTAAAAAAAGCACAGCTGACATTAAACATAACGTCGTGTATCCTAACAAATGACCCTGACGTTACAGTTCCTAATAAGATACTGAATAACCATACGTACAACGTGGTAAGAAAAGCACATGATTACTTTTTCAAATTCCATCCATTAACGGAAAACGAAGAATGGAATATACCAATAATTGGCCCAAGTGTGAGAGACTTCGTATATGAGCAAGCGCCGGAATTAGTAAAAAAAGACAAGGAACTCATTATAAGGAAAGCAGCAACTCTCTCTATATATGGAGTCCTGCAACTACTAAACTATGATGCGTCAAATACAATCACATGGCAACAAATATGTGACTTTAATAAGAGACAAGCAAGAGGAAGAACTCCGAAATGGTTCACTATTCTGTTAGGCCTAGTACAACAATCAACTCAACTTAAAGACCTATGTAAGATAAGCGTGGAATCATTAAACCCAGGAAGCGAGTCAGAAAGGGACAGAGAAACCTCAATTAACATACAGGCAATTAAGGTAACAAAGGAGACTCCGTCTACAGATGGCAGAAAGAAAGAATTTGTATATACACAACAAGACCACACGCTAGTAATAGGACAAATTAACAAAAAAAACCGGTCAGGGAGATACTCAATACAACACTGGGCTATTAAAAAAGGAGATGACAATGGAGTGATTGTCATACAACGTTGCAATGGCTGCGCATTAAATGATAAAAGAGTCAACAAAGAAAGTCACAACTGTTATTTTAACAAGGAATGTTCGGACCTAGCTT
Organism: Rhizophagus clarus; assembly: GCA_015698045.1. Taxonomy (NCBI): domain Eukaryota; kingdom Fungi; phylum Glomeromycota; class Glomeromycetes; order Glomerales; family Glomeraceae; genus Rhizophagus; species Rhizophagus clarus. The sequence continues at coordinate 305,604 of BLAL01000160.1, forward strand.
GTATAAACAGGATCTCTAATTGTCAAAACAACTCCAATACCAAAATTATTAAAGACATAATAGAAATTAGAAATCACCAAGGGAGACAACATATCCCAGAATGGATACCTGGCCCCATACAAATACATGATTATGATACGGCTCTTATTCAAAATACATTATTAAATAAAGAATCCGTGACACAACACATAGCATTATTACATCATCTAAGATTACTATTTAGCCCATCTGACATGATTAATATATATACTGACGGCTCACTGACAACCCGGTATAATGCGAACCTAAACACTTTTACAAAACATATGGGCACAGGATGGGTAATACTGAACAATAAAGAAGAGGTAATTTTGGAATGCAGCAGCTCAATTATAGAATGGCCTTCATCTACACGTGCAGAGCTTGGAGCCATCCTATCAGCTATACTTGTCTTACAAACAGGACAGAGAGTAAAAATCTTCACTGACTCTCAAGCTGCAATAGACAGTATCAATTATATAAATACAAGCTTAACAAATGGAAAAAACAAAATACGAGTATGGTGTAAAAGCAATAACTACAGCATAGTTAGCAGCATAATTAACCTTATCGATAGCAAACACTTAGAGTTAAAACTAATAAAAGTGAAAGGCCACTCAGGAGTCAAAGGCAATGAAGAAGCAGACAGAGTGGCCAAGAATGATAAAGAAAAATTAACCTGTATTACAATCAATGATTCACAACAAAAAGACTTAAAATATGATTTATATTGGGATGGCAAAAGAGTTGATAGACACATCAGGAAATTTATAGATAACTTATGTGAGTCAGCATTAGAGGCAGCATGGTCCCTCAACCGCGCAAATAGAACAATTTTACAAGATACAACTTACACGATAGAAGAGAAAGTCACATGGGCATTATTTAAAAAAAATACAGGATTCAACTGTACATCATCATCAGTAAACAATAGATTCATCAAACACTTGAAACTTACAAACAATTTACTACCAACTCTAGAGATTATGAAAGAAAGAAGATATGATCTATATGGAGATGTAAAGTGCAGAATGTGTCTTGAAGAAAATGAAGATGATGATCACATAATCTATTGCCAGCAACTCAAAGATAAGTGGCTGATGGTGGCTAACAATACTAGGCATGAATGTGATCAAATGCTTAAAGACTTACTGTCACAAGAAAATCATCTTCAATTAAACCAAGAAGACATACAACAATTGATGTCATGGAATAGGAATTTCTTTGTTCATATCACAGGTCCTAACCAGGAGTTACCTATTCCTTTTATACATCTGATGTTAAGAAACTTTTTTCCAAAAGAAAAATATAGAAAACTCAAATCCATTGTTAAGTCAGAAAAAGCTACACTAACAATTACTACCCTGTTTTTAGAGATCTTCATTAATGAATTTTATAAAATCATTTGGCAACCACGTTGCAACATAGTAACTGAATGGGAACGCATGAAAGGAATAAAGAAGAAAGACCTAAAGAAGAAAATACCAGCACATCAACGCATTACATATGAACGGACTCCAACTCAACAAATAGAAGGTGACACATATGATCTAAAGGGAAGGAAAATTTTCAAACATAATGAACAATGGTCAATTTCTCTTGAAAAAACAAGACAGTATATAAATCAGTTTATTAGAGAAGGAAATAGGGTAATTTGGAAGGTATATAATAATATCAAGATGTATAAATACACATATAAATTTTCTTTTTGTTTAGAGGGTAGTGAAAGCACATACTGAAGCCATAGGACAATAATGATCCTATATAATCTGATAGCTACTATAGGAGGATATAGGTGAATGTCATATTGGTGATGGTAGGGCACGAAAGCAATCTATAGGATGGGGAACCGGTTCAGAGTTTTAATGGATTAGTTATACTTGCAGCAGAAATATCTGTTATCTTTATATGACTAATAAACTCATGAATTGCATTACCTTGCAAAAAAAAAAAAAAAAAAAAAATTATTTAAAATATTATATCAATATTTTAAATTTTAAATCTTTCATAATTTCAAATTAATATAAATTTTATAATTTTAATAAAATTTAAAATTCTAAAGTATTATAATTTAAAAATCATATAATTTTATTAATAAAAAATTTTAGTACTGATTTTATATTAAATATTAAAATATAAAATTTCTGATTTATTTAAATAGAAAAATATATAATTATTAATATTATTAAAATTTGTTATTTTAATATTTATTTTTTAAAATTATAAAATATTAGAATTATAAAATTTTAGTAGTATTATAATATTAAAATTACAAAATTTAAAATTATAATTTTTTAAAATCATATTATTTTAAAGTAGTTATATTATAATAATTTAAAATTTAAACATTTTAAAATTTAAAATATTAGAATAATATATTATTAAAAATTTGATTTTTAAAATTTTATATTAAATTTATAATATTTTTTTTTTTATAATAAAATTTATTATATTTTCAAAAATTAATAAAAAATAAATTTGTTTTATTTGGATTTTACTATACATATACACACATATATATAATAAATCTAATCAATTAGGTAATACATATAAAATTGTATTTAAAATATAAATATAATTTTTACTTAATGTATCATTTTATTTTTATAAATATATAATTTATAAATAAATAAAAAAAATGTATTTTAAAATTAATTTATATCTGGTTTAAACAAATTTTAACTCTTTTTTAATTTTGTAATTTTATTTAAATTTTATTTTATTTGATTTTATTAAATATATTTATATTAGCCAATCTGTAGCAATCAAAATCTTAAAAAGTTTGTTATCTAATTTATAATAATAAAATTAAAAGTTTATATATAATTTATAGTACCTATTTGTATTAGCCAGATTTCTTGTTAAAACTTAAAACTAATGTAATGTTAAAACTAATGCAATGCCAAAATAAAAAATACAATTAAACAAAATTTAAATTAAATATAAAAAATGCAAAAATAATTTTTTTATTCTAAAATTCCAAAAAAAAAAATTTATTATTGTAATGCAAAAGTTTTAATATTTTAATTGAATTTTCCGAAAGAACTTTATATTAACCACTTAAAATTCTTTATTATTTGAAAACTCCTTTCTATATCAAAAAAATAATATTTTGATAAATTCAGAAAAATTATATTTTTCTTTGACAGTATTAACTTAAAATTTCTTTAAAAATTTCAAATAATCCGTAATATATTGCTCATTCGATTAATATTTCATTAGAAGAATTTTGAAATTCTGCAATTAAAATAGAATCTGTTGATACTTGAATAAATTATGGATTAAAAAATAATGGTAAAACTAAACATATTTCTTAAACTTCGTTAACGCTAATTTTCAATGTTTTAGAAAAGATAGGAATAATTAATAATTGTGATATTTCTATACAAATGGTCAATTATTAGTTCCGTTTCATAAAAATGTTCTTGTTGTTGATCTATCTTTGAAGCGATAAAGGGAACGGGTAGCCAAATTCCTTGTGAAAAATTTTAAATTCAACATCAACCTAAAAAATAAACCTTAATTTTTATTTTTAAAAAAAAATTAATACTAATAAATAGAATAATCCCTTTTGTGCATTAGTGAAAATAGTAAGTTTGCTCTATTTTTTCTATTCTTGATTTTTAACGTAAAATATAACAAAATGGTTTTAACAACCATTCAAGATTCAACCAACTAAAACAAACTAAGAATTCCATCTGTTTTTATAGATAAAAGTGGTGAAGTAAAGATATATCTCGTGCGTTTCTTCTAAATCAAGTGAAACAAAAAAATTATAATAACTGTCAGAATTGAGGTTTTGACATACTAATTTTTTTAAAAAATTCTATTATAGCATTTTACAAATTACAATTACAACAACCAGATGAAACTAAAATATAATTATTTTATTATTTAGCTTCAATTTACCCATAATGGTATTAGTACTATTATTTCGTTTATGTAGTAATATTTCATTCACTTTAAAACGATGTTAAACAATAATGTTTTCAAATTAAACTAATAAATCAGAACTTCTTTTAAAATTAAAATCGATAAAGCAGATTATTTAAAACACAACATTAATTTAAACTCCTTTTTTACTGTCCTCGAGACTGGATCTGTGTTTATAGGCCCGGACTATGTTCCAGGTCTTTGGCCCGTGCAGGTTTCTAGCACGTATGATAATGAATACCTAACTGGAATTATTACTTTGGGAATCGTGTGGTTTTTATATGAATGATTAATAAAAATCATTTTAAACAAGAATTATTAATTATAATGATAATATATTTAGTCGTACATTATAATCAGTATATGCAGCAAAGAAAGTCTATCTGTGCTTTTCACATGCATATGGATTAATTTAAGCTGTTACCCTTGTCAGTGTTATGTACATACCGATGGATCTGTCAACTCATTGTTTAGAAAAGTAAAAAATCTATTAGTCATACAAAATAAGATCCCATACACCATAGTATGCATCGATACTTGGCCAAGGCAGTGAATATTTTAGCTATTCACTGAAATCCATGAAATGACAAGACGTATTTATTCCATTATCTGTTATTTAATGTTAATATTTTATTAAACTATATCAATGGTAATTAATTATGATAATTTAAATTTATCCGTCTTAAACTCGGTTATCTTTGCATGTAAATTGTTTTAAGCGAAAAAATAATAATTTAATCATGAATCCTAAATTTATGATCAATAAATAATCAATCAAAATAGTTAATCATTAAATTCCTTTTCTGAAATGGATGACAGGATGAGTCAAGGTTTATTTCATGGATGTATTTATTTATTTTATAAGTTTCGTTCTATAAAATTACAATTTATTCTTAATGAATTATTTTTACTAATAAATTCAATATTAATGATCACATTTATTCAATTTAAGTTGACGAATAAGTTTACCACTATCTGACTTTCTTCGAATTTTGTTGGTTGTCTTGGTCATAAATTCCAGACTTCCTTTTATTTCCTTTTAATCGGATATACATAATAATAATAATAATAAATTAATATCTAATAACAATTTAACAATTCGGAACCTTTTTCTTACCTTCAAGTAATGTTCTCTTGCTTGACGCATTGATAATTTTTTCTAATAGTTCCGTAGTAATTAACTCATTTTTTTCCTTATTTAATGCCTAATTAAAACAAAATTTATCTTATTAAATTTATATACATACATTTTCATATATTGTTATTATATTTACTTTTGCTAATTTTACAGCATCTTTGATCTCTCTTCCATTTAGATGTATGTCACTTAATTTTTTAATGTTTACATTATTAGGTTCATAATCCGAAAATTCCAAAAATGTACTCCATAATGTTTCACGTGCTATGAATATAAAAAAAAAATAATTAATAAGAGTAACATTATTAATAATAAAAAAGTAATTTACCTTTAACGTCCAGTTCCTTGTATTCCAAGGAAATTGAAATACGAGATTTGAAAGCATCATCAAAACAATTTACTATAAAATAAAAATATATTAAACACGAATAAACTTTTAAGTATTTATTTTTAAAAGTTCCCACCTCGATTCGTTGTTAAGAATACAATTCCTTGATGATAATCAAGTAATCTTAAAAATACACATACTAGAGCATTACGGTCAACTTCAAGTACATTTCGACGTTCAAGAAAAATATCAACTATTGTATAATTATAATAAATGGTTAAAATAAAATACCAATGAATTGACGTATCAATAAATATTTTACCTTCATCGATTAAAATAATAGCATTCCAAGCATATGCCAAATCAAAAATTTCTCTTAATTTTCCTTCTAAATCTTTTGCATTTGTTCCTAATTCACCAACACTAATAGAATATAATGGACGATGAAGTTTCTCAGAAATTGCTTCAGCAGTTAATGTTTTTCCAACTGTTATAAGATAACTATTATTAAATTTACATGATTCATCATCATAAGCAATAAGTTAATAAAAAATAACAAACCTCCAGGGGGACCATGTAACAAAAAAGTACATCCATCATCTTTATTATTAATAATATCTGTTTTACTATATTCAACTTTCACAAGACTTTCAATTAGGCTTTTTCTTGTTTGATCAAGAACAAGTTTATCAAATGCTTCGTCATCAAATGATATTTCTAAAAGAGAAATGTAAGAAACAAATGCAAAATAATGTAAAAGAATTGGTAATAAATTTCAAGGTTATACCACTTAAATGTTCAACATCAATAAGGTACCAGTCTTTCCACACAAAACTATATACAGGGAGTTGAGGTGCACACATGAAGAGTTCTTCTTCTTCAACATAATCCATTTTTTTCATTTCTTTTATATAATCTTCATCATCATCGTACTCAAGATTTATAAGCTTCCCCTTATATCTGGAAGCATCAACCATAACACGACCTTTACTAGATTTACTAGAATGTTGGAAAAAATGATGACCTATTGCATACTTTATGAACTTTTTTCCACGTTCTACTAATTTATTGTAAAATTTATCTTCTTTTAATAATGGAATTATTGGAAGCTTATCGATTTTACGTAAGCCTATCCAGAGTTCAAACGCATGGTCACATATCAAATGAATAAATGAGCAACCATCTATAAAAACCAAAATAAATTAAAGGATAAGAGGCAAAATTTTAATAAATAGCAATAAAAAAATAATGATGCAAACCTGAACAAATTACCTCAACAATAATCACGAAAATTTCATTATCGTAGTAAGATCTAATAACTTTTGCTCCAATTATAGTTTCATGAGAATTAGTGCGTACATATTGACCTTAAACGTGTGTAATAGATTAATATAACTATGAAAAATTAAGATATATGAATATAAAAAATATACCTTTTGGAAACAATAGGGTTAGGTTGTCAAATTCAATAAATCCCTGAAAGAATAATTAAAGTTGATAATTTGTCATACAAATCAATTTAAGAAAGAGTATGTTACTTTGAATTTACATTCTCAGTCATTATCTCGATTAGCATAATTTCATCTTCATATTGTTCTTCGATCCAATTAATCAAGTCAGGAAAATAAGATCCATAATCTTTTCTAAAACTATTCAAAATGGATAATAAATTCTTTGCCGGAAGCTATTTTATTTGAAAACGTATAAATATTAGAAGCGTTTTATGAAATTATGTAATTATTTCATACGTTATACAACCGCATTGCGGAACAAATTTTCGTGTGGAAAGTAATTTTGCAAGGTTAATATAAGATCATGATCCAAAAAACGAATATATTCAATGTCATTTATTACTTCAACTGAGTAATAATTACTACTCATTGTTATTATTATTACGTACAAGTAAATTTGCTGAAATTTGCTAAATATATGCAGTACTGTACATGCAGTATCTAAAGCAGACGCCAATTAGAACGTGCATACAGCATTTCTTTTGTTAAAAAAAAAGTGCTTAGCCCATTTCTAATTTTGGAAAGAAAACATAATATCGGAGATGCGTACTCCAAATAACAATACCTAGGGGATAGGTAAATATATACCCCATGTTTAAAGTGAGAAATGGGCCGATAATCAATATGATCTATGAAAAAAAATTAACCCCCGAAAACGACAAAATCCGAAACTACACAAATATATAATTTTTGTCAAGGTTTCGCTTCTATATCTTTCAAAAAACTTGATCGGCTATTTGAAATACCTCAAAAATATATAAAAGTTTATTAAATACTTGAAAATAATGCACAACAAAAGAAGAAAACACTATTTTTAAATGTTTTAAGCAAAAAAAAAATTTTATTTTTATTGAGATCTCAAAAAAAAAAGTTTGTAATTTCTAACTTTCTATTGTCATGTAATAAAAACATATAATAATAAGAAAGAAATTAACCAGTGGTCCAATTTGGATGAAAAAACTTCGCCTATATAGAGCTAACATGAACAAACTTAACTTCTGAGATCGGCTACTTTCTTATGTGTGCGTGTCGAAAAAATAAAAAAAAAGCGAAATTTTAATATAAAATTTCGTTTGTGTAACCAATTTATAAAGACTTCAGTTTAATCGGTAATTGATCAGCCTGTGTAACCTTGAGTTGGCCCCCCTATATTTACCTATCCCCTAGACAATACATTGCGAAACCAAATCACATGAATTTGGTGAAGTAATCGCATACACAATAAACCAAATGGGAGTCATTAAGAAAGATATAAAAACATTTTCGTGCATAATATAAATTATTGTCGTCATAAATATTTGAACAAGCCACTCTTAAACGAATGCAAAAACGTCTTGATAAGTGTTCAGATGCGTTAGATAACGCAAGATCACAAAAAACTAGACGTAACTTTGGAAGAAAAGAAGAGCAAAATCCTTTAAACTTTTACATTAACATTGGTTGAAATAGAAATAAATGTTCTACTTTTCCATCTGCTGTTCAATGATATGCAGAAAATGCATGGAATGTTTGCACAATAATTTTAGATAGATGTTATGAATATGGAAATGGTATTGAAAAGCATCCGAACGTCAGTTATAAAAAATCAGCTAAATAAGAATGCAGTAAACCACAATGTAGACTTGTATTTTTTTAAAAAATGAAGATTTAGGAAAGTTGATAAATTCTAAATGTAATTAGTTTCTTTTATTCATTTTCGAGTTATGAATAACATTCATTTGGTTTACTATTATTTGATTTTCTTCGAATTTGGTTGGCTGTCCTGGTCATTGATTCCAGACTTTCTTTTATTTCCTTTTGATTGGGTTTCTTATATGAAAAAAAAAGAATTAAAGAAATTAAGATCCAATAACAATTTAACAATTCGGGACTTTTTTTTTCTTACCTTCAGCACTTTTTTCTAATGTTTTCTTACTTGAAATATTGATAATTTTTTCTAATAATTCTGTAGTAATTAGTTCATTTTTTTCCTTATTTAATGCCTAATTAAGCAAAATTTATATTAATATCATTAACATTATATATTTTCATGTATTTATACATACCCTGGCTAATTTTACAGTATTTTTAATCTCTCTTCCATTTAAATAATGTTTTTCGCTTAATTTTTTAATATTCATATTATTAGGGTCATAATCTGAAAATTCCAAAAATGTACTCCATAATGTTTCACGTGCTATAATTATAAAAAAAATTAATCAATAAGAGTAACATTGTTTATAATAAAAAGATATTTTACCTTTAGTGTCAAGTTCTTTGTATTCCAAGAAAATTGAAATACGAGTTTGGAAAGCGTCATCAAGGCAATTTACTATAGGGTAAAATATATTAAGCACTAGAATATACTTTTGAAAGTATTCTATTTAAAAGTTCTCACCTCGATTCGTTGTTAAGAATACAATTCCTTGATGATAATCAAGTAATCTTAAAAATACACATACTAGAGCATTTCGTTTAATTTCATGTGCACTCCGACGTTCAAGAAAAATATCAACTATTTGTATAATTATAATAAATGTTTTTGAAGTATTAATCAATTGATGTATCAATAAATATACCTTCATCAATTAAAATAATAGCTTTCCAAACATGTGCCATCTCAAAAATTTTTCTTAATTCTTTTTCTAAATCTTTTGCATCCGTTCCTAATTCTCCAATACTAATAGTATATAATGGGCGATGAAGTTTCTCAGAAATTGCTTCAGCAGTTAATGTTTTTCCAACTATTAAAGATAATTATTATTAAATTCACATGATTCATTATCATAAGCAATAAGATAATAAAAAATAACAAACCTCCAGGGGGACCATATAACAAAAAAGTGCATCCATCACCTTTATTACTAATAATATCTGATTTACTATATTCAAATTTCACAAGACTTTCAATTAGGCTTTTTCTTGTTTGATCAAGAACAAGCTTATCAAATGCTTCATCATCAAATGATATATCTAAAATTAGAGAAAATGTAAGAAATAAATGTAAATTAAATAAAAGAATTGGTGTTAAATTTTAGGATTATACCATTTAAATGTTCAGCATTAATAAGATACCATTCTTTCCACACAAAACTATATGCAGAAAGTCTAGATACGCACATGAAAAGTTCTTCTTCTTTAACATCATCATCCATTTCTATACCTTCAGTACATCTTCTAGTATAATTATTGGTGTCTTTTCCCTTATATCTGGAAACATCAACCATAATACGACCTTTACTAGATTTACTAGAATGTTTGAGAAAGTGATAACCTATTGCATATTTTACGAATTTTTTTCCACGTGCTACTAATTTATTATAAATTTCATCCTCTTTTAATAATGGAATGACTGGAAGCTTATCGATTTTACGTAAGCCTTTCCAGAAATTAATTGTATAAGTATAACTTGTACGAATTAATGAGCAACCATCTATAAAATTCAAAATAAATTAAAGGATTAAGTGGTAAAGTTTTGACAAATAACAATAAAAAAATAACGCAAACCTGAACCAATTGCTTCAATACTAATCTCAAAATATTCGTTTCCACTTTTAGCATAAACTTTTATTTCTGCTCCAGTAACCTTCTCTCCAATAATGGTTCCATCATATTTAGAATGTACATATTGGCCTTAAACATATGTAATAGATTAATATAACTATGAAAAAATAAGATGTAATAACAAATATACCTATTGGAAATAATAGGGGTAAATTGTCAAATTCAATAAATCCCTGAAAGAATAATTAGAGCTGATTATTTTATCAAATAAAATAATTTAAGAAAGGATATGTTACTTGGAATTTACTTTCTCAGTTATTATCCGGATTATTTTGATTTCATCTTTATACTGTTCTTCGATCCAATTAATCAAACCAGGAAAATAAGATCCATAATTTTTTTTAAGATTATTCAAAACGGATAATAAATTCTTTGCTGGAAGCTATTTTATTTGAAAACAAACGTATTAATATTAAAAACATTTTTTGAAAGTATGCAATTATTTTATACGCTATACAACCGCATTGCGGAACAAGTCTACATTTGGAAAATAACTTTGAACGATTGATATAAGATTATAATCTAAAAAACGAATATATTTAATATTATTTTTTTCTTCAATTGAGTAGTAATTATAACTCATTGTTATATATTAGTATAGATTTTGAGATGAAATTCTGAATTGAGACAGTATTTAAGGAAAATTTTCCCGAAATTTACCGAATATACATATAATATACTTAGTAGTATCTCGACTGTGATTGAGTATTTATTTTTATTTTTAATTTTATAGAAGACCGTAATTATTTATATACTGTAAACCCAGTAACTTCTATATATAATCAAAGCTACAGCAGAAAGACCTATACGCCAATTAGAACATGCATACATGCAATTTCTTTGTTAAAAAAAAGTACGATTAGCCCATTTTCTAATTTTAGAAAATAATTTGTTTTTTATTTATTCACAAATAAATTTTTTAAATAATCACTTTTGGAAAAAACATAATGAAAACTATAGTGATTAGTCGGAGATTAAATATCGTAGTACACAGTACAATAATTAACTTTTTAGTAACATGTTTAATCGGGCTATATCGCTTTGTGAAATCAAATCAAGTAAATTTGATGCTAGTGCTTGAAAACATTTTAGTAATCGTTTGTACAATTGTCCAAAATAAACTAATATATAAAATGGAAAGAGAAAAAAACAAGTTTGGAAACATTGGACAATCGTTAAGAAAGATAAAAATAAAAACATCCTCGTGCACAATGTAATTATTGTCGTCAAAAAGTATTTGAACAAGCCACTCCTAAACGGATGTAAAAACATCTTGATAAATGTCCAGATGCACCAGATAATGCAAAATCACCAAAAAAAGTAACGAAGAAGAGCAAAAACCTTTTATTAATTTCGGTCTACGAATAACATTAGTTTATACTATTATTTGATTTTCTTCGAATTTGGTTGGTTGTCTTGGTCATTTATTCCAGACTTTCTTTTATTTCCTTTTGATTGGGTTTCTTATATAAAAAAAAGAATTAAATAAAATAAAATTTTATAACAATTTGATAATTCAGGACTTTTTCTTACCTTCAACACTTTTTTCTAATGTTTTCTTACTTGAAATATTGATAATTTTTTCTAATAATTCTGTAGTAATTAATTCATTTTTTTCCTTATTTAATGCCTAATTAAAACAAAATTTATTTGACTAAGTTTGTTTTGAAATTATATAGTTACATGTATTTATATTCACCTTTGCTAACTTTACAATATTTTTAATCTCTCTTCCATTTAGATAATGTTTTTCGTTTAATTTTTTAATATTCACATTATCAGGAGCATAATCTGAAAATTCCAAAAATATACTCCATAATGTTTCACGTGCTATAAATAAAAAAAAAATTAACACGTGTAACATTGTTTAAAATAGAAATGTAGTTTACCTTTAGTGTCCAATTCCTTGTATTCCAAGAAAATTGAAATACGAGTTTGGAAAGCATCATCAAGACAGTTTACTATAGAGTAAAATATATTAAACACTATAATAAGCTTTTAAAAGTATTCATTTTAAAAGTTCCCACCTCGATTCGTTGTTAAGAATACAATTCCTTGATGATAATCAAGTAATCTTAAAAATACACATACTAGAGCATTTCGTTTAATTTCATGTGCACTCCGACGTTCAAGAAAAATATCAACTATTTGTATAATTATAATAAATGTTTTTGAAGTATTAATCAATTGATGTATCAATAAATATACCTTCATCAATTAAAATAATAGCTTTCCAAACATGTGCCATCTCAAAAATTTTTCTTAATTCTTTTTCTAAATCTTTTGCATCCGTTCCTAATTCTCCAATACTAATAGTATATAATGGGCGATGAAGTTTCTCAGAAATTGCTTCAGCAGTTAATGTTTTTCCAACTATTAAAGATAATTATTATTAAATTCACATGATTCATTATCATAAGCAATAAGATAATAAAAAATAACAAACCTCCAGGGGGACCATATAACAAAAAAGTGCATCCATCACCTTTATTACTAATAATATCTGATTTACTATATTCAAATTTCACAAGACTTTCAATTAGGCTTTTTCTTGTTTGATCAAGAACAAGCTTATCAAATGCTTCATCATCAAATGATATATCTAAAATTAGAGAAAATGTAAGAAATAAATGTAAATTAAATAAAAGAATTGGTGTTAAATTTTAGGATTATACCATTTAAATGTTCAGCATTAATAAGATACCATTCTTTCCACACAAAACTATATGCAGAAAGTCTAGATACGCACATGAAAAGTTCTTCTTCTTTAACATCATCATCCATTTCTATACCTTCAGTACATCTTCTAGTATAATTATTGGTGTCTTTTCCCTTATATCTGGAAACATCAACCATAATACGACCTTTACTAGATTTACTAGAATGTTTGAGAAAGTGATAACCTATTGCATATTTTACGAATTTTTTTCCACGTGCTACTAATTTATTATAAATTTCATCCTCTTTTAATAATGGAATGACTGGAAGCTTATCGATTTTACGTAAGCCTTTCCAGAAATTAATTGTATAAGTATAACTTGTACGAATTAATGAGCAACCATCTATAAAATTCAAAATAAATTAAAGGATTAAGTGGTAAAGTTTTGACAAATAACAATAAAAAAATAACGCAAACCTGAACCAATTGCTTCAATACTAATCTCAAAATATTCGTTTCCACTTTTAGCATAAACTTTTATTTCTGCTCCAGTAACCTTCTCTCCAATAATGGTTCCATCATATTTAGAATGTACATATTGGCCTTAAACATATGTAATAGATTAATATAACTATGAAAAAAATAAGATGTAATAACAAATATACCTATTGGAAATAATAGGGGTAAATTGTCAAATTCAATAAATCCCTGAAAGAATAATTAGAGCTGATTATTTTATCAAATAAAATAATTTAAGAAAGGATATGTTACTTGGAATTTACTTTCTCAGTTATTATCCGGATTATTTTGATTTCATCTTTATACTGTTCTTCGATCCAATTAATCAAACCAGGAAAATAAGATCCATAATTTTTTTTAAGATTATTCAAAACGGATAATAAATTCTTTGCTGGAAGCTATTTTATTTGAAAACAAACGTATTAATATTAAAAACATTTTTTGAAAGTATGCAATTATTTTATACGCTATACAACCGCATTGCGGAACAAGTCTACATTTGGAAAATAACTTTGAACGATTGATATAAGATTATAATCTAAAAAACGAATATATTTAATATTATTTTTTTCTTCAATTGAGTAGTAATTATAACTCATTGTTATATATTAGTATAGATTTTGAGATGAAATTCTGAATTGAGACAGTATTTAAGGAAAATTTTCCCGAAATTTACCGAATATACATATAATATACTTAGTAGTATCTCGACTGTGATTGAGTATTTATTTTTATTTTTAATTTTATAGAAGACCGTAATTATTTATATACTGTAAACCCAGTAACTTCTATATATAATCAAAGCTACAGCAGAAAGACCTATACGCCAATTAGAACATGCATACATGCAATTTCTTTGTTAAAAAAAAGTACGATTAGCCCATTTTCTAATTTTAGAAAATAATTTGTTTTTTATTTATTCACAAATAAATTTTTTAAATAATCACTTTTGGAAAAAACATAATGAAAACTATAGTGATTAGTCGGAGATTAAATATCGTAGTACACAGTACAATAATTAACTTTTTAGTAACATGTTTAATCGGGCTATATCGCTTTGTGAAATCAAATCAAGTAAATTTGATGCTAGTGCTTGAAAACATTTTAGTAATCGTTTGTACAATTGTCCAAAATAAACTAATATATAAAATGGAAAGAGAAAAAAACAAGTTTGGAAACATTGGACAATCGTTAAGAAAGATAAAAATAAAAACATCCTCGTGCACAATGTAATTATTGTCGTCAAAAAGTATTTGAACAAGCCACTCCTAAACGGATGTAAAAACATCTTGATAAATGTCCAGATGCACCAGATAATGCAAAATCACCAAAAAAAGTAACGAAGAAGAGCAAAAACCTTTTATTAATTTCGGTCTACGAATAACATTAGTTTATACTATTATTTGATTTTCTTCGAATTTGGTTGGTTGTCTTGGTCATTTATTCCAGACTTTCTTTTATTTCCTTTTGATTGGGTTTCTTATATAAAAAAAAGAATTAAATAAAATAAAATTTTATAACAATTTGATAATTCAGGACTTTTTCTTACCTTCAACACTTTTTTCTAATGTTTTCTTACTTGAAATATTGATAATTTTTTCTAATAATTCTGTAGTAATTAATTCATTTTTTTCCTTATTTAATGCCTAATTAAAACAAAATTTATTTGACTAAGTTTGTTTTGAAATTATATAGTTACATGTATTTATATTCACCTTTGCTAACTTTACAATATTTTTAATCTCTCTTCCATTTAGATAATGTTTTTCGTTTAATTTTTTAATATTCACATTATCAGGAGCATAATCTGAAAATTCCAAAAATATACTCCATAATGTTTCACGTGCTATAAATAAAAAAAAAATTAACACGTGTAACATTGTTTAAAATAGAAATGTAGTTTACCTTTAGTGTCCAATTCCTTGTATTCCAAGAAAATTGAAATACGAGTTTGGAAAGCATCATCAAGACAGTTTACTATAGAGTAAAATATATTAAACACTATAATAAGCTTTTAAAAGTATTCATTTTAAAAGTTCCCACCTCGATTCGTTGTTAAGAATACAATTCCTTGATGATAATCAAGTAATCTTAAAAATACACATACTAGAGCATTTCGTTTAATTTCATGTGCACTCCGACGTTCAAGAAAAATATCAACTATTTGTATAATTATAATAAATGTTTTTGAAGTATTAATCAATTGATGTATCAATAAATATACCTTCATCAATTAAAATAATAGCTTTCCAAACATGTGCCATCTCAAAAATTTTTCTTAATTCTTTTTCTAAATCTTTTGCATCCGTTCCTAATTCTCCAATACTAATAGTATATAATGGGCGATGAAGTTTCTCAGAAATTGCTTCAGCAGTTAATGTTTTTCCAACTATTAAAGATAATTATTATTAAATTCACATGATTCATTATCATAAGCAATAAGATAATAAAAAATAACAAACCTCCAGGGGGACCATATAACAAAAAAGTGCATCCATCACCTTTATTACTAATAATATCTGATTTACTATATTCAAATTTCACAAGACTTTCAATTAGGCTTTTTCTTGTTTGATCAAGAACAAGCTTATCAAATGCTTCATCATCAAATGATATATCTAAAATTAGAGAAAATGTAAGAAATAAATGTAAATTAAATAAAAGAATTGGTGTTAAATTTTAGGATTATACCATTTAAATGTTCAGCATTAATAAGATACCATTCTTTCCACACAAAACTATATGCAGGAAGTTTAGATACGCACATGAAAAGTTCTTCTTCTTTAACATCATCATCCATTTCTATACCTTTAGTACATCTGCTAGTATAATCATTGGTGTTTTTTCCCTTATATCTGGAAACATCAACCATAATACGACCTTTACTAGATTTACTAGAATGTTTGAGAAAGTGATAACCTATTGCATATTTTACGAATTTTTTTCCACGTGCTACTAATTTATTATAAATTTCATCCTCTTTTAATAATGGAATGACTGGAAGCTTATCGATTTTACGTAAGCCTTTCCAGAAATTAATTGTATAAATATAACTTGTACGAATTAATGAGCAACCATCTAATAAATTAAAGGATTAAGTGGTAAAGTTTTGACAAATAACAATAAAAAAATAATGCAAACCTGAACCAATTGCTTCAATACTAATCTCAAAATATTTGGTTCCATTGTTATAAAATTTTATTTCTGCTCCAGTAACCTTCTCTCCAATTATAGTTCCATCATATTTAGAATGTACATATTGGCCTTAAACATATGTAATAGATTAATATAACTATGAAAAAATAAGATATGTGAAATGTAATAACAAATATACCTATTGGAAATAATAGGGGTAAATTGTCAAATTCAATAAATCCCTGAAAGAATAATTAGAGCTGATTATTTTATCAAATAAAATAATTTAAGAAAGGATATGTTACTTGGAATTTACTTTCTCAGTTATTATCCGGATTATTTTGATTTCATCTTTATACTGTTCTTCGATCCAATTAATCAAACCAGGAAAATAAGATCCATAATTTTTTTTAAGATTATTCAAAACGGATAATAAATTCTTTGCTGGAAGCTATTTTATTTGAAAACAAACGTATTAATATTAAAAACATTTTTTGAAATTATGCAATTATTTTATACGCTATACAACCGCATTGCGGAACAAGTCTATATTTGGAAAATAACTTTGAACGATTGATATAAGATTATAATCTAAAAAACGAATATATTTAATATTATTTTTTTCTTCAATTGAGTAGTAATTATAACTCATTGTTATATATTAGTATAGATTTTGAGATGAAATTCTGAATTGAGACAGTATTTAAGGAAAATTTTCCCGAAATTTACCGAATATACATATAATATACTTAGTAATATCACGATCGTGATTGAGTATTTATTTTTATTTTTAATTTATAGATGACTGTAATTATGTATGTATATAATGTAAACCCAATAACTTCTATATATAATCAAAGCTACCCATACTCCAATTAGAATATGCATACCTACAATTTCTTTGTTGAAAAAAAAAAAAAATACGTTCAGCCTATTTTCTAATTTTAGAAAATAAATTGTTTTTATTTTCACAAATAATAAATTTTTTAAATAATCGCTTTTAGAAAAAACATAATGAAAACTAATATAGTGATTAGTCGGAGATTCATTCTCCAAAATATCGTAGTACACAGTACTTTTTAGTAACATTTTTAATCGGGCTATGGTTTGTTTATGTAGACAAAAAAAAGTGCTTTGTGAAATCAAATCACGTGAATTTGATGCTAGTACTTGAAAACATTTTAGTAATCGCATGTACAATTGTCCAAAATAAACTAATATATATATAAAATGGAAAGAGAAAAAAAACAAGTTTGGAAACATTGGACAATCGTTAAGAAAGATAAAAATAAAAAACATCCTCGTGCACAATGTAATTATTGTCGTCAAAAAGTATTTGAACAAGCCACTCCTAAACGGATGCAAAAACATCTTGATAAATGTCCAGATGCACCAGATAATGTAAAATCACCTAAAACTAGACATAACTTTGAAAGTAACGAAGAAGAGCAAAAACCTTTTAAACATTTACTAAATAAAGCATTAACATTGGTTGAAATGCTCTCTTCTTATCCATCTGCTGTTCAATGGTATCAAAAAAATGCAACAAATGGAAATGTTTTTGCACAATATTTTTTAGGTAGATGTTATGAATATGGAGATGGTTTTGAAAAAGATGAATATAAAGCATTCGAATGGTATAAAAAATCAGCTGAACAAGAGTACAGTAAAGCACAATGTAGACTTGGATTTTTTTACAAAAATGGGGTTGGTACAGAAAAAGATTTAGAAAAAGCCTTTTATTGGTATCGAAAAGCAGCTGAAAATGGATGTAAAGAAGCACAATATAATTTGGGATTATGTTATATAAATGGAGATGGTATCGAAAAAAATGAAAAAGAAGCACTTAAATGGTATAGAAAATCATCTGAACAAGAACATAATGAAAAACAAAACAAACTTGGATATTTTTATGATTATGGGATAGGAACAGATGAACATTTAAAAGCTTTTTATTGGCATCAAAAAGCTGTAGAAAATGGGGATGAAAAAGCACAATATAATTTGGCCTTATGTTATGAATATGGAGATGGTATTGAGAAAGATGAAGTTAAAGCATTTGAATGGTATAAAAAATCAGCGGAACAAGGATATATTGATGCACAAGATAGTTTAGGAACTTGTTATAGGAATGGTATTGGTACAGAAAAAGATTTAGAAAAAGCCTTCTATTGGTATCAAAAAGCGGCAGAAAATAATGAATGTAAAGAAGCACAATATAATTTGGCTGTATGTTATGAAAATGGAATTGGCGTTGAAAAGAATGAAGTCAAAGCATTTGAATTGTATGAAAAATTAACGGAACAAGAATATAGTAAAGCACAGAACAAACTTGGTTATCTGTGTGAAAATGGTATAGGCACGGAAAAAGATTTAGAAGAGGCTTTTCGTTGGTATGAAAAAGCAGCAGAGAATGAAAATAAATTTGCACAGTATAATTTAGGAGCATGTTATGAAGATGGGGTTGGTGTTGAAGAAAATAAAGTCAAGGCACTTGCATGGTATAAGAAATCGGCTATACAAGAATATAGTAAAGCACAAATTCAAGTCGGCTCCTTTTATAAAAATGGTATAGGTACAGAAAAAGATTTAAAAGAAGCTTTTTACTGGTATGAAAAAGCAGCAAAAAATGGGGATGAATACGCACAATATAATATAGGTGTATGTTATGAAATTGGGGTTGGTGTTGAAAAAGATGAAGTTAAAGCGTTTAAATGGTATAAAAAATCAGCCAAACAAGGATACACTGATGCACAAGTTCAACTTGGCTTTTTTTATAAGTATAATTTAGGTAGAGAGAAAGATTTAGAAGAATCTTTCTATCGGTATCAAAAAGCATAGAAAATGAAATTTGAATTAAAAATGTGTACAGTATTTATTGCATTTTTTAAAATTTAATAAGGAATAAAAAAATAATAATTATTATTGTACAATGTAAATTTTAGATTATTTTTCGATAGTTGCTGGTGTCTTTAAAAATTTTAAATTTGTTCTATGTATAAATAAATGTCGAGTTCCAATAAAAATTTTGTTAGGATCATGATATGAATGTAATTACGCATCTGCAGTATGGATTCGAAGTAAATATTACCCCAAATTCGTATTTTACTAATGAAATCGTATGTTTCTATTTCGCTATCGTCTTAACAATTTTTAATTACCGCCCCGTTTTTTTTTAAAATATTTTTATTACAGTATCTGTTAAATAATTTCATTTTAATATGGTATTATTTTTTGGCAGCGCGATACAAAAGTTTCATGGTAATACAAAATACGATGATGAACCAACCAATCAATAATAAAATCATAGAAATGTAATGAATTTACATTAAACGCATTTAAAGATCAAAAGTAATTTTTTTAAACTCATTAATTAAATGTATGATAATTTTTATTCTCAAAAATTTTAAATAAGAGACTAATGTACAATTTGCCCGTTCTTTTTCATTTAAATGATGTTAACCGTGGTTAACCATGATTTGGTTAACCAAGGGTTAACCAAAGGGTTAACCATGGGATCAGCATTAAATAAAACTATGATTAAAAAAATAATTCATATAATCGTGTTCCGCCCCAAATGCATTTTCGATAATGTTACAATAAAACACTATAAAAAGGTGACAATTTTTTTCTTCAATTCTTTCAAATTCAATGCTACTATAAAAAAGTGCAATTTTTTCTCTAATTCTTTTAAATTTAATTAAATAACTAACTAGTAAAATAAACAAACTCGCGATTTTTCTATGTATGAATTAATTGCAGCAAAGGGAGTCGTTACTCTCGCTACTAAATTTAGAATACCCAAAAGAGAAATTTCGATATCAATCGTAAACCAAAGTAAATACACTCTTACGAACGTTACAATGTATTTTAATGGGACCAGTATTAATCCGGCAAACCCCAATATTGCCCCCTCTACAGATCCTTCAAATATGCAAGTATAAAATTGAGATAAAGTTATCTTTTTTCATTATTGATTATTAACGCATATTATTAATCAGACGTTTTGAAGCCACATTAAACGGAACTAAGGGGATGCTCTGTTATCAGATTGAGGGAACACCATATTACCTATTAATAAGTTGGAAAGTACCGCTTTTTAGACATCGCAAAAACGAATTTTGTGTCCATATTTGTGCAAACCGACCTCCCGAAGAACAAAAAGAAAAAAATATTTTTCGCAGAAATATACATAAAACAAATAAAAAATTTCCCGACGAGAGTATTCAAATTAATCATGATGATTATGATTTTAGAGTAGGCGCTACCACGTCTAGCGGGTAAGTTATTCATGTATATTTGTCGCTGTTATATTGGATCACATGATTAATGAATTTACAGTTCTTCGGCAGAAATGAAGGTTCATCTAACCTCACAAAAGAAAAGGCTTAGTTTATTATGGTAGTCAATCATTTTTCTTGGTACGACACAATTACGCACGACAGCACGTGGATGTAGTAACTAATTTCAAATATTTAAGATATTTTTTATAGATAATAATTTTATGTTCCAAATTCATATATATGTAATTTATTTCTACGATTTTTTCATTTTTAAGATAATTAAAGATTATAAAATTTGAATTCGATGATGAATTATTATCAGATTTTGTATTTATAATCCGATTGCATTTTGTTACTTTTGCGAAAGTTCTTAATATCTCTTAACAATGACAAGTTTTTGATCGAAATAAAAATTTTTCGCCATTATGAGTTCTATTTCATGATTTAGCGATACGGAACGTATCTGACACATGCACATCAGCACGTGTTAGTACTGCACATACCATTTACGTTTTCCTGATTGAAAAATATGAATCGTCGTTGTAATATCTAAGATATCATATAAAAATAATAATTATCGGATTTTTAATTTCACAGTGCTTGCGGGAAATTTATTAAGCATTAACCGATATAAGAATTTTGAATTTTTCTTAAAGATGAATTAGAACGGTGGAAGTATAGTGAAATAGGAACTAAGTACACAAAAAATGAAATATTACGTAGGCAAAGACAAAAGAGCGTGTTGCATAGCAAAACGTACGTTAAACTTTGAAATAGAACCCACAATAACACATGTATCGTTATTGTTGTGAAAACTTGAGTTTTTGAATTTTATAATGACAAACGGTAATACCTTTTTGAGAAGTTTATAATCTAAGTTTATTGTTTTACCTTAACAACTATAAGTTATCTTAAATTATGACAATTTTAATGTATTTTGATTAACTAAATACTATAAAAAAAACTTATATCTTAAATGAAAATGATCATATGAATAATATCGTTACACAGTTTCCGGTTCAATAATAAATTTTCTTGAAACGATTGCTTAATGAAAATAAAAGAATAAAAAAGAAAGTATGATAATAGTAACAAAAAATATCGAGATGACAGAATTAAAATTAAATAATTTCCTTCGTGGGGTTAGATGAACTCTCATACCTACCGAGGTACTACAAATTCAGCGTTTTTAGTTGGTAAATCACATAAATCATGGCCATCCTGAGCAAATGAAAAAACTTACCCGCTAGACATGGTAGCGCTAACTTTAAAATCATCAGAGTCAATTTGAATACTCTCATCGGGGAACTTTCTGTACTTTTTATGTATACGTTTACGGAAAATAATCTTTTCTTTTTGTTCTTCGGGAGGTCGGTTTGCACAAATATGGACACAAAGTTCGTTTTTGCGATGTCTAAGAAGTGGTACTTTCCAACTTATTAATAGGTAGTTTGGTGTTCCATCAATCTGATAACAGAGCATCCCCTTGGTTCCATTTAATGTGGCTTCAAAACGTCTGATTTATTATAAAATACGTTATTAATAATAAATAGGAAAAAAAATATTAAAGTCACTTTTATACCTACGCATTAGATAGATCCGTAGAGGAGGCAATATTAGGGCTTGCCGGATTAATACTGGTCCCATTAAAATACATTGTTACGTTTGTAAGCGTGTATTTACTTTCGTTTAAAATTGATATCAATATCGTTCTTTTGGGTATTTTGAATTTAGTAGCGAAAGTAACGACATTCTCTGCATTCATTACTCCGTCCATAGTGAGAAGAGCACAGAAGCACTTATGGTTTGTTATTTTACTAGATAGTATTGAATTAAATTTGAAAGAATTGAGGGAAAAAATTGGTACCTTTTTATATTGTTTGATTGTAACATTTTTAAAATGCATTTGGGGAGATTATATGAGTTATTTTATTATCTTAGTTTTATTTAATGCTGATCCCATCGTTAACTTTTAGGTTAACCAAAGGTTAACCAAAATCATGGTTAACCATGGTTAACAACATTTAAACGGAAAGAAATGAGCAAATGGCACTTTGGTCGCTTATTAAATATTTTCGAGAATAAAAAATTCTATATATTTATTTAATAAGTTTATAATATTTATTTGACGTTTGAGTGAGTTTATGATAATTCATTCCATTTTCTTCGATTTTAAAGTACATTTTATATATTTTATGTAAAATGAACATCATATTTTATTTTTAGCTTAAGATTTTGTCTATTGGTGTGATCAGGTGATCGGTGATCAATTAATATCAGTTTTGGTTTTGTGGAGTTGATTGTAAAAATTATTTAATTAGATCATAATATTTACTGTATATGATTTGTTTCACGCTACAATTTTTTTTATTCTTAAGGTAATTAAAGATTATGGATGAAATTGATAAATTATTAGATTTTATATTTATAATCCGATTGTATTTTGTTACTTTTGTCAAAAAGTTCTTAATTCCTCCTATAAAGAAACAAATACATTAAAGATCACTATTGATATAACTTCTATTTCAAAATCCGTTTAAGTGTCTGACAGCATGCACATGAAATTATACAAGAGATAAATATCAGATATGGGTTATTCGTCACTCCTCATTTAAATTGTTCATCCTACGTTCTGCATAGCAAAGCGTACGCTAAATTTCGGAATGGGACTTATAATAGCAAAAATAATGTTAGTTTTGTGAAAATCAGAGTTTTGAAATGCAATTGAAATTTATGACAAACGGTAACACTTTTTTGATTTGAGTTTAATAAAATTTTTTAAGCCTTAAGAGTTTATACTAATTTATTATTCTACCTTAACGATTAATAAAATTGTTAAGTTACATACACTATCTTAAAAATTATGACAATCTTTTAATTGTACTTTGTCTAACTAAATACCTATAAAAAAAACTTATATGTTAAAAAAAATGTTCCATAGATGACATTATTACATATAGTATATACTGTATCTACGTTGTTTCTATTTAATTATTTTTTTTTTTGTTGAAAAAATTGCTTAATGAAAATAAAAATAAAAGAAATATGATGATAATAATAAAAAAAAATCGAGATGACGGAATTCAAAACAAATAACTTCCTTCGTGGAGTTAGATGAACCCTACTAATACCTACCATGGTACTACAAGTTGATCAATCACGTATCCAAATATAAATGAAAAAAACAAAGTTCAAAGTTGCAATATGATATAATAAGATGATGAATTACCATGGTAAACGTGGTAAACTAAACCATTTCTTTTGTGGGGTTGTTAGATGAACCCTCATTTCTGCCGAAGAACTGTATAATTGATTAATCACGTGATCCAATACAATATGATGTATATGAAAACTTACCCGCTAGACATGGTAGCGCTAACTTTAAAATCATCATAATCAATCTGAATACTCTCATCAGGAAACTTTTTGTACTTTTTATGAATATATTTGCGAAAAATATTCTTTTCTTTTTGTTCTTCGGAAGGTCGGTTTGGACAAACATGGACACAAAATTCGTTTTTGCGATGTCTAAAAAGTGGTACTTTCCAACTTATTAGTAAGAAATTTGGTGTTCCCTCAATCCGATAACAGAGCATCCCTTTTGTTCCGTGTAATGTGGCCTCATAACGTCTGATTTATATAATATACGTTAATAATAAATAATGAAAAAGATGATTTTATCAAACTCAGTTTTATACTTACGCATTAGAAGGATCTGTAAAAGGGGCAATATTAGGGCTTGCCGGATTAACACTGGTCCCATTAAAATACATTGTTGTGTTCGTGAGCGCATAGTTACTTTCGTTTATAATCGATACCAATATCTTTCTTTTAGGTATTCCAAACTTAGTAGCGAGAGTAATAGCATTTTTCGTATTTACTACTTCGTCCATAGTGAGAAGAGCTTATGGTTTGTTTTATTTTATTAGATAGTATTGAATTAAATTTGAGAGAATTGAAGAAAAAATTGGCACCTTTTTATAGCGTTTGATTGTGACATTTTCAAAAATGCATTTGGGGCGGGAAACACGATGATACGAATTATTATTTTATCATAGTTTATTTAATGCTGATCCCCATCGTTAACCTTTAGGTTAACCAAAGGTTAACCAAAATCATGGTTAACCATGGTTAACAACATTTAAACGGAAAAAAAATGATCAAATGGTGCTTTGGTCGCTTATTTAAAATTTTCGAGAATAAAAACTTCTATATATTTTATTTAATAGATTTAACAAAATTACTTGACCTTTAGATGAGTTTATGATAATTTATTACATTTCTACGATTTTACAGTACGTTTTATATATTTTATATGATCATCATCATATTTTGGGATTTGTCGATCAATTAAACTAAATGCCGAAATAACAGAAGCACATCTGAAACAGCCCGAAACAATGTAAAATGATTTAAAAAACCAAATTAGTAATACCTTTTTCTCTCTTTTTTTTTGATGATCCATCTTTTCTAATTGGATGAGAATTCATTTTTAAAAAAACTAATAATAAATCTCTTTTATTATTGGAGTTCTAAATAAACAATTCTAAATATTAAATTTTTTGTTTGTTATTACACCATATATACATCTATTTTCATTTTCTATCACATTATCTTTCATGGTTGCATTCTTTTTCTAAATGAAATTACCTTTAATGTATATTAACAGTTAATAAATTTTTAAAATTCAATTTATTTTTAAGTGGATTTGTTGATTGAATAGTAATTTATATTTCTATAATATCCCTGTAAAATCAAACAACTAAAGTGCAATTAACAATACTAATTTCATAGAAAAACTCGGAAATACTCAACATCGCTGTTAAAAGTGATTATTTTGCACCTATCAAAAAAAGTTAAGTAATGATCTTTTTGTAAAGTCCATATAAAAACTAAGTCTCTTGTTGAGTATCAAAATTATTCAGGGAATCTATCAAAACTGTACAAATCTTGGTATGGTAATGGGTATAGAAAATTTATTAATTTATTGTTAATATTTATTAGCATAGATGGTGACAGTTTATTTTATTTATTTGAAATATTAGATAAATTCATCACAATCAGAGCATAATATTATTCTTTGCAATAAAATATAAAATCATTATAGTGTCCCTAAGTAATAGTCTAGATAATTACATTTTCTTACTTGTAGTGTAAATATAAGAAAGGAGTAGGTACGGTATGATGATATTGTACGGTACGATCAATAATAATCTAATGTCATTATTGGGCGTTACGATTGGATTTGTTATTTAATATTGTAAATGAAATTGTAAAATGCAAAAATGTACAAATAAGATTTTCGAATTTTTTTTTTTTTTTTTAAATCTTGTCAAATTAAAACTTGATTGTTAGTTATCTTGGGTCACAATTTAAACACCACTCTTTATTAATCTATAACGATCTTTTTTATAAAAAGTTTATTAGTAATAGTACTATATACATACCAAAACAGGTACGATATGATTAGTAAATGGATTATCATACCGGTAAGCTTATTATCATAACTGTAAGCATACCATAATTAGATCACCAAATCGTATCGTAACGATTTAACCGATAAGAAATCTAACAGGAAAATATAAAACAGAAGGAATGCTAAGATCTTATAATTCTTTGATGAGCTTCAGTCAATTGACGTTCTAATATTTTAATCATACTATCTTTATCTAAGTTTTTTTCTTCTAAACTCTTTTTTTCAATTTCTAATACAGTAAGGCGAGTTTTCAATTCAGTATTTTCTATAGTTAATTCAGCAACTTGTTTTTCAAGACTTTCCATTCTCTCGACTCTACGCTGTCTACTTCTTCTTGCTGCCTCAGTATTTTTTGCCCGTTTTCTCATTAAGTCTTCAGTAATAGTTTGTGGATCTTTAACAAATTTGATAAAAGCTTTTTTACGTGATGTTGTTGAATTATTCGTTGAAGTTTTGGTTTGTTCTGAAGTATGAGTTGGAGTACTATCCACAACTGAACATGATGGCCCTACAGAACTTGAATCCTGTGTAGAAGAATATAATAATTCATTAGGTTTACCTTACCCTATGAATTAAATTTTTGAAGAACATACCGATTGTACTTTATTAGACATTGTTCTCAATTTTCGATTTGTAGAATACGAGCAACTCGCAGAATATGGGTACGATAAATACAATAAATATGGGCACAATAAATATTGGCTTGAATATATAGCATTCTAAGTCTGTATATATAGCATTCCAAGTCTGTTGAAAAAAATGCCTCGAAAAAATTTATTATACCCTGATAATTATGATTCAGCAAAAGTAATTATTGATAATCGTTACGGCAAATTACGGAATCATGACTGGTAAGCTAAATTTGTCCCGATCTGTTTGTCGATCATCCTGATCAACCAGTCGATCAACCTCTGTTCTCAGAAATCTTTTCGCGTTTTTTTCGCGTCCTAATAATAATGACTTCTAAAGTAAATCTTGTTCAGACTAATCAAGAACAATCTTCCAACAATAATAATGCCATTGATAGTGAAAGCAGTGAATTGTAAGTTTTATTAATTATGAAAATTCGTTTCTTTTAAGCATAATATTGATTTTACTTAAAAAACTATGAAGAAAAACCATGGCTACGTTGTTACAAAATAGTATTCAAGGAGTACAAAATTCTTTTAGTAGTATTTATAATGTGAGTCATCATTATTTATTCTATATCATTTATTTAAATTTTACGATGATAATAATATCTTATTTAATAAAAGACACTAGCCGCAAATTTACAACAATCACTTGAAATGACTCATAATATAAATTCATTGATGGAACAATTTTTATTGTCTAATCTTCGAATTAGTTGGTATCTTTATTTTATTTGTGAACCATTTTGATTTTATATTTAACTAAAATTAAGTTTTCATTTATTACTCTAGCTTCAAATATAACACAAATTCATAAATTAGAAACGCAAAGGAATTTTATTCCTAGTTTATTAACTATCACCATTACTAATTCTGGCCGATATTTTATACCGAATATTTCATGTAGTTTAACTTTTGTAAAGAAAGACCACAATGAGGTAGAATAAAATTATTTTTATATGTTTACAATTTTGGATCTAATTATAAAATTAATTTTTAGCTAGCGAATATAGATGTGGAATGTAAAGAAACTGTAATATGCAAATCTAAGAATTCTGATTCCGAGTATGAATATTATCCGTTATCATTGATACTAGTAAATGTATAAGATTTAACCGTTACATAATCCTTCGAAATAGATCGATTCCAATATCTTCAGTATTTGTACCGGAAACTTCTGCTGCTACTTCGACCTTTACATTGTTCCCGCAGTCACAAATTATTGAAAAGTTGAGATTAGCCCCATCTGAATTCTGTCATGTAAGTTATTTATTGAATCTTCAAAAATTCAAAATTTGATTTGATTTTAACCAAATATTATTTTAAAAAGTATAATGCAAAAGTTATTATGAGATTTGCAAGTCCTGGAACTGGAGAATTATTACAAAAGGAACACTCTTTTGGTTTATATCTAATTGATCAGGTTAGTTAATAAGAAAGATTCGACTTTTTAATATTTGATGTGATTATTAAAGAATATTTACTTCATTAATGAAGTGCGAGAAAAGTCTACGTTTTGAGAGTCAATTAACAGATATTGCAGAGGATGATTATAATCATATTATCGTGGAATTATCTCCTTATCTTTTACGACAATTATGGAATGTTCATCCAAGTAGTGGATTATCCGAAACGATGGCATTTGAAATCAGTTGGAAGGTAAGAAATTTATTTATGTGAATTTTTTAAAAGATATATATAATATATAATATTAAAATATTTTTCCAATTAAAAGAACGTAATATATTCCTTAATTCATATAAAGAAATGGATTGGTGTTGATAAATCTAAAGTCCTTTGTCAAGTTTTTTATGTTAATAATACGGAATCAAATTATTTCGAGATTGTTGAGAGAATTGTTGAAGAATTAAAAGTATTAAGTACTAATAAAGTTTAGCAATAAAATTTATAGTACAATATCTGTAAAACCTAAATTTTTAAAATAAAGCTAATAAAACTGAAAAGCGCAATGATCGGCTATGTTGTGGTTTGTGACGTCATAGTCGCCATATAGGTCTGCTATACTGTCTATACATATTGATGCCAAAACTTTTTAATACTTAACAAACCTTTCTTTGTGCTGATCAAAAAATGGCTGCTAAAGCAGACCCGAACAAACAAGGCTGGGAAGAATCTGTAAGTTTGTTATATTTGTGATTGTGGTTTTACATCAGTAATCATTCATTCTTTTTTCATACTGCAAAGGAATTTCCGATTCTTTGCGAAACTTGTCTCGGTGACAACCCTTATGTTCGAATGGTAAACATATTTTCTTCTTTTTTTTTTGAATATAAAGTTATTCTTTAAATACATTAATTTAACTTTTTAATTTATTTCACATTTAGACAAGGCAAGGATTTGGAAAAGAATGCAAAGTAAGTTTCGTTTCTCGGTATTATCTGGTTTTTTGTTGAAATAATTAATAATTCTATTAGGTTTGTTCTCGTCCTTTTACAATCTTTAGATGGCTTCCTGGAGCTGGAATGCGATACAAAAAAACAGAAATTTGCCAAACATGTGCTAAATTAAAGAATGTGTGCCAGACATGTTTGTTGGATTTACAATATAATCTTCCCGTGCAAGTTCGTGATACAGCTCTTAACATTACTAATGAGGCACCAAGGTCAGAAATTAATAGGGAATATTTCGCTCAGAACATTGAAGGGAAGGTAAACAAAAAAAATATTAAAAATAATCAAAATTTATTTGTTATTAACCTTCATACTTCAAATCTAATAGATCGCAGGTCCTGAAAGTCTAATTAATTATGGAAAAGCTGATACAACTGGTCGAGAAATGTTGAAAAAGCTTGCCAGAACAGAACCTTATTATAAGCGCAATAGACCACATATATGTTCGTTTTTTGTTAAAGGAACATGTACACGTGGTGACGAATGTCCATATAGGTGGGTAACTCGTCAGAATATTTTTTATAGTTTCTATTAATTTAATTTGAATTATTTCACACTATTTAGACACGAAATACCCGAAGAGAACGAATTATCCCATCAAAATATCAAAGATCGTTATTATGGTACAAATGACCCAGTTGCAAAGAAGATTTTAAATCGGGTGAAGGGTGGTAATGGTTTAAATATAACACCACCGGAGGATAAAACAATCGTACGTTTTCTTTTTTTCAGTAATATTATTGTAATCAATTTCACTGATTATTTCATATACTTTTTTAGACATCATTGTTTCTCACTGGAATCGAGGAGGATATTAGTGAGGCTGACCTTAAAGGATATTTTTACGCATTTGGAGAAATTAAATCAGTAGTAGTTGTACATAAGTCACGATGTGCTTTTATTAATTATGCAACTAGAGCATCGGCTGAACAAGCAATAGATAAATCTCATAATAATTTAAATATAAAAGGGCATGATTTGAAAATCACTTGGGGGAGACCGCGTCCTACTGGACCTAAAACTGAAGTTCAAGCAGCTACTACTCAAAACGTTGTTCTTCCACCACTTGAATCAATGCAAATTCCTGCACCACCTGGTGAAGCACCGGCAGATTTTCTTTACCCGAGTCAAGGTAAAAAAAAAAAGAAAATTAAAATTTTTTTTCTCTTCATAGCTCTTAACTGACAATGATTTACCTTCTTATAGATCCAACTTATCAAGGTTCTTCAACGAAAGGATGAAAAGCTTTTGACAAGTTTTTTTTTATGATTAATATCTGACTGCATAGATTACAGATTTTATGAATATTTCAGAAATTTATTATGAACTTTATATTTTTAATTATTGTTTGCTAATAGTAGCAACAATAAAATTATATATCCCAAAATTTTATTTTTTTTTTTTTCCTGTTATATTAATATACAAACAATGATAAATAAACAAGTAAAATAAAGATTATCTATTTAGTAATTTTGCCTATGTGTTTTTTTTTCTTCTGCTACCATCAATTATTATAAGACTTATGGCAATAAGTAAGAAAACGGAACTAAAACCAGATAAATATATAGCAGGACCAGTACTATTACTTCCAATACCAGGAAAAGCACCAATCACATTAAATACCAAAGAAAATAGTGAAAAGGTAATAAAGAAAGAAAGTATATTAAGAATAAAAGTTATTAATAATAAAATAAAAACTGTAGGATAGCAATACTTTCTATTTTCATTAGTGGTAATTAATAATAAAACTAAAGCCAGTGCGTCAAATATTGCCCCAGTAATGATAGGACGTGCTATCCACCCGGATTTATTATTAGTAGGTTCTTTAGGAAGAAAGTTATCAAAGGCCGATAATAAAGCATTTACGAGTTTTCTAGCAACTTCATCAGCAAATTCGCCAGCTTTATTAGCAGCATCTTGGGCAATTGCTCCTGCTTTATCACCGGCATCTTGAGCAATTTCACCTGCTTTTCCACCAGCATCTTTTGCAGCTTGGCCTGCATTATTTGCGGCATCACCTATTTTGCCTGCTACATCACCCGGATTAATATCGATGCCACGTTTATTTACGTTTCCTGATTGAATTTCTTCGGAAGTTGGTGCTAAATAAAAAGAAAAATCCTTTTAGTTTTATTCCATAGTGAATGAAATAACTAATATTTGAAGTTATATTTAAATTTACCTTTATCAAAATTATGTGCTACATCTTTGGTGCATTTATCATCTATGCAATAACCCAATAAAGTGAATGATATGCTTTTTCTTTGAAGGAGTTTACTGACATTATCATCAAAGGTAAATTTATTTAAGTCCACACTTCCATTTGTACTACCAATCAACATGGTAAGGAAAAATATAAAGGATAACAGGATAAAAATAATAGCGGCGACTCTGCATTTATTTTTCAACGTTTCTCGTAAGTGGTCATTAATTTTTTCTGTCAAATTTTGTAATTGGTTGCTATTCTTTTCGGCCATTTTTACTTGTTTATTTTTTAGCGAAACTGTACTCGTTTATTCTTTTTTTTTTTTTTTTAGCGAAACTGTATAATTTTTTTGTTTTATTTTGTTTTTTTTTTTTTTTTTTCACAGTCCCGCTGTGTATACTTGATATTTGAAATAACAGAAAAAAAAAAAATTGGAAAGTTGGGATATATTTTGGATTTTTGGACAGTCGTCAGTCAATTCTTAATAACATGTCAATTGACGGTGTATTTATAAGAAAATTACATTTTAAAGAATAGTCTTGTTTTCTTTTTTAAAATCATGGAAATTAAAGACAAAGGGAAATTTCATTGTTATGCGGAATTCTTGTATTATATTAAAGGTTAAGATTTAAAACTATATAACTTTGAATTGACCCGAAGTTGAAAAATAAGAGAGATCTGTTTACTTACAAATAAGGAAATAAGTAATATATTTTAGAAACACAAAGGTATAATACATGAACAATAATATTTTTCTTTTTTTTTCCCCCCTGAAACAAGTCTACAATGTTTGATCATACGGGTTAGTAGTTTCTAATTTCCCACACTAAAAAAAAAAAAAAAAAAAAAATTTAATTCAAAAAACTTTGTTTTACCTATACATCAAGTCCCCGCCAAATTTAATTTGTTTCATGAAAACAATGGAACATACTTCTCCACGTTTTTCTTTATATGGTATTGATAGAAAAAAACTATAAATAGATAGTACAACAGAAAAAAGATCAACGAGCATGGTACTGTCGATTTTCGGTTAATAACTGATCCCGCTGTTGCTTTGCACAAATTAAAAATCGTGCAACCTTAATTTCAATAGAATCCTAAGCAATGATGATTAATAATTTAATTATCGCTTCAATGTAAAATTAATCTAGAGAAAACTTTTATTTATTTTAACAGATCTCTAACTATTTCATATACCCTAGCTTTTGCTAGTCACCATGGAAACAAGTAATCTAGTTACCGCTTCACTATTTGTTACAGCGATCTTAATAATTACACCGTTTTTTGTAACTCCAAAAGTAAAAGATTCAAAACGTAAGAAAAAAAATAGTTCAATCAAAGAGAAAGAAACTAAAATCTATACTTCTGGATTAATAAATCAGGGAAATAATATTTGTTTCCTTAATTCTGTACTACAAAGTCTGGCTTCGCTAAAAAGTTTCCGGAAATATTTGGAGAGAAAGATTGAAAATAAACCAATAGATGCCGAACTACCAGTAACTATTGCATTACACACAACTTTAGAGAGGCTCAATGAACCTCTAACGAGACAACAATCATTTATTGCAACTGATGTAGTTTGGGCCTTACAAGCTAATGCAAAACGTTTAATTAATAGGCAACAACAAGACGCTCATGAGCTCTTTCAATTCTTATTTCAATCTCTTGGGGTAGAGGAAGGTCATATTCGACGTCCGAAATCTCTTTTTGATATTGAACTAATTAAAAAAATGGCTGCAAAAAATGATACAATTACAAATTTTGTATGTGATCGTAATCCGCTTCGCGGGTTAACAGCATGTCGTGTTTCTTGTATGAAATGTGATTATTCTGGACCAATTCGACACACAACATTCGAAAATATTTCGATTCCACTCCCATCAGGACTTCTATCTGTTCCTTTAGATGTTCTCTTAAAATCATATGCTGGAACCGATTTCATTGATGAATATAATTGCCCACATTGCTCTTTGGTTGAAACATTGGCAGCTATTGAAAAGGCGCTTGAAGTTGGAAAAAACGAACTTGCCAAAGGAAAACTTGAAGAAGATAGACAAATTATCAAAAAGGCACTTGCGACCGATGTTGATACGGATATAAGTGATTTATTACAAGTGACGATATTAGCCCACGTAAAAAATACTGCTAGCAAAGTTACAATGTTTGCGAAATTGCCAGATATTTTTTCAATTCACTTTTCTCGATCCATTTATTATCAAAGTGGATTTACTTTTAAGAATTCGTGCAAAGTTAAATTTCCAGAGTCAATTGACATGATGAAATATATATCAAGAGGGTATTTGGTTAATATGCCAAGTGAACCGATGTCAGCTCCACCTTCACCAATTGTCTCATCTCCTATGTCATCGCCGATTTTAGCAGGTATTGGTGCAAGCTGTAAGGAAGATGAGATTCCATCTGGTGGAATTGAAAATATTTATAAATTAAAATCAGTGATAGTTCATCAAGGTGATCATAGATCAGGTCACTTTATTACTTATCGTCGTAAGGAAGGAAGTGACACTTGGTGGCGTCTTTCTGATGAGTATGTTGAGGAGGTTAAATTAAAGCAAGTGCTCAATGAAGAGGCTTATATGTTGTTTTATGAAAAGACCTAACAGAAAACTTCATTTATTATTTAATTATTTTATTTGCTTTTTTATCTCAATTATAATAAGCATTGTAAATATAATTTGTTAAAGTTTTCCTTTTACACATGCATTATTGTCTTTTTCGTGATTTTTTCCTGTAAATATTTTTTTTATTAATTCAACAACAGCTTTATTTAGTAATAAATAATATTTAAATGTTAAGCGTTTAATAATGATATATTAGCGAATAATATTTATAAGTTATCAGTTATTGTAAAATGTAAATAGCATATATGAAAATGATATATGAAAATAATGATTTTAATATAATGTTTGTCGCATTGTATTTTATATATACAATATATTGATCATGAAACTGTTGACATTTGTTATCAAAAAAAAAAGTTAATTAAATGTACTTTTATTTTTAATTGGTCTCTCTGAATTGATCGAGGTCAAACTACCAAGTACAAACAGTGTCACAAGATTTTAAGATTATCATAAAATTTATGACGAACAAATAGATCTTTTTTTGATTAATTGATTTAATTAATCTGTGTAAAGACAACGAACGTCAACCTGATAATGATTGTTATATCTATTTGGGAATTATGAAATCCACATGAAATAAAAGAAATTTACGTAATACAAGTTGTACATTACATATTTTGCACATGTTCGGAGATCAGGCGCGCCTTTTTTTTTTTCTTTTTTTAAAAAAAAAAAAAATTAAGACCGCGATGTAATTTCCACGACATTATTTTTCTTTTTTTTTTTCTTTTTTTTTTTTTTTTTTACGTTATCCAATTTCTTTCCTTTTTAACATAGGATACTAAAAATGTATCAAGAATATTTAGATAATATTGATTTTTCTCAAAAATCTTTTTGGATTTCTTTCGCTTCTATATCTTTTAATCCAATTTTTTGGAATTTTGTCGCGAGAAGAGGTAAAAGAAAAAAAAATTCTTTACTTTTATTTAATGAAATATAACATAACCAGAAATTTTTTTTTCCATATTAAAATATATATATATATATATATATATATAGAACATAAAACGAGATTTTTATCTCGTTTTGTTGGTGGAAATCCATATATTGGTTGTTATTGTTTAGCTATAATAATTTTTTCCCTTGGAATTTTCAGAGATATCTTGTAAGTTTTTTTTTTTAACTTATTAATTCAAAAAGTTTATTTATTTATACATTTATTTACGTTTTTACGTTAACCCCCCCCCCAAAAAAAAATTCTAAATCCGAATAAATGAAGATATAAAAATGCAATTGATAAACAGCCAAAACTTTCTGCTTTAGATAATGATTATTCGAAAGGATTAGCTTTAGTATTATTTTTTACCGGAAATATTTTTGTATTATCATCGATGTACGTGTTAGGTGTAACAGGAACTTATTTAGGTATGTGGAATTTTAAATTTATTTCTTTATATGGTTTCCATCTAATTTTATTTTGATTAAATTATTAGGCGATTATTTTGGTATTTTAATGGATGAACGAGTTACATCTTTTCCTTTTAATGTCCTTGATAATCCGATGTATTATGGCTCTTCAATGGTATTTCTATCTACTGCTTTATGGTATGCAAGTCCAGCTGGGATCCTTTTGACTTCTTGGGCTTTTATTCTTTATTTAATTGCACTTCAATTTGAGGGGTATGCGTCATATGATCATATTGATATATTTGGATGTATCCGTTTTACTAATTTCATTATCTTTCTTTTCTTAGACCATTCACTTCAATGATTTATGCACAACGTGAAGAGAAAAAAAAATAAAAAATAAATAAAATGTTTACATACCTGTAAATGAAGAAAAAAAAATTAGGTGATAATTAATTTATAATCTATTGTATTTATTATTTATTAATTTTAACTAATGAGATTATGATGAGATTATTTATTACTACTGTATATCATCATCATATTATAAAATTAAAGAAAATTAAAATTTACTACTTAAAAAGAAATATATATATAAAGTACACTATAATTTACAAATTTTTATAAAAATTTTTTAATCTAATATGTCTAATATGGTATGCTACTTAAATCAATATCAGTCGGTATGTATCCTTCATCGAAATCAATTTCATCATCATCATCACCCTCCTCATCCTCATCGTCATCGTCATCGTCTTCATATTCGCCTTCATCATCCCCATCATCTATTTCATCGTCATATCCCACCATATTTGAGTTTTCATCTGCATATATATCCATTCTTCCTGGCATATCAACATCACCTCCAACATAAACCATTCTTTGGTTAGTTGTTATAAAATCTTTTTTATTTAATAAAGAGGAATTGTTTCCTGGTGATTCTAATACACCATGTGCTGATGTAGGATTATTACTGCTACTGCTGTTACTGCCCGTTATGCTTCCGGTTAAATTTCGGATCATTCCTAAACGTGGAGATCCAATAACTGCTGGAGATGATGATGTTGTTGACTGGTTCTCATATATTTCTGTAGGTATTTCAATATCTGGTAAAGACGGTTTCCAATAATTCCAATCATTATAGACTGTATCCCATTTTCGACCACCAATATGAGGAAACATTTGATCCACCAAATCACTTAGATCCACATATCTATTATTAGCATTAGAAGAATTTCATTAGGAGCCATGAAGTTTAAATTTATACGTACTTAACAAATTAATAATACTAACGATGATCTATATCCTGATAATAACTCCAATATTACTTCACCATTCGAATCTATTGTGAAAATTCTCGATGGTGGTACGTTGACGCTTCGGTAAGACAAAGCATCCTATATGTAAAATTAATTATTTCAATTAATTTCATGAATCAAGAATGGTTCCAAGCTGACAATATTTATAATTTATACCGTTATTCTATTTCCAAATCCTGCAAAAAATGGATTTCTATCTCCAAATAATTTTTGCACATCGCGCAAACATGCCATCTTGAAAACTTCGGGTTTGCGCATAATTACCTCCCTAAATTCAAAAGAAATGTAAATAAAAACCAAAAAGTTTGAAAGTATTTGAATTAATGACTGTTACCTGTGAAATGCGGTTAATAAGCGATCAGGTGACATAATAACAGGCCCATCAGGTAATTGATACTTGTCTTGTTCCACTTTCTTTAAATAATCTCTCGTATAATCAGCCTGAAAATAAAATAAAGGGCTCGAATATTTGGCTACTTAAATAAATTTCAGATGATTTAACCACTATTACCTGTCCAATAGCTCTACTTGTTAAATATAAGATTTGATATCCATTTCTTGTAATATCAGTATATAATTTGGCGACACCTGAATGCGTCCAATCTTTGCCAATCATTGTGAACACATGGCCAAGAGCGTCTGACCTAATAACAATAGAAAGTGAGTTAATGTGATAAAGAAACTAAGCATGAATTAAACATATAATTACTTTGTAATGGTTCCATCTATGTCGGAAATTACGATTTGTGTATCATAGTCCCAGAAGAATATCTTCGCTATACATGTAGCTTTTTTTTGATAGGATGCGACGGAGAAAGATATCGTGTTTGCTCCCTTCTTTAAATTAAGACTTTTCTATAATAATAAGTCAATGAAATTAATACACGACTAGATTCTATCCAAAGAATTATAAATTCATTAGCTTACTAATTGTTCAGAAGTAAGACGGAGTGTTTTTGCGTAAAACTTCGTTTGTTTTTCTTCTTCTTCCTAACAAATAAAAATAATAAAATTGATCAGAATCAATAGAAGGGTTGTATTTTCGTTATTAATTTGTTATTAACCTTTTCGACGTCATTTCTTGGCACCTCATCAACTTTTACTGGTGCTTCTATTGGAAGCGGACTTGATGAACGACTCCACCATCGACTCCATCCTCTTAAACTATATCTTCGCTGATCAGGCGATCTACATTTGTTATCAGATAAATCAGCCACTGTCGAATCTGGAAGAGGCTTTTGAAAAACAAGTAAAGAAGCTATTATTGGTGCAGCGGATTGCCACGAATAGTATCTTGTTAAGATAAAACAAAAAAAGATTTAATAAATTCAAATTTTTAAAATTTCATTATAAATAAGATCATATAAAATAAAACAATACCTGCTATTATACTTAACAACTAAAGCTTTATCATTCAAAACTCGTGGATTCTTAGAGAAATATTCGTATGTAATTTGATTCTTGCGAAACATTTCAGCGTCAATTTCCTTTAATAAATACATTTATGTAAACAAATTTGACTTAGATATAAAGTTAAATATTAGAAATAATCCAACAATTAATAAAGCATTGTAATTACTTCGTCTTTACCAAAACCTTCGCTTCCGCATAATGATATTTCGAAATGATGAAAATTTCCTCCAATCTCTATGCCTGATTCTTTTTCGGTTGTGTTATCATTTTCCCAATCTTTAACATCAACGCCATCCTGCCAGCGTCCAAGTTTCTCTGATTTTCTCACAGGTAATGCCCCCCATCTCCATGACCATTCTCCCGAATCTTTTGTAGGCTTTTTGGGATCATATTCTAATTCTGTATCACTCAAAGGACTAGTTCTACTTGTTCGCCTTTCCAAAGGTTTTTCTGGTTTTCGTGTTTCTTCCAATTCTGTATCGGAAAACGGTCCTTCAGATTTTTCCCCTATATTTTATTAAAAATAAATACCTAAAATAATTAATTACAAATCTTAAGACATTGCCTACAATGTCAAATAAAAAACAACAAAAAACATAACGCACGAACAATTTGGATGAACAGGTGGCATCGATAAATCTATTTCTCGGTTCTGTCTCGATATTTCGGTTTCTAATTCTTCTTCGTTTTCTTTTTGCGTTTCCATCACATCATTAAATTGAACTTCTGCACGAATTAACTGTATTATTATTATAGTCCTATATATTGTTGTTACGATCGATAATAATAAAAAAAAGGATACACCAATATCTCTTACCTAGCTCAGATTCATCCTTTTTCAAACCAATATCGTTTAAATTAAGCTTATAATTGTTTTCTCCATCCGGCTGGTTTGCGTCATAATCATCATCTTTTGTAATATTTTCGTTATAATTATCAAAAGTATAGACCAATATTAGAAGAGTTAAGTTTATATATCAATTTTAATAAAGAATAATGAAATTACCAGTTTTAAGATGGAAATTTGCAAATGACTCTTGTTTATCATCATTAATCGAAAATATTAAATTTGACGCGTTTGATTCCAATTTTATATCCTGATTATCAACTGCAAGTTTTTCATTCACTTCATGAATAATGTCAACACTCAAAATTGCCTTATTTGATTCTTCATCATATTCATCTGGTATTGTAGTCGGAGTTGTAACCTCGTCCGTTATAGTTCCTTCTTCAGACGTTGGACTAGCTGGAGTTATAACTTCCGAAGGTGACTCAACTTTTATCTCATTCATATGCTCAGGTTCAGCAACAAACACTTTTGGTTCAGCGTCTACTTCACATTCATCATCTGTTCCAAATTTAAAATGTTAAGTGAAATTATCGCGAATAATTTAAACCGAACAATTCGCATACCTATTGCATTATTTTGCTCAACCTTATTTTTATAAACTGAGAATTGGACGCAATTAATTTAATATATTTGCTATAAGAAAACCATAATACTAAACGGATAATTACCACTTTCTTTAGAGTTATCCGTGTTTAGATCTAAGAAATCGGGTTCCTATTAAGTTTTAAAAGATTGAGTAACTGTTCATGGAGATTTACTAAATTACAATGAGTATTACCTCTTCAGTAGATAAAGGTTGACTGGGACCTGCTAATGGAGAGGTTCGCAGTTCTTCCGGGACGTGATTTTCAGTTTCGAATACGAAAAAAGCTTCACCAGCTTCTCCAATTTTCATTGGGAAATCAACGACTTTACCATTAACAACAACTTCGACCTATATCAGCGAGAAATTAGTTATATATTTAAACTAGTAATACTACTACTACCATATACCTTTTTTTCTTGAGGTCTTAGGACCATTAATTTCCCAAATCGCACGTGAAAAGGCGAACAAGCTAGTTCGCCATTAGGCTTTTTAACAACGATTACGTCAATTGCACCAGAAAGTGTCGACGGATTAATTTCTCTGTAAAATTGATTTACAGTAGAGACTAATTTGTATACTGACTGCATGCTTGCAAGCAATCACTTAATGTTTAAATGGCGATCGTCCGAGTTTGCAATAATTT
Organism: Rhizophagus clarus; assembly: GCA_015698045.1. Classification (NCBI taxonomy): domain Eukaryota; kingdom Fungi; phylum Glomeromycota; class Glomeromycetes; order Glomerales; family Glomeraceae; genus Rhizophagus; species Rhizophagus clarus. The sequence goes on from BLAL01000160.1 coordinate 346,196, forward strand.
AGTGTATTCAATTTCGATCGCTAGGTTGAGAGCAAGTAACAACGAGTAATGGGGTTTTTTTTTTTTTAAAAAAAAAAAAAATCAAGCCATTTTATAACCTCGGGTAATTCGGGGGAATTTGGTCGCCGATTGTCTTTATAACCGTATTAATGAATGACTGACTGAATGGTGAATGATGATATCATTATTACATATATATAGACAACAATTGATTAATCTTAGCACGTGGATCAATTAATGGTTATAAACATATAAGGGAAGTAACACCATTTGTTTTAAATTCGATTGACCTTTTTTGATTTGATTTAAAACGTGTAAATTTCAATGGTAAGAATTGAAACAGACCTGAGTCGATATTGTATTGGTAAAGGGAGAGAACAGCAAGTGGATTTGTTATCCGACGATGATTTTTATTCGCAAGAAGATTATGAAGAACTTGAGAAAATTGAAAAACGGATTAGAAATTTATGTGAGCGAATAAATAATATTATATAAATTTAGTAACCTTTCATTTAATAACAAATAGACAGTTTTAGTGCATGAAAAGGTCCCATTCATAAATATCGACCAAATATTGGATCTATATTATAGGACCTATTGTAGTGAATTTGATTGGGATAATTTTGCGAGATCTTCTGATACAACATTATCTGAATTCATACTCGAGACTTGGTCCCAAAGTTTCAAGATTATAACTTGTCCAAATAATAACTCAGAGTGGATTTATTTAATTGATTCAACTCTAAAAAAGGATGAGCCTTTTGATGCGTTTCTACCTACAAAGAAAACGAAATCTAATGGCCATGATAAAGGTTTATATGATATCAGATTCGGTCGTGACATTGCTAAAGTTGAAGATGAAAAGCGATTACAAAAGCAAAAGGCCGAGCAAATTTTGTTGAGAACGCGAAATTTAGTTCCAAACCGGACCATTTTATATCCGTGCTGTCTGGAATTGTTATACAAAGAATTGTACGAAGAGAATGTTGATATTAAATCAACTGAGTATCATAGTTTTTCAGAATTAATGTACAATTCCATAATTTGGAAGCCTCTTGGAAAGGGAAAATTCATCGCGGTAAGAGCTGAAAATCAAAAGTGCGACACTTCATTATCAAAGAAGGAAAAACCTAAATTGAACGATTTGCAATTCGCCGTAGTATCCATTATATCAGGTAAATATTATGGTGATTAGGAGAAATTATTATTGAATATATTTATTGAAATTATAAGAATGCGATGATTATTCTTGATATAGAATAAGATAGTTAATACTTTAGTCCTTCAAATAATTCATACATTTCTACCAACTTCTTTTTTCTCTTTTCATCGTCTTCCTTTTTGCTTTTTCCTTATCTCGTTGTTGTTTCTCCAAAAGTATACGATTTTTTTCTTTTTCTTCCTCATGTTGCTTTTTCATTTGTTCTCTTTGCAAATGTTCTTTTTGTTTTACTAGTTCTGCATTGCGATTTGTTTGTAACAAATCTTTTATATGATATGAATAGAATTTTTAATTAATATAAAACAATTATTAAAATAATAAATAATAACAATAATAGTAAAAATAAAATTACCGGTATTAATTTCCTTAGTTTCATTTCTGTCTCTATATTGGATTTCTGCTTCTCCATCTTCATTTTCCACAACCTCGTCTAAATCGTAACTATATCTTTCAAGCAACTTATCGCGTCTTTTGCGCTCTTCTTTCGTAAGCTGTTTTTTCGCATTACGAGGCAACATTGTAGGAGATTCGGTAGAAGTTGAAGCATCCGATATTTGTTGTATAGCGTCACACTCTTCTAAATAGCAATATTGTAGTAATATTGTTGTAAGACTAATAAAAATTTAGATATATAAAAAGAAATAACATAATACCCTTCGCCTCTTTTTCTAGTTTTTTAATTTCTTGTTCTTCCACTTTGAATTCGGCCCATGCTTCAAATATATCATCTATTATTGATTCTGATGATGTGTCCTTAATGAAATCGAAAATAAATAAATAAATCAACTATAATAACCTTTAATAGTTATTCGAGGTTGTCATTAAGTATTCTCACAGTTGCACCCAATATAAATTCGGAAATGGCTTCTCGTTTTTCCGATTCCTCTAGTGAATCATCAGTGATAATTCCTGCAACGTACTCATCAAACGTCTAAACAAATTAAACAATTAAACAGTGAATTTTCATCTTGTTAGTAACATCACAGTAAACAAATACCTCATCATGTAAGCCAATAGTGAATAATTTTTTTTTAATCAGTTCATTAAGTTTCATAACGGAAATTATAATAGTACTTTAAAATTCAACGCGGCTATAAAATATATAGCGATAAGCAGTGAGTACCTTACAAGTTGTGCAATGTTTGGATAATTTGCTGAATGTTTATTTGTTTATTCATTTTCTTTTATGACAACAACAATGACTGAACGTTATCTAGAAAACATATTGGACCTTCCAAATATTAATGAGGCTAATCCTGAAACGTTTGATCACTTCGTAAAACTTAACACTGAGAAGATTCTTTTCAATTATCCAATATCACATTATTCTCGAGACTATGATGTTTATGTTGGTAAGTATTTATTCAAGAAATATTATTTTTGCTTAAAGGTTTATATAATAACTCTCTTAACTTTTAGGGTACGCTGGCATAGCTTTCACGTACTTTCACTTACACCAACTTAATCCCAATTTGATTATCGCTGGTGATAAAGTTGGTCTGTTGTGCACTACATATCTTTCAGCTGCATTATCTGCAGTGAAAGAAACTACAGCGAAGCACGTTGGATTTTTAGGCAGTCATGTTGGACCACTAGCTTTAGCTGTGGTGGTTTATCATACAATAGAGAATAAATCTGATGAGGCTTTAAATTATATGAATTTAATTCTTGATAAGTATCATCCTTTAGCAATAAAAGAGGATTCTAATGAATTGTTGTATGGACGTGCAGGTTATATTTACGCGTTAAAATTTATACAAAACCATTGCTTTGATAATGAAAAGATTATGCAAAAATTAACAGATGAGAAAATCAAAGAAATTTTTGAATTGATCATCGTAGAAGGTCAAAAAGGTGGTGCAGATTCTGATAGCGTTGAGAAACCTCCATTAATGTGGAATTGGAAAGGAAAGAAATATCTTGGTGCTGTACATGGTATTGGTAAGTATTTAATTAACACGTGTTTTATTTAATATGCTCATCTTCCCACACTAACGAGGAAAAAAAAAGCCGGTATTATTACTATCTTGTTGCAATTTAAAAATCTTGCCGAGCCATATTTGAATGACTTATTTCAAACAATGGAATGGCTAACTAGAAATGCATTTGAGAATGGTAATTATCCTTCGAGCTTATCGAGTAGTGGTGATCATTTAGTTCAGTAAGTACGATCTTATTATGATCGTTAGAACTATGGTTAATTAATTATTAGTCTGAATTAACGAGTGATATTTCAAAGAGTATGTCATGGCGCTCCAGGAATCGTTCCAGCATTTTTAAAAATATACGAATTATATCCAACACATGCAGTTTCATCAACTTTATTATCTGCAGCTATTAAATCATCTGATCTGATATGGGAACGTGGCATTTTGAAAAAAGGTCTTACGGGCCTTTGTCACAATGCTCTCGGAAATGCCTATTCATTCCTCCTTCTTTACCTTGCTACTAAAAGTGAGGAGCAATTACGTAGAGCACTCGCATTTGGATTTTATGCAAGTAGATGGGAAAAAGAAATTGAAAAAAAACGTATCAAAGTTCCAGATAGGCCTTGGAGTTTATGGGAAGGCCTAGCAGGAGGAGTTATATTTTGGGGAGATTTATCAACAGTATTAAAAGATCTAAAGATAAATCAGGAATTGAAAGTGACCCGGGAAAAAATTCTGGGGTTTCCTTGCTTTACTGATTTATAATTTTTGAAGTAAATAAAATTCTTTTAGTTATATTCAGTTTAAATCATAAGATTTACAAATGTTATAAAGTTTACATCTATATAGTTGAAATTTTCTTATTATAATCTTGGACCATCAACTAAAACACAAGGACCTCCACTAAGTAAATCAATTCCCGCTTGATTTGCGAAATCTTGACATTCAGTATCTTCAGCTCCTGGTTGCAACCAAACTTTTTTAATTCCAAGCTAAAAAGAAAACAAAAATATTGTTACTAAAGAAAAAAAGAAAAGTAATAAATAAAATGATAATCTCATTTTACCTTTTTAGCTTCTTCAAGAATAGTTTTAGTAATTTTCGGAGGAGTAATAACTGATACCGAGACATCAGCATGATTAAGGTTTGAGATTAATGAAGAAAGATTTGGAACACATTCTAAACCTTCGATTAATCTTTCATTCTAGTAAAATAAATTTTAATAATTAGAAAACTATAAAAGATTGCATTTAAATAAAATTCGTACCGGATTAATCGGGGTAACAGGACGATTATTGGAAATATACCTGAACATTAATGTTTAGTAAATAATTTATTTAAATGTATAAAAAAAAAGTATATTAAGCAATTTAAGCAATTTAAAAATACCATTTTAAAACTTTATTTCCATATTTTGTTGGATTATTAGAGGCACCTACAACTGCATAGTGAGACGAAGAAAAAAATTCTTTAATTAAATTTGCTGTTCTTGCACGAGTTTTCATTTAGGAAAATTCTTAGAAAGATGAATTCAAAAAACTGTGCATTTGTTGAATTATATGCCAAACGCACGTGGAACTATTTCGTAATTACCGACCATTCGGATTTAGGTTCGCACGGATATTTAATAATTTAAAATATGCAATGTTAATCCGGATCTTTTGCGCGTAACGGGAGCACCACAAGCAAGGTGTGACTGTAAAATTAAAACGAAATGATTGCTTTAACTAGCGCTTTGAAGTTCATAACGGCTACGTTTGATATTTCGTTTTCAGGAATACTCTTGATTGTTGGAGATGGTACGATGATTAGCTAACGATTCATTACTTAATTGATATTAATGATAAATCTTTTCGTCTCTTGAAGTTGTTTTAGAATAGCAACTATTTAAATATCAAAAAGTAATGAAACCTTCACAAATAGAAGATAATTTGCATCATGAGATTATGTGATTAACATATGATTTAATCTTATGATTTGATTTGACCTTGTTGCTTAAATGCTTTTTGTTCTTTGTCTTCAATAAGTAGTTTTCTTTCATCAAATTTCTTCTAACATTTCCGATTAGTAATCACAAATGATGGTGATCTTGGATTTAGAGAAAATCTTCCTTTGTTGGGGTGATTAAGCGATTTAATTTTTAGCGAACGAATGATTTGTGCGAACAATCGTATTTATTTGAAAAAAAAGGTAATCACAACAAATAATTGAAAGACTTTTTAAGAAACGTTTATTATCATTAAAATTTATTAATTACTACATCACAATGTTTAATATTATTGTGTTGGGGGATTAAAGAGAAAATAAAAAAATTTTTGTACTTTCTAACGTCTCTGATAGATACATTTTATGTAAGAAATTATGGCAGAAATAATTACAAACTGTAGTGTTCCTGCCTCTTTTTATTTTTAAATAACGTCAACAGAAATACTACATCCCCCTAAATCCTTTATCGTAAAAATGCAATATAGTAAGTAGAAGAAAAAAATTATTAAGCTGTTTTTTGAACAGCAGGGGATTTTCCACCGGCTTTAGGTTTCTTTGGAGATGGGTTTACAGCGCCACCGCCGACTACAACAGTCTTCTTTTCACCTTTCTTCTTGGGAAGTAGTTCGACGTGAATATTTGGAAGAACACCACCTTCGGCGATATGGACATGTCTCAACAAGATATTGAGTTCTTCGTCATTTCGTATAGCCAATTGTAGATGTCTGGGGATAATTCTTTGTTTCTTGTTATCTCTTGCAGCATTACCAGCAAGTTCGAGTACTTCGGCGGTTAAATATTCTAGGACTGCAGCTAAGTATACGGGAGCACCGGCACCGATACGGTCAGCATATCTACCTTTCTTGAGAAGGCGGCTCATACGGCCGACGGGGAACGTGAGTCCTGCCTTAACGCTTTTTGTGACCTTTTGAGGCGTTGTTATGGCCTTTGCTCCTTTACGTTGCTTTGTTTTTGTTTTTCCTCCTTCTTCTGGAGCGGGTGGAGCGGTATTTTCAGCGTTTCGTCCACGAGAGCTTCTTCCAGCAGAGTCTCCTCTTTCTACAGTAGACATCTTTCTTTGTTGAAATAAAAAATGGAAAGTTTCTTTTAAGTATAAGGGGTTTAAAAAAGTGTCAAAGAGTCTTGACAATATATGAATTTGTTAGCGTTAGTGTTTCTTAATAGTTAGGGGAAAGAGTTTTTTTGAAAATCGAAAAAGAACATTGACAAGTAGCTCTTTATATAACCGTGTCGTGTTTTGTGATGAGTGATTCGTGTAACCTTTGATCCTACAAGCCACTATTGATAAATAATGACAAACGCGTGTCACGGTATCAATTCTTTAGTTTATTTATTTCAATATATTTAGTTAGTTCTTTGTTATATGTTGCTTACGTCATGTACGTCACGTATAAAACTGGTTTTCCTAAAAATAGAGAATTCGAATTCGATAGTCGCGTCTCTAAAAATCACGTTAACGTGATAAAAATGTTTATTTTGGATCAAAACATTGAAATTTCGTCGCGACTTATATACTTCCTACTTCTTCCGTTTCCTATTAATCCTATTTTATCTTTACGCAATTAACGCAATGGACACGTGTGTAACGTGAACAAATAAATTACAATATTGGTTTATTTATTTTTGGAGCTACTGTAAATTATTTTAAAGGATCAACTCAAGAATTTATCGCGGTCGATTAATTCATCTATAAATAAAGAGAGTTAATTTTGAGAATCCGAGTTTTATTAATATTCCAAATCAGGATTCAAATCTAAATTGAGAGCATCTGTTTGGTTGGTTTGCTGCACAATTTCCACAGAGCTAAAAGGATTTGGTCTTGCGTTTGTTTCATCTATCATTACTTCTTCATCATCGTCTTCTTCTCCGTCCTCTTCTTCAGGAGATTGTTCTTCTATTGGATTCAAAAAAGTAAGTACATCATAACTTTCAGATATAAACTAATTTGCAGCCGTATATTACCATCTTCAAAATTTTCGTCAGCGTATTGTCGAAATAATAATCCCATTCGCATACGTGATTCATCAGGGTAAGGTGGATAGGCTATCATCGAAGAAGGTATTGCGGGATTGTAATGTGGTGGAGCCGATGTATATTGACTTAGTCTATTAGCATAATCCAATATTTCTTCGGCACTTACTTGAGCTATTAATTAAGAAAGTTAGAGCCAAAACAATTGAACATGAAAAATCAAAATATTGTACTAATTATTATAGTTATACATTCTTCTGCCGTTCGAATGGCTCGCTTTGTTATGCGTGCTTCCTCCAAACATATGTCAAGTTGTTCTTTCCCCGTTTTCAGCGCCAATGCAAAATCCATTAATGCTTGATTCTCTATATCAATTTCATTTTCCATTTGTAAAAGTTTACGATGAACTTTTTGATGTTCTTCGACTAATTATTGTGTAATATAAATTTAACGAACATTAATTAAAGAAAAATAAAAATTATTCCCTTATATAATTCCTTACTTAAATCAAGTCCTTTCTGTAATTTTTTATCTAATGCTACAATCTTTTTCATTATTTCTATTGGTGTTTGACTTATTTGTTTTATTCCTTCCGAATACGCTGCAATCGCATTAAAAAATTGATCTATTAAACTCTCATATTCGGCCAAATAACCTTTAACTGGTGTGGTTATTTCGTTTGAGAATTCCTCTTGGAATGTAGCCGATGTTTGAGAAAAGCTGGACATTAGAAAGTTGTATTTGACTATTATCTTCAAACATAATTATTCAGTAGCGTTAGCGTTAACGGACACATTGTCTACATTGTTACACTGAAGTGACCAAACCCATTGGTATTATTTATATCACATGATAAACTGATTATCAAAAAAAAATTTCGGGATTTTTATTACTTAAATAAATGATGTCGACAAATTGTTAAGTGTTTTTGTTATTTATTGTTATTCGTTATCGAGTAATATAAATTAATTTTTAATTCCATTAATTCTAATAGTAAATGTACTTCCGGACGATGTGATTGAATATCGAACTAAAGAATACTGGGAAAAGCGTTATTCAAAGTTATTATTATTTTAAATTTATAAAATTGTTTGAATTTAAACTCGAATAAATAATTAATCTGTATCTCAATTTATCTATTGAAGAGAACCATCCGAGATTTCTTTTGATTGGTTTAAAACTTATAAAGAATTAAAGCCGTTATTCGATGTACATTTACCTAATAAAAATGTATCGATACTTATGTTAGGATGTGGTAACTCCAGTACGATGATTAGGAATTTGATGGAACTGCTCTTTATTATGCTTTATTTAATTTGTTTTCTAAATAGCATTGTCGGAAGACATGTATGATGATGGATATCATAATATTACAAACATTGATTTTTCAGAAACTGTAATTGAAAACATGCGAATTCGATGTAAGGACAGGACTGGAATGACATGTAAGCCTCTAATTGAAGAATATTTTTCTATACGAAATTATTAAGATTTACTATTTGTCAATTGTGTGAAACAGGGTTGATAATGGACATTCGGGAACTCAATTTTCTTGACAAGACATTTGACATTGTGATTGATAAAGGTGTGCAAAATCTTTCACAGGTTTTGAAAATCAAAAAACATTAAAATATTTAACTTTCTTGTACGCATATTAATATTACAGGAACGATGGATGCATTAATGTGTGATGAAGGCGACGTTTGGGATCCGAAACCCGAAGTTATTGAGATTGTAAAAAAAGAAGTTGACGAAGTAACTAGGTACTCTTATTTTATTAGTAACAATTTCATGATTATATTGGTAAATTTGAATTTATGTCCTTTATATAAGAGTATTAAAAGTCGGTGGTAAGGTACTGAATCATACCTCTTGCATGTTAAGAATATACGTCTTGGTATAATGTTTTCTGTGATTGTAGTTTATATATATAACATTTGGACAACCACATTTTCGTCGTCGATATTTAGAGAGACCATGTTGGGAAGTAAAAATAGAAACATTAGGTAAGCATAACATTTATAGCAAAATTTTTACCATATAACATTTATAGCTAACTAACTTTATACCGGAAAGGCGAAGCGTTTCATTATTTCTTTTACCACATGACACTGTTAAACTAAATAGTTATTTCTGGAGGGTCACTTATTATTAAATTGTAAGAATATATTAAATTTACTGTATTAATGAAAAACATCAATGTTTGGGAGCTATAATTATCTATCGTTAAACCTAATTTCTAAATTTTGAAATTTTTGACAATAAGGAAATTTCCAACACCAATTTCCTAATTTTTTTTGATATTGCCGCTCGTAAGTTATATCCAAATCCCCAAATCACATTCCATTATAGTTTGACGACTTCTTTTCAAAATATGATTCAATTCCTTTATTTTATATCATCGTATGGCTTTTGACGTCCTCAAAAGGTATATTAAAATGTCAAGCAGTAAATGATTAATAAATAGTTGATTTGTAGATAATATTTCATCTTTCTTTACCCACTATTTTATTATTACTATTATTTATTAATGGAAAATTAAAGATCGCTTAAAAGTCTGTCTTAGAAAATCTGGCGGCGACGCAGTCGCCGCACATCAAGTCATCAACAGAATCAAAAATGATCAGCCGTAAAATAAAATAAGAAAGAAAATAATATTTTGAATTTTCGAGAATAAATTTATGTATTAGGTAAAATTTCCTATTTGAGAATTAATAATTATTTATTGAATGACCTGATTTGAACTATAATAGATAGTAACTAATCACTAATATCTTGTATTTACAAAATGTTTCAAATTGGATAATTGAAATTGACATATTCAGAGTGCGCATTTTACAATTCAAATGTCGTGATAGTGCTTGCATTCTGATTGACAGAGATAAATATTGACGTAAGCTATTATAATATAAGTATATAAAAGTAGTGATAGTAGTGATAAAACTTAATTATAATAATAGAATGTCCAATTTTTAAAATCAAATATTCTCAATGATTGCATTTCCTTTCATGGCAACTCCTCCATGTTTATTCTCTGCCCATAATTCATAGGAAGATCCACTCAGGTCTGACTCGCTTCTCCTCCCGCATATTTTAAATTCTTCACCTACAAATAATGGACTAACAGCTCGATAAGAAAAAGATTTGATGTACGATATTTTATTCGGAAGATTGTCTCTCATTAAATCAAGAAGAAGCGTGAGCGTAAGGGGACCATGGACCAAACATCCTGAAATGAATAAAATAAAATTAACAAATAAATGTGAGCAGGTTTAACAGTCTCAATACATTAGTTCTCTACCAAGTTATATTGTAAAAAATTTACCAGGATATCTTTCAACTTGAGTTGTATAAGGATGATCATAGTGAATACGGTGACTATTGAATGTCAAAGCCGAAAATCGAAATAATAAAAGTGGGGTTGGAAATACAATTTGTTCAAAATCTGGAGTCTTGTTTACTAATAAATGAGCATAATGTTAGTATAAAAGTGAAATTTCGAGTAATTCTTTAAAAAAAAATATATATATTTTACATTTAACAATTTTTTGTTCTGGTTTCTTTTCCTCAAGTTTCATATATACTAAACATCTTGTATCTCTCATGCTCCATCCAAATTCATTGGTAATATTTCTATCTATCCATATAAATATATTCTCTCCTCTAGGACTTGATTTAACTTCAACTTCTCGACATTTTGTACTCATTGTGGCATGTTGCCCAACACATAGTGGATTATTTGCACTAAATGATAATTCTCCACCTGCCCACATTCTTCTTAAAGATTTTAGTGGTGGTTCGTGTCTAATTTCTGAACCGTCACTTCCTAAATCTTTTTCATAAATTCTGGGAGAAAAATATGCTAAATGATAATTTGGCGGGACTCGTGTTCCTTCGGGAGGAATTTGTGTTGCAGGGATATCATCCGTTATATAATTTCTTCTCAGGGTAATTGCAAAAAGTTGAAGAGGTGAAGCAGTAATAGTATCGGTAAAACTTTCAGTGTCTCTCGTCACTTTTTTTTTCCATTCATTAATAAGTTTCTTCGTATCAGATGTATCAGTGTTAGCATTACTTCCTTTACGTTCTAAAGTGTTAAAAAATGTTCTAATTTGTCGTGAGCCTGCTAGACATTGCGAAGTTCTTGAGCGAACTGCGTAGAGATTCATTTTGTCCGGTTGCACATGTGCATCGCTTTTTTGATCGAGTTTTTGATTCGTAGATCGGTTACTATTATGTTTTTGATGGACATTTTTTTTTAAGTAAATCTACCGATTATCTCTAGATTTTTGGTAGATATGACTTCGTCTTCCAAAGGAAAAAAACGAAAACTTACCGAAAAAATAAAATACGTAAGCTCTCTTATTATTTATAAAAAATTACTCTACGTATTTAACTCAATATCTTATTTGTCTAGATAGTCTGAACTCGAACAAGAACGCATAACAAAAATCAAAGAATTAGAACACACAATTTCAGTGAACAAATCTAATTATAACAACATAGTAACATTACTTGAATATACTAAGGTAATTCTCTTCTTTAAGTAGAAAGGCAAAATGAATTATTCTTTAAGTTTTCGATTGTTAATAGGACAAATCTCCAAAAGTCATTCATTCGGCCATATATGCATTATATCGGATTTTTTCGCCTCTGCTATCTAAAGGTGAATTACAAAAACCTAAAAATGAAAATCTAGAAAGAGATAAAAAAGGATTGATAAAGATTTGGCTCCGAGACAATTATGTTCAATATGTTAATACGCTATGTAATTTTCTTAGACATGAAGAGCCAGGATTACAGGTACTTATTTAATTTATTCATGATTATTTTTTTTTTTTTTACTTTATTATTGATAAATTACTTGTTATGATAAAAAGATTCCATCATTAAATATACTATTGAATCTTCTTAAAATCGAATCCGCATATCTTACATCAGCGTCTGGGACACACCAATTTTCAAATAATCATTTTTATCATATCGTCGAAGGACTTATTGATAATGAAAATTTCAGTGAACCGTTAAAAAATGAATTCGTTGAAAAGTATTGGAACACCTATGATGATTTGAGATTTTACTTTTTAAAAAATGCTGCGTAATTAATTATCAATGCTAGTTTTTTTGTTTTTTTTTTTAATTTCCAAATTTCTATATATTTATATATATATGATTTTCTATTATCTTTGTAGAAAAATAATTAATTTTTTATTGGACAGTGGAAAACCAAAAGACAAAGTCGGACCCGTTTCTAAGGTATTTTTTCGAGATAATATTGTAACTAATTTAGAACATTAATGTTTTAATTGAAATAATTTAATTAGAAAAAACGATTAGATGAAAAATCAGTTGATAAATTAAATAATTTAATGGAAAATACTTTTTCAATACTTGAACATTTACGAACTATGCCAACTGATGCATCGGAAATTGATGAGTTTTGGACAGGTCATCCTTCACCTGGTAATTATTATTCTAAAATTTTTTATGAAAATTTCTTAAGGCACTCGTTTAAACAATGCTATTGGTTTCAGAATCATCGAATCATCAAGAAAACGATGATTGTGAAGTTGACTCAGATGATATGTTGTTTGATGAATTATTCAACGAAGATTTTGAAGAGGAGCAGATAAAAGAGTCTCAAAAAGAAATTCCTCATAAGAAAACCAAAAAACCAATGTTGCTTCAATTATCTGCACATAAAAGAGTTTTTTCTGATTGTTGGTTAGCGTTAATGAAACTTCCAATGACACAGGAATCATACAAGAAAATCCTTTTAATTATGCATAAGAAGATAATTCCTCATATGCCACAGCCTACTTTATTGATGGATTACTTGACTGAATCATATAATGCTGGTACTGTTATGATAAATATATAATAACATTGTTGCGATAAAGAATATTCTTCTTAGTACTATCAATACTTAACTATATTTTTTGTCTTTTTAGGTGGGGTCATTAGCATTTTAGCACTCAATGGTTTATTCACTCTTATTAATGAATATAACCTGTAAGCATTACTTTTTTTAAAGTATCTCGAAACTTTACCTAATAGTAATTTATTTTTCGTTTATAGGGATTATCCGGATTTTTATAAGAAATTATATTCTTTGTTTGATCGTAATTTGATGCATGTAAAATATCGGTCTAGGTTTTTCCGCCTGGTCGACCTCTTTCTTGCTTCTACGTATGTATTAATTATATCAAAGATAATACCTATCTTAGATGTCGCAAAATAAGAATAATATATATATATATTTTTAGATATCTTCCTGCTCAATTAGTTGCAGCATTTATAAAAAGAATGTCCCGACTTTCATTAACAGCTCCGCCACATGGTATAGTAATGATAATACCTATGATTTACAATTTGATTAGGCGGCATCCAAGTTGTACTGTTTTAATACATAAACCGAGCGAGCATATTAACGAATTGGGAAAAAATCGTAAGTATTTTGTTAACAGGATAGTCAATATTTACATTTTATAATTAATATGAATATTTATTTTAGGCTCAGAAATTAATGTTTTGGAAGATCCTTACAATTTTGACGAACCAGATCCCATGAAAAGCAACGCATTGGAAAGTTCTCTATGGGAGATGAAGGTAATAATATTTAATATTAATTTTGAAATTTAATATTTAATTATAAAGTTATCTAACTTATTGGGGTAACCAATATTATTTAGACCTTGCAAGATCATTATTTTCCTAATGTCGCGACCTTAGCAAAGATCTTTCAAGCAAAATTTACCAAACCTTCATATAACTTGGAAGATTTTTTTGATCATACGTACTTTACATTAATTGAATCGGAGTTAAATCGTAAATCTAAAAATAATAAGATACCTGCACTATCATATGAAAGGCCAAAATATATATTTCCAACTGAAGAAAGTATAGAATTGGTTTGTAATTCAGAAAAATTAGATGACAATGAAAGAGAATTAGTATATGAAAATATGAAGAAAGGATGGGAAGTATGGCAGTTTTGAAGTATTTTAATTAAATATATATTCTTTATCAAGAAATATTATTATTTATAGTCTTATAACTCATGTAAACAAAAAACAATGGTAACCATTTTTCATTAATAACTGAAAAGTCGAGATGTTAATTTTTTCTTTCAATTAAAACAATAGTAGACTGCAGGACACCATCCAGTCTCGGTCCTTGTTTTATTACTTAATCATACATCATAGTCTTTCATTCTTGCATATACAATGAAATTCGATAAACTTCGTTATATCAAGATTTTACTTATGATCCAAGTTTATCGATTTTACTCTGCATTTAATTCATTCCGTATTTAGTTCTTCAATCCACATGTCTCAATTGTCTCATTAATTGCATTGCCTAATTGTTGCGATCGTTTGTTCCTACTTCAACCTTTTTATGCATGATCTTATAAAGTGAAGAATTGATGATAAAATTCATTTTTTCATTATTATCATGATCCTATGGATCATCTCTATCAACTTGTAGCCATCATAAGAGATCGGCAAAATTTGCCCATAAATAATTTAATGAAATATTATTAATTAACATTGATTTAATCACGATTACAAGATTCGAGTATTATTTTACTTTTTTTTTTAATAATTCAGCAAGATTCTCTCCTTGTCCCCAAAGACTACAAAATAAGGTGTGTTCAAAACGCATAAAATTTCTTTGCATTCCACTATCATTCGCTTTAGCAATTATTGCTTTCATCCCGCGTACCTTTTTTAAATAAGTTTATTTAATTTTCATAAATCTTTAATAAAGTAGAAAAAAATTGATTATTTACCGCTTTCACAGAATTCCTTCTTCTTTCTGCATCCAATTCTCCTTCCTTAGGGGAGAAATATATATATGGATCGAGAAATTCTTTTGATCTGTTTATTGTCTCGCCTTTTTTTGCAATTATATCGATATAACCTATATCATATGCTTGTTGTCCAGTTAATAATTCACTTGCACCCAAGACTCTTAGAGCATTTGTTTTTCCAATTATATTAATTAACCTTCCACCGCCACCCCATCCAGGTGTAGTAGCCATCTTCACATGTACAAATCGGATTTTAGCAGTAGCTAATGAAGATATCAACATGTTCTTTCAAAAGAATAAAATACCAATGTATCAAATGTATAATTAAATGATCAAAATCTATCTAACCTGACATACAACGATGATCACACGCTGTCGTCAATTCTGCGCCTCCACCTAATGCATAACCTTCGATCGCGGCGATTGAAATTAAAGGAAGACGACTAAAACGTAATAGCGCATCTTGCATAAGCGAACTCATTTTTTTACCATTTTCTGGAGTCACGATATGATTTTTTGCCACACCTAAGTCTTTTTTTTTTTTTTTTTTTTTTTTTTTGAGAAATTCATAGTTAAACTGAATTGATTAATTATTATTAAGGTTCTCAATAATTGGGAAGACTTACCTAAACCAGAACAAAAAGTATTTCCGTTTCCTGATAATATTAATGCTACTAAATCATTTTCATCCTTCGAATTAGTTTTGTCTTGTGTGATATTTTCCAATTTATCCACTATATCGGCTAATTCAGCCATCATTTTGCCGCTTAAAGCATTATGTCGTTCAGAATTGTGAAGTGTTATCAAGCCAATTCCTGGTGAAAAAGAGGAATTAAACTCCACTGAACCATGACTATTAAATATATCAGCATTAATTAGAATAAATTCGAAAAAAAAAACATTAGAATGATAAAATTGTGAAAGTACCCAATTTGCCTTAGTTCTTCACGAATAATTTTAAGGTCTTCTTGCACTGGAAAAAACCTAAACCGTTCAGAGAAAAAAGAAGAAAAAACTCGTTTAAATAGATAGGATGACATTATATATTAAAATTAAGGGTAGGGTTTACCCAATATTATTATTTAAGTAGTAAAAAATTTTTATAATTATGCTTTTATCAGGTACCCGTAAATTTTTTTTTGGTTTGAAATAAAAATTTCTTTCTATTAAATTAAAAAAAATTCGATTTTGACCAGAATTAAGCTTATGCTTACGGATATCAATCGTCAAACGACCCGCGAGTAACCCCTGCGAGTAACGAGCAACCCAAGTAATCTGCGTTTATCGGTTTATATGATACGTACGCAGCGCCATTAGATAAGAACCAATAATATCCTTTCATGTGACTTATGAGGGTTAATTTCTCCATTCACCATTTTTTTATTATATTTTTCCTATTCAATCGTGAAAGCAGCGATGATTAGTCATCTACAAATAAAGAAAAGAAATGTTCACTAGGATCATGATTTCTTTGATAGATCACCAAGAAAGACCTTTAGACAGAGCCAAGTTCTAGGCAAATCTCCTTTTGATATATTCATCTATGAAATCAGTTTGCTCAAAAATTTATAAATACTTTCTCGAGAACCTAGGTGGACTTTCTCTTAATACTAATGGGCAAAACCATCATACTATTTTTTGAAATTCAGTTTTGCCGAGCCTGTTTAAATTTTAGAGATCTTGTTCTGAATTACTTATTAACTTTATCTATGGCTTTCTTCTTGATTAAAGATAGACGGAGATAAGGATTTAACATCCAGTGTTTGTTTGTGTCTCCATTCTAAAGTATCCAATGTAAAAGAATGCAAATAAAAAATTTGATTCATGTAAAAAATGCAAAAATGCAAAAAATTTATTTCATAAAATTGTAAGAAATTTTCATTGAAAGCACTTTACAACAATCACAAAATTTTTACATCAATACCTAAATAGGTAAAAATATATAAATAAATGCTATCTTTGATAAATTTGGAAAAATTCTTTCTTTTCTTGCCAATATTAATTTAAATTTCAATTTCAGACAAATAAGATTGAGAGTTTGATATTCTTACTCTTTTTTTTTTTTTGCTTTTCTCTTTGACCATAGGCTGAAAGATGTTCTGCATAACTTAGAGATGATTCATTTAACAACCGTAAGGGGTCTAATCTTTTCAATTTGCTCAGAAGTTGACTATGGTAATGGGTTTTAAAAACTTTTTAGTCGTAATCTTCTACTAACCTTCTCCAATATATTTTAGATATTACTTTTAAATGATAAAGTATATTAGAAATCGTTTTATGTAGACGAATAAAAATGTAAATTTATTGTTTTAGATCGTCTACATATATTATTCTTGTTTAATAATAATTGATCAATGAAAATAATATTTTTAAAAAGAAACAAAGTGAATACAGTAAAAAAATAATTATAAATAAGTATAAATAAATAAATAAATATATATATATATATTGGTGTTTAGAACTTCCTTGGTCTAATCTTAGCCGCTAATTCATGACAAGAGTTAATAAAACCAGGATCATATTTAAGTGGTGCGTCAATATCCACCAAATCAATATCATATTTTCTATAAATTAATGTTATTAAACATTTTAATTCTATCATTGCCAATTTTCTTCCAGGACACATTCTAATTCCACCTCCAAACATAGAATAAGTATTTTTCATTTTTTTCTTTTCAGGTAAATATTTATCTTTATCACTTTCTTCAACTTTATAAAATCTGTCAGGATCGAATTTTTCAGGATCGGTCCAATAATCTTTATTTTTCATTATTGAACCAAAATACATATGAAATACAGATCCTTTTGGCCATTCGTATCCTCCAACGTTATCACTTTCAGCACTTACACGACCGATCATAAAAGCTACAGGAGAATGACGATTTACTTCTTTGATAACTGCATCGCAATATTGTAATTCTTCAAGTTCTTTAAATGTTACAGGTTTTGTTAAGTCATTTCCAAAAACTTCATCGAATTCTTGCCGTAATCGTTTTTTTACTTCAGGATAATGTGCAAGATAATATGCAGCAAAGCATAACATACTCGCCGACTATAATTTAAGAAAAGAATGAATTTATATAGGAATTTTTTTTTTTTTTTAAAAAAAAAATAAAATAAAATAAAAAAAAAAAAAAAAAATATTTTACTTACAGTGTCAGTTCCTGCGATAATGGCCTCAAATATATTACCAAAAATCTCTTTATCGGTCATTGGTCTCGACATATCAACATCTTCACTGTGTTTAATAATATTTATATCACGTGGAGTATTTGCGGTTATATGTGACGTTAATAGATCATGACGAAGCGGTTGATCTGATGGTGTATTCTCAATTTCAGTTCTTCTTTCTTTAACAATGTTAGTTATATTATTAAAAAGATTTTCTTTATTTTTTAATAAACCTTTTATTTTTTCGCGAAAGAATGGAACATTATCACGTACAAACTTATTCAAAACAAAAAAATAACCAACACCACTCATATAAGTTTCGATTGATTGAACGAATTCTTCAGAATATTTCATTTTTTCACGTTCAGTTTCACTTAAAGATTTAGTACTTTCAGGAAAAAGAACAGTATAATAATAAGCGGCAACAGAATTATTTTTTACACCAGTTGCAATTTTAAAAATAATTTCATTTGTAAATCTATGCATCCATTTTGGAAGATCTAATTCTTGATTTTTTCCAATTTTATTCCAATAAGATTCCATTTCATTCCATAATTCATTTGTCCATTCGATAGCTTGATGATTAAAACTTGGTGTTAACATAGCCTGAGTAAAAAATTGACGATTAAATTTCCAAGATTTGGGATCATTATTATGACCTACTCCTACTGCACTAACACCATATTCAACAAGTCCTTCTGTGTTATTAAATCTAATAGGATATTTGGTTTTTGTTGAAGTTGTATTCATATTTTCAATTAAATCTGGTCTACATAATACGACTATACGTTGACCTGCATAATTTACTTCAAATATGTCTCCATATTTTTTATGCAATGATTGGTACCATTCGGATAAACTACATCCAATTTTTTGATGAGTGTTACCAATAATTGGAAGTGGAATAGGACCTGGTATAGGATTTATACGAGTGAAATAACGATAATAAAATCGAGTTACATAGCCGATTATTAAAATTATTAAGAGAGAGGGTATATCAGATAATCCGAACGATGAAATACTACTAATTGTCATTGTTAATTTTTTTTTTTTTCTTTTTTTTTTAGAGGTACGCTCTTTATATAGTTTAAAATACCCCGCTGAATTTTTTTTCGTGAATTGTTGTGCAACGATTATTTAATTTGTTACTAAAAAAAATTTCATTTCTCGATTTAATTTGTCGATTCATGTATTGGATATCCGTTAATATTTATTATTCAACTTTACATGAGTTATTTTATTTATTACATAAATGTAATAGTAATAATTTAAATGAAAGTTTAAACGTATGATGATCAAAAATCAGGATTAACGCTTTATATATTTCGTGATATTTTTTTTTGAACCAGTGACCTAAAAACATTTTATTTTTAGCTCATTAGATTCATATTGAATAAGGCTTACGGTATTTTTCTTTTAATTTTTTAAAAGTTTTATTATGTAAACCATAAAGTTTATGCGATATATAAAGTTTATGCGATATATGGTTTCATATTTTTCGGAAATTGTATAATTGCGCATTGAACATCATTTGATTCTTCAATCTGTTAGTATGATTTTATTATGGATACTGATGAACTGACTATTCTTAATATATGATTTTCAATTTTGTTTTGAATATGAAATTATATTTGTATAAGGAGTCGATAATTTTGTAAAATACTATAATACCTTCTTAATAAAAGTAATGAAAATATACAAAGATGAATGAAAAGATATTTCTTTTAAATATTATTACCGTTATTACCGTTAGGTAACAACTGGTATATTTATGAGAAATCCATTATTGATCCAACATTGAGTATTAGTAACATTAATTTCTATTGGTCGCCTCATTATTCCTAATGATTGAAACAATAACTCGGTTATTGGAATATTGGATGGGGAATATAAGACCGATATATTTACTCCAATAATTATTTATTGCATACATGTCTCGTAGGATCAAAGTAGCTATTGTTACAAATCAAAATAATCAAAATAGAACTTATTATAGAAAAAATCATAATAAATATATTCAGCTTTTAAAATTTTATTTTTATTATGTTATACATAAAGTTTTTTCACTTTAAAAGTACTAGATTACCATGTGTATATAATGGGTTAATATACAAAGAAAAATCTATCTCTTAATTTTTTTTTTTTTTTGCAAATACAATTAGGGATGAAGCCGTTTAAGAGGTAACGGTGTATTGGACAATATAGTATATGCTACAAATAATAAACTGAACCAGTTTTATAACCTAAACACTTAAAAGAAGAAAATTCCCATTAAAAAATTACAACATGGTACATAACTGTAACTGCAAAAAGTGTTTATTGGGTCATTACATCTTTTATTAAGATAATTGTGTGCAATTTATGTATTTATATTTCTAAAAAAAAAAAAGCTGAACTCATAGGACTGTGAACCGGAAAATATCATTTTATTATTCAGTTTTCAACTTTTAACTTTCATTATGCTTCATCACTTTCTTCATCTTCACTTTCTTCATCTTAATTACTTTCTTCTTCTTCCAATTTGCAGGATTCAATTTTACAGAAACCAAATTCTCTTCTATAACTAATTTCCTCTGGATTTTCCCCAAAGTGAATCTCCATTGGGTATTCTTCAAAGTATTTGTCATCAGCTTCTTGGATGATTGCTGAGCTTTTATATAAATCCCGTGCTTCTCTTTTCATTGCTTTTTGAGCGAGTTTCTTAGAGGTGAAGCAGCGACTGTCAATATCTTGTTCATCATACTTGTACCTAGAAAAAAATATCGTTAAGACCCAAACTTCGGTGTCCTTAGCTGCAAGTCAGAAAAATAATATTTAGAATCACTTATTTAAGTAAATATAAAGTCAGTCTAACTACCTTTAACGTGTGAAGTTCCTGTTGTCGACATTTGTATTTTCCTTTATTACTTAGTTAATAAAATATGCAGGAGAAAGAAATAATTATGCTAAAGTATCTGATCACAGTATCAATCAATCTTTTATAAGTATCGTCGCGAGCTTAATTATACTTTTTTCAGTTACGCGTTTTTTGTTAAACAATTTATTGCACGTGATAAATCTTCATTGATTAATCTACAATAAATTCGGTTATTGTAAATAAAACAAGCTTTTTGGTATGAGGATTGAAACTGGTTATTTTGGTCATCCGATCAATACAATACGAATTAGACAGGGATTATATGTGTAGTTCAAGAATTTACATCCGTGGATTGATGGATATGAATATGATTGACCGAATTAAATTTATAATCCGGATGAGTGGATCATATAATTCGCATACGTATTTTTTTTTGTTTTGAGCGGATAATGGATCCAATTTTTTTGAACGAATGCAATTGTATATTCCGAATTTGACTCTAGCTCTAAGTACAACCAAATTTGTCGGGAGACCGATTATGAGAATGGCGCAGCAATTTTACAATTTCGAACCATGTATATTAATATATTAGCAGACCTTTATTGAATTTATGGGTATGATACTGAGGAGAAAAAAGACTGACAAGTTTCAAAATGATATTTAATACTATAATTAATGGTTCTTTATCTTATATTGTTAATAATCCTTTTCTGGTAGGCTAATAATTATTGAATTAAATAGATAGCAAGGAACAGGCTATTTAAGTATTAGTCTGCTCTTAATATAATGATTTGAATCAAAAAAAAAAAGATTAATCATTTATTATTATTAATAAAATATAAGAAAAAACTAATAAATATTATCTAAAACCTATTATAAAATGTATTAAAAAACAAATCTAAATAAATTAATTTATAAAATAAATCTATATAAATTAGCTAAAATTTATTTGGTTTCTTAAAACATAAGAATTGTAAACTTGTATTTTTTCTACCATCAACCAAAAGTTGTTTCACGCTGCTCAATTCAGAATCTAATCGATCAGCTCCCGATGAAGTATCATATAACTGCTCAATTGTAGTATAAATAAGTTGTAATGTTTCTTGTGCGTGTGGTGTAACAAATTGTGATAATGTTTGATTCATAAATTCAATTTCAAGTGTTGCCTATATAAAGAATGTAAAAAGTTAGCTAAAATTAATATTACCTTTTCTCTTATATTAATTATCTTACCTGACACATTCCGCCTAAACTAAATTTTTCTACTTTTTGAAAAGCTTCAAGACAATCATTTGCCATAGATTCCAATAATGCTGTTAATGCACGATTAATTAAAGGTTTGACAATATCACTAATTTGTGCGTGAACAATTACAAGCGATAATAAAGCTTCGTACACAAAAGAATGTACTTCTATAAAAGTAATATATATATTAATAAAAAAATATTCTTAAAATAATAAATATAAATATATATATTTTTTACCTCCAGGTTTGGATATGTTTGCCCAATCAATTTCACTTGATAAAATTCCATTTGTAATGATTTCACGAACAATTTCAGTTTTACGTTTTATATAATCTTCAAATAAAATACCATCAAGTTGGTCAACAACAGTATTAAGTGCCTATTAATGTTTAATGAATTAATTTTTATATATATTTGATGTATGAAGTTTTTATAGATAAAAGATGCTTACTTGAGTATCTTCAGCCATGCTACATTTATAAGCATTTTCAAATTGATTTACAATTCTTGGTATCATTAATTGCTTGAGATTAGAAAGATTGCTTATAGTAAGCAATATTCTTGAATCCTATCGTTATAAAAACATATTAACCAAATGTTCAAAATATGACGATAAATTTCAAAAGATGGTCCATAAATACCATCTGGGATGGATCAATCCTTGATTTGTGAATAATATCTGTAGGTTCTCTTTCAATAACAGGTTCAAGCGGTGTATATTCTGTAAAAACAAGATGGACCAAACCTTCCAAATAAGCGTATAAAGAATTTAAGAAAGTTTCTTTAATCTTTATCAAATAATTTTCAGGTATTTTCACTGATTTCTTAATAAGAAAATCGAAGTGTTAAAAAGATAGAAATTAGATAAATTGGGTTAAATTTTTTTTAAATGAGCTTACATCGTTGTCCTTGTCTGATGATAAATAATTTTGACTTGCGATTTTATAAGCACTACGAGAATTATACTTGTGAAATATATGAAAATTGCGCAAGAAGTTGGTGATTTCACGGTTATCCTGATCAAGAGTCCAATCCTCAAGCAAATGGAAATTCTTCGCATCTAATAAATAAATTATGATGAATATTTATAAGAGTAATAATATTAAAGAATTGTAATAAATTTACCTGCATTCCATGCTTCACATATTACTTCTAAGAAACGCCATCTGGTTTGATCCATTAATTGAGATAATGTACCAGAAGCTTCAGATGCCATATTTATAGAATTAATATCATTTACGCATTCATTCATTTCGTTAAGAATTCTTGTTAAAAAGTAACAAGTAGTTACTGAATCAGATTGAAGTGGAACAAATGATGGTTTTTCGTATTTAATAGTCGGTGTATCAGGTATTTCATTAGGCACCGGAGAAAGAGTAAATAGCTCTGATAGAAATGACGCGTAAAGTTCTATAACTCCACTTGCCATTTTTTCGCATTGATCTACTTTTCGTAGATCCATTCCTTGACGCCTACGCTTATTGGTACTCAACACTGCAGGACTCTACAATAAAATAAACAAATTTAATACTGATCAAAGGATTTTCCAATATATTACAATAAAAACCTCACCTTTTGGAATTTTCCATCCATAAAAGACTTACTTAATTTCCAAAAATCTGGTAAACATCTTAAAAGTAAATCAGATAAGGATTTCACAATTTCTAATATAGCCTTCCACATTTGCACATCCCTCTCTTTCCCAGCTTAATTAATTTATTTGAAAATAAAAAATTTATAAATACATTGTAAATAAGATATAAAGAAGTAAAAGTTGCACTTTCTTAGTTATACTCACCTATTAAAGAATCGAAATCCCTTATATTGACATTTCTAATGGAATTTCTGAGTCGAATTGCCAAATCCTTATCATTATTAGAATTTTTTGTTGGAAGTGTTTCCTTCAAATCTAAAGTATAATTTAAAATACTATTATAATCATTCTATTTAATGACAAAAATTTTCTTTCCTTTTTTTTTTTTTTTGAATGACAAACCTTCGATTTTACTCAGCTGTTCTTTATATGACTCTTTGAGAAGATCAATAATAAATTTATATTGGCTATCAAGGTAATGCCACACTGGGTCTTCTGTTGCTTCAAGTTCAAGCAGCATACTGAAAGATTAAAAAGAAATAATATTAGACCATGTTATTATATAAATAACCAAATAATATTCTTACTTTATAGTCATTTCTTGTTCTTCCATTGACCTCCAAGGTTCAGTTAATTGCTTAAATAACTGGTCTTTCATCTCTTCCATGAGTTTATCAACTTCTAACCAAACTTTTTCAAAAACTCTCTTATATTGAACAGTAAGTGCAGTATCATCATTTTCTTTTTCTGAAGAATAACTGCCTGTTCCATTGGTGTCTGTTCCTTCTATTCCCATAGTAGAATCAAACACAACCTTTCCTTTCTTATAATCCCTAACAGCCACATCGTATTTTTGCTATATTAAATAACTGTTAATATTGATCAAAGTATAGTTAACCTATTTCTTGTTAAAATACCTGTTTAATAGAATCCATAAGATTACTAGGTAGATTGAAGAAATATTTATATTTTTCTAACACACTTAAAGTGCTGCGAATTTTTTCAGCTTTGTTCCTATTGGTTAGAACCGGTCCAAACAATTGTTCAGCTCTTTCATTAGCCTCTTAATCAAATAGGTAAAACATAATAAAATTAATATTACAAGCTACAAAAAAAAAAAAAATCAAATGTAATTGAAAGGTACACACCAGTTAGAGCTTTATTCAACCTAATAACACCATAATCATTTTCAACATTCAAACTTTGTGATTTCATTTCACCATAGACAGTATCAATGGTATTTTTAGCACTCACGAATCTATCAAAATTATCTTGAACCAAACTACGAAGAGCTTCAGATTTTTGATCCAAAGTATATTTTAAAAATTCGGCTCCTCTCAATAAATCCTCATAAGGAGTATCATTGTGAACTTTATATAAAAAAAACTTTGGATTGAAAGATTTTGTACCAACGAGAATTTGCGATTCTAAAAAAATTTATTCATTCAAGAATAATAAGCGAATCAAATCCATGGATTTTTCTTTTAAAAAAATTTCCCATCGAATAAATTATAAATATAATTACTCTCTTTATCATAATCGTCTAAATCAGTTTTACCAGGTATATCTTGGCTGGAAAATCAAAGAAATATGAATAAATGAAATTACAAAATCATTAATCAACAAATTATTCAAAGATCACCTTAAAACACTTTTCTTTAAACCAAGGGGGTCGTTATCATCACCTAATTCATCACCAGTAATACCATTGCTAAAATCATTCAACGAATATCTTGCAGACTTTCGGTTATCTGGCTCCTCTTCCCAATATTCAGGATTAAGATCATCAAGCCCATAGTGTTTAAGAACTTTTTTATCATTTTCAAAATAATATTTTATTTTACACAGTTAATAAAATGGAAATGGTTAATATTTTAATATTATTCTTTCTAAAATTGGACAGCCAATATAATTTCTTTTTTTTTTTTTTAAAAAAAAAAAAAAAAAAAGGAAAATTAATAAGTTAGAAAAATAGAAACCTGCTGCTTCTTCAGTGAATTGAGTATCGTATATAGATAATCTATACATAAAGGTAGATTTACAACTAACAACAAAATTCGATTAACTTTCGAATTAAATCTAGTTCAAAAATTTGTAACTGGATATCGTACGTAGTACATGTGTAAGTCGTGTAACTGTGTAAGCACATTTATCAAAGTCGAATTGAACTTTTTTTTGACACTTTTTTATTTTCCATTTTATAATTCTCGAAAGGATCAAAATAATAGGTGATATTTTTATTAAGAAAATAGTTATGTAATTATATATTTTTTTTAAAAGAATTAAAGATATAATAAATAGAATGCTTGCTTTTTGTATTACCATTATCTTAAAAATCTACAAATTATATCAAAATATTACGATTAAATATTTATTATATAAACTCCAAATCTTTATACTTTCTCAAGCATTCTCATTGTTAGCTCATATACCGTAAACGTTGAACCTGCTGCCGGTATACTACGGAATGAAATATAAATAAAAATATTAACCAAAATCGTCAAATTTTGGGGAAAGTTGAAATTAAATTAAATTATTGCATACCTTCTCAAGACTTATTAAACCGGTTTTGTTTTTGTTTTAAAAAAAAAAAAAAAAAAAAAAATTCATAAATATTGTCTAGAAAGAAAAAATGATTAATAAATTATATTATACTCACTTGTGGGAGTAATTCCTCGTGTGAATGCTCTCGCACCCTCATTCTTATATATTGAACTTATAGTTGTGAATACATAGAAAATTCCTTTGGGTGGGTTTTTCTGATTTTGGACCTACAAATTAAATTGATTGTTAATAAATAATATACCATATCATCTATAAATCAAAAATTTATATATATATCTCACTTTAGATTTAACAACGTCGAAAGGGTAGCAGCATAGCCAATAGGCACAACCTCCCAAAGAGCCAGCAAGCATCAATTTAGTTGGAGATAAACTATCAGGACTACTTCCTTCTGAAGTTAATTTCCTTTTGGCAAATTCAAATCCAGAATAAAATCCAGCATATGCAGGTATTTCACGTGCAACAGTTGCCCAAAATCCACGAAATAAACCGTTACGAATACCAAATTCTTTTATCAATTGTTTTGAACAATCAATAGGTCCTTTATAAATGAGTCCGCTGTTTCCAGCCGACCTTCCATACTGCGCCTGCATTTTAATCTTGAGCAATTCGACAGGTGACGCAAGCACACTGTTGATTGCTCCTATTTTGGATTAGCGCATATAAATTATGGCCATGTTGAACAGTAAAAATTTCATACCTGCGCCAGCACCGGCGATTGCTATCTTATAAAGAGCCAATTGCTCACCAGGAAACGTGGCCTGGATAGCTTTTAACCGCGAATATGCTGCGAATAACAAAGCATTTACAGCGCCTATGCCGACCAGCGGACTAGCCATTCCTAATAAATAAAATATGAATTTAATTTTTACATATAAGAATAAACATTCCTATCAATGCGCGTAACTTTATTGATTTGACAACCTTTATATAGAGCGAAAAAGCCTTCATTTTTTATGGTTTGTATGAAACAATCCATGGGTCCTTTGAATCTTGATTCTACTTGAAGTCGAACCTATATATCGAAACATTATTTTATAAATTCTAGCAGAAAAATATATGAAGTTTCTTATTACAATTATACCTTGATTGTGTCCAGAGGCTGCCCAACAAAAACTTGTGACTATATTTTCAATTCAAATGCGAATAAATTAATTTGAACGTGTCTTTCATATACTTATGTAAATTGTGTAAATTGCTTACCATTCCGGCAAAACTATAATAATTTATCGAATTCAATTTTATTAAAAAAAAAATAACTACTAATGTATGAGATAAGGAATCTAGTTAAAAGCATTATACCTACTTGCCGGCAACAAAGTCTTCCCAACCACCTTTCTTTGGTGGAGCAGGTGGAACGGGTAGAGTTTCAGTCATTGTTTAAGTGTCTTCGAATTTCAAATAACAAATTAACACTCAATTTATAGAAAACTTTTAACAAAATTTCGCACGTGAACGACACGATATTAATTCCTATTTGAGGCAAAGTAATGATTGATCTTGATAGAGTTAATGTGGTGAAACATTGTAATTTATAACGAAGCGGAATCTCATTATTAATCCAAAAATGATCTTTCTTTACCATATTCCTGTATTCATAATTAATGAAATTATCGCCTGATGGAGCAAAATTTGCAGCCAATCAGTAGCCAATCACCATTATAAACGTTGATTGTTGATTATCACAAAAAAAAATTTTTTCCTTGATCTAAAATTCGTATATCATTAAAATGCCTACCGAAAAACCATTTCATCATAGAGCTGGTTCGCTAAAACAATCCAATAAGCCATTTAAGTCAAAACATGCAACCAAAGGAGCCATTAAAGATAAAGAAAAAGGTTAACGAAAATATTTTTTCTCTGCTTTTCAATAGTAAAACATTCGAAATTTGACCTTAGTACTATATCAAACTCTAGGTAAAGTTAACAGAAAACCTATAAAGCATTCGAGCGCAAATCTACGCTCAATTACAAGGGTTGATAGACGTAATGCGGCAAAGTTGGAACAACAAAAGAAGAGAGAAGAAGTATTAAAAGCGAATAGGTTTTTCGAAGGAAGACATGGAACTCCTAAAATTGTGGTATGAATAAATTTTTAAAGTGATATATTTATTAATCATTATTTTTCGATTTGATTCAATTATGTAAAAATAAATTATATTGTTAAAGATAATTAATTTTTTTCTTTATAGGCCGTGGTTCCATTATGCACTGACGTAAATTCTTACAGTGCTGTAAAGTCTATTTATAGCAGTATTGGTTTACAAGATCCACCAATTTTAAAAGGCGTTGCTCACATAAAGTATGATATAGTATTGTAAAGTGTTCAAGTTTACCTTTATTAAAAAAAAATATATCTAATAGTCTGTTTAATTATAGTGCTGAAAGGTTTAAGCAAAAAATTCAATTCATTCTTCTTGAAAGGAATTTTGTTGATATTTTAGATGCTTGTAAAATTGCAGATTATATATTATTTGTCATATCAGCTGAAGTTGAAGTTGATCATTTTGGTGAATTATGTTTAAAAGCTATACAATCTCAAGGATTACCTACTGTTATAACCACTTCAATGGTTGGTTCAACATTTTTTTGTGTCTAAATATATGAATATTTCTAATTAACTGATTTGTATACAAATTCTTAAATTAACTAGCACATGGAAAACATTCCACAAAAGAAGCGTAATGATGTCAAGAAATCATTACTTAGTTTTATGAGATATTTCTTTCCTGATGAGGAAAAAATTCATTCAGCCGATCAAATTCAAGTAAATTCGTTTTAACCAATACAATATAATTCTCTAAAATTTAAATCTTTAAACAAATAAAATTTTAATATTATTACAGGACGCACTTAATGTATTAAGAACAATTTGTACTCAACGTCCTAAACCAATTTTGTGGAGGGACATTCGTCCGTATATGTTAGCTGAAGAATTAGTATATGAGGCAAATGATGAAGTAAATACTTTAATTATCTATTTCACATATTTTTGGATCAAAGATAAGAGAATATGTTATTTTTATTTTGAATAGAATTTTGGAACTCTTAAAGTTACAGGATATTCTAGAGGTGTGCCATTTTCCGCAAATCGGTCGGTACATTTGCAAAATTTTGGAGATTTTCAACTGAGTCAGGTTCGAAGCTTAATCATCTAGTATTGCGTCTTAATACACCATTTAATTTTTAACATGTAAAATGTTTTATTAGATCACAGCTTCTAGGAAAGGCGATGATGATAAAGATTTGGTAATAATATTTACTTTCATATTATTAATGCATTATTTATAATTTAAAACTTAGTCGTTAAAATAGTATTATTTTATAGGAAGATCAAGTTTTACACGTAGTTGATCCTGAACTACAGGTTCGTTAACAATTTAATATGTTTAATCATTTCACGAAAATTTTTTTTAATTATACTACTTGTAATTTGATGTAGGATACACTTATATCGGAGAACGAGCCAAATTTTATGGAAAATGAGCAAACATGGCCAACTGAAGAAGAAATGGCAGGAATTGAAGGTAAAACAAGTCTTATATTTTCGATAATATTCTAATATTTAAATAATTAATTACAAGTTTTGAATAAACGCGATCAGATAATATGCCAGAAACAACACCAAAAAAGATTATGAAACGTGTACCGAAAGGAACATCATCTTATCAGGCAGCATGGATCGTAGATTCTGGATCCGATGACGGTGAAGATTATACTGATGAAGATGGTGATATTAATATGACTTATGAAAATGACACGGGGAAACTATTAGCTGAAGAAGAAGCTGGAAATGAGGATGAAGAAGAATATGAAGAAATTGAAGTTGAGACAAGAACGTCTACTTTAAATGATCCTAAGTTGGATCCAGAAGAAGAAGCTGAACAGTAAATATTAGTTTAAATTTTAAATATATGTCTGATGTTTTTCTTACATTTCAAACCAATTTTCTAATAGATTAAAAGATTATTTGGCCAATCGTGAGAAACAAAATCGGGATGATCTTGAGTTTCCTGACGAAGTAGATACACCTTTAGATATTGCGGCTCGTACTCGATTTCAAAGATATCGAGGCTTGCAAAGCTTTCGTACTTCGCCATGGGATCCAATGGAGAATTTACCAATTGATTATGCGCGTATTTTCCAGTTTGAGAACTATCAAAAGACAAAACATAGAGTTATTAATGATGCTGCCGTGGGTGGATGTGGGATTAGAGTTAGTATAGGCAAATTCAAAAACTAATTTATTATAGGTTAATTTAGTAATCGATTATCTATATTAAATAGGGAGCACGCATTACGTTACATATAATTAATGTTCCAAAGGAAGTGGCAGGTAAACTTTTGCGAGAATAATTTTTTAAGAAAGGAATAAGAAGAATAATATTTTTTTTTTTTTTTTTTTTTTAGATTCTTATGATCCATCTCGACCATTCACTGTATTCGGATTATTGGAAAATGAGCACAAAACTTCAGTAATGAATTTTGTTGTCACAAGAAATAGTGACTATAATGAACCAATTAGATCAAAAGTAATTTATAAATTTTACCATTATATGTTTAAGTGAAACATTTAAATCTAACATGTTCTAAAGTTCTAAACATGTATATTAATTTTAGGATCCGCTTCTATTATGTTATGGATTTCGTAGATATTTAGCAAGTCCAATATATTCACAAAATACACAAGGGAAGGGAACAAATAATGTTCATAAATTTGAAAGATTTTTCAATCCCGGAGTAACTTGCGTTGCATCGATATATGGATCAATTCAATTCGGGCATTCACCTGTTATGCTTTTTAAAGATAACGGAGATGCTAATGGTTAAATTAAATTTATTATTATAAATTTTTTTTTTTTTTTTTATCTTTGAAATATCTAAATCTTTTCTTTTTTTTTTTTTTTTCCTTTCTAAATAATAGCTCCAATTCTTGTGGCTACAGGAAGCTTTTTGAGTTCAGATTCAAAGAGAATAATTGCTAAACGAATCATTCTTACAGGACATCCATACAAAATCCATAAAAAGTCGGCAGTTATTCGATATATGTTTTTCAATCCTGGTAAGTGACATATAACAAATTTTTATTCCAATTTTTCAAATGTATTTTAATCACGATAAATAACACTTATGTAGAGGATGTAATGTGGTTTAAACCTGTACAATTAACTACCAAATATGGACGTATTGGACATATAAAAGAAAGTTTAGGTACACATGGATATATGAAATGTGTATTTGATTCGCCTATTACGCAACAAGATACTGTAATGATGAATTTATATAAGCGTGTATTTCCTAAATGGAATACAACCACATTATGGAATGGAGGATTAGATGGAACAGTTGCCAAATCACCTTTGAATGATAAAGAAAAAGAAAAGGAAATTCAAGTAGAGAAAAATAGTAATAAAGAAATTGAGATGGAAATGTGAGTGTGGATAAGCGAGAATTAATATAATTTATACAAGTTTAAGGAATAAGGAGTTGGAAATAGTGAAATTATAAGAATATAAAAAATTTTAAATTTTCGTTTTTTATGCTTAAATTAATGCATAATGTACTAACTATAATTAATAAATTATTTTTGTATTTTTGTATTTTTTTTTCAACTTAGTAGTAAAAACTAGATTTATATACTTATAAACATATATAATTTATTTATTCTAAATTTTCTTCTTTGTTACCAAGTCGAGATATTTTAACATAAGCGTCAGTACCATAACCATCCATAGTAAACAATTTTATACCACCACCCCAATATTCAACATAAACTTTACTCATAGGTAAACCTATTCCTAAATTTAAAGTAGGGGGAATAACTAATTGTTCATACTCTTGAACAGTAGCTGCCATCTGAGGTACTTTAATAAAATTTTCGAATTTTTTATTTGAATAAGCAAATGACCATAAATTAGAATAAATATCATCAGAAATTCCACCTCCTTGATCAGAGATTCTAAAATATATATCCGTAGGACTTGAACAAATTGTTACTAAAATTGGAGGATATTGAGATGAAGAAGATGATGAATGAGAGTAAGATTTTGGAGATTTTGGAGAACCTTGATCTTGAAGTAATTGTTGTAAAATTTTAATTGAAACAGAAGTATCTTTTAAAGAAGGAGAATGTTTTTCAATAACACCACGTATAGAATTATGTAATAATTCATAAAGAATATATTCAATATGATCCGGTATATAAGCAAAAGTGGTATCCACGTGATTATCTATGATTACTTCAGGAGGTTCAACTTTATATATTAGTCTACATAAATTTCTTGTCATATGAGAACATCTTTCAACAATATCATTAGAATCACATTGAGTTGATACAATTCCAATATTTATACTATCACCAAGTCCATCAGCACCATAAATATAACCATGATCATGCCAATTTTCTGTAAGATTAATTTGTTGTTCAGCCAAAACTCTTCTAGAAATTCTTGATCTTAACATAAGACTCATAAATTTATCAAGTTGATCAGGAGGTAAATGATTAGAACATTCAGATATTCCCATAGCTAATTGAGGAATAACGACCAAATGTTGTTTTAATAAACCTTTAAGAGTATTACAAAATTCATCATTTCCATCCATATCTTTTATTAAAGGAATTTTTCTTAATTTTTCAAAAGCGGACCAATATAAATCATATACCATAGCAATATGTGGATTTGTTCCTACTATGAAAGGTAAATTTTGAAAATCTCTTATTCTATGAGCCAATCTAATAGGTAATTCAGTTCTAACATAATTACCACTTTTTATTAACCTTTCTTTTGTAATATTACGACCGAATACAATAAGTTGTCTTAATGTAATGGTATTTACTGATTGATGAGCATATTTATCAAGAACTCTATTATTATAAAAATGTTGTGGAGAATATGCTCTGTATTGACCGATCGGTTTTATTGGGGAAGAAGATGATGATGATGGTGATGATGATGTTATTTTTGTTGTTGTTGTTGTTGTTGAAGAAGAAGAAGAGGAGGAGGAAGAAATAGTAGAGGAAGAAGAAGGGGAAAGAGGTATAAGATTGGAAGATGATAATGCAGCTGAATTAGGTAAGAAGTGAATTGAATCAGGTGAAGTTGTTTGTGTGGATTGAGTGGAAGTGGGACGGATTTGTATAAAAGGACGACTTAACTGAGGTTGACTTAAGCAACGAATATTCAAATTTTGAAGTTTAGGCACCATAATTATAAGTTAAAACGAGTAGAAAACAAGTTTTCTTTCTTTTTTTTTTTTTCGGAAATTATGAAATTATTAAAAGAAACAAAAGCAAACAGTTATAAATATTTATATTTAAATAGTTTCGATAAAAATGTTAACTACTACCATGTACACTGACGTCGATTATAAATGATAAAAATAGTTAACTGGATACTGAAAAAATTTTCAGATAAACTATTAACATGTGATCTTAGCTAAAATTAAGAATCGGTTTAACCATGTAAATATGCGTCACATCTTATCTGAAATAAATAAATTATGCGTCACATCTTGATAAGAAGATAATAGTCTCACGTGATAATTAATATATATACGGTAAGTCGGTAATGATGAATAATTAAGGTATTAAGGTAAATGAATTGTAAATGCGATCATTGTGAATGGGTCATTTTCATGGAGAGAGAATCTAAGACACGTGGATGTACTTGACTTAATTTGTAAATAATACGCACTTGTGTAAGATAAAAATAAATCAATTCTCAATACAAAAAGTTATTATCAGGAAAAAGAAATCAACTATTATTTCTTTCTTAATTAATAATCATTGATTCATTACGACTTGTAGTTTATATTAAAAAGAAAAACTTTTAATGATTAAAATTCATATTCTTTTACATTAATGAAATAAAAAATAAAAATTTGGTAATTATTTAAAGGAAAAATGGTGATGATGAATTGACGATAGCGATTAATGATAACAAAAACAAATGTGTTATCTGGGGTTATCTCAATGCTTCATTTGCATTTTGCACCAATGGTTTCAGAGAAGGAATGACGACATCATTTTCGTCATCATTGAGCACGTGATATGTATCTTTTATAGAAAAATTTTTCTCACGGCGACAGGTTCTTTCTATTGCATATGTCATTATCTAGCAAATATTCAAGTCTAACTTTCTATATATAAAATCTGTATTGATAAGAGATATCTTTTACGAACAAAAGTAAATAATTTCTTAAGTGTAAATATTTTTCTTTAAACATATGATTAACAAAAATTTGGTTTATAAAGATGGTAAAAAAACAAAACAAAAAACACGACTATTGTTAAAAAATGAGATAAAATATTACACAAACAATTATTCGTTTGTTGTACCAACCTGTTTTAAGTTAAACGTTTTACACCCCGCCTTCAAGATTTCCTGAAAATGAACGGACAAATCTGATAAGTTCATTTTTATGATACTTTTTAATACTTCATAATATCGGAAATTAAAGTAATTTTAATAAAAAAGATATAAAGATATTTACATAAGCTATTTAAGGTTCAAAAAGATTGCAATAAATCAATGGAAAATGTTATGCATATTTATTTACATTGAAATTCATTTGAAAAATGACAAATTTGGTTAGGTATGATGATCGTATATTGTAAATTACTTTCTATTTGTAAACAATACTCCGTTCATGTGTGTTGCTAAATTTCGATGGATATTCAAATGATACCAGATATTTTGGGACAATAGTAAAAATGATTTCATTACTGATTTGGGAATATGTCTGGGATTGGAAATTAGGACGGCAATCATTTAATGGGATTTCGCTGTTTTTACTTTGCTTAAGTTTTACTTTTCTTTAAGTTTAAATAAGTCTCATGTAAAATAATATAATATAGTTTTCTAAAGTTTAAATAAACGTATTGACGTCAGTTAAACATTGAAAAAGTTTAAAAAATAATCGTCTATTTTTTTTTATTATAAATACTGATGATGATGATGATGATGATGATGGAATTTCTTCATTCGGTTTTTAAATAACCACCTTCTGTTCTGATGGTTCTGTTTTCTGGTTGATACCAAAATGTATAGATCTACCATTTCAATCCGTTTCTCTTCTATAACGGATGAAGTAAAATTTTCCTGGCACCTCATGCACCTAAAGTTAAAAAAAAAACAGGAATATTGCGTCAATTATGTAATAATATTATTGACAATGAATTATACATTTTTATTTTAAGAATCCATACCTGATAACTTTAAAAAGAAGACCCATTAAAAAGTTGATTTGCGAATGGACTATTATTTGTATTCGATAGACGAGTAAGGCTCATTAAGAATAACCGATTCCGTATATTTAGTGTGCTTCGTCGTCGTTTTCGAATTTTTCTTCTGTCTAATATGTCCTTTTGAAATGGTGATAAATGTAACGGACGATTATATTCCATATTTTTTTTTCAATTAGATAAAACGAAAATTTTTACTCTTCATTTTGTTTGGTAATTCTACTTTATATATGATATGATATCGGGTCATATCAGAAGTAGGCGTAAATTTGATAATCATAATAATCATAAACATGTATGCAACTTGCCTATCACAAAAATAAACGCTGTGTTGTTTTGTTTATTTTCTTTTCTATGTTGCATATTATCCCCTCATAAAATTCCAATTGACTGGTCCCCTTTTGAAAAAACAAGTATGGCATCATGGCGCAGCACGTCTTCTTTATATATTTTTATTTTGAAGAAACGAAACCTGATCATTTAAAAGCTAAAAGTTTTCAAACTGATAAACTGAATCAGAAACGCAAATGAAAAATAAAAAAAAAAAAATTTGATCATATGAGAATAAAATTGTACCGAAATAAAGGAAATAGAATCTTGGATTTAGAAGATTTAAAAAAATTTGATGACTAAAATAATTGAGAAAATAAACTTTTTTTAAAATGAAAAATGAGTAAGTGAGGATCGACACTCAAGATATCGTAATACTACAAATTAGGTAAGTTTATTTAAATAAAATTCATTCAGAATGAAAGATTTTTGATTACCAAAGAAAATATTACAATACATCTTGATAAGGAAATTTCTACGATGATTGTGACTTTGTTAGACATGATCTCCAAAATAATAGTATATGCGCCATAATACCAAATCATTAAATGAATTGTTGCCACCGGATATAACGAATCTTCTGTTCCCAGTATATGATATATGATGTCATGTTGTATACCGAACTGTTCGGTATAAAATTCAGATGATTATGATAATTTTATATTATCAACTAGCAAAGGAGCTTATAGTTATTCCATTTCGCCGGTATGTCATAGACTACTAGGCAGTGTGTGATTTTAGCCGTGTGGTCATGTGCGATTGCACATGACGGAAAGATTTCCGCACATAAATCATAGCACAGTATCCGCACATATGGAGTTAACTTAAAATTTTGCCGGACAAAAATCCGGAAAATAAAACTTTACCGGCGATTTCTTAAAAATTCCGGATTCTGCCGGAATTTTATCATCTATTTTAAGCCCTGATTATAAACTCGCCAAATTTAAGTAATGCTGGCGTAATATTACGTCCCTAAGTCATTTTTTACCATTTTTTTTTTTTTTTTAATTTAGGAACACGTTTATTTATTAATTTATCAAAAAGTTTGAATTACAATTTTAAACACCTATAGAATAATACAAGATTATTCCATATAACTAAATCTGAGCTATTCTAAAATTCTAAACTATTTTATAATATCTTGGTCTATCTACATTACTAAATTAACTATTTTATCAATTTTTTTTCTTTTATCTTATTATCAAATCTTTTTATAATTTTCTATTTTTCTAAAAATAAATTTGTTTACGATCCTATATTTTTACCTCCATAAAATAATTGCCTATGAAATGCTGATGGTTTTGGAAAAAGAGAAAACAAGTCCAATACACTCTTCCACATACTCATATCATTTTCTGCTTTACATCTATGTTAGTAAAAATATTTTAAATTATCTAAACTAAAATTTTGCTGCCTTTCATCCTTCATAATATGACTTATAGTTCTTTAGTCTCGGTCTTTCAACTCTTTAGCTCTGAATTTTGCCCTATATGTCATATCACCTCTAGATTTCTTTCATTTATTGTTTTCATCCAGATCATTATCTTCTTCATACATCTTCTCCAATCTTCCATTACATGATTCGTTCATGTGATCTAATTCTTCATTTAATACTTTTATCTCCTTGTCCAAAGGTTTCATTATAACATCTTTTTTTTGCAATATAATTCCTTTCGGGCAAAGGTATTAAAGGCATTGAATTGATCAATAACTTTTGTTTTATTTCAATTTCCTCTCTTTTATCTTCGATTTTTTCTGTAGTCACATGATCATCTGCTTCATAAATCATAAAAGTTGGATCACTTAATAAAGTATTTATCTTTTCTTGCCATGGTTTAATTGAATCAAACTTCAGTTTTGTATTCAAGTCCTTAATTACTTCATCTCTACTTTTAAAGTGGCCTTCTACATAAATTTTCACTTCTACATTTCTACATTATTGTTTTCTATAATAAATTGTGCTTTTTTCAATTCATTATATCTTTCTTCTACTTCTAAATACATTTTCCTTCTTGCAGGTCCAGGTATAGCTTTAAGCAAAGTTGGTTTATTTATACAGAATCAAATCAAGAGGATAATCTTTTATATCATTGCTTTGGTTATTATTTAAATTTTCTCTTTTGAAAAAATCTTTTATTACTTCCTCTTAATATTCTTCCATGATCTTTTCCCTCTCTTTCTTTTCTTTATTTTCCTATATAATTTCTTCTAAATCTACATTATTCTTAATTTCATCTATTTCAATTGAATCCTTAGTTATTTCTATTGATGTATTAACTTTTACGTTTCTAATCCACTGGCATATTTAAATCTGACTTTATATTCTCATCCTTATTATCAGTTTTCTTAATCTTTTCTTTTTCTTTATTTTTATTGCGTGGTGAGTAAAATGTTAATTTATCTTCTATAATCCAATTCATTTTTGTCTCAATTACCAAAATACCTTCTTATGATTCTTTCAAGAAAAAAGTCACCTCTAAATGAGATTTACCTCCTACTTCAATTATCCTAGCATAATATAATCTATACTTATCTTAATATAATCAACATAGTTCTAAGTTATCTTTTTCCTTAATTTCATTCTTTACATTTCTGTATAATTTGTATTTCATATACTCTTTGATATCTTTCAATTTTAAACTATTCATGTACCAGCATATATATATAATCCTATTCTTATGATGTAAATTTAATACAATATTTTTTTTATTTTTTTTTTTATTTTTTGAAACCAATTACTTTATTAAGTAAATGCCCTTAGGGCGACGTCAAGAGTACAAAACAGACTAACTATATCGAAACCAACTCCGAGAAAATAGCTAGAATTAAGCAGACTCCAATCCCATCGAAACAGGATGACCGGTTGGACCAAAATCCCAATTTCCAATTAAGGAAGAAAATTGTAGCAACCTATCCAACACAGAACCCAACCCAAAAAAAGAAAAAAATAAAACACTATATATGACTAAAATTTAGATATTAGAGTTAGCAATAGTTTGACAACATCCATCTTATCGTCAGTCTTCTTGCCCGAGGACTTCTTCTTCTTCTTGTCTTTTGACTTTTTTGAAGCCTTCGTCTTGTCCTTGTTAGGTTTAGAATTAGCCGAGTGAGTTTTTGAGGAACTAGAATTCTTGGTCTTCTTAGAGGAGTCTTTACTTTTGGACTTCTTAGTCAAGCCAGAGGAATCCTTGGACTTTATTGTTTGTGAGGCAGTAAGGGGAGCTGAACACCATGGGAGAGAGTAGTCAACATCGTTGTGATTGAAATTAAATCTGGTTTTCCTACAGATTTCTACATTATCATATTTTTCGAAGAAGACTACAATCGAGGTCTTTCCACCTGTTTCAAAATGTTTAATTGCTTTGATTGGTAAATGACCAAACATCTCCTGAGAAAGAGCAGTGCGTTCCCATATTGACCAATAACGAGACTCTTGAGGTAAATCATTAAGGTATAAGCGAAACTGTTCTCTTTTTTTCCTTTGGTGTAGCGACCAGTTTCCAGGGAACCAACGTACAGATATATCACCAAGGGAGTATTGCCATATCCCCTGTTCGAAGGAAGTGAGTGTGAAAGTTGAGAGACATATTTTGATTCGAAGCGTTTGGTATTTCCTTTGCTTTTTCACAGTCATCGAGATAGGATCTCCCCACACTTTAAGTTCGGCAAGTATTTTTTTGTGGGACCAACTTGAGGGTACGTCATAAACGAAGATATCCCTAATGTTATTAACTTTTTCATCAGGAATGTTAATATCTACGAATATTTTTTCCACCGATTTATCTGTAACCTTCATTTTCTTCTTATTTTTTGGCGTAGTATTACTACTACCAAAAGGTTGCGGAGGTATAGGTGTATCATCGTTGGCGTTCTCCATGTTTACGTCAATCAATTCCTTATCAGCTGTAGGCGGTCACTGCTCGGGCATAATTGGCGATTTTGAGGAGGTACCAGGCTGAGATATTCCTATTTCAGGTATTATCGGTGGTATGACTAGGTGTGAGTCACCAGAATTTACCAGATTCTGTATATCACGTGAAATTCCATCTGCAACTGGACCGCCCACTTTTTTCTTAAGGTTGGATGATATTTTTTGAAAAAATTCAGGCTGGTGAAGAAAAGCTTCAAAAATCCTTAGGCCTGAGTGTATTATCAAAGATACTAGTGTGTTTGGAATGTTCGTTTTGCGTGATATGTCTTTGTATCGTACAGGTTCAGCAGCAGCGCCAAAAGTCTTTATTAACCTTTTGCCTTGTTCCTGGGCGGTGCCACTGGTAATCTGTTGAAAATTTTCTTCTAACAATTGTAGAACATGCTGTTCAAATTGTATACACCACGACGCTATTTGGGCATCCGTTGTTTCTATCGCAGGGACAGCAGGTTGTGGTGGAGATACTGGTTGCTTGTTTTTGTTTTTTTTCTATTTCTTTTTCCTTTTTTTCTTGGACTGAACTTTGGACCAAAGAGGTTGAGGAGCGGGAGGCTCACAGCCTCCCTGATAAGAATAAGAAACGATAGAAGAGGACTCTTCAGCTTCAGAAGAAGAGTCGTTGTCAGTAGGGAGATATTCTTCTTCCATAAAATATTTGTTTTGGCTCAACTCCATAACGTCGTTATTTAATAAAATAAAAAAAAAAAAAAGTTTTGTTTTAAATTTTATTATGGTTGTAAACGGAACGGGAAAGAGTTCGTCTAAATTTAATACAATATGAGTCTTATTTGTAATTTTACCTATATTATATATTCATTTAACTGTAACTTTGATAATTTTATATTTCTTCTGATACTTAATATTCATTTTACATAAAGATCACATTTTCTTTGATATATCTGAAGTCAATAATCTATAAATTTCTTCATCTGATAAATTCTAAAGTATATTATAAATTGTATATTCATGTATTTTTTTTATATAAGTATCTTTATCTTACCCTGAATTTGGATTAATAGATACTGTGATAATTTTATTAATTTTAGATTTCTCTTATTGATCCTTTTTCATTTACTAGATCTTCATCTATCTTACTATTTTCAATTAGTGACTTGATCTTCTGATTCTTCATTTTTTTTAAATTGAGTAAATTTCTTGTTCGTTCTTTTTTTTTAAGTAATTTTTCAATTTTCTAATTTTTTTGTAAAATAATTTGTTCTTTAGTCTTCAACTTGACTTTCTTTTTCTTCAGTTGTAACTCTATGTCACAAGATTTTACTATGCCTCATAAAGCCAATTTCAAAAATGATTAGTATTTTGTTAAAAAAAATAGTCTTTAGTTTCTGTAGAATTTTAGTTTAGAGATTGACTAGAAAGAGTTCTTTTAAGTCAGTCATTTATTACTGTTATTAATTGACATTTTGTTCATGTAACTAAGCATGAATCTTGAATAATAAGTTGTATAACTATTATGCTAAATTCAAGTTTAAGTAACATCATCAATTAAATTGCTATATACTGTATATATATTAACTTATACCTGCATATTGTTCATATATTCATAAAGTTACATTTTTCAGATAAGTCCTTTCTTCATATTTGTTGTTATTTGAATAGATCTACTAGTATATTTACACATATTATTTGATAGATTTTAAGATTACTGAAATAAAAATCCAACTCAGTGGAGTGGTCTTTGTGATTGGGATATTTTCTTTTTAAAAAGTTTTCAAAAGCAAATAAACATAGTGCATATCATTCACTTTCTGGTAAATTGAAAGCTTTCATAAACTTATTATCAAAATTTGATTCAGGTTATTACTATGCATTTATCATCATGTCATCTCTTAAAGTAATGTCTCATTTTTATTTATCTGCTGTTTATTAAGCCTTTCAATATTATCAATTGTCAATATCCCTGTAGTCAGATGTCAAATAATTTTATTGCAAATGGTAAGCTAGATATTTGCTGGAAGTGAGTTCTATAATTGTTGTATTTAATAAAGGATAAAAACTATATTCCTATGACCAAGTATCAAACAATTTTATTGCAAAAGAAAAGCTGGGTATTTGCTAAAAGTAGGTGAAATGCTGGATGTATAATAGTTTTTGCAATTGATAATTTGATAACTTGCTATTTACTTACACTATATATTGAATTTGAGTTAACTTCTTATTTGGTTTTAAACAAGGATTGTAAGAATAATCAGGCAAATATTACTTTGTAGACCAAACATAAAGAAAAATTAACTAAATATCTATTGTTAATCAAATAGATATCATATATATATTCAACTTCTTCTCTCATAGTATTTAAATTATTTGATATTTATTATCATACTTGTAAAAATCAGATCTGTATTAAAGGCGCAGCATTTACTAATGACGCGATAGTTTTTAAAAAGCATTTTGAGATGAAGGCTGAGTAAGTAATATATTAGGAGTCATTTTATTCCTTAATTTTTATATTAACTTATATTTTTTACTTAATAGCAAAGAAAAAAGAACACAAGTATCTCTGCTAATACAAGCAAAAAAGGTGATTATTTTTAACATGCAATTTACAATAAATAATAAAATATTAACAATTATATATTAACTTATTATCATATTTGCCTTTCTGACTCATTATTTAGATTAAATTAAGTGGACAACAAATATTATCTCAGCAGGATTTTTATCTAGTGATGATGATTTAGAATATCATTTAACTTTAATTATATTTACAAATGAAGAAAAAACAGAAATTGCAAGTGATAAAGCTGGATCTTTTATTGAAAAATTGAAGTATGATTGTAAACTCACTATGTAATATTAAACAGCCTTTACAGTTTACATAAGTTTTAGATCTTCAGCAATAATTCCAAAGATTATGATAATAACATTGCTTCAGAGGTAAAGTTGCCTGCCAAAACTAAAGAATTTTAATATGTTGAAATTGTCAAAACTATTTTGACATTTTGACATTAAGCTTCCAATTTATCAAAATGCTAAAATAGTTTTGACATATCAAAATTGTTAAAACTATTTTGACATGTGATATATATAATATATATATATCAAACAGTAATTACTAGTGTTAAATTAATGAAAAAAACTGTTTTGCAACAGTTTTTTAATTATTTAATAAAAAATATTGTGAGCCATTTTTTATTTTTTAATTTTTAAGTGAAAAAACCATTTTGCAACAGTTTTCAAATATTTAATAAAAAACATTGTGAAATGTTTTTTATTTTTTAATTTTTAAACAAAAAAAAACTGGTTCGCAATGATTTTTCAATTATTTAATAAAAAATGTTGCAATTTGTTTTTTATTTTTTTAATTTAGAAAAAAACTATTTCACAACAGTTTTTCAAATATTTAATAAAAAATGTTAAGGCAGTGACATATATTAGTTAATATTTTAGGAGGTGGAGGATAAGCAAAAATCTTAGATTACACAACTTTTAAAAAATATAATTG
This sequence comes from Rhizophagus clarus, assembly GCA_015698045.1. Classification (NCBI taxonomy): domain Eukaryota; kingdom Fungi; phylum Glomeromycota; class Glomeromycetes; order Glomerales; family Glomeraceae; genus Rhizophagus; species Rhizophagus clarus. Next base: position 389,542 of record BLAL01000160.1, read on the forward strand.
GTTATATATAATCAAGATATCTTACCTAGGTGTGTGAGATAAGTGCTTATAGTAAAAAAAATATTAGCTAATATATGTCACTGCCTTTATAAAACATTTTTATTTTTTTAACTTAGAAAAAAAACTATTTCGCAACAATTTTTCAAGTATTTAATAAAAAATATTGCAAAACGTTTTTTATTTTTGAATTTTTAAACAAAAAAAAACTGTTTTGCAATGGTTTTTCAAGTATTTAATAAAAAATGTTGTGAAACGTTTTTTATTTTTTAATTTTTAAACAAAAAAAACCATTTCACAACAGTTTTTCAATTATTTAATAAAAAACGTTGCGAAATATTTTTTATTTTTGAATTTTTCAGCAAAAAAATCCATTTCACAACAGGTTTTCAATTATTTAATAAAAAATGTTGTGAAACATTTTTTATTTTTTAATTTTTAAGTGAAAAAAATCATTTTACAACAGTTTTTCAAGTATTTAATAAAAAACATTGTGAAACATTTTTTATTTTTTAATTTTTGAACAAAAAAACCTGTTTCACAACAGTTTTTCAATTATTTAATAAAAAATATTGTAAAATGTTTTTTATTTTTTAATTTAGAAAAAAACTGTTTTATAACAGGTTTTCAATTATTTAATAAAAAATGTTGTGAAAGGTTTTTTATTTTTGAATTTTTAAACAAAAAAAACTGTTTTGCAACAGTTTTTCAAGTATTTAATAAATGACGTTACAAAATATTTTTTATTTTTTACTAGGGGCATACCAGAAATCAGCTGATTTAATAGGGAGGTGGGAGTTAACCTAAAAATCAGGTTCTTATGATTAGTTATAAATTATATAATATATATAATATATTGAATCTTGCTAATTTGCTCCCTGGGCGAAATCACCCAGGCGATTTCACCTGTAAATAATTTGCCAAAATTCAGGTGATTTACACATATAAAAAATTTTACCCTGGGTGATTTCACTCATAATTAATTTATGAAATTTGATTGGCTAAAATTTACAATATTACGCATGTAAAGAATCTAATGATCAGCTAATTTTTATTTGAAAATTTCCGTTAAATAATTAATCTGACTACAAAAATAATAAAATTTATTTATATATTAAATTATGACTTTATTTATTTAAATACTGTTTATCAAAGTATAATCTTTAATGTAACTAGTAATGATAATAATTATATAAAAAAAAGTCTAACAATAATGGTAAAAAGAGAGAGAAAAAATGGAAATAATAAAAAAGAATCATTAGAAAAAAAAAAAAACCAATAGGATGAAATGGTGACATAAAGTATAATTGGAGACAAAGAAAATGATAGGGAACGAAAGAGATAGCAGAAAAAGAAAAGACAGTGAAAAGATGAGGAAAAGGATGCGATAATAAAAAAGAATAGGATTGAAAACAAAAGGAAATAGGGACGAAGTGAAAGGGGACAAAAACGAAAATAAAAAGATAATGAGAGGGGACAAAAAACAAAAGGATAATGAGAAGATGACGAACGAAAAGATGATGTGGGTAAAACGATGATGAAAGTGAAATGATGATAAGGGTAAAACGATGATGAAGGTGAAATGATAATGAGGGTAAAATAATGACAAGGGTGAAACGATGATGAGGACGAAATAATCATGAGAATGAAACGATAATAAGGACAAAATGGTGATGAGAACAAAAAAAAGAAAGGGAGTGAAAATGAAAAGAAAAGGGAAACAAATTAACGAAAAGACAAACCATAAAAGAAGAAAAAATAGAGTTAGTAAATTGAAATATGAAAACAAATTTGAATAAAAATATAGAGAAGAAAAAACCGCCATACTTTGTTCGCAAAACTAAGACTTAAAAAAAGAAAAGAATTAGAAACAAGAAAACAAAAAAGAGGAAAAAAAAAAGAAGCAATATACTTTAATGCAAAACTGAAAGAAATTAAAGACCTAAAAAGAGAAGAAAAATAAAAAATGAAAAGAAAAATGAAAATAAAAAAGAAGGAAGAATGAAAAAATGACACTTTTGGCGTGAAACTGAAAGAGCTTAAAAGACCTAAAAGAAGAGGAAAGGAATTAGAAACAAGAAAGAAAAATGAAAACAAAAGAAGGAAAAAAAGAACATACCTGCATACTTTCGACCAAGTAAAGAGAAGTGAAAGGGATGAAAAAAAGAAAGGGAGTGAAAAAAAATGAAAAAAAAAGAAGAGGAAGTGAAGAAACAAAAAAAAAATGAAGGGAAGTGAAAAGGAACGAAAAAAAAAATAAAGAGTGAGCGAAAAACAATAAATAAAAAAACTACAAAAATTAATTGGGTTAAATCACCTATATCGAAATAATAAAATCAATCAGGTGATATCACCCGAGTTATATCACCCCCAGTTAAAATTAGTTATAATCTAATATATTATTACTATTTATATATTAAAATAATTTTTTGCAATTATCTTGTCATCTAATAGCTCAATTTATCTAAACTTTTTTTATTTTGTAAGGCTTATTAAAAGCTATAAAACAAAAAAATATTTATAAAAATTGGATTATTAGATCACGAGTTAATTATATAAATATAATTATATATATTATTATATATTTTTTTAACCAATCAAAATGTGATCAGGTGTAATTGAAGGAAATCAGCTGATTACTGGCACACTCCTAACTTAAAGAAAAAAACTGGTTCATAACAGTTCTTCAATTATTTAATAAAAATGTTGTGGAATGTTTCTTATTTTTTAATTTTTATTATAATGAATGAAATCTGTTGTAAAATATTGTGATGTTTAGTTTTAGCAGTTTTGACAATTTTGATACATCAAAACTATTTTAGTAGTTTCGTATAATTTTGGCAATTTTGACATGTTGAAACTAGTTTCAACATTTCAATAATTTTAACATATTAAAACTATTTTAGCATTTCAGCATTTTGATGTATTTTAGGTTTTAATATTTTGATATTGACCAATTGAATTTTGGCAGGCAACTTTATTCAAAGGATAGTGACAATGATAATTTTTTGATAATAATATTAATACTATGTTATTTGGTATATTTATAAACAAAACAAAAAAAAATAAGGCTAGTTGGACACTTAAAGATAGATGTAATATTGTTGATATATTAATAATAAAAACAGCAAGTTTTATTTCTAATAAAAGTAAGAAAATAACATCTTATATTTTGAGTACTATCAGGTATGATTTAACACTATTATAATTGATATAATTACTGAGTTGAAAATATTTTTAATCTGAATAGTTTAAATAATACAGATTAGGTTTATGTTCAATTGTATTGACATTAAGAGAAAAGTTTATAAACAAATTAATATAAAACTAACTTCTTTTAAAGAAGAAATTAAATCCATTATTGATACTATTGAGAAGATTAGTAAATTCTTTTACCCTGTAAGTATATAAAAGTTACTATCATTGTTAATTATTTTGTCATTCTCAGATATGCAATTCATTCCACTACTTTAAAGCACAGGATTATCATATACGTCGATCTATACCCTAACCCTAATTTTTTGGGATAACTCTAAATTTTGCAGACCAATTATAATAACGATCAGTCATTTGACACTATTGTAATACAGTGGTAGTTTTTTACTAGACTTATATCTTTGGTGAGTGGTATTATTATAAAAAAAGAAGTGGTGCACATGTTGAGTGTTATATTAGGATTTAGGATGTAATCCTTCATTTTTCATATAAAAAATAAAATGTTTCTTGTGAAAAAAAAAAACTCTTGTTATTTTATCAAAATGGTTCATAAAAGAAGTGAAAATAAATTACAGAAGTGAAAAGATAAATCCTTTTCAAAAAGAAAAAAGGTGAGTGAATACTCGAACCGCCTAGAGTGGTTATTACTTGATCTGCCTGTAGTTTTTCAGATTTTTTTTAGATAGATAATTTTTTATAATTTTTCTTTCTTATATATTGTTTTTATTTTTATTTATTTTGGAGGGTTTTTTTATAAAGGCTTTGTTATGAATTATTGTATTCGGTTGTATATCTGGTTTCTAATTCAGAAAATTAGTTTAGATCGATAAAATAATTGAAAATAAAAATAAAGGTATAAATTTCAATAAATTATTTAATTTTATTTTTAATTTACTATTACTAACATTTATTTTCAAAATTTCATGTCTAAAATGACAAAAATCACTTGCTGTTGATTTATATCAACAAAAATTAAAACAAATAATAGACGTAAAAAAAAAATTAGATAATGAAATTAATAGATGGCAAAAATATAGAAAATAAATAAATTTAAATTTTTTTTAACCAATTTTTATTCAATTTTATTCGAGCAAATAAATAAAGCATCATATTTTGATATCTTTACTTTTTTATTACTAATTTGGTACTTGTTTCGCAACTATTTTTTTTGAAAATAGCTCCTAGGATACGCGACATGGACGTCAGTACCAATTCGCATCCCAAAAAATGGTTAATGTCCCATACCTCAGGATGAATATTATCAATTATCATGAAATTTGAAAATTAAGTTTGATAAAATATATTATATACAATATAATTTTTATTATAATAGAATTATTTTATATACTGTATGTAAAATCTTGCAACAAAAAAAAAGAAAAATAAGATAAAAATAATAATTAATAAAAAAAATAAATTTAACGATTATTTCTTGAACGAGAGTGATATCGTCTATGATAATCTCTCAAATGAAAATGAGAGCGAGAATATAATCATCACCTACAATGATCTCGTAAATAAGATCAAGATCAAGAATGTGATCATCTACGATGATTTCTTGAAATAGAACGAGAACTATCTCATCTATGATGATGAGATTGAGATCTACTCTCCATCTACTACGCCTATTTCTTCTATATCTTCTATAAGCGTACCTAAAACAATCTAAAAATAAATGAATAACTAGTTTTATAAAAATTTAATTAAATATGAATATAGTCACCACTTCGAAGCCAAAATTCATCACTTAGTTCATTATAAAATTTACGATCATGCCAATTTGGACTTCTTAATTCGTATCCATCTGCATCTGGATCTCTGCTTAGCAGCCTTTTTAAATTTTTGTAGCTGCGTTTTAGAGAGTACCATTTCACTTGGCACTGTCTAGCCAATATTTCATATTGATAGTGATGACAGATATAATTAGCAATTCGAGTCCAAAGGTCTGAATGATAAGTATTATCATCAAACAGCTGATGGTGTCTTCGCCTTTGTTCGATCAATGTTAACGTAATATCATCAGGCCACTCTGCAACTGGTTCATGCGGATTTAGTACTTGGATTACTTGATTATTTGCCATTTTTTTTTTAATAAAAATGTTATTAGAATGGTAAGAAAGTTTTAGAATGGGTATTTAAATATATTTCGCAAATATAACTATATTATCAATTAATGTCTTTTATTCCTTATAATCAGTAATGTATGTAAATTGGATATGCGCAGCGTACATACTCTTAATTCTTTGCAAATTTCAGCATTTTTCTTAATAGTGCTATTCTTGTCATATAAAGCATGTATGAAATTGATGGGCTGCATTAATGATTTTTATGGATAATGTGTGCTTTGTATGTATAATAATTTTAATAATTTTTTGAATTACTGAATGTAATGTAATATTTAATTCTATACAATTGTGATTTTCAAAAAAAATTTTCAATGGCAATACAATTTGTGTTATAATTTTGCATAATTAAATATTATTCTGCTTTTAATTCGCTTTTAATTCACTTTTAAATCACTTTTAATTCGCTTTTAATCACAAGTTAATTGGTAGATCTTTTTAATTTAATTTAGAATTGTATATCTGCTGTACAAACTTATTTTTTTAATGCGTAAAAAGATTTTGTTAGTTGTTATGTTACTTTAATGTCAACTCTAAGCAACAAAGACCTTGTGAACATGAAAATTACCCTATTTCGCCTGAAATAATATATTACAGTGACTAAAAATTTACTTATGTTATCGTTCAAGAAGGTATCTACCCGTCAGTCACACAATTAAGATATACTGAAGCACCTAATTATTTTTGTGTGTCTGATTACTATATTATTAAAATTATTTGGGATCAGTCTAGTAACAGTCAAACTATTCAAAGCTCTATATATTATATAGAAGGAGAGCCGCATTATTTAATTTGTTTCAGAGATAATTTACAATATCAAGTTGTATTAGTTCAATCACCGTTTGATGCTTCAGTTGAACTACATAAAGTAAGTTATTATATATTCGTTATCTTAAAACGAAATCATAAATGAAGATACTTTAACATACATATCGTTTTTGTCAGATTATAACTCCAAATAAAAAAACTGCTGTTTCTGGGATTCATCTCTTTGGGCTTCAATTGAAATGTATTGATAGAAATCGCAAAGGTAGACCATGTGAATTGAAACCCAATGAAGAATCAAGTAAAACTACACAAATTAAGCGTGCCAAAGGTCTTGCAAAAAAAGAACAAATACATTTTGAGGATTCAATTAAGGACTTTTACAATCCCAAAGATCGTGTAGTTTTAAAGGTTTTGAATTTTACCGTTGAAAATAAAGAATATCATATATTATTTGGAAAAGATGATGATGTTAAAAAAAACAAAAATTACATTAAATGATATATGTACAAGATGTAGAAAATATACCTCGTGATGCATATTATTATTTCGCAGCTATAGAATCAATATTACCACAAGAATATACTATTTCTTAAACACAACAATAAATTAATACACGCATGGAGAAATTAATACCCATTAATTTTATTGACTTAAATTCTGCAATCATACAAGAAGATCCGTCAAAAGAACCTGATATAATAGATCCAACAATTATTGAACAAGTTGTTAATGCAACTAGAAAGGAAGCTTATCAAAGTATTAAAAAAATTCTTGAATATATTGTATCATCATATGTTAATGAAGGAAAATTAGATCCTGAAATACCAGTTATTCATCTTTGAATATCTGGTGATGGGAGAAATGTTGGGCGGAAGGTGAAGCATGTTATGATTACTGTGACACTATTAGATAATTCAATGAATCTTTTTAAGTTTGATTATCACTATACAATCGTTTTATTCCCAAGGACTGAGAATTATTCAACTTTAAAAGTGGCAACAACTGCTTTTATTCAAGAATTACAAGAATTGAGTAATACAGAAATGGTTATCAACGATATTTTTTGGAGGTTTGAGCTTTTTTTTAGCTCTGACTGGAAATTTCTTTCTATCTGTTTGGATTTTAATGCTGCAAATTCCAACCATTTTTGTCCGTGGTGTGAAATAACTAAAAACTAACGTAGAAATGGAAAAAGTAACTGGGTGATTAGTAAATCAATGAGTATTTTAAGTGAAAATCTAACAGCATATCCAGGTCATAAATTACCTCCACTTTTTAACATAATCTCACTTAAAAATCATATTCCAGACAAGCTTCATATCATGTTATGTATTACTGATCGCTTATGGGAATTGGTTTTACAAGAAATTAAAATGAAGGATTATTTAATGATATAACTCAAAACATTATAATCAAGGAGATGGAAAATCTAAAAATACGGTTTGAATTTTGGAAAATTCATGGTACTGATAATTGGAATTATACCTCTTTAATGGGTGATGATAAGTTTTGTGTTCTTCGAAATTTCAATTTAACAAAACTTTTTGATCCAGAATGTGCTGCATTAATTAAAAGTTTATGGGATGGATTTGCTGAGTTATATGATCTATTAGGAGAAAAAAAAACAGATTCACAATATTTTCATTTAAAAGCAAAAGCATGATACGAATTATTTTTAAAAAAAACTGTAGTAGATCCTAAAACTAATACTATCTTAGAACAAGGACTTTACCATTTTTCAGATGTAACCCCTTACATTCATGTTTTAGTATCACATATTTGGGAATTTATGCTTATCCATAAAAGGTGGAGATTAAATTTCTTTTTGTGCAGCGCTATTGAAAAAAAAAATCACGATCATATTTGTTATTTTTTTAAGAAAACTCTCAAGAATGGTGGGAAATTTCAAAATAAAACATCAGCTATTTGTGAAATTTTGGAACATGAAAATTGATATTTTTTTTATACTCAAAATAACATCTCTCTTTCATACCCAAAACCTCAACATATTCATTTTTTATAATTTTTTCTAATAGAATATTTTTGATTAACATTTTATTACATTTCTATTACAATAAAACTTTAAATTTGTTTTACCCAAAAATGTATATATATAAATCCTGCTTCACAATAATTCTCTTTTGCATCTTTTTTACCTTTAATTTTCCATTCAATTACAACTTCTCTAGGATTATACTTGGATTTGCGCCTTTTGGTAGTAATACTTTCAGTAGCACGATGAGTTGCAATAGTAAGTGGATTGTTTTTTAAATGTTGAGGCGGATCATTAAATAAAACAACATAGGTTTGTTGTTCTTTATCATAAAATTTTTGACCTCCATAAGTGATTGTTTAAAATTTCACCTAATATTTGATATCCAATAGATCTTCAGAAAATGCATTTATAAACATTTCTATTATTATGATAATAAATATGACCTTTGAAAACATCAAAAAACTGATGTTCAGTACAAGTAAGAGATACTAACTGGCAACCCCCTCTTTTAAATCCATTTGGTAGCTTACGATGAATTAAGTAAACAAGAATATTTTTAAATTTTTTATTATTTAACTCTGATAAATTATTTAAATTATTATGTGGAATATTATATTTTTTTACAATTACTAAATGCTGTATAAGTCCTTTTTGTTTCTTAAATTATTTTTGACAAGTAGAACAAAAAAATTCTATTATAGAAATAGTAACTTGTGTTTTAAGTGAAATATCATTGCTTGATATATTAAAACCAAATCTGAAAAAAATAAAAAATACTTTCAATACAGTTTAAATAAATAAACATAATAAATATAATAAATATAAAAAATATTTATTACATTATAATTAATAACAATTAATAATTAAAATTTCAACTCACAAGTTGCTGATTGTCTTCTTTTACTTCTCAGACTCATCAGTTTCTAAGTGTGCTTATCAGTTTGACATGTATTTTTAATAGTGTTTTATTTTTTTTTAGGGTGTGTTTACTGAATTGATCACGAAAAGTTTTTTTTTTACTAATTAAAATTGTGTAATGTTGATCAAAATCATAATATAAAATTTGGCCCAATTTTAAAAATTAGCCGATATGTTTATATTAAATAAAGACTAATAAGTATAAACATCTTCTAATGGAATATCAAATAGCAAACATATATTTTTATGTGTAAGTTATTGAATTTTTTTTATTAATTGTGTAATATAATTTTACATTAACATTGACATAACTGATATTGTTAAATTTGTTTTTAATGTAGATAAATTCTTTGATAATCAGTATATTTTTGTAAATGATAATGGAAAACAGAAAGACATTTCAGAAGTAGAATACATAATAAATATGATCACTCCAATAATAAATGATATTTTTAATGATGTTATGGATTATTTGAAGTTTTGCTAGTAAGGTCATATTATTTTTTATATTTGTATAAGATTATATATTTATATGGCATATAAGAGAGAAACTGTATTTAAAACAACTGCTGAATATAAATGTAAGATTAACCTGAAAATTATCCATAAGTTCAAAGGTATTGAATTAAGTCATTTTGAATATGCCAAGATGTCTACTCCTATTAAAGCAGTCTGCAATCAATCAAAATATTTGTAAATATAAAATGTGTTTTTAATAAATTATGCAAGGAGGATTTCTCAGAAAACTCATACTAACTAACCATTTGATAATGTATTCAGTTACATTCTAATCTCCTGAATACTAGATATCCTAAATATGAGTAAATATGATTTTAGCTTCCTGATGGATACTGGCTGAAAAGTTTGCTAAAGGATGTAATTGGTATACAAAATTACAAGTTGTTATGCATATTGAAGAATTATCACTAAAGTTGCCTGCCAAAACTAAGGAGTTTCAACATGTCAAAATTGTCAAAACTATTTTGACATTTTGATATTGACTTTCTGATTTATCAAAATACTGAAATAGTTTTGACATGCCAAAATTATTTTAACATTTCAATATAGTATATCATATGATATACTTATAGTTTCAGCATTCATTAATCTGCAGTTTGCAAATTTCTGATCAGTTTTAATATTAATCATATGAGCTAATTTACTGATCGTAGATAATCTTTTTTTTTGAAAAAAAAATGGTTACATTTTTTTTTAAACTGGATAAAAAAAAAATTTTATTTTTATTTTTTTTTTTTTAGGTTGCCAAACTTTTTGGACAAACCTGAATTTGGAATATACACAAGTAAGTTAGTGGGAAATGGAAGGGAATTTTTTTTTTAATATATTGAAAAAACATATTAACATTTCTTCTACATATTTCTTTTTTTTTTCTTTAGATTGCTAGACTTATTGAACAAACCTGGACTTGAAATGTGCGCAATAAGTAAGTTAATAGGAAGTGGGAGAGGATTTTTTTTTAATATATTGAAGAAACATACTAATGTTTCTTTTATTTATTTTTTTTTTCTTTAGGTTGCCAAACTTTTTGAATGAACCCAGACTTGAAATATACGTAAGTTAGTGGGGAGTAGGAAGAGATTTTTTTTTTAATATATTAAAGAAACATACTAACATTTCTTCTATTTATTTTTTTTCTTTAGGTTGCTAAATTTCTTGAATGAATCTGGATTTGAAATGTACACAAGTTAGTGAGGAGAGATTTTTTTTAATATATTGAAGAAACAAACATACTAATATTTCTTTTATTTCTTTTTTTTTAGGTTGCCAGACTTCTTAAACAAACTCAGACTTGAAATGTATATAAATTAGTGGAAAGTAGAAGGAAATTTTTTTTTTAATATATTGAAGAAACATACTAACATTTTTTTTATTTCTTTTTTTTTCTTTAGATTACTAAACTACTTGAATGAATCCAGACTTGAAATGTATGTAAGTAAATTTAGCAGAAAGTAGGAGAAATTTTTTTAATATATTAAAAAAATATACTAACTAAACATTTCTTTTTTATTTTTTTAGGTTGTCAGACTTTTAGATAAACCCAGTCAATAAAATTTTTTTATTACAAGCAATAATATAAAAACTTTTTTAAATATAATAATTTATTATTTAATCTAGAAGTCAATTTCAATTATAACAATAAAATAAAGTATTGCAATAAATTTTAGTTTTTTACATGTTTAATTTTAAATTTTTTTTTTACTAAATTTTTAATATGTATGCTATATGGCTAAGATATTACAAATTACAATTAATCCATTAAACTTGTATCAAACTTGTATCAAACTTTATCAATATCTATATAAACTTTATTAATTAGGATCGTTCAATTTTAAATTAATTGTGACTAAAATCTTAATATTTTATATATTATAAAAATAATATTTTAATTTTAGCAATTTTGACATGCCAAAACTATTTTGGTAATTTCGTACAGTTTTGGCAATTTTGATATATCAAAACTATTCTGTCATTTCAGCATTTTGACATATAGGGTCTTTGCAATAGAAAGGTATGAAACTCAAAAAATTTTTTAAATTTACTTTATATGCTAATTATGTTTTTTATACTAAAATAAGTGTAAATTTAATATTAATTAAATTTTTATTTTTTTTTGAATTTCATACCTTTCTATTGCAAAGATTCTATATTTTTAGTTTTGACATTTCAACATTAGCCTATTGAGTTTTGGCAAGCAACTTTAATTATCACATATAAATCATTTGGTAATATTAAATTCTATCTTTATTGGTTACTGTTCAGAATTAGATTGTTTAAAGAAGATTTTAATTATAGGATATAAGCATACTAATATTTTTCATAAGAATATGCTCAAAATTCTTAATATCAGATTATCACATAAATATACCATATAGATTAGAACAGAGAATAAAATAATTGCAAATATATTACTTTACTTTTATAATATCATCTAAACTGTTCACCTCTCTAATAAGCTATTTTAGTATATCAATACTGTATGCTTTTTTAGATTCGCCAAATTTTGAAATTACTATTTAATTATTTATTATTAATTAGATACTTTAGTACAGGCTCTGTTTAAGGATACTTATTTATAGACTATATTTAATCATGATTTTTTTTGATATATTTCATTAGATTTTTATAAGCAGGTTTATAATATGAGCATTTAATATAAGAACTGGTATAAGGAATATATATAGAAGTTTATACTAAGTAATAAGGTATTTTTTATATATTATATTAGGCTTGAAAGTATGTTTGGATTTATTTTTAAAGGTAAACAGATTGGAATGAAAAGAATAAATCAGATAAAATAAAAATTATTCTGAAAATATTTGATCTGATTATTTTTTTCTAACTTCTGTTTTATTTGTTCTATTTGTTTTATATTTCTATTTTTTTTTTATTCTTTGTTCTATTTTGTTCTTAGTATGTTAGTATAAAACAAATGTATAGAATAGATCAGAATAAATAGGTGGAAGATAGTAGTATTGAAATAGTATTTTATTCCCCTCAAAGGGAAAGTAGGATGTATATGGCTTTAGTTTTAAAAGCTCAGCTTGAGCCTGATAACTTATAATTATAGTTTTAAAATTCACAAAATTATTCAATTTTGAATATTTTTTTTTTGTTTAAAAGTAAATAATTTTATTGGAAATAAGTTTTTAAAAAATTTTAATATTAATCACACTTTTTAAAAATTTATTTTAAATATATATAAAATATTTGGTAAAAATATAGCTATTTGATTCATATATAAATTATTAATTAATTAATTTTTCTAATAATTTGATAAAATTTATTTTATTAAAATATAATCATAAAAATAATAAAATTATTTTCACTAAACTATAATTACAAAAAAAATTATTTTTTTAGATTTGATTTTTAGATTTAATTGATTAATTTTATAAATATGATTCAATTTTTAATTAATTCAATTTAATAAAATCAATTTTAATTCTATTATATAGTAATACTAATAATTTAATTTTATTATCAATTCAATAATAATTGCAAAATAATTAATAAAATAAAGTTTTAAAATTAATATTTTTTAATATATATATATATCTCAAATAATGGTAAAATCTATATTATTATATTATATGAAAACCTGCATAGCAAAATAAAAGATTAAGCTTCAAAATTTTTTTTAAAATTTTATTATATTTGTAATTTTTAGTAAAATTGGTATATAATTATCATAAAAATTTTTTTTTTTTTTGAAGGTTAACCCTTTATTTTGCTATACAGATTCTTATATATATTATATATGATTATAAAAAAATTAAGATTATGATAATAATGTACCAAAATCTAAAGAATTTTTAAGAAGAAAACAGTTTATTATTTTACCAGTTTTTATATTAATATTATAAAATATTATAATGGTATTTTTGATCAATATAAATTTAAAGTAAAGTTTAAAAAAAAAAATAAATATTCAGTTCTTTATTTTAAAGTATTTTATTTTATATGACACATATTAAGAGAATGGATTTTATTGTGGCTTTAAATTTACTATTTCTTTTATTATTTAAAAATATTAGTAAGCTATTAATTATATTGACATCATATTATCCATCACTTGTTTTTATTTAACTTAAGGTTTTATTTTAAATAATCCCAAAAAAATAAATATAATCTAGAACATTTAAGCAATTTGATGTTATTAGATGATCTTGAATTCTATTAAAAATCAACTGTGATTTATGGAGTTTTTCTATTAAATAGTCATTGTTAAAAACATCTTTGGGTCACAAACTCATATTGGAAACGTATTTCATATATTGATCACAATTCCAATATTAAAAACCAAATTTTTTATGATTTAAACCCTACTCTTATAGGAAATGCTTACTATAAAGATATCAGCATCCATTATTTCTTCACAGTCTTTCATTGGCTTAAAAAACACCTGGTGAAAAAAATCTTATCATTCTTGCTGATTTTTATTAAAGGGATAAGTTAGTACTATGACCTTATTCTCTTTGAGAAAAGCATAGGTAAATATCCATATTATTGGCTAACTGATTATCACGTAATTTAATTTATTATATATGAAGGATACTGCTAATAGTGAAAAGCTTTTGCAGAAAATTAAGTTCAAGTACTTCCTATACAATGATCAGGTCGTATATATTTTAAATTACTACCAAGGTATAGTTTGTTAAGTAGTATGGAAAAACTAAGTATGATTTGTATCATCCAAAATTAATAATATTATGCTTAAAATATGTCAAAAAAATTGCATCATAAAAGCTTTTCTTCATATGGTTGATAGTAGAGTGGAAGCAATAGATATAATTACTTGAAGTATTTGTAATTATTACAATCACTTGCATTGTCAGAACTGCTGATTCTGTATTAAGTAACCTATATTGTTGGTTAATTTTTATCATGTCTTATTTAATACAAAATATTTGTGATGCTTCCCTTCACTTATTACGGTTTGCGAAAAATATGCTTTGAATTAATTTTTCAAATTCTTCCAATTTTTCAGGATTTTCACGAAATACTTTCATTCTGTCAGGAAAAGGTACATTTAACCCTCTTTGAGTGGCTGGTCTCTCATCAATACGTGCGACCCAAGCTGTTAAATTTGTAAATTCATCAATACTTTCTATTCCAGAAAAAAAATGTGATCTGACCCAAGGATAGCACATAGCATCCGCCATGGTAAATCTGTCTGTTACCAAATATTCTTTTCCTTCCAAAGCTTTGTTCAATATGGAATAATATCCTTTAACTAGATCGGTGACTGCTTTGATGACATGTGGAATTTTTTCTGGCGTGTACCTAACAAAGTAGTTAGCTTGTCCATGCGCAGGTGCAAGATTTGACGCTTCGAACATAACCTATTATTTATAAAATATTGATTTTTTAGTTCCCCAATTTTTTGTGATGTAAACAATTTAATATTTACCCATTGAATAACTTGACTTTTTAATTTAAAATCCTTTGGTAATAATTTTTCTTCAGGATCATAATTTTCACAAAGATAAATCGCGATTGCTGCACTTTCAAATACATGAAAATCCTCTTTACTATGATCAGTAATAGCAGGAATTTTACCACATGGATTGATTTTTAAAAACCAAGGTTCCTTATGTTCCTTTTTTTCCAAAGAAACGTGTTTCACATTATAAGGAATTCCTAATTCTTCAAGAATGATGCTACCTTTTACTCCATTTTGAGTTCCATCAGTGTAAAGAGTAATATCATGAGAATTCATTTTTATTTTTTTTTTTTTGGAAGATAAATTTTTTTTTTTAACCTTTTTATAACAGATAATCTTTACATGATTACGTAACGACAATGGATTTGCTTTTATGAGGGTATTGTATAACGTAAACAATTTTTGTTTCACATTTCGTTTAATGTATATTTGTCAATTGCTCAAATCTACTTTTTCATGACGTATTTGTACATTTATTTCTATATTTTTTTTTTATACGATTTAAAAATACAATTATTATAAAGGGTATTTTATATATATTGTAAAAATTTTCTTTTTTCGTTCAAATATAAAAGCGAGCAATAAAAACTTGAAATCAAGATTATAAATACGGTATATTATACACTGTACGCAATAATAATTTATTGATGAGTCACAAATTAAAAGGTTAAATGCATAATACCGGAGAATTTTCAGAGTAATTCTCAAATAGAATGCAAATTTTGTATTGTATTTATATTTACTCGATTATAAACTCTAATAACACAATACATATAGCCGTGAAAGATAAAAAAAAGAAAATAAATAAAAGTCGTCAAATTTTAAGCAAATAATTTGTATTTATTTGATTACAAACTATTCCATCAAAAAAATGAAGTAAATTACATTTAAATCAATCAGTTAATATAATAATATAATTTTCTTTTTTTTTTGCGATGGAGAGTCAGGATGATTTTTCATCCAAAAGAGCATCTAAGCAGTTGACTAGATCTGTTGTATCATAACGTGCTTCTTTTGGCATTCCAACAAGTTTCAAAATACCATCCTTAATTATAAAGAATCGGAATGGCCAAGGTGAATATAACTTCAAGAAAGTGTTATCCATTGTATCTGCTAGTACAGGGATCTCAAGATAAGTGCCTTTAATCATTTTACGTGCAGCTGCCAATCGTTCTTCTAATGTACGGTGTTCCTTAACTTCTACAATATTACCAATAGGCCAAACATCACTAGCGTGTGCTTCACGAATTTGAATCATATAAAAATCTACATCTTTCTTATATAAATTATAGATATCATTGAGCACATGGGATATGTATCGATATAAGGGACAGGTATACGATCCAGCAAGAAGAACAAAGAGTCGTTCTGGTTGGTAAAGTGAGTGCAATCGAACTATAGTATTATCATCCTTTAGGGAAACTAGCGGACAATCAGGTGCCAGCATACCTTCTTTGAGATTGCCAATAGAAGCAATATTGTTGCGAACATATACTTGAGTTGTACGGAATGCAGGATCATCTAAAAATAAAGAAAGCAATAAGAACACTAAGCGTAAAAATGCAATAGAATATAACCCTTTTTTTCTACCTTGATAAAGTTGCGGAGCACGTCTTAATAATTGTACAGCTTCGTCTGAGTAGCCAAATTCTCGAACCAAATCATGTTGCATTTGATCAGTAACATCCATCCAGTCCTTTCCAGATGTGGGATCACTTCCAACTTTATAATATTCTTGCTGTATTGCTGGTGACAACCTTCGCTTTTCTTCTTCTTGTAACAAGTTTAACATCTCTTCCTTTTTTGTTGGAAGTATTGGTAAGATGGTGACATGGTTAACCGGAATATCTTTTGGAAAATCATCTTGATTTTCTGGTTCCAATATTTCCGAAAAATTATGCTGCTTGTCATGAAGCAATTTGGAAATTTTGATACACTCATAACATAGGTCATAATTAAGGCATTCTGAACACTTGTATCTGTGAGAAACGAGCCGATATGAAAGAGACAAAACAATTATTATTTCTAATGAAGGTTAACGTCCATAAAAGATTGAATAAAATAACTACAGTATTTACCTTGCTCCTTTCCATTCACTTTTACCACAATAATTACAAGCGATACCAACGTGAACCTTATCATGTAGTTGTCTTTCAGGAACTTGCATATATTGCATGAGTGATGGCAATGCACTAAAATCTATACGACCATTGGAATCTTGAAACATTCCTCCACGTAACCTATATACGAGATGTAATGTTCTTTCAGGTGGTGTGTCGCAAACTGACAAAATAATGTTTTTTCCGGTCAATGTTTTCACACGAATCAGGGAACTAGTTTCAGCTAAATCTAACTTCAATGTTACCCATTCATGAATACCATAATCTTTTAAGGTACGAGAACTACGCAATTGGTTTCTACCGAATGTAAGACGTTGTTTATAACCAGGAATACCTTCAATTTCCTGAATTATTTGTTTAACTTCATTGATAGTGTTATCTTTAGTTAAATTATAAAGTTCTATAACCTTTCCATCTTGAGTCTTCACATTAAGTTTAAATGGGACAATAGCTAGCTCCAATGTTGACTCATTTTGAACATTATAACTTTTCAAGGTGCTAGAACCATCCAATTGGATTCCATCGAATAAAAGACATTGTTTATAATCAGGAATATCTTCAATTTCCTGAATCATTTGTCTAACTTCATGGATAGTGTTATCTTTGGTTACACGATAAAGTTCTATGACTTTTCCATCTTGAGTCTTCACATTAAGTTTAAATGGAGCCATAGCTAGCTCCAATGTTGACTCATTTTGAATGTTACAACTTTTCAAAGTGCTAGAATCATGCAATTGTTTTCCATAAAAAAAAAGGTATTGATTATATACAGGAACAAACGTACTTTTCTGAACCATTTGTTTAACATCATGGATAGTATCATTTTCACTTAAAATATGTTTTGTAACTCTACCATCCTTCGCTTTCACATTAAGTTCAATCAGTGAAATTAGCTCCAATGTTGACTCTTTTTGAATATTATAATCTTTTAAGGTTTTAGAATCTTCCAATTGTTTTCCATTAAAAAATAGGCGTTGTCTATGAACAGGAATATCCTCGCACTCTTTAATCGTTGATTTAATAATGGAGATTTTACTTCCAGGTACATAAAGTTCTATAACTTTTCCATTCTGCATTTTCACGTAAAGTTTAAGTGGAATTGGAAATGCATAAATAAAGTCATTTTCCTAAGAATGAAAAAGAATAACTCATTAACGTTACATTTATACAATTTCCTTCTATCTATAATTAATATTTCATGAATACTTCATATAAACACTACCTTTAATCCTGCATCTTCAAGAGTATCAGTACTTTGAAAACGTTCGTTAAGTCTTAACTTGTAGTCAAAACCGTCATTAACATGAGCTTTAAAACATTTCAGCAATAGCTCTATGGTAGTATCCATCGTTACATTTGCTCTGTACAAGTAAGACGAATTGGTATTTGCAACGAGAATAGAAAAAACGGGAGGGAGATTCGGCACTGAAATCAAATACATTTTTTTTATAAATTTTTTTTCAATTGGAGGCGTCGTTGTTCTTTCGAAAAATGCTCAACTTATTGTAAGACTGTAAAGAGCTTAACTTATTGTAAAAACAGACCTACAGTACATAGTACAATATATATTTGTATCGGTTGTATTGTATGCACACGATTAACCTTAAATCCATATTTAGCTTTTAGTATGTGAGTTTCACTAATTTTTTTTTTTCATTCATTGAAAATTCAGTGAAGGGTATTTTTTTTCACACTCATGATGATATTTATAAAATTAATTCCTAACGAAATTCGCTTAATGTATATCGAATAAATCAAATTGTAAAGTCAAAAGAGAGTTGAATTAGATTTAAATGCGTCCTTTTAAATACCCTTTTTTAACGAAGCATCATTTGACTATTTGAGGAAAATGTTCATTCAGATACACGTTCTTGTACCACGTATATGTAACGCGATTACTTGTGCGACAAAAATTTATTTTACAGGAACGCACAAAAAATATATAAAGATTCTTTAGTCGATTTCTTCTAATTTTCACTCGTAAACGCTCACATTTATTATTATTACGTGTGGAATAACTTCAAAGCTACGAACTATTCCTGATTGAAGCATATTTATTACCGTTTTTGGTATTAAGTGGTCGAGTGAGTGATATAAAGTCTATACACGCAACGACGCAACGACTTTGTAAATGAATTCAATGCATATTCTATGTATTAGCGTTAGAGTGCATTGCATATTCTTCGACTTCGACCTTAACATGAATTTAAAGAGGACGTGAATTGGAATTGCAAAGCATTCAAAGGAGCAAAATATTAAATTTTAAGTTTTCAGTAATTTGCGTTGTTTTTGATAGTTATATGCAAGTTATTAAGCAATAGATGGAAATAAGGCGGCGATATTAGAGAATTTTAGATGATGTCTAGATGAGACCCGAACAGTTGAGGGCGAGAAGAATGGTTCATTAATTAAGCAATTTAAAGTAATGAATCTTAAGTTCAACACAGCAACAAAAATTTCTTGAAATATCTCGAAAAAGTACTTATTTACAGAATGTTGATTACTTCTCTGAATAAAAATCTCCCTCAGACACGGTTCACACGAGACTTCATTTCCACGTGATCATGTGGTTATTATTGTACTAAGGAACCCACGAATGCAATAACAGTCTAAATAAACAATTAATATGGCAAGATAAAATAATTCACACAAAAATAATGAATACTTTAAATGTATTTATGAAATCAAAAATAAAGATTATTATGTTTATATATTTGAAAAATAAGGTTATTTTTATTACTTTTTAAAATGTCATTTACAATAAATTTTTTTTAAGAAAAAATTATTTATATTACCATTTATGTTCTGTCGTTTCTTGTCACTATTTATGTTTTGATGCGTAAAACGCAATGGAGGACTTTCTATGTGCTGGCAATGTCCCGCGTGTAATAATCATTCAATTTAAGATTATTATAAAATAAATGTAATTTAAACTGCTAAAGACGGTAGAGTTTAAATTCCTATTCGATATTTTAATTTATTCTACTTTAAAACTATCGAAAACACGGTTAAAAATACATGATGATGTGTTTTTTTCACATTTTTCAAAAATAAATTATTAACATTAATCATATTATTTATGATTTCTATTATTAGGCAATTGTGATCATAAAAATTATTTTCGGCTTTCTATATATTTAAACATTAAAAATTCACCATTCATACATCAAGACTTGCTCCAATAACATACAGTAAGTTGTAATTATATTACTATCATTTATCGTGGTCGCTTTTGGTTCTTTTGGTTTCGAAAGGAGGGGAGTCAGGGGACGGTGATTTTGCATTAGGAGGAGATAACATAAAGTCACACCAGTATATCTTAATCATGTCATTTTTATATCCAAAATGAATAAATTGTCTAATTCCGAAGTACCATACTGATTCAAATTTGCAGTAAAATCTAAAATATATATGGGTTTATTTCAATCATGTTTAATATATCTAATATAATATATAAGTGTATGTTTCTAAGAGAATATGATATCTACACATTATTGGAATAATTTTACCAGTTACCGGAGGTGTAGACCACGAAAATCACCAAATTTGATATAAGAGCCGGATGATCTTGCCTTCACTATATACAATAACCTTTGTTTCATCTTTATCTAATCCTATTTTCTCACACGCCCTCCAGGTTTGATACCCTTGTTGTCTATAAATTTAACAGAACTAAGTAGAACATAGATCCATTCTTGACCACTGACATATAGAATATTTTCGTCAGCTAATAATATACTGTAGCAGAATATAATGTTCTGGGAGAAGAGCCTCAACATCCATAGAATTAAAAGTCATTCTCAAACTGTATACGACATTTGAATATTACTTCTTCTTGGAGTTCTATCCCACAGTTTTTAGTGTTTTTTTTTTTTTTTTTTTTTTTTGTTCATCAAATATATAAAGTAAAGGTGTTCAATATTTCTTGTATAAAATTATTTATTAATTAATGTGCAAAGAAAATAAATACTTTCTGTCCTTGATAATACTAAAATTAATCAGATTTTCTTCTTTTAAATGGTATATATTTGTGTTTTATTGAAGCATTTTTCTTTCTACGTTTCTCTATGGCCTTCTCCAATACTTTAGGATCTGACTTCTGTAATTTACTAAACTTATCAATGAGCTCCAATTTTTTCACGTCAGCTAAAAATAAAAAAGATCGTATTAAAAGACATTTCGAATAAAGAAAATGATTTGCATTATTGTATATACACAGTAATTCTTACATTTCTTGTAATAAAATGGCTTCTTCCCTTTAGAAATAAGTTCCAATTCTCTTTTCTTTCTTTCATGCTTTAATCCTTTTTTACGTTTAATATCTTGTTCATGGGCAAATTTTGATTGCTTAATAAATATTAATAAATAAATTAGGTTTCATTTTCAACAGCATAAGCATTATACATATCAAAAAATATTAATCAAACTCACTAATCTATTTAGCAACCGTTGTAATTCAGATTTTTTAGTAGGATCTTTTTCCTTGCTAATTTGAACTTTTATTTGTTCAATTTCCGACTTTTTATATTCATTTAAAAATGAATATGATTTTTCGAATAAATCTTCATTAAACTTTCCCGATAAACCGTCAAATCTTGGATCTCTCTTTTGTTTAACCTTTCAATTTTTTTATTTTTATTTTATTTTTTTTGAAAAGAAATTTATTAGATATTATTGTAAATATTATTAAAGAATTTAAAAATAATAAAGTATTTAAAAAACTTACAGATTTAGGAATTTCTACTATTTGCCTATACTTACTAACAGGTTTCTTAGAAGACATTTCCATTGGTCTATCGCAATAAGAAAAAATAAATTAAAAAAAAAAAATTATTAAATGAGATTGAATTAAAAAATTTTTTACTTACGCATGCTTATTTCTTCGTTTTTTTGGACCTTTTACATTTATCTCTGAATTATTATCTGAATTTATTTTCTCTTCTGTATTCTCATTCTCTTCTGAACTATTTTCATTCTCTTCTGAACTTTCCTCATTCTCAGAATCATTATCATCATTAGAAGTATCGATATCTTCTTCAAAGAAGGGACTATTACTTCTTCGTGTTAACTTCTCTTTTTCGTTACTTCTTTTTGTTCCTATTTGATTCATATTTAAACAAGGGCAAAAAAGATTGTAAATCGTTTTTTTTCAATTTTAAATGAATTTCGGACTTAACTGTTAAGTAGTGTGCCAATCAATTAACTAATATGGGTATAGTGATATTTTTGATCTTTATCAACTTCAAATTTCAATTTAACGAAATTAAACTCATTCCACTAATTCTTTAAATATTTTTCAAATTTTAAATTATATAAATTGGAAATTTCTATTAATATGACAACGCGAAATTTATTCACCGCGTTTTTTCACTCCTTTATTTTTGCAACTCATAATGCAAATTCTTCTTTCATACAAGAAAAAAATAGGTCTCGCGTGTGAACAAAATAACAAACCGAGCAAAAAAAGACAGCAAGCAAGTTTAATATTGAGACAAATCAATTTCGAGACTGGATTTTTAAAAGCACAACCAGGCTTAGAACGTTTAAACAAAGGCTTATCTCCGAAATATCCTGCCTTAGAAGCTGCTTTTGTTGAGTGAGTAAAAGAACAATGATCCAAATGAAAATCAAAGCATTTGCACAACATCGGTGTTGAAACCTTTTGCCTTTAGCAACAAGTAATTGGATGACTTAATGAGTCGTGATAATTTGAGTAATCGTCGTCGTACTTATTGCTCGAAAAACAGCAAGAATTTTTAGGTATCGACGCATACATCATGGTTATCCTTTAGCACTTATCGGCAATATGGACGAAACACCTATGATATATGATCTAACAACCATTGACGCGCGATCCATCAGTATCTGCACAACTGGTACGGCTTTACAGTAGTTTTAACATGCATGGCTGATAGAACTAAACTTCCTCCTCTTGTATTGAGAATATTCGGGGTAAACGTGCAAGACACTCCAATCCACAATCATTTCTCGTTAGAGTGGCCTGCCGTAAGTAATAATTACGGCATTTCGGATTACAACTTGGGGTTGCAACCCATTACAACCATAACAACACCAATTTTTTCCTGTGAAAATTATGGCATATCGTACTTACAACTTACACCAATTACATTACAACCATTACAACATATTACGGCAGGCTACTCTATTTCTAGTTTTAGACTCATCTCAACGCATATTGTTGATCCTATAAAACGAGTTTTTGATTAAAAAAATACTAAATATTGCCGTTATCCCTGGAAGATCAACACCTCGCCTACAGCCTTTGGACGTTTCAATAAATAAATCATTTAAACAGGTAAAAAAGAGGTTTTTTGTATTTAGATTCTATTTATATTTTATATTTATTTTTCTATTTTCTACAATGAATGGGATGTAACGCCCACTGGAGATCCTATGAAATTGGGTTAAAAATAACAGAATGCAGTTGATGTTGGATTGATTTGACGACCCTTTAAATGCTGTGGGGTTTCCAATAATCGGGATGGAACTGGATTTTTGATTATGATCGTCTTGAACGTGTACGCCCAACCAAATATTTGACGAAGCACTATTCTTTTTTTTTTAGAATGGTCTAAAGGAAAGTCATGGACAAGGCGAATAATGCCGTAGCCCTTGATAAAGCCATATATGATAAATTGATTAAAGTTCCGTATTGGTTGATCGATTTCGTGTTAATAGTTCTTTGGCCAGAGCTGTTAAGGCGGATGAAAGGATGATAATTATTACAATGAGCAAGCAACAAATTATGTTAATATATGAGATGATTAGTGTGTGATAATTTATAAATTCGGATAATCTATTATTACATAAAAATATTACTTTTAAATGTTAATAATATAATAAATTTTAATTTTTTTTCCGTAATTTTAAATTTAATGACAGATTTAATTGGATCCTCGGGATCAGATTTGTACGGTAGCACATTTCACCAAATTTTTCTAATATTTCTATTCTTGACCGTCGCGATTGGTCAAGATTCATCTTATCTCTTTCACGTTATGATCTGTCATATTGTACTACATTAGTCCTATTCCAATCTTTCGATTGATAAATTTTACCTTAATATACGAAATACACGAATTTCTTTAAACATGTTATCACGATATAGGTTTTTATCTTCATATGTACCTGCGAAAGCAAGAGCGATGGTCTTTGAAAAATATGGCAATCCGAAGGATGTTCTCAGGTAAAGTAAAAAATATTTCTTTATTAAATTCCTAAGTTTATAATTAAGTTTGAACAAATTGAATTTTAGGGCTCATACATATGAATTACCGCCTTTAACTCCCACAACTTTGCACATGCGTTTTCTTGCTTCACCTATTAATCCAGCCGATATTAATCAAATTGAAGGTGTCTATCCAGCGAGACCTACATTCACTAAGGAATTAGGTGGTTTGCCTGATGGAGAACATAAAGAATTAGCAGTTGGAGGAAATGAAGGTGTAGCAGAAATAATCGCTGTTGGAGATCAAGTTAAAGATTTAAAAGTTGGTGATTGGGTTATTATGGGAAGAGCTGGATTTGGTAGTTATCCTTAGTTTTTTACCAGTATATATATAAGAACAAATATTTAATTCTTTAAATTAAATATAGGTACTTGGCGTACACATGCTGCAGCAACTCCAAATGATGTGATACATTTTAATAGTAAGGAAATTGGATTAATTCAAGCAGCAACTTTATCAGTAAATCCTTGCACTGCATATCGCATGTTAAAGGATTTTGTTACACTAAAAAAAGGTAATTTCTTATTAAATTATGATTATTTATATTATATTAATATAAATTTTATAACTTAAAATAGGTGATTTCGTGATCCAATGTGGTGCCAATAGTAGCGTTGGTCAATCTGTAATTCAAATTGCTAAAGCATGGGACGTAAACACTATCAATATTGTTCGAAACAGGTAATAAATGAATGTTTATATCTTTAGATCAGAGACCTATTTAGTGAAGATTCACCTCATCTTTTAGACCTGATATTGAAAATTTAAAAACATATCTAAAATCACTTGGTGCAACACATATAATTACTGATCAAGAGTTAAGAAGTTATAAAACTAAAGAATTGATAAAAGAATGGACAGGTGGTAATGTTGTCAAATTAGGACTTAATTGTGTTGGTGGAGAAGTAGCAACGGAGATGGCAAAATATCTTGGGTAATGATTTTTTTTTTATTCTATTATTCAATTATTTCTTGTATTGATTTATTTATTTTTTTTTTTTAGTCAATCTGGAGTTTACGTAACATATGGAGCTATGTCAAGACAGCCATTTGTTGTTCCAGCGTCACATTTAATATTTAAAGATATTAAATTTTTAGGATTTTGGATGTCAAGATGGAATAAAACTCATTCAAGAGAAGAAAAAGAAGAAATGTTAAATGAAGTTATTACATTAATGAAATTTAAAAAAGAAACACCAGGTTACGCTGCTTTTGAAGAAGTTCTTTGGGGAAATCCAAGTGAAAGTAATGAATCTTTAAGAGATAAGTTTTTGGATGCTTTAGATAAATCTGGTGCCGGATTCCATGGAAAAAAACAAATATTAAAAATGCAATATTGATATGAATTAAATATAAAAAATGTAAAGAACATTTTTAAAATAATTCAAATCATTCATGTATATAATTAAATAACAAATAAAACTAATGTGAAACTTGAAAGGTATAAATTTTTTGTGTAATCATTAATGTAGTTTCTTTGTTGTATATTTTTTGCAAAAATGCTAATACCACTAAATGGTAAATTAAATTTTAAAATATTAGAATATTATTAAATTTCAGTTCTCAAAACTGCTAAATAATTATTAAATGTTTTCTTTTTCAATATAAATAATACGATCACCCCAAACGTCTGACGAGCACATACACCTTATTCGTTCCAGTTTGATGGGCTACCATTACCACGATTGCGTCAAATCTCTATTCATTCCGGATCGGAGCTTTGATGCTATATGCCTATATCCACAAAGATTGACTGCATTACTCCATTCGCCGACTTATCTCCTACAGTTAGTTTCGCTTTATTGCCACCGGATTGAAAGATAGATCGATGACCAACAAATGAAAACAACTTAAACACCGGCCGTCAATAATTATCCTACTTCACTGATGGTTCACTACAAAATCACGAATTCCTGAGACCATAAGAGAAATTACTACCCAAAATACAGACTTATCTTTCGGCGCCAGTTTATCATTCTGGCCTTCGTCAACTCTAGAACTTCTAGGTTCTAACCGCCCCAGCAATTAATTCAAGTTAACATCCACATTTCAAGAATACAAGGAAATAGTTACAACCCATAAATACATGTACTCTTCTTTTACTTAAAATTCAAATGCTGATACAAGGAAAAGAACTTATTACGTTAACTAAAGTAAAAGGGCACAGTTGGACCAAAATTGGCTAATTACACTTTAGTCATAGTGGTCTTTTATAAAAAAATTTCCTTCTTTTCTTAACGGCTTCGTAAGTTTATTATCACACTACTTTCATCGTACAATGCGGCGAAATGGATCATTACTCAAATGAGCCACATCCATATACTGGGATATTTCCTGGACAGCATTTTTCGACAATTTAAAGACTCCAGATGCAAAAACCATCAAACAATCAAAACGTTAGTGTCAACACCAAATGGAGGAAGAATCCTGCCCTGTATATAAACAAATTTTTGCACCAAAATATGTCTGGAACTTATATCAACTCTTTGCTTGATAACTTCTTCTAATGAAAATTAGATGCGAAAATCTGATCAGATGGGAAAAAGAGCACGATCGATATACACAAAAAGGACACATGAAGAACTAGACAACCGCCGCTCAGGCGCTACTAGTTTTCCTTCTTTTCTTTTCTTTTATATTTTTTTTCTATTTCTACCTATTTGTCTTCTTTTATTTCTTATTTTTATTTTGATATTTAATTCCACCCTAATTTGTAGATAGTATAGATAGTTTAACACTTTTTTTTAACCATTTACATTCGGTTTGGCTATAAGCCAAGTGCAAAATTCTATAGCCCTGTTCAATTCTAGACCGGCTTGCTCGGATCGAAAAATATAATTGGTTGTCGTGTACCGATCTGAGGCGGTCAGTCGATCCGGTCTATAATTGAACAGGGCTTATGATTGGCTAAATAAAGAATACGTCAATTTTTATTAATATTATTTTGATCATGTGACTGAGTTAAATAACATTAAAGAGACTCTTGTCTTTTGACTCTACTTTAAACACGCTATATTATCCCTGTTTGTTGAAAAGGTCCACAAGTCCATACGGATTCACTTCGCGATATTTTGTATTTCGACAAAGACTTCAACACATATCATGATATTTACATAAAAAATTATCACCACCCTCTTCTTTTTCAAAAACAAAAACCAAAGGGCCGAAATTTAACTGTTGTGCGTAACGGCTTAGAAAATAACTGTAATTTGGATGATGTTGAGGTTTGCTGGCTTACTTGCAAATTCTACAGTTGAGTCACCCTCGTCTTCCTAGCCAAAGATTCGTAAAGTTGTCGAAGCCCTGCTCGCAAGTTCTGCAGCTGAGCCGGGAAGAACCTCTTTCTTTTTTGCAATCTTTAAAAAATTAACTATGTAGACAGCTGGATTGATAAGACTTCGCAAAAAGAGAGAGAATCAGAAAATCAGATAATCCGGTATTATATACGGTAATATTGATTTGTTAAAATGAAAATAAGTTAATGAAAATCTATTGGTTGATATGCCCCAGTATTACCAACTCTGGCCGGCATTACGGAATTAAGAAATTAACCACGTGATAGATAACGCGTGCCAAATAGGGTTTTATACAAATTTTTTTTGAATACACGCGGGGGGTGGAAATTTATTTGATGGAAAAAATTTTGGTTTTCAAAAAAACTGAAAAGCGAGGCGTTGCTAAAACTCACCTCCCGTGAAAAATCACTCTCATCCGGATCTTATTAAATTTATAAAATGATCCGGTTAATATTAACCTTATTAAAAATAATCATATTAATTGTTACACACTATATTACATACTATGATAAAGAGTTGTAATTTTGACATATCCGCATTACATGTACGCCTATTGTGCATTGCATATTGCTTACACGTTCCATATTTTTTCATCTGCTTAGAATTATTTGACTTGCCATTATTTGCTAAAACTTTATCAGACAAAGAATAATCAATGTTTTGACTAGTATTTCCTAAAGGTGCACGAAGTTCAGCATTTGTATGGTTAGTGTATTGCTGTTCTAAAGAACTTTTGTATCTTTTCTGAGGCGTTCTTCCACGAGGCTTTACATAGATCGGATTAGCAATTCTTCTTTGAACCTCATTTGTATTTTCTTTATCACTCATCTCACTCAAATTAACTTCCATAAAAAGTGAAAAGTTATCAAGTAAATTGATATATTCTGATTCTTGTCCCAATCACTTAGCAAGATGATTATATGCTTTTTTTTGTAATCCACAAGCTTCATATTGTTGACGATCAGTTACTATTTCCTTTAGTTCTGGTGTAAAAACATTTTCTCCATTCATAATATCCAAGTATGAATATCCATATTAGGAGTTATATGAATTGATTTACTTTGAAAATTATTAAATAATTGAATTGATGGCGAAGCACGTATTTCATCTCCAGTTAATTTGCAGCTTGATCATTATACTATCTTGATGGAATTAATGAGATATTAAAAAAGAATCTTGATAAAATGATAACATTAAACATGTGCATATGTGACTCCCGTCTTGTAATAGAATAATATACTGTATGAACCAAGGCTGTGCACCAACAGATGGTTGTACTTTCCGTATTTTGATGATCAAATATTTTGGAATATTTTTCATAAGATCTTTAAGAAATGTCTTTTCCCAATCATATTTATTTTCAAGATCATCATCATGAGACGTATATTTAAAATCCTAAAAGAAAAAAAATAATAAATATTTTAGCTTAATATTCTATCATTTTATTTAATCTGTGCCTTACGCGAGCCAAAGCATATTAATGCAAATTTTAACTTCATCTTAAATAATTTTGCCACATTCCCTTACCTAATCCTAAATTCATTATCCATACTCCTTTACCTTAACTAAATTTATTATCTCATATTCCCCTACCCTAACACTAAGTAACTCTTTTTTAATGTAAATACCATATTCCCTTACCCAGTGTTGTCATGGGACACGAACACAGACATTGGACAGTCCCAGATTGGACAGTCCAGTCTATGTCCGCTATATTTTCATATTATGCGGGTCAAGACAGTAATACGAGGAGGGTCAGAATGGTAAGTCTGTGTCCCACTATGTCCCAATCTGTTGGTTGTCTATCGGACTAGTCCCACCTAAAAATTTCCCTATCCGGCTATCCGGTTGTTCGCGTCCAAATGTCCGATTATCTCATGTAGCTGAAGATCAAAGATCTTTTTTACGATTGTTTTTTTTTTATAATAAACCAACCGTTCGACATTCTATTTTTTTTTTTTATTAATAACATTAATTCTTACATTCTTTTTGTTGTTTATTGAGAAATTATTTTATGAAATCATTAGGCAATTTATTTTAATTGTCATTTTATGAAAATTACCAGACGAACTTTTTGTAAAAAAAAAAAAATATATATAAGATCAGACAACTATTAAAAGTTTTAATAATTTTTTTATTGCTTTAAAAAATCATTTTTTATTACACTGCAATATAAATTTTTCAATGCCACAAAATATCAGATTTATTAAACGGTTATATTATTAAAACTAAAGAAAAATTTAATCAGAATAACCTTAATAAAACGTACTGCAAATGTTGTATTAATGTATTAGGAGAGGAGGAAGGAAAGAAAAATTATTTTCCAATAAAACAGATAAAATAACACAACATTGTACTCATTTTCTCGCAGCAATAACACCTGAAATAAGAGATGAAATTTTTTCATTATCAAAAAATAGTGGAAATCAAATAGAAAATAAACGATTATGTAAGTTTTAAATAATTTGTTATATGATTTTTTTTATATTAATACCGACTTTAATTTTTTTATAGCTTTACATTTCAGTGATACTACTTCCACTTTTTCTGATTCTTCTAGAAAAGTTGTTCTTCTTACGGATCACTTAATAATTTTATCGTTAGATCATTGTCAAAAGAAGATAAAAAAAAAGATTTAATTATTAATTCGATTAAAAGTTTCTTGTAAATGGACATTACATCGGGTTAATAATCATGAAGCAAAAGAACTATTTGAATTTCTTAATCCTTTCCTTAAACTTCCTGATCGTAAAACACTTGGTGGAATAATTTTATAATTTTGAATGATGCTATTTCTGAAGCAGATGAATGTGAGAAGTGAACAGCTATTAGGTGTAGTTTTAATGATATCAAAAGGAGACCTTTTGTGATATTAGCTCAAAAGGAAGCATATCTTGAAGCAATGGAAAAAACAGAATCTATGATTGCTGATTTAGAAAAAAATATTTGTGCTGTTGTAACAGATAGTGCGGGTGCATATGCTGCTGCCAGGTAAATTAATTATGATAACTATTTTTTATTAAATATATGCATATTTTTTAATAAATTACTAAATTATAGACGAAAATTGAGGAATTCAAATAGAAAAATAACTTTTTTTTGCCCTGCTTCAATGGCGTTCATAATAAAGAATTAAAAAAAAAAAAGACATATTCAGGATTCGGGATATTGAGATTCGGGATATTGGGGATTCGGGATATTGGGATTCGGGATATTGCATGTTTCGGGAAATGGTCCAGTTCGGGAAATCGACATTCGGGAAATTGACTTCGGGAAAAAGCACATTTGGGAAAATGGCAATCGGGAATATGGTAATAAAATCAAAAAGTAAAATAAAACTCTGTATTTATTTTTACATGTTTCTTTTTAATCGTTTATTAATTTTTATATATACGTTTGTAGACATTATATCTTAGCTAAATCCCGGCTTTATAGATTCTCTATTATTTGTATTTATAATTCTATTATAATTATGCATTTTTGTATTTTACTATTATTTTACATAATATAAGAAAGGCAGGCCTGCCAGGAGATTTGTGTTACCTTAAAATACATTTTAATGTGCCAGAACTGCCTTTTTTGCTGACTTGAAATTCATGACTTGCTTACGTATTCTGATGCGGTTTTGTGGTTTTGTGATGTGATGTGTGGTGTTGTGACAAATAGATATTAGACCTAAAAAACTATGACCTAAGTCACAGACTCATAGGGTCATAGGTCATTGGCAATGATGACTTGTTATCCATCAAGTTACATCTTATATATATCATGTAACCATTGACCAATAATATTATGATTATATAATTATGACCTATAGTCATTCATAAGTACTTATTTATTTACATAACATTTACATGACAACATATGATTAAAAATCAAAGTATACTAAAAAACTGTTGTATAAGCAACATGTAATTATTAACACGAAAAAACACATATTACCTTCAGTATTAACATAATAAAAATGGCTAGTACAGTCCCTGGTGAAAGTAATGGTGGTCAGTTTTTTTAATATAACACATAAATTTTATAATGAAGTTATGAATTTTTTTTTATTTTCAGAAAGAGGAGTCAAAAATACATATATTTTATTATTTAATAAATATTGGGTTTGACCTCTATCTGTATCAAAACATGCTTCAATTTGATTTTACATGCTATTATCATTAATAACCTTGCTATCAATTACTATGCTATTTTCGAAATTATTTCACTCCTTTCTAAATAAATTGAGAAATAGCTTATACCATTTTTTCCTTTTTGCATTACCATTTTCTTAATATACTGCATCAAAAACAAACAAAAATTCTTATTGGGATTTGAGATCTGGGCTTTAAAATGAACAAAAAAAAAATCATTATTGAAAGAAAAATTTTCATACCACCTTAAATATCATGGATATAATTATTTTATATCATCATAATAAAAGGCTCACCAATGGTCTAAAAAAATGTTTGATTAGTCAAAAATACACATATTTCAAAGTTTTTATGGTGAAAATTAAAAAAAATATGAAACAATGATCATTTTGATTCTGGCAGTAATTTTTTATGATATAAGTTTAGTGTGACACTTTGAATAAAATATTCAGAATTTTGGCATTTTTTTGTAAGAAAGGGATACATTGTTTTATAGGAATGCAAAAATTTCCAGTTCAATTAAAAATTTCCTAAAAATTTGTTTCATGAAAAAGTTACTAGCCTCATAAGTAGAATTTATTGTAATAGAAGTAATAAAACAGAAATAATGTCAGTATTTAAAATTACTTTTTTTTATTGCTTTTTAAATAAGCATATCACTGTTCAATTTGGTATAATAAGTAATAATTTAATCAAGGTAGTAATGAAGTTATAACCAAATTAAGAAGCAGTATTTTTACCACTATTACTTTGCCGAGGACTGTAGTTATGGCTCAATTATGCTTGACAGTCTTGACGTCTTGTTATCAGATATTAAATCAAGCAATTTACACGCAAAAGTATCAGAAATACTTTATACAAAGTATCTTTTTGATTCTATGAAAGAATTAGACAAAGTAAAGAGAATCTTATTTGGTAGTTTTTAATGACTCATGTGCCCAATGACATTAAAAGTGAAAAGGCGAATCAAGAATATTCACTTTTTAGTTGACATAGGTTCTCCAAATACTTTCATATGTGAAGAAGTAATAAATTCATATAAACTGTTTATTACTGATCCAAATGCATCTATTTTAGTGAGACTTAATAAAAAATAAATTTCTGTAAAAGTATCAGATAATGATAAGTACAAAGATCTGAACCTCTTTGGAATGGATTTTCTAATTATACATAGGGTGGTATTATTTGTTGATGTTGATGAAAAATATTTTACAATCAAGTTTTAAGTCACTACAAACTGAAATTCCTTCAACAGATGACTTGGGAAGTTCAGCTAGTTATTATTGGATTCTTTTGATTATAATTTTTATCCTTGGCATACTTTTTCAGTATTGTTTCTCTCCAATCTGTTGATATTTAATATATTTGTCAGCTTTTACTGATTCAATTATGACTAATTTTATTAATTACTTCTATAATAACAAGGAATTTATAATTCTCAGATAGAAAAAGTTATATTTTTTAAAAAGAAATGGTTTTTTATTTTATTCACTTTTATAATAGCAAGAAATTTATAATTCTTAGATAGATAAATTATATTTTTTAAAAAGAAATCAATTACTTTTTATTTGTTTAGATACAATATAATTCAAAATAAATCAAGTATCTTCAGATATGTATACAACTAAATAAACTCAAACAAAATCAAGAAAACTTTATTATTTTTTCAGAAAAAGAAATGAGTTAATGAGTTTCAAGGGAGAAACATTTTGAGCCCTAATCCATAAAATAAGAGTTCTTTCTAGAGTTAGAAACCCAATAAATAAACTAGTAGATATAGGAACTTATGCCTTCAATGAACAAATATTACGAGTAAACAAACTATGGGATATGACTCCTTATATTTCTCA
The DNA here is from genome assembly GCA_015698045.1 of Rhizophagus clarus. Lineage (NCBI taxonomy): Eukaryota > Fungi > Glomeromycota > Glomeromycetes > Glomerales > Glomeraceae > Rhizophagus > Rhizophagus clarus. The sequence goes on from BLAL01000160.1 coordinate 423,180, forward strand.
ACAAGAAATATATAACATGGCTCTCCAAACAAAACTTTCTTATGGATAAGTATATATATTGTTGCAGCTTGGTATAGAACTAAAAAAAATAGCTTATTGTTCTTTTTTCTAAAATTTGTGTATACCAAGATGACTCCAAAAATAATGATCATAAAAACTATGAGATTAAAAAAAATCACAATATCAAATCAAAAATAATCACAATACTAATACTAATACTAAAAAAAAATGATAATTGAAAAATATAATTATAATGACATCAAAAAGTAATAGTATTTGAAATGAATTATATTTTTATATAAACTAAAATCTATTATATTTTGTAATATAAATAGTAATTATTTTATAATTGGTGGAATTTTGCTGCAATTATAGATTTTAAGTGGAAAACTTTGGAAGAGTTTACTATTTAAAAAATTATTAAATTCATAATAAAAATTATTAAAATCATGATAAAAATATTAAAATTATAATAAAAATTATAATCTAAAAAAAAATATATAATTAAGTATTAAATTAAATATAATCAATGATAATAACAATTTACTTATCAAATAAATTTTTGTTAAAATCAAAATCATTATCTAAATTTTCATCAGAATCTTCAAAATCTACAATTTTGATTGTATCAAAAATGTTTTCTTCATCATAATGTCTTGGGTAAATAATTTGTTAATTAAATTACAATTTTTATAAGGCTTATTATTATAAACAAGTTTGTAAAGGAGTTTTTATGTGATCTACAAATAGAATTATTTATGGATAAAACTATTAAATGAAGTCCATATGACCAATTATTTCTTTCAAAAGTTTCTCTCCATTTGCTCAACTTCTGTTGTAAAATACCATTTTCCCTTTCTATCAAATCTTGAGATTACAAATGATAAGATTTTCTATTGATAATTTTTATGGATAGTTAAAGGCTAACAATTAAATTCTTTAATTATTTCAGCACAAAATTCTTTTTCATTGTTAGATTGTAAAATAGTTGGAGAAGAGCTAATAAAGAAAAATAAATCAAATAAATAAGCAGCCACTTCAATAGCTTATTTGAAAGTTAGTGGTTTTGCTAGACATGACAAATATATTTGTAATTACCATCAGCATCATATAACAAATCAATTAAATTTAAAAAATACAGCCAACTCTCCATAATTTCACTCTCTATAATTGCACATCCTTTATAATTGCATCCTTTTGCTTGATTCCAATTTGGGACTTAATGCTAATTGCATACACTTTATATTCTACACATACAATGGTTTTCCAGAACGATTTTCCTCTATAATTGCACACATGTGTTCTGCATAGTATTTTTTTACTAATTGCCTTGGAATTCTGGTACTTTTCTACTAATTGGTAGTGTAAAGTCTTGGAATTCTAGTGTTTTTCTATTAATTAGCAAAGTAATGCCTTGGAGTTCTGATACTTTTCTATTAATTGGCAGTATAATGCTTTAGAATTCTGGCATTTTTCTATTAAAGACCAGGTATTATATATGGTAAAGATAATGTGTTCTGCATTATTATATAGTAATTCTATAATTGCACATTCTCTCTAATTGCATGCTTTAGCTTGGTCCCAAGGGGTATGCAATTATGGAGGGTTGACTGTATTTCTAAATTAAATGCATTTTTTTATACATAGTATTTGATTAAATAATTTACCTGCACACGAGATAGATAATTCTTTGCAATTATTGGCTTATTAGCCAAAGGATGGAAAGAAGGTAGCACATATTGTGCAGTTGTTAACAAACTTTTCAACAATGTCTTGTCTTACAAAACTCTAATTTTGTCTAATGGATTCCCATAACTGTTTCTGACCTGCATGATTATCAATTTTAGCATGTACAATCACCACTGAATATAACGAACCCTCAGTTCCAGAGGGTTTAGTTTGGTATATAGTGAATTCATTATATAAATACTGAACGTTATGGATAATTCTGGCCGAATTTATAGTGCCGGCCAGGATTATAATTTCAAATGACACAAACCCGATATCTCATGACCCTGGAAGCAGTGTTGGGCAATTGGACAATTGGACGTTTTGGACATTTGTCCAAAACCAAAACCTTTTTTCCATTGGACAGGTTTTGGACAGATCACATGACTAAATATTTAATTTAGGCCAGAATTATGCCTGATTTTGGCCTAATTTTGGCCAATAATTAAAATAATATTATAATTAATTAAAATTAAGGTATTTTTTTGGTATTATTTTGTGATTTTACATTAATTTCTTGTCCATTTAATTCATTAGATATTTACTTTCTTTTTTTTTTATTTTTAGTTTAATAAAAATTTGAATTTTTGAATAGTTTTAGACTGTCCAAAACTGTGTCCAAAACTGTGTCCAAAACTGTGTCCAAAACTGGTTTTGGACTGTCCAATACTGTCCAATTAAAAAAACCAATTGGACAAGTCCAAAACCCATCATTGCCTGGAAGTCATCATTGACTATTAGTAACAACTGCCCCTGGAAAAATTAAAGCAGGGAAATTTTTATTGAATTAACCATAAGTAGCAACTAATTTGTTCATTAATTACTGATAATTCTGGTCAGTACTATAAATTTGGCCCGAATTAACTTATGGTCACATGACTGTTCGGTATAACGAATAGATGTCTAATATATTGGACTGATCAAATCAAGTTTGGATGCGGTATATAGGACTTTATTATAAAAATTCGCTATATCCAGTATAATTTACTATAAAAATTCAGTTCTGGGAACTTTGGTTCAGTATAACAAGTTTTCGGTATATAGAGGTTCGGTATAACCAGTGGTGACTGTATTCTGCAAAGTACTTCGTACATATTTTCAACAATTAAAACAGGTTTATTATCGCCTTTAACCAATATCCTATAGTCTCCCAGAACAATTTCTTGAAGCATAAAGCGTTTTTTGGCCCACTCACGCTTAGTTTTTGTATCAATTTCTTTATTGTTAGGGTCAATTAATATTTTCTTTATTCACTCAAAAAGATTTTTATTAACTAAAACTTTTTTTTGACAACATTCTGGTAAAGAGCTTATGTATTTATTAATTATGTCATCAAGTGTATTTTTGCTAATAAAGTTGTATTCCATTATAAAATTAAAAGATTAAATGATATAATTAAAATGTAAAAGAGCGTAAAGAAAAAATTAAAGTATAATGATAAGATTAATTAATGTGTCAGATGACAGCTAACGCGCCTCAGTTGTCAATTATTAACTGACGCGCGTTAAGTGTCGATTGATATCTGATGAACGTCAGCTGCATCAACATTTGACGCACAACAGAGACATCGTGTCAAGTCTAATTCTTTTATTTCAACTCCACTTAGTATAATAACAGATGTTGAAATGAATAATAATGAAAATTCTAATGAAAATTCTAATGAAAGCTCCAAGAAAGTCCTAATGAAAATCTTAATGAAAATCCTAATGAAAATTCCATTGATTTAGAAGAATCGGATAATGAAATTGCAGATTTAACTGATTTAATAAAGGAATTTGGTAATTATTCAAGGGTGGGCAGAAATGTTAGAAGAAAAAACTCTCAAATTTCAAAATGAAGATAATGAAATTGACAAATTAAATGAAATAATAGCTAATGATATTACCATCCTGCAGTTGATACAAATGCAAAACGGGATTTAAATTCTCTTTTTAAAGAATTAGAATTACCATTTTAATAATAAAAGTTTTGTTATTGATTGAATTATAATTTACTTTTTATAATTAATGTCAAATAATATTGTTATTCGTTAAATTGCAATAAAAACCTCAAATTTTAATTTTTAATAAAATACATATAACTATATCAATGTCCCGGACATTACCAAGTCTTTGTCCAAGGACTTGGATTGTCCTGGACTGTCCCGTCCATGGACATGTCCCGTTCCAGTCACAACACTGAGTACGGGGATCTTAATGAACTAGACGCTTAAGTGATAACTTAGGATAATACTCACGCTTCCTATTTTTTTTTGAGAGACTATCAAATTTCGTTTTCTGATTCTTTGTAGTTTGTATATTTTAGTATATTAGGTTGATTAGAATGGAAATAATTAGAATCGTTTCAAGATAGGTTGACAACAAGAATCAATAAACAGGAAGAGACTATTAGTGGACAGATTTAGATAGCTCGTACAAAAAAGTGACAAAAGAAGTGTGAAAGCAGTAAAATATTATCTAAAAGATATGTATTCTTTGTATACGAATTATTCGAAAACATAAAATCACTTGATATATTATGTAAGTGTTTATATTACAGTGGACGGATTCTTTCATAATATTCACTATTTATGAATTACGAAAGTGAATTTATTTGGAAACAGTTTATAGGATAACACGGACATTAAATATTGTGTTGTGCTGATTATACAGTAACACCATGTGTCTGATATCTCAAAGATATAGAACCGAACTTCTCTTCAGAAAAAGCGGAAAGCGTTATTACTTCTTTCGAAAGAATTAATTGATAGCCTGATACGAACATACAAATATACCAATGTACACGTAGACCATATATACTTTTTCGTAAAAATAAATAATTAATATATGCAATCTTTGAATTTTCAAACTATTCTGTTTTGTTTTAAACGTCAACATTATAATAGATGTTAGTTAGAATTTACTGCAAAAAAAAGGGAGGTGACAACACGCGATGCTTGCACAGATCTTTTTCGAAAAATCGAACTTGTATTTCCAATCCGAGGGCAAGTACGATTAGCATATTCGCTATTAAACATAGACATGTAACATTACATTAGATTAATGTAACGCAACGCAACGCAACGTAACATTTCTGCTCTCCTAATAAGGTATTTATCAATGATTTTTTTTTTTTCTTGGCTAAATTTGATATCTTTGAACATGTGCTATACAATAATTTCTAATAGTAGCTATTATAAACCACAAAGATAGAAACTGAACTACATGTTAAAAATAGGAATCAAAGATCTTTTTTTAGTGCTATGTTTTTTTAAGAATGTTGTTTATTGTAATACATAGAACTTAAGTTAATTGCCTCTATATAATGGCACAATATTCTCCTGAAAAGTTCTCCAATCTTATATTCATAAGATTTGCTCATAGTAAATATGAGTGACGATATAGAGGCCCAAGAATGTAAAGGTCATAATGAATTTCTTGATGTTTTAATTAGTCATAACCACAAAATTGAGTTAATCAATAATTTGGAAAAATTCAATGTCGCCGATGGAATAAAATCACTTGAGGACTTTGTACATAAATTAGTTAATTCCAAAAATAAGAATGATTCTTTAATAAAACTAAAAAAACTTATTGAAAAGAAAGATGAAAAGTTAATTTTGGAGTTTTTTGATTATTGTGCAAAGTTATGCATTGAAGATGAAAAGTTCGAACTTATGTGTGAAGTTACTATTTTACTTCAAGATTTCATCAATATTCTCTATAAGAGACCAGTTTCCAGGCTTATAAAACAGCTAACTTACGTTAAGGTTCCATCAAAATGGTGTGAAAGAAACGAATTCCTATCAGAAAATGAAAATCTTCATGGTTACAATGTTCATAATCTCAGGCCGTCCATAATCGACAGGTTTGTTTTTATACTCTTTTTCATTTTCTTTATACTGTGCACTAATTGTGGTTTGTATTATGAATAAGTTTTCAGAAAATCCCCCAACACCATATTACATTATGCTATTTGCCATTTCCTGGCCTATTCAGTTATCCAATAGGCAGTGGTGTGCTCGACATCTTATTTCCACGTAATATAAGTCCCTTCGCAAGATTAATAATCACTTATCCCGACGAAATATTTCAACCTAATAACGCCTCCTCTGGAATAATTGAATCTCCACTTTTTCATGCTATTATCAAGTTCAAGTGGCGTTCATTTGCGTGTTATCGCTACTATATTGTATTTTCTTCCTATCTCGCTTGGTTTGCCATTTTTACTGCATCAATTGTCACTGGCTATATGTCACTACATATTATAAGCACTATCGTGGGAACAATTGCATTACTCTTCATGATCCGACATTTTATTATAATGTATTTAAACGGTGGTATCCCTTTTTTTTTAACCTCTAAAACGGCTATTTATTTCGCAATAAGTATCCTTCCTACTATTACTGCATTAATGAATATTTTTGAAGTAAATAGATTACTCGTTTTTTTCCGACCCTTTACAATATTTTTCTTATGGATTGGTGCAATTGGACTTTTAGTAGCCTTTAAGGGAATCGGAATTATCTTCATTGGTAAGGATTTCTCAAAAGCCGTCTATCTGACAGTTTGATAATCCATTAACCTTTTTAATATGTAGTAATTGCGCATATTTGCAGAAAGGTCTTGTGGCTACTTGTCTTTTTAGTCTTAATTATAGTTGCAGCTTCTCATGCAACAGTGATCTATTCCAATATGATACTTAATTATGATAAAACTAGTTTAACTGACGAGAATCGTACAAAGTTTCAAGATCTTACTCAATATTATAATACATTCAATGCTTTCTGGTCGGCGCTTCTAGGTGATTATGGTTCATGGCCGAGTGATGATACCCTTTCATCTCTCGCCAGAATTGCATACTCACTCTTTATGGCTATCGTAATCCTGAACCTTGTGAGTACGTACTATCTTTTATTTGCATTTAACTTCGGGTTTCTTTCTAACGTTCTCTTTCTTCAATAGTTGCACTTGTAAATAATGTTTATTCAGAAGTACTTAATCGTGTATACACTGAATGGTCCCTGCTACGGGCACAATTTATCACGACTATTGAACTTAATTTAATGACACCACATGAACGTCAAAATAAGTATGTACAAGTTAATTTCTAATATAATATTTTAAAATACAATTCAAGTAAATAATTTGAACCAATATTTTAACCTGATTCATTAATTTCTTATTCACAATTACAGGGATAATTTTCCTTTGACTATATATTATGAAGTCTTCACGGAAGAAGTTGAACGTTGGCATAAAAAGCTCGAAGAAGACAATATTTCAGTTTCACGAAATAAAATTCAGTTGTTAAATGAGATGGCGGATAAAATGAAAGACGAAATAACCAAAATGGAAGATGATGATGTTACCAAAACAACGATGATGGATAAGTTAAATGAATTAAAACAACTCTTCCCTAAAAAGTAGGCGTATTCACTTACTTATATTAGGAACTCTTATGTGTAAATACATTACGTATAATACTACCTAAAATATTCCTTTTTACGCAAAATATTTGTTAAAAAATATATCTGATTAGCAACTTTTATTGCACGTGAAATGTTAGGAGCTCGACAATTTTCTATGTAAACATTGTTAATTTCAAAGAACAACACCTTTTTTAAAGTGATATTATGATAGAAAAGCGGTTTAAGTAAATATAATAAACATATTTGATATTGGCCATGATCGTTTGCTCGTGAAACGTGAAATGACTTGTATCGGTTTGTATATAACAGATAATGATTAAATAATTATCTTACTGAAGATTGCACATAATAATTTAAGAAATACATTTATATGTTCGGACATGACCGTTTGTACATGGAATTTCTTATAATTTTTGTATAAAACAGATAATTTTTTATTTATTTTAATCGAAAAGATTATTGAATATTGCACATAATGTCTAATTTTTTTTTGATTTCTTGATTGTATAGTCCAAGAAAATATAAGAAATACATTTATATGTCAGCCATGATCATTTGCTCATGTAGAGGTCCAAATCAGTCAAATTTTTTGCTAATCGATTAATCGGTCATTTATAAAGTCTTTAGTCGATTTGATCCGATTATTCGTTCGTTAAATCATTTATTATTAATACAAGTTACATTATTTCATTGTTAAAGGACATTATTTTATCTTAATATATTATAATTTATTGAGAATCAAAAAAAAAAAAAATTAAGCTTACTATTTCCGAATCAAATATTCTTAATCGATACTTTACTTGAACCTAAAAAAAAAAAAAGAAAACATAAGTAAAACGTTTCATTAGAAAAGTAAAAAAATATTAAGAATTAAATACTCATCGAAATCTCCTTCCAAAAAGACAAAATACAATGAACCTGTCACTAATATGCTTTATTTGGGATGATTTCCATATTGCAAGCCGTGATTTGATAGTGATCAGCATGACACAGGGGCGATTTGGAAACGATTTACACATGTGATAGTTTAACTTTGTGTATTTCCGATTTTTTAACTTTTAACGGTATATTTCAACGTTAGAAATCATCAATGATAGAATTAATTATTCAAGTAAAAACACGTGTGAAGAAAACGACGCAAATATTGCATTTCGATATAAGAATTTTGTTAAACAGTTACCAACATGCGAAATATGTTTTGATAGAAAAGTATATGAAGTGAAAAGTAAACGATGCATTAGATGCAATTTAGAAGATGAAACGTGGGAACATGTGTGGGATGTAATAAAAGCACGATAACAATGATGAATATTAGAGATCAGGTCCTCGACGAAATAATAGAAGAAACATCGACGTTATCAATTGAACATAGTACTGAGTTCAAAATGTTGCTATTGAACCTAAGCGAAGAAAAATCGGATTTATTACAAGTGACGAATGTATTGTGTGAATGGACAGGAGGAATCATATCGAATCAAACGTACAGATGCTTACAAAAGAACAACATCATAGATTTAGGAAAAGATATGATATCAAGAATGCTTAATAAACAAAAAGAATTAAAATGGAAAGTACGATGTGATAACATACTGTATCAGATATAGAAAAAACTATGGTATTAGTAAGAAAGACAAAAGAAAATATAAAGAGTTGGGCGATGAAGCATGCGAAGAAGAAAAAAGGAAAAAACAAAAAGATTATAAAATAATAAAAGACAAAAATAATGAACACAAAAAACGAGTTAATGATAAATGCATAACAGAGATTTAAAATAGATTAACGTTAGATAGATAGAAATAGGATAACGTATACTAATTTCAAAGTTTATAATTATTTAGGTGATAGTGAAAGTATATATAAAAATGGTATATAGTGGAATTTTGAATTTTACTAATGTATACAATATTGCAATATTGTAATTGTTCTTTTTTTTACAATAAAACAATAAAAATATGCATTTACCATAAAAAAAAAAAAAAAAAAATTTTAACGGTATATTAATAAAGCGCGGTCACTAATAAAATGGAGCCATGATACAGACGCGTAATTGGGTAATGATCACGTGATAAACCAGAATTTTTTAACAGCAAAACGGCAATTTCATATAAAAAAAATACTAGATCGGGATTTTTTTAATGCAATTATTAAAAAAAAAAAATTCAAAAATTCAAATTTTTTAATGGCAAATTTATATTACAAAAATTGATATATTTTTTTTTAACAGCAATTAGAATTTAGAATTAATGATTTATATAAAATAATTTTTTTAACAAATATAATTTCAATTTCATGTGAAAAAAACTCTTTTTAATAGTATTCTCATACAAAAAAAAAAAATTAACATACAAGAATCGCAATTTCAAATTAAATAGATTTTTCAATCCAAATTAGATGATCAAATTACAGATTTTTAATATAAATTCCCAACACCTATTCTATGGGATAAATATGCACAAAATGTATATAAGTATATTATTGGCCTATTAATTACATTTTAACAGGTTTATCATTACAGATTTTTTAATAAGTCAACTATCGTAGGTTTTACCAAGTTAATAATTAAGGTTAAGGTTGAATAGAAAATTAGTAATTATAGTATAAATATAGCCTTAAATATTTATTATTAATGTTGTATCATCTTTTTACTGCATTATTTTCAGAGTTGTTTAGGGTTAGGGTTAGGAGATAAACTCATCTAAGTGCTTGCTATAGGAAGGCCGAGAGGGGAGAGAAGCGACCGCTGCGCGCAGAAGCAGGTCGCGTATCAGTGGCGAAGCCGCTAAAAACAAAAGTAAACTAGCTTTAGAATCACATGATTTATTAATCATGTGTTCTGTTATTAAACATACCACGAACAAAATATATTTCCATAACTGATGTCTTATTACCTGTACGTAATACTACGTATTGAGGATTATCTTGGAGTCAACCAAGTATAATTATAGAATCCATACTTAATTTTCTTGTACTTCCGTATATTAAAATTATTGATTACTGTAGTTCTGGATCCCAGTTATTATTTATTGTATCATACTATTAATTTATTTACCGTACTAGTACTTTCAACTTTAATCCCATAAAATGAAGATATATGTATAGAAAAGAGTGTCTCATACTTGAAGCATTAACATTAGAACCTACATTTTCTTTAAAACTTCCAAATTGTTCTTGGCATTCAAATGCTAATATTTCATCCTTATTAAAGGTGATATTCTTTTCGTATATTTAATATATTAATAAATTTTTCTTAGGAATATCAAGACTTTAACTATTATATTATTTTTTGGATAATTTGATTAATAATAATAATATTATTATTTTAGAAATAGTAAAATAAAAATTTTTCGTGTAAGGGTAGTGACATATATTAGCGCTTACCCCCAACCCAGGTGATATCTTGGTCACGTGTAACCAATCATATTTTTTAAAAATTGTGTAGCCTAAGCCCCCTAAAATATTAGCTAATATATGTCACTGCCCTAACATTAAAATAAATAAATATGTATTGTACCAAAAAGAAATTCTCATGAGTTTATATATTGGTACCATATACAGTATAAATTTTAAGAACTTTCTCAAATGAATCGATCAAAAAGGTTAATTTTCGAAACATTACTATAGCTACACAAAATTCCAAAAGTGGTTTCAATCAGTCGAGTTTAAATTATGAAACAAAATGATCAGAGTAAGGAGACAAGTTCTAAGGACCAAAGGTGAATTGGTAGTAATACAGAAATGCTTCTACTGGCTATGGTTAATAATAGATGTTTCGTTGCAGACTTGCAGGGAAGAGTTTACAGATAATAAATATAGAATGATTTTTTTGTAGATCTCTGACAAATTAATCTCGCCCATGCCAAATTAATTAAATTTTTGCCGAATTATCATTTGATTTAAATCTCAAACAGCAACAACATTTATCATACGGAACAATTTTTTTTTTAAAAAAATAACAAAATTTAAAATGATGTTCTTAAACAACTTTTTAATTAATATTATTATATTTGGAATTTTATTTCAATTGTTAGTTGAAGTAAAACCTCAAGATTCAAATATTAAGCCGGATTTACGTAACGCTCATACAGCTACATTAATTGATAATAAATTATATATTTTGGGCGGAATTGGCTCTGATAATATTCCACCATATCCAACATTCTTCTATCTTGATGTCTCTGATTCTTCTGATACCAATGGATTAGAATGGCATGACTTGACAAACATCATTAGCATTCCACCGAATATGTACGTCGCAGCTATTAAAGGTGGTGCAAATAACAAAACATTATTTCTATATGGTGGTGAAGCTTTGAATGATCAAAGTTTAAGTAATTTGGTTTTCACATATGATACACAATATAACACACGAATGACTCCAATAATAACCGGTACTCCACCAATTGGAAAAATATCTATAACTCCTGTAATTGATTATAATGGATTAATCTATTTATTTGGCGGTTACTCTACTGATTCCATTTATACAAATGATATGTTTATCTTGGATTCAATAAATTTAAGTTGGAAAAATGCTAGTTCAATAAACGCACCTATTCCAAGAGCCAGCTATGGCGCTGTGTTTTTACCAAATAAAAATATTATCTATATCGGTATGTAATATTTATTATAAATTTTTATCACAGCGATTTAACTTTGCCTTAATTTTATTAGGTGGTTATAACGAAAATGTTGGAGTGTTCTCACTCAATGAGGTAATACTTATTATTATACTTTAGAGATTTAAATAATCAATTATATTAATTATTTAATATTTATTATTGTAAGGTGTATATATATAATACATTAAATAGTACTTGGACTACGCAGGTAATAAAAGTTTTTTCTATTTTATAAAAATTTATTAATTTAATAATGATTTTATATTTTAATTTTTTTTAGACAACTTACGGATCAATACCTTCCGCAAGATATTCAATTTCAAGTGTTCTTAGTAATATTTATTATAAGATTTATTTTATACATCTTTTTTTCCTAAAATATTTTAAAATTATTTATTTATTTAAAAAATCTTAATAGGTTTAGATAATCAAAAAATAATCGTTTATGGAGGATACGGACCAAACTTCTCACAAAGTATAAACCCGGAAGATTCACTTTATGTTTTAAATACAAGTAATTTTAATTGGTATATTCCAAAAGTGGTTGGTAACATGCCACCAACCCGTGCTTTCCATAGATCATTGTTAATTGAAAATTATATGGTTATAACTTTCGGTAAATTTATCTGTTTAAAATATGATATTTTATATATAATGTTTTTTTATTAATTTTTGATTTTTCATTAATTCAAAAAAAAAAAAAATATTTTTTTAAAGGTCAAGGTTACGCGCAAGAAACTGATAAAGACATATTATTGCTTGATATCAGTAATGATAATGAATATATTTGGAAAACATCTTTTAATAATAATAATTCGACTCCAACAATAACTTCAACTCCACAAGTTACATTACCAATTTCATTAGATCCACTAGGTTCCGAAAAAGAAAATATCATAGTTGGTGCAATTATAGGTTCTGCACTTGGTATTGCTATAACACTTGGAAGCTTCTTTATTTATAAACGGAAAAAACATATAAAAAAACAAGACAAAAAACCATCAACTCAAAATATAAATAATGTTCAACCTCAAGAAATTTTACATATTTCATCAGAAAAGGATAATCCACATAATGATCGAGAAATTCTTTTAATTCCTGGAAATACTATACAACAAAATGATGAAAGAAATGAAGCATTAAATGAAGTAATTGTTTCAATAAACAAATAATTGTACAAGGATCAATATTTAAAATATTTAAATTTATAATTTATTTTTAAATAAAATTGTGTGAAGTTAATATTAAGAGCATTTTCTGAATATTCAAAGAATATTTCTTGTATAGATTATTTTATTTTGCCATGTAATTAATTACATATTTATAGATCAGCCTCGTCTAGAAATTTGTTATCATGGGTCCTCATATCGATAATGACTTTTGTTGAGCACAATAATAACCACTGAGGATGAAGTATAATACTTACGCATCATTAGTATTTTTTTGGCTCACTCCATAAGATATTTTTGTTTAAATTGAACCAAGATTCATTGCCGGAGAACCACTCCTCTCAACTCTTTTTTTGGATCTATGGTACTTCTTCTATTGCTTAAAAGCGAAAGCAACATGATCGAAGTTTATTAGTCAATAAATATTAGCATATAACTCGCTTAAACATGATCAAAGACCTTTAGTAAAAATGTAGTGTTATAACGTAACGGTAATCCAATTCATATCTTCTTTGAACTCATTCATGCTAAGTTCAAACAAGAATATGCAACACACACTAACGTAAAAGTTCGAAAAAAAAAGACGTGTAGAATATGCATTGAACTCGACATTTACAAAATCGTTGAATACGCGTGTATAGGTTTTTTTATCACTAACTCGACCACTTAATACTATTGTGGAACCGGTAAACGCTATATAAATGCCTTTCGTTCGGAAATACAGTTGGCATAGCTTCGGAGTAGTTGCAAATTGCAAATTTGAAAAAAAAAATTCTTCTAGTCGCACAAGTAATTACTCAGATAGTCACATGATGTTCCGCAATATTACATCATTAAAAAATAAAAAAAATATATTTATCATGAATGTCGTGGATATCATTAATACTCGTTAGTGTTCAACAAGTAAAATTATACAATAGAACATGAGGAAAATATCATACATTGAATTTCAATGAATTCAAAAAAAGTGTTTGTGAAACTCCCATACTAGAAACTAAATATGGATTTAAGGTTAATCATGTGCACACAAACCTTATCTTTTAATCGACATCATCCAGTACAAATATGTATTGTACTTTTGTGCTGTACGTCCGATAATTTAAGCTCATTACTGTCTCAATAATATTTTGAACATTTTTTAAAGAAACAACAGAACCTCGAATTAAATCAAATCTTACAAAAGATGTATTTGATTTCAGTGCCAAATCTTCCGCCCGTTTTTTCCGTTCATATTGAAGCTTACGATTTGTATTACATGTATAAAGCAAATGTAACAATGGATACTACCGTAGAGCTATTATTGAAATGTTTTAAAGCTCATGTTAAGGATGTTTTTGACTATAAGTTAATGATTGGTTATGACAGGCAAGACCTACAAAGTACTGATATCTTTAAAAATCTAGGATTAAAGGTAAATATTTATATGAAGCATTTATGAAATTATTAATTATAGATAGAAGGGAGGAAAAATTTAACGTTAGTGAATTATTCTTTTTCATTCTTAGGAAGGAGACTATATTCAAGCAATTCGAATTCCACTTAAACTTCATGTGAAAATGCAGGACGGAAAAGTTATAGAACTTCATGTACCTGGAAATCATTTTGGAGATAATATCTATAGTATTAAATCAATGATTGAGGATTGTGAAGGTATTCCTAAACATAAACAACGCCTTCTTTTTGAAGGAAAACAGTTGAAAGATGATTATGCCACCCTGAAAAATTGTAATATTCACCAGGAGTCAACATTGGAACTAACTCTAGTGAATGAACTTAATGTGAAAGCGAAGGATGGAAGAGTTATAAAACTCCATCCAAGTGAAAATGATACTATCCATGATCTTAAACAAATGGTTCAGGAAAGTACGTTAATTCCTGTATATAAGCAACTCCTTCTCTTTGGTGGAAAACAATTAGATGATTTTAGCACCTTGAAAAGTTATAATATTCAAAATAATTCAACATTGGAGCTAGCTATGGTTCCATTTAGACTTAATGTGATGACTCAAGATGGAAAAGTCATAAAACTTTCTGTAACCGAAGACAACATTATTTATGAGGTTAAACAAATGATTCAGAAATGTGAAGGTATTCCTAGTTATAAACAACGTCTTCTTTCTGGTAGAAACCAATTGCGCGGTTCTAGTACCTTGAAAGATTGTGGTATTCAAGATGAGACAACATTGGAGCTAATTCTGGCTGAAAGTAATTCTCTTATTCGTGTGAAAACAGTAACTGGAAAAAATATTATTTTATCAGTATGCAATAATAACCTTTACCCTCGGGTTGTAAAAGAAATTCCAACATTACATCTGGTACTTAGATTACGTGGAGGGATGTTTCAAGAAACTAGTGGGCGTATAGATTTCAATGCATTGCCTTCACTCATGCAATATATGCAAGTTCCTGCAAGACATCAACATGATAACGATAAGGTTCATGCCGGTATCGCTTGTAATTATTGTGGTAAAAGTGAATGGAAAGGAGCGAGGTAAATAATTAGTTCAATTAATCTTTTTATGGACATTCGGTTAGAAATATTTATTTGTGTCGTTTTGTTTTTTTTTACAGATATAAGTGTTCAGAATGTCTTGATTATGATTTGTGTCATGAGTGTATCAAAATGTCCAAATTGCTTCATGATGAGCATCATAATTTTTCGGAAATATTGGATCCAGAAAATCAAAATGATTTTCCAAAAGATATTCCTGTTAACCCTGTCACCATCTTACCAATACTACCAACAAAAAAGGAAGAGATGTTAAACTTGCTACAAGAAGAAGAAAAACGAAGGTTTTCACCGGAAATACAACAACAATATTATAAGGCTGGAAGTGATCCTACATCTAAAAAGGACTGGATGGATGTTACTGATCAAATGCAACATGATTTGGTTCGAGAACTTGGCTACTCAGATGAAGCTGTAGAATTATTACGACGTGCTCCACAACTTTATCAAGGTAAAGAAGGGTTTAATTCCTTTTTTTTTGCTATTGGATTTGTACATCTAATGTTCTTATTGCTTTCTTTATTTTCAGATGATCCTGCATTTCGTACAACTCAAGTATACGTTCGTAACAATATTGCTTCTCTTGGAAATCTCAAAGAAGGAATGCCGGCACCTGATTGTCCACTAGTTCCCATAAAGAATGATAAAACTATAGTTCAATTGAGCTCACTTTACAAACCAGAACGACCTTTTGTTCTTCTTGCTGGATCATATACCTGTCCTTTATACCGATACATATCTCATGTACTTAATGATATTTATAGTCTATATAAGAAAGATGTAGATTTTTACATGATTCAAATTCGTGAAGCACACGCCAGTGATGTTTGGCCTATTGGTAATATTGTAGAAGTTAAGGAACACCGTTCATTAGAAGAACGATTAGCAGCGGCACGTAAAATGATCGCAGGCACTCAACTTGAGGTTCCTGTACTAGCAGATACAATGGATAACACTTTCTTGAAATTGTATTCACCTTGGCCGTTCCGATTCTTTGTAATTAAGGATGGTATTTTGAAACTTGTTGGAATGCCAAAAGAAGCACGTTATGATACAACTGATCTAGTCAATTGCTTAGATGCTCTTTTGGATGAAAATCATCCTGATTCTCCATCGCAAAAAAAGAGAAAATTGTAAATAATTGTCTTATGACATAATTATATTGTAAAGTTGTATTAAATGATTAATTCAAATTTAATTTACTTTCAATTTGATGAAATAGTTTATAATCAATAAATACAAATTATTTTTACTTAAATTTTGATGTTCTTCGTTTTAATGAGAATCTTGTCGTGTTGATTTACAAACGAGAAGTTTATTTTTTTTACTGCAATTTTCCTTTGATATCACAGATTTACACATTAATCACCACTTTGTAGATGTGCGTGTCCGGCTGTTATAGGAGTTGAGGCGAATGTAAAAACAATAAATCGATATATTAGGCATCGTAATATTATCTACACATAGAAAAAAATTAAATGACTGGCCACAAATCAAGTATAGCCCTTTTGATCTAACATAAAACTAATCTCCTTGAAGATCTTTTTTATAATTTATTTATTTATGTTTTTTTAGGGATACAGGAATAATTCTCATGCTAAGCACGACTGATCATACAAAAATAAATACGATTGTGAAGTCACCAAAAAAAAAATAATTTGCCCAAGACAGCTAGCTTCATTTTTACTTGGTTTTTGATGATTCAATTCTCATCAACAAATGTACTGTACATTATGAATTCTAATATCTCGAGTAATAAAATCGAAAAAAATTCATAATTAATTTTTTGCGGAATTATTAACTTTATTCCTCCAGTAATTTTCAAACATACGTTCGCTATCATTATCACTGGCTTACCAGCGCCACCAATAGATACAACATCAATAACAACCCCATAAGCTCCATTTATAAATCGTTTTCTTGCAACTTTTGGCTTTCCTGACATAAAATAAACACCAGAAGCGGTCAGTTGGTATAATGAACCTGCAATTGGCACAGCGTTAATTAAATCTGATAATTTGTTCTCAATGTTGATTTCTTGTAATAATGAATTCAATGAGACAAATTAAAATTCTTCCCCCTAACTATTATTTGTTTCACTATTTTTGACTTAATGTTTCGTTTTCAATATTCGAAGTTCTTGTAGAGTATAACATTATCAATCATCATAATCTTGCATATTTTTCATAAAAAAGATGTACAGTACACGAGTAAAATTATAATTACTTATTATCATGTTCGGATATAAGATTGATAAAACAATAAATTATTTAACCTTGGCAGTAAATCACGCATAATAAATAATTGTGGTAACTAAAGAGAACGGATTTGAACTAGAGCTGAGAAAAATGAAAATTAGTAAGTTGGAGCCAAAAGGCTTAGGTGAAATTCTTGTATAGTGCAAAAATTACACTATTGCACAAAAGTAAGTATTGGAGAAATTTTGTATTAAAGGGTAATGTAAGATTTCCAAAGGATATATAACATTTGGAGTTTTCGTGACATTAAATATATGAGATATGCATGAGAATACCCCAAAATATTTGTTCAAAAAAAAAAATATTATAACAGGTTAACATAGTTATCAAGGAAGAAGCTCGAAGATCAAAAGAAACTTATAAAAACGCGGAAAAAAATCAAATTAAAATAAAAATAAACCTAACAAAATAAAAATTCATAAAAATTCATAAAATGAAATCAAATTAGTTCTTTGTTTCCTGAATTCCAATATAAAAATTAATCAGCATTTTCAGAATTAGATGCAGCAGATGATTCACTATCACAGAGGATTTTATATATTCACTTTATACATAGCGATCGCATGAATTATTGATTGAAATTTAAAAGTATTATTAAAAAAGAAAATGTAAAATCTTAGAATTATAGACATTCTCCAAAAAACCGTAATTGTACTTGATTCATCGATATGATAATTAGTTTTACAAATCTTGTTTGCTTCGTCACCACAAGTTATCATTTTACATATAATTTCATAAATAGCTTTTAAAGTGACGAGGACAATAGTGTCTTCTTTAGTGGAACAGAACGTGCTGTATGACTAGAGTCGAACGCCCATACTTATCAACCAGATGAATCTTGAGCATTTTCTAAAGCTGTGCTAAAGCTGTTAGTAATTCAACAATACAAACTTTTCTTCTAGTCTGAGAAGTTTGAGAACAAATGTAATTCATACATGATACGTTTTACTTTTAATATAGACTCTTTATCACCATCAAGTAAATGGATTTCATCGAACATCTTGAATACTATCTCATCTTTCAGGCGTGATATCAAATTACCGATAGTATGCAAGTCTGGTAATATCTCCTGGTACTCTACAAGTCTCTTTTCATTGGCCAGCTAATCTAGCTAGAATCAAGGCTTTAGTTGAGCGAACTAAACCACCTTAAAACGTGGGTATTCATGAAATGTCATCTCAAAACAGTAAAAACTCAATAATTTTCGATATTAATTTTAAAGTTTAATCTAATAATACATTTACTAATTTAGCAGTGATTGTTTTTCCGATCCTATAATTGTTCCAATCGATACATTGGTTGAAAAATTATAAAGCATCAGAGTCTGTAACCATGTAGTGGATTAAAAAGAGAAATTTTTGGCGCTTATCTCATATTTTCGAGATGAGTTAACAGGCAATGATGCTAAGCATCATGATCGTGAGAAATTACCGAAACAGAGTGCGAAGAAATACCATTCATCATTGAATTAATTTTTAATCAATGCAAAAAAATAATGGTGAAATTCACATTAATAATCTGTTATCAGTTTTTTTATTTACTCATTATAATCGAAGCGACAATAGCGATAGAGAAACAAAAATGTCTTTGGTGGCTCTCGGAAAAACGGAACTGAAAAAAAAGGACTAATAAGATAGAATAAATAATATGGATTATGCAGGATCTCGAAGAAACTTTGGTGCAAAATCTTTCCTAAGAATAATTTAATATTAATTTGTCCTTATGGTCCTTTAAATTATTTAAATCAAATTTTTCTCGATACTTCCTTAATAATAAAATCGTTGAAAATTTATGACAATATAAAAGGTTACACCAAATACACGATTGCATTATTTAAATTCTTCAATTGACTCTTTAGCTCTCTTAAGTTTTTAACTCAACCTTTTTCTATTCTCCTAATCCTATCTTTTGTGATTAATATAATAATAGAAAATCGACCGATTGATTAATAAAGACTTTTCAATAAGTCCCAAATCCTATATATTTATTTTCATTACAACAATTATTAATTATAAGTTTATACCTATATTACAATACTAGGACATGAGATTAAAAGATTCGCAAAAGCTACTGTTTTTTTGGCACTCGATGCTTATATCCTAAAGAAATTTTCTTTTAAGTATACTTCGAAATGGTTTTTATTATGTTAATGAATGAACTTACTTGACAGAGTTGGGATTTGTCATATATAATTTACACTTAAAATTCACACGAACATATGATAAAGATATTTTTTTGAACATTTTATTACTTTAAAAATTTCTTTACAAAAATTATTGTTTAAGTTCGTAAAGTATTGAAGAAACGCACACCTCTATACCTTTATTGTATAAGTTGGTTCATGAACTGTGAACAAATACCTAGGATCTCCCCCTCTACAAGGTGTTGCCTCACTAAAAAATAAAACGATTTGGAAAATATCTTGAATTATGGCAGCAATTACGAAGTCGACGTTACGTTACGGCATATGTCGAAAATATTTAGATTGTTGTAACCATATTACAATTTCGACGGTCTGTATATGACAACCTGAAAAATCATGTGATGCGACATGTATCGATAATAACGGAAGCCGTTGTTAAGTCCGAAGTAAATCATATGAGCGGAATAATTAAAAATTATCCGGACATCCGGACATGACGTCATCAAGCGCAGAAGTATATAAAGTCCTTCGTTACACTTCGGACTAATAAAATAGCATTATCTATTATTCATTTTTCGTTTAATAAATAAAATGAAAGAGACAAGAATTCGGTCAAAAAAAATGTGCCGAATGTAGTAATGCCTTAAAATTTCAACAAAACAATTAAGTTTTATTCATTTAATTCGTACCACTTCGACATGTATGGTAATATTATTTTTCTTATTAGTGATAATTTTCACATGATTATGTGAGATGAGAATTTGATGATGCCGATATATTGTACAAAAAAAAACAAAATCAGCATAATAATTCTGAAAGAATGTTTTAACAGTAAATTATTATATGTGAATTTTTCTTCATTACATATATAATTAGTACTTATTCACATGTATAACTATTTAAATCATGCAAAAAAAAAACAATACTGTACGATACTGAAATTGGATTTACCGAACTACTAAATATGGATTTTTCATTGTACTGTATGTACAAACCTTATCTTATTATGTAAGGATAAAAGTTCTTAAGTACGATAGCACTTTTGAGTTTTTTTTTTTTCGTAGGAACAGTAGCGTCTTAAATGATTCACAAAAAATGTATTTAATCTCAGTGCCGAATCTCCCTCCAGTTTTTTTCGTTCGCATTGAAGCTTCCCATCTAGAATACACTTATAAAGCAAATGTAACAAATGATACTAACGTAGAACTATTGCTGAAGTGTTTTAAAGCTCATATTAAAGATACACTGCATGACTATGAACTTAAGTATAACGGACAAGTCTTAAAAAATACTGATACTTTTAAAAATCTAGAATTAAAGGTGAGTTTTTTATCTTGAAATATTTTGTGGAATTATTTAACGATAGAAGGGAAGAAAATTGTACATGAGCAATGTTAATGAATTTATTCTTTTCATTCTTAGAGTGGAGCCTATTTCCGAGCATTTAAACTTCCAATTCCATTACAACTTTATGTGAAGACGCAAGATGGAGAAATTATAGAACTTCATGTAACTGGAAAAGTCTCAATCTCTAAGGTCAAACAAATGGTTCAGAAATATGTAAATATTCCTGTTGATAAACAATGTTTTCTTTTTAATGGAAAACAATTGTATGATTCTGGAATCTTGAAAAGTTGTGATATTATAAAAGGGTCAACATTGGAGCTAATTCTAGCACCGATTGAACTTTATGTGAAAACGAAAGATGAAAAAATTATAAAACTCTATCTGATTGAAAGTATCACTATCCACGATGTTAAGCAAATGATTCAAGGGCATACGCGTATTCCTGTTCATAAACAACGCCTTCTTTTTGGTGGTGAACAATTGCATGATTCTAACACTTTGAAAAGTTGTAATATTCAAAATAAGTCAACATTAGAGTTGGTTGAAGCCCCATTTAAACTTAATGTGAAAATTCAAGATGGAAAAGTCTTAGAACTTTATCGTGTAACTAAAGATAGTACTATCCGTGAAGTTAAACAAATTATTCAGGAAATTGAAGGTATTCCTAATTATAAACAACGTCTTTTATTCGGTAGTAAACAATTGCGTGGTTCTAGTACCTTGAAAGATTGTTATGTTAATGACGGGGCCACATTGGAACTAGTTCTAGCAGAAAATAATTCTCTGATTCATGTGAAAACGGTAACTGGGAAAAATATTATTTTATCAGTATGTGAAGATCTTATCCCTCAAGTTGTAGAAAATACACCATCTGGAAGGACATTACATCTCGTACTTAGATTACGTGGAGGAATGTTTCAAGAAACCAGTGGACGTATAGATTTCAATGCATTGCCATCACTTATGCAATATATGCAAGTTCCTGCAAGACATCATCTTGATAGCGATAAGGTTCATGCCGGTATCGCTTGTAATTATTGCGGCAAAAGTGAATGGAAAGGAGCGAGGTAAATAATTAGTTTAATTAATCTTTTTATGAACATTCAGCTAGAAATATTTATTTGTTTCTTCTTGTTTCTCATAGATATAAGTGTTCAGAATGTCTTGATTATGATTTGTGTTACGAGTGTATCAAAATGTCTAAATTGTTTCATGATGAGCGTCATAATTTTTCGGAAATATTGGATCCAGAAAATCAAAATGATTTTCCAAAAGATATTCCTGTTAATCCTGTTACCATCTTACCAATGCTTCCAACAAAGAAAGAAGAGATGTTAACCTTGCTAAAAGAAGAAGAAAAACGAAGGTTTTCACCAGAAATACAACAACAATATTACAAGGTTGGAAGTGATCCTACATCCGGAAAGGACTGGATGGATGTTACTGATCAAATGCAACATGATTTGGTTCGAGAATTTGGCTACTCAGATGAAGCTGTAGAATTATTACGACGTGCTCCACAACTTTATCAGGGTAACAAAAAAGGGCCTTATTCCTTTTTGCTATTGTATTTGTACATCTGATGTTCTTATTGCTTACTTTATTTTTAGATGATCCTGCATTTCGTACAACTCAAGTATACGTTCGCAACAATATTGCTTCTCTTGGAAATCTCAAAGAAGGAATGCCGGCACCTGATTGTCCATTAGTTCCCATAAAGGATGATAAAACTATAGTTCAATTGAGTTCACTTTACCAACCAGAACGACCCTTTGTTCTTCTTGCTGGATCATATACCTGTCCTTTATATCGATATATATCTCATGTGCTCAATGATATTTATAGCTTATATAAGAAAAAAATAGATTTTTATATGATTCAAATTCGTGAAGCACACGCCAGTGACGTTTGGCCTATTGGTAATATTGTAGAAGTTAAAGAACATCGTACATTAGAAGAACGGTTAGCAGCGGCACGTAAAATGATCGAAGGCACTAAACTTGAGATTCCTGTACTAGCAGATACAATGGATAACAATTTCTTGAAGTTATATTCACCTTGGCCATTCCGATTCTTTGTAATTAAAGATGGTATTTTGAAACTTGTTGGAATGCCAAAAGAAGCACGTTATGATACAACTGATTTAATCAACTGTTTAGATGCTCTTTTGGATGAAAATCATCCTGATTCTCCATCGCAAAAAAAAAGAAATTGTAAATAATTGTCTTCTTTAAACATAATTATATTGTATAGTTGTATTAAATGATTGATTTAAATGTAACTTATTTCCTTTGTATCTCATTTTGAATATAGTCAATAAATACAAATTATTTTGCTTATATTTTGATGGCCTCAGTTTGATGAGAATTAAAAACGTGCATATTTTTATTGCGTACGCCAATTGAAAAAAAAATTTTTTTTTTTTATTGTAATTTTGTACAAAATTTACAAATTACTCACCTCTTTGTATCCAGCTGTTGTGGAGTTGGGGCGGTTGTAAGAACAATAACGCGATGTATTAGCCAAGGATATACTTTTATTCGTGACGGATTCGTTAGTGAATCATAAAATTTAATTATTAAAATCCATTTACATCTTGATTTTTACAAGGCAAACATGTTATTTATTTTTAGGAAGTTCTTTTCCTTACGTTTTAAATAATTTATTTATTTATTTATTTATTTTTAGGATTAGTTCTATTATTACATGTATAAGTCATATTAAACACGTCTGATCATACAAAATAAGTAAAAGTTATAAAGTCGCCAAAACAACATAAAAATGATAAATTACCAAAACAACTAAATTATTAGATATTCACATTTTTTTCCATTTACATAATTATTAATGATTCAGTTCTAATTAACATATGTATGACAATAAGAATTCTAAAACCTCAAGTAATAAAGCCAAAAAAAAAACGTAAATTATTATTTCTCCAATAATTCTCAGACTTATGTTCACTGACTCGTCCAAATACAAGAAGCAGTCAATTGATATAATGAATCAACAACTGGAGCGATGTTAAAGGACTTGAGAAGGTATTCTCAATCTTTTAGGATGAGCTGAAAATTTCTGAATTAATACCTCTTTAATTTAATTCTGACAATTTTATTAATTTTAAAATGTCGCAGATTGGCTATCCTTCAATTATTGTAATAAGTCAATGAGTCAACTTTTGAAGAATCCCATATATATTTGTATAATAAATTGACATATTATTGCAATAAACCAACTCTTGAAGAATTTCGTATAAAATGTAAAAAATGTCTTTAAACTTTTAAAGTGTTGATAATTTCTGTTAGGAGAGAAAATCGACTAATTGGATAATCTCTAAATTGCTCTTTGTTTTATATACTGTGAAAAATTTCGTATAAAAAAAGTTTATATTGAAACATTTCTTGAAGAATTTCGAATAAAATAAATTATATATTATTAAAACACGTTAATCCCTGAAGAATTCCGTGTATAAAAAAGTATAAATTCCCTCTCTCCTTAAATATACCGAACCAACGAATGTCTTCTTCGGTAATTCTACTCCTTTAACGTAGTTCATTAGAAGTCAATTCGTGAAAAATGATATATTTTTGATGGCCTCAGCATGTGCAATACCTCCAAAAGTTATTCACACAATCCTATACTCCAAATCTTTCATTACGTACGTAAGTAAATTCTCTAGTTTCTATTATCGCATTATTACCAATGTGAATACACTTTCTACCTTGAATCAACATGTTAACGATAGCTAGAAGACTTTCCATCTCCGGTGCATCCACAAAGCATTACGTTTATCTGTTATTATTTCGTCCATATTACATTTCATAGTAGCAAAATCACCTCTACCTATTTTTTTAATATAATTAAACTGATTGCTTGTATGTATGGCGTCCATTCAACTGTTATATCGTTATGTTCATTAATTTTTAATTACATTTCTTGAATGAAATATTAATTTTTTCATTTCCGCTGGTCCAGTTCATAAAATTGTTCTTAAAATAATTTATTTTGACATGATTTACATCATTCATTATCATTACCATACTTTTCACACTGATTATTTTTATATGACATCATTTTATTCAAAATTTTTTTTTTCTTTAGAAAAAAAAAAAATCAAGGAAAATTGAATATTATGTTACACTCATACATAGAGTTGTCAAACTTATGCTTTGCTCAACAACTAGTTACGACATATGACAGCTAGTTTTTTGTGTGCCAGGTTCTTGGCTCAGCAAATTTAAAAAAACATCATTAAAGATTTTTTTTCTTCGACATAAAGTTTTCAAATCACCTGCTCAGCAAGCTTGCTTAGGATTTAAAAGAAGATTTTGAATGCCAATTTTGACTTTACATATAAATGATTGATTCTACCGTCTTTGTCGATCATTTCCAAATGGATTTCGTGGTTTTTGTTAAATAAGTCAATAATGATATTTAATATCGCCTTTGTCGCTCTAAGTAAACTTGAAGAGCAGTCAAAATTACATTTAACTAATAAGTTTTAAGATTATATGTTATTAAAAAAGTTTTTTTCTTTATGATTTTGTTGCGCCACAATCTGTTGGCTATGCCACAAACCTGGCACACAAAAAAAACATACGATTATAAATAATTCGGCACGTGACTAATGTTACGTCATAAGAATTTCTCCCACATGACTTTGGCTGGGGAAGATTAATTCTAAATATATTTAGTTTAAATAAAAACATACTTAAGAGTTGTAGACATAATAATAATAATAATAATAATAAAAACGAGGCCGAATTTTGATATAAGAATCAGAAAAATTATTCGCGTGCGCATATTAAAGAGTAAAATAATACTTAATTTTTCGATAATACATTAAGACACTGTATATCAATAATTCAATTATTCCAACTATTATTTATTAGCATTTTGAAGTCTAATCGAATACATATATACTGTACATATCAAATTAGTATTAAAAAAGACAATTGAACTTTGAATTCTTTGTCAAATTTACAAAAACATAATCCCAATTTAATTATTGTAATATAATCACAAATAACTTTAGATATTCAACAATGAGAACTCAACTTTGTATCATATGAAGATATCTCCTTACCATTTGATTTTAATATTATTAAAAAGTATTCATTTATATGATTATATTTTTTATTCATAATATTTTTAAATCATTTTCCCCATTTTCTTCTTTTACGTCCAATATTTATTTTATCCTTTTATTAAATTTATATAATTTTCTATAAATTTATTTCATTTTTAAATTCCTTCATATTATAAAATATATTTTAATTTGAACTTGTCGGTTTATATTTATCTTAAAATCAAATTCATTAGAATCCGTTAATAAATAATCTTGCTAACCTTCCAACAATAATAATATACTTTGGCAATCCGTAGTTCATCATAATATAAATAATATAAACAATTCAATACGAGTAAATTGATCCTTAAATCGATATCTGGAATTTCATCGTATTTATAACTTCTTAATATTGGTAGATTTTTTTTCCAAGAATGAATGTCGATTTCATCATCTGATATTGTAATTATGTAATCATCGTCATCATCATCATTAAATCTTGAATTATTGATAGCCCCGACCGGAACGTACATATTTTTATTATCATTAAATTATACACGAAGAGTATCGCTAATATTTATAACTCTAAAACATTTCATCATGATTTTCTCTTTTCCTATTAATATAAGACAATTAGAAATAAATAAATACTATGTTAGTGTACAATCATGCATTTTATAGTTACATTTACATTAAGTATTTTCCAATATTGAAATGTAGATAAAGCAGATAAATCTAATATAAATAATATAATCCACTAAACAAGTAATTTATTATTAGTAATTTCACAAAAAATTTTGTTCTGTTACCAATATGATCTTCATTCAATTTAAATTCAGCTTTACACTCCCAATTACTCGAAGAACAAATTGAGATACTGTATGTCTAACCCGTTTGAAAGAAAGTCGTACTGTACTTCGCATCAAAAGGCTCATTCTTAATTTTTGTTTTGGTTCGTATCTAAGTTTTTGTCTTTTGTGTAGTTTTCAGTCTTCATACTATTCTTTTTGTTATTCTCATCGTTCATATTGTAGATAAATTCAGTATATTATTATAAAAATAATTAATGATAAAAAAAAATAATATTGAAGTTTAAAACACGGAAAATCCATTTACCTTCGTTTAATATGACAATTTTCTCATCGGAGACCTTAAAATTCATAAATGATCGAAGTGAAAGCATACTGGAATTATATTTGTGTGGTACCTCTGGTACTTCTATGGTGATATTGTCCATTTAAAATTTGAACGTAAATTTTGAATAGAAGAATTTCGATTTAATTTATGTACGACAAGGGTATTTCCCTAATTCGGTTTTTCGTTTTTAAATATAAAAATAATACGAAAAAAAATAATACAATACATTTAATAACATCGCTTGATTTAAATGGTTATTTTTGGAAATTTAATTTTTTACAAAGGTAAAACGGTAATACTCAAAATTTCACATTCATGTGACATTTTAGACATTAAGCGTGCGAGTTACTGTATACTGGTGAAGATATTTTGAGGTGTGATAAATATATAGAAAATCCCTGTTTGTTATATCCTATACCTATATCCCTTTATCCCAAACTTCTCACTCAAATCCCAAATCCCATCCAAATCCCATTTTAAATTTGATGGGTCCAAATTATACTTGCCATCATATTCTTTTTATATTAATCCCCTTTGTAAGCGATTTCTTAAATTTGAATGATTTATCATATACTGTTATTGATCAATTTCTTATATAAAATTTATTATGTAATTAATATAGAAAATAATTAATACGCATGATAATATAATTCTTAAAATCTAAAAGTCCACATGTGTATATTGCTTGAAGGTGTTTAAACATATTGAAGAGATTGGGTTGTTTTAGGAATGGTTGCTCCTAAAAAAGCAATTAAGTTATGAAAAGAGAAAACTTGCCTATTAGTCTATTGCCCAATCTCAAAGCTAAAGGTGGACTCACCTAAAAACTTAAAAAAAGAAACGGAAAAATAAAGTAATAAATGTGTCTAAAGTATGTAACACATGAACACGTGATGTGATGCTGTGCGTTGTAAATAAAAGATTTTGGAGTTTGGTTAAATTTTCCGTATAATAAAATTCATTGGATTTAAGAATTTGACTCATTCTGTATTGAAACAAACCAAAAAAACAAGAAAGTTTTACATTGCATATGTACTTACCATAATCATTTAAGTACTGTACATAGATAATATTGTTTGATATCATTTTGATATTGTATATGTTAAAATATCATTACTACTAGTATTATGATATTAAGGTTAGATTCTAAGGAGGAGAAAGAAGATGGATAGAAAGTTAATGATTTATGCGAAATAATGAAAGTTATTAGAATACCTAAACTTACTAAAAAGAAACATGACACGATTGATTTGGTTAATTAATATAATAATGTAAAATTTTATGTTTGTTTACTTAGTTTGACCACTCTTTGGGTTTTTAAGAACGGCTAATATAAAAACTAATTTGCCGATCATTTTCAAAATGGATTTTAGCGAAAAAAGTTTTTGCAAATACGAGTTAAAAATAATGTTCAAACTTCAAACTGCTTTATCATATATAAGTAGAACTTGCAGTTAGTACAGGGCAACATGTTTAACTACTTTTAATTGTTATATATTAATTAATATATTTAAAGAAAATTTTCTCTGTTATAATTTTTGTTGCATCACAATAAAGCAAAGAATTAATTGACGATTATAATTTTAATTATTTCCCGTTTCACCATGATTAAGAAATATATTTTAAAACACCAAAAATGTCACTTATAAGATTAAAACAACAATTTATATTGAAAGATTTACCTACGTGACACATATTTGAATTTATTATGTCACATTTAAATTATAATTTTGAATTAGATATGATAAAGTCTATTATTATTTTAGAAAAAAAATAAAATTTGAAAGTTGCAAGAATATTTGGACGAATATTTAGAACACGTAATTGATCGTCCGACAAAATTAACAAGTTGATACTGCCATATGATTGAATAATTATGAATCCAACGAAAGGTTTGTAAAATGAATTACTGCTATGCTTGGAAAAGACAGTTCAAAAATGAAAAAAATTTGCGAATTTAAATACAAAATTGAAAAGCTCAGTGAAAAATAAAGAATCTAGAAAACAGTCTAATTAAAAATCCAGAACGGAAACAATGTTTAATCGATTTAAAGCAAATTATTATCAGATCTGCTTTAATACCGACAAGAATTGTAATTCAGTTTACAAAGAATGACGCAATTATTATAAATGATTCAATTAATAACTGGATTAAAAAATAATAAACTCAAACAAAAAAAATAATTAATTTAAAACTTTATTTAGATTTATATTTAGTCTACACAATACAAAGAAAATTAGATGATTAATATTAATTATAATTTTAAAGGATTTTATATTTTTACTTTTATTCAAAATTTAATTATTTTATTCAGATTTCTTTAATAGCAAAATTGATATTAACCGCATAATAACTAATCTGTTAATTTTTTGAAATTAAACGCATCAATTGGGGAGATTGATCCCGATTTATTTTTGCGATTTTGACTGATTTTTTGCGTGTGTTATATGTATTCATTTAATTACAATTTCACTGAAATTCCGGCCAGAAAATATTGGCTAAAATTATAATCAAATTTATTCTTTTGAGCATCAGATAATTTTGGCCGAAATTACGTTAATTTCAGCCAGTCGCAAATTGCGAAAATTGATAATTGAGATAACCTATCTTAGACACCGTATAATGATTAGTAGAATTTATAATTTTATGCTTGAAGTGTCTTAAAAATTAGAGGTTAGTATTGAAAGGTTTAAATTATGCTTAATTTATATTCAATAGTGTCATTTGTAAATGATTTCATTATTTATCGAAATAATTTATCTTAATGTTTACATATTAAAATATCCAAATAATAATGTTTTATTATAAACGTTTAATTACAATAAATGATTAGTTTATCTGCTGTTATGATTAAATCATTAGTTGCATGACCATTTCAATTACTAATAGTTATTAAATTAAGTAATTAATTATAGGATATAAAAAAATATCCATCTTGATTAATTATTTGTTGTAATAACTAATAGAAATTTACTTATAGTTTGTATTGGAAAATTGTAATTAATGTATGTGTTATAAAAAAATGGGTTTATAAAGGTCATTCATTTAAATACAGGGCATTAAATACAACAAATAATTCAAATAATGGCAACTATCCCTTTGTCTGTAGGCCTTCACAGGCATATTTACCTGCTAAAATCAGTTATCATCTAAAAATTTAATGTGTGGTATGAACCACAACAAATTATATATAATTATATAGCTCTAGTTTCAAACTTCTCTCATGTTATTTTTTTTTTTAACTAAATAGTTATAAATAGAAGTTTGCTATAGGCCAAAGTAGTGCCATTATTTACAAACTTATAATTTTTACCTTTAAACTTGTAAACTTCTTTTTAAATGAGCTTTAGCTGTCTATATCTTTAGAGAAGTTTGTAAAACAGTCAATTTTATAAATTCTTACTATTATTATTTTTGATTTCACTAATAAATAATTGACTTTGATATATAATAAAAAAATTAAAAATTCCATTTTTAAAAAAACTTACTTTGCATTCAGTAATCACAAAAAGATGAAATATAGTTCATCAGTTTCATCTTATTGAGACAAATCCAATAGTAGTAATCACATGTTCCTAGGTACTGTAGATCAAGCACAAATTGGGAAAATGCCAATAGGATCAGTATTCTTATAATAAAGCATTTAAAAACCATTTTTAACCAAAACATCTCACCTAGAGACATATAGTTACTGCCATTAAATTCAGCTTGATGTGATGATTCTAATGAATCATATTTCATCTTTCTATGATCATTGGATGCCTAGAAATTTTGCTTAGAAATTTGCAGGCAAATTTGCCTATCAAGTACTTTATGGGGTTCAAATGATTTGCATATTACATAAAAATTTTAATATGCCAAATTTTACAGCCAATTTAGTTTAGATTATAGTTAAAGGGTCATAATACTATATTCTAATAAATTTTATTATATTTAATACATCCATTATGCAATAATTTAAATTTAAAAACTTTACAGGCAAATTTGCCTGCATTACAGATGAAGAGAGAATAAACAATGCATTATTAAATTAAAATAAAATGTTGAATGTTTCAATCAACAAATTCAATTTATTCTAAAATTATGGTTGTTTATCTAAAGATTGCTTGATATTAAAAATCAGTTTATAGTATTATAATTT
This sequence comes from Rhizophagus clarus, assembly GCA_015698045.1. Classification (NCBI taxonomy): domain Eukaryota; kingdom Fungi; phylum Glomeromycota; class Glomeromycetes; order Glomerales; family Glomeraceae; genus Rhizophagus; species Rhizophagus clarus. The sequence continues at coordinate 454,710 of BLAL01000160.1, forward strand.
TAAATGATATTAGCTTTTATCAAAACACATTTTAATGCAGGCTAAAGAATGCAATGCAATTTAATTAAACTTGCGTGTTTAAAGTTACTGTGAAACAACATGTAAATAGTTTGGCCGTAATCTGCCATAATGGTATTTTAAATTATTTTTTCTCTTCGCAAGCTCATAAATTTTGAACGATTAGTATTATAACACTAATAAATGATGAGATTATCAAAATAAATTCAATAAAACAAATTAATTAGTAAAATTATACTTTGTCAATTTGATTAGTTACTTACATTTTAAATAGCAAGGATGAATGCCCTATAAAAAATAAATGTCCGGAAAATGTTATCAAAAATGTCTGGAAAATGTCCAGAATAAATCTGATATGTCTGGAAAATGTCCACTTTTTGGTACATGTCTGATATATTTCTGATACTTAAAATTTTGACATGTTCTAACTTTGTCCAGAATTCGTCCAGTATTTGTTCGGTATAAAATTTAGACAAATTTCGGACAGTTAAACCTGGACAAATTCTGGACATAGTAAAAAAACCAGATAGACAAATTCCGGATATGAAAAAGTTCAGGACAAATTCTGGATACTATTTCCAAAAAAGGATAAATTAATTTTGTAAAAAAATGCAAAAAGCACAAAACTGACATTCAAAATCTTTTCTGTCGTACTGTACTAATTAAAATTGCAGAGCAGGCAAAAATACTATATATCTATGATATAAAAATTTTGGGTTAAGGAATAATGATGATCATCTATCCATTGATCATCTTTTGTGGCAAAATTTTACGAAAATACATTTCCAGACAATTTCAGGACAAATTCCTAATATCCTGAAAATGCAGTGTTTTCAGAACAGTTTCCAGACACACAGTGTCCAGAATTTCTGGACAATATTTTAGAAAATTTTTCCAGACATTTTCTGGACATTATCCGGACACTTATTTTTTATAGGGATGGGTTTAATGCATGCATTATTCGTTATTGTACACATATTTTTTAAGCTTGAACAAATAAATAAAAGTTATATAAATGTATTGAAAATTATAATTCCTTTATACAGATGGTGTCCAAAATTATCTGGCCACTTTATTTTGCCAAAATTATGCCGATCATCACATGTTATTATGATGTAAACAAACAATAATTTTGTATTTATAATCACAATGAACAATCCGCTGCACCACATTTCTTCTGGAACTTTCCAGAAAAATGAAACCACTTACCCAAAAACTCGTGGTGCAATTGTTTACAGTCACAATTGTGGACATTCAAGTCACACAATTGCCAAACAACTGGGGTGTGAGAAAAACGCCTTCATGAAACTCACTCTTTAACACCAAAAAAACAAACTGGGCATCCACCACTTCTTGACTCACCAGCTCAACAAAAACTTAAGTCCTTCATTAAAGAAAACAATGAAAATCGTCAACTTTGTTCAAAAAAAATTGCGACCACTTGGATAGCCCAAACAAAGCAACCTATTTCTCGTAATACTATACGCTGAAACCTTAAGAAAGTTGGACTTACAGCATGTATTCCTCGTCATAAACCTGCAATGACAGAAGCACATTGTCAGGCTCGACTTGAGTGGGCTTATGAACATGAAAATTGGACAGAAAGAAAATGGAAAAGAGTCCTATTTTCAGATGAAAGTACTTTCACTCAATTTCAACAGGGTCAGCAGGGAATGGTATGGCGTGAACCTGGGGAGGAGTTAAATCCTGATTGTATTTCAGTTACTGTGAAACACAGTCCTAGCAAAATGTTTTGGAGGTGTTTTTCCTGGAGCAGCCTTGGGCCAATTGTTCCATTAAATGGTTCAGTTACTGGCCAAACACATGCTAAAATTATTAATGATTTTGTTGTGCCTATCTTGCACACACATTTTCCACAAGGTAATGGAATCTTTCAGGAGGATAATGCTGCACCACACCATTCAAAAGTTGCTACAGCCACACGTGAAAATGCCAGGATTGTGACACTTGACTGGCTAGCTCAGTCACCAGATATCAATCCTATAGAAAATATCTGGACCAAAATGAAAATGATGATTCGATATCATTCGCCACCACCATCTAGTATTAATGTGCTTATGGAGTATGTTACAGATGCGTGAAATGACATTCCTCCTGAATATTATAGAAAACTGATTAAAAGTATGCCTCGAAGGGTTGATGCAGTTATTTCCGCAAATGGAAATAGAATAAATTATTAAATTTTTGTAAATTTTAATAAAGGAAGGCATAATAAATATGTTAAACTTAAATTTTTATTTTCATCATATTTAACATATATAAGTTTTTCAAATTTGAAAAGTGGCCAGATAATTTTGGGCACCATCTGTATTTGTTTTATGAAATTAGATTATAACATTAATTTTAATTTAATTTTATTCATCAATATTTATTAATAAAATTTCAAATATACCCTTTACTCGTATTTAATTAAGTAATATAGAGCATTTGCAATTTAAAATTATCACAGCACTTTCGACAATAATATTGTAATCATTAATTTACAAAATTCATAATTTTTTAATCATAATTAAACAAGATTAAAATAATATGGAAATAATATACGAATGAACAAAATTAACAGTTTTTCAAACTTTAATAAAAAAATTCTTCTTTATCGAATAATTTTATCTTTTTTATAATCTGTTTTTGTAGTATTTTATATTAATTATCTAGAAAGTCTTCATCTCGCAGTTAATCATCTATCACATATTCAAAAATTATAAATCAAGTATGACCTGCCGTTCTGATCAAAAGACTAGTATTAAATACTAGATTTATCTATGTTAAAATATAGAAAAATCTAGTATAATATACTAGATAAATCTAGTATGAAATAGATAAATCTAGTATAAAATATAGATAAATCTAGTATGAAATAGATAAATCTATATTTTATACCAGATTTATCTATATTTTATACTAGATTTTCCTATATTTTATATTAGATGAGTCGATATTTTATATTTGAACAGATCTATATTTTAATATAGATTGCCTATATTTTATACCGGACTAATTTGTTAAGTTTTACCGGTATGATTATCACACCTACTGTAAACCGGAATTTTGGTTTATTTGTTATTTGTAATATATAAATAATTACTTTTAATAAATCAAATGAAAAAACTTCTTATCCGTTATAAGTGAATAAACTTAAAAAATACATCAGGTATACTGATTAAATTTTAAAATTTTCCTTGATTTATTTATTATTATAGCTAAAACTTTTGTTAAAATGCCAACCAATCTTTCTCCAAGATTATTAAATGACTTAAAAGAGTTCAGATAACAGGCATTAAGATGTGTGAAGGATACTACTTTTGCATTAAATAATCTTAGAGATATATATTTTGTAAATTCTTGTACAAAGTGTCATGGAAAAGGAATAATTTTTCTAACAATCCTTTTTATGTGCATAATTTGTTGGAGTATCTACTATAAGTTTAATCAAGAAGCCCCATAGTAAAAATGATTAGTACAGATTTTTTTGTATGCAAGCTATTTTGAATACTTTCCTGATCTGACATCCCGAAATAGATGATATAAAAAATATTAATAAATTAAATTTTTACACTGATAATGTGATCAAATTCTTTGAGAAATTTTCAAATTCGCGATTGTAATTTTATAAAGATACCTCTAAAGAATTAAATTTTGTTGGCAAAAATTACAAATAATTGGTGGAACATGAGAAATTAAAATTTTCATGACAGCAATTTTAATTATAAATTTATTAATAAACTGGGAATTTCGAAATTTGTTACAGAAAATTTGTCCCAATTAGTCATTTTTATTAATGAGCTTTTCCTATGTTTGTGATTAAACTTATTGTAGACACCCTAACATACTGTAAATAGGACAACCACCGCTTAATGTTACGCAGATAGACAGGTGATAATCATGCCGGTGAAGCTTAACAAATTAGTCTGGTATAAAATATAGGGCAATCTATATAAAAATATAGATCTGATCTAGTATAAAATATAAATTAATCTAGTATGAAATAGATAAATCTATATTTTATACCAGATTTATCTATATTTTATACTAGATTTATCTATATTTTATACTAGATTTATCTATATTTTATACTAGATTTATCTATATTTTATACTAGATTTATCTATATTTTATACTAGATTTATCTATATTTTATACTAGATTTTCCCATATTTTATACTAGATTTTTCTATATTTTAATATAGTATTTAATACTAGACTTTTGATCAGAACGGCGGGTCATAATAATAGTACTTCGGATATTATACAGATTGTGGTTAAGATTTGCACAGTACTTATCTTAAAAAGGGGGGGGGGGTAAAAAAACATGAATTTCCTATTGTATTTTATTATTATAATACTTCAAATTTAAGTCTGATTGATAATAATTTTAATAATGTAATACTTTATATATTTTTATTATATTATTTATGATTTTTCAAACACTTTTTTTTTTGGTAGATGTCGTAAAGGGAACTATTGTATCTTACTAATATTGAAAAGGAAGAAACAAAAGCCACTTACACTGCATGAGAATTTCAGGAGTAAAATTACCGACTATAAAAGGAAATGAGAGATATTAAGCAAAATTTTTAAGGTTCGTGAATTTTAGTCACATTTAGTTGTATAAAATAGAGTTTTTGGTTTTTGCACCTAAATCATAGCATTGGAGTTTTATAGGTCGACGGAATGGTCATTTTACTTGCTAATTTGCAACTGATAAATTTAAAGATTAAAGGTTTTTCCTTATCGGGTGAAAAAAGATATGTTAAATGTTTGTTAGTTTGTACATTATCAGAATCATAGCCTGCGGCAGTTTTTCGGAAAAAATTATACTTTGTTTATTTTTCACAGGACATTTAGAAAAATTATATATGATTTCATTTTATTTACAAATTTAACCAAAGAAACAAACAAACTGGAATCTCTTGCGGTGAATTCTTGACTTTTAAAATTTATTTAAAATTAAAAAAAAAAAAAATAATTAAATAATTAAATAAAAAATTAATTTTTAATGATCAACCATTACGAAACTAAAAGTTTTTATTTTATTCTTTTGATTTCAAAGAAGCGCTATAAGCTATATGTTGTGCAATATGAATATCTAATATGCATATAGCATATTCATATTGCATATAACATACAGTTTAATGTTATAAAACATAAAATGTTGAGATTGTTTTTATGTTTGTGCATTTCCCTAAATCGGTTAAGCAATTCCAAATTCATATATTTGATGATCTATTAAGCTAAAATTAATTTGCCGATTATTTTCAAAATGGTTTTAACGAAAAATAAAGTTTTGACAAATACGAGTTAAAAATAATGGCCAAACTGCTTTATCATTTGAATAAGTCTTGTTGATTGTGATTAACTGATCAACAATTGCATTATCCAACAATGTAATAAACAAAAGCACTTAATAAAAATCTATCTTTTAAGAAGGAATTTGATGTAATTATATACTAATGGCTTATAATAATAACAAAGGTAAAAACAATAGAGTATTAGTATTCAATGAAAGTTAGAATTATTCAAATTTTTTAAATTTGCCAATACACAATAAAATTAGTTTAAAGTAGTGCCGAGGGATCTAAAGCCCTATGAAAAAAGATCATCCAATATTTGTGCAATATTTGTTCAATTCTGTGTGAAAATCATTCAATTATTGCAGTTTTTTGGATAAAAATGACCATGCAGTTATTTATAGTGTGTTAAAAGTGTGCAATTTTTGTACAATTGAAAATAAACTTAAATTTAAAATATAGAAAATGTTCAATTTTTGTGCAATAAAAATTTTAGAGTATAAAATTTGTATTTAAGATACAGAAAGCATTCAATTTTTGAGTAATCCTACCATACAATATTTGACCACTTTTTGGGGTAAATAGACCACTTTTAACCATCATTATGAATATATTTTCCTAAGTGATTTATGCAGTAAGTTTACACAAAATTCAACTGCATATTTGTTTATAAATGGGTATCTTCTGGATCTATTGGTACAATTTTTGTAGTGCTTCGTAACTAAAAAAATCCAAACTTTTTTAAGTTACAGAATTAGTTCCGGCCAGAATTATAATTTGGCCAGATTTATGCATCTTAAAATTGTATATTAATCACGTGATCTGATCGTCAAAATAAATATGACGCGAATGTTTGTTTTTTTTTAAAAAAAACCTTTTTTTTAACTTCAAAATTTCAGGTAAGAAAAACTTGTTTTCTATTATCTTTTTATTTATTTTCCTAACTTTTTTACATTTTAACGTTATTAACTTGCTTATTTACTAACTTCATACTTTTTTTACTACTAACACTAATAATTTATTATTACTTTCAACACTTGCTAATCATATTTTTTATATATTACTAATACTAATAACTTATTTTTCAACACTACTAATTTGCTTTCTTTACTAACTTCATACTTTTTATTTTAATACTTATAATTTTCTTACACTAATAATTTACTCTTCTTTGATACTTTATTGTTACTAACATACTTTATTTTATTTTCTTATATTTTCTACATTTATGATTTATATCAAAATATAGTATTTTATTTATGAATATTTTGTATATTTTTATATTTTAAATTAATAAAAATTCATAATTTTACTTTATAAATTTGCCTGTTATTACTGTAAAATTTTAGTATTTGACCTATTATAATACCTAAAATTCGGCCTAAAATTTGGCTCAAAAATTGGACAATAATCATATAAATTCAGGACAAAAATAGGATAATTATTGTACGAATTACCATGCAATTATTGTGTGATTTATTGCAATTTTTAGCACAATTATTGCACAATTATTGTATGGTCAAATATATAGAAATTGTAGTGAAATTGTAGTAAATTTAATTGAATGTTAATTCAATAAAAATCACACACAGTTTTTTCATAGGGAAGGTAAGATATACTAAACTTAATTATTAAACAAAAGAAGCAAAAGTTAATTTGTATATAATTTGGATATTATTATACTTTATATAAATATAAATATTCACATACAATAAATAATCAGCTCGTAAGTTAATGGATTATATAGATTATCTTATAACTCTTATAATTTAAATAATAATTGTTTTATTGCTATTTTATATAATTTTATTAATCAATAATACTATCAGTTGGAATGTTATCAGCTGTTTATTTTTTTATTTTATTTTATATACTGCTCTGATAACTAAATTCTTTGTTTAAATAACTATTTAATAATTAATTATATTATAGATGGTGAGTTACGATATTTATTATACTATAATTATTGCATAATATCCACATATAATTCAAAACTAATTATACTCTAACTAAATCCATGATTAGATTGTAAGTGATATTTAATTTACAGTATATACTTTATTTTGTAATAATATTTGCATCTAATTGATTAATAATAACACTACAGGGTGTAAGTTATATGTTATCTATATTTCTGTCGTTTATATAATTTAATTAATTAATTCCTTTATTTAAAAAATTATTTATTTTAATCTATTATTACATATTTACATATAATTTAAACTAACTAATTTCTTTATTTAAAAATTTATTTAATAATATAGCCAGTAAGTTATTATTATTAAGTAATATTTGCATATAATTCAAACTAACTACTTTTTTATTTGAAAATTGTTTGGTAATTTATTTTATATGGTAATTTAAAAGTTATTTGTTTAATTCTATTATTACATATTCATCATATTCATAGATATTTACATATAATTCAAACTAACTAATTCTTTATTGAAGATATTTGTTGGGTTATTTATTTTAGATAGTAAGTTATTATTTATTCTATTATTAAAATATTTATATAATATTTACATATAATTTAAGCTGACTAATTTCTTTATTTAAAAATTATTTGATAATTCATTTTAGATTGTAAGTTAAAAGTTATTTATTTAATTCTATTATTACTTGTTTATATAATATTTACATACAGTGATTTTTTTTATTTAAAAAATCATTTTGACATTTTGCAATTTATTTTAGATTGTAAGTCACATTCTATTATCACTTATTTATTGTATTTATATTACATTTACATATAATTTAAACTAACTAAATTTTTATTTAAAAAATTCTTAATAATATAGCGAGTAAGTTATTTATTTTTTTTTTTTTTTTTTTTTTTTTTACAGGCGTTAAAATCAAGGATAAACTAAGAACTAAGTTATCATGATAGGAAATACAGGGCGTAACCACAGTATACTAGTATTATGATCCATCGTAAGAGTCACATATTCCTAGCCCCTGCCCAGGCGCGCGCGCCATTCTCCAACAACTCCTACAAAATCCAACACAACTTCCTATATATAAAAAGAAACAAAAAGAAACTAATTTGGCAGAAGGTCCGTACCATAATAACTTAGAACATTAGATCCTAAATTAACGTGACTTTCTAAAGCTTCTAAACAAAATTGGTTACTATTATCTATTTTTCTATGTATATCTATATAACTATTATTTACTATTCTATTATTTTTATCTTGAGAACTGATCCCATTAATTCTTTCCTTCTCATGTTGCATCATACACCGATAAGTCCATATCTTCTCGGATTCAGCTAATAAAAATGATCTAAATTCAAAGATTACTTTCCTAAAATTGTTTTGATTCTGTAAGTGCGTATTAATGTTATTAAATGATACAGGAATAATTCCTTTAATAAGATCGAGTAATGTTAAAGCGTCATTATCGTAAATGCACTTCCAGGTATCATCCGAGATAATATTATCCAAATTGGTGTAAACAGTATTTTTGTTCGCTCGATATTTATTGATTAATAATAATAAATATTCCTTGCATTTTGTTATTAAAATCGTGATCGAATCTTCTTGTTCATCGCACAACCACACATGATCAAAAGTTTCATCATCAGTTTCACATAACGCACACTTCCAGTCTTTGAAAATTACGTTATTAATAGTTTTCATTTTTTCCACAGTCGGGAGTTCTTCAATGATATATCGAATTTTCTTGTGTTTCGTGACAGATTGTTTATATGATGTAACGTAAGTGCGGTCACATCCTTGTATTAACATACACGTTAATTGCCAGTCAACTGGAAGGTGGCGATATTTACCATTTCTGTTAAGATTAATAAAAGATTCGGTATTAGTAATATAATTAATCTTACGAATGAATCTTCGCAGATTTTCTTCGATTAAAATAGCTTTCCAAGAAATATTATATTTGATCAAAGAAAGATTATTGTGGGTGAAACTAAGTTGATCTGTCGACTCATCAATACGGATGTAATCATCTACTTGTTCATTGTAATAATCACCGGAATGGCCTTTAATTTTAACAAAGTTTACTGAAATATTGTTGTTGTTAACTATATTGTACAATAGTAACCACAAGAAATTATTTGAATTCCAAGTAAAATATAGTCTGGGAAGAAAATTAACAATGGTAGTAATATGACTATGAAAGCCATCAATAGTCGCTTGTGAATCAGTATGGATAGTGATATGACTATTTCTTGGTAGAACAAGTAGTGTAGTAACGACAGCCATAATCTCAGCACGAGTAGAAGACGGCCAATGGCTAATACTAGATTTAAAACGAATTTCGTTTGAGGCATCGTCAACGAGAATGAAACCATATGTCATGGTGATGTCATTAGATCCCAAATGTTGAAGGGAGCCATCAGTATAAGCCGTATAATTGACTTGTTTTGAGTCACGTAATTGAGAAGAAATATCTAACAGTCTTGAACGAGTAGAATTATCATTAAAATATATTTGAATCAAGTCACTTGGTGTATAAGTGCCTTTGAGGTCGTGTAATCACTGTAGGTATTGGAGAATCTTTTCCATTGAGTCATTAGCGTAAGAACGAGAGTCAACGTTGTGTTTTGAAGAACGATTCCAGACAGTTACAGAGTTTGGGATCGGAATTATATCATTAGTGGCGAAGCGGTCGGAACATCGAGTATATCGTGAATCACGTGTGACGGAAATATCTCTGTCGCAACCAGGACAGAAATCAAATTCAGTGTGGGAGTTAGATGGTGTCGTAAGGTCTGGAATTAAGTGATTAGTCGTAGCTAGTGACTGGTTGGAAGGGAGAAGTCGTTTAAAGGCATGAAATGATACTTGATCATGATCATCAATGGCGGCGAATACAGGTTTGAGCGTATTATTGTTAGTTCCTCGCTCAAAATTAAAGGAGATAGAAATATTATCGTCGCGACTCGGAATCTGAGGAGGAGATTCAGAAATGGAGAGTTCATGTTCTTGTAATAAAAAAATCAAATTCACCAAGTGACTTTTCTTGACGCGTTTCATTAACTGTTTCTGAGTCTTGAAACGGCGATATTGTGTAAAGTCGTCAGTCGTTAAACCGAAGAGAGGAGAGCGTGGTAAAGATAAGGCGTGTTGAATATTATTTAATCGTAGATTCGTGATAGTCCCTAGAAGACCAGGGTTGTTAATTTGAATCATAAAGCTTGTAATCTTTTCTTCTAATTGTCGTTGGTACAAATCAATTAGACCGTAGAAGAAGGAATTCGTAATAATAATGTTAGGAGCAGTAGCAGCAAATCCTAATTTGTTTTTGACGGTTTTCATATATAGCGCCTTGAATGAATCACACTCGTCTTTGGTTAAGACTTGGACTTGAGAGCGGTATTCTATTCGTGGTATAATAAGACTATTAAAGATATAACGAATAATTTTATCAGTAACATCTTTCTTTTTGATCATAGAAGTGAAATTAATAATTTCATCACGAATTAATCGTAAATTATATTTAGGACATCGAGCAATATTGAAATACACTCCAAGGATGCGGATATTTTCTTTTGGTGATTTCGGAACTATTGAAATAATTTTGTCACCAAAGGAGAGGTTGATAGGTGAAGCGTCGTATGCAGAATCATTTCGAAGAAGGAGTTCTACTTTATCGTAATTGATTTTGATGCTGGCTAATTCAAAGAACGAGTCAGCAGTGGTAAGCAAAACTTCCAGGTTTTCTTTACTGTCTGTGATGATAGTGGTATCGTCCATGTAGGCCTTACTGGGAACGTGGATAGAGGTAGAGCCATCCGAAATTTTGTAGCCTTTTTGCAGTTGTTCGAGCTTGGTAAGTAGTGGATCGAAGTATATACACCATAAAAGTGGCGAGATTACTTCTCCTTGATCGATGCCTGTAAGGACGTCGTAGGGGGTAGTGTTCCCATAGGCCGTGAAAACAGAATTTTTCCGGTTTGTAAAGAGACCTAAAACAAATCGGATAAAAGAGGTAGGAAGTTTAAGACGCGACATAGCCGTTTCTAAAAGGTGGACGTTCACCCGATCGTAGGCCTTAGACATATCTAAAGCCAAAATCCAAAGTTCTTTACGATTTTCATCTGCATCCTGGATGATTTCGTTAATGATTCGAATGGGATCAAAAACGGACGAACCAGGTAAACCTGCATATTGTAAAGGATTTAAAACAGAAAACTTATAAAATATATTCATAAGACGCGTTGTTAAAATTGAAACTGTAAGTTTCCTTGCAGTCTCGAGAAGGGTAATTGGACGGGTATTATTAAGGTTACAACACCATGGTTTCGGTTTGGGGATGGGGTATAGATTAGCAAAGTTCCAATCGACAGGAAATTGTTGATGGATGAATATATCATTAATCAAATCCAAAAGAGCAATTTTTAAAGAGACAGGTAAATGTTTGATAAATTCGTTATGAATGCGACTGGGACCAGCCGCTTTGCCTAATGGTAACTTGTGTATATGAGCCTCCAATTCTTCTAATGATGAAGGAGTCATCAGCTCGTCATATATTGACGCATCAATATCATGTTTTGGTTCAAACATATCAGACCATTCATGGGGGATGGTTTTAGGTTCGTTGACTGATTGAGCAGCGTGTTGGAAATGGTCATTCACCTTCCTTTTAATATCTTTAGGATTAGTGAGTAACACGTCGACGTTAGTGGTTGGATCAGTGTCAAGAACTTTGTCGAGTACAATTGATCTAACTTCATGTTCCATAACGGATTTAATGACTTTGCCTTGGTTACCGTCGAGATTGGATTCTCTAGTGATGGTGGCTTCTTTGATTTTTTGTAATTGTGATTCCCTAAGATCGTTGTTGTATTCGATGGTAAGAATATCTTTAAGTTCCATGAGTGTGATAATGTTGAAAGTGGAGTCAGAAGCAAATGGAACAGTGAGTGTAGTATCATATGATGAAGCGATTTCGACCGATTCTTTGTAGAGGTCAGAAAATTCATATGAGGGACGCTTAAGGGCTTTACGACACGCTTTGATGCATTTAAGTACCATGCGCAGTTTTTCGTAGAGTGGCGAGAAATGTATGCGTTGAGATCCTCTAAAGGAGCACGTTCGCTGGGGAATTAAGTATTCGTTCTCAGCATTTTTGTATCGTGAAGCGTCTTGAATGGCCAGTTTGATGGAAGTCCATTTGCTGTTAACCTCGGTAGGTTTCAGTTTATCGTTATAGTGTGTGAATCGAAGTTCAACGTATTTTTGATATTCTTCCCATTGTTCTGCAGACATGTCTTTAAAATTAAAGACAGTTTTGTGATTAGTAGGAGAACGATGTTGTGATAGAGTGGGCATCAATAAGGATGCGGAGACTAATTTGTGATCTGTAGTAAAGGAATCAACAACAGAGATGTGGTGGCTAAGAATATTATTGAAGATGCCAGGAGAGATCCAGATATAATCAATCCGTGAGGAACCGATGGCAGCGTCGAATGTAGTCATTTTAGAAGCATCTGATTCAAGAAGAGCAGTGACGTCGACGAAGTGAAATTCGTTATCCAATTTATCAAAAATGGCTTCCTGAGAGGAAGGAGATTTGCCTTGAAGTAGTTTTTGTTGATATTTTTCGTAACTTAAATTAAAGTCACCTAAAACTATTGAATGGATATCCTGATCGTCATTGAATTGAAGGTTAGTTGTAAGTTTAGCTTGTAAATCAGCTATAAGTTGACCATCAGCAGAGGTAACCTTGGATTTGATGTAAACATTAAATATTTTCATAGAAAATTGTCTGAAGGAAAGGGTGATAGATAAATATCGGCCTTTATAGCCTTCAGATTTAGAAACATGTTGAGCAAACTGTCGATCGATAATGAAGCCGACACCGCACCCCCGTAGCGATGAAGGATCGTTGTCAAAAATAACACGAAACCGGTGTGAAAATTTTTTGAACATAAAGAGAGCGTTTTGTTTTCGAACTGAAATTTCTTGAAGTGCTAAAATATGAATATTTTTTGAGATCATAAGATCTATAATAGGTTCAACTTTACTAATCGTAAGGGAATGAACATTAAGGGTAGCAATATTTAAAGTGGAAGCGGTAGAAGAATTTTTACTGCGTTTAATTTTAGTGTAGTTAAGACAATTACCGTAAGAACGGTTATTAACAATTTTAGTAGGAGTGGGGGATAAAGAAGAAATTAACAAACTATTATTTGAAAAAGAAGGGATCGGTTGTACAATCATTAAAAAATTTAATGATTAAGGAAATATTCAGAATCGTCTCCATCGAAATCCCCCGATTCGTTGGAGCCGAGCATATTCATGAGTTTAGAAACTGCTTTTTGAAGGGAATTTTGCCCATCAAAGATTTTTTCCTGGCTAGATTTGATAACGTCGATTTCGCTGGGTGTGTCAATGTTCATAGCAGCGCCGGATTGCGTGGTACGTGGACGTTTATTAACAGCCTCAGAGGAAGTAGAAGTAGAAGGTGAGGCGGGTCGCGTAGGTCGTTTGGAGGCAGTATTGATCGGTTGAGCCAACTCAGGGATTAAAGCCGGAGTGTGGGAGTGTAAGAGTGTAGAAGGGTTATCCAGGGTAGAAGCAGTGGGAGTGGGAGGAAGTGCCGAAATCCTGGCATTCAGAGCTGCAATATCTGATTGTTGTTTAGCAAGACCCTTTTGGATGTCCTGAAGCATTTCCATCATCGTTGAGCGGAAGGATTGGAAGGCTGGGTTTGATTGAAAGTCCTCCTGCATGGAGTCGTCCAGCGGCTCCTCATCGAGTGCCGGACCGGAGTTTTTAGAACGGTTGTTAGGATGGAGGGTGGATGAGCCGTTATGAGTATTAAGAGGTCTAGAGGGTCCTTTCCCTTTCCCTTGACCCTTTGAATTGTTAGAATTATTGTTTCGATTGCCTTTGCGTTGTTTAGCAGCGTCAGCGTAGGACTGTGTACGGTTTTTCCATGCTTGGGCCGCTGAGATAATTTTTGATTTATTTGCTTGGGGGCACTCTTTGGTCACGTGAGAGGGATCACCACACCTGAAGCAAATCTTGTCAGTAGATTCGGTAAGGAATATAGGTGATTGTCTTTTGCCTTGAGATATTGCCAAATTGGTCAGATGTCTGGCGCGTTGTTTGTCATCATCATCCGCGAACGTTAAGAATGCGATACGACGTGGATTGTAATTGCGTGGATTGCGAGGAATAATCATGGTTTTGGCTCTTGTTTGTGCAAGGACATTCCTCAGGGTATACCCTGTCATACCAGCAGGAAGGCCAGAGATTCTAAGGGTGTGTGAAGCGCGAAGTTTCTTTTTTTCTTCAGATAGCAGTAGTGGCCAGACCCGGACAAAGTGTGCACCAATGTACGTTCCCCAGGAGATATCGTAATAGCGGGAAACGGGAGTATCCGTGGTGAAGGTAATGTAAGCAATACCATACATGCCGTTTTTGCAAACATAGTTAAGTTTTTCTATTTCTCCGTCGGAGCTAAAGGATTCTCTAACGGCTTTCTCAGAAAGGAAGATGGGAATATCCGTGACTTGGATAGTTCTTTGTTTTTCGTGAGTACGTTCTTCCGGGGTAGCGGGAGCGACAAATAGAGAGGTGATGGGAAGAGATCTATTAATAGATTGTTCATCTGCCATGTCAGGAACTGATAGGGATTTCAGCGCGACAAAAGCGTCAAGATCTTCTTTGAAGTCGAAGCGTACAACCAACAAGGAGGTTTTCTTTTTAGATTTTTTGGTGCTTCCAGAGAAGATAACGTCTTTGTGAATAATCATCTGCGTCACAAGGCTATTTTTAACTTTTTCTTTCTTCTCCTCACCAGTCTTACCGGATAAGGAGGAGGTGTCGATCTCAGCTTTGTACGAATCTGCGGAGATGATCGTTAATGGAGTATTATCACGAGGTGGAATATTCTGCTCGTGGTTAGGGGGAATATTACTATTTTGAGTAAGATTGTTATCAAAAGACGCGTCAGGAGGAGATGATTGGTGTTCTTCAGGACGCGACGAGATGCGATGAACTTGAGTGACTGTGGGGGGCGCAGTAGGAGAGAGGGCGACCGAAGGAATTTTTTCAGTGTCCTCCATACTGTCCGTGTTAACTGGTGGTTGGCCAGTAGAAAGGTTTCCTTTGGACCTAGTCGCGTACTTAGACGTGGTGGTATTGTTGTTACGGCGGATAACAGAGGGGCCGTAGTCGCGTTTATCTCCACCAGAGTTACTATTGGGGGGAGCGTGAAGGCTGTTGGAAAGGCCTTCGGCCTGTTGTAGTTGAGAAGAGGCCTTGTTCTTGGAGTTATTTCCAGTCATGTTTATTATCTTAACTGTTGTTAGTATAGTTAAAGGTATATAACTTTGTAACTTTTTCCTGAAATTTTACGAAAAAATTGATTTGTCGATCAATTACTATGTTTTTTGAAAAATGCAGGAGAGAGTTTTTTTTGCGAGTAAGTTATTTATTTAGTTCTATTATTACATAATTATGTAATATTTACATATAACTTATACTAACTAATTTTTTTATTGAAATTCTTAATAATATAGGTCGTAAGTGATTCATTCAATTCCATTATTAAATATTTGTAATATTATTTGCATATAATTTAAACTAACTAATTTCTTTATCTAAAAAATTATTTAATAATATAGGAAGTAGGTTATTTCTTTAATTCTATTATTACATATTTACATATAATTTAGGCTAACTTATTTCTTTATTTAAAAAATGATTTGGTAATTTGTTTAGATAGTAAGTCATATTCTATTATTACATAATTATATAATATTTGCATATAATTTAAACTAACTATTTTCTTAAAATTATTTAATAATATAGAGTGTAAGCTATTTATTTAATTCTAGTATTACATATTTGTATAATATTCACAGTTTAAACTAATTATTTAAAAAATTATTTAATAATATAGTTGGTGAGTTGTTTATTTAATTCTATATTACATATTAATTTAAATTTAAACTAACTAATTTCTTTATTTAAAAAATTATTTTATAATAGGATGTAAGTCATTTATTTAATTCTATTATTACTTATTTATATAATGTTTATATATAATTTAACTAATTAACTTCTTTATTTAAAAATTATTTAATCATATAGGGAGTAAGTTATTATTACATATTTATATAATATTACATTATAATTTAAACTATAAATTAATTTTTTATTTAAAAATTATTTAATAATATAGCGAGTAAGTTATTTATTTAGTTCTATTATTATATATTTATATAATTAAACTAACAATTGCTTATTTAAAAAATTATTTAATAATATAGCGAGTAAGTTATTTATTTAGTTCTATTGTTATTACACATTTATATAATATTTACATATAATTTAAACTAACCAATTCCTTTATTTAAAAATTACTTAATAATATAGCAAGTAAATTATTTATTTAGTTCTATTATTACGTATTTATGTAATATTTGCATATAATTTAAACTAAGTTCTTTATTTAAAAAATTATTTAATAATAGAGAGTAAGCTATTTACTTAATTCTATTATTAAATATTTATATAATATTTGCTTATAATTCTTTATTTAAAAAATTATTTAACATATACTAGGGAGTAAATTATTTATTTAATTCTATTATTGCATTGCGTATTCATATAATATTTATATATAATTTAAACTAACTAATCTCTTTGTTTAAAAATTATTTAATAATATAGCGAGTAAGTTATTTATTTAATTCTATTATTATATATTTATATAATATTTGCAACTAGCTAATTTCTTTATTTAAAAAATTATTTAATAATATAGCGAGTAAGTTATTTATTTATTCTATTATTATTCATATTTATATAATATTTACATATATTTTAAACTAATTTCTTTATTTAATAATAGGGAGTAGGTTATTTATTTAATTATGTTATTACATATTTATATAATATTTAGATATAATTTAAACCAACTAATTCTTTATTAATAATATAGTTCATAAGTTTATTATTTAACTCTATTATTACATTATCGGCATATAATTTAAACTAACTAAATTCTTTATTTAAAAAATTATTAATAATATAGTTCGTAAGTTATTTATTTAATTCTATTATTAGCTATTTATATAATATTTACATATAATATAAACTAACTATATTCTTTATTTAAAAAATTATTTGGTAATTAATCTTAGATGGTAATACATATATTCTATTAATTCATTAATTTAAACTAACTAATTTCTTTATTTAAAAATTATTTTATTTTAGATGGTAAGTCATATTCTATTATTGCAAATTAATATAATATTTATAATTTTTAAAAACTAACTAATTTCTTTATTTAAAAAATCATTAATTATATAGCGAGTAAGTTATTTATTTAATTCTATTATGATATTTATATAATACTTACTTAATAATTTAATTAACTAATATCTTTATTTTAATTATGTAGTTCGTAAGTTATCTATTATTATATGTTACATAATATTGACATATAATTTAAACTAATTAATTTCTTTATTTAAAAATTATTTGGTGATTTACCTTAGACTCTTGTAAGCTAATATAATATTTATTTATAGCTTAATTAACCAAATTCGATCTTTATTTAAAAAATACTGTTGCTTTAGTTAGTAAGTATAAAATATAGATTATATATTATAAATATATTTATGCAACTAAAATTTATATTATTAAGTTTATTAAATTTCCAATTAAATTTTAGAGTAAGTCATCATACTACTTTTTTTTTAATTCTGAAATTCAATATAAATTTTAATATGTTTCAATTATTTAAACTACATGTAGATTCGGAAAAAGTGAAAATGCAATTTTAGATAAATTTATTGAAGAAAAAAGATTAAAATGATTTCCTTATGATCAATTTAAAAATGTTGAATATCTTGATAAAGGAGGATTTGGTACTATATACAAGGCCATTTGGTCATCAGAAAGTGAAGAAGTAATAGTAGCTCTTAAATGTCTTAATAGTTTGAATGAAAATTTAGATGATTTTTTAAATGAAGTATAACAGTCACCGGAAATGTCACATGCAGATCATTTTTATAATATATTAAATTTTGTGTAACATTGATTGTACCTCCTCATTTTGTAACCATTCGTTAAATTTAAACTACTGCGTCTATGCAGATTATAAAATTGATAGTCCATCATGTGCTCTATCAATTTTTATCGTTAACTTTTTCTTTTCATAAAAAAATTTTTTTTTATACTTCACAGAATATACGTCTTAAAAATAAGCGTTTTTCAAGATCCAAGTTGTAATAAAAAGAAAATTAAATTTTTAACAACAAAGATATATGTAAATTTACAAGAGGGAAAAGATTTTCTAAGGTTATAAAAGCGGCTAATTAGACGGTTTTTGCGTAAAAGGCAAAAAAATGATTTTTTACTATAATGTAAGAACTTTTATAAAGCTAAACGCAATAAAAAGCAAAATAAAGCGCTTTTTTTTGGTAATTTCTTATGTTTATAACTCTTTATAATCCGCAAATATTGTTTTTAAATTATATTTTCACCAATTTTTCTCTTTCCCTTTTTCTAGCGTTTAAAGGATAAGAATTATTAAAGTATTTTAAAAAAATTAATATTACACTTTCTTTTTTGGTGACTTGTAAGTGATAATTTTTCTTTATGTAGACTGCTTTAATTATATATTAAAATAATTGTTTTCTCACATAGATTGATTTTTTTAAAAAAAAAATTATAGTATTGAATGGTAAATACATATATAAGGATATGTTGATTTGTTTATTACTGTATGCTTAGTTTAACTTTTATAATAAAAAAAAGGTAAATGGATTTTCTTAATGTGAAATTTTTTATTTTTTTAATGTAAAAAAATTTTTTTTTTTGTCAGCTAATTCATTTTTTTTAATGTAGGTTGATCAAAATATTTTTTTATTGATCCCTTGTTGTATCATACTGTATGTATATTTATCATGCAATTCCTAGAAATAAATTAAAATTTTATTGTAATTTACCACAAAATTTTTAATATTTAATCAAAGAATTACTTTATGATACATTTGCTATATGGTTTCTTCTCCATATCCACTCCTTCTTCTTCCTTTCTCAAAAACATTAATCAACAGATGCATGAGCTTTCAAAATTTTCACTTTTAAAACTGAACATGGCTTGGAATTAATGTAATCATTGGTTTTTACCTTCGGATACATTGATCATGACATGAACTTATTTCTTGCTCATCCTTTAATCAAATCATCAGATTCTGATCCAGAAAAATTACTTTCTGTATCACTTATTATATTTTTATCATTTTCATCCAAGGTAATTTGTTGAGTAAACTGTTTAACCTTAGCGTGAATATTTGAAATCTAATTCAAATAAAGATTCATTCTTATTAGTATCCTCTATATCACAAGTTCTTATAATTACCATATAACTCATTATGACCCACTAAATTTTCATATTTACCATAAAACTTCGTTTCTATCTACAAAATCTTTCTACAGATCCTTATATTCACTATAAATTTCGTCCTCACCTACCAAATATTCATCTAAATACTCGTATTCACTAATATATATTATTAAATAAATTGTTTAATAAATTTAACCCTAAAAAAAAGTTTGTTCTTTAAGTTTCAAGTAAGAAAAATACATATATTTTTGCTAGTATTAGTTTAAAGTTTTAATTTCTCACCATGTCTAGTAAATTCTAAAGTTTCTTTTACTTTTCGTTACTTTTAATAGTAAAAAGTATGTCAACTTTCAAGTGAGATCCAAGTGAGGTAATAAATATTATACGAAAAATTATTTAATAAAATCATAGTAGAGGTCAATATGCACGTCTTTTGTTATTTAAGTTTAAGCGCTATATTAAATAAATGCAGTGTTACATTAAACCTGTATTTTTTGATTTTCGCAAAATTTAGGCCGGCATTATAAAATTGACCAGCATTACGAAAATTTTGGCCAGCATTATGAATTATTCATCGGCAAATTTAACCTGATTTAACTAATTTTGGCCAACTTTGATCATATATATGTATACTACTTTTAATGATGGTATTTCGCCACAATTTTTTTTTTACCGACCTTAATGAAAAAAATTTGCCTTTCTTTTTTGTGACATTTCCTATGACTGATAATAATATATATTTATTTTTTAGTAATTGTTGAATCATTTATACTGATAAGTTTTTTTTTTTTTGTAGTGGGACTGTCATGAAAAGTGTTTAAATTCAAGTAGAATTGTTAATTTACATGGATTTACGAAAAATCCAGATACTTTGAATTATATGGTAATTATGGATTATGCAAATAAAGGTAATTTAAGAAAGAATTTAACAAAAATAATTGAAAATAATTGGAATCAAAAATTATTCATGTTATATAATATTATTACAGGACCCCGAACAATATATAAATAGGTAACAAATTTTTGGCAAAAATTTACTATTAGCTCTACGCATTTTTTCAGGGCCGGAATTATGATAATGTCAGTCAGTTACTAAATAAAGTAATATATTTCTGACCAACGTTATCAAAAGTTATCTAAATAAGGAAAGATTTTCATAATTATTTTGGCCTATTCTACGCATTATTTTCTGTTACCTATTTCAGTATTGCTCGGGGTCCTATTATTACTGGCCTTCTTAATATACATGAACAAAATCTTATTCATTGTGATTTTCATGATGATAATATTTTAAATCATGAGGGTAATAAGAATATGAAAAATACGGATACAATTTATATTAGTGATTTGGGATTATGTCAACCTGTAAAATCATTATTGAAAAAACATGATATTTATGAAGTTATTCCATTTATGGCACCTGAAGTTTTAAGAGGCAAACCATATACTTCAGCTAGCGACATATATAGTTTTTCTATGATTATGTGGGAATTTACATCTGGAATTTCACCATTTTATGATAGAGCACATGATCTTCAACTCTGTTCAAGTATTTGTAGGGGTGAGCGACCTGAAATTATTGAAAATACCCCACAATGTTATGTAGATTTGATGAAAAAATGTTGGGATGTGGATCCATTCAAAAAGCCACCTGCATTAGAAGTAAGACATATTATCGCAAACTGGATCTTTCGCTTTCATGATAATGAAAGTGAAGAATTAAAAAGCAATATTATGGAATTTATAAATGCACCAATTGGAAATAATATTCTTATAACTGAATCTCATCCACAAGCATGTTATAAAAGTCGCTTGCTTGATTTTACTAGTAAAAATTTGAATGAAATTCTAGAAAATGGGGGCTTGTGTCATAAAGTTGATGATGAATCAAGTGAAGATTTGAATGAATCTGTAAAAAGCGATTGTTTAGATTGTATAATTGACAATACAAAGTCATTAGGTATGTAATGTACATAAATAAAAGTAATTTTGCAAATTATTTTATACTAATTTATTTAATTATTTTAGATATTGAAACTGACAAAAGTTAAGATTTATGTTTTTTTTCGGGATGTTTTTTTATTTTATTTTATTAGTATTATTTAAACACTAAGTCTAGAATAGTAAACTATTTTACAAATGTCTTACTTGGTTTGTAATTTTTAAAAATAATTTCTTTACTTATAACTTAACCAAACGTTAAATATATGTATTTCTTTCTTTACTTGATAATTTAATTTAATGATAAAAGAATTATTTAAATTACAAACTAAGAATTTTGTAGAATATCTTACAACTCTAGCCTTATTAGTGTTTAAATAATACCAAGTTTATTTTTATTTACAATATAATATGTTTATATTTTGAATTAAAAAAAAGTTTTAATATCTCTCTTCAGTTAATAATAAAAAATACTAAACTAGGGAACGGTTTCAGAACCGTTGTTAAGTCCGGAGCACAAATGTGATTAAATGAACCAATTACGCATCGACTCAATTTTTGAGCGGGCGGGCAGACGGACATTTTGTGAGACCTTTGCATAGAAATATATAGTCCTTCGTTACACTCCGGACTAATAAATAATATAAATGTATAAAACTATTCCTAACAGCAAAAAAGAATTAGTTAAAGTTTTCAAGAATCAAACCCAGTATCTTACAACGGCCAGCCACGGTCAGTCATTGGTCGGTCATAACCAGTTAAGAGTCTTTGATCGATAGATTATTTTGACTAACCGTTTTGCTAACCGACCGTTTAACCGACCGTTTAGCCAATCGTTCATATTAATAAATTTTTTAACGAATTTAATCAAAAAAAACATTGGTTGACACTTTTTTTTGTTAACGAATTTAATCAAAAAAAATGGTAAATCTTTTTATTAACGAATAAAATGAAAAAAAAAGTTGTTTTTGATTTGACAGTAGAAATAGATTTGCAAATCTAAAGTATTATTATTACATCTATCAACTTACTAAATAGAATACAAAATTTGCATCTATTTTACTTTTTTACCTTTGTTTATATTTCAAAAGTATTTGTTGGTAAATAACAAGTTCTGAAGTTTTAAATCATTTTCTTTTAATAAAATTTTCCACCATAAATTCTAAAGTAAAAATCAAAAAGCGTTTTTGTTAATAAAGCAACATTTTATAGTAGTTATTTAAACATCCTTTAGGGCAGTAACATATATTAGCTAATATTTTAGTGTGGGGTATGTAAAAATCTTAGGTTACTCGATTTTTAATAATGGGATTTGTTGCATGTGATCTTACCCGGTTTCCACTGCCCTTATTGTCTTTATGTTGTGTAATTATGAAAGCTGTATGTTTTTAAAAGTCATTACAACTAGTATCGTAAAAATTCAACGTGGAAAAGTACAATGCCTAAGAATCCAAGCGGTGAACTTAATCTCGCATATTAAAGTGAAAATCATCAGAGAAAATTAAATTAATACGTTCGTTTTTGCTACTGTGGTCATGGTTACAGATATATGATATACGTATTTCTTATCTCGTAAGTCTTATATCTGATATGTTTCTTCGTTATATCATTTGAATTTATTAAAATTGTAAAACATAAAAATGAAATTCTATCACAAATTCGATTCGAGTATAAACCATTTATATAGTACAATCACGTGATAAGCAAATTACAAATGATAAAGTAATTTTGGAAAGATCTACAAAATTGTTTAGTTAAACAAGGCAAAGTTTCGATTTGCAACACTTGCGTTACACAGTTTGCAGCCCAACGAATGAATATAAAAATAGGGTTCATATAGGTTGTTTTATTATTGCCACAGAACAATACACACACAAAAAAAAAAAAAAAAAAAAAAAATGGATTTTCTAAATAACTTAATTTATGTCATAATTGGAATTTTATTTCAATTATTAGTTAAAGTTTATTCACAAATTCCAACAATTAAACCAAATTTACGACAAGATCATACAGCTACATTAAGTGATAATGGATTATATATTTTAGGTGGATCTACTCCTGAAGGAAAAATACCAAATTATCCATTTTTATATCTTGATGTTTCTATTCCTTTTGTTACCGATCAATTAAAATGGCATGATTTATCAAATTTGGTAAAAAATGATATTGTTCCACCACATCAATATGCTTCAGCTATTAATGGGGGAGCAGATAATAAGACTTTATTCTTATATGGTGGTATGAGTTTAGAAAATAATTCAATGGCTCTAGTTTATACACTAAATGATTTATCATGGAATATTCCTAATGTAAATGGTACCCCACCAAATGTAAAATTATTTATAACTCCTGTAATGGATGATAACGGACTAATATATTTATTTGGTGGTTCATCTGATTCAAATGATTCAACTAATACAAGTGATATGTTTATCTTAAATTCAATAAATTTAAGTTGGAAAAATGGTAGTTCGATAAATGCTCCTAGTCCAAGAGGGGAATATGGTGCTGTGTTTTTACCTGCAAACAAAAACATCATTTATATGGGTATGTAATTGTTATATTAAATTTTAAAAAAATATTAATTAGTTAATTTATGTCTATTTAATAGGTGGTCGTTCTGGTAATAATAAAGTGTTCCCATTAGATGTGGTATATATTATGTGAAATATTATGATCTTTACATTTGTTTATATATTAATTTTTTTTTATATATATACATAATATTAAGGTGTATTTGTATGATACAGTAAATAATATTTGGACTACAAGGGTAATATTTTTTGTTATATATATTTATATATTTTTCAATCTATCGCATATAATAAGTCATGAATTCAAAATTTAGACAACTAGTGGACTAATACCTTCTGATAGGTTTGCATTTTCAAGTATTCTCGGTAAATAATTATTTATGTTTCATGAAATGATAAATAATGATTTTAATCCTTTTTTAATATTCAAAATTGACAGGATTGGATGAACAAAGAATAATTATATTTGGGGGAAGGAATATAACTAATCTTCATAGTGAAGCGCTTTATGTTTTAGATTTAAATAATTATAATTGGTATATACCATATTTTCCAGAACAAAGTTTAAATGCTCGTGCTTCGCACAAAGCAGTATTAATTGATAAGTATATGGTTATAACTTTTGGTAAATATAATATTTATTATTAAATTTATATATTTACATAAAATAATCTTTTGATTATATTTTATATAAATAAAGGTATAGGTTATAATCAGGGAGCTGAAAACGATATATTATTACTTGATATTAGTAATAATAATGAATATGTTTGGACAACATCCTTTAATCCTATACAACCTTCGATACAAGTTAGTAATATAGTAATGGTAATTGGTGTAGTTCTAGGATCAGTTTTTGGTTCTGCTTTATTATTAGTTGGATGTTATTGTTTGCGTAATTGGTATAAAAATAAAAAAGAACAAAATGATGATATAACAACTCCTGAAGAAGAATATCCTCAGGAAATTTTACGAATTCCTGATGAAAAAAATACTCGATATCAAAATCAACAATCTATATTATCTTCTCAAATTCTTCCAATTTCAGGAAGTACTTCAAATTCTTTACAAAATAATGAAATGTTACAAGAAGTAAGAGAAGATAATGAAGATATACCAACTTCTGGAAAAAATCACCCTCAAGAAATTTTACTTTTACAAATTCCAGGGGAAAATGATATTCGACATCAAAGTCAACAGACTACTCCAACCACTCAAATTCTTACAATTTCAGGAAATACTACAAAATAATGTAAAAAAATTAAAAATTAAGTTCAATAATTCAATATAATAATTATTAATAGAAGATTTATATAAGAGAAAATACTGTAATTATTGTTATGTGTTTTATTTTTCACACCAATAATTTTAAATATTCTTGAATTATCATGTACTATTGAAAATTAAATCATCTAAAATTATTATTTCATCATAGATTTCACAAAAAAAAATAATTTTCTTTATCCATTTTATTTTTCCTAAATTAATTTTAATTCAATCACTCTAATAATAGGGTTGGATCGATCTTAACAAATCCGGCCTTCCCGGGGACAGATTATAAAAAATTTAAATTTGTATCTAATATAAAAATGACATAATTGCATATTAAATTACATATTATTCATTTTAAAATATCAATACTTTCATATTTTGGTATTTTGTAATATCAGTGTCAAATTTTAGTGCGACCACTGTGCGACCTTTGTTTCATTGTCGACCCAAATAAGATAAAAATTTAAGGACCGGTCAAAAGACCGGATCGGTCCAATACTAGTAAGACCGGTCAACCATACAACAATGGCATTTGTTTATGTAGATCACGAGGCTTATTATTGGTTCAATATTTCGGAGGAAAATCTCAAAGTTTAAATGACAAATCCAAATGTTAATGAGGAATTTGTAAATGAGGAGAGCTAGTATACTATCATATAATTCTAATGATAACTAATTTTATTTGTTAAATGTAGTGTAAATTTTATTTTAATCAATAAGTCATGTAAATTTTATATAAATTAATAAGTTCAGTATTCGAACTTGTGCTGTAAACTAAATATTCGAAAAATATTTTTTTTTGTAAAAATTAATCTTCGAAAATATAAAAAATTCCGGTAATAATTTTTTCATAAAATTAGCCCGATCAAAAATTTTGTTAAATCACGTGACTGGATCGCCATGGCTAACGCCTATTTTTTTTTCTAATTAGTCTAATTAGGTTAAATTATTACGTTTTTTTTATTAATATTTTTCATGTATTGTAATTATTAATTAATGAGGTGAGGCAAATTTGACGTCACACTGCAAAAAAATTTTTTGTGTAACATAAGTACCCTTATTTAGTTAGTGAAATTAATTCGAAATGGATGGAACTAAATGAACACATTTATTGCTAACCAATAGCAGCTTAGTCATAACTAATAATTGATGGCAAATTTTTATTTCAATTCAATTTTGTAAAAATAAAATTGATTCATATTCAATTGAAGATTTTTACAATTAAATTGAGAGAATTTTCATTGTTATTCGATTGAATAAAATTTTCTTGAGACTTTCTCCGCCATATTTAACTATTACCAGAAACTCATTATAACTTAGATAAGTTTATGATACATAATTTAGAATATTTTTAAATGCCTTTTTTCTTAGTGCAATAAGAATTTTTTCGTAAGGATCACATCATTTTAAAATATTCATTATAAATCAACTTTCCTTTAAAAATGTTTTTAAATTTCTTCATTATATCATTATTAGGAATTGTTATAGCGAAAATATTTATTTTTTATACAAATCAATCAACATAATCAGATTGTTCAAAATTTAAAATATCATGAAATTCTACTATATTTACAGTTATTTCCTAAAATAGAATTTATTTTTAATCTTCTTTTTATTTAACTTATATTTACTATTACTGTGACAAATCTTATAAAATTTGTAGCAAAAGTACGGCAAAAAAAAATAAATGAAAAAAATATTTTCTATTACACAAGATAAAATTTGTCTGAGTGAAACGAATAAATTGGAACATAATTTATTGTTTAACCTTTCTTAATAAACGATTTTAATAAGTTATATCTTTCATATAATAACTTATTTTTAAAAGTTATTGTAAAAAAGATTAATATAATAGAATAAGAGATATGTCATGAAAAAACCATGTAAAAGATGGTGATAAGCTCTTCTATTGTCGACAAATTGATATTATTTATATGGTTTTACGAATATTGTAAATATTATGTGTAGAATGCCAATATGAGTCATATGAGTCATATCACAACATATTTTCACGTACATATGGTTGTGCTAATCTGAAGAAACTTCTATAGCCAAAACTTTCCGTCATGCCTGCTAGACTCTTTAAAGTTAATGGTGTTCTATTAAAGCATGCTAATCAAGCTTATGTTATAACTGCCTCAACAAAAGTTGATATTACTTCTTGTTCGGATTTTCATTTTTTATTTTAATCCTCTTGTTCTTTCTTTTCTTTCACTCACTTTAATTTTTATTTATTTTATGTTTTCATTATTTTAACTACTCGTTATCTTAATCATTTATTTTTATTCGTATTAGAAGAATTTTTAGTATCTTTTATGAACGAAAGTAAGCCAAACAATATGAAAGAACTTATACCACAAAATAACAAATAGTTTTAATCGGTACAACAATTCTTATTGGTTAGTTTCCACATTTTCATGGGTAACTTATTGACAATATTGTAATGTCTCATATTTCACTTTTTTTTATAGAATATCTCTTTGTTACTATCTTTCTGTTATTATCTTTCTGTAAATCTTTGGTGGAATCTTGATATCATTTATTCCTTCTTTATTTCCAAAAATGGCATCAAAATAAGAAATTTGAATACAATTTGGTAAGGAATTTTCATTACGTGAAACATTCATTAGTAACTAATTATCTTGACAATAATATATTTTCATTTTTTATTTTATTTTAACAGGCAATATAATGTCAAATTTAATATGATTCTTAAAAAGGTGTGTCTTTTTTTTTGCAAAGAAAGTAGGTTTAGAAACTTTGATTTTGGTAGTGTCACTGCCTTTTCAGTGCATGATCTCATCTTCAGTTACTAGGTATTCTTACTTTGTTTTGATAATAATTTATTTGATATTAAATTATGTCACTTGAAAAGATTTATTTTTTTTTTTTTACAAAGTGAATGGATCTAAAATTGATTTTGGTAATGGTACTGTCTTGTCAGTGCATGATCCCATCTTCATTACTAGGTACTTCTTATTTGTATTAAATAAAAAAATGAGAAGATTTGATTTTTAATTTATTAAATTTATTTATTATTTATTACTAACCCTTATGGCTGCATGGCACAGTATTTTGTAATGGGTGAAGCATATATTTTTATCAAATCAATTGATTTGGTGGGACTATGTATTTATATAAGATATTTTCTTTTTTATTTTTTATTAATATAGAATAAAGATTATTGTAGGATTGGTTTGATTTTTAATTAATTTTTCTAATTTTACTTATTACATACTATTATTGATTTTATGATTGCATCATAATTTTTAAAAAAAGATGTATTTTTGTCATCTACTTGTTCTATTATTATTTAAATAATAACATATGTAAAATATTAAATTATGTACTTTATTGCAAATATTTATAAACATAAAAATAAATATAAATTAACTTGTCATGCAACGTAATTACTTGAACTTTTAATACTAATTGTTCAAAGTTTATGAGCTTGCAAAGAGAAAAAATAATTTAAAATACCATTATGACAGATTACGGCCAAACTATTTATATGTTGTTTTACAGTAACTTTAAACACGCAAGTTTAATTAAATTGCATTGCATTCTTTAGCCTGCGTTAAAATGTGTTTTGATAAAAGCTAATATCATTTGAAATTATAAATTGATTTTTAATATCAAGCAATCTTTAGATAAACAACTATAATTTTCAAATGAATTGAATTTGTTGATCGAAACATTCAAGAATCAAAATCATTTTATTTTAATTTAATAATGCATTGTTTATTCTCCCTTTATCTGTAATGCAGGTTAAACTCATAATGGATGTATTAAATATAATAAATTTTATTAGATCATTTATAAGCGATTTAGGAATGTATTAGCCAGCAAATAAGCAAAAGGAATTTATGGAGTATTACTATATATGGTATCAGAAGTTTTACATGAACATCAATATATAAAGGCAGCAGCTATTCATTTGGAGTAGTAATGAATGAGTAAACTTTCCAAAGAAGAAACTTATAATGATATTCCTTATAATAAATTTTTAG
Source organism: Rhizophagus clarus (assembly GCA_015698045.1). NCBI lineage: Eukaryota > Fungi > Glomeromycota > Glomeromycetes > Glomerales > Glomeraceae > Rhizophagus > Rhizophagus clarus. The sequence continues at coordinate 484,137 of BLAL01000160.1, forward strand.
ATATTAAAATATGTAGTAAAGGACATAGATCAAGCAATAATTTCTAAAGATATATTAAAATTACTTGCAAACAGATTTAATAATAAAATATTAGGATACTGAAGTGAAAAGTAGGCCAATTATTAAAGAATTGTATCAAATGAAAAAAGTGAATTGTATTCTCAAATAAAAGAATGTGATGAAATTGGAAAAAATTTAGAAATTGCTTCAATTGTTATAATTTTTATAAGGAAATAATTATATCAATTTAAGGGTAGAGTGTATCTACGCCACAACATATATATGATTTTAGACTAAAAAATGTAGATCGTCACGTGACCCAAAACGAGCAAAATTTATGATTTCTCGCAAACTAACCATATGAATTTTGTTAAATACACATTTAAAAAGAGTATAAACATGCGCTTCATTTATTTATTAAAGTGTTTAACCATTTGCTATTAGTCTTTTTGAATGTATTTAGACTTTTAAAATCAAATATGACTAATGATAAAAAAATAAAATGGCATTAATAAAAAATTTTATTTGAATAAGTAAATGCACAATGATTTTTTGACATAAATATTCTTTTTTATTATACTATTAACTTGTAAGGTTTCATAAGTTTAAAGTTAATTTGAAGATATGTTCTCTAGGTGATTCGCAACTTACTATAGGAGATTCGCAACTTAATGACGACTTCATAGTGTAATATTTCGTTATAAGCCTTATTTGTATTATACTTTACTAAAGTTTATTTGAAAGACAGAAACTCTAGCTTTCTAAAGAATACTTTTAAACAGTTTTTCATAAAATATTGAATGAGTTTTCCTTGTAGCGAAGTAAAAAAAAAAATGATTTTTTTTTTAGCTATATGATTAGCCATGTTGATCCCTCTACCCTTAAAAAATAATACATTTAATTGATATAAATTTTAAACTTAAAATTTCTAGACAAATTGAAAATAGAATAAAAACTGAATATAAATAAATATCATCATCCTAATAGTTACCCTCTATTGTAAAATTTATAAAAATACATAATATAAATATCGTTACATAATAGATAAACCAACAAATAAAATAATAATTAATTAAACTTCAATTATACATTCCAAACACTCAGTGTCTTCTTTAACTAAAATTTTAGTAATGTTGCGACTTGTGTAATATGCTTGTGAATGAGGTTGTACAATAGTAGAAATATTAGTTTGTTCTTGTGCTAAAGTATTGTTAGCTTTTACAAATTCCAACATGTCATTATATAATTTGTTATTGATATCAGATACTAGATACACATGATTTCCATCCCTATTTATTTCATAAAATTTACCAATACATTTAATCCATTCAGATATTTCATATTCGAGCTCTGTTATAGTTGGTCTATTGGAAGGATTTGAATCCCAACATCTTTTCATTAAATCTACATAACATTTTGGAGTATTTCTTATAATTTTAGGACGTTCACTTTTGCAAATATCATAGATAAGTTGATGATCATGTGCTCTATCATTAAATGGAGGAATACCTGATGTAAATTCCCACATTATTATCGAAAAACTGTAAATATCACTTGCTAGAGTATAAGGTTTTTTTCTTAGTACTTCAGGTGCCATATAAGGTACAACTCCATAAATTTCTTTGTCAGAAGTTTGTAAATCATTTATAGGTTTGCATAATCCCAAGTCAATAATAAATAATTCATTATGATTATCTGAAATTAAAATATTACCATCATGAAGATCACTATGAATTAAATCTGATTCATGAATTACTTTAAGTCCTAAAATAATTTTTTTCAATAATTGTAATTTGTCTTGCCATTTAAGTTTAATTATATCAGATAAACATTTTCTTAAATTTCCTTTTTTTGCATAACTCATTACAATTATATAATTTAAATTATATGGATCTTGAGTAATTCCAAAGAATTGAATAAATTTTGAAAATGAATTTTTCTGACAGTTATAATGATATTTCCACTAGTATATATATAAATTATAAAAAAATTAATTTTATCATAAAGAAAAAAAATAGTTATTAAATATATTAAAATACTATACCTCATCTAAAAATTTATCATTAATATTTGATGAATTATTGAGTATTTTAAGAATAACATTATAACCTGTTTGAAAGTTCCATCTATTCCATTGTTGTTTATTAAAATCCCAATTATAAATAGGACCATCTAACCAAATAGCTTTATAAATTTTACTAAATCCTCCTTTATCATAATAATTAATATTTGACAAATTATTATAAGGTATCCATTCCAAAACTTCATAATTATTTTTAGCATTTAATTGTACTTCTTGAATAAATTTATCAACATATTTATTTTTACTAGTCCATTTTGAAAAACCATGTTGAAACTGTTTGGAATTACATGGTTGACACCATTTATAATTAGTATATAGTTGTTTGCATTTGTCACAAAATTTATTTTTCAAAACTATATTATTATTTTCTGCTACTTTTTGATACCAGTAAAAGGCTTTCTCTAAATCTACTTCTGTTCCCTCCCCATTTTCATAGCAAAGGGCCAAATTATGCATTGCATCTGCATATCCACTCTCTGCCGCTTTCTGACACCAGTGAAGGGCATTTTCCAGATTACCTTCTATTCCCTTTCCATTTCCATAGCAAAGGGCCAAATTATACATTGCATCTGCATCACCACTCTTTGCTACTTTCTGATACCAGTGAAGCGCTTTTCCTAGGTCCATTTCTGTCCCCTCCCCATTTTCATAGCAAAAGGCCAAATTATTCATTGCATCTGTATAACCACCTTCTGATACCAGTGAAGGGCTTTCACCAGGTCCACTTCTGTCCCCTTCCCATTTTTATAGTAAAGGGCCAAATTATACATTGCGCCTGCACACCCATCTTCTGCCGCTTTCTGATACCAGTGAAGGGCTTTTCCTAAGTCCACCTCTATCCCCTTTCCATTTTCATAGCAAAAGGCCAAATTATACATTGCATCTGCATACCCACCTTCTGCCGCTTTCTGATACCAGTGAAGGGCTTTCACCAGGTCCACTTCTGTCCCCTCCCCATTTTTATAGCAAAGGGCCAAATTATACATTGCATCTGTATCACCACCTTCTACCGCTTTCTGATAGCAGTGAAGGGCTTTCATCAGGTCCACTTCTGTCCCCTCCCCATTTTTATAGTAAAGGGCCAAATTATACATTGCGCCTGCACACCCATCTTCTGCCGCTTTCTGATACCAGTGAAGGGCTTTTCCTAAGTCCACCTCTGTCCCCTTTCCATTTTCATAGCAAAAGGCAAAATTATACATTGCATCTGCATCACCACTCTTTGCCACTTTCTGATACCAGTGAAGGGCTTTTCCTAGGTCCATTTCTGTTCCCTCCCCATTTTCATAGAAAAAGGCCAAATTATTCATTGCATCTGTATCACCACCTTCTACCGCTTTCTGATAGCAGTGAAGGGCTTTCATCAGGTCCACTTCTGTCCCCTCCCCATTTTTATAGCAAAAGGCCAAATTATACATTACACCTGCATACCCACCTTCTGCCGCTTTCTGATACCAGTGAAGGGCTTTTCCTAAGTCCACCTCTGTCCCCTTTCCATTTTCATAGCAAAGGGCCAAATTATACATTGCACCTGCATGCCCACTTTCCGCCGCTTTCTGATACCAGTGAAGGGCTTTTCCCAGGTCCACTTCTGTCCCCTTTCCATTTTCATAGCAAAAGGCCAAATTACACATTGCTTTTGCATCACCACTCTCCGCCGCTTTCTGATACCAGTGAAGGGCTTTCCCCAGGTCCACTTCTATCCCCTTTCCATTCTCATAGTAAAAGGCCAAATTATTCATTGCATCTGCATCACCATTCTTCACCGCTTTCTGATACCAGTGAAAGGCTTTCCCCAGGTCCACTTCTGTCCCCTTCCCATTTTTATAGCAAAGGGCCAAATTATACATTGCACCTGCATCACCACTCTCCGCCACTTTCTGATACCAGTGAAGGGCTTTCCCCAGGTCCACTTCTGTCCCCTCTCCATTTTTATAGCAAATGGCCAAATTATAAATTGCTTTTGCATACCCACTCTCCGCCGCTTTCTGATACCAGTGAAGGGCTTTCCCTAAATCCACTTCTGTCCCCTCCCCGTTTTCATAGCAAAGGGCCAAATTATACATTGCACCTGCATCACCACTCTTCGCCGCTTTCTGATACCAGTGAAGGGCTTTCCCCAGGTCCACTTCTGTCCCCTCTCCATTTTTATAGCAAATGGCCAAATTATAAATTGCTTTTGCATACCCACTCTCCACCGCTTTCTGATACCAGTGAAGGGCTTTCCCTAAATCCACTTCTGTCCCCTCCCCATTTTCATTGCAAAGGCCAAATTATACATTGCTTCTGCATACCCACTTTCCGCCGCTTTCTGATACCAGTGAAGGGCTTTCCCCAGGTCCACTTCTGTCCCCTCTCCATTTTTATAGCAAAGGGCCAAATTATACATTGCTTTTGCATACCCACTCTCCGCCGCTTTCTGATACCAGTGAAGGGCTTTTCTCAGGTCCTTTTTTATATTACTTAACATTTTTCTAACAAACTAAGAAATAAAAAAGCATTAAGCATTATAAGTTTAAAATGTAAATATTTATGCTATAACATATGCAAAATGTTACACATGCAGATAAATAAGCATTTTAAATGAATTTATTAGCAATCCGAGCATGATCTGCAGATCCGGTGCAAAAGACAGACCTCGTTTGTCACATCTGTCGCAGTTAGCAAGAAAATAAAATCAATTAGTGTCATAAAAAAATTTTAAAATTATTCTTTTATTAGGTTTAATTTATATTGCAATTTTTATCCCAAAATTAGTATTTATTTAATTTATTTTATTTATTTATTTATTTAAGTGAGGGATTGAGTCATCTATATGTATACATAAAAGAAACTATTCTAAAAAATAAAAATAGTTAAAAATACGTTCATAAAGAATTAACCAAGGAAAATACCAGCCTCGCTCCCGATTGCCCTGGACACTGTCTTTTATCCCAAAATTAGTAACTTAATGAATAATATTTCAGTTTAAAGTCACCAAATCACATGATAACTGTTTTATACATTTAAAAATATCCTAGGCCTACTCCCTACAAATAATGAAATTACTTGGAATCTTACCCTTATATCGGCTATTTAACTATCAAATAAATAATTTAATGTCAATTTCTACAATACTGCGTATGAATAATTAAGGATCATTATAGTTTAACCCAATTACGGAAGGTTAACTCCTAAAACACATGATAATTTTTAACCTAATTAGCCTCATTCGGAGTGTTACACTTTTAATGCATTTCTATGCGTATAACCCTACTATAACTATTTCTTAGAATCTTTGTTCTTATAATATTTATAACCGCTTTACAAAATACATTACGAGAGTGGAGCGTAGCTAAGAAATATCATCAGGAAGTTTTTTCCGCTTAAAATCCATATGAAAATCCATATCATATACCGTGGAAAATTGTGGAATTCCAAAATGTTATCATCATATTTATTAAGACATTAAGGGCAATCAAAATTATTTTTTCTTGAATAATAGTTCATAAATATCGCCATCTCTTAATACAATTTTAAATACAAGATAGCGCATTTACGTAATTTGATAAAGTAACTTTACACCAACTAATTTACTGTCAAAAATGAATCCTAGTAGGATGTTATCTTTATCTTAAAATTTTGATAATGAATACGAATCTTTTGTACTGATTTGCAAGAACGTCTCGTATCTGACTTGTTAATCCTCCATGTAGTAATCTTGGCGATTCATTAATTGTAATACTCTTAGTATTGCACTCCATCACCAATCAATTAAAATTGAAGAAGATCTTGAATATAAACACCTGTATTTCCTTAATCGTCATAAGAAATTTCAGTTACGAATGAATTTGACATTTTTTTGATTTTCTTTTACATAAAATAAAACTTTATTATTTATTGAATTCTTTTTTTTTTTTAAAAAAAAAATAAAATAAAATGAAAGAAATACGAGAACTAACCTTTATATAAATATCGTATCGTATTTATAATCATAATAGCTAATATTTTTTATAAATATTGATGTTTATTTTTGTAGAATAAAAAAGTTTCTATTAGATAATTATATTTTATTATTTTTTTTTTTCCACATTCACCACCTTTTTTTCTATATTTTGAAAATTTTTTTTTTCGCATTCTATTATTTTGTAATATTATGATGTAAACATGTCTTCATTCTACTATTTTACTATTTATATATTTATATTCTATTGAACGTAATAAAAAAAAAATAAAATGATAAAAGCGATAAACAAGATTGATAAGGAATTTCGCAAACTATGGCTGCATCATAATGATTGATATATATATCATTTTAATATTTTTTAAAAATTTGGAAAATCTAATTTCCGCATTTTACTAACTGGATTTAATTGTTAATAAAAATTCCACCATCACTAATTAAACAGAATTACCGTACTATAGAAAAATTTATTTTACCAAAACTATGACAAAAATATTTTGGTTAGTCAGAAATGTGAATAATTACCCCAAAGTGATTTGATCAAACTTATTACAAAATAATTTACGACTGTTTTCAAAAAGAAATGATCTAGCGATTTTAATTGCGTGTATATACAATATACATGGAAAATCAGGAATCAGGAAATTAGATAATCAGAAAAAATTAAGCCACCAAAAAATTATTTTTCATCATATCATGAGCTGCAATCCAGACCACTTCTGAAATACAAAATTTGGGTCATGAGTCGATACTTTTGTTTTGTTTATCGACTTGTACGACATGAAATTGGTGAACTAGAAGCATACTGTATACAACTTTCTATATAATATTTGTTTAAAAGGTTTATAAGGTATTTTAATTATTATTTTCACCTTTTTTCGTGTTTGACTTAATTAAAAACGCGTTAAATACTGTATTATAAATAATGGATAATAAATACTATTTGGTAATTAATTAGTATACTGTATTCTAATATAAATGACATAATGAAATATAAACAAACTTAATTCGTACTTTATTGTTAAACATTATATGACTCATGCCTTTTTTGCTTTACTAAGTAAAAGTGAAACTAATTCACTAGTGTCTGGTAATTTTTTTCTTTCATCAACATTCAAATGAGCATCAATATCAGGCTTATTTCAAGCTTTGGCGGCGGCGATTATTATAGGACTTATTACAATACTATAGTACATTATAATGAAAGACTAGATTTGCATCAGATGCTTCTCTACTTACACTCACATCACTATGATCTCTTTTTTGTCATAATTGTTCAAGTTACTCACTAAATTTTTTTAAACAAAACTGTTCGAAATATATACTTATAACTGTTTTATAAATATAATTATAGAGAATTCATTAAAATATTTGTCACGATAGACATTTGAAAACTTTTTATTTTTGGAATGGAGTATTAGCAGCTATAAGATTATCATATACAAATTTACATTTTAGCGATTAAAGCAATAAAATATTATAATTTAATTTAATACTTTATTATATAAAAATAATCTGAAACAAATTTTAACAGTTTCTTATATAATTCATCATCCATATTTAAAATAAAAACAGGAATAAAACTGATTTTAAATGTTAAATTTAATTTTTCAAAAAAGAAACTTCATTCAACGTTTGATTCGTCATCTTGGCAAATTTCATTTAGTTCTAAAAAAAATAAATAAATAGATCAATTAGATAAATATCGATTAATTACAAAAAAAATATTGACTTACCTGCTAATTCACTCCAAACATTCTGAAACTGTAAATTCATAAATAGTATTTTTAAAACGATTAATTAATATAAATGCAATAATTAATAATAGTAATGATGATTAAGAAGGTACTTGCTTGGATTCGCTAATGTTGATTGAATAGTATAATTTTTATCTATAAAAAATAATAATAATAATGTAAATAAATAGATTTCAGAAAATTGTAAATAAGTTAAATTTACCTGAATTAAATTGGAAGTTGATAAATCTGAAGAATTTACTGCTGGTTTTGGAAGATTTATAATTTAAAAGTCTACTAGAATAAATTGCTCGTGGATGTGTTCGAATGTTTTTGAATTTATCTTTATTTGATCTGTTTATAAATTTTTTTCTTCCAATTCTATCACATTCTTCTACTTGAGAATAAATTTCTCCATTTCCATTTAATTAATATCTGACACAATTCTTTGTAGTTTGTCTATTTTCTATTTCAGCATCTCAACATTTTATTATCAAATCCGCAAGTAACTTTGGTATATCTTTAGAAATTTTCGGTCTTTCTCCTTTACATATTTTAATAGCTAAAATTCATTATGAGGAATATCATTATAAGGAACTTCTTCGGAAAGTAATTCATTCATTATTATTATTCCAAATGAATAACATTATTGAAGGGAAAAAACGTTAATGATGTTTCACGAGTTTTTCCCCAGGGAAAGCGTATAATGTTAAAGTATCACTTCAAAGAAATCCAAAGTTTTCTGATTAAACCATTCCTGTTATTTCAACTATTCCAACTAATATTAACCTTTCATTTATTTTGCTAAACCCTTTCTAAATTGTATAAAATTTTAATTTTTAATGTAAAAAGACTGTAAATAGAGGTAACAAAATAAAAATAATATGATAATTAATGGTAAACCGGTCAGAATAACCATATATAATTAATATATCGTTATATCGTATTTTTACACACTATATTAATCATGCATTTTGAATATTCAAGCCAATAAATACAACCTCACGCAATGTAAGATAAATTATGCAGAAGGATTATATACGAACGATAAATCATATAAACATTGCATTCATCATGTGAGTTCCGTTATCTATACTCATATGTATCTTCACGGTACAAAGCAAGCAAGAGACGAAGGTGATCAATAAATTATATAGAAAACAGAATAGCGAAATTTTCTATTTTTGAGAAATAAAAGATTAGGAGACACCTTACCGGTGGTGGTGATATCCACTGCTGGAGGTCTATCAATAAAATAACTGTTAAACAGACGATTTGGTTTCATTTATTTGCTTCGAGTTTTTTTGCAATATCGTCTTCGTTAAAAACACCAACTATTTCTTCCAACATTAACGTGTCAAAGATCCAGTTTGGTAGCGTCTTTAGTAAGTCTTTAAGAATATTACATTTCCGGTCGTAGATATACTCCTTGAGTTAATATATTTATGGGGTCTCAACTCCTTTAATAAAAATAATGTCGGTAAGAGGCATCGAGAAAATATCTCCAGTACCTAGGAAGAAACAATTTACAAACATTTTGATTATATTTCTGTAATTACGAAAATCGAGAGTTACAAAAGTGTCAACAAAATTAATTTTCAGTAAAAAAAAATGTAGACCTTTTTTGATTCGAATTTTCATTAAAGTTAAGTTGTATATCGTTTGACTGAGACATTTTATAGTATGAGCATATTATCTATGAACGTAATGTTACAATCTATATTTAGCCAAGTGCGAAATGTGGACTTGGCAATTCACCTTTTATATAAGACTTTTCAAGAAAACTTGTCTCAGAAATAAAAGGTTCTCCAGATTTTATTTAATAGTTTAAAAAAATTAGAAACAATAGGAGATGTGGTTTAAAATCCTGATAAAAATAGATCAAATAATGATACAAATATCTCAATAAATCGCAAACAAATAATAATAGTTTATGATATAAAAATTTTTGAATCTTTGATTTTGGTAGTGTTACCGACTTGTCATGCAACGTAATTACTTGAACTTTTTTTAAAACTTCATTCTCATTTTCACATAATTATAATGAAAAAATTTTTTAAAGGAAAGAAAAATGCTATTCTGTAGCCGATCAACTGCATTTTATTATGTTTGCATACTTTCTTTCCCATTCTTCACTTATCCCTTTCTCTTAAAGAGTTTAAAAAAAAAAGCATTTTAAACTAGTTATATTGTAATTTTGAAATTTTATCCTTAACAACCTTGTTTTATCCCCCTTTTTTTTCCCACATTGTCTAACTTTTTCCTCATCCTTTTCCCTTCACTCTCATTTTTTCCTTTTCACACTGTGTTTTCAAGTCTTTTTGTTGCAAATTTAATAGGAAAATGAATTTATAAATACCTTCTTATTCTAAAGTTTATAATTGTTTATTTTAATTAAATAATATTTTTTTCAAGATATATCTATACAGGTAAAGTAAATTTAAGTTGATATTCTTGTAGTATTAGTTACGTTTTTTGAACTTCTTCTCACATAGAATTTCAGTAAGTAATCATAAAATTTTAATTGGTTTCTTTTACCGTAACTATACTTGTCGCTAGGGAATTGAGTCGACCAATTCAAAATCGATCATGGTCGATCAAGTCAAATGACTCGACTAATGATTTTGTGTATCGAGTACTCGAAAAATTAAAATCGATCAACATATAATCAAATAAATTTGCAACACGTAAAATCGATTATATAATACTCAAATAAAATAAATCGATTAAAATATTAATCATGCTTTAATGATAAAATTGGTTAAATAAACGTGATAAACCCTTAAAATAGCAACTTCGCTAATTTTTCTTTGTAACAAGTAAGAAAGTTTCTTTCTTTCACACTCTCTACTTATAGTATTAATAAACTCTTTTAACGTAAATAATGCCTCCAAAACGTGCAAATAGTTCCACTGAATCTTTACACGCATCAAAACGTTTGGCAAGTGATATTACAGATGAACAAGAACCACAAATTATCCCAAAATCTGCAAATAAAACCAGTTGGGTGTGGGATTACTTTGTAGAGAAAACAGACGGGCGTGTGTATTGTCAATATATAGAAAAAGATGGTGAAAATGAAATAGTGTGTGGCGCAAGTTTGCTATATAAAACACAAACTTCAAGTATGAGTTATCATTTGGGTGATAAACATAAAGTGTTTAATAAAAAAAAGGAGCAGGTAAATAAAATTGTTAAATTGAATTAATTTTAATAAATAATTAATAAATTTTCTTTTGTTTTATTGAAATAAGCAACTTAAAATAGATGATCAAATTAAAAAATTCACTCCACATAAAGAACCCAAACAGCAATATTTACGTAATGGTCTTACAGATTGGCTGGTTACTGATGGGCGACCATTTGCTACAATTGTAGGAGAAGGTTTTAAACGGTTTATAAAAAGAGTGGATCCTGCCTTTATTGTACCATGTTACAGAACACTAAAAGCTGATATTGGAGCTGGTTATCAAGAAGCACTTTTGCAAATGAAGCAATTTATCAACGAAACTTGTACTTATGCAGCTATTACAACTGATTTATGGACTGCCCGTAATAATCAAGGCTATATTGGTATTACCGGTCATTGGTTAACTCCTAATATGGAATTATATGATATCCTTATTTGTATTGATCTTATTAAATATCCTCATACAGCTGAAAATATTCGTTTAGCATTAGTAAAAAAAATTCAGGAACTTCATTTAAATGATAAAGTAAAACATGCAGTTACAGATAATGGGGCAAATGTAGTAAAAGCGATTAAAGAGTGGGATGGTGTAGATAGGATTGCATGTACTTCTCATACGCTTCAGTTATGTGTAATGAAAGGATTGCGTAAAATTAGGTCATATGCATGTAGATTTCGAAAACTTAATCAATTTTTCAATTCACCTAAACAAGCTGAACGTCTAGAACGAGCACAAATTGAAATTGCAAATTTAAATAAAGAAATTACAAGACAAACTTTAACATCATCTGATAGGGAATTACAAGATTCCAATGAACCAATTAATATTCCAGGTGGTTCTTTGCAAATCCTTCGTACTATTGCTGATTGTAAAACAAGGTGGGGATCTACTTTAGCATCTTGGAAAAGATTATTAGAATTAAAAGAAGCAATAAAAAGGACGCTAGTAACTTTAAGACTAGATTCAAACAGTAGCGCAATAAAAGATTGGAAAAAATTAAGAAAAAGATATTTAAAAGATTGTGAATGGAAATTATTAGAAGAATTGTGCAAATTATTTCAACCAATTGAGCGTGCAACCACATTTTTGGGTGGTGAAAAATATTGCACAATATCCTTAATATATTCAACTTTAGAGTCTATTAGATTTTACTATACACCTTTAATTGAGGATGATGATGAAAATAAAGAAGGTATTGAAGGTAATGGCGATGAAAATTTTTAATTGTTTGAAAATTTTTTTTATTTTTTTATTTCAACTTCTAATTTTTAATAATTGTTAATGTAACTATAGATGATGATGATGAATTAGAAGATGATGATAAAGAAAGTGATGATGAGAATGAGGGGGAAAGTGAGTCAGATGAAGAGGAAGAAGATAAACAGCGTATATGGCCAAATGTTACTACAAGACAACAATCTCAACATCAACAACTTCAACAACAATCTCAACAACAACAATCTCAACATCAACAACATCAACAACAACCTCAACGTCAACATCATCAACAACAGCTAAATACTGCATCTATAATTAATAAAGTTTAAAAGGAAATTTATGGTGCTTTATTTGATTATTGGAATGATCCTCCTATGGCTATGCTTTTGGCAACTATTCTTGATCCCCGATGCAAAAGAACACATGGTTGGCCTAATGAATTGCGAGAAAGAGTAAAGGTTGAACTGAAAGTTCAGTATGATGAGATTAAGCCTCAAAATAATACACAACCCGAAGAAAATTTTTCTAATAATAATTCATCAATTGACTGTTTTCACGCATATATTTTTGGCCCTCAAGTTATAGAAGAAAATGAAGACACTGAATTTGACAATTATTTTAGGACTCCTCAAGCTTCTTACGATACCAATCCTTTTCAATGGTGGCAAAATAATAAAGATTCATTCCCAGTGTTATATGAATTAGCTCGTAAATATTTATGTATACCAGCCACGTCAGTTCCAAGTGAAAGACTATTCAGTGATGCTGGAAATCAAATTTGTGAAGAAAGGAACCGGTTAAAAGCATCTACAGTTACTGAATTACTATTTCTCAAGAGAAATAGCGAATATTTTAATGTATTTAAGTAGTTTGTTTGACATGTACTGTATGTCAATTTAATAATAATTTTGAAACTATGTAAAATTGATGGTTCCTTATAAATAAATAATGCGAAAGTATAAAACTGCATAAATACTATTATATTTATTTTTTATTTATTTTAATTTACTAATAAAATACTAATTATTTATGACATTTAATCGATTAATTGTTCGATTAATTGTTCGAGTTTATTAGATCGAGTATACCTGATCGAACTTTAATCGATTACAGCTTATTAGTCGATTTTGGTCGATCTTGCCTAAAAAATTTTAACCAATTAATCGAACAATGATTTTGGGTGTCGACTCAATTCCCTACTTGTCGCCCATCCCCTAAAAAAGGAAATTTAAACAATGATTTCTATGGCCTGTCGTAGACACAGAAAGATTAATCATAAATTATCAAGCGCATAATGAGTTTTTACCATGTGACATATAATAACATGGTAAAAAATTATCATTCAGATAATAATAAACCATCATCCGCTTGATGATTTTTTACCATGTGATAAATAATAACATGGTAAAAAATTACCATGTAAGTCACTTTTCCATATTTGTTCAAATTCAAATTTTTTTTCATCTCAATTTAGAAGAATCAAAAATTTACCAATTTTCGGATCCCCCCAAAAATTCCTTAATTCAGATTTAGAAATTCCCAGCTTTTAGGGTTATCCAGAAAAATATTTTTTTTTTCAAAATCAAAATGCTACCAATTAACCAACTTATGAACCATTAATACTTTAGGTTTTTTCCTAATATTTTGTAATAAATTGTTACATTAATTGTATAATTTTATTATATTTGCATTTAAAAAACGTAATTAATATTTAAATTAAATCACATGTACATAACGGACAAATGCAACAAATAAAAATATTCGTAACAAATATAAAACTATTGGAAATGTCAAACAATAAATTTGATGAAACAATATAGACAGATTCATAATTTTTTATTACTACCATTACGTGTAAATTGATCACATGATTCCGATAGTGTTAAAATGTAGATAAATTGGATATGTTGGATATATCTAACATATTGAATACATCCAACATATTAGTTATATTCATTAGTATTAATAAAAGTATTTATTATACTGTATAAAGAAACAAAAATATTGCAAAAATCTATGGAATCAGTTTTCTAGAATAAAAAAATTCTTTTTCACGCCTAGAATAATTTATTTTACATCTTGCACCTGATAATAAAATTTTAATTCATATCCATATCCTTAATAAATATAAAATTTTCATCTCTGTCAAAACTTTCTATTCTCTTTCTTAAGAGAAACTATAAATAATTATTAAAACAACCTATCTTTACGCAACAAAATAAAAATTTTTTTGAGAAAAGGGCTTTTATGTGAAAAAAAGATTATCGCTCTAACTAATTAAGTTTGACTATTAAAATCGTAGGTTAGTTTTAAATTAAACCTTTTAAGAAAAATCTATGCAAATATAAACCTATTTTTTGATTACTAATAGTTATACAGTTGAACCATAAATCAATTATTGCATTTCATTGCGATCATACTGATCAACAATTACGACAATAAATGCGATAACACAATTACATCATAAAAAATTTTCTTGATTTTTTTTTGTGCGAAAAAAATTTATTTAAAAAAAATTGCTGTAAATACAAATGTAAAAAAAAGAGAAATAAAAAATTTAATAAATAAATTTTTTTGTAATTATTAATATGAAAGAAATAAAGCAATTTTATTAAATTTAATGTGTATAATTAAGGATTATTTCTTAAAATATCAGCTATAAATTGTACGGTCTTATTATATACATTAATTCCATATCCTTCTCTATCTCCTTCTAAAGGATTAACGCGAGATTGAAATAAAATTTTTTGGAATGCTACTGATGCTCTTTTTCATAGAGAAGGGTTAGATTTCAGGTTATTTGGAGCATTACACTTTTTTCTTTTTTAGGAAGAGGTTAGATTTAAATCGTAAGTAAAAAATAAAGGTTCAAAATTATTTTATTTTCTTTTAGTTTTGCAAATGTTACTAAGTTATTTATAGTTCTGCATGGGCAACTATTATAACTGAATAATATTTTTATTTTTATTTTTGTTATGTAAAGGGTTTCAGATTCATTCTAATGCAAAAAAACAATTTATCTGGCTCAATAGTTATTTTTTTATGAATATTTTTTATTCGTTGCATTTGTCCACCCTGCACGTACGATTTAATTGTAAGATTGAAACATTTTTTTAAAAAAAACATACCAATTTATTATGTAATAACCTGTACAGCGTGATGAAATTGAAAAAAATTTTTTTGGATATCCTGAAAAATCGATAAATTTCTTTAAATTTCTAAATTTGAATGAAAAATTTTTTGGGGAATCCAAAAAATCGGTAAAATTTTGATTCTTCTAAATTAGGATGAAAAAAAATTTGAATTTGAACAGATATAGAAAGTGACCTCCTACATGATGGTTTTTTACCATGTTATTATTTATCACATGGTAAAAAATCATCATGCGGATGATGATTTATTATTATCTCAATGATAATTTTTTACCATCATGATGGTAATATTTTATTATCTGGATGATAATTTTTTACCATGTTATTATATGTCACATGGTAAAGAATTATTATGCGCTTAATAATTTATGATTAATCTTTTTGTAACTATGGCACCCATAGGATTTCATGTCGACCTCATTGTTTAAATTTCCTTTTTGAGGAATGGGCGACAAGTATAACCGTAACGAAACGTGGATCTTTAAGCGTACCTCAAAACCAACATAATGTTTCAATCTACAAAAACGCTTTCATATCGGTCAAAAATCTAGGGGTTTAATTATTGTTTTTTTTATTTTATTTCAAAGAGCTGTTACTAACAGTTTGTTCTTTTTCTTTTTTTGTAGTAAAGAATTTGTTACGTGAGAATATTATAAATAACGAGAACTCAATTTATGCTTCACATTTTAAGACCCTCCTTGTCATGAATGACGAAGAGTTTATAATACAGTAAGATTAGAAAATTTATCAACAGCGCATCTTGATTTTAAATGGTCTAGATACGTAAGGTCTGGAACTTCAATTTTTGGTTCAACGAAACTTTTACTAATAAAGTTATGATTTCTTCCTTTTTTTAAAAAATTATTTTCAATTATGTAGGGATTCCGGTTCATGACTTTGATGGAATTCACAACTTGAATGTAATCCAGGTAAGTTTTCGAAATCCTTCAAAAATAATGTTAAAAAAATATTTTAATATATATATACATACATATATATATTAATTTTAGCTATAAATTGATTGTGAACATTAGATAAGTTTCGAATCACTCTTAAAAGCTCAAAAAAATTTTTTTTAAAAAAACAAATGTTTGAAGAAACGCTATTGATGTTTCTTTTTTTTTTCTTGTTTAATGGGTACAAAATTTTAAATAGCGTTTTGTGATTTTTGTTCAAAAAGATAACAATTCTTCTAATCATGATAGTTAATTAAACCTTTGAATCATAAAAATTTTTTTTATTTTCACTTTATTTCAAAAATATTTAGATTCCTTCATCATTTATTTTTAGTTAGCTTTAACTTTTTAATTAGATGAGTAAATATAATTCTTTTTCTTTTTCTTTGCATAAATGAATAACATAAATTCTGTGATACATTTATATAGAAATTAAATGGATAATGCAACAGAATAATATTGAAAAATTAATAGATAATATTAAATTTTTTCATCATATCATGAATTAAGAAAAAAATTGGATTTAAATTATTGGATTATTCTTTTTTTTCTACATACAGTATATAAGCCAAACAGGACGAATACGAAAATTGATGATATGTGTAAAGATAATCGATAGAAAGAATTGCAAAAACTTCAGGTATACAGATTAGAGTGTAAACACGTGGATAGAGAAGAAGGGAGTAACATGGCTTCGTGGGCAAAATGAGTAATAATTTTATCTAAAATATCATCAAATCAGCACGAAATACATTATTAGGTTTAATTTAGAATTTATCATTATCATTTTAATTTAGAAATAAATTCAATTGTCTCAATCATAATAACTGTAATTTAAAAATTTATTATGTTTTATAATTAAAAAACTTAATCCATTGTTGGCGTAGTAATCACGTGACATTGTGGCAAAGTATATAGAGCCGCCTAAGCCAAAGCCATCATAGCCTGTTATTTTTGATATTTCCGATTTATTTGATATATCAGTTTTATTTGATTTATCTGATTTATTTGATTTAATTGATTTATTTTATTTATTTGATTTATTAGTTTTATTTGATATATTAGATTTATTTGTTATATTTTTAAATATATTTTATTTTGTATAAATATCCTGAAATTTCTTTTTAGTTGAAAAAATAGGAGAGAGTGTAATAACAAAGTTATAATAACAAGTTCATATAATTAACAAATAAACTCTTTTACCTTATAAACGAACTGTCCCTTTGTGAATAGTGTGTCTTGTTGATTGGACTTGAGACATATCTATTGCATCCCTGTCTCCAAGTCATAGTTACCTGATCGACGAACTGACCAGAGTAACAATTGGTGATTCCTGCCAGGTATAGCGACGAACTGTCTATACTGGATCTCTCAGACGTACTTGAGAAGAAAAACAATTGCAGACGTACTTGCATCCAATTGAATGCCATATTACGGTACTAAAAAGAGCCAAAGAAAACATCACAGAAATAAGCACCTTCAGAGAAAAAGACCTGCCTTTGAAAGAGCTCCTTATTGTAATTTTTGTTATATCCCATCAGGAGAAATACTTTATAACCAACATCCTACTGGATTCTTTAACTTTTGGAATTGGATTAAAGATAATCATTCTGCTAGAAACTACAACCTTTGCACTGTTATTACCTTTGCTAAACTAAAAGAAAATATCGCTGAACTGAATACTGCTGCTGACCTTACTACTGAAATTCTAAAAAGCATACTATTTTCCACCCTTAGCACTCCTATACTAGAATTATTATATTATATACCTGCTCTTTGTGAAGAAACCCAAGGATACTCCTCTGCACCTACTGAATATCAAACCACCAAGTTATATAATTTATACCACAACCCTATAAAAAATAAGTGTCCGGATAATGTCCGGAAAATGTCCAGAAAAATTATCTAAAATATTGTCCGGAAATTCTGGACACTGTGTATCCGGAAACTGTTCCGAAAACACTGCATTTTCGGGATATTAGGAAATTGTCCAGAAATTGTCCGGAAATGTATTTTCGTAAAATTTGCCACAAAAGATGATCAATGGATAGATGATCATCATTATTCCTTAACCCAAAATTTTTATATCATAGATATATAGTATTTTTGCCTGCTCTGCAATTTTAATTAGTACGACAGAAAAGGTTTTGAATGTCAGTTTTGTGCTTTTTGCATTTTTTTACAAAATTAATTTATCCTTTTTTGGAAATATTATCCAGAATTTGTCCTGAACTTTTTTATGTCCGGAATTTGTCTATCTGGTTTTTTTACTATGTCCAGAATTTGTCCAGGTTTAACTGTCCAGAATTTGTCCAAAATTTTATACCAAACAAATACTGGACGAATTCTGGACAAAGTTAGGACATGTCAAAATTTTAAGTATCAGAAGTGTGTCAGACATGTACCAAAAAAGTGGACATTTTCCGGACACATCAGATTTATTCCGGACATTTTCCAGACATTTTTGATAACATTTTCCGGACATTTATTTTTTATAGGGCAACCTACCTCCACCAGAAGCACCTCCTGAAACTATGAATCAAGATCAACTTACTGCAGTTTTAACTACTATTTTTGGTACTAATGGCCAAAATATTACACAGTTGACCACTGCATTAGGAAATGCTCCACCTCCTCGTGAATTAACCATAGCCAAAGTAGATAACTTTCATGGAAAAGATGATGAGGACCCTTATGAATGGTTGGAACGTTTTGAAACAGCTGCTAATACTAATCAGTGGACAGGTAACAGAAGAATAGCTATAGCTGCAGGATACTTGAAGGATGCAGCCCATGACTGGTTCAGAGCCAATGGTAATGGTCTTACTGTTTGGAATGATAATACAAACCAAAATGCCAGTTTTGTACACCAGTTTGAAGCATATTTTTCTCCTGAAACTAAGAAAAATCAATGGTACTATGAATTGATGACTATTAGACAAACAGCTGAAGAAAAAGTTGAAGACTACTCTAGAAGATTCAAGAAAGTCTTAAGAAAAGTGAATGGAACTACTGATCCTCCACCTGTTCCTGCTGCATTACAAGTGCGAATGTATTTGTATGGACTAAACCCTCTGCTGACTCCTTTAGTATCTACCAACAATCCTACTACTTTAAATGATGCAATTACCCGTGCAAAATTGGTAGAAACTGGATATAATTATGTTCCTACAAAGTCAGTTTCTTTAAATGTTCCTGTTGCTGTGAAGGAAAATGCTCCTTTACCAATCACTCCTGTTGCTGGATCTTCCACTAGCAAGAATGACCCAGATGTAGATGCATTAACTCAACAACTCCAACAATTGACTCTTAATTATGCAACCTTATCATCAGCATTGCTAGCTCAAAATAATAGTAACAATAATAGCAAGCCCAGAAATTTTAGAGCGACTACAGAAAAGGCTAGAGATAAAACTAAACTAACCTGTTTCAAATGTGGGAAAGTAGGACATATCTCCAGAGAGTGCAGAAGTAATAGAAATAACAACTCAGGAAATAATAATAATAATAATAATAGAAAACTTTTCACCAGACCTGTTAATTTCCTGGATGAAGAATATGTTGAAGAAGAAGAATACTACTCCTATGATGAAGAAGAGGAGGATGAAGCTGAATATGAAGTATATGTAAATACTCGTTCAGAATCTGGAAAAGAAAGACAACTAAGAAAAAGAGTGAGAACAGGAGATGAAATGGATGAAGGAGGAGAGGAATATATCATTCCAGTTGTTCCTTCAGCAGAAACTACCCCATCCACCATTAAAGCTCAAAAGATCAAAAGAAAATTTAAAATGAGACCCGCACCTATTGAAAATGTGACTGAATTTGACATTGCCCAATACATTAAAGACCTTCCTTGTGGCTTAACTATTGGACAAGCCTCATCTCAAATTCCAAAATATAGAAGTGCAATGCTTAAAAGTGTCAAGAGAACCAGAGAGACTAATTTTATCTCCTCAGCCAATGATGCTCCTACTACTGCTGCCAGATGCCAATTGAGAGTAGATGGAGAACCTATTTCAGCCGTCATTGATAGTGGTGCTGCCACTAGTATCATCACCAAAAAGCTCATGAAACGACTTGGATATTCTATAAATGGGCCTTCCAACTTAGTAATTGTAACTGCCAATGGTACTAAAGTTAGATCCTTAGGAGAAGTAAAAGATTTTCCTATAGAAGTAAAATCTCATCTCATCAACCTCAACATTCAAGTGTTGGATTCTACAGATGAAGTTTTTATTCTTGGAAATGATTGGCTTAAAAAGGTCAAAGCCAATTTGGATTGGGAAGAAGGTACACTGACTATCTTGTGGAGAAAGAAACGAATTACTGTTCCTATGCAATGCACTAGAGGAAGACCTGCTGAGTCCTATGATGAAGAGGAAACTGATAGTGAAGAATATGAAGAGGAAGAGATAGAAGAATCCCCTCTTTACCTGTCAGACTTATCTGATGATTTTTCTGATATATCCGACCTAGAATTTAACCCTTGGACTAATCACACCCCATATGAAGAATCTGAGGAAGAGATAGAAGAAAGTGAGGATGAAAATCCAGCCATTTATTTAGCCGTCACTGCCACCCAAGAAGAGCCTCATAAACTTAACCTTGGACCTTTGGATGTGCACCAGCAACAACTATTCAATAATTTGCTTACATCCTTCAGAGATATTTGTGCTAAAAGTCAGACTGAGATTGGTAGAACAAATCTCATAAAACACAAAATTTATATTGGAGATGCACGACCCATTTCCCAAGCACCCTACAGAATTAATCCTAAAAATAAAGAATTTCTAAAGGAAGAAATTGTAAAAATGGAAGAAAATGGAATCATTAGAAAATCATGTAGCCCCTGGGCTTCACCTGTTGTAATTGTGGATAAGAAAGGAGGAGATAAGCGAATCTGCATTGATTATAGAAGACTAAATGCTATTACAAAAGCAGATGCCTACCCACTCCCTAGAATTGATGACCTGTTGGAAAGTTTTGGACAAGCCAAATGGTTCACTACCTTGGATCTTGCCAGTGGTTATTGGCAAGTAGCCATGGACGAAGCTGATATTGAAAAGACTGCCTTTGTAACTCCCTTTGGATTGTATGAATTCCTAGTCATGCCTTTTGGGTTAAGCTATGCTCCTGGAACATTCCAAAGATTAATGAATAGAGTGCTGCAAGAATTTTTGAATGACTTTGTAGCCGTGTATCTGGATGATGTAATCATCTACACCAAAGGAACCTTTGAGCAACACATGGATCATATAGCTCAAGTTTTTCAAGCGCTCAGAAATTCTAACCTTAAAATAAAATTAAAGAAATGCTATTTTGCATTACCTAATATACACTTCCTAGGACATGTAGTAGGAAGAGATGGAATCAAACCAGACCCAGAAAAGATTGACAAAGTCAAGAATTACCCAATACCAACAAACCTAACTCAATTAAGAGCTGCTCTTGGATTATTCTCCTATTATAGGAAATTTATTAAGGATTTCTCCCGAATTGCAAGACCAATGCTCACTTTGTTAAAGAAAGATGCTCCTTTCAACTGGGAGGAAAAGCAACAGCAAGCCTTTGACAGACTAAAGGAGATGCTAATTAAAGCCCCTGTACTAAGTTATCCAGATTTCGACAAACCTTTCATTATCTATACTGACGCCTCTGGAATTGGATTAGGTGCTGTATTATCTCAACTAAAGGAAGGTGGTAAAGAACATGTAATTGCCTATGCAAGCAGAAGCCTTAATCCAGCAGAAAAGAACTACTCTGTAACAGACCAAGAGTGTTTGGCTGTAGTATGGGCCATAAAACATTTTCAACACTACTTAGGATTAAGACCATTCACCATCATTACTGACCACTCTGCCCTCAAATGGTTAAAGACTTCCAAGATGCCAAAAGGAAGAAGAGCCCGCTGGGTAATGGAATTACAGCAGTATGACTTTGAGATCAAACACAGACCAGGAAAACTTAATGCCAATGCTGATGCATTATCTAGAACTCCTGAAGAAACATTCTGTTTCCTAATTGAATTAGAAACATATCCTGGACCTACCAAGAATACTTTATCTGCTCCAATAACTTTAACCCCTATAGAAGAGGAAGATTATGAAGCAGATTCTGAAGAAGACATCACTACCAAACCAGTAGCAGAAATATACGAAATTATTTATCCTCAACCATGTGAAAACTGTGAAGAAATTCAATGTATATGTTGGGAAAATGATAATAGCACTTTAGGATCAGACTATGAAAGAGATTGGCAAGAATACTACCAGCAAATGCACGACCAAGAAGATCATCCAAACCATCAGGAAGAATGGCTAGAAGAAGGCCAAGATATTTTAATTTTGAATGATGATATAGAAGGAGTCCAAACTCCTGCATATTATTTTTCAAAGGAAGAATTACAAGAATTATTCCAAGAGTTTATTCAAATAAAGCAAGTAATTGCTGGTCAACCTATCAATAGAGGAGGAAGTAGATGCACCTTTGAATGTGACATAGAAAATCATCATATTCATACTTATTGTACAATGTGCAAAAAGAACCTCCCATATGGAACTATCCTTCATGATTGCATTATTGGATTTACTTTAGGGAAAATATGACCTGATATGAAGCCAGAATTTTTGGTAAACCAACCTTGGTGGGAGGAACCTGAAGGAGTGAAACAAACCAACCTTGTTCATTATTTAAAATGCTTCTTACGACTTCCCTATGGATTACCCCCTTACACCATCTCTACTGAGCCATTTGTAGCTTCCTTAGATTAAATCCTTAACAAATATCAAATTTATTAAAAGGTGAAAGCGAAAAGTGCCTGCATTGTGACAGACAGCCTAATATTTTATTTTATTTAAGTATTTTTATAACAATGGATACAACCCAATATAATAGAATTTTTCAATATTTAACTACTCAACAACTACCATCAGACTTAAATACTCAACAACTTATCAAACAATTCAAAAACTTTTGTACTCCTTTTATTATTAAAAACAACTATTTATATAGAAAAGACAAACAGAAAGAAGGAAATTTATTAAGAGTAATTAGAATACATGAAATGGAACCAGTTCTTTACATGGTACATAATGATCCTACTTCTGGACACTTTGGAACTGAAATTATGTTCAACAAAATTCGTACTAGATATTACTGGCCTCAGATGTATGAAAATATTAGAGAATATGTTAAAAATTGTGACTCATGTCAAAGAAGAGGAAAACCTCAAACTCATCAATTATTACATCCAATACCTGTACATTCACCTTTTTATCAAATAGGAATAGATTTTGTAGGACCTTTACCAAAGACTTCTAATGGAAATAAATATATTATAGTTGCTATGGATTACCTGACTAAATGGCCTGAAGCAAAAGCAGTACCTAGAGCTACAGCAGAAGAAACTGAGAAATTCATATATGAAGACATTATATGCCGACATGGATGCCCTCAGAAAATACTGACAGATCGAGGAACTCATTTTAATAATCAAATTATTGATCGTTTAACCAAAAGATTTGAGATTAAGCATTTATTATCAACACCATATCATCCCCAAACCAATGGATTAGTAGAAAGATTCAATAGAACTTTATGTGAATCTTTAGCTAAATTAGTCAAACAAGTAGAACAGTGGGATCAGTTTATTCAGCCAGTTTTATTTGCTTATCGTACAAGTAAACAATCCACAACCAAAATATCTCCTTTTTATTTAACATATGGTCGTGAAGCAAAGTTGCCAATTGATGATCTTACCCAAAATGAAGAACAATTATCCGATAGGATCAACAAATTAGTTAATGAGTTACCACATGATAGAGAATCTACCCGACAAAGGATAGATCAGCAACAAGCCAAACAGAAATTACATCATGATCAGCAAATTAAACGTCATAGATCTTTTCAAATAGGAGATAAAGTTTTATTGTACAAGGCTGAAAAAGCGAAACAATGGTCTGGAAAATTAGATGAAAAATGGAAGGGACCCTATTATATCCATGCGGTTTTACAAAATGAAAGCTATAAAATAAGGGATATGCAAGGAAAAGTCCTAAAAGCTCCTTTCAATGGAAGTTTACTAAAACCTTACTACGATCAGAAAGAATGGAATCTCCCAATAATAGATTAATTGACCTTTTAACTCAAGATTTACAACTAGAACTTCCTTTTGAAAATGGAGATTTAATACCACCCTATGATGAAGCTGCTCCTTTTGATGAACAATTTAAAAATGCTTATGCTGCATTACGACGATCAATTCAATTGAAAGAACGATTAAACTCACTAATCAATGCTTATTATATTGGAAAATTATTAAATAGTTTAGAAACTAAAGCTCAACAATTTAGATATAAGCAAAAATTAACTAATCATTATACGAGAATGTCAGAAAATGTCTTTGATATATTTGAACATCAACCAATTAAAATACTTGGTACTTTTTACATTACTGCGCAAATAGCAAGGAAAATAAATAGAAGTCAGGTGAAACAGTTACGAGAAATAGTGCAAGGATTATTGGATCAAAATTCTTTATAATTACATCATAATTTATTGGAAAATTTATTGATTGGATTAAATAAATCAAGTCTAAATTAATTTAATTAATTGACGCAAGTATGATCTACAAAAATAGAAATTAGTAATGATGGCAGATCCAAATTTAATTTAGTGTTAATTTTAGTTTCACAAATGATCAGCAAAAATGCGCGACTTAACTCCCCAAAATAATTTAATAGAAAATAGAAAATTTTTATGAAAATTTATTAGGAAAAAGAAAAAAAAGAAAAGAAGAAAAATCTAAATAGTAGATGGTGGTTCTAAATTATTTTCTCTCATATATGTTTCATAATTGGAAATAGTTTCTTTTGCCTCATTAGCCCTTTTATGTTCCCTCTCATGTCGTACCTTCCAACCTTCCCGTTCCCTCCTATACCGCTCCTTATCCTTAGTTAATGAAAATACTTGTTCTCGTAAATCTCTATTAAACCCTGCTAACTCCTTATAATGGCCAAGTTCCCCATTTTTCTGATTTATTTCTTGTTGTAATTTCTCTACTTCTTCTTCTTTCGTTACAAAAAGCTCTCCAGCAACTTCTAAAGCTTGTTGAGCCAAGCCTTCACTTTTTTGAGGCTTATCAATGCCTTTTCTTCGAAAATGCCTTCTTCTGACGGCCTTACTTGGTTTATTATGTTTTTTTTTATTATTTTGGCCTCGAGAGGCGCGCGAACTGCGAAGTTTTCGACGAGCAACATTGGTGTCAGTGCGAGTCATATTGAAAATTAATGAAGAAAAAAAAAGATGAAGATGATTTTGAGATAGTGCAACATTGATGAAAATGTAAATGAAGAAACTTCCCAGAAATTACCACCAAAAATCAAACCGAATTTTATCAGAATTTACCAACACTTTTCCACTAATTTCCAATCCCATAATTCTAACAAATTCAAAAATTGGTATAAATATGAGTCCATCATCAACACAAAATCGCCGTCACACGTACTCGGTCATTCCTGGCCAAAATGATCGGCTTCTATGCCTCGCTAATTTCGGGCTTTGGCACGAATTCCCTTCAGGGGCCTCTTAGCTTGGTATATCACGAGTGACCCCCATGTACTAGCGGGTTGGGTGTGTAGTGTGGTAAAAAGAAAAGAGTTTTCAACGGAGTTCAAACTAAAGAAGGGGAGAACTGTTGGCGTAGTAATCACGTGACATTGTGGCAAAGTATATAGAGCCGCCTAAGCCAAAGCCATCATAGCCTGTTATTTTTGATATTTCCGATTTATTTGATATATCAGTTTTATTTGATTTATCTGATTTATTTGATTTAATTGATTTATTTTATTTATTTGATTTATTAGTTTTATTTGATATATTAGATTTATTTGTTATATTTTTAAATATATTTTATTTTGTATAAATATCCTGAAATTTCTTTTTAGTTGAAAAATAGGAGAGAGTGTAATAACAAAGTTATAATAACAAGTTCATATAATTAACAAATAAACTCTTTTACCTTATAAACGAACTGTCCCTTTGTGAATAGTGTGTCTTGTTGATTGGACTTGAGACATATCTATTGCATCCCTGTCTCCAAGTCATAGTTACCTGATCGACGAACTGACCAGAGTAACACCATATATAAATTGAAATATGAAAGATATAAATTATAATAAAATTAGATGTAGAATTGCTCTAAAATAAATAATGAAATATAATTTAGTAGATACCTGAAATCATAAAAATAAATAAATAAATAATCCTGAATTATATTGGTTATTATGTATGGTATTGTAAAACAATAATTTAAAATAATTTATAATACGTGATTTATGAAAAATGAATGATGCAAAGTTTTATAGAAAATACGAAAATAATTTTTTTATTAACGTTAATTTTGAAAAAAAATGTATGTAAATAAAATAATACTATGCAAATGTCCGTTCGTCCGTCCGGCAAAAGTGCCATTCTTGATATAATAGATAATAAAGATAAATATAACATATCAAGAATGAGTGATATTGTGCAACAAAAAAACCTTTATTAACGCCATTTTGGACTTAATACCGGTTACCGTTTCCCTGATTTATTATAAGTCAGCCATAACTCTACGTCTAGTATTTTATCAATCCTTAGTAATTTTGATCGTCATCGTAGTTCTACGCCTAAAAATTATTCACTAATCTTGATGGAGTTGTAGGATTTGGATCGGTCTTAGTAGGACCGATCTTCATGGTCTTCGGTCGAACAAGACCGATTTATATAAATTGTTTAAAATTGCCAAATTTTCGTCGCATTTTTTTCTCAAATGTAATAAAAAAATTTTTTTACGTTTTCATTAAAAATTATTATTTCGCAATCACCATAAATAATATAATGATCAAGATTCAAACACAATCCCCAATTTAAAAATTAAAGGCTTTTTATTAAAGGTTGTATGAAATTCTATTAACTTGTTAAGATATACCGAACCTACAGTAATACTGTACTTTAAATTTAATAAAAAAAGAATAATTTAACGAAATACGTTTTTTGTTTTGAAAAGTTAAACTATAAATATTTTTTTTGTTTGATAAGGCCTTAAAGATAGACAATTAAAAAAAAAAATAAAATAAAAAAGAAAAATTAAGAAAACCTTTTTTTCAATTATAACATCTGATTATTAACTAAAAGCCACCTATTTATTTCATTTTTGAGTTAATCCGAACCTAAAAAAAAAAATTAAATTCAAATGAGGGCTGATTTCACTTCATTATATTTTAATTTTTTTTTATATCATCTTATGATTCACTGCAATTAAGAGATTATTCATGTTAAATTACAACTATTGTATGAGTAAATAATTGAAAAAATACCTTTTATTTGTGGTATACATTCGTAAGATAAATAAAGTTGATATGGTGATAAGTAAAGGACAAAAAAATTGAATGATTATAAATAAAAATTATTCTTGCTAAAGTTAATTTATAGGTATAATCTACTTATTTACAATTAAAAACAAGGGTATAATAATATTATTATTATCATTATTAGTTAATTAATTATTTTCTGATAAAATATTTACATTGAAGTGATGATGAAATTAATAAATAACGTCTTAACGTCAATAGATATTTTTATTATTAAATTTATTATTACTCAATTGAGTATTGAAATTTTCTTAAAAAAAGGTTCCTTCTTTTGAATTTGTGAGCGAGATTTTCACATTTCTTCACTAATAATTAAATGAATGGTTGAATATAAATTTCTTTTATATACTTTAAAACAAAATAAAAATGTTTCAAAATTAACTAAAAATATAGAATTATCACAGTATATTTTTTATAAACAGGCCACTCAATATCCATCCTTAAAATTTCATTGACAAAAATAAATTACAAAAAAAAACGATTTATAAAAATTTTTTTTTTTTTTTGAATCTTACCATTTTTCATTATAATATTAATGACAAAGTATTCCGGCCCTGCCACAAAGGGACTTCCGAAGAAGTGTACTACGCTCCTTCCTGTAAATTGTTTACGCATAGCACCATGCCGTTCCACCCAACAGGTCCTATCGTAGGACTGCAGCAAAAGCTGGTACCGACGATCTAAGCTTCTATGCTCCAACCCTCGCATAGTGCTATACCGATCCAAATAATTCCCAACCAGCCCTACCGTGAGACTACTGCAGCAAAGCTGATACTCACAGGCTTACAAAGTAAGCATGCTATGCTCCCACCCGTGCATAACATCATGCTGCTCCAATAAAAGTTCCCAAATTAGGGAAGAGTATATAATAAAATGAACGGGGTGAAAGAAGAAAGCGAGTGATGGAGTGGAAAGAAAGATAAAAGGAAAGAATAAGTTGGCAAAGAGTAAGAGGAAACAAAAGAAAAGCGAAAAGCAAAAGAAGAAAGAAAAGGAAGGTAGAGAGAAGGCACACTAGCAATATTGTAGAGTTACTTTTTTATTACGAGAAATGGGTTCATATTTCGCATCGTTAGATACGGTCATAGCATACGATTTTTTACTACTAGTTACTCTATATTTTCTATCTTGTATTGCAGAACTACTACTCTAAATAATATAAAATATAAAAATAACGCACAGGAAGAGAGAAATGAGAAGAGAGAATAACGAAAGGAAAGAAAATGATTACGTGAGATGGAGAGGCTTTGAGTAGTCAGAGTATAAAAATTGTGCTGTTGTCATAATGCGGGATCGTTATTTAAATCAATAAAATTATTGGTTGGAGTTTGAAATCCCACAAAGATGACTCATATTCAGATGCAATTATACTACAATAGTAAGCGAAACAATAAAACTTTTAAAGGTCCGCGTGATTAATTGTACGCAGCAATAAATACTTGCGTCGCGTCAGTAACTAATAATGCATTTTCACAATAATTTCTTTTTTTTTTTTTAAAAAAAAAGGATTTTTAGAATTAGAACCATTTTTTTGATTATTAAAACGAAAAATGATTTTAAATCCACTTGTTTTCCTTGTAATGCAGTAAGTAACTGTGTTTAGTTAGTAGCTGCGTTGTACATAGTCATTCAGAAACTGTAGTACTGCATATTGTTGCACATTATGGAAATTAGTTTCTGTAAATCTTAAAAGAAAAAATAAATAAACTCGATTTTGTTAATGAATTGATTTAATAACAATAAAAATGAAAAGGATTTATTGTTTTAAGATTAAAGATGATCATAATTGCTGCAGCCAAATCAGAAACGCAGCAACTCAACAAAGTACAAAGTATTTGTTTAACAACCATACGGGGAACGAACCAAGTTTTGGTTTAATGACGATCATCAAAAATATAATGTATTGCCAAACTATGCCGATCGTTTTTAAATCAACCATGAATAATTGGTTCTTGGTACCTTGATGACATGATCAGCTGCGGTAAGTACAGTACGTAAACTTTCTAGAAACTTTTTAATTTAACTCAATTTAGTTTAATAATACAATATAGTACATTCAGCACCTGAAAGTGATTAACTAAAATAACAAAACAAACCAGCTTTGCTGATTCTACGCAATACATTTCAAAGGTGAATTGATTTCATTTAAGAAATGATCCTAATAACAAAGAGACAAAAAAAAAGGAATGAATGAATTGTTATTAATATTCTTAATAAATGGGAAAAGGCAAAACATTTCGAAAACGATGATTTTAAAATAATCAAGAGCAGGTACGAATATCGTGGGTGTCTTGAAAAAAAAAAGAAAGTTCCATATTTATCGGTCTCGGCTAAATTACAGCCTTAATTATGCTGCGGTTATGCAAGTATCACCACATGTTCATGCCAATATGCCAATAATGCAGTAGATTTTCACAATTTAACCTTTGTTACCACCATTCAAGACAAAGGGATGCAAATATATCGAATATATCGCCTCCGCAATGTGTTTTATTTATAAACTGCCGCAGAAAATCTTATCTAAGAAAGGGTTATTTGTTGGCATGCATGTCTCTAGATTGATCAACTGCGTAAAAATCATCAAATGAATTCCCAAAAATATCCATTCATTTTTTCAATTCTCACAATCAACAAATGCAATAAATTAATTAACAACGAACAATAAATAATAAGTATAAGAAGTTCAATTTTAACAATTACTTAATTTGCAGATACTACGACACTATATAAGAAAATTTGTATTTATCTTGGAAACTGTCATGTCAAAGTTGGTTTCCGGTTAATTTATTTTACCGAATTCGGTACACAAATAAAAAAAATGTTTGTTTATTTGTTGTATTTGTTAGTTAATCGATTTTATTTAAAATTTGTATAAATAGAGCTGATTTATTTAACCAAAGAATTTTTTTTTTTCTTTATCGAGTAAATTATCATTAAAAATTATTCGATTAATTAACTTTATGATTATATGTTTATTTTTTTTAAAAAATAATAATATAAGATTTTTATCACTTTAAGCTTAATTATTCGTAAATATGTCATCAAAAGAACAAGAAAACGACACTGAAAAAATGGTCACTACTATTGCAACTATCACTCCTACTACTACCACCACTCTATACGAAGAAGAAATAGATTTTTCGATAGTTGACGCTCTTCCTCCACAACATACTTCCAAATCGGATTCCGCTGGACAAGATGACGATGAAAAGGAAGATCATGATGACAAAGTCAACGAAAAATCTTCTTCAAAAATTAAAAAATCGAAAAAGAAAAAGGTCAAAAAATCATCAAAAACTGAAAATAATACCATACCGATGAGTCAAATGTTTAGATTTGCTACTCCCTTAGATAAATTTTATATGATAGTAGGTTCCATAGCAGCAATTGCTAATGGTGTTTCTATGCCATTTATGACCATTATATTTTCGGGATTTATTGATATTTTCGCAAGATATTCGCAAGCTGTATCAATTCATGATTCTACTGGTGACGAAGAAAAATTTGATGAAGCAAAAAGAGCATTAGATACCGATATTCGTACATACGTTTTTTATTTTGTAATTTTAGGTGCTGTCATGTTTCTGGCTAGTTATATTCAAATGACTTTTTGGTCCATTGCCGGCGGAAATCAAGCTAACGTAATTACAAGTTTCTTTGTAAAATTATATAGTACATTATATTATTCTTATTTTTAATCTTATTCTTTCTCTTTTTATAGAGGGTTCGTAAATTATATTATTCATCGATATTAAGACAAGAAATAGCTTATTTTGATAATATGTCAACAGGAGATATCACAACCCGTATTTCAAGTGATACAAATTTATATCAAGAAGGAATTTCCGATAAAATTGGTTTCATTATACAAAACTTCGCTACGTTGTTTGGTGGTTTTATTATTGCTTTCATTAAATGTGAGTATAAAAATTTTTATCGTAAAATTTCTTAAAATTGGTTTTCTGATACATTTATACTCATTACATAGCTTGGAAATTATCACTTGTATTATGTTCTTTATTTCCTTTGATGATGATTGCTGGAGCTTTCATGGCTAAAGCTGTTAGTGGCGGATCAGCAGAAGGACAAGGTAAAAAATATTTGTATACCTAGGTGTTACCGATTTCTATCCCGCCCCCTCAATTCCAATATATTCATTTTTTTTTTTTTTTTTTATAAAAAAAAAGATGCCTACGCAGCTGCAGGAGGAATTGCGGAACAAGTCTTTTCCAATATTCGTACGGTTTTAGCATTTGGAGGCCAATCGCGTGAATTGGCTCGATACGCAAAAAACTTAGAATTAGCATATAAAGCAGGAAGAAAGAAAGCAATAGCAAGTGGTGCAGGAATAGGATCTGTGATGATGATATTATTTTTTTCATACGCCCTAGCATTTTGGTACGGAAGTAAATTAATTTTAAATAAAGAAAAAACTGGTGGAGAAATTTTAAATGCTTTTTTTGCAGTTATGATCGGAGGTATGATTTTTTATTAGTTAACATGAATGTGAGTTCAATGTTTTAAATATTTATTGGAAATTAATTTTTTCCCTTTATAAATAGCTTTTTCTATTGGAAACGCATCCCCATATTTTAGCGATGTGGCCAAAGCGTTAGGTTCAGCAAAAAATCTTTATACAGCTATAGATCGTAAATCTTTGATAGACGTAGCATCTACTACCGGCAAAACATTACCTTCTTCTGAACTCGAAGGACACATAGAATTTAAGAATGTATCATTTAATTATCCAACACGCCCAGATGTACAAGTATTGAAAAATTTTACGTTAAAAATTGAACCAAATAAAACTGTAGCATTAGTAGGCTCAAGTGGTAGCGGTAAATCTACTATAATAGGATTATTAGAAAGATTTTATGATCCAATTGAAGGAGAAATTCTTATTGATGGAGTACCAATAAAAGAATGGAATTTAAAAACTCTCAGAGGATTTATTGGATTAGTTGGACAAGAACCAGTATTATTTCAAAATACTATTAGACAAAATATTGCATGGGGTAAAATTTCTGAAGAAGATAAAGAAGTTACTTTGGAAGAAATTAAAGAAGTATGTAAAAAATCTAACGCGTATGATTTCATTAATGAATTACCAAAGAAATATGATACTTTAGTAGGAGAAAAAGGTTCTTTATTGTCAGGAGGACAAAAGCAAAGGATTGCTATTGCAAGAGCTTTAATTAAAAATCCACCAATATTGTTATTAGATGAAGCTACATCCGCATTAGATACTGAATCTGAACGTCTTGTACAAGATGCTTTAGATAATGCCTCATCAAATAGAACAACAATTGTTATTGCTCATAGACTATCTACGATTAAAAACGCTGATAAAATTGTTGTAATGCATAAAGGTGAAATTAAAGAAATAGGAAAGCATGATGAATTAATTGCAAAAAAAGGTGTTTATTATGATCTTGTACAAGCTCAACAGTTAAAAACTCATAAGGAAAAAGGAGAAGTTAATGATGATGATGAATTAGAAGAAGATGATGATTCAAGTAATTCTGAAAATACAAATAATGATGAAGTTGCTATCACTTTTGATGAAAATAATAAATCCACACAATTAAGAAAAATTGTTACAAAAGATTCTGCAACAAAATCAATTAAATTCTTAAAAGAAGAAGAAGAAAGAATTTTAAAAGAAAAGGAAGAAAAATATAATAATACAAAAGCACCATTTTCAAGATTGTTTAAGTTAAATAAACCAGAATTATTTTTGATAATAATTGGAACGTTAGCATCGGCTATTAATGGTACTATATTCCCATTATTTGCTTTACTATTTTCAGCGATATTAAATGCTTTTTCTAAAGTTGATCATCCTGATGAATTAAGAAGAGAAGCCAATTTATTTTCGGGATTGTTTGCTGTAATTGGGGTTTGTGTTTTTATAGCAGAATTTTTTAAAAATACATCCTTTATGCTTAGTTCAGAAAGATTGACCAAACGTATTAGATTAATGACTTTTGGTCATTTAATGAAACAAGAAATAGCATTTTTTGATAATGAAGATAATGGTACTGGTATATTGACCTCTAAATTGGCTGTTGATGCAACTAGAGTTGAAGGACTTACAGGATCGCTTATGGGTAATATTATCCAGACAGCTGTCACGATCTCACTAGGACTCGGACTTGCTTTTGCATATGGATGGAAATTAACATTGGTTGTAGTTGCTGCTGCTCCAACTGTAGCAATTGCAAATTATGCCAAAATAAAATCTCTCTCTGGTTACGGTTCCAAGGTAATTAAGTTGATTAAATTTTTTTTTATATAAGTTACAATTATTTCTTTATAACCTTTTTTCTTTTTTTTGTTTTAACCTAGAGTCGTAAAGCATATGAAGGAACAGGACAAATAGTTCATCAAAGTGTTTCAAATATTCGTACAATAGCATCTTTATCATTAGAAAACACATTCTACAAGGTTTACGATAAATTAGTATCAGAACCACATAAAATTGCTATTAAAGGAACCCTTATAGCATCAGCCGGATTTGGAGTGTCACAAGCAATGATGTTCTGGTTTTATTCGCTCGCTTTTTGGTATGGTTCACAGTTAGTAAAAAGTCAAGAATATACCGTTCCTAAAATGTTCAATGTCTTATTTGCAATTGCTTTTTCGGCATCATCTCTAGGTCAAATAAGGTATGATTTCTTTCTTTTTCAAAAGAATTTTTTCATTTAAATAACTGTTAATGTAAATAAATTTTTTTTTTTTTAGTTCTTTTTCACCAAATATATCAAAAGCGAAAATAGCAGCACTTTCGATATTTGAAATACTTGATAGAAAACCGAATACCTCACCACCAGATAGTATAAATGATCGTCCAACTCCAGTAACAGGATCATCAAAATTCACAGATGTGCATTTCTCTTATCCAGCACGTCCGACAACACAAATATTACGAGGACTTTCAATGGACGTACTCGCTAATAAAACCACAGCATTAGTAGGTTCAAGTGGTAGTGGTAAATCAACTGTAATTTCTTTATTATTACGATATTATAATGCTAATTCTGGAAGTATTTACGTGGAAAATGTTGATATTCAACAATGGAATTTAGATTATTTAAGAGAAAATATTTCATTGGTTGGACAAGAACCTGTTTTATTTGATTTAACTATTGGTGAAAATATTGCTTATGCAAAAGAAGGTGCCACTCAAGATGAAATTGAAACAGCTGCAAAACAAGCAAATATACACAATTTTGTTGATGCACTTCCAGAAAAATATAATACTAGAGTTGGTGAAAAGGGTACTCAATTAAGTGGTGGACAAAAACAAAGAATTGCTATTGCAAGAGCATTAATTAGGAATCCAAAATTATTATTATTAGATGAAGCTACTTCAGCATTAGATTCTGAATCCGAAAAAGTTGTACAAAATGCTCTTGATAAAGCTTCTAAAGGTAGAACTACTTTAACTATAGCTCATAGATTATCTACTATACAAAATTCTGATTTAATTTTAGTTTGTAAAAAAGGTAAAATTGTTGAATATGGTAAACATTTAGAATTAATTTCTAAGAAAGGTTTATACTTTGATTTAGTTAACAAACAAACTCTTATAAAAAAGAAAGATTAATTAAGAATTTTAAAGAATGTTAAGAATTTTTTTTTTTCTGTAATAAGGTTTTTTTTTATAATAGTAAGATTTTTGGTTTTATAATTATTTTTGTTAAAAAATAATTTCATGTGAAGAAAATAAATTTTGTTGGTTATACAATAATAAATTATTTCGATTCTCTCAAGTGTATATTCTATATAATTTCAAAATCTTGTAAGTACCCGATGTATTTCTAAAGAAATTTCAAGTACAGCATGGGAGACTACAAAACAATTCATTGGATCCGACGTAGAATTAGCTCGGATTCCATGTAATGACGGCAGAAGACATGGGTCCGGATGATTGCAAATGATTACAAATCAGCCAGATGTTGACCAATCGGACCCGGTTCACCAGCCAGAATCAATGTAAGTAGGGGGGCGAAACAACTGGGTTACTAATATTAGTATTGTTTAAAAAAAAAATTAATTTATACTTCTATGATAAGGAGCCAGGCACAATGGCATATAAGTTAATCTTCCTCCGGGAAATCAATTTTCTCAATGTCTTTTCATGAGTTTCAGTTCCAAAGAGATTAAGTAAAATCATGTAGCCCGCGTCTGCATTTACATCAGGAGAATAATTAGCCTTGACTTTTTTTCTTGCTATTTACTTAATTGCTGATCTATGTACCTAAGATCGGCACTGCGTTACTAATAAAATTCGGGGGTTAATGGCAATAATAAAAAAAAAGCATTTTTTACAACTCGCGCGCGGAATAAGTTTCCACTCATTTCACAAACAGAAATACCACAAATACAATATTTTCCTTCATTTTATTAGACTTTTGGCAAGCATGACTTGCTATAACTATATTTCTGTAACTGGGTTTCTTCAACTTTCACTTGATTTTAATAATAAAAATATTTCAAATATATCTTTAAAAACAACTTTAAAAGCTAAAAATTATATTTTTTAATGTAAATAACACAATATAGTAATATGAAATATCAAAATTTCGTATATTTTAAGGTGGAAATCTGACGCGCGTGCATAGTAAACTCATTATTTTACGTATGAACGTATAATTTTTTTTTTTTTGCCAATTCTTTTTTTTCAGGTGTTTTTTCAGTATATCATATGACTTTTATTCATAGTCAATATGTCGTCTATGAGATATCCTTTTTTGAAGTTTGTGTTCTAGCACAAAATCGACAAATTTAACCCCGAATTTTATTAGTAACGAAGTGCCGATTTTAGGCGGATCGGCAATTAAAATTATTATTAGTTTATTATTGCTATTATTTGGTTTAATATCATCATCAAACTCTATTAAATAATCTAGCAAAGAATATAAATTTTAGTTATATATTATAAAAGCGAAACCAAAAATAATATACGCTCGAAAAATTTCCAACTATAATTATAATTTAGATCACATTTCCCTGTAGATATTGAAGTTGCTGCTGCTTAACAGATATTTTCTGCTATTATATTTTGTCCTTCTATAGTGAAACGAATTTAATTAACTTATCAAACCAAATATAAAACGTAAATGATAATAGTAAATATAAAATATTTATTATCAGAAAATTTCTAATTATTTAGACTGCTCCAAGTCTCCAACTTTTCAAAACTAAAGTGTTATGTTTAAAGTCACGTGACTTTGCAGTACTTTCTCCGAAGTGAATGAGGTGTCTAAACTTATTTGTTATGTTAAATAAAAAAAAAGCATTCACAACAAATACAGTATTAAGTAAATTTAGCCAATTTATTAATCTTTTTTATTTTATTTTTGTTCTTTTTTCACACGTATCGGCCGATTTGGAAGATTGGTCCAATTAATATGCAAATATTATGGAGACTTATCTGATCAGTTGATATGATAAAAAGAATAAAAAGATTTTTTAAAAAATTAAGATCGGGCAAATAATTTAACAAGATAAATTTGTCTGAAAAACAAATTTTTATAAAAAGATTATTAATATGTAAATTGTATGTTTATTTAATTTGAACTTCCCCTAGATTTTTTTAACAAATTATTTTAACATTTCTTCATAGCATTATTTACGTTTTATTATTATTAAGGATAGAATTATTTAATTTAAATTTATACAGTCCCGGGCGAAAGTAATGGCGGTGAGAATACCGCTTCTTAATTTGGTTATAACTTCATTACTACCTCGATTAAATCATTACTTATTATACCAAATTGAACAGTGATATGCTCATTTAAAAAGCAATAAAAAAAAAGTAATTTCAATTACTGACATTATTTCTGTTTTATTACCCACAATAGTTTCTATACAATAAATTCTACTTATGAAGCTGGTAACTTTTTCATGAAACAAACTTTTAGGAAATTTCTAATTGAACTGGAAATTTTTGCATTCCTATAAAACAATGTATCCCTTTCTTACAAAAAATGCCAAAATTCTGAATATTTTATTCAAAGTGTCATACTAAACTTATATCATAAAAAATTACTGCCAGAATCGAAATGATCATCATTTCACATTTTTTTTAATTTTCATCATGATAACTTTGAAATATGTGTATTTTTGACTAATCAAACGTTTTTTTTAGACCATTGGTAAGCTTTTTATTATGATGATATAAAATAAATATCCATGATATTTAAAATTTTTCTTTCAATAATGATTTTTTTTTTTGTTCATTTTAAAGCCCAGATCTCAAATCCCAATGAGAATTTTTGTTTGTTTTTGATGCAGTATATTAAGAAAATGGTAATGCAAAAAAAGGAAAAAAATAGTACAAGCTATTTCTCAATTTATTTAGAAAGCTGTGAAATAATTTCGAAAATAGCATAGTTATTGATAGCGAGGTTATTAACGATAATAGCATGCAAAATCAAATTGAAGCATGTTTTGATACAGATAGAGGTCAAACCCAATATTTATTAAATAATAAAATATATGTATTTTTGACTCCTCTTTCTGAAAATAAAAAAAAAATTCATAACTTCATTATAAATTTATGTGTTATAT
This sequence comes from Rhizophagus clarus, assembly GCA_015698045.1. Classification (NCBI taxonomy): domain Eukaryota; kingdom Fungi; phylum Glomeromycota; class Glomeromycetes; order Glomerales; family Glomeraceae; genus Rhizophagus; species Rhizophagus clarus. The sequence continues at coordinate 522,408 of BLAL01000160.1, forward strand.
TAAAAAAACTGACCGCCATTACTTTCGCCGGGGACTGTAAATGGGGATAATTTCAAAAGAATGTCGTAAAACACGCCAAAGATTTAACAAAACAGATAGTATAGAATTATAATTTATATATAAAAAATTAAAAATAACCTTGATATTAATAAAGACATTATAAATGAGAAAAAAAAAGTGAAAAAAATTTCATCTGGATTGCAGTTCAAACAGAATATTTTTTATCGGATTGGATATCCGAAAAATCCGGATACGGATCGAAGCACTACCGTGGGCGATCAAAATTACTGAGATCTATGAAGCATAGCCAATACGGAGTACATCTTAATATTCATTTATCTCAATAAATTGATTCCATAATGCTATATTTGCGATAGTTTTCATGGAATTTAGAATCAAACGTTGGGTTTTTGGTATCCGACATAATTGTGTAATTCGTATATTAATTGTCTATTGTTGTACAGTACTACGTAATTGAAATGATATCACATGTTTTGATCGAAAATAATAAGTTCGTGTTCAATAACAAAAAGATGGTGGTAATAGGAATGGAAATGATTGTAAGGTTTTGCGTATGACTACTGTATTCGTTCTATAGAATTGAAATCGGTATAATGATAATTTCAGCAACTAATTTCAAAATTCTAAATATCAAAAGAAAAATAACTATGATTTTGATATATTTCGACAATATGCATTCTCAAAGTTGTTGCCGCTTCATAGTTCTCGAAAATGTGAAGTATGAGTGTATAAATGCAATTAACACAAAAAAGTTTCTATTTATAAAATAAATTTTTTTTTATTTCTTGATCAATGTACATAGTATATTTATTAATTTAGATTATGCATGAAGCTCTATGCCATCTTCAAATTGGAATATGAATATGAAAGCATAGACAAATGTAAACTATTGCTCTACAAACAATACTTATTTTATTCTTTAATTACAACAATGCCATCTTAGTATTTGTCTGAAATAACAACTGTATTTTATTAATAATATGATTTTATAATTGATTACAAACTGGCCCATCTCATAAAGATAATACTCTATAATTCCAGTGATCGATTATAAATAAAAATCCTTTATTACTTAAAAAATAACTAATGTATTTATCTATAAGAAATATACTATAACTTTGATTGCATTTTTTGTATTTCCTCTAATAAATTTCGCAAGGAAACTTCATCGACAGGTTGAATATTGAGTTTATCCAATAGATCCTCCTTCAGTTTTGGAAATTCTTTAGTATTCCATTCACCTTTACTTATCATCTCTTTAACCATTTCACGAGTCTTATCAACATCAGCATAGTAATGTCTTAAAAAATGAATTTGAATAAGCATTAATAATTTTATTAAAATGTAAATGAATAAATAAATTAATTTAAAAAACGTACATTACTTCAGGAAACCATGTTTTCCAACGTCTTTGATTTGGTAATAGGTAAAATAATTCAATTTCAGCCAGAATCTAAATCAAATTGAAACTTTTAATATACAGTACATATATATTTTTTTATAATAATAAATTAAACAATTAAATATTAAATCATAAAATATTGTACTTTTGCCTTTTGTATCAAATATGATACTCTGTCATTATCTTTATCAATTGCATTATTGAGTAATCCAATAAACAGATTCATAAGATATACAACGATTAAAAGTGAAAATAATACAATCAATATTGCAAGTGATGGATCTTTTGAATATGACCAATTGGATAATGCGCTCGAATCACCTAAGAGTTAAATTACTAAATAAGTAAAAGCAAGATATAAAAATAAATAAAATATGTTTTGGATATAGTACCTGTTAAGAATTTATACATTGCAAAAAGAGCAGTCTTAAAATCTATAAACATGTTTGTATTTTCATTAGGCGGTTGAATTATAAATGGATTGGAATCAATACTTCCATTTTCAAATACTTGATTATAAGTAGGAACTATATTCCAAGGATTATTAGGATCATCGTCAATTATACGTTTATCAAATGAAACATCCGATTTTGGTAATAATAAAATATAAAATGCGTGTGCAAAACTTATTATAATAATAAATAAAACCAATAAGAATGCAATAATCTGTCTTCCAACACTTATGATTATTGCAAAATATACACCAAAGGATTCAAATGCCCTAAAAAATAACAAAAATTTTATATCTAAAAATAAGCATGAAAAAGAAAGTAATTGAATTACATGATCATTCCGATCATTTGTTTGAAGCCAAATAATAGAAGTGCAAATTGGAAGAAGATATGCAATTATATCTATAATATTAAATAATGTAGTTAATATATTTATTTCCTTAAGCATTATAAGATAATTAAAAATTATATACCAAATAGATTCCAGAAATCATAAATCCATTCAATAGGATTATAAATTATTTGACGAATTTCAAAACTAAGATGAATAAATCCAAGTATGATTGAAGTAATCAAAAGTTGTTTTCGTATATCTTCATTATTATATAGTTGTGGAATTGTTGCAACAGCAGTAAAACATCCAAGTAAAGCTAAAAACATAATCCAAATTATCATATAATAATATATTCCATAAGTATTCCATTTAAAGTTGATTAAAGCTTCTCCATTCCATGTTTTATAGATATTTTTATTTATTGTTTCAATAAATGGACTAGGTTGAGGTTTAATTAATTCTGAAGACCACTTATAAATTTGTGGGTAATTAATAAATTTAATATAAGGAACCATAAAAATAATTGTTGGTATTGTTGAATTTGTTGTACGGGTTGAAATTTTATTAAAAAAGGAAGTTAATTGTGTTATCGATTGTTGAATAGTATTTAGAATATAATATGTTTTACCATAATTGTAACATAACATTTTGAATTTTGAACTTTGAGTTAAATTAATTACTTGAAAAGAATAAAGATGTAAATTATCATTTTGATGTTTTATATTATAAAATGGAGAATCTATAATCAAATTTGTTTCTATTGAATATTTTGAAATATACTCTGGATAATATTTATTCAATAATGGCATCATACAACTGATAATACTTAGAAACATCCTATTGTTTCCCAAGTCTTTCTCAAAATGACTTAAACATTTTTTATAAATCTTGTCTATTAATTCTAATTTATGTTCTTTAATCGCAAATGATAATAATTCAGTACCATATATCAAAAGACTCTCCTTATTATCTATTATGTATGAAGCCCTATCATTTAATTTGAAACTATCATAATTTGGTAAAGGTAAAATTTGGTTTGAAAGTACTTTTTTATAATTATCTTGTAATTTTTCAACATCATCGCTATATTTGTCTAAATTCATATAGTAAAAATAACTTAAAGAAATAGACTTAATAACTTCATTAAAATAATAAATGTAAATACCAGTTGTTGTCAATAAAATTATGTGATTATCATTTAACAGCTTTGGTTTGTAACAAATATTACATTTTTCAATTCCCTTTTTATTACAGATTAAATTCCACTTATCACTACTAACATTAATTTTTTTATAAACTCGCAAATTTATGTTTTCACAGTTTTTATGACCAACTTCTATTTTCCATTTAATTAAATTATGCGATAATTCCATATTTTTTCCTTTAAATTTCTCAGCTGATATATCTTCATATCTGATACTCATATAATATGGATTAAGTAAATGAGTAGTTAAATATTCATATGTTTTATAGTGTGTTTCATGCATTTTCTTGATCTCAAAATACCAATTTTCAATAATTTCATCAGAATTTTCGGATGTAAAATCCATTTTTGGTATTTTTTCTTCAAGTTTAATCTTCCAAACATATCCATCTAGAATTCCATATGCGTATTCACCCGTAGTTTGAATGTTGTATGGAAGATTTGGCAAATCTTCGGTTTGATATTCATCTGGTAATTTGTTATCTTGCTTTAATTGATCTAAACATCTTTTCCAACAATTTCTCATGATGCAGTTTTGAATTGCACCTTTACCTAATAAGGGAAGTAATAAGTTACTTAAACCAGCCTGTTTCATGAAATTATATATTTGATCATCTAAGTAATACATAAAATAATTATTTGGTATAATAAATATAAATTTATAATAAAAAAATTCTTATAAGAATAAAAAATACCATTATTTATGTCCAAAGAAGCAATAGGAATGTCTAATACAATTGAATGAATAGTAATTTTATTCTTTGTTTTTAGACAAGTAAACCGTTCATTACTTGAAATTTTGTTCATAAGTTTAACGTTATTCTTAAAATAAATAATAATTAATTACAAGAATATACTTTTTAACTTTTAACAAACAACTTAAATATATTTTAATACCTCATTATTCTCATAATTACAGAACATCCTTATACTTTTATCAGCAAGAATATTACATTCGTAAATGAAATTATTTGAAGTAAAATAAAGTTTACCATCTCTTGATGTGCCGATAAATTTAGAATCTTTGCGTATCTCATAAGTTCTTTTACACACCCATTTGCCATTTTTAGTTCGTGCAGAATAAATCCAAATAGTAGCGCGATTTTGAAGAATACCATATACGATAAGTTCTCCTTTTAAATTAAAGGTGCAGTAACGAGCATTGGATTGCAAATTTGATTCAGTTTCATTATTTTTCATATCGATTATTCCTAACAAATATAAAATTAATAAATGTCACCGTAATATTAAAAATATATAATCAATTAATTATCATACCTAGTCTTTTATCCCGAATATACGCAAGTTTCTTATCATCAGAAACGCATATTTGTTCTATTTTACCCGAAAAAATATTTAAATTTATTTTGATAGTTTTATTGTCTGGTTCAAGTTTTCCCTCGCTTATATCTTCAACTTTCCAACCAAAAATTGAACTATCAAATTGACTATAAGTAACAAGGTATTTTCCATTTGGTGATACGTCTATCTTAGTAATAGGTCCGTTATGCGGTTTGCTTGGCTGTTTACGAAATGGTTTACTTTGTATATTATCATATATATCAATTTCTATTTTATCGCCCATTTTAATTTAATATTAAAAATATTCTTTTATGACGAAAGAATTTGTCTGTTAAGACCATTACGTTCAGACAATCCACATACAGTATGTTTGTCATAAATACGTAAAGTGTCATTTTACGTTACTTATCTTACACACGTCACGTGACTTATACAGGATGCTGGTTACAAACTTTATTTTTTAAATTTCAAATAAATTTTTTACCGTTATCTTACGTTCAGTGTCTTTATTAGTAATGACTGTAATGTAATCATTAATTTTGCCACCTTGCTACGTAATTATGCAATCTGAAATGCAGAGTTGATTCAGTGAAATACGCCAACTCGTCACTTGTAACTGCCAAGACTTAATATTTTTAACGAATGCATGAAGGCGTAAAATTTTTTGTACACCGTATTATTGTCAGATCCAAATACAGGTTACGCCAAAATGTAACACGACTGTCAAATGATTTACGACACACCAAATTAGTGCATAACTGCATATCGCAAAACATTCTTAATAAATTTTCAGCCGTAATTGCAGGCCAATTTGCCCGAAATATTTTACGAACAAATATATAAGTTGGGTAATGAAATATTCTGTATATAATAATTCATATTCTTAGTAATAAATTGACAATAATTAAATTGAATTTAAATAAAAACATTTTTCGTTAATTTTACTTTTTTGCATATCGCAACGAGTTAATATATAAAATTGAAGAGAGCTGATTTGTGTAATATAAAAAAATGTCTGAGGTACTGTAAGTTGACGCCATCTTGAATTAACTTATTATTGATTTAAAGCATACCGTGAAATATTCCGAATAATCAACATAGAACTGGAATAATATATAGGCAATGTTCGCTATATAAATCATGGTATATTATTGTCCTTTGAAAATAAACCTAATTCGAAAGGTTAACACGCAATGACAAAGAAATATAAAGCTACTTCTTTTTTGTTTCACATTATGCAACATTTATACAAAGATAGTTTAGAAACTTTAAAATAAAAAATTAAAAAAATTTATTAAATTTATTGAAATCTTATTTTCGTCTTTGTAAAGAAAACTCCCGTTATGTTTATCACATGTTTATTAAGGAGATAAATAAAAATGTCCTAATTATTAATCTTTTTAATTTGATTGTATTTATAAATTTAAATATAATAAAGTAAACAACCAATAACTCCAAATTTTAATACTCTAGTTTATTTCTCTCCTATAATAATATTGATTAACGGTTAATCGATTAATTCGAAGTTTGCCTTTCTTTTATCTGGCTTTCTATCATATATTACTAAAAAATAAAATCAACAAACAACAGAATTTTTTTAAGCTTAATATTGTTAATTAAATAATAAATTTTGTTTTAAGGATTTAATTAAACACAATAAACTTACCAAATTTTACTCCTTCAGTAGTAACTAGCAATTAATTTAATATATAACAGTTACTTATGATTAATTAAACAATAAAATTTGTTTTAGGGTTTTAAATTTTAAATTTAATCTTACCAGAATCTTCTACTAATTCTTCAGTAATAAGAGGAATAGAAATGTAACCTAATAAATTACATTAAATAAAACTAATAAATAAAAGTAATCTAGCTTTCAAATTAAAACAATATACTTACCACAATTAATATCGAATTTACTTGTTGAATAAATTTCTAGTTCACCCTCATTTTCTAAAATAAACCAATAAAATTATTAATGAAACATAATTAATAATAATTAATAATATAGTATTTAAAAATGCACCATAACTACCATCAGGAATCGGCGTTCTCATTTCTTCATCCATTTCAATAGGATGCTTTTCACTCCATTCATAAAAAAAATTTTTCAATTCCTCAGCAGTTGGCCTTTCTGCAGGGTCTCTATCCCAGCATCTTTTCATTAATTCGGCATATTCGGGCGTAGTTCCTTCTATAATTTCTGGTCTGAAACCTTGACAAATTTTTATTGCAAGGATTGCATCATGAGGAACATCATGAAAGGAAATACTTCCTGATGTCATCTCCCACATAATCATTCCAAAACTATATATGTCAGCAGCTTTTGTATATGTTTTACGACGCAAAATTTCTGGTGCTACATAGGGAAGAACTCCAAATATAGTATTTTCCGTATTTGGTTGATCAGCCAATCTACACAATCCAAAATCACTAAACAATACTGTGGCATGGTCCAAACAGAGAATATTTCCGCCATGGATATCTCCGTGAATTAGATTTAATTTATGCATAGCTTCAAGCTGTAACGAAATTAAATATAAATTATAAAATTTGTCATTTGGATTATATTTCTTTGTAAATAAATTCATTCTTAAACTGCCATTTTCTATTTTACGCATTACAATCATATAATTTGATGTATGTGGATCCTGAGTTATTCCAATTAGTGGAGCGGAAGTAAAACCGTCATTTGTTGAAGATATTTCACATTGGCATTGATAATGTAATTTAGACTATGTTTAAAAAATGAATATTAATTATCATAAGAAATTTTATTACACAACTATCTAGTTATTTTTAGCTTACCTCATTTAAAAAATTTTCATTAATATCTGATGAATTATCTAAACTTTTAAGTACTACACGAAACCCATATTTTTCATTGCTTTCAAGACGATTTTCAATTTTAGGATTAACTGCATCTTTAAAATCTTGCTCATCAAGTTTATTAACATTACGCTCCCAATCTTGTTTCGTATAATCCCACTTAATTATCCATCCGTCTAACCAAAGTGCATCATAAACTGTACCGAATCCACCTCGAGCTAAGAATTTTATATCTCTTAATCGACTATAAGGTATCCATTCGAGAAGCTCAAGTGAATTTTTTGCTTCCAATTGGGACATTCTGATAAACTCATCTAATTGCTTTTCGTTACTAGTCCATTTATCAAAATTTTGTTCGAATTTTTTGGAATAACATTCTTTGCACCAATTATAATATGTATTTGGTTGCTTGCATTCAGGACATAGGCCAAAATCTTGTTCATATAAATTTTCATTTTTTAAATGAGTTTTAGTTTTAAATATTTTTTTAAAAAATTCCATTTTAATAAATTCAAAAAAAAAAAAATTATTATTAAAGCTGTTTAAATAGTTGACAATCTCGGAGTATTTTCTTCCGAATGAAAAAACAAATTTAGAAATTTGGCTTATCCAATCATGAGCCAATGTTGATGAGAGGCGCAGTTATTGAACATGTCATATTAAACGGTGAAACTGTGGAAGAAATAAGAGATATGAAGTTGATATAAAAACAGAACATAGTAAAAGAAATAAAAACAAATAATAACGTTGTTCATAAAGCTAACTTATTAACTAACAATCATTTATTGGAGATTGGCTAGTAATTTTCTTAGAAATCTCATTATTAACGAGTTGCCTATCTAGTTACTGAGAGATGTTTTTTTCACACGCAAAAAGCTGCAACCGCTCAGATGTAAATGATTTTATTATTAAACTCAAAAAAAAAAAATTACTACATTATTCTTTCCAACTTACCGAACTTAATTTGAATAAGAAAGGCGAAAGGTCTTAAACTGTATATTTGAATTAGGTTAGAATAGAAAATTAAGAAATGCACAATAACAAACGAAAATTTATATAAAATCAAAAAATTGTAGAAATTTATAGTCACGAATTAGATAGATATAAAATAATTATTTTGAACTATTTATAATTAATTTGTGAGTATGTGTTGAGCAGTGTTGAAAATTTTTTACTTTAATTTAGATACACGTGTTCTATCAATTAAGCTACAGTAAAACTATCTCTCAAGATTTAAAAGAAATGTCCGAAATAATATAATTTATTTTATTAATAATCATGATTTTATAATTGATTACAAACTGGTCCATCTCACAAAGATAATACTCTATAATTCCAGTGATCAATTATACTCGAACTAACTAGTATAAATAATTATAATAATACCTATAATGTATCAATATTTCGACTTCAATCAACAGGTAGTATATTAACGTTAATATTGAGTTTAATCAATAAATCCTCCTTCAATTTTGAAAATTCTTTAGTATTCCATTCACCCTTACTCATCATTTCTATGACTTTCTCACGAGTCTTATCAACATCAGCATAATAATGACTTAAAAAAAAAAATAAATTTGTATAAATATTAATAATTCAATTACATTAATAAATATGATAATAAGATTTAAAAATAACATACATTACTTCAGGAAACCATGATTTCCAACGTCTTTGAGTTGGTAATAAGCAAAATAACTCAATATCCGCCAGAATCTAAGAATGAAATCGAAACTTTAATATTTTTTAACAATAAATAATAAATTCATATGCTGAATGAGAATGATATTATATACTTTAGCTTTTTGTGTCAAATATGATACTCTGACATTATCTTTGTTGATCGCCATATTGAGTAAGTCGGCAAACACATTTATAAGGTATATGATAATTAAAAATGAATACAATACAATCAATATTATAATTGATGAATCTAAATATGCCCAATACCCAGATAATGCATTTGGATCACCTAAGTATATATTATTTATAGTTAAAATTATTTATAAAATATTAATGTTCTATATACATATAAAATATGTAACATACCTGTTAAAAATCTAAGTACCGAAATAATAGTCATAAAATCTATAGATACATTTGTTTTTACACAAAGTGGTGATAAAATATAAAATGCATGTGCAAAGCTTATTGTAATAATAGACAAAATTAATAAAAAAGTAATAAACTGTTTTCCAATTTTAATGACTATTACAATATATGTACCAAATGATTCAAATACCCTAAAGAATAACAAAAATTTTATATCTAAAAAAAGACATGAAAAAGAAAGTAACCGAATTATATGATCATTTCTATCATTTATCTGAAGCCAATAAATAGAAGTATAAATTGGAAGCAAATATGCAATCATATCTATAATATTAAATAAATAATATTAATAAATTTTCTTAAAATATTGTAAAAAAAAAAAAAAAAAATTTGAAATTATATACCAATTTTATTCCAAAAATCATAAATCCATTTAATAGGATTATAAACCATTTGACGAATTTCAAAACAAATATGAATAAATCCAAGTATGATTGAAGCAGTTAAAAGTTGTTTTTGAATACCTTCATTATTATATATTTGTGGAATTGTTGAAACAGCAGTAAAACATCCAAGTAAAGCTGTAAACATAATCCAAATTATCATATAATAATATTTTCCATAAGTATTCCATTTAAAGTTAATTAAAGCTTCCCCATTCCATGTTTTATAGATATTTTCATTTATTGTTTCAATAAATGGACTAGTTTTTGGTTTAATAAAATCTAAAAACCAATTATAATTTTGTGGATAATTAACAAACTTGATATATGGATTCATAAAAATAATTGTTGGTTTTGTTGATTTTGTTATATAAGTTGGAAATTTAATAAAAGAAGTTAATTGCAAAATAGTATTTAAAATATAATATACTATCTTATATAAAATTTGGTATTTTGACCATAGAGTTGAATTTATTATTTGAGAATCGTATTGAAAAGCATAAAGATGTAAATTATCATTTTGATGTTTTATATTATAAAAAGGAGAATCCACAATCAAATCTGTTTCTGATAAATATCTTGAAATATACTCTGGATAATATCTATTCAATAATGGTATTATATGACTAATAATACTTAAAAACATTCTATTGTTTACCAAGTCTTCCTCAAAATAATTTATGCATTTTTTATAAATCTCATCTATTAATTCTAACTTATCTTCTTTAATTGCAAATGATAATAGTTCATCCCCATATTTTAAAAGATTTTCCTTATTATCTATTATGTATGAAATCCAACTATCATTTAATTTGAAACTCTCATAATTTGGTGAAGGTAAAGTATGATTTGAAAATACTTTTTTATAATGATATTGTAATTTTTTTGTATTATTATAGTATTTGTTTAAATCCATATAATAAAAATAACTTAAAAATATGGATTTGTTATTCTCATCAAAATGATAAATAAAAATACCAATTGTTGTCAATATAAAGATGGAATTATCATTTAATAGCATTGGTATGTAACAAATATTCAACTCATCAATTCTTTTTTTACAAATTAATTCCCATTCACTATCAACATCAATTTTTTTATAAACTTGCAGTTCAACATTTTTATAATTAATTTTTACTTCCCACTTAACCAAATTACGGAATAATTCTATTGGTTCTTGATTTTCTTCTTTAAATTCAAACTTTTCAGCAGATATATCTTCATATTTAATATTCATGTACGAATTAAATAAGTGAATAGATAATTGATCGTATGATTTATAAGTTTCCTTCTTATCAAAATGATCATGCAATTTTTCAAGAGTTTCATAGGTGTTTTCAAGTTTAAACTTCCAAATATATTCACTTATAACTCCAAAAGCGTATTCGTTTGTAGTTTGAATGTTATATGGAAGATCTGGTAAATTTTCAGTTTGATATTCATTTGACAATTCATTATTCTGTTCTAACCGATCCAAACATTTTCTCCAATAATGTTTCATGATGGAATTCCATATTTCACTATTACTTAATAATGGAAGTAATAAATTGCTTGAACCAGTTTGTTTTATAAAATTATACAATTGAGTATCTAAATAATAGAAAAAATTATACAATATAATGAATATTAACAATATCATAATATAATTTTTTTTAGAAAAAAAAAAAATTACCATTATTTATATCTAAAGTAGCAACAGGTATTTCTAATTCAATTGAATAAATAATAATTTTATCCTTGGTCTTCAGACAAGTAAAACTTTCATTACTTGAAATTTTGTCCACGAGTTCGTTATTCTGTAAATGCATAATAATTAATAACAAGAATATACTTTTGAACAAACAAATTTTAAATATGTTTTAATACCTCATTATTCTCATAATTACAAAATATTCTTATATTTTTTCCAGTAAGAATATTATATTCGTAAATGAAATTATTTGCAGCAAAATAAAATTTATTGTCTTTTGATATATTGATCAATTGAGAGTCATTGCGTATCTCATAATTTCTTTTACATATCCATTCGTCATTTTTAGTTTGTGTAGAAAAGATCCAGATACTAACGCGATTATGAACGATACCATATAAGATAAATTCACCTTTTGAATTAAAAGCGCAATAACGAGCATCGGATTTTAAATTCAATTTAATTTCTTTATTATTATAAATATTGATTATTTCTAATAAATATAAAAAATCAAACGGTTATTTTGGTAAATTAAATACAGTGCATGGCCACTTAATTAACAACTTACCTAATCTTTTTCCACAAATATACGCAAGTTTCTTATCATCTGAAACGCATATTTGTTTTACGTTATCTTCGAAAAGATTATAATTTATTTTAATAATAATATCTGATTCAAGTTTTCCCTCATTTATATCTTCAACATTCCAACCAATAATTGAACGATCAGATTCACAATAAGTAACGAGATATTTTCCATTTGATGATACTTCTATCTTATTAATAGATCCATTATGCAATTTATGCTGTATTTGTCCATATAGTTCATTTTTATCGATTTCAATTTCTTTCGTAACGTTACTCATTTGGTGAGGGTTTTGGTAAAATTATCTGTTACAAGCTACGTAATTGTGATTTATGAATTAATCATGGTCACACAATACCTGTGACTCTGTGTGATAGATTAGGCGTTATTGAAGCTCTAAATAGAAATTTATGTAACCAATTTAATAATTAGTAATCAAATAAATACTGCGCTTATCCTAATTAATACTTTTATGTAACATTAGTAATCATATAAATGTTGCGCTTATCCTAATTAATACATTGCACCTTTTACATAAACTCTTTTAGGATTTAAGATTCACCAACGAAAATCTCTTACCGATTCTTGGCAGTTTCACCAGAGTCCCGAGGTATTCCAAAATGGATATCTCAAAAAAAATTCGAATTCGAGTAATTCTTATTCTGGTCACGTTTTCTCATTCGTGAATTACCTCTTCCTCCTCCTTATATTCTTTTAACCGGAACTAATCCACTTGAAAATTATAAAGATCCTTATTGACAAAATTTGAAGACAATGTCAGTCGAGAAGTCTTTAGGTAAACCTATATAATGAAATTTTATTATACTTATTAACCAATATAAAGTTTGTAAATAAGTTATATGTTAATTTTATATAAATACAAGATTTTATGAAGTGTTAAATAAGCAGAATTTTATCTTGCTAATCGGATTGTATTTTTTCCGTTAAAATACACACTTGTACTTTATACTATCAAGCTATACAAAAATTTTTTGTTATTTAACTTTGAAATAAACATTATAAATTGCATATATAAACAATTAACATAAAAATTCAAAATAATACATCACTTAAGACTAATCATCATTTATATAAATTATTGTTCTTTTGTCCCTAATTTATTTATCAAATTATTAACATTAAGAAAAGAATGCCAAAAAGCTTGTGCCAGTTGCTTGAACTTTTTGTAGATAGTCTGATTTTTTAATCTTTATTGCACTGCATATCAAAATTTTCGCTCATAGCTTTTAGCTTATAGCTTTATGCTAGTAATCAATTTTTTTTTACGGATAAGGGTTTATTTTATTATTTAAAAACAAAAAAAAATTGGAAAAAAAAAATTTCTATAATTATTTTGATTAAAATACATTTGCAGCTAAAAAAAAACCTACAACAATTGGGTTAAACCCGCAGTGGAACATATTATTGCATGGTCGGTTTAAATAATTATTTTTCATTAAGATACATTTGTGGATAAAAAAAAAATACAACAATTGAATTAAACCTGAATTACTAATTAATGGTATCAGAGACAGTCCTCCACAGAAAAATATTTTAGTTTTTTTTTTATATTAGATTAATTAATTAACCAAATTTTTTTTTTTTTCAAAAAAAAATTTTATTTACTAAATAAAACCTTAACATAATTAAATTAAAATATGGTGCAATAAATAAATGTCTTGAACTGTCTGTAAGTATTTTTTTTTAGGAAAAAAAAAAAAATATTTGCTTAATTATTTATAAGGATTTTTATAAAAAAAAATAAGAAAGCTTCTCTGTTAACATTATATTTATTAAAATTTTAGGAATAAAACATAAGCAACGAATCTTTGGCATTATTTAGAGTGTAATTATCCAGATAAAAATCCAAAAAAAGCAGGAATTCAATGATAGAAACTCAAAGTACATTAGATAAATTTGTAACAGCACTTCCATTCAAAGTATATAATAAAATTTATTTGATCTGAAAATTTATTTGGACCCGGGTTATTTGGGGTTAAACTGTATTGGGTCGGGTCAGAGGTCAGGTCGTGCAAATGTTAACCCAGGTATTTGTACAGGTTTGTTATTATACTTGGGTCAAGTTTGAATACATCCTCAAATCCGACATGACTCAACCCTTTTGGAACACTATCAAGGAGAGACTGTATCTATATTATACATCTGTAAATGTACTGTCACATGGAATAAGTTGTCTTTAAAGATAATTGTTTTACAAACAATAATGTATACGAAACTAATGTGATACTGAATATGATATTGATCCAATTCATTATGATTAAGATGATAACATGTACGAAACTGAACATGATGCTAATCCGATATACAATGAAAATGACCAAAGTACCAATATATCAATTTCAAAAACAAATTTTCAGTTAACAAAAAAAAAGTAAAAAGTCGAATTACTGGTTACGTTAGACAATATATGATAAGAGATATTTTTTATTGTAGTGTATTATATAAATATTTTAATTCTGCGCTAATTTTGAATGTAGTTATGAAATTGCATTTCTGGGCTTACAATCTAATAGATAATTTCTATTTCAAAATTTCTGAGGGTAATACAGAAGGTAGAAAATATGGGCTTGATAATGTTAAGTGGTGATTCATATTTTAAAGAGAAAACTAGCAAAAATTTTCTGGGGTATACAAAGCAGATTATGATTAAATTCATTTGTGCATTTAATTTTCATATAAACAATTAGGCTCTAAAGGGGAAGATGAAAGGGCACTCAAAGGTGCTCAGACATCATCGGAAAAATAATTGCTTGAATTGAATATTTGTTTATAGTCACACAAAATTAAATCATAGTGAAATTCGATTTTAATATCTGAAGTTACTAACATAATTATTATATTCAATTAAAAATAATTTATAACTTAAAACAGATGAAAAAATTAGAATTAATGAAATATTTTTTAAAAATTCAGTATATATTTTCAGTGAATCTTTACGCAACTTTTTTCTATTCCTAAAAATTTGGTTGTTTATTATTATAATAATAAATATGCAGTAATCCATAAATTTAAAAGAAAGTAATATAACAGGAATATTCATCAATGAATCTTATAAATTATCCTTCAATAAGGATGAATTTTTCGAAGCCCTATAAAAAATAAATGTCCAGAAAATGTTATCAAAAATGTCTGGAAAATGTCCGGAATAAATCTGATGTGTCCGGAAAATGTCCACTTTTTTGGTACATGTCTGACACACTTCTGATACTTAAAATTTTGACATGTCCTAACTTTGTCCAGAATTCGTCCAGTATTTGTTCGGTATAAAATTTTGGACAAATTCTGGACAGTTAAACCTGGACAAATTCTGGACATAGTAAAAAAACCAGATAGACAAATTCCGGACATAAAAAAGTTCAGGACAAATTCTGGATACTATTTCCAAAAAAGGATAAATTAATTTTGTAAAAAAATGCAAAAATCACAAAAATGACATTCAAAATCTTTTCTGTCGTACTAATTAAAATTGCAGAGCAGGCAAAAATACTATATATCTATGATATAAAAATTTTGGGTTAAGGAATAATGATGATCATCTATCCATTGATCATCTTTTGTGGCAAATTTTACGAAAATACATTTCCGGACAATTTCTGGACAAATTCCTAATATCCCGAAAATGCAGTGTTTTCGGAACAGTTTCCGGATACACAGTGTCCAGAATTTCCGGACAATATTTAGATAATTTTTCTGGACATTTTCCGGACATTATCCGGACACTTATTTTTTATAGGGAAGAATATCATCAAAATATTTTACACATACAGTAATCGTATTTATTTAATTGTATCACATTTTTTATTTTGGTAATGACAAAGATTTGCAAAGAAATTTAGGAAAGAAAAGTTTAGGAAAGAAAAAAAATGTAAAGAAGTATAGAAAATATGATCATAATATAAATATTATCATATAATCGATTTTAATTATGATACCTTGCAATTTTCTTTAAAATTTCCTCTAATACAAAAGAAAAGAATAATTCTCCTGAGTGCTACAAAAACTAATCCAATATCATAAAATCTTTCTTAAATATTTAAATAATTAGTAGACAAAGATATTTAACTTTATTTAAATATTATTTTTGATATAGGTTTGATAATGGGGGGTTGGCGCAATTAGTAGCGTGTCCGTCTCCAAAACGGAAGGTTGTGTGTTCAAATCACTCACCCCTCATGTAAGATAAATATACATATACTGTATATATAGTCAATTAATATATTTTTTTCTTTTTAAGAAATAACATACTTTGTCATAGTTCATGATTGATATCATACAATTTAGTCATTATAGGCTAAGTTTTAATAAAGATAAAAGTTTGAATAAATGTAAACCTGAATATAACAAAGAATCAATTATTCAATTTATTAAATTTAGATAATTGAAAAAAATCATGATATATAGGATGTTATTGGTTCGATATAACAATTAATAATCCGAAAGTTGTATATAACGAGCAAAATTTAATTTTTTCACAAAATAAAGTGTACAATTTTTTTATAATGTTGTGTGATAATGTTAAAAATTGTATAGTAACCAATATCTTTTTAGAATTTTTTTTACGTAAATAAGAAATAACTACAAAATTTATCTCTAAAGTTCTTAAAGTTGACTTTATTTATGCTGCGACCGCCGCTCTTCTGTTCCCCATATAGTAACGCATAGATTACACCAATATATTTTCGCGCTTCATATCTAACAATATTAAATAAGTAAAAAAAGTTAATACATAAAATCGATTCCTTTGTTATCCTTTGTTCCTTTTTTTGGATCCACATTTTGCATCTTTATTCGAGATTTTCACGTACATATATCATAGAAAAAGGACTTGTTTATTACTTTATTATATTTGAATATTTAGAATAAAAAAAAAATCATTTGCTGGTTTTCTCCGAAGTAAAAAAAATTATTCAATCTATCGCGGGATTGGTTAATCCGAATTTTTTCCGAAGTTTTTTTTAAAACTTGATGACATTTTCCATAATCCACTAAGTTTCCATCGATACGAAAGAATGGATCCTACATAATTATTTCCATGGATGCAATATTTAACGGAATACAAAAAAAGTTTAGTTTCAAAGTTTGTTGATGTGTTGCGTGCTGGACCTAGGTTTGATCTGACTAATAACCAACAGGAAATAGACATCTTGTAGAGTCTTTTCTCTTCGATGGGCGCGTAATGAATATGGTGAGAATTGCCAATACGTCGTGAATATGCATTACTTTTGTCCTTTTTAGAAAAATTCTCTTAACGTTAATTTACCTGCATTGTTTTAAGTTAACGAATTTGGTAAATATACATTTAAAAGAAATTTTATATACAATAAAAAATTGCAATATAAAAGTTACATATTTGTAATGCACAATTAGAAAATATTATTTTATTAATTGATTTATATTAAATAAATTGATTTCAAGTTTGATAAGAAATAAAGCATTACATTTTAAAAGAAATTTATAAAAAAAAATATGATTATAAAAGTTGCATATTTGGTCGCAAAATTAGGATGTAAAAATATTTTCAACCTCCAATGACATCATCCTCGCTTCTTCCGCAAGTCTTTTTCTCTCCTCCTCCGGTAACTTTTTCTCCAATCTGTCACTTGCATTGTGAAACAACAAAGATACGATTTTGTTTTCATCATTCATTCCCACTTTAAAATCTTTATCTTCAGTTTTCTCGAACGTGATGGGTGAAGGCTTAGAACCGACAAGGAGAACCTCCACTTCATCGCGATCTTCATAATAAATAGGATAAAAAGAGAGTGGTGGTTTATTATATATCAATCGTTTCTGAAGTTTCAAATAAGTGGCAACATAACAACCCCGATGCTTCATAAATTTCAACAGGTACTATCTTGTCATCACCGTCGTAGGAAACAAGGATGTTGTCATTAGTTTCTTCAGAATATTTGACGACGCCGGAAGATGCCTTTGCAAAATATACTGATAACGTATCCGTATCTCTATAATATCTAAATACTGTATCTTCCCTTGTGCTAATTAAACAATGTAGAAATATTTTAATGTTATATATATTGGACTGTGAAAAATTTCATAATCCTATATAAGAAAAGGTACCAAATATTATTATTGATAAACTCTAAGTTATGCTCCTTCAAATTTTTTATTTTTGAGTTGCAGTAAATTAATATAACAAGAAATGAAACAGGATAAACTAAATTTCACAAGTCATAACCATACCTTTATAAATTATCCATTATTACCAAAACTTTTATTAAAAGGCAACATTCTTGGACTCTTTAAAGTCAAGGTTGTCATATTCTCCAAATTTTCTGATTATTTCTTGCCTCCGGTAAAGTATAATCATAAGTAATGATTTTCCAAGGAGAATATCTATTATCTATAACTACATTAACAGTCTTGGTATGTATGGAATTAAATTTAAGGAGCGCTTTATATGAGGACTGTTGTTTCAAGATGCACCACTCGTTAATGTTTAGTTCATCATCTATTGTAAATATATTCTAATGAGAGCTAGGGTATATAAAGTATCTCGATTCTACCAATTTAGTCATGATGTCATTACATAAGTGTACTTGAGATTAATATGGTTAATGTTAATACTCATAAACACGTCACCATGATTATAATTAGAGTATCAAACATCTTTAATAGCAGTATGTCACAAAACCAAACGATAATTGAAAATTTTTCGAAAATGGGCGTGTTATTATGATTTAGAAATAAAAATAGAAGATAAATTAATAATTTTGCCTTTTCATTATTTTAATCATACAATGATAAAAAAAAAAAAAATTAATAAAATAAGAAAGTTATCAATAAATATCATGATTAGATGCTTGATAATAATTATTAGATTATTAGATGATTTTTTTATTTATTGGAGTTTAAATAATGCAACAAGATTAATTAACCTATATTAGTTATTTCTTATTATTTAATTAAATTAAATTTTAAACAAGTTTAATTAATGAAATAATTAAATTTTGACAGAAGTAAACAATTTTTCAAAATCAACCTAAAATTATCGAACTTCAATCTCGTGATATTGACGTTTGTTTACCGATTTCGAATTATTCGGCATATTACTCAAAGTTAAGTGATAACTTGCGTTTTTTTCTTGGACTTTAATACTTTCTTTGTCTAAAAATAATTTAAAGTACTGTACATGGCGACTGGATCGCGTAATGACAGAATCAATCGTATTGTCTCAGCGGTTCTCCAGACTAAGTATTAATTTCAAAGTGATAATTAACCTTAAAAGGAAAAGAACGAAAACAAAACTTCAATAAAAAAAAATCAATATTTTTAAACGTCTATTTATTAAAATATATGAACTCGAATAATTTTTGTTCTTAAAACTTTCAAATTACCCTTATTAACAAACTTAAACCTTTTATATACTTCTGAAGTGATATAAGATTAACTCCTCTTTGATGATTTATTATTTATAGCTCCTAAATCTCCCAATTATCTATTAATAGTTTTTATCATATAAATTATCTTTAATTTAACAATATGTTTCTATTATAGAAATTTGATGTATATGAATATTTGAATCTTTTCAAGTATAAAAAAACCAAAATAATAATTAATAAACTTAAAATATAAATTAATTATAAATTACTCTGGATTTGCCATAAAACTGTTTTTTAAATAATGTGAAATGTTTTTAATTATCAAATTACAGAACAAATGTACCTTGCCCACATAAAACAATATTGTAAACCTCATCACGTACTGTACTGCTGTATAGACCAAAAAAAAACACTTCCTATACCGTAAAAGGTTAATAATTTTATCTTTAATTATTCATACATCACTTTTAACTATACTAAAACTTTTTATTTCAAACATAAACTTATTGAGTATGACCTCTACACTTGCCAAACTCTGTCACTTCCAAAATTCAAAATTTGAAGTGTTCAACCCCAATCCTCCGATGAAATACAATAATAAGCAAGTAATACATTCTTTAATAATTACATAATATTACATTTCCTGGAAGCTGTCCCAATCGTAAGCCAGGAATCAAACGAATACTAGGCAAATAAAATAAAATAAATAAAATAATATAAAATAAAAGAAATGATTAACAGAAACAGGACAATTCCGCCCTACCAAATAAAAGGATACAATTAAACCATATCCTCAGGTGTTAATCTACGCTTTCTAAGAATGGTTGGTAACTTAGAAGAAAAAATATGGGGAGTAATAAATTTAGTATAAACGTAAATCAAAACTTTTTTAGTTATACCTTTCATCCAGTCCTTGGGAAAAATCCAGCCAGGAAGTAAGAGATCAGCTGCCTATAAAAGCAAATATGGTGTATTTTAATTTTCTTTCAAAATATTTTCATTAAAATACCCTATAAAAAATAAATGTCCGGAAAATGTTATCAAAAATGTCTGGAAAATGTCCGGAATAAATCTGATGTGTCCGAAAAATGTCCACTTTTTTGGTACATGTCTGACACACTTCTGATACTTAAAATTTTGACATGTCCTAACTTTGTCCAGAATTCGTCCAGTATTTGTTCGGTATAAAATTTTGGACAAATTCTGGACAGTTAAACCTGGACAAATTCTGGACATAGTAAAAAAACCAGATAGACAAATTCCGGACATAAAAAAGTCCAGGACAAATTCTGGATACTATTTCCAAAAAAGGATAAATTAATTTTGTAAAAAAATGCAAAAAGCACAAAACTGACATTCAAAACCTTTTCTGTCGTACTAATTAAAATTGCAGAGCAGGCAAAAATACTATATATCTATGATATAAAAATTTTGGGTTAAGGAATAATGATGATCATCTATCCATTGATCTTCTTTTGTGGCAAATTTTACGAAAATACATTTCCGGACAATTTCTGGACAATTTCCTAATATCCCGAAAATGCAGTGTTTTCGGAACAGTTTCCGGATACACAGTGTCCAGAATTTCCAGACAATATTTTAGATAATTTTTCTGGACATTTTCTGGACATTATCCGGACACTTATTTTTTATAGGGATAAAAATATAACAATTATTATTACATACATAATCCAAATAGTTTCCAGATATTTTATCATATATAAAATTAAGTAATATTGGATTTAACCTTCTGAAAAAATATGCAGCTGTCTCAGGATAATCTTGAAGAAACCAAATGAAAAAAAGGCGGCACTATTACCACCTTTTTCCATTTCTGCCTTCAAGTTCCTTGCAGAGCAGAAGTCCATATAGCTATTGAACAAAAACTTGATATCAATAGCTATAAGTTGTCCTGTTTCTGATTTATAAAAATCTATACTTAAATAAAAATAAAAATAAGAAATTTAAAAAATTATAAAAAAGTGATAGCCTCCCAAGGGCCAACACAAAGAAAGATCCAAAAAGCAACCCAATGAAAAACCATGCAGACCTGCTGAATGGTGAAAGGAATGGAGAAGAAGTATTTGATTATTATTATTCGCCATTCTTTTTTTTATTATGTTGCCAGCAATAAAGGAAAAAAAAAAGCGATAAGGATTCAATCTTGCACAGATGGGATATATATATATATATCAAATCCTTGTTTACATGTTTACACTGATTTACAAAACGCGAACTTATCATCCATTTACGCGTTTTAGATATAGGGAAAATGCCAATCAGGCTTTTACCACTTTTAACATAAGAAAATTTTCGACTACAAAATATTTGTAATAAAAACGTCATTTATTTGTGATTACTGTGATTACACGAATTTTTATGCAAAAAATTTATTTATCATTATAAATCTGCAACAAGTCGCACTTACAATCTAACAGATGAATCTACAAAATTCTAAACTCAACTTAAAGCATTTCTTATAAAATTTTAGAAAACTTCAAATGAAAATTATATATATTATATAACGAACGTATAATAAATACTTATAATACCCTTTTTCATTTTTGTATTCTTTTGTATAAATTTCATCTTTAAAATACTTTTTATATTAGCCTACGATTACCGCATTATGACGACATGTTCATAAATATTTCATCAATAAGCTTAAAATAATATCATACGAAAACGAACGAGTACATTGCAAAAAGTGAAAAATATCACAATTTCATAAATGCTTACGAAAATACATTTGAGTTTGCTGTATAATTTATTCAATTATGAAGTTTATAATAAAAGGTTAATTATTTAAAAATTTTTAACTGTAGACTTTTGCATATTTACAAATGGGCCGATCGGCGGAATTAAGGGCTAGGGTCAACTGATGTTCAATCAGCTGAGTGGCGCAGATCCGATTAAAATCAAACCCGTTCCCAGATAAAAGTGATCAAATAATTATATTAAAAAAATAACCCTTTCAAAATTTCTATTACAAAATTTACTTTTTCAATTCAAACAAATAAATCCATCCCTAAAAGATAAAGGAAAATACTATAGAGTTAGTTTATTAAAAAAGAAAAAAAAATTCATAATATTTAACGAAAAAAAATTAAAAAATTTGTAAATTATCTAAAATAATTACTAAATAATTCTTAATAAAATATTTTATTAATTCGAAATACAATCTGCTGTAAATTAATAAATTACATTTAAAGCTATTAATTATGATTTTTTGAATATTTTTATTGAATAATTTATTTTTTTTTTTCTCACTGATTCTAAAAAAACTTTTAAAAAAATAAAAAAGAGACCTACAACTTATATTTAAAGCAAAAAAATTGTTATATATGCTTTCAAAATTTTTTAGCTTACCTACCTTAAAACTGATGGGGAACTGATCCTAATTTCATAAATTCCGCCGATCGGCCGATTGTCAACGACACTTCAGAAAGAAACTCGTTATGATGGTGCAAAGGATGATATAAAGAGATCTAAAACATATATTTTGTTATGATCTGTATTGCACATGAAATTTCAATGATAACCGATAGTGCAACGAGTGAATTAATTCGAGAAAGGAATTTACTGCGTATAGAGAATGAACGTTTAAGGAAAGAGAAATCAACTTGGAAATAGAACAAATATAACTAGAAAGAAATCTGGATAAAATGCAATACAAATTTGGAAGGATGTGAATAGCAAAAAAGAGATAGGGAAAGGAGTATATGCCCGCAAGGCTTACAAACAAGGGGATAATTCTGGTCAGAATTAATGAATCCACGTGCATTAGTTTGTTGTCAACGGTCATTAATTACGGGAGTCAAACATCCATCCCCTTACGCAAAATATATGGTAATGTTCCCTATGGTCGTATAATGTAATTCACTTTTTAAATTGTTTATGATGCGATGAAAAATCGAAAATAATGTTACACCATAATCGATCGTTTTAAATTAATTTTCTTTAAATTACATTTATTAGGTTTTAAAATTCATAATACAAAAAAAATTTTTTTCGTTTATAATGGACCAATCATTGTAACCCACTATAGTTTAACATCTCAGGATTTTATAACATTTAATATAAATGATATTAATTATAATATTTGCGTGGATTTATTAATTTACGTTCGATGTCATTCATGCCATTCATATTGTTATTTTATTTTTTTTTTATTTTTTTGAAATAGTATACATATTGTATGTACTGTATGCACGTAAATATAAATAAATTAATTTGTTTAATCGTTATAATAAATATAATAATTGTTTGAATTTTTTTCCGTCCGGTCTGTGAGTAAAATATATTTTAAATATGATTGAATCCTTATGAATATAATGTTAATTCACTTTTGTTGAATAATTCCTATATATTATTTAATTTTCTTTGTATGATATTTTAACACTTAATATTAATAATATTGCAGACTTAAATGAACTTGTTCAAATAACTTTTCATCACTAAGTATCATATTTTAGATAATAAATTCTAAGGATAAAATCTTCTAACATTAAAAAAAAAAAATGGTTCGATCAAATACAAATTTAATGAGAGAATTGCAATATAAAGAAAACAAAAAAAAAAACTTGTGAAAAAATAAAGTGAGATATGAGAAAAATCGAGAGAAAAGAAAACCAAAAAAACCAAAAAATAGCAAGACAAAAAATTAAAATAGGATACACTAAGCAGGAGACGATACTAAAACGAACCTAAATTTAACAAATTCTCAAATTGGAGCAACTAAAGAAACTGTTCTAAAAATTTAAAAAATTGAACAGAACCAAACTTCCGAACTCTGCGCAACATATAAGATCGTCATTAAAGCCATAGCCGTTGCAATCAAAACCTTTTTTTGATTGATCATTCCTAAAAATAAGAGAGATAATGTACATTAGAAAAATAAAAAAAAAAAAAAAGCCGAGTGCAAGAAAGTGTCTTTCTTATAAAATCCTTTTGAATGTTATCCTCGTCTAGAACCAGACCTTATAATTAAAGAAACTTGTATTGACATATTTTTCAACATATACTTTACTCCTAGTATAAAAAAAATTAAGGATTATTTGATCATTTGTAGCAATAGCGATTAAAAGGAATAATTCAATACCCAAATGCTCTCAATGGAAGAAAAAACCGATAAAATTTTTGGAGAGTTTAATAAAAAGTAAAATATCAATGACATCGATTGCGGCGATTTTCACTATGAAGATATCACATTCGTAATGAATGAACATTTTCAAACATCTCAAACATTTTTTTTCCGCCTATAAATGACCATAATTGTTTAGTAGAAACTTATAATTCGATCCGCAAATAATTTGACAAAACGGGCCAAATAATGACGAAATTTTAATAATAGTAAATTCGATCCTTTGAAAGCATTTGATTTAATTTAGAAATAATCTTCAAATCATCTTAAGATTCTATTATGAAAAATCGTGGTACCGTTAACGCCAAGTTTCATTTTGTGTACTAATTCATCTTTGTATCTCTACGTTCGTTTGTTATTTTATATTTAAATTAGGATAATTAAAAGAAAATAGATGTAGATTGTAGAGCCAAAAAAATATTACATATTGTACTGAAAACGAAAGGGGAGACCGTCTCAAGGAGCACGTGACCGCACATATATTTCAGAGGTCATTCAAAAAGGAAATGGCGGTAATTGTTGTGGAAGACGCTTAGCAGGAAATAAGCAAAGTTTATGGAAAGATTATATGTGGAATGTTATTGCCTCTTGTGCGCTCTAATGAAAATCCTTATGCAAACCTTCAGAATTACCTAAATTACCATACGGACGATGGTCCTCACTTTTAATCCGGAAACAATTTATTCTTCACTATTACCTTTCTACATTGATAGTATACAATCATTGAAAGTCTGGATGTAAATGAACAGCCACAACCGGAAAAAAGTTTATCCTAACTGCGTGATGTCTCATCCGGAGCTTCAGTCTCCAATTCTTTTCATCCCAACAGTAGGTTCGGTAATTTTTTTTTATGAAAATAAAAGAAACTTAATCCTAGAATTCTAGTAAAAATTGAAATTTAAAAACTCAATAAAATTTATCAAATAGCGTTTATTATTTTTACATTAATTCTATTTAAGAATCAAAAAATAATTGTAACAAAAACATTTCGTGGTACACATAAATAATGCGCATATGTTAACTTTCTTTGCAAAATACATAGAAAAAATTAAGAACTATCTATATTCATTAACTAATATTCCAAAAACAAAAAAAAAACCGCCCAAAGATTAAACCCAAAGAATTAAATTTTACATATCGTGAATATAAAATTCAAAAATTTATATCAAGTTGAAGTTGATAATTGATCAACTTGATAATTTTTTTCCAGTTTATCGCCTAATTAGATTTGTAAAACCTTCTTCTAGTCTAGAACTTGTTTTAGATCCATTATAGACTTTAGCTCCATTCATCACAGTTCTGAAGTAGATAATTAAATCTAATTTTTTTTTTCTTTTTTCCATAAAATCATCCACAAAATTTCCTATACTTACATTGGTACAGCGATTGAAATTCGCTTGTATTAGGCATGGATGGAACTAATAACAAACAACTCTTTTATTGGTTCATGATAGAATAATGTAATTTTTATAACTTCTATCTGATAGCTCATTTATAATAAACTTAGTTGGAGCGTAAAAGTTATATAGAATTTTCCTACATCTTTTGTTATTGCACCCACAAATTATCTTCGGATGATCACCTGGATCTAAAGGATAAGAACTAGTTATTTAGTGGCGTAACAATCAGGGGTATAGTATCTATTGTAATAAATAAACTTACCACACATGTTATTTATATGTTATTGAACGGGGAAATATCTGCCGAAGGCCGATATTTTAACGCCCCGTTCAATATGATAATACTATTATAATGTCGATCTGAATTAAAAAATATCGGTTATGATGTATTGGTACAGTGAATTCCGCACAATCCTAATTAAGCGTGTAATAATTATTATTAAGAAAGTACTGACAAATTGAAAATGCTTGAACCCTTCAATTTCTTTGTAGTCTATATCGTACTAAAAATAGCCCCTTCTGCAGGTGGAACATTGAGATGTGATTTTATTATAAATTTTCTTTGTTATTTATGCGGCTTTTTCAAGACTATATTTAGATAAACTTGAAACCAAAATGTAGAAATGCACTATCTCCCATAAAATTATTCCAATTTTAGAAAGAATATCAATTTAGAGGAAAAAAATAAGAAGAATTTTAAAGTATTAACCAGAATTTCTGGGCTAAAGATCAGAATCGGCCTCTATTGTGAAACATTATTATAGTAGAAGATCTAATATTCTAGAAATTCTAAAAAATTAAGTAAATTAAGGAGCGTGGTTTAAAAGAACTATCCTGTGTAACATATCTATTATACTGTATATCATATTAACAAATAGATTTTATAACAAATAGATTTTATAAATATAGAAATTTGTATATAAATAATAATAAATGGTTTACTTTACTCAATATAGTAGAAATGCAAAAATAAATCTAGTGATATAAACGGATAAACACAAAGTTTAAAAAATAAACATACATGTGATGCAACTGATGCATGTTCTGGAATCAATTCTTCAGAAAATTCCGGTTTTTTTTTATCTACATAATCTTACAATGACTAAATGTAAGTAATTGTGAATAAATTATTATTTTTAGATCAAGGAGTTTTTCTTATTGTTTGATGTTTACGCGTCAGCGACTACCAAGTTTGACGTTCAAATAAATATTTTGTTTGATATAATAAATGGATACATAATTCAAGAATAGACCAATTAGTAAATTTTACTTCTGCAATATTTCACCTTTATTATTTAATATTTACGGGAGAACACAAATTACTACTATCATCTATTATTAATAAGGGGCACCGTATGTGCGTACCTGTTGATTATCAAGTTTTGTCGATCTGTTTAGTTCTCATGATCTTTTGTTCTACTCCGAAGATTAATTTGTAATCCATTTTACTGAATGATAACCCTAAATTGGGTGTTGCACTATTGTGATATAAAATATCTTTAATCATCACACGAATTAGCCCAATCTTTAAAAAATCTTTAAACAAATACTCCCTTTTTTTCCAAAAAAAAAAAAAAAGAATCTTTACTTCTCTCTTATTAATTATGACAACACATAATTTTTCGACAGAAGATTTAGCAAAATCATTACTTGATAAATTAGATAGGACAAATATCTTTCCACCATTATTGAATAATCCAGAAACTTTCATTTCTACTCTAAGTAATTTATCATTACTTCGACCAAGAAGACCCCCTAATGCCTTTTTACTTTGCAGAAAAAATGTTCAAGAGGAAGCGAAACGTAAGGGAAATTGTAATATGAGAGTAATAAGTAAAGTTACTGGAGTTTTATGGAAAGATGCCTCTCCAGATGAGAAAAAGGTTTATGAAAAATTGGCCAATCGTGTTCATGAAATTCATTATAAAAATATTAGTAAAAACAATAAATCGAGGACATCATATTTATCGCATATTAAAGAAGTCGCCACTTCTAATCCTTATCCTGTTCCTGGCTCATTTTCAACTTCTTGTTCTTCTTTTCCTTTTGATCGTGACAATGGTCTTTTATTCATGCGTAATAACAATAGTGGCGATAATAAGTATAATAATTGTTGTTCTAAATATTGATTCCAATTACTGTATGATTAAAATCTTTTTTAAATTATGAAAAATATATTAAATTATTACTATATATCCCAATTTTTTACTCAATTTTTTAAGATATTCATTAAGTTAAAGTAATACGATTAAGATAAAAGTTTATGATTTTTATATGTCATTATATCAAATTGATTATTTCTGTTGTTATTTTATTATTAAATATTTATTAGTAAACAAATTATATAGGACAATTTATTATTATTCCATTTGTATTACGACAACGATAAGATTGTTTTATTAATTAGATTAACGACCTCCATTCCTATCATGACTTTGATTATTTATAATAAGATTTAGAACCGAAATTTCAAATTTAATTTTTTTTTGTTTTTTTTTTATCGCATCTTATTTTTTTTTTTTTTTTAATTAAGGGGCTGGATCAATTTAATTGAAATTTTAGCTGTCAAATAATTTTTTTGTTGTTGTTGTTGTTGTTGGTTATTTGTTTGTTTGTCAAAATGTCAAAATTTCTCGTAAAAAATAAACGAATGAACTTAAATTTAACAACTTATTCACATTTTATGATTTTTTCAGTTTTATAATCAACGAAATTATAGTACTATTTGCTCTTCTTTTTAATCTTTTTAATTTATTGAACTGTTTTCGATAAAAAAAAAAAAAAAATAGATGTTGATGTCTTAAAACGATCGGTTGAATGAACGACTAAAATAAGTCACATTCATGGCAAATCAAATTTCATTACCCCCTTTTTTTGCTGATTACGATTTATTGATGTGATATTTAACCGGATTACCCGCATAATGTTAATGTTACACATTTGAACAAAAGCGTGTCAAATATTCCAAATTTGTTTTTGTCAAACTATAATGGAACACAAATGAAAATGAATTAATTATGAAAATCTTGGCTGTGATTATTCAACCTACATTATTAAAACTTCTCAAGAGCTATTAGTGAAAGTGTCTAATATTGTCTGCATTGCCGAGTGGTTAAAAAATAGAATTTGTGAACGCTAAATAATTAGTTTACATGGTATCACTTGCATGCATTATGCAAGTCCATCTAACAATTTAACCTGCATTGTATTGGTCCCACAAAACTTATCATCATAAAGCCCCTTGCAATCTTATCGTTCAACTACTAAGGAGAAGGTCAAACTAGTTTAATCAACCCACTTTATCCATATTGAGAAAATTCTCCCAATAAATTTCGAAAAAAAAAGGTAAAACTGGTCAGGCTATGTTTATAGAGTTATGAATATGGAAAATTTCAATGACTTTGAAAGTCAATTTGTTCTTTGAAAAGTTTCCAAAAAGGATCATTCTCCTTCCGACTACAAATCAATCGAATTAAAAAGTGATAAACAAATTAGCAAATTTAGAGCCAGTAATTTCGTCAAACTGTTCAAAATACAGTTTGGTTTTATTGATAAAAAAAAAACAGTTAGTAAACATCGGCGATAACGTGGTGTCTCGAATTTTAATCCGTCAAATTATTTAAAATTTTACCATCGGAGTTAGTTTAAGAAACTAATTTGTTAACCTGCTGAAAAGATTTTTTGCCCAATTAATGTTCGAAACAATTCAAGTTACTTTGAAGAAAGAGGAGAATTAGATAAGGATGGCCCACTCCATCCTATCTTAAATTTGATTTGTCAGATGCTATCTCTCTCAAAATTTCATGCAAGGATGTATATGCTATGATGTTCATGTTCGTCGCCTTCGATGTATGGACTCTGACCAAATCAATGATCGATTCGATTAAATTAATTAATCGATCGTGAATTTTCACCTTCGATCAAAATTGAATTAATTTTGATATTTGATCGATCAAATTTGCCTAAATTGAAATGAGTATGATATAATATTATGTAATAGGAGAAAAATTCCCTTTTAAGCACTTTACTTATAATTATTAGTATAGAAAAGGCACTTAGTTTTTTTTTATTTTGTAAAAGTTTCGCAATTAATAAAATCAATCAATGATCGATTAATTTTAAATCGATTGTCCTTTTTTTGTTGAATCGATCAAGGAATCGATTGCACATGATGTTTTGTATGATCGAAGATAGCCAAACACGTCTACTACACTATCTTCCCTTATATTCTTGACCGTAATAAACCCTGTTGCCTATCATACAGTATATGCGCATATACTATACTGTGTAGGGTTAGTGGTAAACTTACCCATTGTCTTACGCTGATTATTCCTTGATTTTTTAGTCATCACAATTCATTTTGATCTGCGGACTCAATGAAACAATCGTAGGAATAAGCGTGTACTTGTGCAAATTTCTACGAACATTGTTCGCCCAAAATCATGTGATACTGCGGAAGAATGTGAAGAAACGAACCCACAAAAAATGAACTGTTTAATATATAGTATAAAGTTCGTAAATCGTCATATTTCACTAGTACTGCTATAAATCTCAAACATTTGTGAAGATGGCTAGACTTGATTGGCCTCTCAGTAGTGGTATAAATCGAAAGGTGGTGGAAACATTATCTTATATGCGAATCAGGAATAGTGATGAAACTCCTGAGATGTGGTGTGCTTCATATTCGTGTCCAACTTGAAGAGAACTCACGTTTCTTTTCTAAGAATGAATACATTTAGATGTACAGATGGTTCAATTCCACAGATTGACGAATATGAAACCTAAAACTACTGAAATTAGTAAAAACAAAAGTAAGCAGGTTCTAATTCGTTAAAATAATAGTACTCTTCTTAAGTATTGACAAGAAAACTATTGTATTTTTTTAAAAGTGAATTTTTTGATTAGATGTTGATTATTAATTTTTTTTTAAGCGTTAAAATTAGCTGATGTATTTTTTCTTTTTAATATCTTTATCGATCAACAACAAATCCAGCATACAAAGAAAGATAATATCATTTTTTTTTAGAGATGTATTTAACATTTCACACGAGTAATTTAGTAAACTTTTGAATAATAATACTTAATGCGCACGTAAAAAGTAAGTGTCATAAATTTAATTAGCTAAAACATGATCTTATTTTTGATAATATATAATATTTGATGCTTACTGTATACTATTATAATGAAGGGATTTTTATACGTAGTAGCCTATATGTTAATAATTTTAAAACCTAATTTATTTATACATTAATGTGAAAAAGTTGGTACACGGTTATTAAATATTTCATTTAATATGTAATTGATATTTACTTTTATCAACAAAAATGTATATAATGATCAGATTTCGCGAATTCGCGTGAAATTGATTAACGGACACACAAATAATATATTTGAATTGACAAGAACAATTGATAATCTTGAGTTTCTATTAACTAAAATACTGTATTTATTATGTTATTTTAAGTTATCATAAATAGTTTTCATTTTCTTTTTTTTTTTTTTTATTTTCTATGTTAACCGGAAATAGTTTTGATTAGCAGATCTAGGCAATTTGCCCAAGCATTTCTTCCAAGTATTAGTTTAATCAATAATAAATGGTATTTTTTGTAACCTTTGTAATTTATTTGATTTATTGTTATGCCATTACTTGATAATATAAGACTGCCGAAAAATCAATCGTCAGTTTAATTACATCATTGATTCAGTTATTTAATAAAAAAAATTTTATGATATATAATTTTAAAGTGCAACGAAAACAAATGAATATTGATACTACATAACATTATTATGATTGTATTGCAATAAATATCACTTAATCAATTTGACGACAATGCTTAATCTGTTAATGTTATAATAATATGGTAATCCGTAATATAATATTTCGAATATTGTACTCACTAATTGTACGTTTATTTAGCTTATTCCTAATTAGAAATATAATTTTGAGCAGACGCTTTGATTAATCATAACGTTAAACATCAATACTAACTGAAATGTAACAAAAAATTGGAGCAAACTGAATTATTAGTGATATGATTACCCGAATATTGTATTTGTTTCATTTTACCATCTAAAATTTCATAATCGACACTTAATTATCTTTACACGTTTCAAATTCCACAAAGCTTTAAATGATTCTATTATTGAAATTATTTTGCTGAAATTACCTTATTTAAATAATTTAATCACGTGATAAAGTTGATTTCTGGGGTTCCCGCATTTCAAAATTAATATGACATTTTACATCGTAAACAGCCAATGAAATTGTTGTTTTATGATATAATAGGATTGCGTTGTCGATCTACAGCATTACTAGCTGAAGCATTTGTATTAATTTAATATAATATGCCGTGTCATAAATTTATTTATTTCTGAAATTTCGCACATATCGATTTGCAATTAAATATCGCGGCGAACTCTCTTTCACCAGACTCTTCAGAATCGTCAGAATCAAAATAATTAAATAATCAAGATTTAACTTTAATAAAAAAAAAAAAAACTAATTGTAAAAACATTCTTATCATGGTAAAGCCGTAAAGTTATGAGTATTAATCGTCAACAATCGAAAATCAATCGCTTACTACATTTGAGGATTTAAGGTTTAAATTTTAAAACGTGCGGAAAAAGTCATACGTGCCGAAGAATTTTATTATTCGAATTCAATATTGACTATGTATTAATTTAGGTCAACTTTTGTATATATCACACAACATTAGATTCAATTGGTACAAATAACAAGAAATTACTATAAATTCTTAGTATTAATTTATTTTCTTTTTATAAATGTTTATCTGTTATTTTCGAATGATGGATCTGATTTCCGATCACCAAAGACATATTCACCAACTTTATAAATTTTCGTTGGCGCAAATGCAAATTACAAATGGCATGTGCGCAAACTTTAAAATCATGTGCACATTTTCCGCTTAAACAAATTTGAAAGAGATGTGCAAAAAAAAATTCTTATACACGCTTTATATATGAAAGTAATTATAATATGCGCGCTCAAAAACAATTTTTATTACAAAAATGTTAAATGTTATTATTTACAAATGTATTTACATGACCCACCCTCTAAAAATGAAATTTACAGATGAATAATTCTACGTATTTACAAATTTCTCATCCGTCTCACCTTAAGTTGATCATCATAAGTTTTTACAAAATCAAAGTCAGATTCTATATCGGACCGTTGACTAAAATCATTCGATAGGACCCAGAAATATATATACAGGGGTAGGGTCTACTGATGCGTCGTCATCATAGTAGAGTTAGGCGGAGTAAGATTTTGATTTGCGTATAATTTAGGATTTTTTTGTCCGTGGTTAGGTTATTAGATTGCGTATTTATTTTCAAAATTTTTATATGTAAGAAATTCAGTTTGCGTATTTTGGTCTAAATTTGGCCGATTATATATATATATTATATAATTATATGTAATAAAATATGAAATATCATTTAATCTATAAAGCTTTTACATGTCCGATGCACACCTGAAAAAAAAAAATAAAAAAAATCCAAAATGTTTGGATTTTTTTTTATTTCGTGGTATTAATCAGAAAAAATTTTTTATAAAAAAATATAAGGTCCGGTCAAATATCTTTCTATTGAAGGCCGATTATAATACCTGGGTATCGATCATATGATTCGATCAGTTTAATCTTTTTTATAAAACATTTTCATTAGAAAAAAAAAATTCATCACTCTAATGTTTTAAAAAAAAATAAAAAATACATAAAAATTTGACCTTTAGTCAAGTATATTGACGAAAGGTATTCACTTCTTTTCTTTAGGAACGCTACTGGAAGTCTGGAACGCTTCTGGACATACTATAATTCGTGTTTTATTTCTATGTATTAGACTTGGACTTTCTTGCTGGATATTCTGAAGGGTAATATAAAAAGGTTATTATATTTAATATAAGAACGTTACTAACATTCTTCTCTTTTCTTTTTTTATAGGAGCAAGCCTTTCTAGCACCACTCTTGAAGGTAATTTCGAATGGGAAGGGTAAATGAGGATAAAACTCAAATGTATTGTTATTTAGAGGTGCTGGAGGTGTTAGTTAAAAAAACTAGTATATAATAAATAATTAAACTTGCAGCTGTATGGGTTTTTATTTAGTAATTAATATTGATATAAAAACGTTACTAACGTTCAGTTTTTTTTTCTTTTTTTGTAGGTACTGGCTTGAATTTAGAATTAGACCGGGCAAGAGTGGTGTAAGAGTTACTGGGAGGGAAAGTTATTTTACTTTTGTTACAAAGAACATTTACTAATGTTCTTATTTGTTTTTTTTATAGGTGCCGGCTTTGATGAGGGTAGCCGGGTTGAGAGGTAGTTGGGTAGAGGGGTGGAAGGGTATAAACGCATGTTATGAATAATAAAATATTGTATTAAATGGTTTATAATTTAAATCTCATGTACAATTTCTTTTGTGAACTTATTTTTTATTATTAAAACCGTTTATTTATTATTATTATTTTTTTTATTGATTAATTTAAAAAAGATTTTTTTAATAAAAACGTAAAAACGATTTTTTTTTATTAAAAATAAATAAACAATGAAATAATTAAAAAAAAAATCGCTAAATTTATTAAAACCTGTTCAGACCTGGTCTGGTCCATTTAATTCAGACCGGATTATATTGTAATCTGAAACTCGGACCGAATATTTCGGTCTGGATTAAAAACTATAATCCGGACAACTGAAGAGTATCTGATTGAACTGGTTTATCAATATAATTTTTCATTAGTAAATAATAATTCGTTATATAATAAATGTGACCTTAAGGTTTGGAATTTTAACTGCGTATTTTTGCAGGATTTTCAATATCAGGTGTCAATTTTGCGTACCACTCATATAAAAAACCCTTGCGTACAGCTCATAGTAAATGTTTTTTTAGTCACCTGACCCCTATATATATATTTCTGGGTCCTCATTCGATGTTTATTAAAGTTTTCTGTATAAAGCTTTTAAAAAAAAATATAAAATCATTTATTGGATTACTCATTCATTGGATGATTAATCATTGATTTTGCGCTATACCGGTCCAATTTACATTACTGAATTACTTACTCGAGATAGAGATCGAGAGTTTCTAGATTTTTAAACTAGATCCGCAAAAATCATGAAAAATTATTAAGTGTGATTAAAATCATACTATATTTACTAATCTCAATAATACGGTACTTAAAGGAATTGAGAATTAGATTTGCAAATATAAGTTGTGGGACATCTGTAAAATAATTTAGAATAAAATAAAAACTATGCCACTTTCTCCGTCGAGCTTTACCAAGCTTTATCGAACGGTACGTCCCAAGTGTCTCTCATCAATGTGTCTTACAACTTACAAATTTTACCGCAATGTATCTACGTTATTATTTATTATTGATGTCCTATTAAATCCTGCGCCTTTGAAATTGATTGTGTTAGTTTTCTTTAACGTCTGTTGAAATTTTCGTGAAAATTGCATAGTCAAAATCATTAACAAATAGTAAAATCATGAATGTACATAACAAAAATAAAATGGCCGTTTCGAGTACACGAGTAATATCGAATGGGCTTCTTGCATGCACTTTTTTATCAAACGTGGATATTAATTTGTTTAAGCTGGAATTAAATATTAAATACAAGAATACAATATATTAACGAAACGGAAAAAATTGACCCCGTTATTGAACATATCACTAAATAGCATTCTTTACTGGGCGTACCGGGAGCCACTCGGCCGGAATTACCGCGTTAAGAAATTAATTTGTGTGCAAGTTACGACAGTCACGTGGCGTAGTCTTAATTTATCACGTGAATGCACGCACTCTACAAAGTAATTGCTATTAATTTCATTAATATCATTTTTATTGACATTAAAACATGAAACTATCAAATTTGCTTTGTACAATCAAGGTGAATTTAATAATATATAAGGTCATTAATGTAGGATCATTAGATAGATGAATAGATATCATATTTACGATTTCAATCTAAAGATTTTTGACTCGTATACTATGACGACGAACTTACGCGTAATCTTGCGACTAACCCGACGTTAAAATTATTCAATGTGAGACAAAATGCGTAAAAATCAAATTTTTATGTATGTAATATTTATCTCCGATGATATCTCCGAATTCCCTAATTTTGGTAAAGAAAGAAATATACTAATTTAGAATTAACAATGAAAAATATCAAAACTACCAAAAAAGAATATCATGAAACTCGTGACAATAATATTTTTTATACGATTTACCTTTTGATTTATAAATGAATTTCCGATACCATTTTTAAAATACATTGTCTTTCTATATAATGAAATTGTTTTTTTTTTGTGTATATGCACATTTTACTAGGGAGGTTTATGTTTTTTATAAAAAAAATTCGTCGATCATTTTCGACAATTTTATCACATTCGATCACGTTACTTTAGCCTAATTTTTGGCCAGCATTATAGAACTATAATTAATTCTAGTCAATGTTCAAAAGGACTACAGTAATTATTCAGTTTGTGAGAGCATTGTAATAATTTTAATATGAGTGTCTCAATAAAATAAATAAGTAATGATTTGACGATAAATTTCAAGCATGACGAAATATTACAATGCTATATAAATGTATATTCCCTTAAATGTTACCTTTTTCAAGACGAGTTTAACCGGAAATTATGATCCTTTAAATAATATTTTTTTTTTTTTTTTTTTTTTTTTTTGTAAGTATATAATTTTCTGTAATATACTGTATTTCTGAAATTACGTGCCTGGACGCGTTATTATATTTTTGGCCGGAATTATGGTAACTTTGGCCGGCATTAAATTTTAAAATTGACGTTTTAATTTTGGATTTACAAAAATAATTTTTTAATGTTTCTTAAATATTGAGTACTTTCAAATAAGATGCAGCTTTTTGATTCAGTACTTTGCGATTCGACCTTTTCTTTTCATATAAATTTAACATTCCGTTATATATAAACGAGTGATTTTCATAAATTTCTTATTTTGTTGATATAAACAGCGGAAAAACACAATGCAGATCATAGCTCTAAATAGAGATGATTGTCAAAGAACCGTTTATTTTTCGATAAAAGATGAGATTTTTAATTATTTACAAGCAAAAAGAAGATTTAAAGTAGTTAAATTTAATTTACGTTATGTTTTCTCTTGATACAGTGTATTTTTAAAGTAATATGAAAATTATATAGTAATAAAACGGATCTTAATTAATATTGACTTTTTATTACTTGTGAAAATACAAAGAAAATGTTTTATTTACAAGTGTATAATTGATGATATATCATATAAGAAAGCATAATATCTCTTTTTGTCTTTGTAAATACAAAAATATTTATCTAATTGATGGAAAATTAATTTATTGCTTCTATTTTTGTCCTTTTTAAACGTTGGAACGTTCTTGTCATAAGAAAGAATGTAAAAAAGAGAAATTTATAAAAATCTCTTTGGAAAAAAATAATCAACTATAGTTAAATTGAGTCAGACCATTAAAAATGAGGTAACATTAACGATATTTTATTCAAGGGCGTGAATAACTTATCTTTTTCGTATACCGTTTCTTTTCTTTACTTAAAGGCCAGAATATTATTTTTAATGAATATATTATAGAAGATACTTGATTTGTAGAGATTTATAATTTATTACAAATTGAAAATAAATTTTATCAAAAAAAAGTAGTAAATATCAAAAAAAAAAGGTAGCAAAAAAGTAGGATCAGCTAATTTTTTACCGTTACTGGTAGTCGAATCTCCTAAATTTATTTTTTAAGAGAAAAAAAAAAATAATATCGAATAAAATTTGATTAGAGCTTAACGCCAAAGTTTTGACAAATATAATTAAAAAAAAAAACACTTAAAAATTTCCGTTTTCCTTCTTAAAATTTCATTACAAAAATACTTCTATTTCTTCGTAATGATTTTTTATATTTTGCGTGGTTGCCGATCAAAGTAGGCATATCTTGACAGATTACGTTTAAACTTTAAATGCTGTAAGAAAAATATTCTTAATAATTAATTATTCATATTGTTCCATTCATGCACGAGGAGATGCCAACTCTGCAAAAGATCGGTAAATGAACGTGGGCATAGAATTAAATTGACAGATAGGGGAAACAGGAAAATCAATCAAATGAGCTGCAGGGTAAAATTAAGTAAGAAGCGAATAATAACATTCACTTTTTTTTTTTTTGGATTTTGAAACATGTTTAGAGAGTTCGAGAATAAAACATAAAACTAATCGATAATTGCTAACGCTAATAATTCTTTGTTTTATTTTTTTATGTTTTTTTTTTTCTTACAAAATGAAAAAACCAAAGGTTTCAGATTAATCATAATCATTTAGTATTGTTCTCATAGAAAAAAAAAAAAAAAAAAAAACAAAAAATAAAAAAAAAAATGATTCACATCTTAACTCTATAAAATTTGATTCAGGGTTATTCCTAATATTTGGGGTTAAAGAGATTTGCCATGGGTCCCGCGAAACATACCCTCCCCTTTTAATTTTTTATCAATTACACGCCAACTTTTTTTTTTTGTTTTTGTTTTTTGTTTTTTTGTTTTCTTTTTTGTAAGAATAGTATCTTAAATGCAATTACAAAGAATCATGAGGAAATTATTTTTCTCTTTTATAAAATTCTTTGTGAACGACATTTGATAGATTAAACTTTGGGAAAATCTTTTTATTGTCATTTCTAAATCCTTTTACATTAACGTTCCTTTTTAAAAAATCATTTCTTTACTAAGGAAATATTAATGCGGCATTGTAATATGACACAACAATCTATTAATACCATTAATTTTAATAATGATTGACCGAATATCATGCCTTAATTACCTTTTTCAATGCAAAAAAAAAAATAAGTATTTATATTGCCTAA
Organism: Rhizophagus clarus; assembly: GCA_015698045.1. NCBI lineage: Eukaryota > Fungi > Glomeromycota > Glomeromycetes > Glomerales > Glomeraceae > Rhizophagus > Rhizophagus clarus. Next base: position 561,506 of record BLAL01000160.1, read on the forward strand.
TGTGGTAAAATGCCCGATTTTATTACTTTTCATATTAGGAAACAAGATTGATATAATAATAATAATAATAATAATATATATATATATATACTATATATAATTTGGGGTATAAGAAGATATAGAGAGAGAGAGAAATAGGGCCAAATTCGGAGATTGAGATTGGGCGGAGAAATATTTCCAAATTTATAATCTTAATAGTAAAGTTTCTTACGTTATACTATGTTATACGATCTTTTTCACAAAGAAAATTAGATTTTTATTTTCACGCAGCGTGAAAATTTTTATTTCAATTTTTTCTTTTTATGTATACATTAAAAAAGAAATAAAAAATAAAAATAAAAATACAAATAGATAATAATAAATAAAAAAACCCTTAATAACCTAATCTTATTAATTTGTTTGTATCCCACAGGTTATCAATGTAAAAAAAAATTTCCTCAAATATCAGGTTTGGATTATTAATTTGTGTAATCTGATACGTGAATGAAATTTCCTGAAATTTCCTTATTTCAGGTTTTGCGTTGTACCGTTTTGACTTTTGAAACTTGATATGGAATCACAAAATTTATTTTGTTATAATATAAACAAGGGATAATATAAATAATATACAATATATCTTTAAAAATAAATGTCCACTGTATACTAAAATATACTTTATTTATGAATTTTAACTTTAAACAATCAGTGTTTTCAATGTTTTCAATGCAGATAAATATTAAAGATTGTTAGATGAATTTCATTATATAAGGAACCGTTTTTTTCTTCGTTTTTTTTCAATTCCTTCAAATTAACAAAAAAAAAAATTCAATAACCCAAAAAGATAACCAAAATTACTTCAATTAAATTCGAATCGTTCTTCCGTGACTTTACTAGCCTCATCCTCGCAAATTTCGTAAATCTCGTAAATCTTTTCGCAAATCTTTCAAATTCGTAAATTACAAATCTTACAAACACAAACCTCGCTAATACAAACCTCACAAATATAAACCTCGAAAAATACAAACCTCGAAAAATTCAAACCGCACAAAAAAAAAAAAAAAAAAAACTCTCAAATAACTTCTTGTCGCTTACCTCAAGAATCTCCAAAAACTCTTATAACCCGTTTCAAATCTCATTATAAAAATTACGAAAATGACTACCCATAACTTTTCAATTGAAGATCTTGCTATGTCATTGATTGTTAGATTGGACAGAAATAATATTTTCCCACCATTGCTCAACAATCCAGAATCCTTTCTTTCACCCACGGACAATTTAACCAATTTGTCGTTCCGACGACCAAAAAGAAGTCCAAACGCGTTTCTTGTCTGTAGAAGAAATGTTCATGAAGAGGCTACCCGTAAAGGAACTTTCAATATGCGTGTTATAAGTAAAGTCACGGGCATATTGTGGAAGAATGCCTCAGCTGAAGAAAAGGATGTATATAAAAAATTAGCAGATCGGGTTTATGAAATTCATTATAGAAGAACGTCATCAATATATAAAAAAATGACGGTATCATCATTGAAAGAAAGGGCATCTTATAAGCCCTATTATTCATTTCCAATACAAATATCAACATCATCAACCACTTCATCGTCCGCTCCACCTCAAATAGAAACATCGATAGGTCCGGTAGTACCAATAGGACCTCTAATGCCTGTAGGAACTGTAGGACACGTAGGACCCGTAGGATCAGGATCCGCATCGGTATCAACTCCCACTTCTTCCTCCACGCTTCCGCTTCCTTTCTCACCTTCAATGTATCCATCAACTTCTTATAATAATAATTTTAATTTCGAAATGGAGAATAATGGATATATTTCATTAAATAATTTGAACCATCAGCCTAATAATATAGATTATAATTCTTATACAGAAATTAATGGTCAAATTATTCCACATAATTATCAACAACAACAGCAAACCGAACAGAATCAATTGTTATACCTTTATAATAATATTTTTACTTCATTCAATAATCAATAAAAAATATAGTTTGATTTTTTTTTTTCTCGTTTTATTTTTTCTTTTTTATCGATTTTTATTTTATCGTTTTTTTCAAAAAAATATATGTATATATAGAGTAGAACATATTTTTTTTTCTTTTTTTTTTTTAGTCGTTTATTATCATTAGTGTTTTTGTATTATAAATTTTATTTTTTTCATTAACACGGTTTTTTCTAAAAAAAAAAAAAAAAAAATAAAAAAACAAACATTTTTTTTTAATCCATGTCGTAATTACAATAAGTTTCCATTTTTCTCCAAGTTTTCTTTTTTAAGTAATGTTGTGGTGTTGTTTTTAAAATTTATTGTTATATGTGTTCGACATTTAGAAACATATTAGGAAAAAATTAAGTTTTAAATTTTCTATAGTAAATTTTAATATATTCTCTCCGATATGAATAATTTGAATATGATAAAAATAAAAAAAAATTTTTTTTTTGACTTTCAAAAATAAGTTTGAAATTAAACGGTATTTACGATGATCCATTTCCATTCTCGTATTATGCATAATCAACGTGTTAAAAATAAATTGTCAAATGAGAGGAGTATGAGGGGTAAAAGGTATCACATATACGTAATATTTACCTCTGAAATGGTACCAAAAAAATGTTTGAGACCTTTTTTTATTCTAGATTCTTTTTATTTTATTTTATTTTATTTTTTAATTTTAGAAAGTTTTAAAAGAACATATTAATATAGGAACAATACCAAATTAGAAGAATAATAACAACAGATTTTATTTTTATTTTATTTTTTATTTTTATTCTTATTTTTATTCTAAACTGGTAGGGACTTGCAAAGTAATATAATAAAAAAGAAGACAATAATTATTAGTTTTGGATTTATATGGTTATGATAATCTGATCAGACACGTATGAAGATGTATACCGAAATTCTGGGACGATCATCATGAGACATCATTCTAAAAATAGATAATGAATAGTTCAGCAATGACACGTTGACAAGCATTGTATTTACTTTTAGGGTATTAATAAACCTAAATCAAGTTAATAATTTTGTTAAGTTATACAAATCGATAATTTTCATTGTTTCTCGGATTTTATTGGTTATCTTAATTTTTATCAATTAAAAAAGTAATAAAATTCTTATTTTGTTGAATGACTAGGATGACAACAGTAACATTGCATGCACATTTATCTAAATCAGTTATACACATTAAAATCCCAAAAAATATAAAATTTCGCCTCATGACGTTATTACTTATTACAATGCAGGGAAAAAAAAAGGTTCAAGGTTAAATCTGTCAAATACTCCGCGCAAAATGCATTTAATACATGTTTCAAAAAAAAAAAAAAATATTTCTGACATTTTCAATAACAACAATAATAAATATTAGTTTATTTAATATTATTACTATTTTTGTTTAAAGATGGGAGTGAGAAAATTTTTTCATGTATTACTTATTACTATACCCCTTCTCCCGATATATTTTTTTTTTTTTTCCCAAGAATAACAAAAATTTTTTTTTTTTTTTTAAAGAACCAACTAAGGAAAATAATGGTTAGCTTTGAAACCTTTTCGTCATTTTTAATCTCTCTTGATAATAAAAATAGCAAACACGAAATATTTGTTTGTTTATTATTTGTGGCATTATGTATGAAAAAAAAATGATTTAATTAATTTGTTTCGGAATCCTTTTTTTTGGGGTAGTTGTTGTTAATGTTGTATAACCTGTACAACTTTGTGAAAAAAAAATTTCATACATGTTAAATAATTTTTTTGAACGAATTATTTTAAGATTTTCTTTGTTTATAAGGATAAATGCAAAAAATTAAAGCAATATCTTTGTCTTTGTGTTATCAAATTATCAAATTATCAAATGGAACCAGCTTTTTTTGTTGTTCACTTAATTGCGTATTCAAATTTAAAAAAAGATTAAGTTCATCACGCCTTATCCATATAAATGATTGTACATAATTGTATTGGAACAGGTATTTAAACAAATCTTCTTTTAGTCGATCCGGATCTTCCACGGAGGAGCCGTTGAAACGAATTAAAAAAAAGTCCTTTGTAGATCCGTCACAAATCAAAAAATTCTCCATCTGTCGGAATTCAGCGTTTTAAAGTATAATTCTAATAAAACTTAATTAAGTAACTTAAATATTTTTTTGTCAATAATTCATTTGAATTGATTTGAACAATATTATAAATTATATGGTAATCGATTTATTATTATAGATTGTTTTGATAATATTTTTAATTTTATTAGAAGCACATGAAAGAAAAAAAAAAAAAAAAGAAATGAAAATATAGTAATATATTTTGTTATTATTTATAATTATAAACTCACGAAATATTCAAATATGATTGATCGATCAATTGGACTTTTTAATCGAACAAGATTCAGATTTGATCAAATATCATAGCACAAATAATATTAAAATACATGTGTCACAAAAAAATTATAACAAAAGAAAGAAAAAAAAATAAAGAAAGTAATTTTATTTTAATTAAAAAGAATTATACATGCACACATCATCTTAAATCAAAGGTTTATTTGGAAACAATTAAGCAATCAAAAATAATTTGTAAGTGTTACGAATCATTCGGATTTAGTATCATGAATAGAGGTTAGATTTTATAATTATGTATTTTGAATAGAATCAAAAAAATGGTCGTATGGATGGTATGGAAATTCCGTAAAGATTCCGGTCGATCCGGAAATAAAAAAAAATAAAATGTTTATTTATTGACCGTGTGATACCAGGTTCATGATCTCTTCGTGAGAATTCATAAACAGATACAATTTACATTATAAGAAACACCGTGCCAACTTTGGATGATTCAGGTTGTCGCAGCATAACAATTTAACTTTGATTTAATACATAATGTATAAATAAATAAGAATGCAATAATAAAATCGTGTTTAATTAATTAATCAATGTAACTTACATAATTTTATACTAATAACATCATAATTTAATAAAAAAAAAAAAAAATTCTTTCTTACAAAATAAGGTTATTTAATAAATGAATAAAAAAATCCGTTGTCTTTGTTCTCTTCTTTCTCTTACATTTGTTCTAAAGAAGAAAGAATCTAACAAACAATGTTTAATTAAAACAAAATTCTTTGACAATTGTTTCTTTGAATGTTCTTTCGAATTGAACAATCAAATTTGTTAAAATCCTATGAATGAGATCCCGGAACAACAGGATTTGCTGTTTCATTATTGGATCGTTTTGTTGGATTCGGTTTCATTTTGCTTTTGTAACCGGTTTGATGAAACCGGTTGATCCAAGTCAATTTGGTAAACAAGGGGCTAAAATTTAGATTAATAATGATGGCGTGCATAAAACCGGTTTTATAAGACTTGGTCTCCCCAAAATAAATCCTATTCGGATTTAGACCCGGTTTTAAATTACAACCCGATTGTGTCGAACCAATAATTCACTCCCTTATTCATTTGGACTGTATTTAATAAATGTATTTAATTATATTGTATATAAAATAAATTGCTTTATTTATATTGAATTATATAATTAACTGCGTTATCATTACGGAAAGTTACGGAATTTTAGAGTATTCATTCGAAATGCAAAATCGGCGGTTCTTTTTTTTTTCTTTTTTCCTTTTCCTTTTTTCTTTTTTTTTATTAAAAAAAAAAAAGCAACCTTAAAATTGGAGGGCAGAAAAAAAAAAGGCCACTTTTCTATAATTAGCTAAAATTATTGTTAATATCCGCTATTTTTTATTCAACAGCATGGAATTTATCTTTTTGTTACTGATAAAGGGGATAGATTGGGACAAACCACTAATTCGTCTGTTCTGTAAAATTTTGAATAATTTTTAATCTGGTTTAATAAAGTAGGTTTCTTTAATAATTTTTATAATTATAATTTTTGTGGTCTAAAGGGTTTGCATATGATATTCAACCGTTTTATATTTCAATATAAAAACTGATGATGTGATCTACATACATAACTCGGGCCGAAAATATTTCGGCTGAAATTTCATTTTTAATTAGGCGTCGCTCAAAGAATTCAAATATACTAAAAGTGGGTCAAACGTGATAAACCCGCTTTATATTTTGTTAATGTTATTATTTTACTCATTAATTTCTTGCATTCATTTTCTGTCAATACTATCGCTTGTAATTGGAATTCGATTCTAGGTATAATTACCATATTCCATGTAGCGATGATTTGTTTATCATTTTGTTTCCATTGAAATATTTTGCACGCTTGGTCTATTATGTCCTTTATTTTCTTTTTATTGAATCTTTGGCAAAAAAAATTTCTTATGGAAAATTCAAAGAAATATGAAGCAAGATTATGATTTCATCCATTACATTTATAATTAATTTTGTATCAAGACTTATTATGGCAAGTAAGTTGTGATATGTTCTATACTATATGATTCTTGTTTCTTTCCTGCTCCTGGATTTTTCAACAGTGTTCTGTTCACGAAAACTAACAGAATTATTGCCAATATTTGTCCATATCGTTCAGCATTACTGGTTGATGTCTGGATAAGTTCCATTTGATTCGAAATCGATCTTTGACCATTATTAGACCAAAATGTTATGATGTTTAATTTTTTTTTTACAGTAATGTGTCATTTTTTTTGATGACTTGATTTTCAACACTGGATTGAAGAATTAACAATCCATAATTAGACAAAATAAGTGATGAAATAATAACGGAGGGCTAGAAAGTGCAACGCTAGTAAACTTGCGATGCTGTCTTTAAGATAACTCAAGCACATTGATATTTTTAATCATCTTACTGGATATATTATCCAAATAATTCCTTTAGTGACATAGGAGCACGCGCAAAGGGAACGAGTGAAAATCTACAAGATGTGAAAACTTTGAGTTTGGCAAGTTCGTTTTTAATTTATGAAACAAATAATTAAGAGATAAATACTGTATGTACTAATTTTGAATTCTTTGTATATTTTCAAATTTTGTTTATCATAATCATTTTGGTTTCATTTGTTTTATATTTCCTCGATTATAATGATTCTTTAGTGTTAATTCAAGAACCCCTTCATCTACAATGGGGATTGGAATCGATTATCAAATCTTATCAAGATTTGTTTTATAGACGGTCAACTTGACGTCTTAATGATCAGCACATGGCTTATATGTAAAATTGCTGAGAATCGTTTCTCGAGTATCGATTTTACTATCAGAATCAATTCTGATCCCTATTCCACAGTGTGTTCACAACTATATGATTGTGATACGGTAATACATCACGACGATGATGAAAAGGATGAATATTTATAATAGCAATTATTTATCGCTCAATTTTAATTTAAATAATGATAGAGATAGGGAGGGTAGACTAGTTAAACGAAACGAATAATTTAAGAAATATTCAACAATTATCGAAAACTTGAGATAAATAAATTAATAAAGAAATTATTGTCAATTGAGATGTAATTAATTTATGTCTTTGTAAATGGTCTTAAAGATTCTAATTGTTCATTTTATTCTCGTTTATCATACCATTAACAATAGATGGGAAAATCAAAACGATTAATGAGGTAACTAGCGACCTTTAGTACTAAATTGCAAAGAAATTTGTTATTATATTTTTTGACAATTTCACTATTCAAAAATACAGTGACAAACAATTATTGTATATCGTTCAATGCATGTCACACTATGAATCTTATAAAGAAATTTGACATTACCTGTTGTATATAAATACTGATGAGAGGGTTTCGTCTTTATTATTCGTGGTAACTAATTCTCGAATACTAAATTATGATAAAATTACACACAAAACTATTTCTTTCATTTCATCATCATTTATTTCTTTATAATCCTGCACACTATTTCCATAAACTATTCCTGATGTAGAATTAGATATAAAAGGTCAAACCTAAGGGAATTGTTCACTTAGTAGACTATATTCTTAATTTTGGCCGGAATTACCATTTACGTGCCATTAATTCAGGCCAATTTAAATATGGTTCTGGCTATTTTAATTAACACAACTTATTTAATAAATTGCCCATTTGCATCAAAAAATCATTACAAGTAATAAAAAAAATCTGTTTGGTTTAACTTTTCAATCAAGCTATATAATCAATTACCCAATTGATTTTGTAAATATCATAATTTAATATCATAGTTTATACAACATATAAGCATGACTATTTAAAGGTTCAAATTACTTACTATAAAATTTTAAACCTCGTCAGCGTGATTGTCATCATTAGTTCCAACAAAACCTTGTAATTCTTGCCTGAATTATATAAAACTTTAAAAATTTAATTATATGATGATTATCATATATTTATCTGAACGGGTCTTTATTACCTAAGAAAACATTTTCTTCTCGTAAATTTACATACTATAATAAGATTGCTATATATATATTATAACTAAGCTATTACTAAGGTAAATTTACCAACTTTTCAGTTAACTTTTTAAATTATATATAAATTTATCTTACGTGTAAATATAGAGACATTAAAAGAAATTTAATCATAATAAACTAAAATATATTTTATGGATCATAATAACTATATTTGAATGCACGTGTGTTACAGAACTATCAGTTCAAGAAAGTTTATAAGCCCATTGCTAATCTAATTGTTCTTTACAATGAATGTGTAATGTTTGGCAAAATCAAGATTAACAGTAAAAAGGAACGAATACTATACGTGAGAGTGCAATAATGCTGTAAATAATTGCAAATTCAAGGTTTAATTTAACAATTCTAGTTAATACAGGTTAAATGATTATAAATAAACCAGTATATATTCTAATGAACTAATCTATAACTATTTAATAATTCGCATTAATTAATTATAATTAAAAGTTAACCTGGTTAATAACTAATTATATACTGATTTATCATTATTTAACTTGTACGAAATTAATATGCATATAGAGCTCATAATTGATTTTTGCCAAAATTAATACAATTTGCTCTTTTAATTTTTTGCTATTTTCTCAACATATTGTGATTCAATTTCAATGAACTTTATTTTTATTTTGCAGAACTCATTAAGATCCACGAGACTTAAAATTCAAAAAAAAAAAAAAATTAGATTATTGGATGATGATATAACCAAAAGCTGTTTTTTAAATTTTTAAATTTGCATTAGTTTGCTCTTTTTTATTAGTGAGATTTCAATTAAGTTGTATTAGAGATATTCGAATATTAAATTAATACAAGTTTAACTACAGTAAAATCACATTTAATAAATTATTAACTGAAGTTATATACTCTTTTAACTATTAGTAAATAATTTTATTACTATTAAATTTGGTTTTCGGTCATAAAATGAACCAAATAATGTAAAAATTATTAAAACTTAATTGGATATATTGAATAATAAACATTTATTATTATTATTTCACAAATATTGCTGATAGAAAAACAATTTTTACTACCGTAATACCGTTAGATTTTTCATAATAAGAAAATATTAATATTTTAATCATTTATTTTATAAGTATAAAATTTCAAAAATAAATAATAAAACTTACCAGAATTCTGACCATATAATTACCAAAGTAATACTAATTTAATATTATGAGGATTTAAATACAAGTAATTTTAATTTTGCTAAATACTGAATTTTTTTTTATCATTTATTATATTAGTCTAATATCAGAAATATAAAAATATAAAGACTCAAAATAAATTGTACATTATTATGATCCAGTGCAAAAATATTTGTATACCACCAAAAAAGGTGAAATTTTACAACAAGAAAAATATCGTATCACCAAAACAAGGTAGGCTAAAAATAATAAAATATTTATTAGATATAACCTAGAATATCCTTTCCATAAATTTTAAACTTCTATAAATCCATCTTTTTTAAACAAAATGGTGTACCACTAATAGATAACAAAAATTTGATAATGATCAATGTTTATAAATTCTTTTTGGAGGATAAATTCATAAGAAAAAGCAATCAGAGATTACTATTATGCAAGCAAAGTCGCTAAGCTTCACTGAAAATTAGATAAAACATTGTATCTTACATCATATAAAGTACTCAGATGATTTACATTAGAATTCGACAAGAATATATTTGAACTTTTTATGTTCACAATATTGCTTTTTATAATGAATTATAAAAACCAGAATTTTTAAAGCTAGTTCAAATAAACAAAAAAAGTTACATTTCATGTGTTAAAATTGCAAAATAGTATGAACATGAAGTTAATTTTATTTCTCCTTATTTAACTAGGGTTCTTTTAGTACAGTTAGTGAGTTTAGTTTAAATACTATATTAACAGTTAATCAATTGTGATGTTAAACCTTGGTCTGAGTCCTTGGCAAATTTTCATTGCTAATTATTATCATGGTTTACAGCAGGTTCGCAAAAAAAAGTTGCAAACTATTTTTATTACACATAGAAAACGCTTTTCGCAACATTTTTTAACTATACTAATGAAAAAACGTTGCAAAACGTTTTTATTTATGGATTCAGCGGGAAAATACCTTATAATAAAAAAAATGTTGTAAAAATCGGTTTTATTTATCTAATAATTTATCGAATTTCATTGTAAAAATATTAAAATCCGAATTGTTACTGCGAATTTTATTCAACCCGTTCTAACCTATTCAACTATTTATTTATTTATAAACTAACAAAACATTATTAATACGTAGATAAAGAAATCTAGTTTAAAAATAAACATAAAAATCTAATACTAAATATTAAATTCCACCAAAAAGAGCCAGTGGATGCTAGTCATTTAAATAAAAATGAACACTTAGGGCAGTCTTAGGACTATGGCCGATCAGCAATGAATTCCTAGGTTGTCATAAAAATCACCCCGAAGTACCGTACAATATTTTCTTTCAGGTCAAAGACCCGCTTCATATAAATACTATTAGATGAAGAATGTTACAAGTTGTAAAAGGAAGTGGCCGAAACTTATCGGAGCCCTATTTAGTATTTAAAGCTCACTAACTTGTACCCAAATTTAATACCTTAGTTATTTAAAATGATTAAGAAATCATTTTTTTTTGTTATTTAAAATCAAGAAATCGTTATTGTTATTTAAAAATGATTAGGAATTCATTTTTTTGTTATTAAAAATGATTAAAAAATTGTTTTTTATTTTGTTATTTAAAAACGATTAAGAAATCGTTTTTTATTTGTTATTAAAAATGATTAAGAAATCATTTTATATTTTGTTATTAAAAACGATTAAGAAATCGTTTTTTATTTTGTTATTAAAAATAATTAAGAAATCGTTTTTTATTTTGTTATTTAAAAATGTTATTTTAAAAATGATTAAGAAATCATTTTATATTTTGTTATTAAAAACGATTAAGAAATCGTTTTTTATTTTGTTATTAAAAATAATTAAGAAATCGTTTTTTATTTTGTTATTTAAAAATATTATTTTAAAAATGATTAAGAAATTGTTTTTTATTTTGTTATTTAAAAATGTTATTTTAAAAACGATTAAAAAATCATTTTTTATTTTGTTATTAAAAATGATTAAGAAATCGTTTTTTATTTTGTTATTTAAAAATTGTATTTTAAAAATGATTAAGAAATTGTTTTTTATTTTGTTATTTAAAATGTTATTTTAAAAACGATTAAAAAATCATTTTTTATTTTGTTATTAAAAACGATTAAGAATTTTGTTATTAAAAACGATTAAGAATCATTTTTTTTTTGTTATTAAAAATGTTTGAGAAACCATTTTTTATTTTGTTATTAAAAACGATTAAGAAATCGTTTTTTATTTTGTTATTAAAAACGATTAAGAAATCGTTTTTTATTTTGTTATTAAAAACGATTAAGAAATCATTTTTTATTTTGTTATTAAAAACGATTAAGAAATCGTTTTTTATTTTGTTATTAAAAACGATTAAGAAATCGTTTTTTATTTTGTTATTAAAAACAATTAAGAATTTTGTTATTAAAAACGATTAAGAATCATTTTTTTTTTGTTATTAAAAATGTTTGAGAAATCGTTTTTTATTTTGTTATTAAAAACGATTAAGAAATCGTTTTTTATTTTGTTATTAAAAACGATTAAGAATTTTGTTATTAAAAACGATTAAGAAATCGTTTTTTATTTTGTTATTAAAAACGATTAAGAAATCGTTTTTTATTTTGTTATTAAAAACGATTAAGAAATCATTTTTTATTTTGTTATTAAAAACGATTAAAAAATCGTTTTTTATTTTGTTATTAAAAACGATTAAGAAATCGTTTTTTATTTTGTTATTAAAAACGATTAAGAAATCGTTTTTTATTTTGTTATTAAAAACGATTAAGAAATCGTTTTTTATTTTGTTATTAAAAACGATTAAGAAATCGTTTTTTATTTTGTTATTAAAAACGATTAAGAATTTTGTTATTAAAAACGATTAAGAATTTTGTTATTAAAAACGATTAAGAATCATTTTTTTTTTTGTTATTAAAAATGTTTGAGAAATCATTTTTTATTTTGTTATTAAAAACGATTAAGAAATCGTTTTTTTTTTATTAAAAACGATTAAAAATCATTTTTTTTATTAAAAACGATTAAGAATCATTTTTTTTATTAAAAACGATTAAGAATCATTTTTTTTATTAAAAACGATTAAGAATCATTTTTTTTTTGTTATTAAAAATGTTTGAGAAATCATTTTTTATTTTGTTATTAAAAACGATTAAGAAATCGTTTTTTATTTTGTTATTAAAAACGATTTCTTAATCGTTTTTTATTTTGTTATTAAAAACGATTAAGAAATCGTTTTTTATTTTGTTATTAAACACGGTTAAGAAATCGTTTTTTATTTTGTTATTAAAAACGGTTAAGAAATCGTTTTTTATTTTGTTATTAAAAACGATTAAGAAATCGTTTTTTATTTTGTTATTAGAAACGATTAAGAAATCGTTTTTTTTTTATTAAAAACGATTAAAAATCATTTTTTTTATTAAAAACGATTAAGATATCATTTTTTTTTGTTATTAAAAATGATTGAGAAATCGTTTTTTTTGTTATTAAAAATGATTAAGAAATCGTTTTTTTTTGTTATTAAAAATGATTAAGAAATCATTTTTTTACGTTATTAAAAACGATCAAAAGTCGTTTTATTTTTGTCATTTAAAAACGATCAAGAAATTGTTTTTTTTTATTAAAAACGATCAAAAAATCTTTTTTTATTTGAAATCGTTTTGTATTATTTTTATATTTAAAACGATCGGTTTTTAATTCAGTTTGAAAAAAAACTCTAAAACAGCAACATTTCGGTGTTTTATATATGAAATTCAGGTACCCTAAGCGGGTCATGAATTTGTTGACCTGACTTGAATATCGCAGACCGGGTTAAGTCAATTACCCGACCTATCTCTGAATCTTAATTATTTTTAAAAAAAAATGATTTTTTATACGTTTTATAGGTTCCATATGGGAACCTATTGATAATTTTGAATTCAGAGGTATTTTACGCTCTGAATCTTTTTTTATTTATTCTAAAGGGAGTTTATTAACAATTTAAAGTTTCGTAGGTCCATTAACTCTAGATTTATTTAATTTTTTTTTTAATTTAGTGCAAAAAAAAACATAATAAATTTTAAAAATAAACTTTAAGAAAAATTTGCAATTCTTGCAAATTTTTCTTTTTCTTTTAAGGATAGCCCTGCGGGCATGATTGTTTAAAATAATTTTCAAAATATTGAAAATAATTCATTTCATGTGCAGAAAAATTAGTTTTTGAATAAATTTATTTTTTTGCAAAGGATCAACATACGAGGCTAAAAAATGTAATTTATTTGTGATGGCTCAACTTAATTAATAATATTACTGACACAGGCGAGGTCAGTGACAAAAGTTTTCTAAAGAAAGTGTTCAAAATAATCAAGTAAAAAAATAAAAAAAAATTTCCTTTGTATGTACATGTTCATGTACTGTACATGTTCAATGTTCTGTTCATAGTACATAAAGTACATATACATAAAGATTAAATGGACCGTTTTTTACCAAAAAGGAAATTATTTTTGATTTCATGGCAATTTAGCATGTGGATTATCTACAAAATTAGATTAGATTGATGATAGAATGAAATAGAAATTTCTATGCAAAATACGCCAGGAATGTTCTTTCAAAAATGGAATGATTTACAGATTTATTCCATTTTTACAAAAAACGGCCAACAAATGCTTATTTGTGTGTTAAAATTAAAGGTATTTAAAAAAAAAAAAAAAAAACTCTCTCCCGTTACCGTCAAAAATTGTTGAAAATCCGCAGTAATTCTCGAGAGACCTAACTTTTTTTACGTATTTAGCTCAAGTTTAAGATGTCTAACAACAACAGAAACAACAACACCAGTGCTCGTACTTTGCGAAGCAGCTCAAAAGGTGCGCAACCTGCTGCCACCTTTGACTTCACTTTTACTTCTAACGTTGCTGACCCTCCATCGTGGTCCAAAGACACAGCTACCAATAATGCTCTCCAGGCTGATCTTGCTGCCGATAGAGAACGTATTAAGCAAAGCAACTTACAATCTGAAAGAGACGTTGCTAGTGATCTTTTCGTAGACACTCCTAACCACCCGCCTAAGACCTACTCTTCTAAGGGAAAAAATAAGTCCAAGAATTCTCGCTCGCACTTGTCACGTGCTCAAGCGCCTCCCCAACAAAATATAGTAAACAACCTCGATGGAACTAATCGTACTCCTGCTCCTGCAGCTCCTGCGGTTACTCCTGAAGCCACTGATCAAAATGATCAACAACAGAATGATCAAACACCAGATAAGGAAATTGTCAATTCTGCCATGGATGTTGATCCGCCTTCTGACAACAATGAAAATTCTGATCAACAGTCGATCACTATTGAAAAACCGTTAGACTATGTTGCCCTCGTGGCACTTGATAACATTACTGGTTCTAAACCTTCAAAAATTCTCACCATCAAGGAGGCTCTTGCTAAATATAATGTCAAGTACAACATCAACTTGGGTATTACGCGTCTCCAAAAACAAGCAAAAGTCACTTTCAACGACAAAGATTCTTATGACAAATTTCTTAAAATGGAAATTATCCTACAACTTAAGGAAGATAACTCGGATGACATTAAAAATGTCACCCTTAAAATCTCTCCACTTAAACCAGAAAAGCAAGTCACGACTCTTGATCAACAAAAAGAGAATACAAACCATCGTACAATTCAGGTGATTGATATCCCTGCCTACCGTAAAGCTGCTGAAATCAGGGCCAGCTTCGAAATCTTAGGTGAAATCGAGCGACTCTATACTAAAGGCGCTGGTTTTTACCAGATCGCCTACATTACATACAAATCTCAAGATGCTCTTACCTATTTTGAGACTAACTGGGGATATCATGTAGGAAAAGATACAGTTAGAGTTCTTCCTCTGTCTCTCAACCAAGACGATCGCGCTTTACGTAAACAATTTCCTCTCAAACTATCTGGATTAGCCTACAATACTAGTGGCTATGACCTTGAACCTGTCCTACTCAAATGCAAGGCTAAATCCTGCTTTATTCCTGCTGCTATGATCAGAGGAAGATACTCTAAATGTCACTACGCATATATTCACTTCTCTTGTGAAGAAGATCAACAGGCTGCACTACAACTTTCGATCAATTTCAAAAAGGGCAATATGGATTCACGTCGATTATATTGGAGCCAAGAATCAGATCGCATATGTAACATCTGTGGTAATCCTTCCCACATGGCTGCTACTTGTAATAATAAGAATATTAATAAACCCCCTGGCAAAAAGTTTGTTAGTGGCGCTGATAATTGGAAGAACCTAAAGAAATCGTACGCTGATGCTGCTAAATCTAAAGGTACTAATAAACCAGCAAGACCTTCTCGCTCCCCTCAACAGCAGAGAATTGCTCGTACTTCTCAACAACATGAGGAAATGGATGAGGATGAACCTTGTTTTGACCAAGACCCTGCCATTCTCCGATTCAAAGAAACAATCCTTAATAGTTTACGTCAGTTAGAGACAAAGATCATGAATATCAGTTCAACTCTTGAAAGTACTGATAAACAAATCGCCGCAATCGTTACGGCCCAGAAAGCTTTACACATTGAAAAAGGTTCTAAACTGGAGGGTACCATGAAGAAAAAATCCCTCACGCAATCCTCTTCAGCTTCCTCACCTGACCAAGCCAAGAAACGCGTTAAGAGCGCAGATGACTCTGATCAAGAAGCTGAACTCATCCAAGATAATCAAGATCTTCGCCAATCAGACGCTCAAATTCAAACCCTTCTGACTCAACAAAATGAAATGAAATCGTCCTTTCAATCTATCTCTTCAACCATGACCAAAATGTTTGAAATGCTCACTGGTACCTCTGCTTCATCTTCTTTGGGGGAAGACGATGAAGTTGCTAACGTTTTTGATCTTGCATAATCATTTTTAATGATGGACAACAATATTCCCTCTGGTTCCTCTTTATCCTCTCAATTAAAAAAAAACAATTCCCCCAAACTTGACTCACCACCAATTTTTCATTCAAAAAAGGATCTTTTAGATTCTACTATAACGAAAATCGCATCTACAAATATTCGTACTTTAAATAAAAACAAATTTATCGGCTTAATCGACGCTATGAAAGATCACAATATTGACATTTATGGGCTCTCAGAGACTAATTGTTCTGAACGACAAGCAAAAATATGGCAGCATCAATTAGGTGTTCGCGGTTACTTTGAATATTCACAATTAGGGGGCAAAGGCCAAGGCGTAGGCATTATCATCGACGCCAAATATGACATATTTGTTCACAAAGCAGTTGGACATAAAGGTAGAATCCTTTATCTGGACTTGTACTTCAGCGATAAGCGTAAACTTCGTTTAATTCAGGTTTACCTTAATGCTAATCAAAAAGAAAGACCACAAATTGAAGCTTTATACAAATACATTGATGATACTATCAGCGATGCCCAATCACGCGACATGGAAGTCATCATCATGGGAGATTTCAATATTAATTATAGAAAATATTTAATGGCTTTTGTCAATAATAAATGGCAATTTTCTTTGTTTCGCACTCTGGAAAGTAAACGGTTGCTAGATACCATTCCAATCTTTAACGACAATGATGAAGAAATGTATACTTATACACCTGCTGATTCTAATAGACAGGAGTCAAGATTAGATTATATTTGGGCGTCTTTATCTATGTTAGAGAAAAGCGTTAATAGCACAGTAATAGAGAATGATCATTTTGATACTGATCATAAAACTATAACGTTGTCATTGGACACAGTACAAATGACAGGTGTTTCCTTGAACACATCCAATCAAAAGAAGAAACATATCAAAAGGACCGTATTTCAATATGATGAAATGGACAAGGATGATGAATATACTTGGGAGAATTTCAGTACTCAATTGGACCTAGAAATTGAGAATACATTAATGAAAGATTTTTCCATCGTTAAACCTCGTCACATCAATACCCTCTGGGATATGTTTAGACAAACCCTCATGAGAGTAGCTAAATCTCGTATAGTCAACAAGCAAGTCACTAGAAATAAAGTTAAATCTACACCAGAAAAGAAGCTTTCAATTTACTTCGATTTAAGATATATCATTAATCGTATACTGGAAACACGTTCGATACTGAATGCTTCCGCTTCTATTACTTATAGTGTCTCTGCTAAATGGTCCAAATTCCAACGTCTCATTAACACGACATTGGACAGTTATGAATGCTCAGATCTTTCATCGTCCTTCACCTTTCTTATACTTGATGACTTCAAATTGTTTTTAAAGAATTTGTGTAAAATTAGAAAACACTTACGTCTTCTTTTCAAATTGGAACTTGATATTATGGTTCAGGAACAAATAGTTTCTAATATCAAAAAACGCTGTACTAATTTCAAGGACAACCAAGCCTCTATGATTCGCTCGATCACAGAAGAAGAGATGATTCATATCTCGATTGAAAAAATATTTAAGAAAGACGCCCAAGGCAATGAATCACTGATTACAGGTGAATCAGCTGTTCTCAAAAAAACCAATCATCATTTCCAAACAATTGCAGGTTCGATTAACAGAAAAAAGCCACTCCAAGGACGTTGGAAAAATCAATATCAACCTTTACGCCATATTAATGAGAATATTTACTCAAAACTCATGGATCTTCCATCACGTGATGAATGGCTGGATGTTATTAGAAACCTTCCTAAAGACAAAGCTACAGGCCCCTCAGGAATTTCCAATGAAATGTTACAACACCTTAGTCCTACAGCTCATGATATTTTATATTACTTGATATGTAAGATTATACAACTTGGTTATTTACCAAAACAATGGAAAGAAGCGACTGTTTTTCCTATCGCCAAGCCCAAACCCTTTAATTGTGAATTATCAAACTCTCGACCGATCACACTACTTGAGACTGCTCGTAAAGCGCTTATTACGTTACTCAATCGTCGCCTAACTTCAACGTTGAAACAATATAATATTTTACAGACAAACCAATTCGCTGGTTTGCCTAAACAATCTACCTTCGAACCTATAAGGATCGTTAATGAAATCATTCAGGACGCTATTGATAATAATCATGAACTTTGGATTTTATCACAAGATATGGGTAAGGCCTATGATCGTGTTAATACCTTCCAACTAAAAAAAGCGATGGACAGAATTAAACTACCCCAGCAATTCACTCATTTAATTTTAGATTTGTTTAAAGATAGAACAAACCAAGTTATAACAGCCTATGGCAAGACGACTGCTTATGATGTTCTTACAGGCATAGACCAAGGAGAAGTTATTTCACCTGTTCTATGGTGTATTTATTACGATCCTTTACTTGCTGAAATTAACCAACAAAAATTGGGATACACTGTATCATGTAATAATATACAGCAAATACCACAGTTGAATTCAGCTGTGATAGAACAACATGTCCCGGCTTTGGCATTTATGGATGACACGCAGTGGATTACTGATAAGAAAGATAAGCTGGAATCTATGCTCTCCATCGCTGATTCCTTCTATAGGTTAAATGACATCCAGATAAATAAAGAGAAATCTGAACTTATGATGAGAACTAAGATATACAAGCGTCGCTATTCTCACAATTATAATAACAAGATCAATCTTCAATTTGGAAGGGAATCTATTAGTATTAAGGCCAAACACCCTCATGAACCTACCCGTATCTTGGGAGTTTATTTTAATATTGAAAATGATGAACAATTTCTTATATCTAAAGTTAAAGCGGAAATTGACCACCTAACGAACCTTATGTGGAAAAAGAAAATTACTGACAAACATATCCTATATATTTTTAATAGGATTATTATACCTCGTGTTGAATACTGGTCACAGGTTTTCGTCCTATCGCCAGATTTAATTCATCGTTTATTTGTTCCCTTTCGTCGAATGTTTAAAAACAAGCTCAAATTTGCTCGTACTGCCCCTAATGCGATACTAGATAACTCTTATATATATGGTTATCGTAATCCTTACGAGAATCAACTTCAAGCAAAAATTACTAATTTTTGCATTCAATTAAATGACACTGGAATTTTAGGAAGAATCACTGAAATTCGCTTGAAACTGCTACAACAACTACTCTGGTGTTCTCGACCGCTGATAGAGGGTATTCCTTTTGATAAAATCCCTAGACGAATGAAGAATAATTATTTACTCAATATGATCAACTTGATGAGACAGAATGATTTTACACTTCTTGTCGTGGACAAAGGCAGATTTCCTACCATAGCCGGAGGAAAGACTGATTTTACATCTGTAGCTACTTTTGACTTTTTGTCCAAATATAGCACAATTTTACGCTCACGCCAAATTATGTTTGTAGAACAAATTATTTCAGGAGACAAGCGTCGCTTACTCAATTGGACTGATATATGTAATAAATATTACTTCCAATCCATTCCTGGTCGTGGTAACAAAGAAGAGAAATGGTATATGGATATCCAGAAACTCATTACAGTAGATGGGCTTAACATTAAACCACAGATTTACAACAAATTTACTACATTCTTTGATAATATTGAAGATACTAAATCTTATGATATAGACAAACAAGATAAATCATTATCTGTTGTATATAGCCCTCAACATAATTCGATTTTATTTGGAAAAGTACAACGCTTTATTGATGAGAATAACATTCTTCTTCGACATTACCATGCAGATATGTCTCAATCAACATCAACATCTACTCACGTTACCATTTGTGATGATACACTTTGTGCTGCTAATACTGTAAATCGTTCAAGCATGGGTGTTTGCGCTTTTACTGCTAATCCAAAGCATATAGTACCACTCTTATCGGCTGCTAAATTTACTAAAGAAGATGTTAAACGTAGAAAAATGATTAATTTTAATATTTTTAATCTTTTTGATCAGGCTAAGAAAAAATACACTCTTTCTCAAAGTACGTTAACGAGAAGTCACGTGATCAGACAAAATAATATTA
This sequence comes from Rhizophagus clarus, assembly GCA_015698045.1. Taxonomy (NCBI): domain Eukaryota; kingdom Fungi; phylum Glomeromycota; class Glomeromycetes; order Glomerales; family Glomeraceae; genus Rhizophagus; species Rhizophagus clarus. Next base: position 581,874 of record BLAL01000160.1, read on the forward strand.
TTTTAGAACTGTTAGAACCAGGATTTTCTAGAAATGAATTACTTATAATTCAACGAAAATTCGCTATATTTGATAATCCAAATTGCTGTATTTTTGAATTTTTCACTGATGGATCTCTTATTGAATTAGGCACTGAACAATGCAACATTAGCTGTGCGTTTGCTCACCTTGATAGATCCTTTGGTATTCCTCACGTAGAATTTTATACTACGATTGATAAATGGCCTTCAGCATATCGAGGCGAACTCTTAGCAGTAATTTTAGCTCTTATGGTAGTCCCTTATAGAAGTAAAGTGAGAATCAACATTGACTCCTTAAATGTGATTACCATGTTTGAGGGATTTAAATGTAATAATTTCTCCCTTACGTCGCGAGATTATTTTAAACTTAACAATAGCTATCTATGGTCAATTTTGATTAGAATTATTCGTCAACAGAACTTACATGTAGAAATGTTTAAAGTAGCTGCACACACTGATTGCGATGGCAATAATTACGTGGATAGATTAGCAAAATCCGCTCACATTGACCAAGATAGATTTATTAACTTTATAGATACTGCTCCTGACATTAAAGTACTTCCGTTATGGAATAATATCACCATTGAAACTCACTTACGAAAATTCATCAAGATGGTTAGTCATATTAAAGGACTGGAAAAATTTATCAACCTACATAGGAATACTAAATATCGAAAATTAGAAGTTGATTGGACTTCTACCTTTGAATGCCTCAATTGCGATATTGCTAATAATGAAACTTCAATGTCTTCTTCTAAAATTAAAGCTCATAAAGTTCATCTCCTTATAGAAGAGATTCCTACAATTGAACAAATGAAGAAATCATTCCTAGAATTATACGATGGATGGAAATGTCCTAGTTGTGGATTGGAAGATGAAACGTTTGATCACGTGTGGACATGTGATGAACATCGCTCTCTTCTTTTAAAGATTAAAAATAATACAATTGATCTTTTATTATCATTGTTATTTGAATATAATCCAGACATTACAGATTATTCTGCCTTATTGACGCTTAATATATGGACAATTAGTACAGACCCTGACAATTTTACTTTTGTGGATCTCATCAAAGGCTTTATACCATTGGAGTTGACTCAACTTCTCAACTTGTGGATTCCTCGTAAACAATTACTGTTAGTCATTATTGAGATCAGGCAGTACATTTATGAACAAACATTTAAAGAAATTTGGATACGTCGTTGTTCTTTTATAAAAGAATTTGAACGTTCGTTGGGTATTACAAAAAAGAAAAAATTAACTTTAAAAAATTTTCGACCGTTTAATAATATTTTGAATAGTGATAGAGAATTAGAATATAAATTTGATGCTCTAGATAGTATTCGTAATAATATATATTTTGGTAAAAATATTATTGAATTTTACAGTAATCTTACTTCGTAGCGCTAGTAGTTAGTTAGTATACTTTATATAGAATTTTATATATGGTTTTATTACTTTCTTTTCTGCAGAGCGGGCTTCAGTTTACCTGGTTTTTAACTGGCTGTAAAAGAGGTAGTGGGTTAATTATTGAATGTTTCTAGAAGTAGTTGGTTATTTTTAGATAGTTCGTTATATAATTACTCCACCGTCGAAGTAGATTTAGTTCGCTTCTATTAGTTAGTTTCATTTCTTATTTTCATGTATCAATTTTGATGTGTTTATAATTTATGTGTTCGCTTCTAATATCTGTTCAATAAAAATAAAAATAAAAATAAAAATTAAAGGTATTTAAACATTTGTAAAAAGTGAATTTACACCGTTAGATTTACAACAAAACTTTTTATCTGCTCTCAAATATACTTAAAAAATAAATTACTTAATATTTCTTATTCTTCATTAAGGCTCAATAATATGAGTCTGATCTGATTATAATAATCCTAATAATAATAATTATATGATTTAATTTGATTTATACATTTTATATTTTCTAACACACAGAAATTTAATAATAGAAAAAAAATATTTATTTAATAAAATTTCTTTGTTAGTATCTTTTTTCTTTTTTTTTTGATATACAAATCTTTTTATATTAAATAATAATAAAAAATTAATTTAATAACAAAAATTATAGAAATTTATTTCAAAAAGGTTTACTAAGAATCCAAACAATATACATAATAATTAGTAATTAATAAAATGTTCCAATTTGACATTTTATGATTTTTTAATTTATATTATTGCGTCATTTAGCATTTTGTTAAATTTCTTGGCACTTAATGATCATAAATAGATGAATTATAACCTCTTTAAATCATCTATCAAGATGAATCAAATCATCTTCTACAATTTCTGTGAACCTCCAAGTAATTCAAATAAATATTATCTTAGAGTTTTATTAAATAGCTTAATATCCAAAAATTGTAATAAAAAACGAAACTACTATTCTTAGATTGGATGATTCTAATAAGCTATAATTTATCATCTTTCTATGATTACTGAATGCTAAACAGTTTAATAAATTCTAATATAACATTTTTGTTAAATACTTAGCTGTCTTAACATTCAGTAGTTGTAAAGGATAATAAAATGATAACCATTTAATTTGTCTTGATGAAATGACTCCAATCAGCTATGTTGCAGCTTTCTATCTACTAATTATTGAGATATTCAATAAAACATTAATTAGTAAAATTAAAAACAAAATAATAAAATTTCTTTGCTGAAACCTCTGATTTAGCAACTTTAACGTTGCTGACATGTGACTATCACGTGACTATATGGACAACCGCTTGTGGCATTTTTTTTCGTTTTGACCATCTAGTTTCTACCCCACTACTTTATGTTGGCTACATGAAGACAATATGAAGCCTTAATTGGTTTTAATTTTGGAAAATACGATTATTTTTTTTTTTAAAAAAAAATAAGGAATTATAGATTCTGTCATTTCACTTCATATCTGCTATATAGAAGTGATAAAAAACGACAGCAATTTATTAAATTAACGGCTATATTCGAAAATAGAATTATTTTAATTTACCTAATATTATTACTGTAGTATAAAATTAATTATAGCAAATTACTGTAAAATATATTGTAAAATTTAATCATAAAATACAGCATGATACACTACATTACAAATACGTTATATAATATAAAATTGCCTAAAATTAATTCCATAACTGTTTTTTATTTCTTATTTCCTCTTGTTATAATTGGATAGCCGCGGATTTTTAAGCGATCAACGTACTAAACTTCCGTTGAAATAGCGCCCCTGATGACACAACTATAACAAGGTGGGAACTTGATTTGGACTAATTGTATTCTCTTAACCACTATATCACCTATTTTCCCTCTTAAATAAAAAAAAAAGATGGGAATGGTTGAAAGGAAGTAAGACTTCAATACTAATATTAAAAGAAAATGAAAAAACTCTCAAAAATTTTGCATAAAGAAACCAGAAGAAGCTGTCTAAGAAAAAAAGAACGAAGTGTGAGTAATTGTTCATTAATACAAATAATTAAAGGAAAAATACTTACCAAAATATGAAAACCAACACGTCCAAAGAGATCCAGAAAGACCCAAAGATCAAAAAAAGAAATAATTCAACTAAATTTTACGTGTTTAGACTTCACCTAAAGAGCAAATGAAATGTTAGTAAATGTTTCATCAAGAGTATAATTTAAAATAAAACACAAAAACCTACTAGTAACTTTTTTGAACTTTCATATTCTTGTCATTATAAATAAATATTTAATTATTTAAAAATTATTTGAAAGTTTCTTATAAAATTTATAAAATTAAAAGTACTGTAGATACGAAGTTTGAAATATTTAAATAATTTTGCGTTACTAATTTTATGGCCGGGTATTATAATCATATCATATTACTTTTTTTTCTTCAAAAAAAAAAGAGATGAAACTAAAAAAAAACAGGATTATTGTTGGTGGGAAATTTCAAGATAAAAAAATCTTTTTTTTTTTTGAACCATCAATCAATGTGAGAATTTTCATCATCTTTTATCAACAAAAACTTCTCTAGCTTCAATTATATTCTAAAAAAAATATTATCAAGTTACATAATGTAAAGTCTATTTATTTAAGCGTATTATAAAAAAAGTCTATTTGTTTAAGCTTAATATAGGAAAAAGTCTATTGCTATTTAGGTGAATATTTCTATACATATCAATAAATAGCTTTTATATTTACTATTAATAGAAATGGAAAAGAAAAAGTTTAATTTTTTTTCAAAATCAATATTAATTAGTTGATTATAAAATATAGCCTTTGTCCTTACACTCCTATTGTAACACTAATTGATTTATAATAACTCCTTCATTCATCATAACCTATTGTAATATCTGGTTGAATAGAATAAAACCCTCGCTTTATAAAATAACGAAGTTTTCTTTGATTATTGTCATTTTTTTTTACCTGCTTTAATTTATTATATATCACCTAAAAAGTCCGAAGATATATTACTTTTCAGTTACAATCAGTTAACAACAGACGCTTATGAACTATATATGGATCAATATACTTCTATATCTATCATTGAAAATGCTTGTGGTATAACTCGACAATATAAAAAATCTTTTTCTTTTATTCTTAAATATAAAAACAAAAGCACTTGCAATTGCCAAACCCCAAATAACTTCAAAACTTCATATAATTATACTTTTTTTAAGCTTTGTAAACTAAAAAATGCGTAAAAGTCATCTTTCATTAACTAAACCATTCTCTTTGCGTGAAGGTACAAATTTTTCTGGACGTAATATACTTCCAAGGCATAAAAGTTTAGCTCGTGTAAGTAATAATATATTAAATATAAAGATAGGCTTGATATAACTTCGACATTATCTAATACATCCAATACATACATTAATACTTTTAACTGTTTCGATAGTATTTATTAGTGTAGATAATAAAAAGGATGATGAAATGATGAAGGTATCAGAGAAAGATAACGATAACAATGATGATAATAATGATGATAATGAAGAAAATAATGAGAAGAGTGACGCCAACAATGATAATGATGAAAAAATAATGAGACAATTAAACTCAATTTTTCAATAAAGCGCTTCCCTTCTCTCTATTCTTTACTTTCTTTTATTCTTTCCTTCTCCTTCTTCGCTCTCACCCTCTCCTTCCCTATCCTCCCTTTCTTCCTTTTATTCTTTCCCTTTTTTCTATGACTTTATAACTAAATGTTTAATAATATTTCAATTTTTCTCTTTTTGTAGCTCTTATTACAATCTCCAGGTTTCTTTGAATGAAAATTTCAATAAAGAGGAGGAGTTTCTTTTAATTATTTACTTAAATAAACATTTTACTTATCAAACATTTTCATTTTTTGGCTTTAGAATACCCATTGCGGGAAGACCAAAGTTATTTTGAAGGTAAAACGTCAAAATGTTTCTTTTTTTATTTATTTTAGCAAAATGTTTTTTAATAGTTTCGTTCATTTTTTTAGGTGGATGTAAATATTGCTGCTTTTTTTAAAAAAAATTATTTTTTAATGAATTATCTATTAAACACATTGTTTTATTTCTTTTTATAGATGACTAATTCCTAATATCTTTAGACAGTTCCTTCCTTTCAGAAAAAAATTTCATCAGAAATTATTTTTATCAAAAAGTAAAAATACAGCGGTATAGGGTGCAGGGTTAAAATATTTTAAAAAATATTTAACAAAGTGAAAAAGCAAAGCATATAATAATTTACCAGCTAAGCAATTTTAAAGCGGATCTAATTTCTTCTCTCTCTTTTCTTAAAAAAGCAGGAATTACGATTTTAATATAGAGAAATACCAAGATGTACTATAGGATGTAATGAAATATTACTATTTAATTATATGAATTATATGAAACTTTATCACAGAACATTGGATTCAGTAAGGGAATATCAGTTGGATTAAGTAAGGGAATATCAGATATTCTTAGATTATTTATTTGACGAAATAATTATTAATGCCTCATTTCATTTATCTTTAGGTGGCTCTTCAGTACTTTAGATGCACACAAAAATTGATAAGAATGATGAAAACTAACGTCATTCTCATAAAACATCTAATTTTCTCCTGTCTATACTGTAGTCAACTGTGCCACTAGATCATATATCCTACATTTTATATCCAATTTTTCACTAACTTTCCCCAGAGTCTTGCGTATAGATGACGTATATAAGCCACTAGACCAAATTCTATAACCAAATTCATTGGTTCTGTTTCTTATTCTTGAAATTCCATTTTTGGTTAGCAAATAGTTAATCTTTGCTGCACGAATTTTATACGAAAGTTTAAGAAAAATTTTTTTAAAGGAACCAACATTACCAGAAAAAATCCAAAGATCAGAAAAAAGTTCTAATATCATGGACATTATAGGAGAATAATGACTTTACCACTTGCAACCTTTTTTTTGTTTGTATAATTTTTGGACTTTAGGGAAATCAGAAAACCATATTTATTATATCTATTGTGAATTTACTACTAATTTACTATACGCTTATTATGAAATAACTACAAATTTACTACACAGTTAATGCAAAGAATATATGAATTTACTACAGATTTACTATAAGGTTCTTTTTTGACTACTTTAAATCATACATATGGCTACTTTAAATCATTTATACAGCTTCTTACTATCGTTTATATAGTTACTTTGAATTAATAATATATTTTCCATACAACTGCGTTGAAAATAACATAAAGTAGCCATACGCCTACTATGTTAAATGGTGGCAATATGGCTGCTATCTAGCCACGATTTCATGAGTTTCAGTAAAGTTTGATTTTTAATAATCATAGAAAGATAAAATATAGCTTATTAAATTAGTTTTATTGAAATGAATCAAATAGTAGTTAACGTACCCTTTTATAATTACTAATAATCAACAAATCTACTACGAAATCCTGACGGATCATAATATCAAAACTAAAATCCCAAGACTTTATTATCCCCGACACTCATTATCTCAACACTCGTTATTCCGACACCATTATAGCGGCATTCATTATCCTGACATTATTATTCTGACTTTTTGCGAAAAGTATCATTAATTTTGCAAAATGCAAAGTATTAACAAATGGACTAATTATTATAATAAATACTAATAAATACACTAAATTTTTGCGAAATATTGTCAAAATTATTAAAATATTAATAAAAAACAAAATTATCATTAAAAAAATAGGTAGAGGTGGTTTGGCATATTCGACAATATGGAAAGATGGTCCATTATTTTATAGTAGTAATAAAAAGAAATTTGTGAGGTTACATTTTAAAGAAGTCGCATTAAAATGTTTAAATAATTCACAAAATGTTACTGATGAGTTTCTAAATGAAGTATGAATTTCTTTATAAATATAAATTATTTGTTTACATTTACAGTTAATTTTTCTTATAGATTAAAGCATATTCAATTGAATATTATACCAATTTAATAAAATATATGGAATACTATCTCAAGACCCTGATACAAAAAATTATATTATTGTTCTTCAGTATATATGCAAAATGTGGAAATTTTAATAATTGAATGTGTAATTATTATAGAAATATTAACTGTAAGATTAAATACAATATATTTTGTATAGTACTTGTGCGGGTCTTAAAGAAATCCATCAAGAGCATCAAGATTTTCATACTGGAAATATATTAATTAATAATGATAGTATTTACATAGTTAATCTTAATGATCATTCTTCTAATTCTAGCATTCCTACAGATAAAACAAAATTTTATGGAGTTATGCCTTATCTGGTACCTGAAGTATTAAGAGATAAACCTTATACTCAAGTAGCAGATATATATATAGTTTCGGCATGATTATGCATTTTCTAATGACTGGAAGACAGCCTTTTGAAGATCGTGCACATGATCATGAATTAGCATTAATACATGTGATGGAATTAGACCAAAAATACCCGATTTACCTGAACTGGAGTTAAATTAGTAAATAAACTTAATGGAAAAGTGTTGGGATTCTAATCCAAACAATAGACCAAATCTTGAATCAATTTTGACTATTTTAAATGAAAAGCAATATAATAATGACAAAGAATTTGAAGTAGCGGAAAAATACTTTAAAGAAAACAAAGAAACCAAGCAAATAACTACTCATCCACAAGCTATTTATGCATCTCGATTACTTGATCCTTATACAAAAGATTTTTCTAATTTTTTTATTAAAGAAAATTTATTAAAGTATTAAATATTAACAGATTGAACAATGAAAAATAATTGTATTTATATCATATATACTTGCTTGTTTTTTTAAATAAATTATGTTAATTATATAATATAGAGTATATGTAACCTTTTTTGCATAATTAAAATTAATTTAATTAATTTGTAATTGAGCAGGCGTTGGCTATGTATGCACAATGAAGTAAAGAAGTAGACAATGCGATAAATGGCAACTGAAATTGTACGATTCTATAGCCACCAAAGACGTCCGAAAATATCAGATATTCTTATGAAAATTAATAATTTATGCAAAATAATGGAAGCTAGTAGAATTCCTTGACTTCCTAAAGAAAGAAATTCCATGACATAATACGAGTTATTTAATTATATTAATATAATAAATATGATGTTGACTTAATTTGACTCATTCCCCTCTCAATTTTTGACGTCAAATAATTAAATTGGAGAGACCTTATAAAAACTAGTTTGCCAATCATTTTCAAAATGAATTTAAGGAAAAAGTTTTAACATACGAATTAAAATAATATTCAAAACCTGTTTTTGTCATATAAGTAAAAATTACAATTATGGGATAGTCTAGTGTTTCGATCAGTATCCGGATCAATCCGGATTTTAATCGTTTATTTAGTAAAAAATTCAGATGGAAGTTCTACAATTTGAATCGTTAAACTACCAAACTATCTGGCCGCTGGCCAATCTTAATTTTTAAAAAATCTTTTTTTATTTTTAATATTTAAAATATATAAATAAATAAATAAGCTTAACAAATTGGTTAAATTTACTTAATCATTGTGAATATTTTTTTTTTTATTTATCAAGTTTAGACATTTCATTCTCTCTTAGCTTTAAAAAACATTCGATAATAATTAGCACCAGAGAAAAAAATATTGCAAAGTCGCATGACTCTAGCATATATTTTAACTTCATAATACAGTCAAGTTGAAATTTTCTAATAATAAATATTTTGGAGTTTATTTTATATAGACTATCATAATTTGATCCGCAATCAACTTGATCCAGATTTCGGGAAAAATCTGACGCAATCTGCGGAATTTTTTTTTTCGTGATCCATGTTACTTTAGCATTAGATCACATGACTAATGAAGGAACTGTGCCGTGCATACTTATATATTTTATTATATTTTATTTTTTTTTTTTTTATTTTTATTTATTTTTTTATTGTTTCTTTATTATGAACGCTAAAAACAATACAATTATTCGGTGTATAATCTTTAACATAGACGTCTAATATAAACATCTATACATATAAATCACTATATTTCAAGTGAAACCTATCTAAAACTATCTGATATAACATAATACAAAATATACGAAATACACAAAAAAAGAAAATTAGCTATCAGAATTATAATTATAAACAACTATTTTAGATCTTTGAGCAAAGTAACATCGCTATAATCAGATCTAGTATTGTACAACTTATTGCGCCAAATTTTGAACGATATAGCGAGTCCCCTCTGTTGATAGTCTGTTTGTTAAATTCATTGATCATGACTTTTTTTTATGGGTCATCCAATCTGTTAAAACACAATTGATTAATTTCCTCAAAGATTCTGTTAATATCAGGGTATCGTTCTCTCATCCGTGCAGCTTTGTCATCATCGCTTTTAATTTTAGTCCATTCTTCTTCCATTATACCGAAGGCTTTCAGATCATCTGCTGTAACATCTTTATTCACGTTCATCAATGTCGTAGTAAGAAGCCTTGTGATACGATTAGGCTTGTCCAATTTTATCAATTTCAATTAATCTTTATTAATCCAAGAACCTATAAAAAATGGGTCTTCTTTATTTAACTTCATTGTATATTTATTATATTTGTTTTATTAATTGTGTACATCTTATATATGAGTTACATTATTATATGTAATCAATTTTCCTCCAGTGAAAGATAACTTTCTTACAGGTCCTAAATAATAAAAAGTGAACTATTATAAATACCAAACTTTACAAGCGTGTCTTTTTGATTGAATTATACACATAGTCAACTAAACATGATTAACTCCCTGCATATAATCATAGTTGCCTTTTCAACATGCTGAAAAGCTTATTATATCAACAGTTAAGAAAATTCTCTCTATTATGATTTTTTGTTGTACCAAAATGAGGCGTCATGCATGCAGTTTGTGATCAATATAGTTGCATTTTGACATACCAAACAAATATATTAACAAAGACGTCTAATAAAAAAAATTATCTCTAAATTATTATGTAATTATATAGTAATGGCTCATAGAAATAATAAAGGTAAAAAGCAAATAGCATAATCATTTAACAGAAATTGGAATTATTCAAATTCTTAAAACAAATTTGCCAATGTAATAAATAGTTTCAAGTAGTATCAAGGAAACTGAAGGTAAAATATACTAGTAGTAACTTAATTATTAAACAAATATAAACATTCACATAAAAATTAAATATTCTAGGTCGTAAGTTAATGGGTTAGCTTATAACTCTTATAATTTAAATACATAATAATGTTTTTGTTATTATTTTATATAACTTTAATAATGAATAATACTATAGTTTGATAAGTTAACAGCTATTTATTTTTTGTTTGAATAACTAGGTAATAATTAATTATATTATAGATAGTAAGTAATAATATAGTTTGTAAGTTGTTATTTATTTAATTCTATTATTACATATTTATATAATATTTATAATTTAATTTCTTTATCGTTTTAGATGGTAAGTCATTATTATATATTTTATAATATTTACATATAATTTAAACTAACTGATTTCTTTATTTAAAATTATTTGTTTAGATACTAAGTCATATTCTATTATTACATATTTGTATAATATTTACCATAGTATTATGTTGTGATTGATGTGTAATATTTCCATCATATTATATGCGTTTTTCATACATTGCCGTATGTGATTCCAGTCTTCATCTTCTACATTACATCAACATTTTCTGTTATTCCATATATATTTCGATTGTAAAACATCATATTTGTCAGTAATGTTAAAAAATTTTTATATCTAAACGATCTCGTATTATTATCATCTTTACTCGTTTTGTTGATATTGTAATTTAATCGATTATTAATTATACTGTATTAAAAGTATTTTTCCGATTAATTTTGGCGTAATTTTTTCTGATAATTAAATCTTCTATATTATTATTTCTTAAAAATTCAGCTTTGTATTTTACGAAATTAATATATTTAGCAAATTACGATGATTTCTTCCATGTTATTTCATACTGTAATTTGATATTTATACTAACATCGTCTAAATTACATTCAGTCTCGTCTTCTCTTCTCCAAGTTTGATTACTAATTTATATTAAATTTGCAATAAACTTTAAATAATATAATTATAATTATCGAGCTGTTTTCTTTTATTTAAATCCATCCATTCATTTTGACATCAGTATTAAATATTGTATCTATATCATGCGTTCGGTAAATATATATAAAGTATTGCGATTATTATGAATATGATCCAGTAAATTTTTTCAAGATTATTAAACTGTGATACTTTTGTTTGTAATGACCATTTTAAATGATTTTTTCTAATTGAATAGATCACTATATTCATTAATTTCTCAAGTATGCCCATTTCCTTATTTTTTTTTTTGATAATCGCAATACATTTAACTCTAAATTGTTTTTCTAGTACAATATTTTGTTGATTATTTGATATAAGATTTTTAATTTTTTTACTCTTATTATTATCTACTAATGCAAAATCTAACACTTTAATTGCTATGTTTCTTTTCAGATCGAATAATCCTTTCTTGATGTTCATATCTAATTGATTAGGTAATTTCTTATCAGTAATAGCATTATTGATGTCGTATAATTCTTTTATACTTTTGAAGGATTTTATTTTTCAGGTGTGATCATTGTTATTATTCTTTTTTATTGAACTCTTTGTAATTTGGTTAAATCATCATAAATTTGACATTTATTGTTATTCTTTTTTTTACGTTTAAATCACCTCCTTCGCATATTTTGAATAATGGAGAATTGTTAAAATGTTATTACTTTCTGGTGTTGGAATATATTCTAGGTGATAAAGTATGATTTCTTGACTGGCTTTTTTGCTATTGCTTTCGAGACCTGCATTCAATATATTACCATCATTTGTATTACAACCCATCAATTTTTATTATAAAGGTTGGCATTGGTCTTATTTGGAATTATATCTATCTCCATATCGTTCTGGTTGTTGAGTTTTAATGAAATATTTGGTTTAATTGTCTGTAACTCTTCGTTTTTTAGATATTTATAATTCTGGATTTGTTCATAAAGATTTTTATACACGTAATATATTATTTTACTTTGAATGTATTAACCAGCAAATAAGCAAAGGAACTTATGGAGTATTACCATATATGGTACCAGAAGTTTTATGTGAACATCAATATATAAAGGCAGCAGCTATCTATTTGGAGTAGTAATGAATGAGTTACTTTCCAAAGAAGAAACTTATAACTAATGACATTCCTTATAATAAATTTTTTGATGTTAAAATATGTAAAGGACATAGACCAAGCAATAATTTCTAAAGATGTATTAAAATTACTTGCAAATAGATTTAATAATAAAATATTGGGATGCTGATGTGAAAAGTAGGCCAATTATTAAAGAATTGTATTAAATGAAAAAAGTGAATTGTATTCTCAAATAAAAGAATGTGATGAAATTGGAAAAAATTTAGAAATTGTTTTAATTGTTATAATTTTTATAAGGAAATAATTATATCAATTTAAAAAATAATACATTTAATTGAATTTTCTAGACAAGTTAAAAATAGAATAAAAACTGAATATAAATAAATATCATCATCCTAATAGTTACCCTTTATTGTGAAATTTATAAAAATACATAATATAAATATCGTTATATAATAGATAAACCAACAAAATAAAATAATAATTAATTAAACTTCAGTTATACATTCCAAACACTCAGTGTCTTCTTTAACTAAAATTTTAGTAATGTTGCGACTTGTGTAATATGTTTGCGAATGAGGTTGTACAATAGTAGAAATATTAGTTTGTTCTTGTGCTAAAGTATCATTAGCTTTTACAAATTCCAACATATCATCATATAATTTGTTATTGATATCAGGTACTTGATACTTGTGATCTCCATCCCTATTTATTTCATAAAATTTACTAACACATCTAATCCATTCAGATATTTCATATTCAAGCTCTGTTATAGTTGGTCTATTGGAAGGATTTGAATCCCAACATCTTTTCATTAAATCTACATAACATTTTGGAGCATTTCTTATAATTTTAGGACGTTCACTTTTGCAAATATCATAGATAAGTTGATGATCATGTGCTCTATCATTAAATGGAGGAATACCTGATGTAAATTCCCACATTATTATTGAAAAACTGTAAATATCACTTGCTAGAGTATAAGGTTTTTTTCTTAGCACTTCAGGTGCCATATAAGGTACAACTCCATAAATTTCTTTGTCAGAAGTTTGTAAATCATTTATAGGTTTGCATAATCCCAAGTCAATAATAAATAATTCATTATGATTATCTGAAATTAAAATATTACCATCATGAAGATCACTATGAATTAAATCTGATTCATGAATTACTTTAAGTCCTAAAATAATTTTTTTCAATAATTGTAATTTGTCTTGCCATTTAAGTTTAATTATATCAGATAAACATTTTCTTAAATTTCCTTTTTTTGCATAACTCATTACAATTATATAATTTAAACTATATGGATCTTGAGTAATTCCAAAGAATTGAATAAATTTTGAAAATGAATTTTTCTGACAGTTATAATGATATTTCCACTAATATATATATATAAATTATAAAAAAATTAATTTTAATACAAAAAAAAATTAGTTATTAAATATATTAAAATACTATATCTCATCCAAAAATTTATTATTAATATTTGATGAATTATTAAGTATTTTAAGAATAACATTATAACCTGTTTGAAAGTTCCATCTATTCCATTGTTGTTTATTAAAATTCCAACTATCAATGGGACCATCTAACCAAATAGCTTTATAAATTTCACTAAATCCTCCTTTATCATAATAATTAATATTTAACAATTTATTATAAGGTATCCATTCCAAAACTTCATAATTATTTTTAGCATTTAATTGTGCTTCTTGAATAAATTTATCAATATATTTATTTTTACTAGTCCATTTTGAAAAATCTTGTTGAAATTGTTTGGAATTACATTGTTGACACCATTTATAATTAGTATATAGTTTTTTGCATTTGTCACAAAATTTATTTTTAAAATTTATATTATTATTTTCTGCTACTTTTTGATACCAGTAAAAGGCTTTCTCCAAGTCCACTTCTGTCCCCTCCCCATTCTCATAGCAAAGGACCAAATTATACATTGCATCTGCATTATCACTCTCCGCCGCTTTCTGATACCAGTGAAGGGCTTTCCCCAGGTCTACTTCTGTCCCCTCTCCATTTTCATAGCAAAGAGCCAAATTATTCATTGCATCTGCATTACCACTCTCTGCCGCTTTCTGATACCAGTGAAAGGCTTTCCCCAGATCCACTTTTGTCCCCTCCCCATTTTTATAGCAAAGGGCCAAATTATACATTGCACTTGCATCACCACTCTCCACCGCTTTCTGATACCAGTGAAAGGCTTTCCCCAGTTCCACTTCTGTCCCCTCTCCATTTTCATAGCAAAAGGCCAAATTATACATTGCACTTGCATCACCACTCTCTGCCACTTTCTGATACCAGTGAAGGGCTTTCCCCAGATCCACTTCTGTTCCCTTCCCATTTTTATAGCAAAAAGCCAAATTATTCATTGCATCTGCAACACCACTCTCTGCTGCTTTCTGATACCAGTAAAAGGCTTTCCCCAGATCCACTTCTGTCCCCTCCCCATTTTCATAGCAAAGGGCCAAATTATACATTGCACTTGCATACCCACTCTCCGCTGCTTTCTGATACCAGTGAAGGGCTTTCCCCAGGTCTACTTCTGTCCCCTCTCCATTTTCATAGCAAAGAGCCAAATTATTCATTGCATCTGCATTACCACTCTCTGCCGCTTTCTGATACCAGTGAAAGGCTTTCCCCAGGTCCACTTCTGTCCCCTTCCCATTTTTATAGCAAAGGGCCAAATTATACATTGCATCTGCATCACCACTCTCCGCCGCTTTCTGATACCAGTGAAGGGCTTTCTCCAGGTCCACTTCTGTCCCCTTCCCATTTTTATAGCAAAGGGCCAAATTATACATTGCACCTGCATCACCACTCTCCGCCGCTTTCTGATACCAGTGAAGGGCTTTCCCCAGGTCCTTTTTTATATTGCTTAACAACTAAGAAATAAAAAAGCATTATAAGTTTAAAATGTAAATATTTATATTATAACATATGCAAAATGTTACACATGCAGATAAATAAGCATTTTATTAGCAATCCGAGCATGATCTGTAGATCCGGTGCAAAAGACAGACCTCGGATGTAGATCCGTTTGTCACATCTGTCGCAGTTAGTAGGAAAATAAAATATTCCGAGTTCAATTAGTGCCATAACAAAATTTTAAAATTATTCTTTTATTAGGTTTAATTTAATTTATATTGCAATTGGTGCTAATTACAATAATTTTAATTTGTACTTCTATTCTATAACAAATCCCAAAATTAGTAACTTAATGAATCAATATTAAAAATATCCTACGCCTGCCCCTACAATAATAATAAACTTATTATGAAATTACTTGGAATCTTACCCTTACATCGGCTATTTGACTATCAAATAATTTAGTTTCAATTTCTACATACTGCGTATGAATAATTAAGGATCATTATAGTTTAACCCAATTACGGATGGTTAACTCCTAAAACACGTGATAAGTTTTTAACCTAATTATCATAATAGTTTAGCCTCATTGCGGAGGGTTACACTTTTAATACATTTTTTTGTTTATTTCACCTCCCTTTTTTATTTCTCTCACCCGTTTCTCTAAAAAAAAAAATATATATATATATATATTCCAACTTCTTTTTATAATATTTTTTTATTATTTTCTTCGGTTTACTCTCTTTTTTTATTTTTTTAAGAATTTTTTCTTTTATTTTTCGTTTTTGCAATTTTTACAATTTTGTCCTTTTTTCAAATTCTTTTTTTTCGTTTATTTTTCACATTTATTTATTTTTAAAGTTCTCTCTCCCTCCCATTTTGTTTTTTGAAAATAGATAAAAAAATTTTTCTTATTCCCCCTTTCATTTTTTTTTTTTTTTATTTCGTCCCATTCCTATTTTTTTTTCTCTTTATTAAGTTGCCAGACTTAAACGAACCAGACTTGAAATATAAGTAAGAGTCTGAGAAGGTGAACTCCTTTTTTAATAATAAATATTCTTTTTTTTTTTTACTATTTTTATTTTTAGATCGTTGAACTTAAACGAACTCAGATCTCTTTGTAGGATATGAACCCGATTTGAAACCTCCAACTTGTAAATACTGCAAATGGAAATTTTTGATTTCATGTCCAAATGCTGATTGTTCGCATTTATTCAAGAGAAACTATCTTCAGTAATTAAGTTTTGTAGTTCATGATAAGAAAATATAATTAAATTCATAATATATTGAATAATATGTTGCTTCAATTTTTTGCCGACGAGCTTATTAAACATTATCTATTATTAACAAGTCAAATGTTATCATCGTATTTATTAAGACATTAAGGGCAATCAAAATTATTTTTTCTTGAATAATAGTCCATAAATATCGCCATCTCTTAATACAATTTTTAATACAAGCTAGCGCATTTACATAATTTGATAAAGTAACTTTACACCAACTAATTTACTGTCAAAAATGAATCCTGGTAGGATGTTATCTTTATCTTAAAATTTTGATAATGAATACGAATCTTTTGTACTGATTTCTTGTCTCGTATCTGACTTGTTGACCCTCCATGTAGTATCATTAATTGTAATACTCTTAGTATTGCATTCCATCACCAATCAAATAAGATTGAAAAAGATCTTGAATATAAACACCAGTATTTCCTTAATCATCATAAGAAATTTCAGTTACGAATGAATGACATTTTTTTGATTTTCTTTACATAAAATAAAACTTCATTAATTATTGAATTTTTTTTTTTTTTAAAAAAAAAAATAAAATAAAATGAAGGAAATACGAGAACTATCCTTTATATAAATATCGTATTTATACATCATAATAGCTAATATTTTTTCCATTTTAAAATTGATCATAAATATTGCATATTTCTTTACGTTTATTTTTGTAGAATGAAAAAGTTTCTATTAGATAATTGTATTTTTTCACATTCTACTTTTTTCATTATCTTTTTTTTTTATATTTTGAAATTCTTTTTTTTCAAATCTATTATTTTGTAATATTATGATGTAAAGATGTCTTCACATTCTAACTCAATCTACTATTTTACTATTTATATATTTATATTCTGTTGAACGTAATAAAAAAATAAAATGAATAAAAACGATAAACAAAATTGATAAGGAATTTCACAAACTATAAAATTACAATAATAGAATAATTAAATTTGACTAACCTTAAACGGAATTCGCATGAGTGTATATTAGAGAATTACTCTGTATAAATTAATTAGAATTGTGTAACGTGTAGTATGGCTGCATTCATAACGATATAGTTGATTTTATCAACTACACAGTAATTAATCTGTTGAAAAATTTGGAAAATCTAATTTCTGCTGGATGTTAATTGTTAATACAAAAACCACCATCACTAATTATATCATAAAATTGTCAGAGTTAAAATTTTATCATTATATCGTAATTTTCTTACGTTTGGTTAGTCAGAAATGTGTGCAATTACCAAAAGTGGTTTGATCAAACTTATTACAAAATAATTTATGGCTGCTTTCAAAAAGAAGTGATCTAGCGATTTTAATTACGTGTATATACATGGAAAATCAGGAATCAGGAAATTGGATCATCAGAAAAAATTAAACCACCAAAAGAATATTTTTTATCATATCATGAGCTGCAATCCAGACCGCTTCTAAAATACAAAATTTGGGTCATTCGCTATTATTAATCACATGAGTCGATACTTTTGTTTTTGTTTATCGACCCGTACGACATGAAATTTGGTGAACTAGAAGCATACTGTATACAAATTTCTGTATAATATTTGTTTAAGAGGTTTATAAGGTATTTTAATTAATATTTTCTACCTATTTTCGTGTTTGTCTTAATAAAAAGCGCGTTAAATATTATAAACAACGGATAATAAATACTATTTATAATTAATAATGAAATATACTGTTATTCTAATATAAATGACATAAAATGAAATAATGTTTAACAATAATTAAGTTTGTTTATATATGACTCATGCCTTTTTTGCTTTTAAATTTAATTTTCAAAAAGAAACTTCATTAAGTGTTGGATTCATCATCTTGGCAAATTTCATTTAGTTCTAAAAAAATAAATAAAATATAAATATCGATTAATTACAAAAAAAAAAAAAAAGAATATTGACTTACCTAATTCACTTAATTAAACATCCAAACATTCTGAAACTGTAAATTCATAAATAGTATTTTTAAAATGATTAATTAATATAAATGCAATAATTAATAATAGCTAGTAATGATGATTAAGAAGGTACTTGCTTGGATTCGCTAATGTTGATTGAATAGTATAATTTTTTATCTATAAAAACAATAATAATAATATAAATAAATAGATTTCAGAAAGTTGTAAATAAGTTAAATTTACCTGAATTAAATTGGAAAGATGATAAATCTGAAGAATTTACTGGTTTTGAAAGATTTCATAATTCAAAAGTCTACTAGAATAAATTGTTTGTGGATGTATTTGGATTTATCTTTATTTGATCTGCTTACAAATTTTTTCCCCCAATTCTATCACATTCTTCTATTTGAGATAAATTTCTCCACTTCCATTTAATTAATATCTGACACAATTCTTGGTAGTTGATCTATTTTCTATTTCAGCATCCCAACATTTTATTATCAATTCTGCAAGTAATTTTGGTATATCTTAAGAAATATTCGTCTATTTCCTTTATGTATTTTAATAGCTAAAATTCATTATGAGGAATATCATTATAAGGAGAAAATAATTCATCCATTCATTATTATTATTCCAAATGAATAATATTATTGAAGGGTAAAAACGTTGTTACTCTGGTCAGTTCATCGATCAGGTAACTATGACTTGGAGACAGGGATGCAATAGATATGTCTCAAGTCCAATCAACAAGACACACTATTCACAAAGGGACAGTTCGTTTATAAGGTAAAAGAGTTTATTTATTAATTATATGAACTTGTTATTATAACTTTATTATTACACTCTGATATTTTTCAACTAAAAAGAAATTTCAGGATATTTATACAAAATAAAATATATTTAAAAATATAACAAATAAATCTAATATATCAAATAAAACTAATAAATCAAATAAATAAAATAAATCAATTAAATCAAATAAATCAGATAAATCAAATAAAACTGATATATCAAATAAATCGGAAATATCAAAAATAACAGGCTATGATGGCTTTGGCTTAGGCAGCTCTATATACTTTGCCACAATGTCACGTGATTACTACGCTAACAGTTCTCCCCTTCTTTAGTTTGAACTCCGTTGAAAACTCTTCTTTTTACACTACACACCCAACCTGCTAATACATGGGGGTCACTTGTGATATACCAAGCTAAGAGGCCCCCGAAGGGAATTCATGCTGAAGCCCAAAATTAGCAAGGCATAGAAGCTGATCATTTTGGCCAGGAATGACCGAGTACGTGTGATGGCGATTTTGTGTTGATGATGGACTCATATTTATACCAATTTTTGAATTTGTTAGAATTATGGGATTGGAAATTAGTGGAAAAGTGTTGGTAAATTCTGATAAAATTCGGTTTAATTTTTGGTGGTAATTTCTGGGAAGTTTCTTCATTTAAATTTTCATCAATATCGCACTATCTCAAAATCATCTTCATCTTTTTTTTCTTCATTAATTTTCAATATGACTCGCACTGACACCAATATTGCTCGTCGAAAACTTCGCAGTTCGCGCGCCTCTCGAGGCCAAAATAATAAAAAAAAATATAATAAACCAAGTAAGGCCATCAGAAGAAGGCATTTTCGAAGAAAAGGCATTGATAAGCCTCAAAAAAGTGAAGGCTTGGCTCAACAAGCTTTGGAAGTTGCTGGAGAGCTTTTTGTAACGAAAGAAGAAGAAGTAGAAAAATTACAACAAGAAATCAATCAGAAAAATGGAGAACTTGGCCATTATAAAGAGTTAGCAGGGTTTAATAGAGATTTACGAGAACAAGTATTTTCATTAACTAAGGATAAGGAGCAGTATAGGAGGGAAAGGGAAGGTTGGAAGGTACGACATGAGAGGGAATATAAAAGGGCTAATGAGGCAAAAGAAACTATCTCCAATTATGAAACATATATGAGAGAAAATAATTTAGAACCACCATCTACTATTTAGATTTTTCTTCTTTTCTTTTTTCTTTTTTCTAATAAATTTTCATAAAATTTTCTATTTTCTATTAAATTATTTTGGGGAGTTAAGTCGCGTATTTTTGCTGATCATTTGTGAAACTAAAATTAACACTAAGTTAAATTTGGATCTGCCATCATTACTAATTTCTATTTTTGTAGATCATACTTGCGTCAATTAATTAAATTAATTTAAGCTTGATTTATTTAATCCAATCAATAAATTTTCCAATAAATTATGATGTAATTATAAAGAATTTTGATCCAATAATCCTTGCATTATTTCTCGTAACTATTTCACCTGACTTCTATTTATTTTTCTTGCTATTTGCGCAGTAATATAAAAAGTTACAAGTATTTTAATTGGTTGATATTCAAATATATCAAAGACATTTTCTGACATTCTTATATAATGACTAGTTAATTTTTGCTTATATCTAAATTGTTGAGCTTTAGTTTCTAAGCTATTTAATAATTTTCCAATATAATAAGTATTGATTAATGAGTTTAATCGTTCTTTCAATTGAATTGATCGTTGTAATGCAGCATAAGCATTTTTAAATTGTTCATCAAAAGGAGCAGCTTCATCATAGGGTGGTATTAAATCTCCATTTTCAAAAGGAAGTTCTAGTTGTAAATCTTGAGTTAAAAGGTCAATTAATCTATTATTGGGAGATTCCATTTTTTCTGATCGTAGTAAGGTTTTAGTAAACTTCCATTGAAAGGAGCTTTTAGGACTTTTCCTTGCATATCCCTTATTTTATAGCTTTCATTTTGTAAAACCGCATGAATATAATAGGGTCCTTTCCATTTTTCATCCAATTTTCCAGACCATTGTTTCGCTTTTTCAGCCTTGTACAATAAAACTTTATCTTCTATTTGAAAAGATCTATGATGTTTAATTTGCTGATTATGATGTAATTTCTGTTTGGCTTGTTGCTGATCTATCCTTTGTCAGGTAGATTCTCTATCATGTGGTAACTCATTAACTAATTTGTTGATCCTATCGGATAATTGTTCTTCATTTTGGGTAAGATCATCAATTGGCAACTTTGCTTCACGACCATATGTTAAATAAAAAGAAGATATTTTGGTTGTGGATTGTTTACTTGTACGATAAGCAAATAAAACTGGCTGAATAAACTGATCCCACTGTTCTACTTGTTTGACTAATTTAGCTAAAGATTCACATAAAGTTCTATTAAATCTTTCTACTAGTCCATTGGTTTGGGAATGGTATGGTGTTGATAATAAATGCTTAATTTCAAATCTTTTGGTTAAACGATCAATAATTTGATTATTAAAATGAGTTCCTCGATCTGTCAGTATTTTCTGAGGGCAACCATGTCGGCATATAATGTCTTCATACAGGCCTGGTCATAAGTATCTGTACCCCAATATTTTTTGAAGTCATGTGATAACCTACCCTAAAAATTTCCAGGGTTGAAGGTCATTCTTAATCTTGATCATTTACAAAATTAGAGGTTTGTATAACATATAAATCAGGAGTTAGATGATCGGTGAATTTTAGCTGCAAAATGACGATCTTTTCTAATAAATTATACAAAACAGTTTTTTGTGCGCAAATATTCAATCAAATTAAAGTGAAATTTTGAAAAAATAGTTACTTACATTCATTATAATTAAGATTATAGCCATTTATTGGGCCAAGAATAACATTAAAATAAAGTCTTAAATAATGAAAAAAATCATATCATATGCAAAAAATCCATTTTTATAGTGATTTTTTTAGCTCTGAGGTTTAGTAAACCAATTTGCTTTCAGTAGAACCTCAATACTCATTTTATGCATAATATCTATAAAAGGGATCTCTTGGCTTATTCCTATAAGTTTTTTAGTAAATATAATTTAGAGTAAATTCTGCATAAAGTTAATAATTCTAAACACCATTCAAAAATCACAATAAAATAAAAGGAAGATTATAACATAATTAAAATTCTCTGGCTATGCATCTAATTTGATTAAAACTCTAGAAAAACGTTTAATGACTCTTAAAAAATTAATATATCAAAAAAAAATTCTATATAACTAAGAGGTCAGGGCATGAAATAATAAAAAAATGAAAATATTCACGTAAAAGAAGATAACTTTTTTTGAAACACAAAATTTACCGATCATCTAATTCCTGATCTACGTATCATAAAAGCCTGTAATTTTACATATTATCAAGGTTATTATTGTACTTGAATTTAAAAAAAAATTTTAATGAAAGTTGTTATTTAACTTCAGAAATTACAGGGGTACAGTTACTTATGTCCAGGACTGTATATAAATTTCTCAGTTTCTTCTGCTGTAGCTCTAGGTACTGCTTTTGCTTTAGGCCATTTAGTCAGGTAATCCATAGCAACTATAATATATTTATTTCCATTAGAAGTCTTTGGTAAAGGTCCTATAAAATCTATTCCTATTTGATAAAAAGGTGAATGTACAGGTATTGGATGTAGTAATTGATGAGTTTGAGGTTTTCCTCTTCTTTGACATGAGTCACAATTTTTAACATATTCTCTAATATTTTCATACATCTGAGGCCAGTAATATCTAGTACGAATTTTGTTGAACATAATTTCAGTCCAAAGTGTCCAAAAGTAGGATCATTATGTACCATGTAAAGAACTGGTTCCATTTCATGTACTCTAATCACTCTTAATAAAATTCCTTCTTTCTGTTTGTCTTTTCTATATAAATAGTTGTTTTTAATAATAAAAGGAATACAAAAGTTTTTGAATTGTTTGATAAGTTGTTGAGTATTTAAATCTAATTGTAGTTGTTAAGTAGTTAAATATTGAAAAATTCTATTATATTGGGTTGTATTCATTGTTATAAAAATATTTAAATAAAATAAAATATTAGGCTGTCTGTCACAATGCAGGCACTTTTCGCTTTCACCTTTTAATAAATTTGATATTTGTTAAGGATTTAATCTAAGGAAGCTACAAATGGCTCAGTAGAGATGGTGTAAGGGGGTAATCCATAGGAAAGTCGTAAGAAGCATTTTAAATAATGAACAAGGTTGGTTTGTTTCACTCCTTCAGGTTCCTCCCACCAAGGTTGGTTTACCAAAAATTCTGGCTTCATATCAGGTCATATTTTCCCTAAAGTAAATCCAATAATGCAATCATGAAGGATAGTTCCATATGGGAGGTTCTTTTTGCACATTGTACAATAAGTATGAATATGATGATTTTCTATATCACATTCAAAGGTGCATCTACTTCCTCCTCTATTGATAGGTTGACCAGCAATTACTTGCTTTATTTTGAATAAACTCTTGGAACAATTCTTGTAATTCTTCCTTTGAAAAATAATATGCAGGAGTTTGGACTCCTTCTATATCATCATTCAAAATTAAAATATCTTGGCCTTCTTCTAGCCATTCTTCCTGATGGTTTGGATGATCTTCTTGGTCGTGCATTTGCTGGTAGTATTCTTGCCAATCTCTTTCATAGTCTGATCCTAAAGTGCTATTATCATTTCCCCAACATATACATTGAATTTCTTCACAGTTTTCACATAGTTGAGGATAAATAATTTCGTATATTTCTGCTACTGGTTTGGTAGTGATGTCTTCTTCAGAATCTGCTTCATAATCTTCCTCTTCTATAGGGGTTAAAGTAATTGGAGCAGATAAAGTATGTTTAGTAGGTATAGGATATGTTTCTAATTCAATTAGGAAACAGAATGTTTCTTCAGGAGTTCTAGATAATGCATCAGCATTGGCATTAAGTTCCTGGTCTGTGTTTGATCTCAAAGTCGTACTGCTGTAATTCCATTACCCAGCGGGCTCTTCTTCCTTTTGGCATCTTGGAAGTCTTTAACCATTTGAGGGCAGAGTGGTCAGTAATGATGGTGAATGGTCTTAATCCTAAGTAGTGATGAAAATGTTTTATGGCCCATACTACAGCCAAACACTCTTGGTCTGTTACAGAGTAGTTCTTTTCTGCTGGATTAAGGCTTCTGCTTGCATAGGCAATTACATGTTCTTTACCATCTTCCTTTATTTGAGATAATACAGCACCTAATCCAATTCCAGAGGCGTCAGTATAGATAATGAAGGGTTTGTCGAAATCTGGATGACTTAGTACAGGGGCTTTAATTAGCATCTCCTTTAGTCTGTCAAAGGCTTGCTGTTGCTTTTCCTCCCAGTTGAAAGGAGCATCTTTCTTTAACAAAGTAAGCATTGGCCTTGCAATTCGGGAGAAATCCTTAATAAATTTCCTATAATAGGAGAATAGTCCAAGAGCAGCTCTTAATTGAGTTAGGTTTGTTGGTATTGGGTAATTCTTGACTTTGTCAATCTTTTCTGGGTCTGGTTTGATTCCATCTCTTCCTACTACGTGTCCTAGGAAGTGTATATTAGGTAATGCAAAATAGCATTTCTTTAATTTTATTTTAAGGTTAGAATTTCTGAGCGCTTGAAAAACTTGAGCTATATGATCCATGTGTTGCTCAAAGGTTCCTTTGGTGTAGATGATTACATCATCCAGATACACAGCTACAAAGTCATTCAAAAATTCTTGCAACACTCTATTCATTAGTCTTTGAAATGTACCAGGAGCATAGCTTAACCCAAAAGGCATGACTAGGAATTCATACAATCCAAAGGGAGTTACAAAGGCAGTCTTTTCTATATCAGCTTCGTCCATAGCTACTTGCCAATAACCACTGGCAAGATCCAAGGTAGTGAACCATTTGGCTTGTCCAAAACTTTCCAACAGGTCATCAATTCTAGGGAGTGGGTAGGCATCTGCTTTTGTAATAGCATTTAGTTTTCTATAATCAATGCAGATTCGCTTATCTCCTCCTTTCTTATCCACAATTACAACAGGTGAAGCCCAGGGGCTACATGATTTTCTTATGATTCCATTTTCTTCCATTTTTACAATTTCTTCCTTTAGAAATTCTTTATTTTTAGGATTAATTCTGTAGAGTGCTTGAGAAATGGGTCGTGCATCTCCAATATAAATTTTGTGTTTTATGAGATTTGTTCTACCAATCTCAGTCTGACTTTTGGCACAAATATCTCTGAAGGATGTAAGCAAATTGTTGAATAATTGTTGCTGGTGCACATCCAAAGGTCCAAGGTTAAGTTTATGAGGCTCTTCTTGGGTGGCAGTGGCGGCTAAATAAATGGCTGGATTTTCATCCTCACTTTCTTCTATCTTTTCCTCAGATTCTTCATATGGGGTATGATTAGTCCAAGGGTTAAATTCTAGGTCGGATATATCAGAAAAATCATCAGATAAATCTGAAAGATAAAGAGGAGACTCCTCTATTACTTCCTCTTCATATTCCTCACTATCAGTTTCCTCGGAACAGTAATTCGTTTCTTTCTCCACAAGATAATCAGAGTACCTTCTTCCCAATCCAAATTGGCTTTGACCTTTTTAAGCCAATCATTTCCAAGAATAAAGACTTCATCTGTAGAATCTAACACTTGAATGTTGAGGTTGATGAGATGAGATTTTACTTCTATAGGAAAATCTTTTACTTCTCCTAAGGATCTAACTTTAGTACCATTGGCAGTTACAATTACTAAGTTGGAAGGCCCATTTATAGAATATCCAAGTCGTTTCATGAGCTTTTTGGTGATGATACTAGTGGCAGCACCACTATCAATGACAGCTGAAATAGGTTCTCCATCTACTCTCAATTGGCATCTGGCAGCAGTAGTAGGAGCATCATTGGCTGAGGAGATAAAATTGGTCTCTCTAGTTCTCTTCACACTTTTGAGCATGGCACTTCTATATTTTGGAATTTGAGATGAGGCTTGTCCAATAGTTAAGCCACAAGGAAGGTCTTTAATGTATTGGGCAATGTCAAATTCAGTCACATTTTCAATAGGTGCGGGTCTCATTTTAAATTTTCTTTTGACCTTTTGAGCTTTAATGGTAGATGGGGTAATTTCTGCTGAAGGAACAACTGGAATGATATATTCCTCTCCTCCTTCATCCATTTCATCCCCTGTTCTCACTCTTTTTCTTAGTTGTCTTTCTTTTCCAGATTCTGAACAAGTATTTACATATACTTCATATTCAGCTTCATCCTCCTCTTCCTCATCATAGGAGTAGTATTCTTCTTCTTTAACATATTCTTCATCCAGGAAATTAACAGGTCTGGTGAAAAGTTTTCTACTATTATTATTATTATTATTTCCTGAGTTGTTATTTCTATTACTTCTGCACTCTCTGGAGATATGTCCTACTTTCCCACATTTGAAACAGGTTAGTTTAGTTTTATCTCTAGCCTTTTCTGTAGTCGCTCTAAAATTTCTAGGCTTGCTATTATTGTTACTATTATTTTGAGCTAGCAATGCTGATGATAAGGTTGCATAATTAAGAGTCAATTGTTGGAGTTGTTGAGTTAATGCATCTACATCTGGGTCATTCTTGCTAGTGGAAGATCCAGCAACAGGAGTGATTGGTAAAGGAGCATTTTCCTTCACAGCAACAGGAACATTTAAAGAAACTGACTTTGTAGGAACATAATTATATCCAGTTTCTACCAATTTTGCACGGGTAATTGCATTATTTAAAGTAGTAGGATTGTTGGTAGATACTAAAGGAGTCAGCAGAGGGTTTAGTCCATACAAATACATTCGCACCTGTAATGCAGCAGGAACAGGTGGAGGATCAGTAGTTCCATTCACTTTTCTTAAGACTTTCTTGAATCTTTTAGAGTAGTCTTCAACTTTTTCTTCAGCTGTTTGTCTAATAGTCATTAATTCATAGTACCATTGATTTTTCTTAGTTTTAGGAGAGAAATATGCTTCAAACTGGTGTACAAAACTGGCATTTTGGTTTGTATTATCATTCCAAACAGTAAGACCATTACCATTGGCTCTGAACCAGTCATGGGCTGCATCCTTCAAGTATCCTGCAGCAATAGTTATTCTTCTGTTACCTGTCCACTGATTAGTATTAGCAGCTGTTTCAAAACGTTCCAACCATTCATAAGGGTCCTCATCATCTTTTCCATGAAAGTTATCTACTTTGGCTATGGTTAATTTATGAGGAGGTGGAGCATTTCCTAATGCAGTGGTCAACTGTGTAATATTTTGGCCATTAGTACTAAAAATAGTAGTTAAAACTGCAGTAAGTTGATCTTGATTCATAGTTTCAGGAGGTGCTTCTGGTGGAGGTAGGTTGTGGTATAGATTATATAGCTTGGTGGTTTGATATTCAGTAGGTGCAGAGGAGTATCCTTGGGTTTCTTCACAAAGAGCAGGTATATAATATAATAATTCTAGTATAGGAGTGCTAAGGGTGAAAAATAGTATGCTTTTTAAAATGTCAGTAGTAAGGTCAGCAGCAGTATTCAGTTCAGCGATATTTTCTTTTAGTTTGGCAAAGGTAATAACAGTGCAAAGGTTGTAGTTTCTAGCAGAATGATTATCTTTAATCCAATTCCAAAAGTTAAAGAATCCAGTAGGATGTTGGTTATAAAGTATTTCTCCTGATGGGGTATAACAAAAATTACAATAAGGAGCTCTTTCAAAGGCAGGTCTTCTTCTCTGAAGGTGCTTATTTCTGTAATGTTTTCTTTGGCTCTTTTTAGTACCGTAATATGGCATTCAATTGGGTGCAAGTACGTCTGCAATTGTTTTTCTTCTCAAGTACGTCTGAGAGATCCAGTATAGACAGTTCGTCGCTATACCTGGCAGGAATCACCAATTGTTACTCTGGTCAGTTCGTCGATCAGGTAACTATAACTTGGAGACAGGGATGCAATAGATATGTCTCAAGTCCAATCAACAAGACACACTATTCACAAAGGGACAGTTCGTTTATAAGGTAAAAGAGTTTATTTATTAATTATATGAACTTGTTATTATAACTTTATTATTATACTCTCTGATATTTTTCAACTAAAAAGAAATTTCAGGATATTTATACAAAATAAAATATATTTAAAAATATAACAAATAAATCTAATATATCAAATAAAACTAATAAATCAAATAAATAAAATAAATCAATTAAATCAAATAAATCAGATAAATCAAATAAAACTGATATATCAAATAAATCGGAAATATCAAAAATAACAGGCTATGATGGCTTTGGCTTAGGCGGCTCTATATACTTTGCCACAATGTCATGTGATTACTACACTAACAACGTTAATGATGTTTCACAAGTTTTTCCTCAGGGAAAGCGTATAATGTTAAAGTATCACTTCAAAGAAATCCAAAGTTTTCTGATTAAACCATTCCTGTTATTTCAACTATTTCAACTAATATTAACCTTTCATTTATTTTGCCAAACCCTTTCTAAATTGTATAAAATTTTAATTTACAATGTAGAAAGTATGTAAACAGCGATATACAGTATAAACTCATTTAAAAACTCTCAATAAAAAAGCTTTCAAATGGCAGTTAGATTGTATAATTACAAAGATATTAATCAAATAATAATCATATAATAATGACCTAACATATTGAATGTATAATATTATATAAATATCATTTAAACACTATATTATATCAAATAAAATAATACCAGAATCCTAAATATTTATAAAATAAGTAACAAATAAGTTTGCGTAGTGTAATTAGTAAATTTTTATAAAGATTGATATCTTTTGATCAATTATAAACTGGTAATACTGACTGATATATAACTTATACTTCTTCACAAATTATAATCTTAGATTTCTGAATACCTCAACAGTCGTGCTGATATAGCATAATTATTTGACAGACATATTATATTTTAACAGGAGTATTGTATTTTGACAGATGATTATATTTTAATAAAACATATTTATACATCAGTAAGTTAAGTAAACCAGCCAAAATGTTCGGCTATAAACCTGCAGATCAAGTAAGTCCCAAATAGGAATGGCAAAAAACATGTTTTAAAACAATTTCGGTGTTTTAAAACATGTTTTTCATGTTTT
The DNA here is from genome assembly GCA_015698045.1 of Rhizophagus clarus. Lineage (NCBI taxonomy): Eukaryota > Fungi > Glomeromycota > Glomeromycetes > Glomerales > Glomeraceae > Rhizophagus > Rhizophagus clarus. Next base: position 611,478 of record BLAL01000160.1, read on the forward strand.
AAAAAATATTTTAAAACATTAGAAAATAGCACTTTTATTACTTTATTTATTCAATCATTCAATATAAATGCTTATAATATTTATATATTTAATCAAATAAAATATTTATAAAATTAAACTTCATCTTCTTCAAACCAATTATCCTCCTTAACCTCTTTATGAATTCTCAAATTTTGATAAATTGCCACAAGTTTTTTTACCCGATTGTTATTCAAACATGTACGAAGTTTACTATGAATAAATCCGAAGTTAGACCAATTACGTTTGGCTGCAGCTGATAAGGTTGAAATTGAAAGTACTCGACAAGCAAGTTCAACTACAACAGGAAATTTATGCGTGAAGTTGGACTTCTACCAACTAATAGGACTTGAATATTCAATAGATGCCCAAAGTAATGCTCCAGAAAATTCATCAGTCTTTGCGATATATTTCTGCATTACTCCATAAATCTTTCATATATGAATGAGATATTATTAATATTGCTATTGAACATTTGTAGTATAGAAATTTTCTTACATGTGCCGCCTCTTCAAATGTGTAAACTTTTTCAATATATGGTATAATAATCGTTTCAAAGTCAGTTGGTCCTAAAGATTTACCATAAAAACTAGGAAAGTATAAATCGTAACTAGTATCTAATAAAATTTAGAATTGTTTTGAATAAATAAATTTTATTACTTAGGATCCAAAAGATTTGCGATTGCCATTGCAGGATGGAAAGCAAATTCAAATCGATTGTCAATCAATCTATGAACTTTCATTTTGAAATTTAAATCTAACACTTGAGCATTAATTGATTCCCAAATTTGTCTCCATTCTTCATAAATATAAGAAAGTAATGGTGTATCTGATTCAAATAAACGAATAAGTTTGACAAATGGTGTTAAAAAATAATCTAAAGCTTCCAAATTCGCCCACAATAAATCACCTAAAATTTGTTCTTTAAGATCATGTGTCATTTTTGAACTAACTTCTGATTGCACAACAGACATTTGAAGCCCTAATTTGCATCTGCGAATAGATTGAATTGAATCCAAGCAAGTTCCCCATTGGGTTTCAACAGGTTGAACTAAAGTAATTGTATTTAATTGATTTAATAAAATTGATTCTGCCTGGTGATGTGTATGAAAAAAATTAACAATTTGTTTAGCTTGATTCATTGATCTTTCAACCTAATCAAGTTTAAGAATATCCTTAATTAGAAGATTTCCAATGTGTGCATTACAACCCAAGCAAATTAACCACGGGTAATCCTAATTTAACAATTTCCACGCAGAACGCATTGCACTAGCATTATCAGTTAATACTCCAGCAAATTTTGAAGGACCAATATCTTCAATAATAGATTTAAATTCATTATAAATATATTCTGCAGTATGTGATTCAGATCCAGTATACTTTGCATTATAAAATATTGGCTTTGGAAGGCAAAGAATGAAATTTAAAACTGATTCTCTTCGGATATTTGACCAATCATCTGATACTAATGTTATATTTGATGCATTGTTTAAAACTTTATCCAAATTTTGCCGCTCAACTTGATATTCTGCATCTAATAAATTATTGGCCAAATTGCGACAGTTTGGACTATTGTAGGCTGGTAGTATAGTTTGGATGAAATCAAGCCAATAAGGATTTTCAATGGCTGTAAAAGGAATACCAGCCGAATAAAAGAACTTTGCTAATTTCCTATCAATGTCCACCTTATCTAACACAGGTCAAATGAAAAAAAATCGGATTTTACTCTATTTAAAATAGCCTTGCCAATTTCAATATAGGACATGCCGAATTTTGCTTATTTTAGTATAGCCATCTCTATTTTTGCCGATTTTTGTTATATTCCGATTTAAAAATCAGAAATGCCGAATTTAGTGGCCGATTTTTATACAGGTCAAATGAAAAAAAAATCAGATTTTACTTTATTTAAAATAGCCTTGCCAATTTCAATATAAGACATGCCGAATTTTGCTTATTTTAGTATAGCCATCTCTATTTTTGCCGATTTTTGTTATATTCCGATTTAAAAATCAGAAATGCTGAATTTAGTGGCCGATTTTTACACAGGTCAAATGAAAAAAAAATCAGATTTTACTCTATTCAAAATAGCCTTGCTAATTTCAATATAGGACATGCCGAATTTTGCTTATTGCCAATTTTTGTTATATTCTGATTTAACAGTCGGAAAAACTGATTTTAGCGGCCAATTTTTACCTTTTATGACAATTGGCAAAAATTTTGCTAATGCGTGCTTTGAACATGCTGGATATTTATAAATTAAAATTAAAAGTCAAAATTATTTGAACTTCAAAATTTATTGCTGAATAAAAGGAATTTATTATACAAATTAATAATTTTACTGAACTGAAATTTTTTAGAAAGTAATTTATTGATCAGCATTTTTATAGTAAAGAAACAAACAATCTTAACAGAAACCTTAGATTTTTAAACAGCCTTTTTTTATATTTTCTGTAATATGAATTTAATTAACATTATCATCATATCAATTTGGCATTCAAGATAATATTCAAAAAATGTCCGTTAACTCTTTATTAGGAATGTAAAAAATTGAAAAATATTTCATACAACAAAAAAGAAAGTTCATCCTGCCACCACGGCCCAGATAAACTTTCAAAATTCACCACTGCTACCAGCAACCTATGGTAAATTTCGTAAGACAAAAAAAAAAAATTAAACTAATTTTTTTTTTAAAAAAAAAAAAATTAACTATTTATAAATCAAAAAATTTACAATTTCTTCTGGAGAACGAAATTCCTTGTTAAACGGCATGACCTTCGGTTCATTTTTACATTCGCTGATATTATGTCTGGTCTTCCAACACCATAAACAATAATTACCCCATCAATACTGCGATTTTAAATTGGGGCAATTTTTTACAGAATGGCCAAAATACTTACAAATTTTACAGGCCTCTTTATATTGATTGTATGGGATTATCCAATTGTTATTTGTAACGGATATTAACACATCCTTTGAAGAATACAAAATTCTTGGTGATACCGATGAAGAAGATGTTGACAGCGAGAGGTAGGGAATAATTTTTGTTACGTTACTCAGAATTAACATTGATACATTGTGGAGTTGTTTTAGCTCTCCGTAAGAAATCCCTGCTCTATTACAATTAATAAGTTTGAAATCTTCAACATCACTATCTTTATCTTTATCTTTATCTTTATCTTTATCGATAACCATAATCATTATATGCTCGTTAATCGGTATACCGAAAGCTGTGAGTATACTTCTTTGGTATGCCAAAAGTCTTTCGTTATTATTTAGAATAGGGACGTGAATGTGTACTCCTTTGAAATCTTTCGTTATTATTTATAATAGGGGACGTGAGCAGATATTGTATATCTAGGGGACGAAAAACAAAAAAGAAATAAAATATAAAAACTTTATGCAAGAAAACGAAGTGATGATGATTTATAAAATTACGTGGTAATAAAGTGTTATTTTATGAGAGAAACTAAGGCCCTCTATATATAAATTCATATTTTTTTTCTCACGAGAAAATATAACATACGAGAAAATTTTTTACACCCTGCAATGCTACCTAATATAAACAATATATATGATGGATAAGCCCATTCATAAGTGGTGGTTACCTGCTGATATGCTAGATATAGTAACAATACAGCCACTTTAGCATGAAAGAAAAGTTCCAAAAAAATAACGTATTTAATCTACAACTGATCTACCAAATTTATTCTTGTTAATTTTTTCTTTAATAATTGTTTTATACTTTATGTAATATTTAATATCAAAAATTATTACACGATTAGAATTATTAATCACAGAGTATGGTGCTTGTATTGTAATGCCGTAATAACACTATTTTAATCATATAAGAAAAACCAATTTGCAATACGACTTTACCAGCTTAAAATAAGATCTCTAGATATCTGAATTATCTGATTTTCTCATGTGGTTAGAATTAATTATGGTATATGTAACCTTTATCGTTATTCTTGTGCCAAAAAAAATGATAGTTATAATTTAATCAAATACAAATGCTAAAATTGAAATTTGCCATTCCAATTTTACATATAATTCATTTTATATTATATAAAGTTTTTAAAACGAAATTTTTTTATTTAAAGGAATCACAGCCATATATTCTTTATCTTTCTCGTTCCAATTTTAAAATTACAACTTATAAATTTTCCTAATATATGATGTATCGGTATAATACTATCTTGTCTCATATCATAAAACTCATCTGTCCATAATTCTACATTACATGATTTTATGTCGTCATCTACTTGACAAAAATATCTTGTCCTGTGATCTTGAACAGGCCTGTACCATTTAACTAACGCTAATGTATGAGTTAATGATCGTGAATTTTTTAAATAAATAGTATGTTCAAAATAAAATTGAACTTGACCGGGGTATATATCGATTGATCCATCTTCTTGTACAAATCGAGCTAATATATACGAAGATTTTTCATGGTGAGCTGCCTAAACAGAACCATAGATGTCCGCCCCGATTCTTAGTCTACCGTATTGTATAATTTTATAGTTTATAACAATATCGTTATTTGGAACCGTTATAGAATAAATAGGAACGAAATTTTCTTCATACAAACTATCATAAAATTCTACTAGTAGGTCCAAGATGTAGTTTGAGAGACAAGTTTCTTTGCATGGTTTCATTAATAACCCAGGAAAACGTTCTGTTCCATAAACTGATTCATCCTCAATAAGCGAAAGCCTCAGAAAATTTTGATATTCGTCACTTGTAAAGTCGTCAAGTGCAGCAAGGCTGCCAGCAGATTTTCTAGGTTTTATAATGTCCAAAGTGGTATTTAAAATATTATCATCGCAATTCGTGAGAAAATAGTCGAGGAAGAAATTTTCGATCATGATTTTTATTAATTCAGTTTCAATGTTACGCTTGCTATTTTTATACGATCCTAAATAAATTGGTCGAATTATTATTATAATTTAAGATAATGTGATTTCAAATCAGTAAAATTAAATACATACCAAGAATTCCGTTCATTCTTTTGAAGCTAAAACACCAAAATGAGGATAAAGGTCCATAATCGAAAGCGCATTCACATATGTGAAGACATAAATGAAGGTTTAGGCTTATTTTTTCTTGTCTGTATTTTTTTCGATTAATTTGTTCATCTCAAGTAACTTTGTAAACGCTTCATCTAATTCACTTTTTTGTAGTGCACGACTTGTTAGAACCTTGCAAGCGCACACAAAATAAGCAAGGATTTTTCGATTGATCTCTCCCAAGAAGCTCCATGTGATAGGTATAGCAAAAATTAGAATAAACGTTTTCCACATATCTGCCGTAAAATTTGAAAAACCATCACCAGTTGCTATTCTAACAGGATGACGACCAAGGTCACTTGGAAACTTTATCATGTCAGCTCGCTCTTGCATTATTTTGAGTTTTTCGTCATTTAATATACCTTCACTGATCCAGAACTTCATTACAATCTACTTCGCTACCCCAAGAAAAAGACAGTGCATGGGATCAACTACACAAAAGCGCACAGGATTAAAATAAGGCAATTGGTATATCTCCGACCAACAAACATGATACTGGAAGATATGGGCTTTCCGCGACTCTTCAGTTGCGTATTTCTTCCATTTACTTGCTTTTTCCCTTATTACATCAATATCTCTCTCAACAAACCAGTCGTCAATGTCTTCAAACCCCCCAAAATTGGGTTGATTGTTTACCAAGTTTGCAGATTTATAGCATCGATAACATGCGATGCGAGCTGATATAAATCCACATAATTTTCGGGTAGCAGGAACGTCACTGGCACAACTTATGATCACGCTACGGATAAAACGACCGTTGTTGTTTTCGTAGGTTTGTATACTTTGCTGAAATCTTCAAATCCGCCACAATATCTTAACAATACATTTTCAACATTTTCACGATAACATCACAATTTTTTAAATGATATCGTGACGATATATTTATGATAATCTTAACGATACCTTTCAACATCCTCGCGATATTTGAAATTTGATATCGTTCTGATATCATTCTGATATTATATCGATTTATAGTGTCGATGTCGTGATGATGTTGAAATGGAAATTGTGATGTTATCGTGAAGATGTTGAAAATGTATCATTAAGATTATCATAAATATATCGTCACGATATCATTTAATATATTGTCACGATATCATTTAAAAATTAATATTATCGTGAAGTTGTTGAAAATGTATCATTAGGATATTATAATTATGTCGTTATGGTATCATTAAGATCGCTAAATATTTTATTGAAATATCGTGACAACATTTAAACTGTATCAGGATGATAATGAAACGTAGTAGATACATTCAATAAATTAAATCAATTTTAATTGGTTTAAATTAATTTGTTTATTAATTAATTAATATATATATATTTTTTATAATGCAATTATGACAATTATGATGTTTTAATTGTTATTTAATTGTTAAATATTGCGAATTACGGTAATTAAAGGAAGAATATCCCTATCTCTGGATAGGATGATATAAAATAACGTGATGATATCAGTTCAACACTAATATTATCTTGAAACTTGTTTAAAATGTTGAATTGATAAGTTTCTCATTACGACGCAAGTTTCTGCGAAATTAAATATACGGTCGTGCCTGGTAAATTACTTAGACATCTCTCTTTCCGAATGCTAATATAAAACAATGTGATGATATCATTATGACGCTAGAACAATTGCATTCCCAAGTATAAAAAAGAGGGGAAATAATACTATACCGAAACTTTCTTTACGCACATTCCGAATTTCGTCCGAATTTTGTCGCAAATATTATTATACACTACTATTAAAAAATTTTTCTTTTTTAAAAAAAAATAATAATAAATAGATAAATAAATAAAAAAATACATCTCGAATTTCTGTTATATTGTTAAAAAATATTTCTAAACAATATTTGCACAGCGAGAGCTAAAATTTGTAAAATAATTAATATTATTATAAATAACTTTTTGTTTCGTACCTGTCAAGGTGTCGAATAAACTATTTTTCAATGTTGAGATTACGCCAGAATAAAAAATAGACGCGTATATGATTGTTAATATTATTAAGAAATATTTTAAATAGACTGACAATATTAAAATGTAAGTTATTACAGTAAAATGTAGAGAATGGAGTAGAAATAACTGTCATGCGAATGTTTTAACAAACAAATAATGATTTTGATTGGATAATCAATACAAACTCACATTATCACGTGATAAGTAATGGACCGGTCATGATACTATAACGATATCAAAACAATATTGTTGCATTTATTTAATAAAAAAAAGATACTGTATCATTTTGATATTGTTAAAACAATAATAAATTTAATGAGTAAACGTAGTATAAACTTATATGTATATTGTAAATTTATTAACATAATATTACTAATAAAGCTATATAGCCGTAAAATAATAATTATTTTTTATCCACAAATCAATTTTCGTATCATAGACAAAGTGAACTTTCTGTACGTGGTCAATTATTGATATCGGGAAGATTCTTCTCCAGCGAATGTCTTGGCTTGTCTGAATGCGAAAAAGAGGACATTTCAATACGTTGTGAATTCTGTTAATATTGTCAAACCAATCAATTGTAATAAAGGCATAATATTTATCATCATTGCCTTTGTATTTGAAGATCCCTTTTATAATCGCATAACATTCACCACTGTCTTCCTCGTGTATTGTTACGACGTCACCAATATGAAGATGTACTTTGGAAAAGACGCCATCGCTTTCTTCCATAGTGTATGTCGCCAATTCATACCAGCCCATTTGAGAATATATAAGAGCTGACTTTTGTCCAATGTTCATAAATGAAAGAAGCAGCTCAGATTTGAAATTTGGCAAATTTTTCATGATATTTTCACGATCCTGACGGGACAAGCTTCTCTTTAAGATAATATTTGTAATAAAATCCACTGGAGATGAAATCGCTATATAAAATAAAATTACGTTAATAATTGCGGAAATATTATTATTATAAAATTGTAATACAAACCTTCTTCATTTTCATCCAGTTTTTGTTCATTTGATACCTTGTCTTCAGTAATATACCAATTAGTCAATAAATTTCTAAAATTTGAGGACATAGTAGCAAAACCTCTACAAGGTTGTGATAATCTTTGATCTGCGCCTCCATCTACTAAATGACGAATTGCAAAGAGCGTAGTATACCGCTTTAACAAGTCTAGCTTGACATTCTTGCAATTTGTTCATGGTACCATTGCTTTAAAGATCTGATGCACCATCTCTTTGATACCAACTTGAGTGTTTATAAGAGTACCATAAGTCCTTGCATGCACCAGCAAGTGGATATTGATATGCAGGTTTGGTAAGTTAGCAAATTCAGGGAAAACCTAAAGCCACATTATTAAATAATATTTTATATATTGATAAATAAAAAATAAAAAATTATATAAGAATTATGAATAATTGTACCTTTGGAAGAATTTTCATTTCTTCTTCAAGGCATTTTTGTAATTCGTCATACGAATCTAATGTAAACTTGCTTTCAAAAACCATCCTCATTGTTTTTGCTACATATACCCAACAAGCAATTATTACATTTTTCGCCATATTAATGCGTGATTCTTGAATTCGTTGCAGAATGCTTCTGGATTCATTTTCCTTTAAGCTTGATGTTTCTAAAAAACTATTAAGTATAAAAGGCATTATCATAGCGAGCCTAAGATAGTCAGACATCATGAAACTAGCATTGTGACTAATTGGATTTGGCAAACGAGACCATTTTTTTGGTTTCTCAAAGTTCTTCCAGGCTTTGATAAACTCGTCCTCTCCTTTTTGTGAAAATAATTCGCACCTGTGAAAATCAAAAAGCTTTATTAAAAGATTTTGTTCGTTACATATCTAGCTAAAGTTAATTAAATTCAAAGATCATACGTTAATTTAAGAAGTTGTCCAATCTTTCCAGCAGTTGCATGATATACATCTTGAGGTGTCTGTAGATGCCTTTCTCTTAGCAGCCTATCCAAAATGCTAGGCCTTGTTTTTAGTCCAAACTCAGTACAAAGTCGTCTTTGCCTTGTGGTAGCAGGTTCGTTAAATATCTCTTTAAATTGATCGTCAGTGATGTGATGATATCTTGATGTTGCTGGTACATCCTGAGAGAAGTTGGTAAGTGATTCTCGAGAAGCTGTACAAGTGCGGCAACCTTTATTGGCATTATGTTGTAATACACCACACATGTCATTCCCTTGTGGTAAATCAGCAGTTACGACACCTAAATCGGCTATCACCCAAGCATCTTGGCCATTCACTTCCATTAATTTTCCTTGTTCGAATTCTTTCATTTCAGAAATAAATGAACATGAATTCATTGAAATTACCACCGAAAGGAACAAACCTGAGAACAAAGTGATTTTTGAGCAACTTTCTTTGACGGGCAGGCATATTTCCAAACTGCACATAAACACCTCCTAACGAATAATAAACATTCCTAAATGTTCCAAAATCATCGTAGTATATGTCCAAAAACAGCTTATAAACCGGAATTGTTGGAGATGGTGGCTGCCTTATGCAAATATATTCCGAAGGATGTTGATAAGAAAACGTTGCATCACGAATATGCCAGTGTGTATGATGTTTATAAAGTATTTCGGTAATTCGTAGTGTATCTGCAGCAACCTTTTCTGAAATTTGTGATGTTGTTATTATCAAGAATGGTTCATCTTGTAACCAAACTTCTCCGGAAAGAGAGCGATTTTGTCTTAATTCTCCCTTAAAAGTTTCAGGCAAGTCACTATAATCTAGAACTTTTTGGATTCTCAGCCAATACTGTTGGTTCTCTTCATTTAATAATATCGCTCTCAATCTGCCAAGTTTTCGCTCATTGTCGTAATAGTAAACAAAATCGCCGCATTGGTATATCTCTATTATATACATATGAAAAAAGTGTTAGTCTCTTGTACTTTATTACTTCGCCTCTCTACCATCAGCTTGCATTTAATAAATAATTACCCCCTGATATCATTAATTGTTCTTGACCGAAAAGAGGTGACTCTGCCCATAAGGTACCATGCCAGTACTCAGATTTTGTTTTTGAATTGACACCAGCACCAAAATACATTTCCTTTAATAGTGATGGGTTGTTAAGAACATTCCAAATGATATCACTTATTGAAAGTTGATATGCCATCTTTGAATCCTTTAAAGTTGATGGTGTTTTTTTTGATGAAATTGAGATAGATTTTGCTGATATTGAGGGAAAAGGAAGACGCTCCCTTCATGCTCAAAATCTTCAAATATTCTTTACAATATGATCTCTATTAAATTCTGGTCTCATGATAATGTCAACAAGATCTTCATATGCATTTGTTGAAATATTATGCTTATAAATCCAACAAAATAAGGCAGCAGTAGTTAAATTTTGAAAATATGGAGCAAAATCACTATCATAAGATGGTAACTTATCTTTAGCCAATGCTTTATCAATGAATAGCTTTTCTTCTGAGATATCAGAATCATGTCTTTCTTCATTATCTGACGACATTGTTTCATATTCTTCATCACTTTCTAAGGACATTATATAATCGCTTTCTGTTTCATTCTCTGATGATGTTGAAATCATGTTGGTATCACCTTCTTCATTATTGCTTCGTTGTTCTAAATCATCATTATTATCATTTCGTTGTTCTAAATGATCATTATCGCTTCGTTATTCTAAATGATCATCATTGCTTCGTTATTCTAAATCATCACCATTATCGCTTCGCTGTTCTATATGATCATCATCACTTCGTTGTTCTAAATCATCACCATTATCACTTCGCTATTCTATATGATCATTATCGCTTCGTTGTTCTAAATCATCACCATTATCGCTTCGCTGTTCTATATGATCATCATTGCTTCGTTGTTCTAAATCATCATCTCCGTCGCCATATTCATTATACTCTTCGCCACTAATATTATCATCTTCAAAATCTTTTTGTACCATTTTTTCATTGTCATCATTATCCGATAATAAAAATCTGTTGGGCAACCTTCTAAAATTATTACAGATACGAAAAGGTAATGTAGCAATATTCGCTTTTCGAGGTTTATTTCGTAACATGGCTATGATAATAATTATAATAAGGAATAATAAAATGAGTAAATTTAAAAAATATCCATGCGCGTTTGTGTATTTAATTCATTAACTGCTTTTATAATATTTTTAATTGGAAATCATAATATCGTGACCGCAGCACATAAACGGAAATTTTGGGTTAACAAATTTCTCATTAACAGAAATTTTGGGCAATGATCTGGTTACATGTAAAGAAATTTTGTATGAAATTGTGACCGCAGGACATAAACGGAAATTTATAAATGGAAATTTATATTGAAATTTCGAGAAAAAAAAATTGTCAATGGTTACATTAGTTCTTGGATCACAGTACATTAATGGAAATCTTGGGGAAAATGATCTAAAATTGACGTGTTAACAACAGTTACATGCAAAGAAATTTTGTATGAATATCGTGCGTGACTGCAGAACATAAACGGAAATTTAGATTACTAATTTCTTAAATTTTGGGAAAATCGACATGCAAAGAAATTTTGTATGAATATTGTGATCGCGGGACATAAACGGAAATTTGAATTGATTGGAAATTTTCTTAATGGCTACATTGGTTCTTTACTTACAATGCATTAACGAAGTTTTGAGGCAATGATCTGAAGAGTTGACTTCTTTAACGGTTATATGTAAAGGAATTTATATGAATATTGTGACCGCAGAACATAAGCGGAAATTTAGATCATCGAATTTTGGGATAATTGACTAGAAAAAAAATTCGTTAATAGTTAGTTACATTAATTAATGAATTATATAATGAACAACATCGTAACTATAGAAATTTGGGTTAACAAAGCTCTTGAATTTAGGATTGATGTTTTGACGATTACATGTAAAGAAATTTATATAGGCTGCTGGACATAACGGAAATTGGTTAACAAAGCTTTTCTGAAAAATTGACATTACATTTTAAGAATATCGTGATCGCAGCACATTTAGACAAGACAAATGATCAGAAAAAAATTGTTAGCAATTCGTGTTCCAGTTTATATGAAATTTTGATTTTTATGATTTTAAATTATTACAATCAATTATTATGATAAAATCACTAGTTGTGAGCTTTACGGATATATACAATTATAAAATTACATAAGATTTATTTTTTTATTGAAATAAATTGAAAAGAAGGTGGATATAATATTGTGCGGTATTGTAATGAGATATTAATTTCATATAATGGCAATATCAATTCTAACAAATAATTTTAAAGTGTTAAATATTTCAAATTATCACAAAATATTAAAGAATCAAATGATCATACTTTTTTCACCATCCGAGCCCAGTCTCCCATAGTCTTCGCTCGGTTGTTACGAGACGGACGTTTCCATTTCTTTTTAATGTTGGTCTGGAGAAGATCGTTCAATCGGGTTTGTTCTTTTATTAGATCGTCTAGCGAGATCAATATCATATTATCTATATATGAAAGAAACTATTTGAATATTATCATACGTTATTTAATGAATTAATATACCAGGTATTTTTTTTTATACCTGTTTCTTCTCTACTAGGTTTGGGAGAGGACATTTTCTTTCTATCTTTTTTTTATTAGAAATCTAAAAACTCTGATCTGAAATGTGGTATTTTTATATGTAACTGATAAGATATGGACAGTCAAACTTTAAAAAAAATATCAATTGAATTCTTTGGGAAAAAAGCACAAAGTAAATTTTTTTATAATATTACGACTGTGATATCATGACTGCACTATATAAAAGGAAATTTGGGTCAACAACTTGAAAAGTTTTTTTTAAAACTTCATTACATAATTTCAAGATAGAGAACTAATATAACAAATTCTGTCAATGCGCTGCAGATAAAAATCAATGTAACCATTAACAATTTTTTCTCCTGATCAATTATTAATCTAAATTTCCATTTATTTATCGCGACCACGATATTCATGTCAAATTTTCAGATCATTACCCTAGATTCCACCAATGTGCTGCAGATAAAGATCTTTTGCAGATAAAGAATCAACAGAACTGTTGACAAAATTTTTTTCTGATCAATTTTTTGATCTAAATTTCTGTTCATGTTCTGCGATCACCTTACATGTAACCGCAATTTTTCCATTTCCCAAAATTTCATCAATTTACTTTACATTGCACTAATATTGCACTGTTAAATATTTAATATAATATTTTTTCTATTAAGATTAAAAGAATAGTTAATAATTTATTATCAATCCTAATTATTAAAATAAATATATAATATATTAAACTTATGAAAAAATGTACTCTATTTAAGTATTAGGACAGCATAATATAGTACGTACAGTATAATTCTTCAACCCTGATTATGTAACCATTAACAAATTTTTCTCCTGATCAATTATCCCAAAAATCTGTTTATATCCTGCGATCATGATATTCACGTCAAATTTTTCAGATTACCCCTGAATTCTATCAATGCGCTGCAGATAAAAAATCAATGTAATCATTAACAATTTTTTTCCAGTCAATTATTGATCTAAATTTCTATTTATTTATTGCGACCACGATATTCATGCCAAATTTTTCAGATCATTACCCTAGATTCCACAAATGTGCTGCAGATAAAGATCTTTTGCAGATAAAGAATTAACAGAACTGTTGACAAAATTTTTTTCTGATCAATTTGTTGATCTAAATTTCTGTTCATGTCCTGCGATCACCTTACATGTAACCGCAATTTTTCCATTTCCCAAAATTTCATCAATTTACTGTATACATTGCACTAATATTGTACTGTTAAATATTTAATATAATATTTTTTCTATTAACAGTCACCGGAAATGTCATATGCAGATCATTTTCATATTAAAATTATCTTGCGTAATATCAATCGCATTACTTCATTTAGTAGTTAAACATTAAATTTTTTAATGTACTACACTTATACAAATTAAGAAATTGATAGATTATCATGTGTTCTATCAATTTCTATTCTTACTTTCCGATCTTGAATAATAAAATTTTTTTTTATAACGTACGAAAAACTCTCCTTAAAAACACACTTTTTTCAAGATTGAAGTTGAGAAATAAAAAAATATGCAGTTTTAAAAGTAAAAATATATGTAATTTTACGAGTAGAAAAAGTTTTTCTAAGCTTGTAATAGCGGTTATTCAGGTAGTTTTTGTATAAAACATGAAAAACTAAAAAAAACACATTATTTTTAAATATACATAAATTTTTAGAACGAAATTTCATCACCTTGATCAAAGTAAAGTACCTTTTATTGCTTAAGTAAAGTTGTTTAGCAAAATCCAAAATACTTGGATCTTAAATTTTATAAATATAGATATAATATTTGAAAAAAAACTCGCGTTTTTATAATGGAACTGACAACTAAATCTATTTTACATATTTAGAGCGTAATTTTGGCACATTGGCAAAATGAAATTGCTTACTGCGGCTTATGTTATGTTGTTCAGAAGTGTCAAATATATTTATATTATAAATTTTTTAAGTATATAATAAACATTCATAGAGTAATATATATTTTACAAAACTGCACTAATTTTCAATTTCTAAATTTTTTTACATCTGTTTAGTGACTTCAGAGCGTAATTTCAATACTTTGATCAAAGTAAACTACATTTTGTTGCTTAAGTAGAGTTGTTTAGGCAGGTTAGATCTATTCGTATCTTAAATTTTATAATACTATGATTAATATATATGGAGAAATTAACGTTTATATTTTCTCACTCATTTAGAAATTTTAGAGCATAATTTCAACACTTTGGTCAAAGTAAATTGCCTTTTATTGCTTAAGTAATATTGTTCAGGAGGGTCTAAATTACTTGTATATCAAATTTTATAATGCGATAATTAATACTTATGGGGGAATTAGCATTTTTTGTAACGGTATTAATTTCCGATCTTTAATTTTTTATTATTTTAATAAAGAAAATAGACTATTTTTAAATAAAGATTCAAGTTGAATAATAAAGATTAAATGGGAATTTTTTTTTATAAAATCGTAAAGGCACTTAATAAGTTTATATTTTTGCTTTTAAATTAAAGTACTATATTATATAAATGTAATGCTATATTTGATCTGTATTTTTTCAATTTTAACTTAATTTAGGCCGAAATTACGAGGTTGGCCAGAATTAGCAAAATTTTGGCCAGAATTATGAATTATTGATCAGCAAATTTAACCAGACTTAATTAATTTTGGCCAACTTTAATTATATACATGCGCTATACATTTGAAGAGAATACTGTGCCACAAATTTTTTTTTGCTAACCTTAATAAAAAAAATTTGTCTTATTTTTTTGTGACATTTCCAGTAACTGTTAAGATTAAAAGAATAGTTAATAATTTATTATCAATCCTAATTATTAAAATAAATATATAATATATTAAACATATGAAAAAATGTACTCTATTTAAGTATTAGGACAGCATAGTAATATAGTACGTACAGTATAATTCTTCAACCCTGATTATGTAAACATTAACAAATTTTTTCTCCTGATCAATTATCCTGAAAATCCGTTTATGTCTTGCGATCATGATATTCATGTCAAATTTTTCAGATTACCCCTGAATTCTATCAATGCGCTGCAGATAAAAAATCAATGTAACCATTAATAATTTTTTCTGATCAATTATTGATCTAAATTTCTATTTATTTATTGCGATCACGATATTCATGTCAAATTTTTCAGATCATTACCCTAGATTCCACCAATGTGCTGCAAATAAAGATCTTTTGCAGTTAAAGAATCAACAGAACTGTTGACAAAATTTTTCCGACCAATTTTTTGATCTAAATTTCTATTTATGTCCTGCGATCACCTTACATGTAACCGCAATTTTTCCATTGCCCAAAATTTCATCAATGTACTGTAAACATTGCATTAATATTACACTGTTAAATATTTAATATAATATTTTTTCTATTAAGATTAAAAGAATAGTTAATAATTTATTATCAATCCTAATTATTAAAATAAATATATAATATATTAAACATATGAAAAAAATGTACTCTATTTAAGTATTAGGACAGCATAATATAGTACGTACAGTATAATTCTTCAACCCTGATTATGTAACCATTAACAAATTTTTTCTCCTGATCAATTATCCTGAAAATCCGTTTATGTCCTGCGATCACAATATTCATATAAAGTTTCTTTACTTGTAACCGTTAATATTGCTCGAAATTACCATTAATGTTCTGTGGACAAAGAGCTAATATACCCATTAAGGATTTTCCCGATCAATTATTCCAATAATTTGAAAATTTTGTTGGTCAAATTTCCGTTTATGTCCTACAGTTACGATACTCATATATAATTTCTTTACATGTAACCGTTAAGACGTCAAATTTTCCCAAAATTTTCGTCATAAAGAATCGATGTAACCATTAACAAATTCTTCTGATTAACTATCCAAGATTTAATGTAACCATGAACGTTTTTTTCGAGAATACTAACCCAATTTCCTTTTATGTGCTGCGGTCACAATGTAATTTTTTCTTAATATTAGGAGAAATCTCTATAAATAAATAAAGATGATGCTGTATTCGTTTCGTCAGGAATCACCTATTTCTTTACGTGACGAATCACCTATTTCTTTACGTTGCTACTAGCACAATACCGATAAGTACCATCTTGTTTGTTTATCATGACTAAACGCAGAGGAGTAACAGAAAAAGGTAATAATATTATATTTTTGATTTAAAATTTATATAGTAATTGCACCTAATACTATTATAATGATACCTAAAAGACAAGGCAACAAAAGCTGCAAAAACTACAAAAACTATTCGTACATATGTTGCCAACTCTTCACATGATTATAATAAGGAAAGAGATGAAAGGAGAGAGGAAGGAAGTGAACATGAACAAGATAATTTACATGGACAAGATGTAGATATTGGAGAAGGTAATAATAGACAAGATGATGATATTGAAAGAATTATTTTGGGTAAATACGTTATAATAATTGTTTTATTATTCAATTGAAATGATATTTCTGCGAATTTATTTAAAACTAAATTTACTTCGTTATAATGAAGATATGCTTCCAGAGCAAGAAGAAAGAAATATTGAAAAAGAAAGAAGAGAAAATAAGAAGAAAGAGATGGAGAAGAGAGATAAAGAGAGAAGAGAGAAAGAAAGAAGAGAGAAAGAGAGAAGAGAGAAAGAGAGAAGAGAGAAAGAGAGAAGAGAGAAAGAGAGAAGAGAGAGGGATAGGAGAGAGAAAGATAAAGAACAAGAAGAAAATGAAAATGATGAAAGCAGTAAAAACATAAAATCTGAACATAATTAATGAATATAATTTTATTCTCATTTAATATTACTTCTAGAGAGTGAAGAAGAAATTCCAGTTCAATTTGGCGCAATGACCAATTAATTGCAAATTTGCAATTGGTTGGTCTTACATCCAAGTGTACTACATCTGGCAAACAAAATGCTTGATGCCTCGATGAAGCAGCCATCAACAAATTTGCCACTAACCACCTCGACTTCGTCACTATCTGATAACGTAAAATCCATTTCTTATTTTGGTTGTTACATTCTTACCAATTAAGAACAATCGTTATTACACAGAATTACTGATGTATTATGTATTATTGATATTATTACTGTTTAGGATAATTATCATCTTATTGACGAAGAAATGAAATGCCTTTTTTTGCGAACTAGAAATCCGCCTGATCATGTGTTTGATAAAATAACACAAAAAATTTTTGGGCATGATGCTTATCAAAGCGTGGCGAAGTCAATTAACGAACGATATCGTAAATCATTTTCCAATTATCGATATCAATTGAAAAATATACTTTCAACATTAGTAAAAGAATTTCGACAAATTGTAGAAAGGTGATCGATACGTTCATATCGTTATGTTGTTGTTTTATTACAATGATTTAATAATTTAATTTTTTTTCTATTAAAGTGGATATACGGAAAGTTCAGATCCTACCGATGAGAAAGTAAACAATTTCATATCACGTGAGGTGGTTTTAAAGAGAATCTTAAGCCGATACGTTTCAGCCATCGATTTTACAAAATTATCAGAAACTTTACTAGATAAATTAATAGAATTCTCCAGAAAATGCTTCAAAATAGTCTGGGTTGAAACTGAAAGCGCAAATATCAAAGAAAAGGTTAAGGAGTTAGATGTTATTACAGAAGATCTAGAAATTCCTTCCCGTAGCAGAAGAAATATTGCTAGCTCTTTAAAACTCCATCTTTTTTCATAAATACAATACATATCACATAAAAGACCGTGATAACATTGATATGTTTTTTATTCCTTTATGATAATAAAGATTACAATATATCATAGCGCCACCACTCTGCTAATAATTCATGTGACCTGATTTCGCATTGTACGTAGATTTTATTGATTTTTATTGTGCCGCGTTAACTATCTCTTTTTCTTCCCAACTTGTTTATCATTTTTCAAAGCGAAATATAAAACCACATAGACTATAATAAATATTTTTATTTAATATTTTATTTAGTTAAATAACTAGTATAGCGTTTTAATCTTAGATAATGTATCTATACATAAAAGTCAGCGTTTGCGGAATATTTGTGAGGAGAAAGGAATACGACTTGAGTTTTTGTCATCTTATTCTCCCGATTATAATCCCGTAAGAATTTAATCTTCCATTATTTAAAAATTTATTGCTTACAGATCGAGCAAGCATTTTTTATATTAAAAATTTTTTACAACAATATCGTGATTGGGTAGAATCTGTAGAAAATCCAGTAGACGCGTTAAATTTCAGTTGTATGACAATTGGCAAAAATTTTGCTAAGGCGTGCTTTGAACATCTGGATATTTATAAATTAAAATTAAATGTCAAAATCAAAATTTATTGCTGAATAAAAGGAATTTATTATACAAATTAATAATTTTACTGAACTAAAAGTTATTGATCAGCATTTTTATAGTAAAGAAACAAACAATCTTAACAGAAACCTTAGATTTTTAAACAGCCATCAAATTACTGACTTCCATATTGAACAATTTTTTTTTATATTTTCTGCAATATGAATTTAACATTATCATCATATCAATTTGGCATTCAAGATAATATTCAAAAAATGTCTTAATAAATTTTATTTAGTGCCAGTGTGATTGATAAAATGCATTATTATTTATTATTATTATAAAAAAATATCAAAACAAAAAAAGAACACGCCACCAGGCGAACCAGAAACCTTTACGCCACAAGGCAAACCAAAAAAAAAACTCGTCACCAGACGAACCAGGAAAAAAACCCGCCACCAGGCGGACCAAACAAACTACATAGAATAAAAAATTTGCCACCAAGGCGACCAGAAATGAATTAAAAAAAACCTATTCCTCAATTCTTCCAAAAAATTTGATTAAATCGGCCTGCTTTAAAAAATTCTTTTTAAATGGAATAGGTACCTTTTCACCTCTTCGTAAATGGCAATCTTTTGACTCGTGCGGACTGACCCAACACCTGCAGCATCTTCCCCAGTAATTTTGCTGAATATTCGGGCAGGTATTAAAACCATGACCGTAATATTCACATAAGTAACACGGATCTTTATATGAGCCAATAGGCGCAATCCAATTTGTCCTGCTAGATAAAGCAATCCCCTCCGATGTGCATATAAAATTTAAATTTGAACTGGGAGCCAGGTTCGAAGAAATTGGTGGGTTCGGGGAAATTGGGAAGATCGAGGAAATTGATGAGATCGATGAAATTAAAGTCGTTAAGGGAGTTATTGATGATAAGGTTACTGAAGAGTCTAAGGGTAGCGAAGAGCTTAAAGATGAAATTGAATCTGACAAGGATTCGTATGTTGAGACCGAAGGAAAAGGAGAGGCAATAGCAGAGACATTAAGAGGAGAAGTAGAGACAATAGGAGGAGAGATAGTAGATGAAGCAGTGGTAAGTCGTTCTTATATTGTTAGTCAGTATCAAAACATACAGTATCAGTAACCTGATAGAGCCATATACAGCATCAATGCACCCAAAAAAACATAGTGTTAACTTACCTTGGAGTATTGTAATTAACATTTGAATTGTACTAGAATTATTCTTTATTGTTATAGAATGATTAACAGATATACTTAATATATCTTTAATCGCATTCGGGTTATCAATTATATAAAAATCATCGCTAACTTCATTATTATTGTCGATAATAGTAGTGTTATCAATGTTATCGGGCATATTAAAATTAAGACACGTTATTTTAAAAAGGAAGAGTATGAACTTTTTTTTTGATAAAACTTAAAGGTTCTTTCAGGTAGGAGGAGAAAATTCTTTTTTTTTTTTTTGATAAAACAAAGTTCTTTCGGGTAGAAGGAGAAAAATTTTTTTTTTTAATCATATTTATTTAAAAAAAAAAGGACGTGGGAATAAGATTTTTTCTAAAATTTTTATTTCTTTTTTTTTTTAAAAAAAAATAGGAACGTGAAAATAAGTTATTAAGGAAAATCGTTATAAAACTTTATTTTTCTTGAAAAATTAGGGGTATTTATATACAACTAGCGAAGTGTTAGGCCTATCCTAAATGGGAAATATCATTCGAAAATCTCAGTACAGAATTGCTGGGCTTATTCTAAACAAGGCTTATCCTAGCACTGAGATGTTCCTGTTTAGTTGTCTAATTACGGATACCTTTTTATTTGAAAAGTTGTCGTCAATATTTGTTTAGTCACACACCATCAATTAAATTAATATACATTAGTAATTTGCGCCGGAAAGACAACTAAAAAATAAATTCTTTTATATCAATATACATTATACATGACTTGCCGACCAATTATTCTATTAAACACCCGGGAAAGCGCCAGTGGGAAATTTGCACAATCACAAACTATAGCTTTACACAAAGCGATGATTGATGGTGAAATAAATATAGCCATATAATAAGTAAATCAATGGCACAATAAAACACAGCCTTAGATAGAAATAAAAAAGCATAATAATTAGAAAAAAACAGAAAAAAAGATCTCTTTTTTGTAAGTACCAGCCAGTTTAATTAGTACAGTATAACCTGTTCTTCACGCCAAGTACAAACAATTTATCCAAATGAGATTAAATGATAATCTCAGTGCAAAACTGTGATTTTTATTGGTCTACAGAATTTGGTAAAATATGCAATATGCACATGTGTAATTAGCTAATTAGGAATTTAAAGCAATGCTACGATCATTTGACCAGAAGTTTTATACAGTATAGATTAGCTCAAGAATACCAAGTCATCGAAAGAAAGGGAAATAGATGCTTTCTTGAATAAGGCGCATAAGAAAAAGCATCAGTGATGAAATGAGAGAAGAGAAGCTTCAGCATAAATCATCTACTCAGATATTTCTAACTCACAGAACCGTTGCCTCTTTCTTTTTAAGATGTTCCTTTTCCATACATGATTCCCATTCTTTGATTTCTACTTTACTTCTTCCCTGGAGATCGGTTGAGACAGAACTAAAATAATCAATGTAAAGCGAGTTTGATAAAAATCAATTGTAGAACAAGGGCTAATACATGAATTGTCTTCATCCATACCGCCTGAAGATACCGAAACTATCTTGTTTCTAACTTTGGCTTAGTTCAAATCACTCGCTATCCTAGGAATCATTCCTTTCAGTTCAGTGCTTTAAATAATCTCTTTTTCCCAAAGAATTTATTTTTTGTTCTCATTACTAACGTATTTTGTATTCGTGTTTATATTAAAGTAAGTTGCTCTCTGTTTATAGGAGAGGTTAATTATTAATTATATGACTTAAGATGTTTGAGAAGGTTCAAGGAAAAGATAACTCGTAGTGTTATGATATCAATGCAAACAACTTTTTTTGCAGAAAAAGTTTTTTTTGGTAATAGGTATAATCACGATATAGAATTTTTAAAAAAAAGAAAAAAATTGAAAAAAAGATTAATTTTTACTCGATAATCACAATGTCTGTCATTATATTAATCAAATTTTTTTCCTTAGAAAATCTATTGAGATCAATGGTAAAAAAGAAACTTATTTTCGAAATTAATTGTAACAATGTAAGAAAAATATTAATTTTACTTGGCCATGATTTAATCACAATATCCATCATTATATTAATCATATTTTTTTTCCTTAAAAAAATCTGTATCATATGATGTAATAAGATCAATGGCAAAAAGAATTTTTTTTCTTTTCGTAATTAACCATATTAATCATAGATATAATTACGATGCAAGAAAAAGATTAATTTTTTTCGATCATGATATGGTAAGATCAACGCAAAAAAAAAGGGGATAAAAAAAATTTTTTTTTTTTTTTATTCAATTATTTCTTTTTTTTATATTGAGATATCATTAAAATGTCTTCTCAAGATCTTGATAAAGAACAAGGAATTCGTAAAAAAGGTTCTCTTATTAAACATTGGCAGCCATCGCAATCGCAATATCAACAATCTCAGTCTCAATGGCCGCAACAACCTCAACAGCTGCAACAACCCCAATCTCAACAACCGCAACAACCTCAATCTCATCAACCGCAATAACCTCAATCTCAACAACCGCAACAATCTCAACCCCAAACTCTACTTCAGTGGTCGCGACAACCTCAACAATTTCAATTTCAATGGCCGCAACCACCTTAATCTCAATGGCCTCAACAATCTCAACAATCTCAACCTCATCAATTTCAATGGTCGCAACCACCTCAATCTCAATGGCCTCAACAACCTCAACAACCTCAATAAAATCAGTAACGTCAATGGCCACATCATGAATACCAATGGTCGCAATCACTTTCTCAACAACCTCAACAATACTTAACTCAATTACCACCTCAACCTCCTCAACAAATTGATGATGAAGAAAAAATAGGTGACCTATAATTGAAATTCATTATTCTTTCTTTTTGTGATATGAATAGTTCACTTACCTTGATATTTAATAATTGTAGACAAAATGCTAAAAGAGGAGTTCTTGAGAATTGAGGAAATAATAAATATATCTCCGGATCCCTATAAAACTAAGAAGAAAATAGCGGATGAATTCAGCCTAATTTTACCCGATTATATCAATTTTATGACTGAGAAATACAGGAAAAGTCAAAGTCCCATATTAACAATAACATCACTGGAATCCTCTCCGGCGACGTCATCACATTCCTCGCTGCGTTCTCTGCCTTTGAAGAGCCGCACTCCAATGTAAATATATATAGTAAATCTGTAATATTTATAATTCATATATTCTGAGCCCATTTATTTTTATTATAGGGATAATTTTGAACGACAACTCATAAATAACAATTTGGAGTTGCTGTCTCAATATTTTACTAAAGAACGTCACTACCCCAGAAGTTCTTTCCCAAGACCCAACGCGAATGTTCCAGATAAATATACGGAACCTAAAACCAATCGCGAATATAGTCAAAAACAGATGAGTGAAATATTAGAAAATAATTATAGTTCTTTCCCAAAATGGATCTTAGATATCATTTACGTTGAATTAAGAGCACTATTCCTTCGTACTCGACACCTTGATTATTCTTCTAGAAATTTAATGATAGAATATATAATTAGTAAATTATTTCCGCATTTTTCTAAGAAGAAAGAAAACAAACAAAAAATTAGTTTTATGGGCAAATGTTTTCGAAAAGTTTTTGATGGATGGAGGAGCGAATTATGGTCAAATATAAGTTTCGCATATCAGAATAGTTGCACTAACGATAATATTTCCCAGTTAAAATCTAAAGTTTCAGTTTCAACTATATTTCGTCAGTGGTTGACATGTGTTTCAAATGAACTATCAGAAGAAATGAAAAGAGCGCTCTAAAATGTTATTATTTACGGGATTAGATGTTTAAGTGAGGAGGTGGATGATGACAAGACAGCTCGTCACAACTTTTTTATGGCAAATACAGATTTATACACAATAAATTTGGACTTTGCTTGTACTGATAAAATAGATGTTACAAGATCAATGGAGCTGTCTCATTATTACATAAGTGCTGCAAGGTCATTTCCCGAAGATAATGACGAAAAGAATGATAATGATGAAAGAGAGCAAAGAAAGCATAAAAAAAAAGTAACTAAGAAGATTGCAAATTAAGGAGGCTAGTGAGAAGCGTTATTATAAATTTTATATAATATATTTTTATTATGTATCATTTTACATTTTTATCACGTCCTTTATTTTTATATTTCTCCAAATGGAGAGGACATTGTAGCTGGAGCTGGTGGTGACGATAATACTTTAAGGTTCTGGAAGATTTTTAATACTCTAAGAACAAAAGGGATAGAAAATAAATATTCGTGGAAACTTGATGGTCTTATAATGTTATAGCACTTTGATTTTTTTATTCGATCAATAGTTTATAGTAAATATTTAGCATAGAAGAGCTATAATTTAGTAATTATACTTAACATTTACATTATTAATACTTTTATTATTAACACTTTTAATCATAAATAAAGTTCATATCAATAATTTTGCTTAATATATATATAATTTATTCTTTGCTGAAATGTATTGAATTGTGTCTGAATAGTAAACATATCATGCAAATAATCGTCTACTGATCGTGGATCAATTTACCGATAAATCGTCACAAATTATTATTAAAGTCGTTCCGATTTTAAAAATTTATTAACCATGTCGATAAAATTTAGTAAATGTATTGAATAGAATAATGTCTCTAATACATTTCAAATACTGTATATTAAAATATACATTCGTAAATAAAATGAGACTACTTTTACTGGACAAGGCAATTTTTTCAAGATATCGTATGATACTTTTATGATATCATAAATGTACTTAAAATTCGAATTTTAATATGGTTGTAAAGACATTTTACATAATAAAAAATCATTTTGAAAACCATATTAGAACCCATTTCCGATGCTTACCAGAACATCATAAAATATGTCATCCTGACAATGTATTTAAAACCATTTTATGATAATTTTCACAATTTTGTAAAGATTGACAGAATATGATTAATATATTTTAAAATGCCAATAAATTATTTTATTATACGGCTAAATAATAATACATAAACTACTAGTATAATTTACAAAATAGAAAAATTCCAAAGAAACGAACTGTTAGTAATAGTACATTAAAAAAAAAAAGATTTAAAAAAAAAATGTTATAAAATACCCACCGAAATCTACACCTCTGAGCTCCAGTTGAAATCCCATACTTTGAACCTGTCTAAAAAAAAGAACAAGTGTTAGTACATTTCGTTAAAGTAGTAATTAAAAAAACTCTTCTCTTACCAAATTCTCAATATCTAAAATCATATGAAAAATACATCAAAGTATATCAAAAAAAATATATTTTTTCTTTCGAAATTGACCACCATATTAATTATACTCAATCATGATGTGGTAAGATCAATGCAAAAATAAGGAATGAAAGAATTGATTTATAATAATAAAAAAAAATGAGAAGAAAAAAAAAATTTTTGACTCACATTTTAACCTGTAGAATCATCATCAAACAAGTTTTAAAAATGTCTTCTCAATATCGTAATAAACCTATACAAGAACAAGAAATTCGTAAAAAGAATTCTCTTATTAAAATTTGGAAGCCTTTGCAACCGCAATCTCAACAACCTCTGTGGCGGCGACATACGGAAGTAGTCAAAGTCCCATAGTATATTTTTATGTAATCTTGCTTAATCATATAAAAATATCAGAATTTTATTTTAATAATATGGCAGCACGTTATACATATAAAAGTTGTAAAAAAAAAAAAAAGTTTAATATTTGCGGTATTGCAGATGAGTTGCGATACCACAAATGAGTTGCGGCAATGAAGTAACGATATCAAATCAATATAGTAAATACATCTTTTTTTATCCCTGAAATTACCAATATCGTAACGATATCAAGACTATACCGATCAGATATTTTTTTAAATAAATGTTGTCACGATATCTCGGCGATAAATTGTGGGATGAAGTGACGATATCAAATCAATATCGCAAATATATCATCCTTTTTTTTTGAAATTACCAACATCGTAATGATATCAAGGCTGTGCCGATTTGATATTCTTTTGAATAGATATCATCACGATATTTTCGCGATAAATTATGGTGATGAAGTAACGATATCAAATCAACATTATAACAATATCATCACAGAAATTGATACCATTATGACATGAAATTTATATCGTACCCATATCAATTCAACATCGCTCATATTTTCAAGGTTTCTGTAAAGTATATAAGTCTTTGCAATAGAAAAGTACAAAACTTAAAAAAATTTTTAAATTTACTTTATATGCTAATTATGTTTTTTTATACTAAAATAAGTGTAAATTTAATATTAATTAAATTTTTATTTTTTTTTTTGAGTTTTGTACCTTTCTATTAGGGCAGTGATATATATTAGCTAATATTTTTTTATTATAAGTGCTTACCCTTTCACCCCCAAGTAAGATATCTTGGTTACATGTAATCAATCATATTTTTTAAAAATTATGTAACCTAAGATTTTTGCTTATCCCCCTCACCCCCTAAAATATTAGCTAATATATGTTACTGCCCTTACAAAGACCTCATATTTATATGCAAAAGTATATAAAATTTAAATCTTTTTAAAAATATTTAAATTTTAATTTAAAAAATAATTTAAAAAAAAAATTTTAATATTTTTATTATAAAAATATTACTAATATTTCTTTTTATTTTTTTATTTTTAAATCTGGATTTTAGTCTAAAATTTTATAATATAAATTAAAGGAAATTTTAGTATTTTTTTTTTTTATAAATTTAAATTATAATATTTTATTTAAAGAATCTTGCTAATTTCCTTCACGGGTGAAATCACCTAGGTGATTTTACCTATAAATAATTTATCAAAATCAGGTGATTTCACATGTATAAAAAATTTTTAATAAATTTAATAGTACGCAAATCTTTATTAATTAATTTTAAAATTTAATTGGCTAAAATTTATTGTAAATTTCAATATTATGTATGTAAAAATTTAATGATCGTAAGATTATTGTCTGGTCAATGTATTGCTAATTTGGTAATAATTTTCTGTACAAAAAAAATAACAAAATTTATTATATTAAACTATGACTTTATTTCTTTAAAATCCTGTTTATCAAAGTTAATATTTTTTACAATTATTTATCTTTAACATAACTAGTAATGATAATAATGATACAAAAAAGAGAAGCCTAATAATTATGATTATAAGAGAGAGAAATAATGGAAATAATATTAAAAACAAATAATTGGAGATAACGAAAATGATAGGAGACAAAAGATATAATAAAAAAAAGAAAGATAATGAAAAGAAGAGGGAAAGAATGCGAAATAAAAGGAACAGGATCGAAAACAAAAGGAATAGGGACAAAATAAAAGGGGATAGAAATAAAAATAAAAATAAAAAGATAATGGGAAGGGCAAAAAAAAGAAAAGATGACAAGAAGGAAACAAAAAATTGAAAGGATGACAAAAGGGAGATGAATAAAATGAAAGGATAATAATAAATGAAGAGATGATAAGAAAGGAATGAAAAAATGAAATGATGATGAGAAGGAGAAATGAAAAGATGACAAAATAAATGATGATAAAAACAAAACAATGATAAGAACGAAATGATGAGAATGAAATGATAATTGATGTGAGGACGAAATGATAATTGATGATGAAGATGAAATGATAATTGGTGATAAGGACGAAATGATAATTGATGATGAATATGAAACAATGATTAATAAGGATGAAACAACGATGAGGACAAAATGGTAATGAGAATGAAACGATTATGAGAATGAAAAAAAAGGAGCGATAATGAAAAAGAAGAAAGTGAATAAAAACAAGAAAAATAGTTAGTAAAAATGAAATATAAAAACAAAATTGAAAAAAAGATAAGAAAAAATGCCATATCTTATTCGCAAAACTAAGACCTAAAAAAAACAAAAAGAAGTGAAATGATAAGGATGAAATGAAAATGATGATGAGGATGAAATGATAATTAATAATAAAGACGAAATGATAATTGGTGATGAGAATGGATGAAACAATAATCGATGATAAGGATGGACAAAATAAACAAAATGGTGATGAGGATGAAACGATTATAAGAATGAAAGGAAAAAGGAGCGATAATGAAAAAGAAGAAAGTGAATGAAAACAAAAAGAAAAGGGGAATAATTTAATGAAAAATAAACCATAAAAGAAGAAAAAATAGTTAGTAAAAATGAAATATGAAAACGAAATTGAAAAAAAAAATAAGAAAAAAATGCCATACCTTGTTCGAAAAACTAAGACCCTAAAAAAAACAAAAGGAGGAAAAAAACAAGAAATAATATACCATCATTTAATGTAAACCTGAAAGAGATTAAAGACCTAAAAAGAAAGGAAAAATAATAAATGGAAAGGAAAATGAAAACAAAAAGAACAACAAAAAACAACATACCTTTGACACAAAATTAAAGAGCTTAAAAGGCCTAAAAAGAAAAGAAAAAGAAATTAGAAATAACTAGAAAGAAAAGTGAAAACAAAAAAAGGAAAAAAAACATACCTCGAAACTGGAAAACCTAGAAAAAAAAATAAACAATTTAAAAATTAAAAATTAATCAGGTAATATCACTTGCCAGGTTAAATCACCTATATTGAAATAAATAAATTATAAAAATCAATCAGGTGATATCACCTGAATTATATCACTCTTGGTTAAAACTAGTTATAATCTTATTTAAAAATTAATATTTATAATTTATAAATTTCAAATTATTTTTTTTTTATATTATATTAATTATAAAAATTAATATACAATTATAATATTTATTTATTGTAATAATTTATTATAAAATAAAAAAATTTAATAAAAAAAAATATTTTATTAATTATTTTAATAAAAAAAAACATTTTATTAAATTATTTTAATAAAAAAACATTTTATCAATAAAAAAAAAATATTTTATTAAATTATTTTAATAAAAAAAAATGAAAAAACTTTTAATTACTTTAATAAAAATATTTTTTTATAAATTAGTAAATTTTTTTATTTTTTTAAATAATATTTATTTTTTATTAAGTAAGTTTAATTTAAAATAATCTAAAATATAATTTAAAAATATTTTTATATATAAATGTATTTATATTATAAAATTATTATATAAAAAAAATTTTTAAAAATTATTATTATTATACAAATAAATATTTAATTTTATCAAAAATTATAATTGGTTATGAAAACTTGCATTTAATCATATTTTAAGATTTAATCCAATCTGGATTTAAAACAGTAGATAAAAATCACTTATATATAAACTTAAAATAAAAAATACTGATTTTTAAGTTTGATTTGAAATTAAAAATTTATAACAAGCTTAATTTTGGCTAGAATTAAAAAAATTTTGGCCAAAATTAAAAAAATCTGAGTTTTTTAAAAAAAATCTGTCAGTCTAACTTAATTTAGATCTTTTTTAATTAAAATTTGCTGGTTTAGATCCAGTCCAACATTTGGGTCTAGGCTATAGATGCCACCCAAATTATTTTAAGCAAATCCCAAATTAATTTGTACATTTTGACAGCCATAATTCCCAAATCCCAAATGTACAAATTGCAAAATTTATATATGTAATTTGTAAATTAATTTGGATTTGTACATTTGGGTTGCCATAATCCCAAATTATTTTGGATTTGGGTGGCATCTATAGTCTAGGCTGGATTAATTCAAGTTTAGGTTCAGTTTGCAGGTCTTTAATTGATTATATAAAATTAAATCAAAAAATTTTATAATAAGTTTATATAAATTAAATTTCAATATTATATATATTTTTTAAAGTTTTTGTATACAGTCAACTCCCTTTATAGTCACCTCCGTTATAGTCACATTACCCTATATAGTCACCTTAATTGAGTGTTCCAAATTTTCATATATAAAAACTATTGTTTATAGTCACAAACTACCTATAGTCACTATCACATCTTTTTTTAAAAATTTTATATATATGTGATTATAAAAAGATATTTATTAAAATATAATTATTCTATGATCTAATGATCAGATTTCAATGATCTTTAGCTCATTATGTTTATCTCATTGAAAGGAATCAGATGGTATAATGATTGGATTAATATTGATCGAGAAATTCGATTTTAAAGACCAAATTGACATTTTATACATGTAAAATTCATGTAATATTAAATATTTTGACTGTATTTTAATTATTATGGATTCTAGTGATCAGATTTTAATGATCTTAGGCTCATTAGAATCGTCTCGTCGAGAGAAAGTCAATGGTAATAATTTTATAATGATTGGATTAATATTGACCAAAAAATTCGATTTCAAAGACCAGATTAGTATTTTTTATATGTAAAATTCGCATAACATTAAATATTTTAATTATATTTTAATTATTACGGGTTCTAGTGATCAGATTTTAATGATCTTAGGCTCATTGAAATCGTCTCATCAAGAGGAATCTAATGGTTATAAATCCATAATAATTGGAATAATATTCACAAAATTACTATGATGTAAATATTTAACCAAAATTATTACAATTTATAATTCTAATCAAAATTACTGATTTAATTATAAGATTTTATTGCTTATAGTCACATCTCATCATAGTCACCAAATATAAACTGTTTCAAATGTGTGACTATAGAGAGAGTTGACTGTAATTCTTAACAATTTTTTTTATAAAATTTTCTAATAAAATTGTAAAATTAATTATAAAATCTTGCTTTTATTATTTTGAGATATTATATTATATACTTCTCCGCGAATTAGATTCTTAGAATGCCGAAATATACGGCAGCAGAGCCGAATCCGAATTGACGTAACCGTAATTATTTTGACAGACGTAATACATTTTGACAGACGTAATACATTTTGACAGACGAAATACATTTTGACAGACAAAATATATTTTGACAGACGTAAATACATTTTGACAGACCTAATACAGTAATATATTTTGACAGACTTTAATTCGCATTTGATTCACCATTAATAAAAGCTCTGAGCCGGCTTGTTTACACAGTTCACATATTAAG
This sequence comes from Rhizophagus clarus, assembly GCA_015698045.1. Classification (NCBI taxonomy): domain Eukaryota; kingdom Fungi; phylum Glomeromycota; class Glomeromycetes; order Glomerales; family Glomeraceae; genus Rhizophagus; species Rhizophagus clarus. The sequence continues at coordinate 642,558 of BLAL01000160.1, forward strand.
TAAAAATAAAAAAAAAAAGATATCGATTCCGTCGTCACAGCGATTTCGGCATCGATCATATGACCTATCGATCCGATTTACCAGGATCCCATATATACAGACTCAAAAATTTTAATAGAACTTTTATGTATCTAATTTTACTATAAAATCAGCATACAAGTTCAAATTTTACTATAAAATATACAATTTCAAATCTAAGTTTATATAAAATCAAGTCCAATTTTTATTTATTAATTTGAGACAAATAAAATTATTATATTTCTTCAAAAAACTTCCACAAGAACTCATCCTCACACATTTATCCGTATCCTATAGACACCAGAAAGCTGAAACTTACAAAAAAATAAGAAAAGAAACGGTTAGTACGTTTCCTTAAAGTAAATTCCAAAAGGACTTGTCCCTACACACTTACCATTATCCTATAGACACCAGAAAATCCGAAACCTACAAAAAATAAGAAAAGAAACGGTTAATACGTTTCCTCAAAGTAAATTACAAAAAAACTCGTCCCCCATACAAGTACCCGTATCCCATAGACTCCAGAAAACCGAAACCTACAAAAAATAAGAAAAGAAACGGTCAGTACGTTTCTTCAGCGTAAATTCCAAAAAAACTCGTACTTACCCATATCCTATAGACTCCAGAAAACCGAAACTTAAGATAAAAAACGTTTAGCACGTTTCTTCAAAGTAAATTCCAAAAAACTTTGTTTTCCATATACTTACAGATTCTAGTAGACATTCTTAACGGCTAACGAAAAAAATAATTTTTTTTATAAAAATGATCGGTAAATAAAATCATATGACTGATACCGAAATCGTGATTTTTAACCTTTTTAAAAAAAATATTACAAATAAAAATCCGACTTTTGAAAAAATACCGATTGGCTTATTTTTTTAATAAAAAATTTAAGCCGAATAGTTAAAAGAAAAAAAATTATTTATGTCGGTTTTTAAGCCGAAATATTTTTAAAAAAATTATTTTTTCATTTTCGGTCTGAAACACTAGAACGGTAAGTACAGGGGGAAGGGTTCGTGATTTTTTTTTTTATTTTTGGAACATTACTAACGTTCCTTCTTCTCTTTTTTGACTTAGGGACGATTTCTGGACTTGAATTTCAGTCTAGAACTTCGGTAATGTACTGTAAGTTGAATTTTGGTGTTATTTTTTTATTATGGGAACGCTATTAACCTTTTATTTCTTTAGGAACGGCTCCTGGACTTGAATTTCGGCTTAGAGATTCGGTAATGTAAGTTGAGAGGGACTTTAGTGTTGCTTTTTACTATGAACGTTACTAACGTTCCCTTTCTTTTGTAGGACCCTTCTGGGCACTTCGGAATGGCCCTTGGAAGGTAATATAGAATGGGAATTATCCTATTATTATAGGATCGTTAATAAACATTACTGACATTCCTTTTTTTGGTTTTTTTTTGTAGGGACCTTCCCGGGTTACTATGGAATGACCCTAGAAGGTAATTGTGGGTGAGAAAAGAAATTAGGAATGATAATAAATTTTATATTTCAATAAGAATCTTCGGCTCATGCGAGCACTATCTTTAATTCACTTTGAGAGTTGAACAGTTATTTTATGTTAAATACAAAAATCATATAGTGACACAAATAGACAATATTCAGTTTTATTGTTTATTTTTGAATACTGGTAATTGTTCTTCACGTAAAAAAATAAATTGAATTTCAAATATTAACTACCTAATATTTTATCAACGGTAGCCTCAATGTCAAATACATTTGAACCATGATTAATAATAGGTAATGGATGTGGTTCAATGACTACATTTACTTCTATATTAAGTAATCTTTTTAGTTCTGGATCATTTATGTCAACCCATCTTTCGATTTCTGTATCTCTCTGACTAGGAATGTTTGAATCGTGATTATCCTCTTCGTTATCGTCATCATCAAAAAATTCATCCTCATCCTCATCTAAATCGTCACTCGCGTTAGCTTCTGACAGTGCTTTTTGTATGGAAAATTGAAAATCGTCTTCTGATACACCTGCATAAGCATATTTTAATTCTTTTTGGGCATTTGTAATATAGTGTGTATGAAGTTTGGCCATAGCTTCCAATTTTTCAACTTTCAATCTATTTTATATAATTATAAAATATTAAGTAAGCTGTAAAAACGTATATTAAATATAAAGTTAAAACTTACTTAGTTCTTCTTTGATTTGCAAACCATCCCAATACTGAAAAAACCCTCTCACATCCGGCATTGTGAGGAGTTATTGCCAATACTTTCAACGCCAACTTTTGTATATGATTTTCATTATTATGAACGGGATTACACAAAATCCACCAAGTAATAGCATCACCCTTACTTGTACTAAATGGAATGTTGTATTCTTCTTTTCTTAAATAAAAAGATTGGATTTGAGAAATTAAATCGGCGGAAGAAAATTCGCCACCACCCATATTAATCCATATTTTCATAGCCAAAATATACACATCACGTAATACAGTTGGTCGTAAGCCTTTTCCTAAATTAATATTAAAAAGAATTAAAAAAATTATTATAGTAACAATTCTAAGTTTTAATAAAATATTTACCTCTGTAGTGCGGATGAAGTAAGTATGCTAAAATGTAAAGTTGAATATCAAATTCTTGCCAACGTTTATTAAACAGCTCAACACATTGATGCTTAAAATCATAATTGGAAACAGGCGGAAGTGATTTGATTTTCCGTGAAAGGTTGATCAGTTCAATAAAGCAATCTGCAAGAGTTGTTGTTTTAAATTCTAGTGATTTAACAACTGATTTTACTGGTCCTAGGAGAGTATTTACAGCTTCAACATCGGTAAAAAAAGATCAACTTCGAATAAGTTCTGAAATGTCAGTACTTAATTTTTCCGGAGTTTCATCTAATACCTTGATTAGTTAATTATTAATAAAAAATTAGTAAATGAATATATAATACAAATATATTTTTTCTTACATTTTTAAGTATTTGCTCAAGTCGTAAAATTGAATTTGTGCAGTCCCAAGCTGTAGTCCACCTAGTTACTACATATGTTTTTAGTCCTCCTCCTTTTATTTCATTTGTTATTTTTGAACGTAATTCTTCACCAGCTTGATGAGACTGTTTAAAGTATTTAACTATTTTTTGACATTTTGAAATTACATCCTTTGCAAATGTTGTTTTACAAATGTCGGTTGAAATAAGATTTACATGGTGGGCAATACATCTGATGGGTAATATCTGCTTATACCGTTCAGCAATTATTTTTTTAGCAGCTGCACAAGCGGATGCATGATCTGATACAACTGCAGCAAAATTTTCTGCACCAATTTCAGTAATTACTTCGTCTAACTGATCAGCAAGAAAATTTGCTGTATGGGAATTAGCAGAGAGATTTTTTATGCAATGTATAATCTCTCTTCGATCAGGTGTCATTATTACAAACGCATATAATGACTGTCCTAAAGGGCTTGTCCAGCCATCAAATCCTAATTAAATAATAATAATTAATAAATTTGTTTACAAATAAGAACAAATAAAAATTGTAATCTTTTTTTATTACCTAACGTTAAATTTTTTGTTCTTTTTAGTTCTAAATGCTGATCAACCACGATTTTTGCCAATTCTTCATATAAAAAATCTTGTGAAAGCGCATTTGCACTTGGAGGATCATACCCTAAACATAGACTTTTAACCATATCAATAAAAAAAGGATGTTCAACAAGACGGAAAGAAACACCACAGCAGATAAAAAATTTGGCCACTGTACGATCACAAATTTGCTTTTTAATTGGTTCAATTATTTTTGATTCACCGTATTTTGTAATTGACTGTTGATATCCAACTTTTCTTTTTTTGGATAATATTTCTAAAGTTTCAATTTCTCCACGTGTTTTAACCATAAGTAAAAATTTTTCTTTAACGTCATAAGGTGCTTTATGACAACTAAGTGCCAAATGTGCTTCCATATTATTTGGCTCACCACGTGTTTGACTCCATGGACAATATTTACATTTACAACCTTGGTGTCCTTCTTTTTTTTCTCCAATAGCTATAAAAAAATTCCAAACTTCTTTTGGTTTTCGACCTGGTTTGGCATTTGGCTTTTTTAGTACTGGATTTTCACTTTCACTCATTATAACTTGCTTTATTTTATTGAAAAAAGTAGCAGAACAAAGAAAATTTCAAAGTAGAAACAAAGAACATTTAAACAAATATGCAAAATTTTTAATGTAAATATATTGTGATACTATGATGTCATTGGCGTAAATCATTTTGACAATTCGGCAATTACGTCTGTATAAATTTAATACGGCTGTAAAAATACAATACGGCAATATGTCAAAAAAAAATAGCTATGCCGAAATTATTACGACATATTTTTACAGACGTAATGCCGAAACCGTAATTAATTCGCAGAAAAGTATAACTAATATGGGAAAAAGTAATGAGGTTATCAATCTCATGCTCGGAACTAAGCTTTATCAAATGCTTAATAGGAAGAAAGGAGGGACGCGCTATATCAAGTGTGATGATTTGCTACTCATCGGCCACCAATTCAAGGAGCCAAAATATATGTACCTCAAATCAGCATTCCAAATAATAGCAAATAGTCTAAAGCCATATCATGAAGATATTACATTCTGGGCTTTGAAGCCTGATAAAATCCCTAAGGTGGATTCATTTTCTCCAGATAGAGGTACAGTGGCTATATTCGAAGATTTGTGTGCTGACCTGAAAAAAGTGCAGGAGAAAATTGTTCCTTATTTTATTGAAGGACGCCATTACAACATCAGTTTGATATATGTATCCCAGAGTTACTTTGACTGCCCAAAAATAATACGAAAAAATCTTTCACACATCTGCCTATTCAATGGGTCGTGCACTATGGACAAGCTGAGCAGAATTGTACGACAATATGTTAATGACTGGCGTAGTGTGATTAAGATTATTGACAAGGCTTTATGTGAACATAAATTCATTGTTTTTGATTTAACAGTACCCCGCGAACACCCACATAGGATACGTCTTGGTTGGGACCAATTCTCACTAATGAGAAGAATTCAACTTCATAGATGCCAGCTTTTTTTCCGTCTCCCGCACCTGCATTTTCAGAACCTCAACTTCACATCGTAATCTTTTATTTGCAGTAACCCGCTCTCTATATCTCCTTTCTATGTCTTGCATGAATTTCTCAAAAGTTCGTCTATTATAATCGACCAGGTGCTGGGATAGAACTTTAAGCTCATTCATAATCTGGAGATTATTCTCTTCTTCATGATCATGGGCTATTTCTTCGGTCTGGACTCCACTATCTACAACAGGTAATGCTGGGGATACATTACATTCTGGCCAGCTTCGAGGACGTAATACTTTTTCCTGAGCCATAGTTTACGTTACTTCCTATTTAACGAATTCTCATAAACCTCTAATGTGTGTCTCAAATAAGATTCAATTCGTTCGAACTTTCCGAAAATAGATTCTAATGGAACAGGATTTTTAGAATGGTGCAAGAGTCTCTCACACGCCCTCTTAACAAGACTTTCAGGTAGTCTATCAATAATATGTTTATAGTCAGAATGGAACATTTTATTAGGTATAGTTTTGCGCAAAAAAAAGTTTGCATGCAAAATAGTCCATAGTATATAGCACTATAGATTTACACGCCTATATCACAAATTGCGTCACATCTGATAGGAGATTGGTTAGGCTCCTGAAGGATGGTCACCAGACTAGTCACGGGTCAGGTAAGTAATTTTTGTGATACTGATAGCAAATTTTTTATTAGTTCATTCTGTGTTTGCTTATCTTCTAATTGTATTCTCAACTCTAATTTTATCATTCTTAGCTTTAATTTTATTGTTCTCAGCCTTAATTTTATCATTCTCAGCCGAGAACCTGGCAATAGAACTTCTCAATAAATTGGTTTCCTCTATTTCGGATTGCATGCTAGCGTAATGTAGTATTAGTATGACAATATTCAAAAGTAAAATAGACCACCAGGGTCAGCTTTATTATATATTATAGGAATAATAGTACATCTATGGACAAAGATGCTAAAGCTAAAGAATTATCTCATTTATAATTTCGCAATACTTGTCACTGCTATCCCGAAACCTAGCACTCATCCGAACATTTTTAAAGTCCCTATCATGCCAAAAATGGACGACATTTAATCCCTTCTCTTGGAGCTTCTCAGATGGCCAATACGGATTAGTTACAACATAATCTTCACGGGAAAAGTGTACGATCCAGATCTCTCGGGGATGGAGTTGCTCTTCATACTTAAATACTTGTTCAAAATGGCCTTCTAGTTTCGGAATTGATGCTGTCGCCAATAATTCGAGGAGACCTTCCAGATGGGGACTATCGGGCTTCTTTATAATTAGATCGCAATAGAGATGATGGTAGTCCCCATCATCACAAACTTGTTCGAGGTGCCGCTGACCAGTGATCTCATATCCATGGATCTTTCTTAACCAATTCACTAGGACCTGATACATCTCTGCATCGTATGTACTTTCTCTTAGAACTTTGATATAATGTTCAGAATTTACATACAAATGATTGGAACTTTTGTATGAGCGGAAGGATCCTAGTGCTATTATACCTTGGTCGAAATCACGTACTGCGGTCTTTAAAATCTCCAAAATGTCTATAGATTTATCATCCTGTAATGGGACATCTGCAGGAACATCCAAAACTTTACTAATACTTCTTTTTTTAGCGACAGGAGCAGATGAATCTGACTTTAAAGGGACCGACTTCTCTATTATCTCTTCTTGTAGGTTAGTAATATTGGCTAAAGGTTTGCGACCTTTTTTTCCATTGACCTATATAAAAATAGACCCCCTCAGTAGTAAGTATCATCATTGGGGATAATGGAATAAAAAAATAATGTTTTTAGAATAGCAACACCAGAAGTAATAACCATATGGTCAAAGAACCCGCCCAGAACACGGAATATTATTCACTATACTTTTATCGAAAGGAAGGTACATAACCAAATCCTCCTCCAGAAACAGTAGACCTTTGTCAAAAAGTATCGCTAAATAATCTCATAACATCTAATAGAATGAATATGCTAAAGCACTGCAATAACCAAGGGCTTATATATCCCCAAGCGAAAGCTTCTTGTGCTTAACATACCATATCTAAAAAATGCGTGTTTGGGCCTGTGGAATGAAAAATGCATACCTTTTTATTTAGTAAGAGATTTTTAACAACTTCAAGGATCTCCTGCGAGGCCATAGGATCATCACAAAAAATATATAATGTATTATAAAAAACTGTATGTGCCTCGTTTCTTTCAGTAGGTCCAAACATATTGGTCGACCAGGATATGAAATGCTGAAGAGACCATACTCCACACGGAAAGAGCCAAAAGTATTCGATTTTGCCTTTTTCAGGGGCTCTCGATTTCTCTCTAAATATCTTAGCTTGTTTATCAAGCTTCATGGCAGGTCCCCGTTTCATACCATCCTTTATAAACTTTTTTTCGGTCATGTCTGGGAAGATCTGACCATCTATTTTCTCTTTACGAAGGATCTTGAAATTGTCCTCATCGAGATTTATGTTCAGGTCACGTAAAAAATTAATGAGGGTCTCAGTATCCCAGTTTTCGGCCAACGTGGAGCGGTTTGAAAAAGTTGTAGAAGTAGACATGTTTTATTAAGCTTGTTAGAAGTAGAAAATCCCAAACAAATAAGAAATATGTATAACGAACTTACCCTCTATGATTTATGGCCTTTTATAAATAAGAAGAAATGCGCTAGAGTTTGTTTTTTGGTAAGAGACGCGTATATTTATGTTTTGTAATAATGCAGGTAATACAGATTGGTATATTGCTATTTTAGTAAGATTAGCATTACATTAACGGCTAATCTTTATTCTGCATAAACCTGCAGGTGGTACATTTCATGGGTGGACAATATATTATTATTATTTTATTGAAAAAAGCTAATATAATACATTTTCCTATATAGAGGAACTATTTTTTGATTTATATATTACTTTAATTATATTCTAAAATTTATAGATCCCACAGATGATACAGACTCGAATACTTGAAGCCTTGTAAGAAAACTGTGTCTGGCCGATCTTTTCCCATCATTGATTAGCACTGTCTATATGCCCATTTTTTTGTTTTGAGGATCTTCTAACCATGCTTTATGTTTATACCACCAGTCACTAGTTAGCCGACTATGGGATTTTATAGTTTTTATGTCATGTGGTCTCAACATGTCCTTTCTAACAAAATACCTAAAAATGCGATTTTCTTTAGTATCAAGATAATATTTGGGATTCTGTGTCCATTTTACCATGATAGGCCATTCAAATACACCAGAAAGAAGTTCATAACCTTCTTGTTGTAATAATTTTTTAACAGGTTCAATGCTTAACCAATTTAATCGGTACGCTAATTGTTCTCGTTTCTCTTCTGCCCAAGTTCTAGCACCATATAAGGTGTGCCCATATAGTACATTAAAATGATCGATTTTCATGTTAAATTTTATTAGTTCCCCATTAATATAATAAAAATACTCATCACGAGGAATAATACCTAAATACTTCCATCTATTAGGAGTATCATCATTCCTCACCGCCTCCCAAATCCGTTTTGCCAAAGATTTGGGTCTCTTCTTGTAATTCCTGTAAGCTCGCTGGATAACTGTTGCATAGAAATTTTCAAAGCCATAATTATTGTATTTAGGAATCAAGAATCCCCAAGATCGCTTCATTGATCTTCCTGAAATACTTTATTAAAATAGTTACGGTATACAATATATTGGAGGATCTAATCCAGAATAGGCAGATCATGCATAGTGATTTTCTTCATATATATGAAGCATTTCACAATTATACTAGGCGATCATGTATGCAGATTATATAGCGCAAAAAATAAAGTATAAGTTATACATTGTGCCTTTAGCCCTCCTTCGGTCAAGACCTTCAGGATGAAATCCCGCAGTCCTTGGACAAGGGAGCAGATATTTCTCAGTCAGTTAAACCAGTTAAACGAATGTGACTTTTGTACCATCTCTCAATCTTAATGCGGGCACTCCATTTCGATTAAGATGGTCTATAGATGGTAATAAGTTATTTTGTTTTGCATACTGAGATGAGATAAATATTTCACTTGTATTACTTCTATGCGTAGCGCCTCTCGGCCAATTCGATGACTGATAAGAAGTTGGTAAAATCATTTCTTGCCTGGCAGGTGAAACACAAAATGGATTTAAATCTGGAGCACTTGGCATAGTATCTTTTGCCATGGTCGCTTTAACCTGCCTATATGTTTCATAGCTAGTTGAACGTGCATCAAGATCATATGATACAGATGCCAATTTATCCTTTTCTGAGTGTAAGGTAGATTGGGAGAAAAGCTCTAGACGAAGATGATTAATTTTAGCCTCTTCCTCTAATATATAATGCTTATATTGCCAGATCCGAAATTCCCTTCTATCAATAGATTGGAGAATTTCATTTCTTCTCGCATGTTCATTTGAAATACTATTTCCAGAAATGCATCTTTTCAAGTGGTTATCTCGATAGGTTATGGGATGACCACCACGGCCATTTTCAGATATGAAAACTAAGGAGTCACATACACTACAATATATGTAATTTGATGGAAGACCATGGACTCTATCACTTCTTTCAATTAAATTTCCATACATCGTAATATATCCATTCTTAGAAAGAATTCTTGGGTTATCTTCTAGTATGTTCCTAAATGGATCACGAATACGAGAGCACCACATTTCTGGTGTTTCGTGATCATATCGTTCAGCTAAAGGAGATAATGCATCTAATATTCTTCTATATATTTCGAAGTTTACATCACTATAGTCTACAGAAACTAGCTTATATTGGGCTTTACTATCTAAATCCATATTAGCGTTTTGGTAGAATAACAGAATATAACGATTTTATTGATTTATAGTCTTTTTAGCGATTTTAGCTGATTTAGCAATATTATACTATAATAAATATCGGATTCATTTTTATAAGTAACTTTATCGATTTGTAGCCGATTTGTGAGACTACATACTGCTAAAAACACATATTTTTTCGAATCTAGAGAGAAAAAAGGGCTAATTTTATATTTACATGCATATGCACGGCGCCTGACTAAATCGGTTTGTGGTATGGCGTATATCATATCACATGTATCACCCTAGATCCTGGCTAAATCACGAGATGATCGGCCAATTATATTCCGGGAAAATTAGATGACACAGGTGCAGTAATCTGGCACAGTACCAAGGAATCCCGGACATACATGTCCACTAATTATGTGGTGTTAGTATCGATCAAATATTTTTGGACATGCATGTCCGCTAATTAGGTGGTGTCACTATCGTCGGCGCTGGACATGCATGTCTACTATTTATGCAGTGGTTAGTATCAATCAAAAAATTTTTATATATACATATCCTAATCATGCGGGTCAGTATCGGTCAAAAAAAAATGATATATATCATAATCATGCAGTAGCCAGTAACAATTTAAAAATAAATAATTAAACTTTATTAATATATGCGGTCGTTCGCATAGCGAACCCTGACCTGCTAAGCGGATATCGCGCCTTTCGGCTGTTTTCAGAACACTATTTTTTTACACTAAACTAACCCCAAAGCACTTTAACAATTACGTATTTAATGTCTTCCTTAGACAAGGCCGTTATAGTTGATAATGAAAAAGTTTTAATTCTTCCTATCATAGCCCTACCCATATTTACATCCACATTGATGCTGTCTTGCCTTTTCGCACATATGCTCAAAGCCAGGAGAAAAAATGCCGAGACTTTGATCGTTACCAATGGTAACGGTTTTTGCCAAGAAAAATAAATTATAGGATTCGGTAATACTTTTACAAGGTGAAATAGCGTTTCTATACTAATGCCTGCCGGTGTTTCTTTCATCTAAGTTATCTATTTGCTAACAACATTAACTCTAATCCGACTTCATTTGTCCCCAACTGGATAAAATAAAAATGGTTGTCATAGAACATGCAGAGTCAGGAGTTCCGAAAAGTCTATGTTCTCCGTCTGAACAAAAAATAGATATTAGCTTTGTAAGCTCTGAGTCGCTTCCTCAACCGAAAAAATATATTTCATTCATACCTTAATTGCGACGTACCTCTTTCAAACTGCGATAAGTAGGTTCCTTTTTTAGCGAGCCGACGTTCATGCTCGGAGAAAATGCAAAAAAAAACCACACTGATTAGGTCAATTGTACGACCACTCGTACGACATGAAAATTACGTAACATTAATTCACTTTTATAAATACCCTGAATCAGTCATTTTTTTTTTTATCTTTTTTTTCATGAGTCATTTGATTAATTTAATTAATTTAAGTATCTTTTTTATCTAATGAGTAACTGTATTATTTGCTGTATTACGTATGTCACTACAAGAGCCTATAGTCACGATGTATTCAGAAAGGTTTAATTTAATATATCAATAAGATCAAATAGCTTATTGATGAGATCAATTTTTTTCGATTTCAAAATAAGAAACAAATTCTCTTCTTTTTCTTTTATCGGAACAAAATTTCTTGCTTTTTTTATCTCTCAAGAAACTTTCTCAAACTTCTTTTATAATCGTTTCTAATGCCTTCCTTCATTAATAATCGAGTACGATGCAAAAAATATATACTTATATTTACGTTTATATTTATGTTTTTGACGTTGCATCTTTTTTTCTATTTTTATTTCTCGAAGTCATTTACAAACTCTTCACCTCCCCTTCGCATCTCCGAAGTGTCTATTTTGTCTATTGTTCTTTCCAGTGTGATGGGCCTTGTAGTATCTATTCTCCTCTTTTTTGTATCAGGAGATGTCATATACGCTTTTGGTCGTAGCAAGTATAATGAGTATCTTCTAAACAAAACTGTGGAAGAGGGCACCCGACCCAAAATTGATATTTCAGATGATAAGCTCGTTTCTCGACCTCTAGTTGTAGAACGTCTTAAAAAAATTCTTCAACCAGATAGAGATCAATCATATTATTATTTGATCTGTGGAGAACATGGGACAGGGAAAACCACATTAACCAGGATCGCTTCAAGTGAGGTTGGGTGTGGCGTTATATATGTTGATATCCCTGCGAATTTAAATGAATTAGGTGGCGCTTTTGGAAATGCAATTAATTTTGCATTAGAGAAAGTTTCTGTTACTGGACAATGGTTGCGTAAAATCAAGTCAGATGGTAAGTTTTCATCATTACTTTATTGTTAATAATAACCATTTTGATTCTTATTTTCTTTTGTAGTAGATGCACCTAAGTTTTCTGAATGGGAGAAAGCTTTGAAAGCCTTGAGACACGCTAGTGAAGTGTACAAGGCCAAACATGATAAGCCAATGGTTATCGTTTACGACAATGTCAGTCACCTGGTTCACGAAAATCAAAAAATTCTTGACATTCTCCAGGATGACGCAAAGCACAGTGCTGATGATCGGAAATACATCGCCGTATTTGTCTGCAGTGAAGGGAGTGTACCTCGGAGAATGGAATGTAAGTACTGACATGATTCTTTTGTGTTCTTGAAAAAACAGTATTATTTACAGATCATAATTCTTTCTTATTTTAGCTCGCAGTGCCTGGTCACGTGCAAAAACACCTGTAATGGAAATTGGCGATCTTAGCAAGGAAGAATCGATGAAATATTTGATTAAGAAGCGCGATATCAAGGAAGTAGATGCGAATAAATTATTTGATTTAGTTGGGGGTCGTATCATAGAGCTAAAGACTGTAGCGGATGACTTCCTTGCTGGAATAGAATTTGAAAGTAGGAATTAGCTTCATCATTTTACAATTCAAATTTACACAACTTTGTTCTGGATCAATTGCTTAATAACTTCTTCTGCTCTTTTTCTGCAGTCATTAAACAACAAGTCTTAAACAAAGTTGAGAAGAAATTTAACACTGCACAACTCCTCCGAAAGCAGTTGTATCATGAAGTAGGAAAGAAAGTGATCAAAGATTTATTGGACTCTAAAGAACTGGGCTTTACAACGTTTATGGAATTTTTCGATAATTATGAAGAAGCCAGCAAAGTATTAGAGACAAATGTATTTTCATACCATCCAGAAAAAAACACTGTGAGCTTCCAGTCTCAATCGATAGAATTTTATATTCGAGAAAATGCTAAAATATTTAACATATTCCCCTCATGTTTTAAAATTATAGAAGTTGATTAGAAATTTTCAAAATGGCATATGTACAAATAATGTAATGCATAATGCAATAAAAATAAAATTCAAATTGAGTAAACTTTTATTAATAATTTTTAGAGTCAGATGAGTAAATGAAATGTATGATGCTATCAAAGAGGGAGGAGGGAGTACGCGAATCCTAGGCCATTTAATGCGAGTCCCAACATCAAGTTATTTCTTTGCTCTCCGCCTCATACACAAGAAATTTATTGCTTAATTTTTTCGCCAAGTATGATACTGCGCAAAGTTTCAAGATGATGCACTGCGCCAGACTTTTGCTGTGCCGTTGCATGTGACGAGATTTTTCACTGCGTCTATTGTACGCGTGATGATGGTCAGTGATTTTCTCGAAGATCAAAATGCCGATATATAACAAGAAGAGCAATATGTCCGTTTTGTTTTGGAACATCTATAGCAGAAAATCGATTAAGATCATAATGCTAGCCGAGCAATAATACTAATATACCTTAGCGGATAATCTCGTATGTTTGATCAAGGATATTAACGATGTAAATATTGGTAAGTTTGACTAAATTTTATTAGTTTCACTTGATTTTTTTGCTTATATTTGCGCAGGACAGATAAAAAGGTTCACTAACTGTCTCACCTTCTTTTTATATGATTTGATAGCAGTCCAAGAATCGAATTTGGAATGAGCCTTATGATGGCTTCATGAAAATCAGATCAACGGGATTCGCTTAAAGATATAATTAAAAGCCTTGATCGCTAACCATATGGGATCGTGCCCCTTGGATCAACAAAGGGGTCTTTTTTTTTATTATTATTACACGAGTATCTGCGGGAAAGTTCGAGAATATTACGCATCTACAAGATGTTACGGTTAATTTTTTCTTACATCTCACAGCAATCATTTCAGCAATAATTTTCCCAAATATTATACTGCGCATTTATTGGGATGCAAATACAATCCCTCAATCTCCGCAACCATACTATGCGGAATATTATCATTGTGCTTCACTTTATTGATTGTAAATAAAAAATACATATCGGATCTTAGAACATGATACAGCTTCGCTTAATACAATGATGCGATAAAGTCTTATTGCATCTATCCTATCCACCTCCCGTATTCATTGTATCACCCTAACTTAATAGTCCGTTTCATTTGTTTGCATTCATGATTAGTAACTAGATCCTTGGATTGGAAACTAAGTATTAGTCCTGATGACAAAAAAAAGTGCTAAAGTCTTATGTCACACTACCCTACCCGCAAAAAATCTTATCTGATAGTTTTAACCAAGCTGTATAGCATTTTTCTGATATCACACTGCGCATTTCAGGTGATCAGTCTCACATGACGGAGTTTCTATGTTACGATCGCGAATTTGAATTTATTGCTTGAAGTGAAGCAAGTAAGACGATATTCCGTTTCATTTTTATACCATTCGCCATGTAATCCATAATTCCCATGTTTTCCATCGCAAATAGGACATGGTGAGCTCCACGGCTGAGGTGATGCAAAATTATAATTATCAATCCCTCTAAAACTATTTCGGAATTTCAAGTATGGGAAGTGCTCTAAGACGGATTTGATAATTAATTCTGGATCGGGTCTGGCTTCGAAGGTGATAGGCTTGAAATCAGAGGCTTGAGATTCTGCTGACATATCTATCACAGCTTTTGGTAATTGCCATGGCTCATTTCCAGTTTCTTTCTTATATGTTTTATATAATTTGGAGCGAATTCTATCTGTCAAAACGCTTGGTAACCCAGTTAATTTGGCATGCCAATTCAGATATTCGGAAGTTAATTTTTTATCGGACTTACTCATATTGCCTTTTTATATGATCGCAGATCAATTTAAATCCCTTTTTTCTCATTAATTCGAAAAAATAATAAAACTTAACTGTTAGTCAAACTTTTTCACTGACATCAATCACCCCGCAGTCCTTGGACAAGGGGGCGGAGACTATGCAGTTATCTCAATTTCACACTGTTTGCACTTAATAAAATAGGATCCGGTTTTATATCTACCTTCTATGCTTTCCTCATCATCATGATCTAACTTGCATAATGGACAGGTCCTAGAGGGATCGCATAATGTCTTATCAGTAATGTCATAATAATCGAAGTCTTCACTACTATATTCTCTATATAGATTAGAATATTGATCCAATATCTTGTTGTGAAAATAGGATCGGTCATAAGTTGGATTAGTCCTAGGAATTGATACAGGTGATACACTTGCTCGAGGTGTGGCTGGTGAAAGGTCATGACTTCGATCGTTACCAATGGTAACGGTTTTTGAGGTCACATGACTCTGATCGTTATTAGTAACGGTTTTATCGTTCACATAATCTATAATATTTTGAATTTGGGTATTGGTTAATCTAGAAATATCACTCGCGCTACAAGTGACTAACTTAATTCTATCTATCCCAACCCCTTTTTCTCCAAATAGCATAAGAATATTTTTAGCTCTATGTGTTCGGATTCGCAAATTGCCCAGAGTGACATTAGGTAAATACTGCAACATATCTTTGTATATCATCGATCTTGCTGTCTTATCTTTAGTCTTGCCATCAGCCGTAATATTTTTTACTTTTTCTTCGAACTCAAAGGAATAATGATACAAACATACGATTTCTTTTAGACCCACTCTTATAGCCTCATCAATCCAATAAGCTAATCTCTGCGTAGAACCCTCAATTGCATTGTTTAAGATGGACTTATCATGTAGTTCAACTGATGCTACTGAAGAAATAGGTCTAGAAAGATCGCGCTTTAAAATTTGTTCAGTGACTTGATTTCTATCAAGCGGTTGTGTAGCAATTGGCTCAGATGTTTCATCAGATGGGGCATCCTCGCTATCGGTACAAGTGATCGTTTTCGTGTCGCATGATAAGTTATCCTGAAACACTTTAGTGTCCACCCCCTCAATAACTGTCGATG
This sequence comes from Rhizophagus clarus, assembly GCA_015698045.1. NCBI lineage: Eukaryota > Fungi > Glomeromycota > Glomeromycetes > Glomerales > Glomeraceae > Rhizophagus > Rhizophagus clarus. The sequence goes on from BLAL01000160.1 coordinate 658,674, forward strand.
CAGAGATATCATCGCCTGTGCCAAGAGACAATTCCAAATCTTGATCGCTACCATTGGTAACGGTTTTTTTGTTACGTAATAATTTTGAATTATTAATGGTTTCTATATCGTCAGAAGTAACGTCCTGGACTTGATTTTTAGCTGACTCACGTAGAAATCTCTTTTCCTTATTGCGTTGCTTTATTTCACTACTAACGATTTTCTTATGAGCCTCAAGCAAGAAACTATCCATCTCTTTCTCCTCTAACGGTTTTTCATGATGGACCGCACCCGAATTGAAGTTAGATGAGTTATTGTTAGGGGTATTATCGTTAGAAGAATTATCATTTAGCACCTGCTTCTGTTCCACTTTCGTAATTCTATCTCTAAACTCAGATTCCAACTCCTCGATTCTGGCCTTGAGTTTGGCATTCTCAGCAACACGCCTCGTTCTCTCTTCCTCAGTCATTCTTAGAGTCTCGGCAATCCTGCGTTTAAGTTCAGCTCTCTCAGACTCAAAGTTAGCGAACTTCATTCTAAAATCAGTATTCTCCTTTCTAAGCTCTGCATTCTCCTTCCTGAGCTCTGCAATCTCAACATTCTCAGCCTCAAGCTCAGTGATGCGCTGTTTCAATAATTCAAGCTCGGATGACATGATCTATATATAACTAATACACTGCTAATACATTGTATATAAGCATTCAAAATAAAAAAAATATATGTGATTTTGGGCGGGGCCCGGCTGAAATTTTGCCAAGAAAAATTTTTTATTGATACACGTGAAAAATAAATACAAAGGTTCGGGATTTTACCCGTGATACATGACGAAGTTACATTTCTATCCTAAGCCCTATCTATCCCTAAATTCTAATTCGATTTTCCTGCGAGGTTGCTCAGTGACTTTACCCTTTTTACTCCACTTTGCGAAGCTTCCACCGGCTTCTGTGCCTCCTCCAATATCCATACAATATGCCCGAGGACCTTTTCTACCTTAACTTGCAAATTCTCATTTTTGTACACAACGGTCACTGATTCCGATAGCTTAACCGCTGGCTTCCCCTCATTATCTAGCGAACATTCCATAAAATACCATTCGGATGCATCGGTAACAATCCCAAATACCCTATCTACATCCTGTCCATTATCGATTTCATCTGCCTTGCGTTTACGTGACAATGTTGACTCCATCTGCACGGATGCCTGGGCAAATCCCTTCATAAAATCTTCCTTCTTAACTTCGATTACACAAAGGACTCTACCCGTCGAACGACACTCTACAGGTTACCTTGTCCATTTCGACCCTCGATAAGTTTTTCCGGTATGAGCTTGAAATTATCTTTGTAGAGCGAGACCCCGGAAGCGAGATAGCAGTAAGAATAGATACTTTTCGTTGCCTCATTTGCCTTGTTGAGAGGAGTAACATCTTGACGAAGTTTTATTTCCGCCATTAGGTGCTTAATCACGGCTTTGGACTTATCACTATTTAGGTCTGCAGAACCACATGAAAAGGGAGGGAACACGTCAATGTCGGGATTCGGGTCATTGCTAATACCATAAAGCTGGCACACTTTTGGAAACGACCAATCTGAGAAAGGTTTTGATGGCGTCTCGATGAATACAGTAAACTTGAGTTTTTTATTTGACACGAATATGCGGAGGATTTCACGAAGGTCTTGATCGTTCCGAGGTGAATATTTGTCTCCATCATTCATTAGGTTGAGTTCCGCCCCATCATTTTCAAGTGCGGGTGGTTGATACATCTTGCGTATATATTCCTTGAGGCCTTCGAGAGTCGCATGTTCGATATTTGCGGTCCACTTATTTGGCTTCCGTTTCGGGTGAACAACGACATCGAAATCTATAATTCAATGGTCAGTTAGAAAAATTCTCACGAAATCTCTCTTCCAACTATTTTATACATACCATGTGTGGACTTGTTGAGTAATGCCTGCAACGAAGTGACTTGGTCGAGTAATTCCTGTTCACGATTCGAGGTGGCCTCTGGCGGAGAGACTAAAACATGAATATGTCTCTTGGGTGGTTTCTCAGCCCAGTAGTCTCCTATTTCTCTTGTTGCCAGGAGTTCGTCCCCGTCATTGAGTGTGAGATTGCTTAAGAGATCGTCCTGATCGTCAGGAATTTCCTTTTTCCATAGCTTTTCGTCAGCCTCTACATCATGAAATGTTTTATGTTTTTTCGCCTTTATAGCCTCCTTGAGGTGGCCAACAAGCTGGTCCTTATTAATATCGACAGGAAAAGCACTAGCTGTCGTATTTCCTTTGACGAGACATAGTAAAGTGATAGACATGTTTTCGGCTTATATAGTATTTTTTGCGAAATTTTATTGGTGCAAACTGGCGTATGTGAGGACAAGAATTCTGTTTCACAGACCTGCCGTATGATCAGCAATTGCATGGTGCAACGAACGCCTAATCACTGCGCCTCCCTAACCGTGAAGACTCTTCTCGCTTATCACCTGATATAGTGTTACTTTTTATATAGGCTAGATTGGTTCGGATAAAAATGTAGTCCTGGACCGCATCATTACACGTGACCCGCTTTCTCATGTACGATACTATCGATAAAATAATAATAATACTTTATTTATGAAATAAAAAATATTGCCGGAAGGGTCCCAGAGGGACCAAGCCGGCTCACAATACATAAAATTGCGAATATTTCGCTACATGATGCTCTATAATATTCAAATTTCTACAATAATATGAATTTTATCGTTAGGAGGGTGCTGGGGAAAATGCCTAGAAATTAATTGATATGGGAACATTTCTTCTCCTCTGTCGCCTTGCCCATTATTATATTGTCTAATTTGATCGAAAATAGATATAACTACTCCGGTATCGATCTTGCGAAGAATAAAGTTGGTAGGAAGAATATTTTCAAATAATGATGGCCACCTTTCCTTAATCATAGGTCTTAACTGATCGACCGTCTCGTTGGTAGAGATCTTAAGCGTAGTAATACTATGTCTTGTTACACTTTCGGGCTCAGCGCTGGGGATAACAAGGCAATTAAGAGTTAAAGTATTGGCCATTGTCTGGTTCCTATTTCCAAGGACTCATGGTTAGAAAAACTCGCTCCCATACATACATAATTTAGGGCATATACATACTTTATTTTGCGTTAGCTACGCTAGTGAAACTATTTTTACGGGAATGTTTTTTGCGGAAAGTTGGCTGAACTTCCACATACCCCTACATGCTTTATATCTTGCTGGGAAAAAGTTAAGGAGGTATGAGGCGTAATTAGTATTGTCGTCTGATGCCAAGAGCTCTTTGAAAGCACATGCAAACGGAATCTTCTTACCTTTTCACATGTAGATCTACCAGAAAGACATAGTTGGTTTTACGCCTGGCGATCTCAAAATTGTGAGTCCCTCAGCCCTTCATAACATATGCTTTTGACGTTAATATTTACTTTTAGAGCTGGTCCTGTGTTGCTTGTAGACATTCTTTCACATTTTCTCATGATTGTATTTGGGAAAAAATAAAGAATAAAGGTTAATATGTTTTTCGAATATATGCAAAAATTATTATGTCGTACAGGCCCTGTCCAGTGATCGGCTATTACATCATTACGCAGAAATCTGTGCTAAGTCTTCCGAGCTAATGATCAGCACATAGATCTTCAAATATAACCACTGTATCATTGCTCTGGACTGTTGATCTAGCCAACCCTGGATCGGAATACCACTGCAAATTATCTCGCATACTTAGGTCTAAAAGGCTCTGAAGACTCTGAGCTAAAATCTGTCTACTAGCAACATTGTTATGTGTAAGATGATTTCTAACCACCCCAATGAGATCAGGAGGCGTTATAGTATTCACAAAATTCTCAATATTGATATTTGGATTAAGTGAAACGAGCTGATCTACAGCTTCTTTACTAATTTTATAACACCCCATCAAATTAAGATATTTTAAATTAAGACATGATCTGGCAATTTCTTCGATAGTTATATTGCTAATTTTACAAAAGCTAAGGTCAAGATGCTGGAGCCTTGGGCAAGAGCGAATAACATTACAAATTGATATTTCAGAAAATTCTGTGCGATTAGAGATATTTAGATATTCTAATCTATGGCATGAATTTGCAATTGCAGATAAACCTATATCATTTTCTGATTTAAATCCGTGTAAAGTAGATATATTAAGATACTCCAAATTTGGGTATGACTTTGCTATTAGCTTTAGAGTTTTACCAAAATGGTCGTCTTTACTCCCTTCAAAATTTAAATGAATTATATTTGGGAATGTGTGTACAATGCCTTTGATTTTTTTATCTGAAAGATAGTGGTAATGTGAAATTTCTAGATGAGTTAGATTTGAGCTATAGACTGGCTTTTGTCTTTTTCGTACTATTTTCATAAATTTCTTTAATCGAGTGCAATCTTTTCTTTCACCTTTCTTTAGCTCTATGCGTCTCCATAGAATAGGGGCACCGCATCTGTACCATAATCGGGAAACATATAGAGTGGAATAGATGGATTTATCTATCAATAAGAAATGTAAAATATGTTCTAGTACTTCTGGTAAATAAAAGATACTTGATTGCACCATATATAGTGCATATTATATATTGTATCTTCAAACGAAAAAATAAAATTACACGATCAGTGCTCTAGACTAAGCCTTTCCACTATCTCATCTAACGAAAGTACTAATTGTCCATCCACTATCTCATCTAACGAAAGTACTAATTGTCCATCCACTATCTCATCTAACGAAAGTAGTAATAGCCCATCCAAACGAACTTTAAATTTATTCTCAGGTGATAATCCTCTGATGAATAAATTTTTAAAAAGCCATTCTGGATAGTCTTTGCTTAAATTACACTCTTTCAGTTTCGAATAATATCCTTTACTGTATAATTGCCTTGAACTATTCTCCCAAATAAAAATTCCATCCTTTTGTGCCATTCAAGATTCGCCTCTCTTTCCCATATATTATTTATACTGCGAGAATTCTTTAGTTCCTGTTCTGGAAGATACTTTAGAATAAATGATATTATCTCCGGCGGAAGAAGATCAAGTAAATTGTCTGTATGCATTATTTTATTTATATAGCTAGGATACCTTTCAATCAGAAAAAAAATAAACCTCTATCCATCATTTTGGACTGGCATTTATTGAATAGCTAATTAGCCCTATTTTTATTATATGCATTTTTCTCCTGATCTTTCTTTCAGACTAGACGCTCCCGAATCCTTTGATACTTAATCATGTTTACTATTTCATTAATATCAGAATCGGATGAACTGGATTCGGATGAGCTAGTCTCAGAGGAACTACTCTCGGATGAACTTGATTTAAATGAACTAGTCTTGGAGGAACTACTCCCAGATGACGAACTAGTGTCAGACGAGCTTGATTCAGACGAACTAGTCTCAGATGAGCTTGACTTGGATGGGGCATTGGTTAAGGCTGTCAGATGGTTTACCCCGAATGCCTTCGGCTGGTCACTTTTCATTTTGATTATTTATCTGATAAACTTAATATTTCTGATCGAAATTTATGTAAAGTGCCTGATTCATCTCTCTAAAAATACCACCCGCTTGACCTTTCTCAGTCGTATCCTCCTTCCTTGCTTAACCAAAGGCGCCAAAGTATAAGCAACATCCTTTCGCTTTCTTATTACATGTGTATCATCTGAATCAGATTCTTCGGAAGACTCAGACGAATAGGCGGATCCCTTACTTTTTTTATTAATCAGCGAGGGAACTATTTCATGAATTAAATCGATCACAGTTTTCCTATCTACACATTCGTCTAGTAGTTGTGTATATAGATCTTCTTCATTTCTCTCTAATCTTTTTACCCTCTTTTCTAAAGTGTTATATTGGGGATGACGATCTTCTAATTGTTTTTTTAATTCCTCTGTTATACTGAAAACTCTATTACGCACTTCTGCATTTAACTGGACTATTTTTTCTGTACTTGGGATAACTCCCTGCTCGCTATGTGTACTATCAGATGGATGCTTTTGATCGGTTGCCATTTTCGTGGTATTTATATGTGATATATCTTGCCTCGAGCGAAAAAATAAAATTAATAAATGATATCAGACTGATAAATCAGTCCTCCCGATCCTCTAACCCTTATATGCGATTAGTTTTCGTCGAAGAGCTCGAATGCTGTTGCCTGATCATAAGGCTGTCCTCTTTTTCGAAAATTGATTATAGTATAGTTTTGCGCTGGGAAGGCATGGTTATCAGGACTGTGCCTTAATGCTTGACTGGCAATGGTCATAGCTTCTGATAAATTCTTCACACTATTTGATACAACCGCATATACTGCCCCTAATTTGCGCAAATAGCTAGGGAGTAGTGGTTTATCAGGCTTAGGAATAAATTTATCTTTTTTTAGAAATGAACTTAAGTATATAGATCTACGCTTCCCAGGGTCTCTTAACTGTCCAGAAGAAATCGCATTCTGAATCCAAATAAGGAGTTGCTTAGCCCGCTTCTCATTCTTTTCAAGTGATCTAAACACTCGAGGAATGTCCTGTTGTCCCCAGTTTTTTGAGTATCCAGTTACACCCCCATTAGATATACGCAGATTTTTAATTTCAGCAGGGCGAATACAGAGCATGATCATTATATCAGCTAGGGCCTGTTTATCAGGTATATTAGATATATCGTACAAATCTAGCCTTTCCTTAACCGATTCTAACGAGAAATGATCTGGATAATTAATTCCTTCGCTTTCATATTGATCCCTACGCTCCTTTTGGATTTTGTTGGATAAACAGGTCATATCTGGATTAAATGTAGCATCAATTATCGTCTTTGGAGCATTAAGCTTCCTCAATTTACTTCGGAGCCTAGAGAGACCAGATGTGCCAGCAACTGGATTAGAGGCTGTCTCGGCTATGGCATTTGCTATAGCTATTACATCTCTTACACCAAGATTGTCCCGCATAATGCGCTGAGCAGTTTCTCCAATAGTTTCTCCTTCCAGAATAATGTCAGATACTTGGCAGGCACTTTTATTACTGCATATATTCACTTCCCTGGCTTCCGATCCACCCTCTTTAGGAATTACTTGATTTTACTTCGCCCAACTCTCTCATGGGGAATTAATGCATATGCCTGTTCTTTGCTAAACTTATATCCTTTTTGAAGACGATTACGAGCCTGGCGCCTTTTTTCTTTATCTATCTTTGGCACACCAGTTGTCAAGAGCTCAAGTATTTCTGGGCATACTGGCTAAGCTCTTCGAGACTCATCTAATTGGTGAGTTTGTGGTCTGTAACGAACTTGGTTGTAATAGCAGACATTATATAGAGTGGTATGTAGAGTATAGAGTGGTAATTAGATTAATCTGTGGTATTCAGATTATATTAAGTGGGAGAAAGTTCAATTCGAAAAAATATTCCGATGATATTTGCTACCTTATGGTCGGTGTGCAAAGAATATTATAACTTATTGCGGGCTCTCCATGAGGCCACCAGCTGGGGTATCTTTTATATATATTTGAAAATTGTGGGTAGATAGGATATGCGAAAAAAAAATATATAGTCAAGGAACTGCCATTCCAAGGCTACGCACGAATTGTTTGTATTGATTCACATTTTAGTAAAGTGTATGCGCTAGAGCTAATATATGTTCCGACCCTAAAACATTTGTCTTGGTGAATGCATCATATAAAGCACTTGGTCTATATTTCAAAGGAGCTAGATTCGTATGATGGAGGAATTTCATGAGTATGTTATTTCTCCAAACTTTCGTCTCTTCACGCTCCCAGCATAATTTTAATAGTTGACATAAAGTGAGATTGTGTCAATTAGCTTTGAGTAAAATCTGCAATAGGCTTATTTTTTCGTTAACCACTGCTAGTAAACTTCTTTCCGATACAATGTTCCAGATACGATATGAAATGAAAGAAAGATATCTTCTTAATATCGGCAATTCATGTAAAGGCGGGATTAAAAGCCTTTCTTCTCTCCAATGCATATAGCCTTCAAGTAGCAATTTACGATATACTGACCCATTTATAACTATCATGCGATTAGATTTGAGGTTATATATTTTTTTGTAAGCTTGGCGCTCGCGAACTTTTGTTAGTTGATCTAATATATCCATAGCGTCAGTATGAAAAGTTGTTTATGACTTATCTTAATACCAAATAATTTAAATACAATTTTTATTACGAAATTAAAAGTGAAAAAGGTTTTTATACTTACATAGATCGTGTTACTTGCCCGTATATCAAGAGAAATGGTTCCATTTGTGGGGGAGTCTGCACTCGTTTAACTGGCTGTGCAAGGCACTGGAAATTATATGAAAAAAATATAAAAAAAAACCCTGCCTTATTTGTGGATTTCCTACTGATGCTGATTCGGGGTATTGCTCCAAATATTGTTCCAGATATTCTGCAAAGTTTCATGCACTGAATTATCGAATGAGGAGAAGTGTGGGGCTGAGGCCCTTCAACCCGGAATCCCCTCTGAATTATTTGCTGAGGAGTGAGCAAAAAAAATACTACTAGATATTATCAGATGGAAGTCTTGCTAGTTTACCACTTTTAGCGTCTTCTTAAATGATAGTGTCATTTGTCTTACCACTTATCTGAGGCTCTAAGGGGATTTACTTTGCAAACCTAAGGGAAGGAATATATTCTGAGGATAAGTCTTCTTCGAAAATATTATATAAAATAATGGAAGAAGACTTATCTTCGAATGAATGACTTATTTTTGTGAAGTCTAGTAGTATATCCAGATTGTTTTATAATGAAATCTGCTTACGCAATATCAAATAAGTCTTGAATATCATTCGCAATTGACATATTGTTCACATTAGAACTGGAACTATCTTTAGTCTGCTTATTTTCCATCAATAATTCATCGGGTGGGAGTTTACTATACCCATATCGAGTATCTTTCCCATTTTCCCAATAAATTTCCCTTCCTGTTTGGTATGAAGGTAACTCAGGAGCATCTTTGCTATCAAATGACCCAACCAGATGGTAATATTTGAGATTCTTATCTATAGCCTTAAATTTTAATCCATAAGTTGCGTAAAGTGATGCATTTAATAAACCAGTTTTGCTCGAACTGTTTTTAATCCCAATTTTTTAGCACTGCGCGATGCATCTGTATTATCAAAAACTCGAGCCATTTTAGGGACTAAATCCTGGAGATATGATATCGACTCGGGGGATTCCATGCGTGTTTTAACATCATTAGTTTTATAATGTGTCCTATCGTCAATATCTTTAACGGGTGTACAATTTCTTAGCAACTCCAGACAAATTCGATGCTTCTCAGCCCAGGTTGCAGTTGTGAGCCTATCTTCTCTGTAATCTTTACGAAATATAGCCTCAACGGCCGTTTCATTGTTAGTACCAGCATCTCGTAATTGCTTATAAGCCCTAAACCATTTCATGTAATTGTAATTCCCATACTTGGAGATGAAATTCTCGGTCAATAATTCAGGCGAAATCTCATAACATTTCACAATATGATGCCGATCTAGAGATCGCATTTCTTCTAAAGTTTTTCTTGACTTGTTCTCTAGAAATTCGGTAGTCTTACGATCGACAATAGTAGCATTGGATACATCTGATATCTCCTCTGCTTTAACGATAGAGGAATTCGCCTTCACGGCTTGAGATAATGATACAACATTTTCTTCAAACTTAGGAATGGGTTCTATGATGGAGATTATCATACCCGCCTCTCTGAAAAAATCGACCATTCTCCAACCAAATAAGCGCCGGGAACAAAATTTTTCCAGCATATAAGCCACCCACAATCGAACAGTCGGTACATCCTTATTCCGAATGATAGAATCTATATCTGAAAATACTCCTCTATTCTGAAATTCTTGGGGGAGACATTCGCGTTTGGCATTCAACAACCATCGAAATAACCCTTCTTCTGTAATGGGGACATTAGACAATCTTTGCTCAATATGACATATATAATCTTTAATGCACCGCATGCAGAATAACATCTGATTCATTCCGGCATTTATTTCTATGTAGCTATTAAAAAGACAGAATGCTCGCTCAAACTTAGGATTAGTGCAGGATACTCCTATTTTTAAAGTGCTAGTATAGGCAACTAGGTCTACGTCTTTCCATGATTCTTCTACGTTGCTAAAGTCATGAGCCTTTTTCATCGGATCAGACTTGCCGTGGTATTCCTTGATCCGTAATTCTGGAAAATCAGTCTCAAGAGCGCGAACAATCCCTTGCATGTCTTTTCTAAGATAGCAAATAAGTGACGCACTTGTTCTATTCTCAAAAGGTAATAAAGACGTATTCTTGGCCCAGCCCCAAAGTTCAGTTAATACTATTTCTTTATTAGGGGCTAGACGGTATGTCTTACCTTTCTGAGGCTGATAAGTATTGTGAATAATAGAGAGAGGTATGCCCTTACGAAGGGCTTTAATCCATTTAATGTTGAGGTCAGTTAGGTCATTATCCATTACAATAATGCGCCTAGCCTCTTGGATCAATTTATATAACTTTTCTATCGATTGATCCGCCAGATGACTTTGTGCTTGAGCAATTATAGACACTATTTCATCAAGCCACAAGTCATATTGGATTGGAAGACATTTGCATTTTTTATTACATTTACAATTATTAGTAATCTGATGTAAGCTTTCTATCTGGCATACTACCCTCTTATGATCAGGTAGATTTATATTACCATCGATATCACAATATGATTTGAGATTAAGTCTTGTAGTAACAGCATTCGAGTAAGAGTGACGCGTGGATAATACTAGCAAATTCATGTCATCAGATATAGTAAGATGCTCTAGAACATATGTTTTTCCCGTCTCCCAAGGCGAACCTACATAGATATCACCTTTATTGGATAATGGTCTTACATATTTCTCCTCATATGTTTCTGTCGCTGTAAGGGTTTCATTATACTTAACCCAGGGTGGCATTTTTACGAAGGCTTTAGGGAAACCAGGGCCTCTTACCTTGTGAGAGACTTGCGGTGAATTTTTATTTTCTTGCTGAATTTTTTCTGCAATAGATGGGTCACATTTAAAAACTTCCCCACGCTCATCACTATTCTGCCGGAAATATTTTACGATGAACCTCCCACTGCTAGCGCATACACGACTGAACTACCGCTGATCCTTGTCATGTATACGTTTGCAGAGTGGACATCCTAGTGGAACTTTCCAGTTAAAATATACGAAGTTTTCTGAGTCTTTTTCTTCGATAGTCCAATCCCTAAGATAGCTAGAATGTTTTTGTAAAACTAGTTCTGCGTATTTTCGTAATATATCCTGATCTATGGATATTCTTAGCAGATTGTTATTTTTTTCTATGCTAAGCATTCTAGATCTTACTTCAAGTCCCAAACTAGGAGGTGGTTGAACCCTAGCATGATCAAGTTCATTCCAGCCATTATCTAGTGAAAACTTAAGGATGCGCTTCACACGACCTTTTTTTGCCAAACCAATTAGGCGAAGGTTGAAGTTGTGACCAGACAATTCCCGATCAATGAACTTGCCAAATTTTTCACCAGTTATGGTATATACTAATTCAGTAAATGCTTTGAGTTCATGATGATCGATAAAAAGAGCCAGTGCATATAAAATATGATAACTACATTTGCTAGGATCCGTTGATGTAGTAACTATTAACCCTTTAAGAATATCTTCCCAACTACAGTCAAGAATTCAGTACAAAGCTCTTATGAAAGAGCAACAGATTCAAATGAATACTTCTTGCCCCTTAACACTAGCTGTTTCCATATCTTCTTTCGATGTATCGATATCAATCACAGCTCTTAAAGGCTTTTGACCATTAATACATTCGTGAATCCCGGGTAGACCATATACTTCAGAAATATCATCTGCAACAAAAAACTTTGGGGCTCGATCGTCTTGATCGATTTTTATAACCAATTTATCTCTCACCTCATCCCGGTCATAAGCATTATATAAGCTAGACCCTTTTTCATTCAGAAAGAGAAATGAATAGATTGGGAGATATTCCAATGACCCCTTTTCATCTGACATATCTGTCGTTATTAAACTTTTCTTGCCTTAAAGTATATGCCACATTAATCTTTCGCTCTTTTACATTTGGTGGTTGAACCAATGGAGTCCTGATAGTGCTGATTGAAGCGCAGGGAGCTTCTTCATTATCTGACTCATAATTAGACTCATAGTCATTATAATCATCTGACCCTAAGTCAGATCTATTATCAGTACAACTGCTTGAGTCACTTAAATATTCATCAGCGCCATCATAGCGGAGGGCTGGGGTGGTTCTGGAGCGATCAGTTTGGTCGAAATTAGTTGGTGTATGCATGATGTTAGTTTGAAAATGTTTATATTACTTTATAAAATTCGAAAATGTTTAATTTATTTTTTTTTCGGTAGATGCAAAAAGAAACGATAGTGAACTTATTAAACAAATCGAAAAAGAAGGGCAACAGGATATACATCAAAAGAATAAGTCTTCTTTGTAATCATTATATAAAATATTGGAAAAAGACTTATCCTTCCTAGATATGTAGCCGGATATGATATGACAGCTAGGGTAGGCAAGTGCGCAAAAATATCGGCAGAAGCCCTAACACTAGTATATACTCGATGTATATTGGATACTTAGGGGACAGCACTGCATTGCTAGTATCGCACATTATACCTCCAATTTTCAACACCAGACTGAGACCCAAATATCCCTCAAAAGTAACAAGAAGGTTGCGAACAAGTGACGAGAAAGTAACGGGAAAGTGCCTGGAACTGAAGGCGCAGTAAATTAACAATCATTTCAGCCAACACTATCCATAAATTCGGCCAAATCTTTAGATATAATGATTCGGCATTTAAGCTGGTATACAAGTGGTCTGAAACTGGTAAACTAATAAAATCATACTAGCTCCCTGCCAGTTCTATGACAGTTTCACAATAGTTCCATGATACTATCAGGTCACTATCATGGCGCCAAGCAGGATCCTCAAATCATGTGCTCTAAAGATCAGCCGAAATTAAGGCATAGTGTTGGCCGAAATTAATTACAGATCTACTGCGCCACCCGATGCAATATTTTTTTACCATATTTCGGCATTTTGGCGGGCAACCAAATAGGCGCAAAAAGTAAGTACTTTAATATAGAATCCAGCATCCAAACAGGTACAGACTATCCGCACCCTCAACATAGGAACTAAATTCCAAACTGGCGCAAAAGGCTAATTCCTTCAAGGTAGGATTCGGCTTGCAAATAGTTCAGAAATGGCAAGAAAAGAGCGATAGTTAGATCATATGTGATGGTAGTTAGATAACTTGTCAGTGGTAATTAGATTATATGTAGTGGTAATTAGATATTAATAGAAAAGGTTTAAAAAGATAGCTAGAGCATAAAATAGATATCCGATGTATAGATTAAATGGTGGTAATTAGATCACATTATTTAGATTATAGGATGGTAATTAGATTATATTATTTAGATTATATGGTGATAATTAGATCATATGGCGATAACCAGATTATATGGTGGTAATCAGATCACATGGTGGTACCCAGATTATATGGTGATAATTAGATTATATGGTGATACTATAATCTAATCTAAGTGGGATACCATCATGAAATATAATTATATTTCATGGTAGTATCCCACTAGTATAATTTTAAATTATTTTAGATTTAGATAACATCTATAATTATAATTACAAAGTTATAAAAATAAAAAACCAGTAATTAGAATTACTACAAAATTTACAGTTTTGTTATTAAATATGTAAATATAATATGTAAAAAAAAAAATCAAATTTAATTTATAAAAAATCTGAAAATTCTGATATAGCATTTAGATTGCAGTTTATTTATTATAAATAAAATAATTATAAATTAAAATTTGCACCTTATTAATCTTATTAAAAAAAAATTTGACACATTTTTATTTATTGGTTACTAAAAAAATTAAGATCAAAGTTTTATTATAATATTTAATTTAACCTTTAATATTAGTAAAAAGTACTAAAATCAAAAAGTTAAATTTAGATTATAATTATTACAAAAGAATTATAATAAAAGTTATTTAATGTTAAATTAATAAGGTTAAAAATTTTTGAAAAAATATCAATTAAATTAAATTTAATATATCAAAATTTATTTTATTTTAATAATTTTTGAATCAATTTGATAATTTCAATTTCAATTTACTGGAAAATTAATTAATTAAATCACAATTAAAATTTTTTAATAAGTCAATTAAATAAATATATATATATATATATTTTTTTTTTTTTATCATAAATATATAGATTAATTGTAAATATCTAAGTAAATATTTAAACTTTTTAAATTTTTGCCTTAAAAAATTTTTCAGTTTTTTTTTTTAAATTAAAAGATAATTGTAGAATAAGAAATTTAAATAAAAAGCAGAAATTTTATACATATAAAATTCATATATTTGGTAATAAATTTGCAAAACAATTCTAATCATTAGTTTTTTATTTTTATAACTTTTGTAATTATAATTATTTTTTTTGTATAATTCATAATTTATCTTTTTTTTGGCATTGAAATCATATCTATATTTATTAATTTAAATAGGACTAAATAATAATCACTTCTATACTACATATAATACTCCCAATCTAGACCAGTTTATCCATCTGCTGAAATTCATAATTTATCAGTAAACCATAAAATTTAAATTAGTAATAATAAATAAAAGTTATATATAATTTTATTAGTAAAGTAGAATTTGCAGTTTTAGTAATACAAGATATAATCTTTTTACTAAAAGTTCAGTAAATTTTTTAAGTATTAAAAGATATTTTATTAAAAGTTAAAGAGGTTTACTATTTACCACCACTGGTAGTGAGCACCAGTATCATGTGATTTTATTGTAATTTTATAATTCTGGCCAGAATTAAGTGATCTGCATAAAAATATCCTTTTTTAGAAATTAATATTACACAAAATTCCAGGTAAAGTAATTTTCAAAAATGGAAAAAAAATTTTGTAGAACAGGTATCGCCTAAAATAGAGGACCGTTAAAGTAGGGTAGAATCACATAATCATAGTAAAAATAATTGTCACGTAGTATCGCATCCTCCATTCTTTATTTTTACTAAGTATTCCGGGGACTTAAAAATTTTTCGGTTAGTAAAAACATATTTATCACATTCATTATTTGTCACATCTGTAATTTCTTAATGCCGTAATTCTGGCCAATTCTACCCCGTTTTAATAACCCCCTAAAATGGATATTCTGTATGATACAAAGGCCTAATATAGCAATTTAATATTCTGGTTGGAATTATGAAAAAAATAGAAATGTGACAAATAATATGTGACAAATAGAATTTTTAGCATGAAAAAAATTCTGTTCTTAAAATACTTATAAAAAAATGAAAAAGGAGGGGATGTGATATAGGTGACAAATAAAATCACGAGACACTGTACTGATCACCAGTGGTGATGCGTAGTAATTTTCAAAGTTAAAATATTACCGTATATCACGGGCCACAGTACTCCCCCTATGTATAGTACTCCCTTCAAGAAATTTGCGAGAATTTTAAAGTACCTGGGTACTTTACATAGAGAATTCCAATTTAAAGCTTAAAATTTTATAAAATACCCAGGGTATAATACTAGATCAATATATAATGTATATTCCAGATATATAAAAATGCTGGAACAATTAGTTTCAGCGTTTTTTTTTGCATTTTTATATATATAAAAATGCCGGAACAGTCAGTTTCAGTGTTTTTTTGCATTTTTATATATAAAAAAATACTGGAACAATCAGTTTCAGCATTTTTTTACTTTACATATAAAAAATGCCAGAACAATCAGTTTTGACATTTTTTTTTTATTTTACATATAAAAAACGCCAGAACAGTCAGTTTCAGCGTTTTTTTTACTTTACATATAAAAAATGCCAGAACAGTTAGTTTCAGTGTTTTTTTTTATTTTACATATAAAAGATGCTGGAACAGTCAGTTTCGGCATTTTTTTTATTTTACATATAAAAGACGCCAAAACAGTCAGTTTCGGCATTTTTTTTGCATTTTTATATATATATAAATGCCAGAACAATCAGTTTCAGCGTTTTTTTTTACTTTACATATAAAAATACTAGAACAGTCAGTTTCGGCATTTTTTTGCATTTCACCAATCTAATTAAACCTGGGTATTATACATAGCATGTATTCCAGGTATTTTAAAAATCCTGTACCCTCCCTATGTATAGTATCCACCCGTGTATAGTACCCCCGAGTACAGGCTAAAACCCCCCAAAATTTGCAAGATACCCAGGGTACTGTAGCCCATGATATACGGTAAATTTTAAAAATTAAAACTTAAAACTTTAAAAAACATTTAAAGATAACTCATCATTCAGTAATTGCAAAAGGATAAAATTTGGTTTATTGGATTTCTTTTATCAAGATGCATCTAATAGTAATAATTTTATGTCTCTGAAATCAATAAAAAATCAAATTACTTTTCAAATATTATAAATTTCAAATAATCAATAAAATATTATATATATTCATTATTACCAAATTTTATGATTTATTAATGAATTGCAAATTAAATATTTTTCAAATTAAATTATTAATTTTTTATATTTATTTAATATTAAATATTTATTAAAAAAATATTTGTAATACAAACTATAGTTTTAATTTAATAATTTTTTAGAATTATTTATTAAACTTTAAATTATTATTAAAATTAAAATTTAAATAAAATTACAAAAATATTAATTTAAATAGAATTATAAAAAAATAAAAACAAAAATTTAATATTTAAATAAAAATTTTAATAAATTTTTTTTTTTTTTTTTTTTTTTTTTTTTTTTTTTTTTTTTTAGTCAAAGGAAATGCTTTTATTCAGAGAAAAAAGATAAAAAAGAATACAAAAGATCACTGAAACCAAACCTACCCGTTCCCTACACTAGGGTCACAAATATATCCTATGACTACTATATCCCTAGCCTATTCTCTTTAATATAATAGGAAGTCTAGTTATAGAATTGTTCAAGGTATAAGGAAAACGAAAAAGAAAAAGAAAAATTCTACAATCTAATAAAAACAAAATAATATTACATAAAGCGAATGCAAAGCATGACAAGAAGTTAGTGTGGAATCTTCTATCTATCTTTCCCAACTAAACTAAACATAATGTTCTAATAATGCCTTCAGCCCAGCGATTAAATGTTTCACATCTGGCTTCTTAGACTGGCCATTTCTTGATTGATCGATCTTCTTGGCAGAACGTCCAGATTTAGGAGTTTTATTTTGATCATTCTTGCGGTTGTTAGTATTAAAACCTGAAAAAGAAAAATTAGACCCTTTAGGTGTCCGCGAAGATTTGTTTGCATTGTCAATTCGAGCAGGTCTACGTAAATTCTTGAAGTTGGGAGTGGAATAACGGCACCAAGAAAGTCTAACGTCATTCCAAAGCTGTGGGTTATTTATGCGAGTGGAAACATGATCCCAAGTGTCAAAGTAGCCTATCAGCTTTCTAGATCCATCAACTTCTTTTACTATTTTAAAAGATTTTATGCCACTATCCAACAAAAATTGGTGAGGCCATCCATTTGGGAATAAGGAGGCATCCGTCATGTCTTCTGGAAGATTGTACATAACAGCTTGAAACTTTTCTCGTTGTTTCCTTTCTGAAAGATTCCAGGAAGTAGGAAACCATCGAACAGGGATTCCTCCCAAGTTGACAGTCCAGTCCCCTCCGTTGTAGCATTTTAAGCACTCATGGTCAGAAATCAGTCTAACCCTCGCAGATAAATACTTCTTGTGCACCCTTGTGCTGACTGATATGACCTTACCCCATCATCCTAAATTGGCCAACAGAGTATAGTTATCCCATTTGGCCAGAATATCATAGACTACAAGATCCAATAGTTGTGCTTATTCTTGATCTTGAGGAATATACCCGGTGATGATAACATTTCCATTTTTTAAATTATTGTCTGTCTCCTTCTGTTTTAATTTCTTTCCATTGTCTATAGGAGTTGATTGTGGTTGGGAATCTCGCTTCAACTGCTGCTTATAGGGTGTAGAAGGAGGAGAAAGAGTACTTTGGTTAAAAGTAACCATCCTTGAACCAGAAGGTTTGGAGGGTGTATACTCAGGAGATTCAGTGCTAAAAGTGGGCACTACTTTTTCATCCAGTCCAGAAGGAGTTTGTAGTTGCAAAACTTTCTTCTTCTCCTTATGGGCCTTCTTTTTAGCACTCCTTTTCTGAAATTTGGTCAAGGGCGTGCCAGGTATAGGTGTAACATTACGTGGGGGTGTGGTGAGTAATTTGTCATCCACATCATCCAATGATTCTATTGAGTTTGTATCAAAAACATCGAAATTCATTGACGTGTCTGATTGGTGCATAGGATCCCCTAGATTTTCCATATCGGGGGTTTGTTTACTTGCAATTTCCAACGCTCGGCGAATTTCAGAATCCATGAGGAAAATTTCATGAGGTTCGTCGTCCAAGAGAAAGATATTGAGAAGTGTAACTATAAACTGAGCTACGGGATAGGAAACGCAGCCTTCTTCAAAACGTTCTGACAGCAGTTCCAGAGGGACTACTTGGTCCGAGTATTTGTGAAAAAACTGTTCTATGGCTCCAGGGTCTTTAACTGTTAGTGAGCCAAAAAGAAAAATTGGGTTTGTTCCTAGGATGGCAGAGATATATTTTGCTATAATATTGTGAAAACGGTCAGAAGGAATACTCTTTAAAGCAAAGGTAGGGGTAACTTTGGTCGTAGAAAACGTTTTTGCTATTTTTTGAGCTGGTTTTGATAGCAAAAAACCTTTCTTCATGATGAAAATAAAATATTTTTCTTCTGTGAAAAATTTGGTTCACAGATCTGCAGGAAAGAGTCCTATTCCTTTTTTCAAAATTTTAATAAATTATATCTTTTTTTTTTATAAATATATTATTAAAATTAATTTTTTTTTTAAAAGATAACCATTTAACCAATATAACTAATAAATAATAAATAAATCTGTAAAAAAAAAAAAAAATATTAAATATGAACTAAATACATGTTTTTAAATTTTAAAGATTGGTGGATGATTAGACTGGTTTTAGAACTGGAAGTACTCATAGAAGTTAGAAGTGATTATAGTTGTAATCCTATCTTACTTAATAAATGATGGTACGGCTTCAACACCAAAAAAAAAAAAAAAAATTAAATTTTAAAGAAATTTATCAAAAATTTTAATTAATCCAAAATTAATGAAATTTCTCAATCAAATTTTTTTTTGCAAATTTACTAACTATAACTTTTTTTTTAACATCCTATAAAAAGTCTTATACGGTTATATCTTTTTTTACTGTAAATATTCTTGCCATTATATAGTCTTCAAAAGTTTGTATTTATTGCTAGAGCATTAAACAACAACTTGAATATTTGTGTGACAATAATTTCTCTCATATCAGCATATCAGATATACTAAGCTTTGGTATTTTCTCCACAAATTTATACTGTTCTCATATACAAAAGTTTAGCCAATAATATTTCAGTAAAAATCATTCTCCCTATCCGGAGCGACTCTTGTAAAGACATATAGTCTCTCCGGCACTTAGAAGTTAGAACTATGAACAGAAATTTTGAACGACTCTCTTCGTTACTGGCATTACTTAACAAATCTGTTTATAGTACATATTTTACGTTGCTTCTGGTCCGAAATTTAGGTTATGAAAAACTGACTTGATCAAACTCTATCCGAAGAAAGATTTTACTCATTACAGGGCTTGATAGTCCGAAACAGACGAAAGGCTCAAGTGGATTGTAAATATCGAGCCGTCACCACTTAAGCCATAAACTTCACACACTTTCGGAAAGATCCATTCGTTGAATGATTTTGGTGCCGATAGCGTCTCAATGAATACAAATATAATAAGCTTGAAGCCGGTTTTTGACATGAATGAGCATTTCGCAGAGGTCTTGATCGTTTCAAGGTGAATATTATCCGATGTTTACTTCGTTGAATACTGCTTCATTATTTATAAGTGCTGACGCTTGATACATCACTTGTATTGAAAATTGAGTCCCTCGAGAATCGCGTAGTCCAATTATTGATGTATTCCCCATTTTCATGAGTAATACTGGCTTAAATTGAAACTTCGTCAAATAGACTACTCACTATGAGTCATTTCAACCGGAAGGATCTTTGGTTAATCGGAGTTAAAAAGGAGAGTTTTATTAGGGGATTTACCCAAACATCTGTACAAATAGAATTGAGTCGTAAGCGCAAAACCAATTTGAACAAATTGTGGATAAGGTATTTCGGGATCGTTACTGATGCAAGGTAATGATACACTTCCATAAAATGCACTCTAGATGGAGAGGGAAAGACGTATCTGCCTTAATCCGTATTGAAGAGGCATGAAAGCCAGTGATATTCACAATGAGCAATTGAGGAAAGAGATAAAGGTTAAATCATCGAGCAATCCTGCGGAAAACTCGGGATAGAACTATAGGCCTTAGGATATAATTGTTATTAGAAAATCTCATAAGTGTAAATCCAATCCTGTATTTATTTTTATGTGTTGCATCACGCTATAATGTAATAAAAAAATTTTATTAAAACCTATTGGTATTATTGGAGGTGGGAAGAGCCTACATATATGGAATAGTGTTAAGTTTTTAAAAGAGCTTTAGTTTTTTTTGACATCATTATATTAACATAATTTTCCTCGAAGATTTGATTCAAAATCAACCTTTAGATGCACTGCAAATTATATAAGATTATGAGGCCTTGTTTAGGGAACTCTTTTATCTGCCTTGCGCAACAAAACAACAAATTAAAACTTGCCTTTACATCATCAAATACATCAATAATCAAGATTTTTAGATAAGATAGATCAGTCGAGTTTGTAAGACAAAATATAAGGTATGGAATGCCTGATCATGCACAAGGATTATTTCTATTTCTTTTGTAATCCTGTTTTTCACATTTTATTTATTCTTAATATTGTATTATTGACGACTCTCCTGATTTTATCATATGCCTTGGCGCATAACGTGCGAATTCGGGGCAGTAAAAGGAAATTTGCAAATGTATTAAAGCGTTCTATCTTATAACAAGTTTCTAGACGTGAGGCGGAACGGAACGTTATAAAAGAAATTAGTGAATCAAAAGTAATGTTTTATTGTTTTTACCCTTTAGCTAATTTTGCTCTGAAATTTTATAGTAGATCTGGATGTAATTGTGAAATTTCAATTAAACGTAGAGGTGGAATATGCAGATGGGAATTAATTTATTTTAGAAATCATAGAAGTATAAAATTTTTATGGATTTTTATTGATTTTTCTATAAAATTTTAATACTTAAATTATTATATTATATAAAATTTTATTATAATTTTTTTAAAAAAAAATTAAAATTATTAATTTATAATTATTTAAATATATTTTTATAATAAAAAACATATATATATACATATATAAATATATATTTTACAGAAAAGATGATATGATTAAATCAAATATAGTACGAAATCCTAAAATTCAAAATCCTGATACTTCAAAATCCTGACACTCAAAATCCTGACAGGTACAAAATCCTGATAATTTTTTTATTAATAAATTAAATCCATTTACCTTATTTTTTAATTATTCAAACTCTAAATAACTTTCTTTGCTCACTTCGCTTGCAGTTTTTTTTCTAACACTTTTCTAATCTAACCCTAATCCTAACTAACCCTAAGCTAACCCTAAACTAACTCTAAATAACTCCTATCTTATATAAAAAATCCAGTGTGAAACTCCTATCTTATGCTAATAAAAAATATTAATGATCTGTCAGGATTTTGCACCTGTCAGAATTTTGTACCTATCAGGATTTTGGCCTGTTGGAATTTTGACAGTTAGGATTTTGAGGTGTCAGGATTTTGAGTTTCAAGATTTTAGATGGCTCCCAATTAAATCTAACATGATGTTTATTGTTATATAATTTATATATTTGTTTATAATCTTTTTTTTTTAAATGCATTTTTTTTAAAAGAAATATTTTTAATATTTTATTTTTTTTATTAAATGCTGTAAAAATAAAAGTCTAATTCATTTTACTAACAATTACTTCACCAATAATCACTTTGCTAATATATGTTTTACTAATAGAATTATTTCATTAATAATCATTTTACTGACAGTTATTTTACTGACAATCATTACTACTGCTGGTACAAATCAAAATTCTTTTTATAAAGCATTTTTTTTTCTTTTTTTATTATTACAGCTAATATAATAGTATTTTTTTAAAAAAAATACTTAATATATAGAAAAAAAAACTTAAATATTAATCTTATATTCATTACTAATTGAAAGGAACAATTAAAAATATTTATATATATTAAGATTATATAAATTAATATTTTATATTTATTATATATATATTATTTCGTATTATATAATAACAATAATTTTGGCTGTCTTATACAGTTGTATAATGAAAAAAAATTATATTTAATTTTATTATGATATATGTAAATGTTAGTAAAATAATTTGTCAGTGAGATAATCCTATTATTAAAATATTTGTTAGCGAAATATTTGTTGATGAAATGATTGTTAGTAAAGTGATTATTGGTAAAGTTAAACATGACCCAAAAATAATAGTCTTTTTGCTTAATATTAATATTTATTAAAAATATTATTTGTAAAAAAATATTATATAAATAAAACTAGTTTATAAAAAATTTTTTCTATTATGATGTTAAAAGTACTATATCATTTTTTATATTTTTTTATTTTTATTATTTTTAACTTTCTTATTTTTAATTTTTTTTTTCTTTGGAAATTTTTAAACTCTTCTAATTTTATAAATAAAGATTAAAATATATATATATTTTTTTTTTATATTAATTTTTATTTCTATTATCTTTTTTTTTTGTATTTTATTTACTAACGTTATTTTATTCTTTTTTTTATGAATTTGATTTTATTTTATTTTTTTTGAATTTTATTTTTTTTTTTCTAATCTTATTTTTTTTCATTTAATTTTATTTATTTCTTTATTTTTTTTTTTAATTTTATTCCTATTTTTTTTTAATTTTATTTTATTTTACTTTTTTCTTTAATTTTATTTCTTTTTTATTTTCTTTTTATTTTTCTCTAATCTTATTTTCTTAATTCATCCAATTTTATTTACTTTTTTATTTTATTTTTTAATTTTATTTTTATTTTAATTTCTTTTATTTATTTTTTTAATTTTATTTTTTTTATTTTTTTTTATTTTCTATATTAATATTATTTTCTTTTTTATTATTCTTTGATTTTATTTTTCCTTATATTTTTCTTTTTAATTTAATTTTTATTTTATTTTCTTATTTTCTTTTACTTTCTTTTGATTTTATTTTTCTTTTTATTTGCATTTTTATTTTTTATTTTAATTTTTTTTGTTATTTTTCTTAATTTTATTTTCCTTTTTAATTTTATTTTTGATTTTGTTTTTTCTTTTAATTTTATTTTTTTTTCCTTTTATTTACTTTTTTTTTGTTTTTGCTTATCTTTTTTATTTTATCTATTTTTTATATTTTTATTTACCCTTTTATTTTTATTTACTTTTTATTTTTGTTTATCTTTCATTTTTATTTATTTTTTTTATTTTTATTTATTTTTTTTTTTTTTTTTTTTTTTTTTTTTTTTTTTATTTTTTTATTTTTGTTTGCTTTTTTATTTTTATTTATTTTATCATTATTAGTTTTATTATTATCATTTATAATTAGTTTTATACAAAATTAATAATAATTACTTTAAATATTATTTAATATTACATTTAATATTATATTTAATATTACATTTAATATTATATTTAATATTGCATTTAATATTGTATTTGATAAATAAAATTGTAAAAAATTTTGTTAATTTTTCAAATATTAAAAATTACAAATTATGTAATATATAAAATTTAAATATTATATAGAAAAGCAAAATTTAAATTTATCTTTTAATAAAATTAATGCATTTTATATAATTAAAATTAAAATTAAAAATTTTTCTATATTTTATAGAAACTTAAAGTTTTTAAGTAATATAAAATTGATATTTTTTTTTATTTTAAAGATGTTATTTTAATATTAAAATAATATTTTTAAATTAAACTCAAAAATGTCAATTTTATTATCATTTTAATATCAATTTAATATAGATTTAATATAAATTTTATATTAATATAATATTAAAAAATTATTTTAATATTATATCAATATTAATTTTATATTAGATTGATATCAAATTAATATTAGAATGATGTTATTTAAAAACTGTAAAATATAGTTTAGTTAATAATAAAACCAAATTAGTTAGTAACAAAATTAAAACTTTTAGTAAAAATAGTTTAACAAAAATTACTAAATAATATTATATTGAAAAAAAATAATATAAATAACAATTATAATATTAGTTAAAATTATTATACAGTAATTTTAATTTTAATTACAGTTAATACTCTTTAAATATATCTTATTTAAGACTGAATATAAGTATATACTAGTAAAAAATGTATATTTACACAATTTATAAAATTTTATATGATATATATACTTTATTATTATTTACTATTATTTTATTTTTATTACTATTTTTTTTTTTTTTTTTTTTTATTCTTTTGTTAAAAATGAATACAATGGTTTCAGGACTCATATTATCATACTATATAATCTCTATGATAAGACAGCTAATGACTAAAAAATCATTATATGCTATCCTTTGGCGAAGTACTCAAGATATAGTGATGTCTCCCTTATGGGATACTACGATCCTTTATTAAAATATGCAGCTGTACTGTACATACTAATTCACTGTAATACAGTCCCACTTAAGAGGGAATAACGTATACTAGGCCTCTCAATCTATGTAAAAGCATCTTTACGCAAATCTTATTCTTTCAAAATTAACTAATAAAAATTTATGTAATAAAAAAATAAACAAAAAGAAATACAAATGAAACCTTCAGGATAAACTGAAAGAAAGAACACCCTATACTTCTAAAATAAAATAGTTTAAAAATAAGCAGTGCAAAACATAATTGCAACTGCACTATGTTACATAAAAGAAGAACTACGCTATTAATAAAACCCAGTGGGAAAAATTAAAAGCTTTGATAATATTCTAAAATATACTTTACGTCAAAAAGTCCTAGTAAGTGCTACAACTAGAACTTGTTTCTTGTTGCTTGGATGACTCTCTCTGCTTGTTTCCTATACACTTATTAAACAGTAAGAACTTCTGTAGATGTTTTGGTTTTTGAACCCATCATTGACACTTCTTTTGTGACGTTCGTGAGTAAAGAGTCCTCAATTTCCATCTGTTTTTTACCATTCTTGTTTCTAAAAATTGTTTCTATCAAGTAGCTAAATAAGTATGTAAACAAAAAAGTTGTTTTTCATACTTTGTTTACTAGTTTTTAACTGTTTTTCAAAATTATTTTTGAAAAATTTTTTTCTGAAAAATAGGCGTAACAATCAGCAGGAAGAGTTTTTATTTTATTTTTATTACTATATTATTTACTTTTATTTTTTAAAATAATTAGGAATGTAATCTTTAAAATATAAAATAACTTAAGTTATAAATGTAATTTAATATAATTAAATTAAGTTATATAACTTAATTAAGTTATAACCTTAAAGGTAGAAAAAGATTGCACCTTTAATAATTATATTAAGATTATATTATGATTAAAATACTATTTAACAAAAAATTATATTATATATACTATTTTACCTTTTATTTTTATTGGTAAAAAAAAATGCATTTAGGGAATATACTTTAATATAGATAGTTTGAAAATTTACTGCATGATGTAAATAAAGAGGATGTATTTAACTACTAAGTCCTAAGCTTAGGATTGAATTTTGGAATGTACTTAGAGATAAAGTATACTTATAAAGGATACACTTAAAAAAGAATTGATTAAAAAATTTTCTGATAAATAAATTTCCTTTTTTAGATTCGTGTATAACATTATGTAAATTTTTATTGGGCGACATGTCCTTTTTTGGATGTTTGTATGACGTCACGTGATTGTGACCGAAACAACTTAATTTCGGCCAATTTTATATGTTGCATAACTACCATTAGGGTTAGGGCAGTGACATATATTAGCTAATATTTTTTTACTATAGGCGCTTACCCCCACCCCCAGGTAAGATATCTTGGTCATGTGCAACCAATCATATTTTTTAAAAATTATGTAACCTAAGATTTTCGCTTACCCCCCCCCACCCCCTAAAATATTAGCTAATATATGTCACTGCCCTT
Organism: Rhizophagus clarus; assembly: GCA_015698045.1. NCBI lineage: Eukaryota > Fungi > Glomeromycota > Glomeromycetes > Glomerales > Glomeraceae > Rhizophagus > Rhizophagus clarus. The sequence goes on from BLAL01000160.1 coordinate 684,901, forward strand.
AGGAATTCATATAGTTTTCCCTTTCAATAACCCTAGGGTCCTCTTTTATGGCGAAAGTTTTTACAGTTTTTTTATTTTATACATTGTAGTCTAGTGTATAAATGTATCTGTGGTACCCACCTGTAAAAATAAAAATAAAATATGTTGCATAACGGTTATGTGCCCATTTCTATGCGCAAGTACATTTTAGATGCATTAGCTTTATTAAATCTTTCCAACAAGCGGTGAAAAGTGCAAAAGATCCAATTTCTTTTATCATCTATTTGATTTCTTATCTATCACTTACAATTTTTTTCAGAATCATTTTATCTTCGTGACAGACTTCGCTATTCATAACAATACCAAATGCCATAAATATAAACATCCAATAAGATTTCATAATGATAATTAATTGTAAAGGTGACTGGTCTTTATCGTTATAACAATTTTGAAAGATTTTATTTGCCGAACATTGTCCTTTTGTAGGTTTCTCGTTCAGATTATAAGTGACACAAACCAACCGACTATCCCAAATAATCCGTATAGTAATCCATAGCAAGATAATTTTGTATTAAATGTTCTAATCAAATGTTAAAACGAACCAACGAGACCAACGTGAATTACCGACAACATATCCTATTTTTGTTTAATATTTATATATGATAAATCTTCTCCTTATATTTGGAAATGGAAATCGTTAAATATATTTCTATTTAGATGGTATACAACTTCTTTTTGTATATATGATCATTCGATTAATTAAACTTAGAAGTTGTACGAATTTTAATTTTTTTACTAACTTTAGTGCATCACCTAGCTTTACTGATACATATTAATTCATATAAACTAGTCTGAAACTCATGCGATATATTCGGCAAAGATGATTAACAGAACACGCACGTGATTTTTCTGAGAATTGCTAACTTTACCTGTTTACCCGATACACAAAATTAATAAACCGATAAACTAGGTCCTCTAACAAAATATAAATAACGAGAGATCGACACATTGAATTATTAATTATACGCGTCTTTGTTCGACTGGCAAATTATCTTTTGAGATAGGACTCGAACAATGTAACGAAATGAGGGGATGATCGAATATATGAATGTAAATGGTGAATTTTTTTTTTGTTGAAGATTCGTTATTTGTCGTTACATGATCTACATCGATTTAATTAATACTCTGGATTAACAAAGAAAATCTTGATCAATCGATTAGTCTTTTAAAATTACATCCGGGGTGACCAAATTTATACTAAAGTAAATTATAATATAGTGTTTAGGAATTTTATTGTTACACTGTATCAATACAGAGAGCATAACAATATTACAATTATTGGGGTATTAATTAGGGTATTAATTTACATTAGATTTGGAACGTTTAAGAACAGCTTTATTTTAGATTAGTAAGTTGAAGTGGCACAAAACTTGAATAATTTGACGTTGCGCTAGATGAATTATATAACGAACACGTGTGAAAAATTGACGGAATTAACGGAATGATTTCACGGATTTTATATCCATAAAAAAAAAGTGAAACTGTCAATTATGCGTCAATTTCAAATTTTTTTTTCCAATTACGAAATCGAAAAAATTTGCACATGAAATTCCTTTGATACTTCATTCATGATTTACATATTTGTTTGAGATTATCAAATAATTAAAAATTAATTGGGGTAAACTTATACTTTTTGATACCTGTCAACTTTAATTGGAATGAAAAAAATATATATATTTACACAAGATTTATTAAAAAAAAAAAGCCAAAAATATTATTTCGGAATATTTTCACCTTTTGGCTTAGCGTTATGTAAAGAAAAGTTTTTCACTTTCTAAATTGTCGTTATTCTTGAAAGAGATTCACATATAGTTTAGTGGCAAAAGTAAGTTATTATTTAATTTAGATAATAATAAAATATTTACCAACGTTTTTATTTTAGAGATTTGACTGAACCCAGAAATTTCTCAGGTTCTTCGTCTCGATCATTAAAAGAAACTTTTTATGGTAATTTATTACAAAAAATCCGATTTTTCCTGAAAAAAATTAGTACCGATGAAATGGTATGCGTGTTAGCTTACGAGAGAATATTCAGATGTTATCACACGGTCTTTGTTTAACCTAATTAGTGAACACTTTTCTGTTACTAGTTAGATTTAAAACGTGTAAAATTGGTTGGCTCAAATTTCTTCACTTTGTTACTGGAGATGCATATCATGAATTCTATTTTTAAGGACAAATTTTGATGGTTTTTTTTTTTTATCATCCTTTTTTTTTACGAATTCAATTTAATAATAAGCGATTTTGAAAGGGCAAATTTTGTCAGTTTTCCTTATCATTCTTTTTTTTCTTTTTTTTTTTACGAATCGCTTATCAATAAGCACCTGCAAAGATGGTCTCATACGGATATGTAGCAGGTACTATACTTGCATAACGATTCCTTCGTGATGTAAAGAAAAAAAAAGTAATCTATTTCTTAACTTTTTTTAGGCATTAGTATCGGAACAAATCCCTTTACACCTCACAAACTTGATAGAATTAAACTCACACCTTTAAAACCAAAATTCGTGGTCATTGGGACAAGAGATTCGATCTTTGACTGGATGAAGTGTCATGAGGATCTTACGTGTGAGTTCTCATTATTCCAAACAACGACGAAAAATCTTGAACCGATACTTAGATTTGAATTATATGATGATGAAGTACAACACGATGATGAAGAGCAACAACAAATAGAGCCAAACCATGGACATTCTCGTAAGAAAATTATCAATATGATCAAACCATTATTCTCATCTGGAACAAAAAATGGAACAAAAAAATATAATGGTTCATCTAAGATGAGATTAGAAATAAGCGTTTACGATTTTAAGAAACGCATTTCAACACAGGATCAAGCTCATCACCACCAATCTACTCCAATTATGAAATCTGAAATTGTAAGAGGAGCAAGATTGCTACACGTTTTAAACGAGTGGCAAGAAAAATTAAATTTAGAACAAATCAAAAAGTCTTATGATTATGAATTGTGAATTACACTACCGTTTATATTTGCTTTTTTTTATACTGTATATTTTAACATTATGTTAATTTTATTTTTAATTTGTTATATTTTACGTTTTAAAAAAATCAATTAAGGTTCATTTATGTAAAATTTTTCGTTTTAGTCCACTATCTTTCCTTTAAAATTAATTATATATGCTTGATTTAGTTATTTTTAAGTAATTTCGTTAAGAAAGAAAGAATTTTTTTTTTTCTCGAAAATAATTTTTTTTTTTTCGTTTCGGTGGGTTTTTTAATATTTTATTTCGTTTCGTTTTATTTCTATGAATTCTTTTTTTTCTGAATGTGGTAAAAAAAAAATTAAAAAATTAAGATCATTATATTAATTATGATAAGATAAATAAATGAAAATTTTCATAAGGGGGGAAAGCAAATATTTACCATGTTAGTTTGTTCAAAGATAACATATATAAATACAGTCAGAACTCGATATAACGACTATGCGATATGTCGAATTTTTCGCGACAAGGAGATTTTTAAAGATCTACATATTGAACATAAAAATCATTAGATCAAACTTAAGGATAAAATAGGATATGAACATATTTTTTGAAGTAGAGAATCTATCTGATAATATACATAAACTATGCGAATTATAACGCTGTACGTTCACACGCGAGAAGCGTAATCGTCGACTAAGTTTTGATATAGTTTTTTTTTTAGCGATCACAAAATAATAGATATGTTCTGAAGTTTTCCAATTATTAAATTGGGAAATTGATTTTCGTTCGCTATATACAGTGATATACAGAATAATTCACATAATAATATCCAATTAATTAAGGACTTGATCAAATAAAGAGATTCCGAAGCAATTGACGCTTTTTAGTATACGGAATTTGGGATATATTCACTTTTCGTCGTGCCTTTAATTCTTTCCTTCAAAATCGTCCAAATATTCACATTTTGCAAATTAAAAGCGTTCGAGCATCGACTTCATATAATTTAAGTGATCAAATTCGTGATGATTACGGAATGTAAATTATTATATAATATGATCATTTAGTGTATTTATCTGTTATTTTTGAACAATGGATTAAGTGTAACGTTATTGCTTATTATTTATTGGACAATGTAATTAATTAATTACATCTTACTAAAAATTTATGTAAATTTAATTTAACAAATAGTTATTTAAATATAAAGTTTAAGATTTTCTTTTGATTACTGCAAGTGTAAAGGTTATACCTAATAATCAATCACAATTTTGTGATATCTTGAGTTACACCGAAAAACGTATAATATATTGAATATTATGAAAAGGTACAGACGGTACTTGATACTACTGTGATATTACAAAATTAAAAGAAAGAACCAATTAATTATAAGGATAAAAAATAGGAATATTTAAAAGTCACATATAAAATAGAAGATATATCAATTGACTTTTGCTTACTGTATTTCCTGTAATTAATTAATAATTATCATTATTAGAAATCTAAGAAAAACAATAGTTGGTATCTAATTGTGTTATTTGTAACGTTATCACGCTATCTTTTTTAAAAAAGTTAATATTCACTTTACCTAAATCCCTAGATTACGAACTTACTAGGAGTATTAGTTATTTAACGAAAAATATACTATTAAATTACAGGGACAAGTAAAGAAATTTTTGCAAATTGATTGGAGAGTAGAGATCATTTTACGCCGAATATATTTATATATCATTTTAATTTTATTTTATTTTTGTTTTTTTTAAAAAAATTTTATTCGGTAAACTTATGAACTTCAGCACATAAAAAATATAGAGTTACCACCGAAATCCCGACTCTGTATGTATTAAAAATTTAGTGATATTGCTCAAAAACTTTGATTCTATACAGTAATTGAATATAATAATTAGTGAGAGGAAAGACGAGGAAAAAGAAAAGGTAAAGGTAAAGAGAAGAGAAGAGAAGAGGAGACAGGAGACACAGGTCGATGAATGATATATATCGACAACATATACTAATTTCAAATTTAAGTTTATGAAACTTTGATCAGTAATACTCCGCGAGTCTATGATTTTATCATGATGACCAACATGCAGCGAATGACATTCGATCACATGATTTTCAATAATTCTTAAATACATATGTCATTATTCTCACGACAATCATTTTGAACAAATCGAACCACTTTTCTCCTTAAAAATGAGGTACGTAATTTTAACATTTTTTTTAATCATGTAAGAAAAAATTGGGTTAATGTTAACTCTTTTATAGTCATAACAAGAAAACAGAATGGGCCATAATTAAGACTTACGAAGAGGATGATTATATTTGTGTTGATTTTTATGGTAAATAATACCTGTAAAAATTAATAAAAATTTACCCACGTTTATAATTTCTGCAATTTTCTTTGTTTGCGTTAAATATATGTGATGATTATTTATTTTCTTTTTTTAGAAGGAGCAAAAAAAGAAGGCAATACAAGGTACGTTTTTTTAATTTTCAACAATTATTACTGTATTTATTTATATAATTAAAAATATTTATTATTTTTTTTTCTTTTTTTTTTTTTTATAATACTGTATATCGCAACTATCTATAAAAATTAAAAATTAATATATTTTGTCAATTTTATTTATAGTGACAAGAATCCTAAAGTTAAATATGATCCAAATTTCAATAAAAAAAGAAATAGCCTTTTAAGTTTAAAAAATGAAGAATATTATCCAGAGTGGGATAAATATATTTCAAACTATCGAAAATCAATTTATTATGATGAAATTGAAAAATTACAAAATCAATTGAAAGAATTGAAGAGAGTTGAAGGTGATATTGAAAGAGACCTTGATTATAATAGAAAAAATGAAAACAAATTTAAAGAATTTCAATATAAATATGTTGAAAATCAAATTAAAATAAAAGAGATTGATAAAGATATTAATAAATTACTTGAAGATGTTTATAAGCTTAATCAATTAAAAGATATCGGAAAGGAACTTTTGAGTAATAAAATAAGTTTTGGATTATTTAATGTGGATTTTAAAACTTTGCAAAATCTTCCTGCTGATTGTAAGTATATTATTTTACCAGTAAATTGTTTAACCTTATAATATTGATTTTGTTTGATTATTTTTAAATTTATAACATTAGTTGTAGCTTTTCCTGCGTTCCTTGTGGAATTTAATCATAGAAATGATTCAATTTCAAATACTAAAGACGATTTGAAATATTTGGGATCTTTACCACAAGAAATTAAAGATGATATTATTAAGGTAATATTCAGACATTTTGTTATTCTTCTAATAAAAGGATTTAACGAAAGAGAACTTGATTTTAGTCAGCAAATAAATACAATATAAAATATACGGATGATCTATTTAACGAATATGAAAAGGTTCATCGCGTTAATTAAAAAAGGTTTTGTCATTTTGATGCGCTGAGTAAAAATATATATATATATTTTTTTTCTTTTTTCTGTAAAAAAAAAAAAAAAATATTTTGTTTCTCATTATATCAAATATTGTATTTGTAAATAAAATTTTTTTTTAATAGGTATATAATCTTGTAATCTTGTTAAAATTTTACTTACATTGATATGAAATTTATGAGATACTAAGACAGTGAGACACGTTATCATATCCCCCCTACTTGCGAGCAAATAAAGTTACTGTTTATGTAATTAACCTCTTTGCATATAAGAACCATGTGGCCAAACATTATTAGCTTTACTTGAATTAAAATAGTCTTTGATTGAGACGAACCAATCCGATCATTCACAGTCGTCTTTGCTTTAATAATTGAGTAATAATTCGATCATTAGGAATACTGCGGTGACCAATAAGAATTAGACCAGGCTAGATGATTTTCTGTTTAATATGATCTGATGGGGAGTAAAAGATAATCAAAAAAGGCCTACAAATTAGATTTCCACGGAGAGTTTTATCTTTGCATATACATATAAAATCAAAAATTGTAAAATAAATTTGATGTCCGTCTAAATTTAGATTTTTGAGGAGGAAGCCAGAAAATCAAATCGGTCGGCCTTAATGCTACTAATATTGATGGACATCTCGACGTTAATGACTAACAAAGGTTAACCTACAAAAGACCCGATATATGCCTCGTAAATTAAAATCCTAATCGACTGAACAATAACATTATAAAAAAGATTAGACGATAGATCACATGATGGTGTTATTTTTTTATGACAATCATGGATATCTTGGGATAATTGATATAATTGAGATATGATGATTAACAGACTTTGTCTATAAAAAGACATATTATAGTTTAATAATACCAAATCTTGGTTCATTTCCGTTACCATTACATCAAAATTTAAGGGAAATGATTACCCATTAACATTTTGTGCAGTATTAGTAATTTTCTCTTTTTTTTTTTTTTTTTTTTTTTTTTTAAAAAAAAAAAAAAAAGAAGGGGGATAACGGCCTGAATTTTTGTTTGGTTTCAACATCCTAAAGTTTTAAAAGAGTGAATTATATAAAATATGAAATAAAAGAAGAGAAGAAAAAGAAAAACGAACAAAAAAAGTTTTTAATGTCGCAATTATCACTTATCACAAAACGATAAATAGACATTCGAGAAAGAACTCTTTTTTGGAAGGAATTGCATTGATCAACTGACAATCAAACTGGGGAAAAAAAATTTAAAAAAATTTATTCCTCTAGTTTCAATTCTCGGTTTTTTTTTTTTTAAAAAAAAAAAAAAAATTCGTAATGGTTTCAAAACTTAATAACGATTGTTTACAAAACATTTTTGAATTTTTTGAAACTGATCAAAGTACGTTATTCAAATGTATCCTAGTCAGTCGTTCATGGTTTGAAATATTGGTACCTTATTTATGGGAGAATCCGTTTTTGATCGTTCATCGTAAAGGGGCAGCGAATTCGAAGAAATTGCTCACAACAATAATTACAATGTTTCCTTTTGATAAAAGTACGGAAGACAAGTTAAATTCATGTAAATATTATAAGGTTACCTATCATAGTTTTGAGAAATCATTTTGCAATTATCTGAGCTTTATAAAAATTTTTAAATCCGTCGAATTTCATGGATTTATTGACAAATGTAGTCGCGTAACACCTTGGAAATATAGACCTTTTAAGAAATATGTATCAAATGGCGTTAGGTTGCCCAGTCCTAGTTGTGTATATGATGAAGGTACGATTTCATCAATTTTAACACACCATATTTGCGATATTATTTTTAAGAATTGTACAAAAATCAGACAAATTGCTTTATTAAACATTTCTAGTAGATTAATGGATACTTGTTCTTTTAATAACTTTTCAAATATTTGTCAATTAGAAATTGGTAAAATTATATATCTCAGAAAGATATTTCATGATTGTAAAAACATTAAGAAGATTACAATTAATACATGCGACGGCAACTTTAATAATTCTGATTATTTAATCAATTTCTTAAGAGCTCAACAAGGATTGAAAGCCATTCATCTTTTGAATCGTTCTAATTGTTTTGAATTTAATGAATTTGGACAATTAAAACGATTCCCGAAGGAATTGTTAATACAAATATGTTCAATTGAAGAACTTGGTATAAAAAATTTTATGTTACCTTATGGGCAGGATTATATTCTTTCGAAATTAAAACGTTTAGAAATTACTTTCGAGAAATGGCCTCCTCGAGTTGTTAATACATTTCAGAATGTATCATGTCCACTCTTGGAAGTTTTAATATTTCACGATAGTCTTCCACCTTTAGATGTTTTGGCTGAATTTATAGAAAACACGAAAGGTCATTTACAATGTCTTCATATGAAACTTGTTAATCGTGAATATTATAACACTCATTTATTGTTAGAAACTATTACAAAATCGTGTCCAAAAATTATATCATTATCTACAGTTATCAACATAACAGAAGATTTGATTCTCTTGAAAAATTTATTAATTTCATGCAATGAACTGAAAAATTTCACTCTCGTGAGCATTAATGACATGAATCAATCATTTTTACAAGATCAGCTGAGAATGATAAATGAAAACTGGGATGTTATTCATGAAAGATGTCTTATTAGGGAAGCAGGGACAAGGCCTAATATGTGGACAAGATTTAATAAATTTCATATTAAATTTTAAATCATTATTTGCATTATTTGCATAATGAAGTTTTAATTTTTATTATCTTATTACCTGGCTAAGGATATTACTAGAGGTTAATTCCCCTAGTGTTACGTCCTAAATACGTCTATGACGTGACGTGACTTAATATTACGTCACGTCACTTTGAATTTTTCTCTTCTCAGAGTTACGTCCAACATACGTCATTAAGGCTGAGGGAGATAGTTGGATTAAATAACATTTTTATTGTATGTTAGATTTTGATATTGTAGTTTTTTTTAATAATAAATTTGATTTTTATCTAAAACGATAATTTAAAAAACATCGCTGCTTGACATCCTTATACAATTATTTATTTGTGAAGAATTAGAAATAATAAATGCATATTAAATCTCTAGATGAGAGATAGGTTTAACTTCATATGAACTATTCTAAAAGATTTTATTAAATTGAAAAACCCATATTTAATTTGAATAATAAATAGTTACTATCAATTAAGATTGATTTAAAACATGTACAAGTTTAGATATTATTGAAAATTTGTTATACAGTAAGTCTCTAAAGTTAAATAATTTCATGGAATTTAATTATAACTTAGAACCTCCTGCCTATTTACTTTTAAACTGATATCTAATAAATTAAATACGACGTATCTTGTTACTTTTGTTATCGGTAAAAAGTGTATCAGCCTCGATCTCATCATCATCATACTCATCATCATCATTCATCACGGCTCAATGATAAATATCTACAGCTTCCCGTGAAACAACTATTACGCATTTAGAGTATTTTTAAAATATCAATAAGTAAAATATTATAATTTTACCTTGTATACTTTTGCAATTTTTTATAACGAAACTGCCAATTATCAACTTTTCTTGGGCTATCACGCATAACGAGGTGTCTCTTTCGTACAAAAGGGTTTGTTTTGTAGGTTTATTAGTAAAAACGCCAATTATCTACTATTTCTAGTGATATTTAGGTTTGCATCTGGTCGCCAGTAATAAGTATGGTTGAGCTTTGCTGATTAGTATTTGAGGTCATAGCTCTAGTTAGGTTCTTCCATGTTGTAAGGTCGGTGTTCCTTTTTCTCATACGTGAAAGATTAAATCTTATCCTGGAGGAGGGCATATCTGTGCTTTGACTAGTTCTAAGATCTTGTCACTCGCATTCTAAATTTTTTTTTTTTTTATTTAGCAAATTTAGGACGCAAACCGGTTGGATTTAATTTAAATCCACAAAAATATTTTGGGCACATTCAGTTACGATTAATCAACTTCTTGAATTTATTCTCTTTATATGAAAAAACCTGCAACAATCTTGTACATAGAGCCAAAGTGAGTACGTGGATCTCATTCTTATTTGTAAAGTGAACCAATACCTTCCTCATTAAAATCTTTAAACAAAAAACTAACTACATTCGTGCGTAACGTAAGGTAGTGAAATTCGCATGAGATTACATTACTCCCCTTAAATAAGGCACAACGTAAGATGAAATTTTTTTACTCTCTTACATATGTCACGAAATTGCTCTATAACCTCTCTTCATTGTTACATAAAATTTTCTATTACTGTTATTTATTAATGGTCTTACATTGTAAGGACTATGGATTCAATATATGTATGAATGACACACGAATATTCCATCTCCTCCTCCTATAGATAACAAAAAAATATATATATGGTACTTAATTTCTTTGTTTCTTTTTAAAAAGAGAAAATAATTATGATTTTCCGTCCTTATTAACGTTCCCAAGGAAGATACAGTCGGCCCTCGATATAACGAAGTAGGCGTCCAGGCAGTCCAGGCAGATGCCTTCGTTATAAGAAAATTCCTAATGCTATGATGAACTATTTGGTATAATGAAAATATTTGGTATAATGCGGTAAAATATAAAATGTCATGAACATGAGAGCAAAGGAAACTACAAAATATAAATCATCCATCTCTTATAAAATGGATTGAAATAAATAAAAATCGCTTATTTGAGAAAAATTTCATGAAATCCAACATCAAATTTCCTTTAATATTAAAATTTATTTCTGTAAAACCTTCGTTATACATATTAAAAAAAAAGTTCGTTTTAATGAAAATTCGTGTTGTTTGTATATGCAAACTTCGGTATACCACATTTAATTGGTGATATTCGGTATAATGAGAATTTTCTCATTAAAAATCGGTACCACGTTGAAGATTCGTTGTATTGTGAAATTCGTTATATCAAAATTCGCTATAAAAAGGTCGGCTGTATTCAGTTTTAAAAGTGCAATAAAATTTACCACTTCGCTGCTTCTATTCTAATAATTATTTTTTCCATAGCTTAAAATCATTCGTCAAAACATCGAGATATCATTTTAGATATTATATATATAATATTAACCATGTGTATCTCACTCGGATTTTTAATATTTTTATACCGTATACTATTATATGCACGCGTATGCTTACACAAACAGTACTTGACAATAATCATTTTAGAGATGATCAAGAAAAATATTTTTCAGGGATTAGTGAATATAAATGAATGAATAGAAATAAATATCAAGTTAATAAAAATTTTCTCGATTCATCCGTTTAAAATTTCTCATGTGCAATATATATATATATATTTTTTAAGAGGTACGAATATTTTGTGAAAAATCATAAAAATTAACGTGTGGTTGATAAAAATTACGCAAACACATTGAAAGTAGAAACTTGTCAATAGTTGTCAAATTCGAATTCACGACGAAACACAAATATCCATGAAAATTAACAAAGATACAACATACATAAATTCTTTTTACTTTTTTGCTTTGTTCAAAAAATTTGAGTTAATTGTATTCAATTAACAGCTATTTTATTAACGTACTATTTTAAATACTAAAAAAAGTTGATACACATATATCTAAAAATCATGACTTTATCATGGTATATAATAAATAATTATGGGGGAGTAAATATATCGTTCTTCGACCGATATCTCCATCCAATAACTGAGTTATGTTCAGTCATTAGGAATAATACGGCGACCAATAGAAATTACAGCTATTTGCAAAAAGAATGGACCACGCAATTCGTTTTTGACTGCGTATGAAATTTTTCATACGCATTCATACGCAGGTCAGGTGTATAGTAAGTTGATAGAACTATACATATAACTGCAGATGCAACATACGGGAAGATTCAAAAATGAATTTGGCAGTCCAGGTATTACCATGCGTATGGCTGCGTATGAAAATTTCAAAAACGAATTGCGTGGTCCATTCTTTTTGCAAATAGCTGTAATGCTACTAATACCTGACTTCAATATTGTACCAATATTGGATTCTTACAAAAATACCGGTTATTAAAATCCCGCATATTCCTAATCGTCTGAAAGATAACTAATCATTAAATTTATTAGCTACAAATACATTATATTAAAGACGTGTAATAAAAAAATTTGAATAATTACAGTTCACGAAGTAAATATCCGGAATTTATTGCAACATATAAAAACAATGCAAATTTTATTTTTATTTTTATTTTTATTTCAACTTCATACTATTACTAGTTTAATGTACATAGATAAACATACTTTAAAAATTAATAATTTACCATATACCCTTTTTCTTTCTCTGACCATACTAATCTAACCAAATATGGAAATTAAAGAAAAAATTCTTAATTAGTATTATCTTATTCCAGAAAATTACGTCTTTCATACTGTGTTTTTTTTTATAATTCACATAATTAGACTGCGATTAACAATTGTTCTAATTATTTCTGTATGTTATTAACTCCCGGCTCCTCTACAGCTTAGCTTATACATTTTAACGTTAATGTTGGTATCATGAGTTTATGTTGCCACTAATGAATAATTAGGTAAATATGTGGTCCGGATAATTATGTCGTCAACTGTATTTGTTTTAATTCGTGATCCGCCAGTAAACCATAAAATTTAAATTAGTGACATTTAGGTGAAAGTTATATATAATTTTATTAGTGACGTGAATTGCAGATCTAGCAATGCAAGGGTACCAATTTTTTAAATGTAATATCACATAACTTTATAGGCACGACATATAAATGTGTTATTCGATTATCTTTTTACCAAAAATTCGGTAAATTTTTTAAGCACTAAAAAATACTTTACTAAAAGCTGAAATATCAAATTTAAAAAAAAATCAAAACTTGAAAATTCAAAAATATTTAAGGATAACTCACCATCCAGTGATTGCATTCAGCTCATTGGATTCCTCTCATCGAGACGCATCTAGTAATTTTATGTCTCTGGAATCAATAGAAAGTCAAAATACTTTCATGGACATTGTAGATTCCAAATTATCAATAAAATATTATACTTATCACCGCCAAATTATATATATATATTACTGGTGGATTAATAAAAAACAAGTGATTGTACTTTGAAAATCACATTATTGTAATACTCCGACCCTGTCACAAAGGGACTTTCTAAGAAGTGTACTATGCTCCATCCTGTAGAATTTACGCATAGTACCATGGCGTTCTGCCCAAACCGGTCCTATCGCAGGAAGCTGGTACTCACAAACTTACTGAAAGTAAGCGCCTATGCTCCAACCCTCGCACAATATTATACCGCTCCAAATAATTCTCAACCAGCCCTGCTGTGAGACTGGTACTCACAGGCTTACAAAGTAAGCATGCTATGCTCCCACTCATGCATAGCATCATGCTGCTCCCCTATAAAATTTACTCATAGCACCATGCCGTTCCATTCAACCGATTTTATCGCGGGACTGCAGCAAAATCTGGTATCCATGAACTTATTAAAGCAAACGCCTTGCTTCAACCCTCGCATAGCACTATACCGCTTCAAATAATTCCCAACCAGCCCTACTGTGAGACTGCAGCTAAGCTGGTACTCACAGCTTACAAAATAAGCATGCTATGCATAGCATCATGCTGCTCCGACAAAAGTACCCCATGAATTTTTTTTACGTATAAGATCTACACATCAAATCTGGGAAATCATTGAAATTATTATAAAACTGAATAATTCCAATATTTCTAAATACCTTGCGACGAGATATATAACATACATAGATCCCCACGATTTCACGTAAGCTATCCATCCTAAACTTTTTTGCTCCTTCTTTTCCTTCTCATTCTTTCAGTTTCACTCTTATTTGTTCCTCTTTACGCTCTCTCACTTTCTTTTTTCTCCATCCAAAAAAAAAAAAAAAAAGGAGTTTTTAAATAGGTTGGTTTACATAATACCATGGAGATTAGCTTAGAAACACGTAGAATTTCACACATTTCTGCAAGAGAGAGAAAATGAACAAATGAATCACACTCAAGACTCAAGTAAATAATGTAATTCCAGATAAATTTATTTCAAGAGTATAAGTGTAGGTATCACTAATGTGTCTCATTTTTTGAAGATCTACAACTTCCTCTAATCATAACCCTAGGTCGTCGAAGAAGAGCAATTCTTGGGAACGTTACGAATTTAAATAAAAAAGATGGAGAGGACGATTATATAAATCTGTTAATTATAGTCAAATTATAAAAAATTCTGTCATAACTAGACAAATATTTTACGCATCAGTAAAAAAATTTTTCTCGCAAAAGTGATTACTGATCGTGTGATACATGTGATTACGCATAAAATTTTTCACATCCCGCCAATCTCAAAATTTAACAGAGTAATAAGCTGAGATTTGTAATGATAATTAGCATTAAACACGATGTCATTTATAGAAATTAGTGAATCTGAATTTATGGAGATTGTGGAGACATTAAATTTGCTTTATTTTAATATAAGTATATTTGATAAATTTGGTTTATTAATTTAAAATGGATAATAGTTAATAGCGGTACGTAGTGCTTCATCATTCAGTTTATTCAGTTTGGCGGCTTATGATAAAATCCGTATGAACTTAAATGGATAACTGATAATTTATTAAAACGACTGTACTATATTTTTGTAATATATACATAAGAAGAGCCAGTTCACGATGATTCATTATAATAAAGTATAATTGATAGTTTACGTAAGCTACGGGCTATCATGTAATCCTCTTATTCAACCAACCAACGAGGGCCAAAAATCAATAATTGTGAATATTATAAATTGTGATTCATGATTAATAATTTTGAATGTGATTTGATTTAAAATTTACAAATATTATTATATATGATTTGATTTATTGAAACAATATAGGCGATAAAATTATTTAACGTTTTACTGTGAATATGATAACCTTGATAATAAATTTAACCCGAGTATAAAATTTGGATTAGAATATTATTTAAAGTTTATAAATTTATTTTCATTATCCAAATCGATTAAAAAATGTATATATATATATATTTTTTTAGGAAAAGCAAATCAAATCACGTATCATTTCATGAATCGTTATTATAATATTGGAACACTGATCTCATAATATTAATAGCGAAAAGAACTAAAATAACTAAAACAGTAAAGTTGTAAAGATTAACATCCGATTTATTTTCGGTATAAGACATATTATAATATTTAGTCATAGTTACAATATATGTAATGTATATACGATTAGATATATTATACGTTAAAAAACTATAACTATGACTTTTAAGGAAAATTTAGTCCTTAAAAGCCACAAAAAATCATCACGATAGTCTAAAGACGCGTAAATTTAAATCAAACTCAAACTCAAGGAAAAAATTCTAATTATACTAATTTATACTACTAATTTATACTCTATTTATACTAATTTCATAAATTAGTATGAAATATAAATATGACCAGAAAAAAATTCTCCAAAATTGTAAAAAAAAATTTTTCTTTTTTTACTCTTAAAAATTCTTAAAATAAAAAATACAAGCTCCAAAAAAAAAAAAAAAAAAAAAAATGATTCGTAATGCTTCACTCATTTTGGTTCTCTTATCAATTCTTGCTCTTTTTACCGTAACCGGGTTGGCAAATCCTGTAACATTTCAATCCAACGCACCTGAAACTCAAGAACTCTGTGAAACTTCAACTCTCATATTTGATCATGGATTCTTACCTGATGAAAAATCTCAATATCAAATGGAAATTCCACAATATTATATCTTTGATATTCATACTTGTATCAAGAATTGTTTTAAATATAGCAGGGATTGTATTACATTTAAACGTTGTATTAAAAGATGTATTGCAGATTGTTAGGAACTCGCTCGTGTTATGTACTGTATAGTGAATGGTGATGCAGAATTTATAATAAATTTTGGTTAAGATATTGTCACAAGAATTTATGTTAATTTTTTGTTGTAAGATATGTATTTTTATTTTACGTTCCGCAAATTCTACAAAAGTGCGAAAATAGCATGATTAACACGTGACCAAATAATCATCACGTTAGAAAAATGTCGGAGGAAATCCGTATTATTTCAAATCATCAAACATAAAATCAAACAATGAGATTATGACTCCTTAACTTGACCTATTTATAAATAATTAAAACCTGTTTTAATAAAAGAAAAAAAAAACCGGTTTTCTCAAAATTTTCCTCGATTTATTATTATTTATTTAATTACGGAAATATAATAAATAAAATTCACCGGTTTCGATAATAGTATGATAATAAACAATAAACTAATAACAATAAAATAAATTCAATTTTATAAATTATTTTTTTATTATTATTATTATTTTTTTTTAACATAAATTACATAAATTATTATATAAATTTCGATCCAAATTTGTAACATAATCAACATAATCCCTGAGAATATATGACAAGTTAGATCTTTAATTATAATAAAGGAAAAATCCTATTATTTTGGGAGATCAACCCTTAATATAAAAAAAAAATATCATATGCTTCATTAAATAATAATAGGGTTTAAAAACATCGTTTGATGATTATTATTTATTTGATCATCCTATGGATTACAACACACAAAAAAAAAATGCCGATGCAGATCCTTCGAAAAAAATTTCTCTTTTATATAGAAGAATAAGGCAAACAAATATTTAAAAAGGGTTTTTCATCGGATTTTAATACTACAAATGGTTATTTTGTTTTGAATATTATTTAGTAAATCCCTTAAAACATTTTAAAACCGGGGTATATTATATTTTGACATCTGCCCGACGAATATCTTGTTTTATTCTTGATTTACATGACTGTTAATCTCCGTGGGATAAAATATATCCGTAATTTTTCGATGACAGGCAGACAATCCCACGTAGCACGTGACATGAAAGAACACGGAATTAACACGGAAATTCCCGCCAAAAAATCAGTAGGCTGAAAGCAAAACGGTAGGACCATTTTTAATCGTATGCAAGAAACAAGTAAAAAACCAGTTTTTATAATACAAATCATGTATAACAAGAATCAAATCAAGATTATGTTGCATTTTTTACTTATCAATACTGATTCTTTGTTCCAACATTCTCCGAGGGTTACAATCGTTACATTATCCCCCTTAAAAAAATTTTAAGTAATTGATCTTAACTCCATTAAAAAAAAAAAAAAAAATATTATCTATCGAAAGTCTGTGCATTCCTTTGATAATGCAAGAACTTTACGTACAATACGTACATTAAATTAATTGGTTTAAGTGAAACAATGTCGTGCATTTTATGGAGTAAAAAAAAAAAAAAATTTGTATTGTCATGTATAATAATAATATTAAAAGGTTTTTTTTGTATTTAACCTAATTTAGGTTACAATATATCGTTATAATTAAGTTAACAACGATTCTTTTACTATTTTTAAAACAACCAAAGGAGGAATACACGCTTTCGAAATAAGTTTCATTGGTTTTTATTATTGAATTTTTTATATATTTTGTACTAATGTTTGATATTTAATGTTTATCATTACACAATGAGTTTTTCCGAATTTCCCTTAAAAAAAAACCAATTGTTCTTCTTAATCCCTTCTTTTTTTTTTTTTACCCCTTAGTATTTACAAACACCAATAAACTTTTATCAATTACAAACAACAATAATAAGTTTAATGACCTATAAGATAATAAATTCATGAAAACCAATAACTTTAAAAGTTGACAATACGTAATTACGAATTATATGGTTTGATTATATGAGTATTATATGAGTATTATATGATTTTATGAATCATAAACTTATTTAAACTTATTTTATCTTATTTTAACTTATTTTAACTTATTTTAGCTTATTTGATTTTAACGCTACTACATAAATTGAAATGATTGTTGTTGTTGTTATTTTGTTGTTGGTTGTTTTTGTTGCTATAACTGTTGACTGTTATTATGTGTTTTTGTTGTTGTGTTGTTTATCTTCTTTGTTATTCGAGTCCCTGTTTGATATATACTATATCAAAAAAAGAAAGTATTTCCTAATTTATAATGAATTGAAACTTTAGTTGGACCATTTGTTGGGGCTTTCGTATTTTCGTTTAAGATTTTTAAAGATTTTTTGGCGTAAAAAAAAAAATATTGTTTTCTTCTCGGCTGAATTATTTATTTTTTTTTTTTTTTTAAGATCTCTTTAAAAAAAAAAAATTCACTCTAAGAACTATTGTAAGAATGTAAGAAAAAAAAAAAAAATACATGAAACAAACAAAGAAAAAAATTGGGTTTGACTTCATTCGTTTAAAAAATTTTTAACTTTTTCTTACGTAAACAAAATGATTCTTTCGAAAAAAAGAAAAATTTTATTTAAAAATGGTATCAACTGGTATCTCGGCGTAACGGAGTCAAGCTGGAAAGGGTGGAAAGATCGTAACACCGGCAACCGAAAGAAGTTACACATTTTATAATAGGTTAAAAATGACTTGTCCATAATCTTTATTAAACCAAATTCGATATCATCATTATGGGTCTACTCTGTACTTTGTCACACTATTCTTTATAGGTAACGTTTAGTAACACTGAGCAATAAATAGAATAACTTTAAAAAAAAAAAAAAAAGAAGAAAAAAAAAAAAAGGAAGAAAAAAAAAAGAAAATCATACAACAAAAAAAATATGATAAATTTGGATAATAATAATAATAATGATAATGAAAGAATAAAAAAAGAGTAAAAATTAAAAAAAAAAAAAAAAAAAAAAAAAAATATTTATGTTATTTATGTTTATATGTTTACATGAAATTTACAAAAATGATGAGTGATCATCCATCACAAACAAATGAAATGTTTTTTCTTAAAAAAAGAAACCTTTTTCTTTTTTTATGGCAAAGTTCAACCTTTTATCTATAAGTCTATTAACGTAATTTGTAATTGTTCGATCGTCAAAAAAAAAAAAAAAAATCGAAAAAAAAAAAAAAAAAATTTTTTTTTATTTCCTTTTTTTTTTTAAAGTTTTTTTTTAATAATTAAATTATTTAGGAAATATGAAATTCTCTCGAAATTCATAATAAAAAAAATTTTTTTTTTTTTTTTTTCTTTTCTTACAGATTAAAATTCCAAATATGAATTAATTAAAATTTCGTGCATATATATTTTACAGCGTGACTATAAAATTTAAAATTTATGTCCGTAATAAAACCGATAAATAATGATAATAATGAAATGAAGCTAACTTCTAATTGCCGATAAACAAGTAGCCGATAAACAAGTAGTTTCAAAAATTACATTGCATGAAAAAAAAAAAAATTTAAAATAACTTGTCCAATACCTCTTTTGAGAATTGAGAAAACGCCAAAAAAGTGTAACTTGTACCGACTGTACACGCCAAATTATACATTACATTGATACTATTATATTGATACTTTATTGACACTGTATTTGACACTATATTTTTCTGTATTTGATACTGTATTGATACTATAAAAAAAAAAAAAAAAATTTTTATCGGCTTTATTTTTAAATAATTTTTTATTAATAATAAATTGATTTTTTTTTCTTATCGATTCATAGTTGACTATAGTTATTTTTATCGATTTTTTATTTTTTATTATTTTTTATTTAAAAAAAAATAGTAAATAATAAATGATCGAAAAAAAAAAATTTATTATTTTTTTTTAATTTTTATTTCCCCTTTCACTCTTTGTAAAAAGAAAAAAAAGAAAAATAAATAAATAAATAAATAAATAAAATAAAATAAAATAAAATAAAAAAACTAAAATAAATAAATAAATATAATAAATAAATAAATAAATAGACAGGCTTAAAAAAAAAAAAAAAAAAAAAAAAAAAATTTTTAATTGTTTATAATAGAGTAATAAAGATGATCGATTGCTTTTTATTGATTAAAGATAACTTTGTGTAAAAAAAAAAAAAAAAAAAAAAAAAACAAGATTTTTTAGATGCGTTATCAAAACCAACATTACGTACATTACATTGAAAACTTTATTTGGAATTATTTTCTCTAATCAGGAATTTATATTCAATTTTCATTTATTATTTTTGCCTTTTTTTTTTTTTAATTTGGTTTGACCCGGTGGTTATGACGGTAAATGAACGGGAATCGCCGAAAATTTATTGGATGACAATCGTATATGATCCGTTTTTTTTTTTTTTTATCCATCCAGGAGACGGATAATCCAGACGGATATCCCATTCGGTTTTGATCATTTAAAAAAAAAGTTGACAAAGAACATAAATCCCATGACCAATCCGCTTCGTAACACAACAAATCTTAATTTGATTGGGCGTATTCGATATTGAAAGAAACCAAATTTTGATAATTTATACTTTTAAGAAAAAATAGTTAATCTTATACTTTTTTAATTAAAATTATTTGATTGATTGATTAATCATTCGTTAAAGTAAAATGAGTAAACAGGAAATAAATATTAGGTAAAATATTATTCTAAATTTAATATTACAATTATTAATTTATTAACCTTTTGGCGAAAAAAAAAAAAAAAATGAGTGACCTTAACCCTGCGTTTGTGTAAATCCAAAAGGAGTGTGAGAAGAAAAAAATGAAATTACTGGGAGATTATAAATAGTGAGTGAAAAAATGTGCATGGTAAATCTTTGATCGACTGGTGAGACGGTAGATAACTAAAAATAGTTCGTGTTTTCTTTCTTTCTTTATTCGTTTCGCGTCTTTATTACGTTTTAAGAGGTTGATTAGATTTTAAGAAAAAGTTGTAAAATTAAAATAACCTGACGCGATGGAAACGTAGACGGAACATACTGGAAACGTAAACGAAACTTGCCGGAAACTATCGGAAACGTGAACGAAACTCAATGGAAACGGAACGTAAGACCGATATCACAAGATGAATGAATCATGGAGTCATTACAACACATTAATCGTATCATGTCTGTGATGTAGTTAATCGTGTTATGAACAATTTATGTTTTTTATGATCACTTAAAAAATGTTTTTTTTTCAAGTTGAACCATGGTTTTTTTTTGCGATTTTTGTAATTTAAATTGGTTTAAAACTTTTTACATTTTATTTTTATTTCATATATATATTATTAACAATTAAAAAAAACGTATATAATAAAACACTTGTATAAAAAAAAAAAAAAAAAAAACGGTTCAAATGTAATTATTAATGAATTAGGAAAATTAATGAACAAAAAGGAGATCTTATTCCTGCAATTCCCTTCTTGTTCTAAAATCTTGATTTTTTTTTTTTTAATTAAACAACTTCGTCCATCATCATTCACAAATTATTACAATATAATAAATGGAATAATAAGGTTTTTTTTCTCAGCTTTGTAATAAAATAAAATCGAAAAATATAATAACTAATAATTGTGTATAATAAAAGTATAATAAAAAAATGCAATAATAAAAAAAAAAAACGAATAAGGGGTGCTGATCGAAAAAAAAAACCCAATTAAAAAAGGTTTAAACGAAATTTATATAATAAAAGCTTTCCTTGAATAGAATAGAATAGAGAAATTGATCAAACAAAAAAAAAATAGTGCAAAAATATAATATATAATATATAATTGTTGTAAAGTGTGTAGTATAATATAAGAGAAAAAATTCAGATTTGCCAGTATTTAAAATTTTTAATGCCAGAGATGGAAAATTTTTAAAAAAGTAACTGAAGAAAAAAGAAAAATGAAAAAAAAAAAACCATCGTGACCTAGGCACGATGATGTCTTCAACGTGAAACCGTATCCACGTGAAGAAGAAGAAAAAAAAATACAAAACGAAACATAAAAAAAAGGAAAATTGTCATATATATCTTCATATATGGTTATATATATATAAGCCATAAACCCTAATTACCTATTAAACTATATACTTTATAAATTTAAAATAGTTACTGTACAACGAGATTATAAAACTTGGTTTGACACCAAGATATAATAATCTCTTTAAGAAAAAAAAAAAAAAATAAAAAAATATATATATTATATATATAATATTCTCTTAAACGAAAGATGTATGAGCTACCGATGTGTTGGCGTCTGAATGTGTTGTCATTTGTGATTGGTAAATTGGATGTGCACCATAGCCATTAAAGGCAGCATTATGACCATCAACATGAGCGGCTGTTGCATGACCGTGAAGATATGTGTTTTCAATATCATAATTTGTGACAGCGGTAATATTACCGATGCCAGCACCGCCGGCGGTATATGGCATAGCTGGTTGTGTTCCGGCAATTCCGGTTGCACCACTTCCAAGACCTTGTGCGGGAAGGTAGGGTTGACCCATTGTTGTGTGAGTGTAGGCTCTTGGTGAACGTACTACTGGACGATAAGGTGATTGCATATTTTGCATACTACCGTATTGACCTACTACACTATCAAAATATGATCGGTTCATTTCTGGTACAGCTGTCATCGGTTCTCTGTATCTACGATCATAAGAATTCCAAGGATCTGATCGATAAGGAGTTGGATCACTTGAAGATCTATTGTTTCTGCTTCGAGAACGATGTTGTTGTTCAGCTTCAGCCGCACGGAAGTCAACGGTCCAGTAAGATCCTTTACCAGGTTCATTGATTGGACGAGGGACACGAACAAAAGTCTTGTTCAAAGACAAATTATGTCTAATAGAGTTCTATAAAAAAAAAAAAAAATAAAATTTAACACATAATTAATTTTCGCTGTCTTGTTGAATATAATTAACAAATTCCACAATAAATGATAATTACCTTCCATCCAGTACCAGCGGTCTTATAATAAGGATAATTTTCCATAACCCAATTGTAAATCTCGTTCAAGGTGAGTTGCTTGTTTGGACTGTTTGTGATCGCATAAGTGATCAAGGTAGCATAGGAATACGGTGGTTTACCTTGAATATGAGTTTCAACAACGAGATCTTGGGGATTTTTTGTTGGTGAAGTTATAGGGGTGGTGGTAGCTGAAGCTTTTCTGTTACTAATATTATTGAAAGATTCCATAGATGCAGTAGTAACATTTGGGGATGAACTGTTTTGGGCAGCAGAAGATTGTTCGGTCTTTATCATCGACGGGTTATATTGATTAGCAGCGGGAGCATAAGATACAGGAGTGTTTGAACTCAATAAGCTGTTGGTGGTGGTGTTTGGTCCCGAAGAATGATAAATTGGAGGTAAGTGTCTGGTTTGTTGATAATGAGAGTGAGATTGTTGTGGCGAAGGTTGTTGATGTTGTTGAGGATGAGGATGCATCGGGAGAACAGCTTGATGATGATGATGATGTGGTGGACTTTGTTGCGCTTGATGATGTTGTTGATGATGAGCTTGAGGGTAAGCATTGAAACTTCCTCGATTAATACGTGACCATTCAGCCATTCCAACAAGATTCGGTGTGCTTTCGATTTCAGTCGTCATGATTTTAAAATTACTAGTTCAAAAATGTATTTTCGTAAAACTTTCTGTTGATTTGAAAGATAAAAAAAAAAAAAATGATCTTTTTTTTAGTAAAAAAAAAAAATTTATTCCATTAAATAAACTGGTCAAAAAAAAATTTTTTTTTTTTCTTATGTAAGAAAAAAAAAAAAAAAAAGTGGAGAAAAAAGTGGGGTCCGAAAAAAAAAAAAAAGAAAAAAAAATTTTTTTTTCATTTTTGAGTTCTTATACTTTTTGGTGGGAAAAAAAAAATAAGGAGGTTTTAAAACTTGTTTTATGCTACACTACAGCGCATATGTAGTAAGGTTATCAAAAATTACGACTTTAGACGTACATATAAAATTATTTATAATAAGTAACTAAAAATATAAAAAAAGATCTGCACCAATCGATTGTGATTAGTTGAAAGGTTAATGCACCGCACCATCAGCCCGACTGAAAAAAGTCGGGAACTGAAGTAGCAAATAATTATAGTGAAAAAAAAAAAAAAAAAAAAAAAAGAATATTTGAATAAAAAGTTAAAAAGGAATAAATAAAAATAACAAGGAATATATATGATCGCTATTGAAAGGGCGTTCGATAATGATGAATAAAGTATTAACTTTGTGTAAAATTGGGGAAGATATAAATTAAGTAGTGTATTAAATGAATGATTTGGTCCAAAAAGGGAAAACTAGAAAAGCGAATGATCAAAATCACTCGACCATGACAACCCACTATAATCCTCTTTAATTAAGCGAACAAAAGTTAGAAATAAAGTTGAATGAAATATTTTACCTCTTTGAGTTTGCCTGTAAAAAAAAAATTGACTAATTATCTTCTCTCGATAGACGTTTTCAATAAAAAGGAAGCTGATTTTCTTTCTCCCTGTTAATATTATAAGAGAAGATATCGTTTGTTGGATGAGTTGATTGTTTCAATTATTTTTATATTTTTAAAAAAATATATATAAATATATGTAAATTTTTTTTCGTCTGTATTCGTAAACACTGGCTGGCACTAGCTAATATTTTTTTTTTTTTTTTACTATTTACATAAATTTTTTTTTTCTTTTTTGGCAGACGTTTCGTTGATATATATTATATATATATATATATATATATATATATTACACAAAGAGAAGTATAATAGTATTATTACATACACACTGTTTTCGACACTTCTCTCAGGCAGTCAGTTTTTTGAACGATGAAAGTTTTTTTTTTATTTTGTTGACAAAAAAAAACAGATTTGGATGGAGGAGAAATTTCACACATTTTTATAAGAAAAAGCCCATTCATTTTTTTTTAATTAATAGATTAAGCTACACACACAGTGATTTTTTTGATACGCACACCAATACATGTTCCTAATTAAACATATATAAATAAAAAATAACTATGATACAGTATATTATTTTTATTGTAATTTTTATATTGTAAATTAAATTTAAAGTAGTTGTATTGTATGAGTTACACTTGTAAAGTAATCCATATAAAAAAAAATTTTTTTTTATACAGTTACTCTAAAAAAATTTTTGATATGATTTACAATAATATATTTTTAGTCTAATTATTAATAATATATATATACATAACCAACATTAAAAAAAAAAAAACGGAGTAAAAATCAATATATATATAAAATAATACAATAAATAAATAAATAAAAATTTTTTTTTAGAATATAAACAAAGCATATATGCAAATTAATAGAATTAATAGACGAAAAAAAAAAAAAAAAAAAAAAAAAAAAAAATATATATATATATATATATATATATATTTATATATGAAATGTAAGCTTTAATTATTATTATTTTTATTTTTATATATATATCTGACCACATTGTGATCCGCAATCTATTTTTCTTGGAATTGTAGAATTCATTCCATGTATGATAACCACGTCACCCCGGTAATTCTCGCGTCACCATAATCTATCATGTTGACCATGTTTTTTTCTAAAAAAAAAAAACACTTTTAATCTCGTGTATAAAAATATTTGTTGGTGGATTCGGGTTGAGAAATTAAAAAGTCGTGAGTAACTCTAAAACAAGAATCCACATCCACGCAAAGAGTTTCTTCGCATTGTCTGGGCCATAACATAAATAATAAATAAACCAGCCGATTAATTTCTTTAAGAATGATTATTATAGAAATCATGACCTGAAATGTTGCCGTGGCTGCACGACGTTTCTTTCTTCCTTTGTTTGTTTAGAAAGATAATGTATATTTGTTTAGAAATAAATTGATGATAAATTACTGGTACTGATAAAATGTTGGAACATGTTAAGAGCATATTTATTTATTTAAAAAATATCATTTTGTTAAAAATAATTCAGTTAGAGATGAGGAACATCAACAATCAAGAAAAACAACAAAAATCTAGATAATCCATCTTGAATCATCATGTTTTTACGAACGTGGGAAGCAATTGTTTTGTTATTATTATTTTCATTATATAGTTTATAGTTTTTCGCTATATCGATTATATTACTGTATCGTTATCGTTGTATCGTACTGTATATGTAGTTTGTTATCGTAATATCATATATATTATATATTACTACCAGTCTACCATTAGTCTATTTCTACTATACTACTAGTCTACTTCTAATATACTACTAGTCCGCTGTACTATTATTATACCATACCTTTTGTTCTCTAAATTCG
The DNA here is from genome assembly GCA_015698045.1 of Rhizophagus clarus. NCBI lineage: Eukaryota > Fungi > Glomeromycota > Glomeromycetes > Glomerales > Glomeraceae > Rhizophagus > Rhizophagus clarus. Next base: position 711,294 of record BLAL01000160.1, read on the forward strand.
AAATAAACTATACAAATATTTTTTTTTTTTTACCATTGAGGGGAATAAATTATGTTTGGAAACCAATATCCTGATAATGTTTTAATATATTAGATACATGAACATAATAAAAATATACATTATTATTATTTTGATTTTGGTTTGTTTAAAAATATTTATATTGGTCCAATATAGATGTGATGATTGTAAAATAAGTGTGGCGAGTGAGTTGTAGAAAAGTGGCTTTTTTTTTTCCAACACGTTTTTATGTAACTTTTTAGAACAAATTTAATTGTCGATTCAAACTAGAATTAGGAATAGAAAAAATGGGACGAAAAAAAAAGAAAAAGAATGAAAAGAAACGAAATTCCATTATGACCATGTAAGGTAATTTTTTTTATGAACTTTTTTTTTAAGATTTCCCATTCTCATGTGTCCAGGTACGTTCAAAATGAAATTTAAAAATATTGCTTGAAATTATAATATAAAACTAAATGCTTTGACCCTATCATGTATGCTTAACAATGGGGAACAACTTTTTACAAAAAAAAAAAAAAAAGAAAATTTATTAATTATTTTTCTCTTTATTATTATTATTATTATTATTATTATTATTATTATTATTATTATTATTATTATTATTATTATTATTATTATTTTACATACTGTTTTAGTCCCGATCTGTGGTGATTTTCAAAAGGGCGGCAATTTTGTAACGTAATTTTTTTCATGGACACCAATAATAATTTGTCTTTGCAGCGATCATGGATTCCAAAATGTTAAATTATTATTATTTATTATTTATTAAATTTAGAAAAAAAAAAAAAAAAAAAAAAAAAAATAATAATAAAAATTTATTATTCTTTTTTTATTTTTATTTTTATTTTCGCGAAAAATACGTATTTTCAACTGTTTTTTTTTTTCCATTCCCTCTCCCTATTTTTTTCTTTTTCAATTACATTAACGGATAAAATTAAAAAAAAACTTGATTGTTCACAAATCATATGATCAATCGGAATCTTAAAAAATGATAATTCCGAATATTTTAAATTTAGATTTATTTTTAACAAAGGAATTTTTTTTTTTTTTGTTGTTGTTGTTACAATGGAAAAGTATTTTTTTGAATAAATCCGATTTTTCTTTATTAGATTTCACAATTACCTAAAAAAATTTACAATGGTGAAACATATAAATTTTCGTTAACCGTTATGTTAACATTAAATACATTATTAATTTAACAGATTACGATTACTAAAAAAACTCAAATTTAGACAAATATGACCATATTAGAAAAGATAAACTCCTGAAAAAAAAAAAAAAAAAAAATTCCTGTTGTAAGTAGTACTGAAATCCCGAAACTTTTTAAATACTGTTAACACTTAACACTGCCTAATTATATCACCGTAAAAAAAACTTTCCGTAAAAAACAAGTTAATAAAAAAGTACACGTAAAAAAATCTTAATAAGGCAAAGTATATGGGAAACAATATCAAATTAATACAATCGGCGTAGTAAAATCTTGTTAATTTGTCCGTCGGGCGTGGGTAATGTTTCAAACAATATAAAAATAAAGTTTGAAAAAAAAAAAAAAAAAAAAAAAGAGGCTATTATTACTATTATTATCGTTCATGAAAATCAAATTACTTTTTTTATTATCGAAACGTAATTCTTTTAAAAGTGAACAAGGGGCGTTGTATCAGAGTCGGGTCCTTACCGTTTGAAACCTTTTTTTTTTAATCATTTTTAATCTAAATAAGTCAACTCGGAAATACTTGCCATTTAAAAAATATTAACCAAAAAATCCTAAATTTTTAAATAAAAAAGGTTTATTCCACGAGGATAATAATTTTGGTCGTCGTACGATTTTATCATCCTTAAAGGCTTAAATTTTGATAAAAAAAGTTAGTTTTTTTTTCTTTTTACTAAAAAGGATGAAAAAGAAAAAGAAAAAAAAAAAAAGAAAGAAGGAATGAAAAATCTTTAAATAAATTAAAATACGCGAAAAAAAGGGATAAAAGGGTTTAAGCCACAAAGCGTAACTTGAAAAATAAGATTGAACCAACTATTTTTTTAAAAAAAACTAATATCAGATTTGTAATAATAAAAATTATAAATTTCGAATCTTCTTAAAGAATTTAAGAAACATCTAAATTTAAATATGTCAAAATACCACGAGTTAACATCCAAAGATCAACAAATAGACGATCTTTTTTTTTTTTTTCTCTGATTTTCTATAAACAATTGGATCGTAAATCAATGTCATGAACCACTCACAATAAAATAATACAAAAATATTTTTAAGATCTCTTTTTTTTTTGTCAATCTTTGCATCTTTGCTTAGAACTTTTTTATTTTTCTATTTGATTCCTCGATTTTCTGTTAAAATAGTTAAACAAACACGAGATTTTAATACCGATAAACATCCCTTTAACAAATAATTATTACAAATACCATTATGTTTATTATGTATGCTGCCCCCGAAAATCGATTAAAGAATCGACTAAACGAACGATCTCGCTTTTTTTTTTTTTTTTTTACCTCCTTAACTATTTGTTTGTTATTTAAAAAAAAAAAAAAAAAGCGAGTTTTTTTTAAGACGGTTATTTATTCTTCCTGATTCCAAAAATTTTTTTGAAAAAAATAATAAATAAATAAATTATTGCGTATACCTATCAAACATCATGTTTATTTTATAAAATATCCGAATAAATTAAAAATATTAAAACAACCTAAGATAACATTACCATATTAGGATAAATCTGCACGAGAATTTTATTAGCAATAAAGAAAAGGCGTGATTAACATCATTATAATAAAAACATTTATATTTTAATGAAAAAAAACATCTATAAATATGTATGTTTTTCTTTTATTTAAAGTATTTAAAGGAAAAAAAATACGCGCTCAACTCCGAGTCATCTCAGAGTAAAATTCATGATATTAAAATGATTAGCCATCCTTTTTTTTTTACAAGCAAAAGAACTTGAAAAAATGTGTACGGCTAGCATTTATAGTACCATATATTTTTCGATAAACAACGATTATAAATAATCAAATTAATTACACTTAAAAAAAACAGGTAAAGAAACTTGAACGAAAATGAAAAAAAAAGGAAAGATGAATTTAGAACAATATAAATAATGATAATTTCCTTAAAAAAAAAAAAAAAAAATTATTTTATATATAAAAAAAACAATAATAAAATTGAAAATTGCATTAATGTGAATCATTTCCATTAAAGGGATTTTGGCTTTTTTCTTGGTAAAATATTCGTAATGAAAAAAAAAACCTTTTTTTTTTTTTAAAAAAAAAAGAGCTTTCCCAAGAGTGGAAACCAGTTTTTTTTTTCAAGGATAAAACAAATTTGGGATTAGCTGAGATTAGACAGGAATATTAACTAGTTTTGTTATATTATTATAACTGTTCCAAGTTTTTTATCGACCGTCATTTTTTCTTTTTTAAAAAATTTTATTACCAAAAATAAATAAATTTTTAATAGTTTTTTTTTTTTAAAAAAAGGGTTTTTTAAAAAAAAGACATAACAAATCAAAAATGTAAAAGATCAAAACAACAACAAAAAATATTTATATTTTTACCATTATCCGATTAATGTACTTCAGATAACATTCATGATACCAAATCAAGATAATAATAAATCTAAATCCAATTCGTACACAAAAAAAAAAAGATGGAACCTTACAACATAAATGCCGGATAATTTTCAATAAATTCTTGATAAAATCAGGTTAATAATCTTAAGAGATAAAACCTGTTTATCATCAAGAAAATTTTGCCGCCTCGACTTGTTTAAATAAGAATGACCATTTTGTCATTCTATAATTATAACGGATAATAGTAAAATTTTTAAGTAAAACAGCAAAATAGGTTACAACGTGATTTTTGTATTATTTCCCCCCAACAAAAATTTAGTTAGTTATCCTTTATAGGCGCACATGATTCATATTACAACATGTTCACAAGGAAATCGAACTTTATAATTTTATTTCATTTCACCATGTTTAAAAAAGTTTTGATTGTGAGAATATAATTTTTCTATTAAAAATTTCCCTTGTGATTAATTTGGTTAAAATAAGTAATTTGACTTATATTTTAATTACATTAAACCATATTAGGTAAAGAACAAATTACCGAAATTGTATATTTATTCATTGAAGGTAAAATATGTGTGAACATTTAAGGGGGAAAAATAAGTTTTTTTGCATATTTTGATAAAAATGTCTGTGCTCAAAACCCATATTTTTCAAATTAGATGTTATGCTAGATAAGTTTCATTTATTATGGTATTACCTTAAATGATAAAGTTTTTGGATACTGCGGTTGAGCACAACGAACTAAAAAAACTTTTGTTACTTTTTTTTTATAAATATAGAAAGCGGGAAAAAAGAAACCAAAAGAAAATAATCCTATTTTCATAAAGTACGACCATATAATGATATTGGGCGACGACTTGTTGTTATATCAAGTAAAGATTTGCAATCAAATAATAATTAGATTTCCTGTGTTTAGTTGTCTTTTTTTTTTTTTTTTTTTTTTATCCATATTCATATATTTTACCAACTTTTTTTTTTTTTACGACCATCATTTTTATTCATGTAATATGTATATTATTGCTGTATGTATGCTGATCTGATATATATATATAAACCCTTTTTTTTTTTTTTATGCATTACTATAATTAAACTGCTATGATCATCCGACGGGTAAATTTTATTTGAGACTTGAACTTTAAAAAAAAATATTTCATCGATTTTTGTTTCCATGAATAGAACATCAATGAAAAAAAAGGTAAAATGAAAAATGAGGAGTAAAAGAAAAAAAAAAAACGCCACTTCTCATTCGATGATATAACATATTTCCGATATGTAATTCTTTTCTTCATTTGTGTAAAAAAAAAAAAAAAAAAAAAATCAAGTAATTTCTCACGCAACAAAACTCCGTAAAAAAAACCTGACCGCAGCCTTTCGGTCAATCAATTCCGATTTTTAATGTTTACACAAACATATTTTTAAAATAAATTTCGTACAATTGTTTATCTATCAAAGATAAGGGATTGACTTTTTATTTGATTATATTTACAAAAAAAAACAAGATATTTTTTCGGTACAATATTTTAAAATTAGTTTAGGCCCTTTTCAATTCCAATTTTGAATAGTAAATTTTAAAAAAAAAAGAAAAAGTTTTTCCCTTTTCTTTTTGAAAAACATTCGGTCCTCGGAATTATGGTTTTATCACTTTTTGAAAAATTACGTTAATTATGTTAATTATAAAGATTTACAATTATTACAAATTGTTTAATGCGGAGAACAGGAATCATAAGGAAATTACATACAATGCATATGAATTACATGAAAAATATTTAAATAACGTAATTTTATATGCTTGTTCCTCATAAATATAAATATCATTAAACAACGACTTTTTGACATTACAAAGGAATTACTTTTTTCCCCAAAATAATTCGGTATACATTTCCCTAAAAACAATTCATTATAACATTTATACCAAATAGGGTTAACAAACACCTGAAAGAGAGATGTTATTAAGACGTAATTTTGTTTAAGGGATTTCAAACATAAATGCGTCACAAAATTTAGAGGAAAAATATTGAATTGGATACTAGTTCTAATGAGAATGAGGAAGGGGAATTTTTAATATGGTACAAAAATGTCATGCGAGAAAATATTTTTATTAGTAAGATGATCTTTGTGGATCAATTTGATCCGTAAAGGAATAAATTCAAGAGTTGGCGACGTATTTTTCAATGTATACACGTAATATTAGTGGTTCATTTCGTTTGAAAATCATTTTTTTTTTTGAAATTAAACCCCTGGTAAAATTATGAAAATCCCAATGTAAAGCAATACCCTAATCTACAGAAAATCCTCTCTTACCTGAAACATTTTAAGTTTGTCTGATCTCTTAACCCAATTCGGTAACTCTAATAAAAAGGAGTTACTGCGGTCAAACGTTCATTGGTTGCATGAGTGTCCCTTTTTTTATTGTTTCTACTAAGGGGGAAGGGAAAAAAAGCGAATTAAAGTTATTTTGCTTAACTGCGGTGATTACAAAAAAAAAACAAATAAATATTTAATTTTAATTTTCTATAATAGTAAATTTTTACTGATATAATTATATAAACTGTATATTATATATTTTAAACCTATATTATTATATATATATTATTCTATATACTATATTATTTTGGCGGATATTTACAAACAAATAAACAAATAGTTATTCTGTTTTTCTGTTGATTTTTTTTTTTTTTTTTTTTTTGAAAGCTCGGAATAATTTCTCATAATATTTCTTTTTGAGTTTTGTCCATTGTTCATGTTCATTATTTCTCTTTTTTAAGAAATTTATTTAATGATAATTTTAATTACAAGAGTCGAAGAAAAAAAAAAAAAATGTAATTGAATGTAACTGATGTAATTGGTATATAATAATTAATAAATTTATTACAATTTTTAGTTTAAAATATATTAGGAAAAATTAAAAGAAAACGGTTGAAAATCTATTCATTACTTTATTTGTATAATTTTTTAAACTTGTACTAAAAAAATTTTAATAAATTATTTATAGTAAAAAGCGTAAACGATATGATTTCTAATATTACTTTATATGGTTAAAATCGTTGAAAAGAAAAAAATAAGCAATGAGAAAATTTTTTTTTTTTTTTTTTTGAATTTTTAATTGTGTAATGTGATGTATTTCCGTAATGGTGGTACTGATCAACCGATATTTCGTAATCTACTGCGTTTTTGTTTCAAAATTATACTGAGTAAATTCGGGCAATTTGGCATTCTTAAAAACGCCACTTATATTATAATAGCATATGTTACTCACATGTCATTACAATATTTACTCAATAAAAATAAAAAATTCGCAATCGCGAGCGAAAAAAAAAAATGTGTTTGTCTGTTGACTGTTGAAGCAATAAATCTATAGATATATTTATTCAATTTCCCCGTTCAGAAATTATGGATGTGCATGACTTAAAGGAGAAAAGTGTGACGATGCATAATGACGCGTGCATGTATCATGTTACCTTATGTCTATCACGTTTTTTTTTTAAGAGAAGGAAAAAAAAAAGTTGTATCCAGCAACGAGAAAAAAAAAGGGGGGGGGGGGAATTTAATCCAGACTAAACCATATAAATTGTTATTACGATTATCTTACGTTTGAGATAAATAATTGAGATAAATAATTGAGATAAAAATGCTTTAAAACGAAAAAGAAAGTTTCCGTTTTAATAAAAAATATGACGTCGCATGTGAAAAATGTTAAACCGAAAAAAAAAAAAAAAAATTTTTTTTTTTTTTTGGACTTATTAAAAAAAAAGTTTTTATTCTATGTATCATAATAATGTAATAATAATGTATAAAATTGGATTTAATTGTTTCAACATTAACTTTAAAAGTAAGCAAGTTACCCGCTCGCCGATGTCCGATGCAGGGGCCATCTTAAAGTGATTTCACCACCACTAAAAATATACTTGCTTACAATTAACAATCTAATATTCTTTTTAACGTGATTTTTAAGATGCATATGCAACATCCTTTCAATTATATAATAATTTAAAATATTTGTAAAGCTTTTAGAAATCTTCTCGTAAGTTCTCAACTATGTTTCATGTAAGAAAAAATATTTTTAATTATCAAATAGGTTTATTCGAATGCATCAATTAGTATTTTCTTTTTTGACAAGTTAAAAAAAAAAAAATTATTATTTATTATTCAAAAAAAAAAAAAAAAAATTAAAAATTAAAAATTTACTTTCTAATAAATAAACAAAGAGAAAATCGAAAACAACAACAAAACAACAAATAAATGATCCCTAAAGATAATTTAAATCGTGGGTTATAAATTTAAACAGATAATGATGAAATTTAATAATTATTTTTATTGAAGTATTTAGTTTTATTTTATAGTATTGGTTCTTCCAAATTTTACATAATCAAGATTATACATTTCATAAAGCCAATCACCCAAAATTCGGGCCAAAACGTCGGAATATTTTAGTCAAACTCCGATACTTCGGTAATTTCCCTCCTTACATTAACGTACATACATATAATATATTATAAATATATATTATATATTTATTATATATATAATATGCAAAAATATTAATAACATCTCATTTACGTAATGAATTATTACTACTAAATACTTTTTTGATTATTCTTTCCTTAACGGTAGAATAAAATATGGTCGTTATTAACAAAGCATAAAGATTCCGATTTTCCAACCATTCAAAAATTCTGATAAAAATAATAATATTACCTTTTTTTACTTTTAAAAATTATTAATAATTTTTTTTTACAAAGAAAATAATACTAAAATAAATTTCATCCTAAACTATAATAAGTTAAGGTGATTAAAAAAAGGACCACCTTTTTTTTTTCTCGTGTCACCAATATGCAATTTGATTGTGTTCAAAAGAATTGTTTCTTTGTTGTTGTTGTCCTGTTGATCATGGTTACATTAAATCTGATTGTATTTAATAAATCAACTAAAAATGTCAAAACAAAAATCCGTTGATAAATCAAATTACTTTATAGTTACAGTTTCTTTTTCTTTGGAAATTTTAAAGAAAAAAAAAAAAAAAAACAAGCAAATAATAGTACAGTATATATATTTACCAATAAATAGATTTTTTTTTTATTACTAAAATAATTAGATTGGCCCCCTTAGAAACTTTACAATTACGATATCCTTGATATATTTACAAATCAACAAAATAACTTTAAAAAAAAAAAGGATTGTTTAAAGGATTGTTTAAAGCCCCGAATTTGACAGGTGACTAATTTAGTGCGAAATTTTTTAACGAACAGGACGAACCCCGCAGTAAAATTTTTAATACGGCTAAAACATGTATTTTTAATTCACCTAAATTACATGCGTAAAGTAATCACCTTACCAATTGGGTTTATAGTAATACTGGTACCATCCGTTCACACTTTTGTGTATGTTTCTTTTATAGGTGAAATAAAAAAAAAATGTAAAGGGAGAAGTTATTTGTAATTCGTTTCACAAATTTAGCGCCTTGGTAAATTTATACATTTTTGGGAATTCAATTTGTAACCAAGATTAAAATACATTTTCTTTTCATTCATTAAAAAGATAACATTTCATACTATATTGAGAGGTTTCCTTTAAATTACAAATACCTATCATGCGTGTACTAAAAAAAGATACAATGTTACTTGTTAATTTAAAATATCATTCAAAAATAATAAAGGTCACCTGTTCCCTGCAGCGTTCGATAGATTTACAGGAAATAATACTATGGATAAGATAAGCATTATTAGATACGATTGATGTTCTACAAAAAGATGCTAGATAAAACAATTTCACAAACTGATAAGAGATAAAAAGAAAAAGCTGTCATATTACTTTGTGTACCAAACATTATAATGGCTTTATTCTAGCACGATTAACCATTTTTAATGTGTTGCAAAACTAATTATTATAATTAACTTTAAAGAGATACTTTAATCATCTAGTAAATATTTGAAATTAATAATTATATGATTTCTATTTAAGTTTTATCTCGTTTCTTTGGTATAAGTACCCGTTTAATGATGTTTACTCAAAAAGACATTTATCCACCCAAAAGATAGAGATTTCTTTGTCTTCAAGCTCCTGCATTAAATGGGATACTCGAAAGGATTGGTTCAAGTTCAATTTCTTTATTTTCTTGTTAGAATTGATTTTGAATAATAAACATACATTGACTCAGGACTGACTCTGATGAACTTTTTTTTTTTTAAAAAAAAAAAAAAGAAACTATCATTTTAATGTAAATAATTTGGCTTCAGATGATATCTCGGAGATTCTTCATTTTAATTTAAGGTTAATTTTTTAATTGCATAATTGGAAATGAATTATTACACGCGATTATTTATCAAAATAATGTTTATTACAGATAATGTACCGCAACTCCGTAAACTTATCGCATGTAGGTCACCATTGAGATATGATAAATGCACTTAACAAATCATGAATCGTATATGGTATCTTTTAATTTAAAAAAAAAAAAAAAAAAAATTTTTTTTGTGATCTGACATAATCTTAACGAGTATCGGCGATAACCGAAAGAACACAATGTATGACGTTTTTAGTTTACATCTTTTTATTTGATAAAAAAAATCAAGTTCATAGAGTTTTAGATTTTAATTTATTAATTTTAGAAATTTTAGATTGATCATATCGTATCCGTATCCATTTTAAATCATTTAATTGAAATTTAAGATAATTAATTAATTAATTAATTAATTTTTTTTTTTATTTTTACGGATTTTACGGAGTAATTTTCCGGATTTGAGCGAAAAATTTATTTATTTCAATTTTTTAAATGAACTTCTTAACGAAGGAAAAAAAAAAAAAAAAAGGGTAGTCATACTTAATTTCATTATTGGTTAATAACATTATTAATTAATTTTTAATTAATATCTTAGGATTTCAACTGAGTCAACTCCTTTTGTTAAACTAAAGGTACAACATCCCCTTAGAAATGTTATAAAGACGTCATAATGTTCAATGTTTATATTACTTTGAAGTAGCGTGCGGTAAATCTAAATAAAATAAAATGTGATTATCCAAAAAAAAAAAAAACATTCTGGTTTATTCGTATTACTCGTAACTATTTTTTTTTTTTTAATAAGCCACAAAACGAAAGCCACAACTCTAAGAGTGATAATTCGGAATATATAATATAATTCACTAATTCACAGATCACAAATTTACAAGATTCTGCGATACGTACATTATACGTAAGGTAAGTATGGTAAGTATGGTAAGTACGGTAACAAAAAAATTAATAATTTTTATTACTATAATGTTTTTGTTAAGATTCGGTTATAACTTAACATAAAATTTGGTAATTATTAATTAATTTATTAGCAATAAATTTTTAATAAAAGTAACACCATAACACCACACAACTAACTTTATTTCTTGTTTACAGTTAATTGTTAATTATTTTCCGAATTAAATTCGTATACAGTAAATACGAAATTTGTGTGACACGTTAGACGCGGAAGAAATAATTTTAAATTGAAAGTTTATTAATGTTTAAAAAATGAACAAATAAACAACATTTTGATAACATTTATGTTATTTTATTTGTGAAATCCACTGAACATGTTTTTTAATTTTTTGTCCATGTTTCAAGAATTTAGAAAATCATCCGTTTCACATTCACTCCATTTACAGCTCGCTTTTAGCTATTAATAGAATTATTAATATTTATCCAATAAGAATGAGTTAAAATAATTAAAAATTATAATGCAATGAACAAAAAAAAAATTTTTTTTTATTCCAAGAATTCTTTCCATCATAAAAAATAATTAACCGTTGGTTTGTTCTTAATGGTTCGAATGTACACGCGACTTATGCGTCATCGCGCGTTTATAACTATAACCAATTTTCAACTCAGTTCAATACTTCAAAACATTTCAACACATTTCAACACATCTTAACACATTTTAACACATATTAACACATAAATGAAATTGAATCACTTGATTATTAACCAATCATGAGAATGTTGAATTTTTTCGTGAACGCGTGATACGACTGATACGTATTTACGTATACCACAAACAATTAAATCGATATACCGGGATTTTGGTCCAAATAATGATTATAGTTATATTTTGTACAATTAATTAATTTCTTCTTTAACGTTATCGAATGTTATCGAATTTTCGAACATAATTGATTTCTGATTTCTTAATATAATGAATTTCTTGATATAATAGAATATCTTTTTTATATAGTATTTAAATATTCGGATTTCGGACTTTCTTAATATTATTCTGAGTTTTTGAAAATTAAATCGATAATTGGTCATATAATTGAATAAATGTATCATGTATCAATTGTATCATGCGAATAATTTTATCAAATCATAAGTATTTTTTTTTTTTATATATATAATTTTACCAAATCATAAGTACTTTTTTTTTTTTTTTTTTATAATTCTACCAAATCATAAAAAATCTTTAAAATGTAAGTACTTTTTTTAAAATGAAAGAAATTAATTCGTTCATATCTCTTTTCATCATAAGTTTGATCAAAAGGATGAAGTAATTTTTTTACGAAGAAAGCTTAGTTTACAAATTAATAAATTACTTAATTATTAATAATAATACGCGATTGATTTCGTTATAAATCACAACATTTTTTGAACCGGGACAATATTTAATCATCAATCACGTGCAGAAAAAAAAGTATTAAGTACAAAGTTTCACGAAATTCATTTTAGCCGAATCCCACCTGTTACACGAGAATTCTCATTTAATTCGTTAAATAAAAATTACATGCATCATTTAACACAAAAAAGAAAATTTCTAAAAATCATCATGCATTTATTATTAATATTACCAATTAAATTTTACCAACAATTTTTCAAATGAAATGATTGGAAAGGGCAATTTTTTTGGTAAATCAAAGAATCTAAGAAAAAAAAATTAACGCCGAAAACGTTCTAAAAAAAAACACCACATTTTTTTTAATTAATACCTTTTCTTTCTCATTCGATATAACGTAATTCTTATAAACGCCATCAATCTTTTTACTTCCATACTTGTAAGAAAACTAGTAAAACGCCAAATAAAGAACGTCCGCCCACACATATAAATGCAACTTCTTATCATGCACATATAACCATTTACACAAATGCATGATTACGCACTTATTGATAAGAGTTATGGGCTAGAGCCGTCGAAAAAAAAATTTAAGTTATTTTTTTTTTTTTAATGATCGAAAAAAAAAAAATAAAAGATTGTTTTTAAGATTCTTTCCTCCTTTCGAGAATAATACAAATTTAATTGCATAACATTACTTTATTGATTGTTTTTATAAAGATTCTTTATTTTCTTGCGTGTCATGTTGTGAAGCATAAAGAGTTATGTGTATTGTGTGTTATTGTTTACTTTATTATTGTAATATTACTTTTAAAAGATTATTGAATTTACGCATGTTATATGTAATGCGTAGATTATAAAAGGTCATGAGATTTTCATTTTACCTTAATATTGTGTTGATGAAATAAAATAAATATTTTTGTTCACGCTTTAACCATTTTTTTACCAGTTAAAAAATAAATGATTCATTACGGAAAAAAAAAGATTTACATAAATTAAATGATGTACTTTGCTTCACTTTTAGTATCCAAAGAAATAAGAAAAAAATGATTTTAATATTAAATTTTATATTAAATGCCAAGAAAAAAAAATTTTTTTTTTTTTTATGATTCTTATTACTTGCATATTTTTAGTGAAAAAAATTTAAAGTTTAATAATTAAATGTATGTATATTACAAATTAGGAAATGATTAATGCAGGGATTGTATTGACCCCTTGGATATAAATGAAATATGATAGGTACAATACAATACTACAATAAAGTACAGTACAAGTTCAAATTTTTTCTTTCTTCCAGACTTGGAAAAAATTCCATGTGAAGAATGTGAAGTATATGAGGTATGTGAAGAATATGAAGTATTTGAATTATTTAAAATATTTGAAGTGTTAAAAAAAAAAATATACGTATCATAAATAGTATATATTTTCCTCTTCCCATAAACAACTATCGTAATTTTCCGGGTGAAATTAACAAAATTAAAAATTCAAAAATTCAAAATAGTAGATCTTTCAATATATGGAGAATAATTTTATTATTATTAATTGTTTTTATTTTTGTTGCTTCTATTTAGAAAATATGGGAAAAATAATGAAAAGATTTGGTAACTAATTAAATATTTTAAGTCTTACATATGATGCCATATTTCAGTATGGTTATTATTATTGTGGAATATAGATTATGCAAATTATATCACTTTTTATATCTTCATTATTATTATAATATGTATTTCCCTCTTCTATTAAAAAAAAATGTGAATCTCTTTAGAATACTTATTTAACTCGGTTTTCTTTTTTAATAAATTAACAAAAAGGTAAAACTTTATTGGCCAAAAATAAAGAACCCGTTCTCATTTCAAAAGTTCTTATTCAAAATTTCCTATTTTGTTTAACAACTAGAAATGTATCACCAAGTTTGGATACCATGATGTCGGTGGCGGTAAACCTTAATATTTAAATTAAGTAGAAACTTTTTGGATTTGGTAAGGGCCGGAATTGACATTTCCGGAGAGACTAACTCCGTAATTAATGAAAAAGGACTTTGAATTTAAAATATTTTATATGTTTATATGTATTCGGAGTAAATAATAACTTTAATTTCAAATAAAGTTTAGCTATTTAAGCTCTTCATTGTCGGATTATCGGAAAATCAGATAATGAATTTTCTTTTTAAAAGAAAGTCATTTTTAGGAATTCATAGAATTCGTAGAATTCTATCCTACCTTATCTCATCCAATCTCACCCTTTAATTCCTATCCCATCCTATCCTATTCATCCTATCCCAAAGAAGGTAATTTCCCCCTCAAAAAAAATAATATGCAAATAATAAATTCTTTTTAACAATTACGGTTTAATATTTGGCACGAATCAAGTTTAACACGAAACGCGAAAATGCCTCAAAAAATTTAAATATTCTTCCTTTTTTTCCTCGGTTTATATTGATTCTCTTTGGTTAACATTTTTTCATACATTTTCCGATTTTTACAGCTTTTTACCTAGTTTTAAATATATTTGTTACTCCATAATAAATATATGTATAGAACCTGTTATTTAATTCTAGTATGTAAGCAAATAATAATAAATTTTAAAACAAATCATGTAGATTCATTCACTTTATTTATTTATCAAAAAAAAACTTGTTTTTATTTCATTAATACAGGAATTTTTAATTGTTAAATAAATTACTGCAAAAGATTTCACGTCAAAAAAAAAAAGGTGAGTTTATGAAGAACAAACAAAAGATTAATATCTTTACTTAGATTTTTTTTTTTTTTTTTAACGGAAAAATTTCGGAATCAAATGAATTAATAAATGAATATATATATATATATATATACAGTATATAAAAGGAAATTCTTGTTTCTTTTTTTCTTTTTCCTTTTTTCTTTTTTCTTCTTTTTTTTTTCCTTGCCCCTTCGTTCCTTTTTCCGATAAACCAAAAAAAAAAAAAAAATACAATCATTAATAATTTAATTGACGAATAATATAAATTATTTTTTCGTAACCAGAAAAAAAAAAAATTATATAATTATTTTGCCACGATGTGATTAAATAGGAAGTGATTTAATAAGGTTAATTAACTTGTACCTTTGTAATACTTTAAAATCCTTAATATTTATTATGGTTTACAAAGTTTCGATCATCAATAATTTGTTTTTTTTTCCTTGCATGAAATCCTTAAAAAAAAAAAAAAAAAAAGATATTTGTGTATATTTATTTCTAATTATCGTATTCTAAACCCTTCGGCAAGTTTAAAAACCAGAATATTGTAATAATTATAAGCTAAGCCCCACATTGGTATTCATTTCTCAAAGGAAAAGTTTCGATATTTATTAATGAATGTATTAAAGTTGTATGAGAAAATGCATTATCGGTAAATTTAATGTAGTGTTGCATTAAAAGTAAATGTCATTTAAATTTTACCTTATCCGATTTCATCCGTATATATATTATAATCTTTCCGTTGTTGCAAGATTTCATATATATTATATATATATATATAAATATTCTAGTTTTTACAATCATAAAAAAAAACATAAATAAATAAATAGTAAATAAATAAAAAAAAATTTTTTTATTTACTCGGCGTGGCAAAATAATAATCGTAAAAAAGAATTTTAAATTATAAAAAAAAAAAAAAAGATCTGGGAGATGAACATCGATAAGGTTCCCGCGCCAGAATGTACAATAATTATGTAACAAGTAATAAGAGTACAGTGCAACTTAAGTGTGACAGGTTTTTCTCTTTACTCAACTTCTCGTGTACATGTGTGTTATCTAACTATTGATGCATATGGTATAGGTTAATTTACACAAATCATAGTGTCACAAACATGGAATTGAAAAAAATCTTGTTTTTATTCAGGTATTCTAATACAGAAAAGGATAATCTTTATTCCGTAAATCCGATAATTTGCTGCGGTGGATAACGTGACTATCCGAAAAGATTCTAGCTCACCGCAGAATTCCGATCTAGAATCATATTGAATCAGAAAATTTCCAACATATAATAATTTCTTATCTAATCTAAAATAAAAAAATTAACATGGTTCCCATTTTGAATAAATAAAGATTTACAAAACTTTGATTATCATAAATTTTATCTAATATTTGTTTTATTCGTCATTGGCGGATCCTTTGCGGATAATTTCTCTTTTGTTTACCGTAAAGAAAAAATAATAACATATTATTGTTTTATATTGTATTTGCATATTTGAAGAACAATTGGTTAACAAAGGTTGTACTAAATGACCTTGTTCCCCATTTTAAGTCGATTCTGTTCATTCCAATTTTCTTAAACTTATTTCCGTTATTCTAATCATTTGACTATTTTGACTCAGGTTAATGCATTTCTATTGAGAAATAGATGACAAAATAAATGATTACGCGTACCATAGATTTTTTGAATTCTGATATATCGTGATCTACCATCATGCATTATCACACGTACGGTAAATGAGTACGCGTTTTGACAACATCCCATAATAATGATAGGTATTTCCATAAACATTAAGTAGAAAAGTGGCTTTTTTTATTATAAAAGTATATTATGCATAAAAAAAAAACATATGTACTATTAAAAGTAAGTGAAGTCATATAAATCGTAATCGTAGTCGTAGCATAAATAGAATACTATGATATCTTTATAATAATAAGATATTTACTTTAAAATGTAATATTTCCTTCCTTAGAAGATCATTACCTTTCATTTATTTTATTATTTTTTTTTTTTTTTATCTTTTTTTTATTTTAAAATGATTTTTTTTTAATACTCAATTTATTACACCGTTTTAAAATAAATACCCTGCATAGTTTTGTTATTATAACACTTAATTTTACATGCAGGCATACAAGGTTGGTTTGATTTGTTAAAATAACATCCCGTGTCATATAGTTAATGTAATTGGATGTATGTAGAACGTTCCAATATTATAATTGGCAAGAAGAGTAACGTGCGTGACATGACGCGAAAATTTATAATTGAGGCTAATTTATTTGTTACAAACCAACAAATTAAAGAAAATTACATTTATTAATCAACCATTTTCCTAATTTCTATGAAACATTTGGATGATTGTACAAGTAGATGGATAGTATTTCATGCACTGTACAATCCGCACTGTACTATCCGTTACAAATGTCTAGATTGATGGATTGCACATTTCTTTATCTTTGTTGTAATATGAATTTTTTATAACCAAATTGTATTATTGTAATTACTTTATAACCAAATTGTGTTATTATAAATTACTTTATAACTAAATTGTATTATTATAAATCGCTTTATAACTAAATTGTATTATTATAAGTTGTTTTATAACAAAATTGTATTATTATAAATTGCTTTATAACTAAAATGTATTATTATAAATTGCTTTATAACTAAATTGTATTATTATTATAAAATTACTTTATTTTAAATTTGTATTATTATAATTGCATTATAATTTGTATTATTAAACGAATTGTATTAAAATATCAAATTTATTTCATAAAAAGCAACCGTATAAACTCCGGTTTCGGAGATTTTATTTTTATCGTCGAAAAATTATTCGCACAGAAGAAAAAAAAAGATAATCCTACATGATAGCTGAACGTAAATGTATTATGTTAATCAATTCGTTTGGCGTAAATTCATTAATTTTTTTTTTTTTTTTTTTTTTGTCATTAGGGAACTCCGACATTTATAATTTCCAATTCTGTCGGCAACCGAAATAATAGTATTCGTTAAAAAAAAAAATCATTAACTTTCAACGGCTCGTAATGAAAGAGAAAAAAAAAGCTTAAAAAAATTTTTTTTTTTTTTTTTTTTTTACGCCTTTTTTCACAACACCTGCTTACATTATGCATAAAATCCCGTTTAATTGTTTTCTCCTTGATTCGTCAATTACTTATGCGCCTCAATAAACTTTATCAAGGGTTTTAGAATAATTGTTTGGTTACATTGATTTACTGTGTATCAGATAAATTATAAGAATCATTAAGCACAAAGTTCATAATTTGGTAAATTTACTACCCACACGTAATATGGAAGTGCATTGAAATGAAATATACATTTTTTTCTATTTCATTTTAATTTCCAGACAAAAAAAAAAAAATTTAATGATAATTGAAATGATGTTCCTTCGGTGTAGCAAGGACTCGCGTTGATGTTTTTGTAAACGCCTTACATATTTGTTTATTCTCTCATCTTTTTTTTTTTTAAAAAAAAAAAATTTTACATTGATTTATTAATTTTAAATAATTCATTCTTTTTCGATTACAACTTGAAATTTTATTTTATTTTATCTTTTTTTTTTTTTATTTTTTATTTTTATTTTTTTCTAGTTAATTAATTGCTATAATGCAAAGGGAATTGAAATACTGTATTTATAATAATAAATATTTGCCGATCAGCTTTATAATTATTTTTGTTTACATCCGGTTTTTTTTTTTTTTTTTTTTTGCCAATATATGATAATGATAATTTGATTTGTCTCAAATTTAAATATTTACCAAATATTTTGATTTTTTTGATTATTTTTCTTTCAATTTTTTTAATAAATTTAAACGAATATTTTAATACAATTTTGGTAAAAAGAAGTTATTTTTTTGTCTCAGGTTCTGCTTTATTTGAGTAACCAACACTTCAACTATTTTTTTTTTTTTTTTTCTTAATTAAAAAGAGGATAATTGTTTTCGTTTCAAAATTTTTTTTTTTAGAGTGTCACCTATAGTAATTGAATATAATGGTTAAATTTAAAAATTTGAAATATATATATATATATTTTTTTTTTAAATTTTATTTATTTATATTTTTTTTATTTACAATACAAGTATTTACAAAAAAAAAAAAAATAAAAATAAAAAAATAAAAAATCTTACTAAATTTTTTTAACAAATTCAATTTATTATTAAACATTTTTCCCCTCTGATTTTTTCCTCTCTTTAATCCGAATAACTAATTAATTTTTGAAATTTGAATAAGTATCACTTCTTTGTTATAATATCTCTCTTTTTGGAAATTGATTTTCAAAGATAGGAGAAAAAAAAAAAAAAAAAATTTTCTTTTTTTACCAGTGAGCAAATAATAGATAATAAATATAAGGTTTGGATAATGATTTACACCAAAATAAGGATGGAATGAATGGTTCATTGAAATATTGACATGTACATTTCATTATAATTGGAAATTTGTTTCAAAAAGAGAAAATAATAATAATAATAAAAAACAATCCTGCAAAAAAAAAGAGAAACAGGGTCCATACAAAACAAGACGTAAGCAAGTAAAAACGCCCAAATTTTGTGGCTTAGTAAAAATTTGATTTAACCAAAGTGAAACTAAACCCTGCGACAAGAAAATTCTTTACAAAAGAAAAAAAAAAAATTGTTCTTCATTTTCTTCCCCATTACGTTCAAATGGAACACAATACTAACTGATAGAAATCATCCGATTATTCGTTACACAATATCCGTCATTTAAAAGAAGTATTATTAGTTTTTTCTATCCTGTTTCTAAAATTGAAACGCCACTAGATTTTTTATTCTCAAATTCTTTTTTTCTTCATTTTTATCGTCATTAAAAGAAAAATTACGCCGTAAAATAATGAGAAAAGGGAGAATGCATGTAACTACCTGCATGTTAATGCATAAGTGATTGAATGCATATACAAAGCCGGTTTTTCTTCCGATATTGGTGGTACTAGATGAGACCAAGTTAGCCATGCTTTGCTGCGTGACTGCGCCCACGAGAGTTGTCATGATATCCCATGACTTCCCATAAGTTTTCCCAAAATTAGTCCAAAAGATTAAGGTTTGGGTCATGTGTCCATTATTTGTAACCACTAAATAAAGCATTTATGCTAAACTTTATTAAAATTTAATCTTTTTTTTTTAAAGAGTAAAAAAATAGTCTTTGACGTTATCAATCTCTTTTTATTTTCATTCAAAAAAAAAAAACAAACTATATCTCATTGAGAAGGGCGAAAGTTAATTCGACCAATCATTTTTATATTGATATGATATTCATTCTCATAAGTGGCAACAATTCTCTTCCTAAATTCGTACTCGTTTTAGATAAAGAGACTTAAAAAAAATTGTTTGATGAATAACTTTATCTTTGAATGGGGTTAAAGGGCGTTTTCCTAACACAATATAAATTTTAAATTTATGGATAAATTTACGCCTACATTTTTTTAAATAATAACCCCAAAATTCGAGAGTATCCCCCAATTTAAGGGGATTTCTCATTTAATTAATTATAGTTTAGCGTATATTTTACTTTTTCGTTGTACATATTGAAATAATCAGATTGAGAATCCTTAAGAGCAAAAGGGAAAGACAGAATTTGACATCTGCGGGAAAATTTTACAGCATTAATATATATTAGGATTAGGATACTAACGAAAAAAATCAATAAATGTCCCTGAATGATTGTAAATCATCGTTATCTTTAATCTATTTCATCTCGTCATACATTTATTGATATCGGGTTTTTTTTTTCCTTTAATCAATTAATATAGTTAGTTCCTATATTTGGAGAATCATATTTTTTATATACCAAAAATTCCTATCTTTTTAGGTATTTTGACCTTAAAAACTAATTGGATGTACAAATTACATCTTTGAGTGACGTTTTATATGATTAGTTCAAAATTAGTTCATGAAAATTTTTGAAACTTTTTGAAAAATTATTAATATTTTTTTTTTTTTTTTTCTACAAAGAAAATTGAGGTTTATTGGGTCGCGTGGTATGGCACAAAAATTATTTGACCAAATTTATAATTCGAAAAAAAAAAGTTTTTAATTTGTTTCCTTTAATTTTTAATTTTTTTTTTTTTTTTTTAATCTGACTCAGTGCTGACTCTGAGTTCAACTGCGCCATGTTTTATTATTCTCTTCGTTGGACTCCGATTTGACAACGGAGTTAAAAAGGAGTTTTTCTTTTTGAATTAATTAATTTAATCATTCAAATTCTTTGTGAACTTTATGAGCAATAAGTAAAAATAAGTAAATGATTTTCAACGTATGACCTTAATTTTTATAGTAATGATGAATGATTATTAATCTTTTTTTTGATCAATATCAAAAAAAAAAAAAAAATACTACTTTTAATTATTTCATTATTTCATCTTTTGGTATTATCAATCACTTCAAAGTTCACGGGACTTGGTCGGTCACACCCGTTATATTTTTACACGCCATTCAACGCCATTACGGCTTTAAACTCGTACACTTTTTTTTTTGCACGCCATTTATTACACAAAGCGATGAGTTGTAAGAATTTCAGCCTGTCTCTTATCATGTTAAACACGACGTTTATATAATATACAATATATACAAAGAATATATTAAAAATATTCAAGTAATAAAACCTGATCATATATTTCTCCCGCGATTGATATTGATTCCCCCTTTTAAAAAAGTACACCAATAAAATATTTGATATGTTTTGATTTATAATGAATTACTTAAGATATTATTGTAATGAACTTTAAAATGACGTTAGGTTGTTTAAGACTTTTTGGCGCTTAAAAAAAAAAAAAAAAAATTTTTTTTTCGTTAAATTTTTCGCATAAAAAAAAAAAAAAAAATTTAATATTAACATTTTAGTAAAATTGTTACCAAAAAAAAAAATCTTAATTTTTTTTTTTGATAAGCTAATGTGGTAAAATGTGGGCTCACGGACTGGACTACGATCGTACAAGATTGTTTAAAAAAAAAAATTTTTTTTTTTTTCTTAAACTATCTCATTAACTTAATTTGTTTAGAAGGTATTGGTTAGAAAAAAAAGTAAAAGATTCTCATAATATTTTTCTTCCACTTTATTTTTATTTTTATTTCTATTTTATTTTTTATTTTATTTTATTTTATTTTTTTTTTATTTTTATTTTTTTCTTTTAACTTTAATTATTATTATTATTATTATTATTATTATTATTTATTAAATAATAAATAACATTTAAAATTGTTTTAAACAAATAAGAAAACTTTATAAATTTTATAAAAATTATAAATTCTTTAATTATTAATCGTTACAAGTTTAAGTTCTAGAATTATTACCTGTTGAGGAGGTGTCTTTTTTTTTTTGCTTCATTCCGTGAATTAATCACAATCGTTATCAAAAACTTCCGATAAATAAAAAAAAAAAATAATAATCGGAGTTAGTTCAACGTTCTCAATGACGTAAAATGTTCAATCAAATACGTTCTATTTATAGAAAGAATAACGAAATAGGTTATAATAGGTGATAAACAGGTATGAAAAAATTTTTTTTTTTTTTTTTTTTTTTTTTTTAGAAGGGAAAAATAGAATACGAGAAATTCATTTTAGTTTTTAAGGAAGAAAAAAAAATTTTTTTTTTTTCTGAAATTCCAATTCCAATTAATAATAATTCCATTCAAGATTAGAAGATATATCAAACAAGTTTTAAACAATCGTTATTTGTTTGAATCAAATAAGTCAAAAAAAAAAAATAAAATAAAATAAAATAAAAATAAAAATAAAAAATAAAATAAAAAATAAAATAAAATAAAATAAAAAATAAAAAAAAAATTAAAACAAAAGAAAAACCAAAAAAAAAAAAAAAATTAGTAATAATCACAAGATATTACCGCGTAAAGTTTTATTTATATAAATTAAAACTTGTTATGTTGTGTACAAATACAAGTTTTAAATCTTTTGTACACTTGTTCTATAACGAAAAGTCAAGTTTCAAAGAAAAACGTGTAATTTGTACTTAATTGGTACGAATTATGAACATTGAAAGATTTGTGATATAACACGCGCGCAGTATTTTTCTTCAATAGGTTACACAATGTGACAAACCAAGCCACTTATTTTTTTAACAATTATAACAATTAGTAACAAAGCCACCTAAAAAAAAAAAAAAAATATCCGTGGTGCTTAGTTTATTAAATAATAAAGTCATTGTATTATACTCATTATTAAGAAAGGGATTAAATGGCTTTAACCCTATGAATTATTAGTTTTACGACTTGGCATTAGGCTTAGAAATATCGGAACCTCAAAGATCCTACTGCGGCCCAATCGGCAGGTGACAAATCGCAATTTGAAATTTTATCCCTTGTGGTCAAATCGAATTATTATAACAAAATTCTCGGTTATAATCTTTTGCCAACGAACTTTAAATTTTTTTTAAAGAAATTCATTGTTAAACTTTATTACCAAAGAGGCATAGTAAGCCGGGGGCTTTGGCTTACCGAGGCTTGGAATCATATAACTATTATAGCTAAGCCGGTCAATGTAAACCGTATCGAAAACTCTTAATTAAAATTAATTAAAATTCTTTTTTCATAATATATTTATTATAATTGTTATAAGTATTATTATTAAAGCCTTAAGAAAAACTTTGATGTTTTAATAGGTTAACCATTGTAATAAATAAGATTTCCTAATTAAGTCTCGTTCGTAAATTATTATATTTATTTATTTTTTGTAAAAAAAAAAAGGCCCTAAAAAAAGAATTCTATTCTATTCAATTATTTATTCCTGTTTGATTTTTTGTTTTTCACCGTGAATTTTCGACTATTTTCATGGTTTATTTTTTTCACTTTCGATATCCTTCATTCCCTTCTAATTGAAAAATATAGGCTTTGAAAAAGGCTGGCTTACTTTGATGAGGCGATTTTTTTTTTTTTTTTTTTTTTGAAAAAAAATAAAAAACAAAACGACTTCTTTTTGCTTAGCTGTTCGTTAAAGAAGTACCCCCCAGCCGAACTAATTGTTAAAAAAAAAAACCTTAGCAGAATTATAAATTGAAGCCGCAACTTTATATTTTATCACGTGAAAATTTTTAATGATTTTAAAGAAAATAAGTAAATAATATAAGTTTAGATTTTAATTGATCAAAATAACGATAATAATTGGTGTACGTATGAGGAAATTTGATATTAATGCAATAAAAGAAATGTTTAAAAAACAACGAAACATTAGATAGATCAACCTCCAATTTCGAGATTTCAGCCACATTAATTTTTTTTTTTTTTTTTTAACAATAACGAACTTGTAAAAAACATGCCATTTAACAATAAGTTAATGAAAACTATGACAAAATCAATCTTACTTAGCCCTCACTATATAACTGTGCCGCTTTAAAGCCATCGTTATTGTTAAAAAACTTCCAACCTTGCCACATTTTTTTTTTTGCTAAGCTTCGTGGCTTACGAAAACTTTGATTCTGTTTATTTGTTTCATTATGTGTATATACTGTACATATTTTTCATATTGATATGGTTTTTTTTCATTTAATCTCTTGTTTTATTATTGTTTATGTTATTATTTGATTTGGTTAATCTTTTATAAAAAAATATATATATATATATTTTATTAAATTTGTTTCCGATTCCTCCTGATTGTGATTTATGTGATTACCAAGTTAAAAAAAAAGGTCGGTTGGCAGAATGAATTGTGATATAATCGCTGTGGCTCATTCATTACCTTTGCGCATTAACGCGTATTCTCACGTGAAGTAAGAATTTCATATTTTATAATCATGTGAAGGTATGATTCGTCCCGAACTTGTTAATAATAATATCACAGATTTTACTAATAGGAATCTCAAAACGTGGTCGTTATCAACACATTTTAAGTGGTGTTTTAATTTACAACTTGTGTATTCAAAACATTTCTGGTTCTGATTTACTGGCATAATTGCATAATTGAAAATTGACTAAACCATAAGTTTTACATGGTTGAAGAAAGCTAAAGCGAAATTCAAAATCGTTCATTTTACAATATGTCTTACAACATTTCTTACAAAATGTCTTACAACGTATAAGATCATTCTTAATAATCCAACACTTTTTCATATAACTGATAACCAAAGAATCGAATTATCTGTAGTTTACCTAATATTATCACTTTTTACAATAGGAGTCCAATTTGTTCTATGGTGGCTATCATCTATAAACGACAATAGTCCGAAATTTGAAATCTTATTTATTTATATTGCGTAACTTAATTTTTAAAGTATTTTTAAGGTATTTTGCTAAAGTATAATAATTGCCGCGCGAGCGGCAAAATTTTTTTTGCCACATTCGTGGAATTTTTATGGATTTCCATGGAATTTTCGTAAAATTCATAAAAATTCTATGAAAACTAGTCCGAAATTTTATACTTTTATTATTGTTACTTATTAAAATTATCAAACTTTGACCCGTAATATTAATTAAAATTCTTACTAAATTCTTTAAAATAAATCGATAGAAATGATCAGTACATGTTGCTCTATCATTTTATCGGTTTAATTTCTTCTTTTTACTATTTAATTTATAATTTATAAAGTTTGAAAGCCACATAATATTATTGTCGTTTATAAATGATAGCCACCATATTTTATTTAAAATTTTTGTCTTTAAAATTAAATTTCAAATATTTTCTCTTTTTTCCTTCTCTCTTTGATTCAGCACTTTCGCAAATTTTAAAGCTTGTTTAAAAGTAAAAGGATTTAACATTACATCATCTTTACATAAATCATCTCTCAAAACCTTTAATTAAATTCACAGCCATACAACTTTACACATTGTTTTATTAATAGTAACCCTTTCAATCAAGATTCACCACATTTGTTAGATTAAAATTGAGATCATTTATGGAATAATTGGAACGCTTATCTGATCGATTTTTGGATATTTATCATTGAAATCTTGTTTATAATTTCGTAATTCATTAATTTCTACATTTTCCACATTAAAATTAAGTTCGATTGTGAAAACATTTTTAGAATATTTGGAACGGTTATTTGATCGATTTGTTGGGTGTTTATCATCGGTACCTTGTTTACAATTTCGTAATTCATCGTTGAAACTTCTATATTCTTCAGAAGTAAAATCAATATCGTTAATGAAAACATTCTTGGAATTTATTTGATCGGTTTGTTGGATGTTTATCTCGGAACTTTGCTTACAATTCCGTAATTCATTATTGAAACTTCTATATTCTCCACATTTGTTGGAATTAAAATTAAGATCACTCGTGAAAGCATTTTTGGAATATTTGGAACGATTATTTATCGATTTGTTGGATGTTTATCGTTGATCAATTTCTTCATTATGAATACCATCATTATCATTATCATCTTCTTTACATAGTTCTATAACTAAAATATGAATTTCCGCGAACCTTGTTCACGATTCGTAATTCATCTAGTTCTCCACTTTTATTAAGATTAAAGTTTTTGAAATATTTGGAACGGTTTATTTGATCGGTTTGCCTGACGTTTATTATCTGGTTGAAAATGATACAGTCTATATGTATGATATAACGATGGAATTACATTTTTCCACCATATACTGTATAAGAGCATATAAATATCGGTATAATTTTGATATAACGATATTTTTTTCAAAATTTCATGAGTCTCGACGTATAGTTATATCGGAGTTTGACTGTATACAGTCCTTGAAAATTCCAAACAAGAAGATTTTTGAAATCTGTTGCAGTATGAGTATATACTCATTCAATGAAATAACAATGAAATAATAAGCTTTGTTTCTTCATCTAAATTTTACTTTTTTTGTACAATTATCTCAATTTGTTTAATCATTCATTAATATTTTCGTTATTTTCGCCATAATACAAAAGTAAGTAAATAAAAATAAAGAATTAATGAATTTTCACCGATAAAAGGTTCATTTCAATTGAAGTGTTGTCTATACTCGTATCGAATGATGTAGTTTAAAAATATTATAAGGGATTGAGTTTTTTTTTAGGGTATGGTTCATTTCACCGACAATCATTTCACCGACAGTCATTTTTGGGATACTAAATTTTTTTTTATAAAACTCATTAAATATCATATATTTTATTCTATAGTATAATCAAATAGTAACATTAACGTAATTATTTACATATGATTTCTATTTTTATCTTTAACCATGATAAAACCATGAACATTATTTTAGGTTTATTACGAATAGAGGAAATAACTTCATTTTTTTTTAAAAAAAAAATGATTTTGATGAGAATAAAAAAGAATATGGTTTCAGTTGATGAAAATAAAAAGAGTTTTGAAGATGTGTATACAATATTATTTGAAAATAATTGTGTATACGTAATAAAAAAAATTTTATGGTTATGTATTAGGGCAATAATAAAATTTTTTATTCGTTTAAAAAAATTTTTTTATAAATGTCGGTGAGATGACCTGTCGGTGAAACGACCCTGTCAGCGAAATGTTTTGTCGGTGAAATGACTGTCTGGTGAGATGATTGTCGGCGAGTTAAACGTGACCCTTTTTTTAATGGTTAAAGTCTTGACATATTTTTTGGATGAAAAGTCAGCTAAGCGTGAATTTGGTATTTTAGATTCGTAAAGTTGTAAATAAATTTGTAAGGTCAAGTATATATTTGTAAAATTATGCGCATGAAAGTTTAAAGTCTGCTTTTTCTATTAGTTAATGTTCATAACTCATCGCTCATCGCTCATTCAGTCTCATCTGCCCATGAATTAGTTTTTATTGACTCATTGCGAGTAAATTTTTCAAGTAAAACATCTCATTAGATCGTAAGTTGTATATAATTACATAATTCATAGTATTAGGTGAAGTATATCAAGCACTAGAAATTATTCAGAAATTTGTTAACTTTGGTCGAAACTATATTTCACTTTAGTCTTTTTTTAGGGTTCATCCTCTTTAGGTTTCAGTAGTAATTTTTCGTGTAACACCATTCTTCTATTAATTATAATTCGTGAAATTCTCTATAATTCTCTATTTAAATTTCAGGACCAATTATATTTAAAATATTAAAAGACGAGTTCATACATTTTTCTAAATTTAGACGGTTAGGCATGTGATTTATTTAATTAAAGACTAATTTAACCGGCTAATGAGTAAATTTTACAAATTAACTTGTCCATAATTCATATCCAATCAACATATTTTAATAAAATAAATTATTCAGTTCAAACCTTTTTAAAAAGTAACACCAACTTTTTTTTATTTTATTTTTCTTTTTTAAGAGAAGCTTATCCCGAGTTTTAGTTTTTTACAAGATTATTTGTAGGTGCGTAAATTCTCAGAGAATTCTGAGTTATTCAAGAATTATTCTCACGCTATCATTGATAAAAAATTTAATTCATTCAGATACGTTAGTAAGTTTAACTCGTTATTGAATAAACAAATAAATAATAAATAATAAATAAATAAATAAATGATGAATAATTTTTATAATTATATTATTATCAAATTAATAATTTCTGATACATTTACTTACTAACTCTAGTTTTAACTACAAAGAATTAAACGTAATAATAGTATTTGCACAGCATACCACATATACTGTATATGGTGAGTGGAATAATCGTTACGATAGTAATACAAGGTTACAAGAGAACAAAGATTCAATCAATACTTTTCGTATACTTTCTTAATTTGTTTTAATTCGAATGACAAATTTTAATTAAATAATGCAAAATGCATTACGAATGTGCGATTTAAGGTTTTTTTTTGTCGGTCATGTCCGATCCTATTTAACTATCGGTCAACACCGATTGGTAGATCCCGATCAAGTTTCGACAATTAGTATTAAAAATTGTAACTTTCGTTTTTAATAAATAAATAAATAAAATAAATATGTATGCACGCATGTACCAATAATTTGTGTACTCACGATCCAGTTCTTTCTCTTCAGGTTTCACGGTTTAACATCAAAACCGAATCGGATCGAACCGACCAACCCCTGTTGTAATCATTGGATACAAAATTACCGAAATTTTATTTTTTTTATTTATTTATTTATTTATTTATTTTTTTTTTTTTGCAGAAAATAATGCGAAATAAGAAAAAAACAATGAAAATGCAAATTAGTGTTAGCGAATAATTAAATTATCACAAAAGTTAATCTTTCAATTAAAACGTATGACCTAATACAATTAAATAAATGTTTTACTTATTATATAATATAGTTTGTTATTGATAACGTAATTCTCATTCTGCTTATATTTTATGTAAAGTTATTTTTTTCTGGGACACGAAATGGGCTTGGCGACTATCGCGTGCACAGAGTGACTGTGTTTCGATATATGTACTGTGTCATGTTATCGATATTTTACATTCGATAAATGATTTGAATCCATATTCATAATATTTTCATTAGTTATGGATGTACTTATTATTAAACAACAAATTAAATAAAATAAAAAATCCTCCTCAATTTCTTTAAATCTACTTATTACTACATAAACAATAAAATCTATATCCGACAGGTCATGAGTCATGAGTCAATACTTCTTTCTACAAGATGTTAGTATAATTTGTGGGATTTGCGTTAGTGACATATAAAGTCGCAAATCTTTGGGATTCAAATAAGAAAAAGAATCATACTCCCATTTCTCCTCCGCTTCATGTTGTTATTGAAAAGTCATGTTAGTATAAACATAATTTGTGGGATTAGAAATAAATAAGGTCGTAAATCTTTGGGATTCGAATAAGAAAAAGAATTATACTTAAATTCTCTCCTTCGCTTCATATGGCTTCAAATCAAAATAAATTATATTATTAGGCGAGATCAGACCACACCAGCAAGAATTTTCACTACCGAAAGGTTTAAGTTAATCTTCCTGGTCCTTTTTAACGTTATAAACATATCACTCCCTTTATCTAGAGGCGATAAAATTATATTAACGCCAAGTCGGTAAATAATGTTATCAATTATTCATTGAGATTGATTGTTTAAAAAATCGTTTTATAGGAGCGAAAATTTTTTCACATTGAGTAAATAACAGAAGGGTGAATTGGTTATGATATTCAAGAATGGGTAAAGGGACGTTCATTCTGCTTTCCTGATATACCATAACTTTTTCTTGACTGAGAATGAGAATCTCCAAGTTCATTCTGAATAAACAGAAGAAAACAAAAATTCATTAATATATATCAAAGAATAGAGAAAATTTTAATTCATTAATAATTATAAATATTACAGACTAGATAAAAATCATAAGATGATATTTCTTCAACATCAGAACATGTTACATGCAATATCCCACAATTCCAATCCAATAATCATTATTTCTAGTTGACGAATTGAAATACAGTATATTTGTTTCATCCATAGCACCGTAGCAATGATATTTATGACCACATATATTAACGTAAAAAATCTTGTGAGACTCCTATAATGAACAATTCAAAATATTAAAATATCATTTTATTATAATGTATGGTAGTACATTTTTTCTTCATGGGGTTATAATATTTCGATAATCGGATACTCTGGACTTTTTCTTTCATTTGAAGAGTGTGTATATATCCATATTATTGTCGATTCACCCAGTTTCAGTTATGTCGAATTATGTTATCCACGTGAGTTATTATATAATAATTATCAATTAGTATTTTATTTCATTTATTTAAATTAAAAACAATATAATGTACATATATGTGATATTACTAGGAACGGGACCTTACGTTTAAGCAATTGTAATAATCAAATTTTTGCGTTTATAATAAAAAAAAATTAAATTGTTTTCTAAATTGTGTTGTGTTTGATATTTTTCTTCAATTATCGTGAAGTTATTTTAGGCGGAATTATTGACAGAAGTCACAGTACGTATTCATCATCAAAAGGTCTCTTTAAAATATTAAATAATATGGAAAATTTAAGAAATAAGTTGTATTCTGGGAAATCAAGGAATAACTTCATTATTTGATGATCGGAGCGATCATAATATAGATCTCCTTCACCACCATCTCCGGTAAAAAATTATGAAATTATTATACAAATATTTAACTTGCGTTTAACGTTGTTCTTTATATTTTTTTCATATATACTGAATTAATTAATAAAAATAAGAAAATAATAATAATAATGCTATATCGTAAAGAGATGAGTCATTGTTACGCATTTTTTAGTATTTCCTATTTTAGAACCCAAATCGTTCAGTAGTCGTTCAATCTTAATTATTTAACAATAATATATCAAAAGGTGCATGAAAAAAAGAAGAAAACATATGTGACGCAGCTACAGATTTTAATTATTTTTCGAGCAATGAGATTAATTTCGAAATGAAATATTGGTATTAACCTAGTATAGTGTGATATTCGTATCACAACATTCAGGGTCATACGAAATCCCATCAAAATCTCGACAAAAGAAACCAAGTATTTATGCATGTTTCGCCGCAATTAAGAGAATTATTCATGCTAAATTTCAACTACTGTATGAGTAAATAATTGAAACAATACCTTTTTTTGGTAAACTTGTGGTATATATTCGTAAGATGAATGCAAAGGTGGCGAATGTGATATTGGTAATAAGTAAGGAACCACTAAATCCATTAAAGAGAGTATCAAAATGAGATTGAATAATTACACCACTAAAAGTTTTGTTGATCGATAAAGATATTAAAAAGGAAAAGTCTGAATTTAAGACTTTTTTTTTTATGGTTAAACGAGAATTTTATTAAAAGACTACTATTCTGAATCATAATACCTTGAAAAGAAAAGTAAAACTAATCAAATCCTAATAAACCATAATAATTTTAAGAATATCAAAAGACTAAACTAAAATGAAAAAGAAAATAAAATTCACGTCTTAGGCGAAAATAAAAGAAAAATAATGGGAAAATAAAAGGATAATAAAAAGTAGCGCATCTATCCTCAATATAATCCTAAATATAAAACCACTTATTCTGAAACAAAATTAATTAGTTCATGTGATCTTTGATTCTTAGAAACAAAGTTTCATCAGCCTACACTACTCATGGTAGAAGATCCGTATGTAATTAAATTAATTTTCGTAAGGTCTCTAAAAAAACTGCTAACGTTAAGAACGAGACTTCTTACGGGACTTGTCCTTCTTGGCCTTTTTATCAGACTTCGTCTCTGGTATTTTCTTTTTTGAAGTCGAAGACTTTCTTGATAGTTTGGTTTGCACTGCTTCTTGAGAATTTAGTCTGCGTAATATTCTGACTACGTGACCTGTTCTTTCGCTGGGGAGGTTCGTTAAGATTCCACTTTAATTTAACGCTTTCCCAATCATCTGGAGTTTTTAATGCTACTTGTATGTCATTCACGTTTCAAAAAACCCAATCAATTTTCTTTCTTTTCTAGCGTGGTATTTAAGACAATGTATATAATTAGTAAACAATTAGTGAATCTGTACCAAAAATGGGAGATTAGCATCCTAAAAAGAAAATCGGTTGAAGACAAAATTTCATGTATACTTTTAAAAAATACAAGAATAATTTCTTGTTATTAGTATTATATTTGTCATCAATAAAATTCAATTTTACTTCGTATAAGTTAGCCTATCTAAACTTATGTAAATTAAGTAAAATAATTTTTTAGTATTTAAATAAGAAAATATTATTTATTCCGGTTTAACTAAACGAAAAGGATATGAAATACTCTTATGATTAAAAACAAAATTAGTAATCCTAAGTCGTAATATGATCAGTATATAGTTACTTATAATCATATGCTTTATACTGGTTAAAAGAATTTAAAAATATATGGTTTTTTTTTATAATATTGTATTTTAATTAAATGTGTTTTTTTTTATATATAAAAAAAATCTTATAAAAATATTTTTTTTCAAATGATTGAACAATTAAAAAAAATTTTATACATGATAGAATAAATTCTATTTTTTGTTAATAAAATTTTTTTGCATAATTAAATTGATAATAAATAATTATCTAAGGTTTAATTTTTTTGAATAATTAAAAGAAAAATACAATAAAAAAATTCTTTTTTATTAAATTAAATTCAGTTGACGTTGGCTGTATTCCGGTTGCCGATCATCTATCTGGACCTGGTTTAATTATAAATTTATTCATAATCTACATAATTTGGTTTCAGGTTAAATAAATTTAAAATTTTTAATTATAAATAAATATAAAAATTTATATGACTTGCTCTGTAAAATCGATAATTTCTACTGTATTATTATTAATATTATCATGTTTTTGGAAATTCTTTGTAAAAGAATTAAGTAAACAAGATGTATAAGTAATTGACGTACTTTCTATGCCATTTTTTTGTAGTCATAGATAGTATGATCGATCAAACTCGATCAATCATGTTTGATCGACCAATTTAATCGATCAAATAGTAATCGCCATATTAAATTTTAAATTAAGTAAATTAAGGCCGTTCCCAAGCACCTCCCTCAATGTAATTGGCTAGTGATTGAAATGGTGCACAAGCTTTACGATCAATTGAAATATAAATGGAGATCAGTGCTTGAGCAATTTCTATCTCTATCTCTCTTTTTATCATGCGTAAAGCTAATAAAAAAAAGACTTTGGCTCCGGTTCCAGCTATTCATACCCCACCTTTTACAAACTTAACAAATAATTTGCCTTTGCAACAAAAACAACGAACTAATATTTTATCACAACAATACCAAATGAATAATTCGTCATTATTGCAACAAAATAATTTGTCATTACAACAACTGCAACAACTTCAGTATGATACCACTGACTCTTTAAATGATACAACAAGATACGAAATGGTAAAAAATTATTCTTTTATTATAAAATATAATATCAGATATTGTATCGTGTCAATAATAATATGATTTTTTTTTAGGTGGCTTTGCCTTCTCATATTGTGCATCATGATAATTCACAATTTTCTAATGTAGTTGCTTCTACTGCTATAGTTACTGAATCAAGTTCTATTCCAATCTCTACTCATATTACCCCACCCACTAATAAAATTAACCGATGGGTTTCATCAGAAGTTCGTATGCTCATTGAACAAGCAGGAAAACATCAGCAAGCATTACAACGAGCGAAGGATCCAAGGGAGAAAGGAAGAATATGGGATAAAATTATATCTACAATTCAAAACTCTGATATGGCAAGTTCATCTTTAAAGGAGCGTACAAAGGCGTCCATTCAACAAAAATGGGACTCCCTCCTTCAGAAATATCGTGATATTAAGGATAAAATTTCAAGGACTGGCGAAGAACCTATCCAAAATGAGTGGGAATTCTTTCGTGACATGGATGAATATTTAAAAGAAGATCCAAGTATCACGGCACCCATTATTGTCGATTCAATTCATGGAGTCAAACATAAAATTCAAAAACCTGAAAATCAAGATGAAGAGGTATTTTGTTTAATTATTTATTTATACATTATCTGATTTGACTAAATTTTATTATAACTTATATAGAATAATATTAAAAAACGAAAAAATTCACGCTCTGCTGATGAAGAAAAGGCAAATGTAGAAGAGTTTCGGTCTTTTATTAAAGAACAAACTGAAACCATTACTGAAATCATGAAAAATCAATTCCTTCATGCTTCAGAGATTCAGCAAAGACAGCATAGTGAACAAATGGAAATCTTCAGACAATTTTTAAACAAGTTTTAACTAATAGATTGAATAATTAGTAATCTATGTAGTAATAATAATCATGTATCTTAGTAAGTGAACAAATAATATTATTTTATAAGCGTAAACCTACTACAAATTATATAATACATTTTATTGCATTAAAAGGTCAGCCAAATATTCTCTTTTTTGAGTACCTGCTGTTTCTTCTCTCCCATCATTTTCTGCTTCAAATTCACTATATATATCTATGTCTTCTTCTATTTCTTCTATTTCCCTATTTATATCATCTTCTAAAGACAACAAATCATTCATATCAATACAGAAATTATGTAAAATACAACAGGCAAATATTATTTTATTAATTCGTTCAATATCAGTACAGTAAAGTTCTTTTAATAAAATTCTCCACCGCTCTTTTAAATGTCCAAATGCTCTCTCAACAACCATTCTCATTGAAGAAAGAACTTTATTGAAATGTTTTTCTCGATGGTTTAACATATAATAATCAGGAAATGCTTTTATAAGATATGTTCGAAGAGGGTATGCTGCATCAGCAATAATATAGGTTCCACCTGGTACCCATTGTTCAGGATGAAGAGAAACTTCATTATAAAGAGATGAACGATGGAATACTCGAGCATCATGTACACTTCCTATAAGAAAAAATTATGTAAAATTTTTAATTATTAATAACAAACAATAAATATTAGTAATAACCTGCTTCTCCAACATGTATATAAGTAAAACGCTCCTGATGATCAACGATTCCAAGAAGGTTAATGGAATGAAAATTTTTACGATTTACATAACGTGCACCATTTTTAGAGGGTGCATGAATAGGTATATGTGATCCATCCATTGCACCAATAACATTAGGCAGTTTACGGCCAGTTTCTCCATGCTCAAATCCTTGTATCACATTTACTAATCGTGATCCTTGTGGCCATGTAATTCGTCTTCGTTCCAAATCTAATAATGCTACTAAAAATCGATCAGTAAAATTGCCTACAGACCCTTGACTCACTCCAAGTGTTTGCTCTAATACTCGTATTCCTGCACCATTTGCTAGTCTCCATATTACAATGGCAATCTGTTTCCATACAGGTGTTGCATTAGAAGAATCTGAAATAAAAGCTGGATGGGTTTCTAATCGATTTACAATGGCACGAAAAGTGGTAAAATTAATGCGAAAATGTTTCTGAAATGAATTATGTCCATTCCCATCTGATAAAAATGGAAAAACATCTGTCCAAAATCCATCAGTTTTGGGTCTTGGTTGACGCTGCATTCTTGTATATGGTGGGGAAGAAATAATAATTGGAATAGTTGCATTTGTTATAGTATTATTGAAGGTCAGAAGGTAGTAAATATCAAATATTCTTTGCATTTGAATATTCTGATATCTTTTATTTGCTATAATGATTTGCAGTATAAAGAATAATACAGCATTTTTCTGGTGATGGCCTTGCTGTTGAAGATCCATAATGTAAATTAGAAAGAAGGAAGTATGCTTGAGCAAGCTTTTTTGTTGCTCAATCAATGATTAATTTTAGCCAATCATCATAGCTCTATTAAAAAAAAAGATGGTTTACAGCTCCGGGTTTTTTGACTTAAATGATCAACATGCCAAGCTTTTTTAGCCAATCAAATCATTCAATAAATTCATTGAGGGAGGTGCTTGGGAACGGCCTAAGTTTGATAATCGATATTTATATTATGAAAAAATTTATTATGAAAGTTTATCATTTGTTATTTTATTATGTATTTTCAAGCTAAATTATTCTTAGTTTATTCAAATGGAAAAAAAATAATTCGCTTACAGCTTCCGGCAAAAAGTTTTTAATATTAATAATATTATAAAAATCTGCCTGTACAGTATACTAAAATTAGAATTTTTTAATCAATTAAATAGAAGTTATCATATGGTTATTGATTGATTGTATTGATTGATTATATATTTGATCGATCATAATTAATCGGATTCTAAATTTTGTGATCGATTAATTGATTGATCGATCAATAATCGATCATAATCAATATAATTAAATTCCCTATATTAAATTGACGAATATCGTTTCTAAGATCATCAGTATTTTTTTTTAAAAATTCTCCATCAATATTGTATTTATTTTTATAATATCGTAATTGATTTTTATTTTTTTCAAATTCATCGGATATATTTATTAAATTTATAATTAAATCATCAAATGTTTCAAGGATTTTTAACAGATTTCTGCCTACATTTCTATCTGTAAACTTATTTATAAATTCAAATGTTGCTGGAGCGGATCTGCGAGCAGTATTGGCTTTTCCTTTTTTTAGCTGCAAATTGTTTAATTTGAAATTAAAATTAAAAGTCAAAAATTTCAAAGATCATTTTTTTATTTATTTATTTTTTTTTTTTTGAAGTAATATGTTATCGTTTAAAAAAGGACGGGTTAGCTAACAGGAGATGGGTTAAAAATTCATTTCTTTCATAATTCCTTAATTTCTACCGTGCGATTTTTGGCCAAAATTATGACCAAGTTTTTGGGAATTTTTATGAAAAATAAATCACGGATTTGCGAAAAATAATCACTTCTTATGATGTCAAAAGTAGCATTACCTAATCAAAATTTCATTGTTTACTATTTCGCTAGCCCATTACAGAGTCAGATATATCCACAGTTGATACCAAGTTATTTATAAATAACTGCATCCCTCCTATCGCTTCTTTAGCATTCTGTGGCTGTCCAGTTACTTCAGTAACACCCTGATCCAATATTTCAAGACTAATTTCAAGCTTCCCGACTCGACTTGAGTTCAGTATTCTCAGCATCATGCTTAGTATCCTTTTCCATAATTTGCTTTAGAAGTTCAGTTTTTGCTTTCTCAGCCTCAAAGCTTGGTATTATTAACCTCAAGCTCGCTAATGCATTGTTTAATAATTCAAGCTCTGATGACAGCTTGTTATTTAAACTTTATTTATTTACACCAATACTTTGCAAAAGTCAAATTATTATTTTAAATTTTTTTTTTTGGTTTCCTCAAAATGCTTTGAAATAATATGCGTTGTTAAACAAAATACAAATAATTGGTGTATATAAAATGAAGAAACTTAAGTTTGTGTATATAAAATACAAAAAGAAAACGAGTCTATTCTGGATTAATACTTGTTTGCTATCAAATTTATCAATAGCCAGGTTGCGCAACGAGGATGCATATATACCATCACAACCTACCTCCTTACAAAAAGTTGCTTTACAAAAAAAAGGATTGTCTCCAAAAAAAAAGAACCGCCCTACAAAACAAAAGAACTGTCCTACAAAAAAAGCTGTCTTACTAGGTAGCACCATTGTTATTCATACGGTTTTGATTAGATTTATTTCCCCTTCTAGGACTTGAAGTTTGGGCAGTAGAACTGAAGTAAGTTGGTATAATTAACGGTCAATTGTTCAAGCTTCTTAGTGCGTGAGGTTGTCTACTTCTTGAGCAATCAACGGGAGTAAAAAAAAAAATCCTAAGAAGAAAATAAATTATTCTCAAGCTTCGACTTGTAAAGTTCGTATGTTTCAGTGTATAGGTCGCAAATGGTCTATAAAATTGCAAAATTTCAACTCAAGGAAGAGATAGTTTTCTACTCACATTAGTAAATTGGTACTTTTGAGACTTACTGAATAATAATCTGGTTGTAAAAAGACCTTTCTTGCGGTTTCATTTTAACTTGGATAATTTAACATTTATGAAGAGAAAAATGATTATTATGAATGAGAATATTATAATATTTATACCTTTATACAGTCTGATTTATGACATATGTAAATGATTTTAATGATTTGATCAATAATGAAGATAATTATTTACTAAATTATTCATTATTTAGCAAGCTTATATTATTTAAATTGTGGCTTAAGAAATTACCTTTATAAACATGCGAGATTTTTCATTCTAAGACTCGACTTTAAGATTTCTTGAGGATATTTAACTAAGTTTAACAGCCACACGTATATTTCAAATCTTTATTAAATGACGAAAACTTTTTTCTCAAAAAAAAAAAAAAAATCACTTTTTAAAATAATACGTCATAATGTCTTTTGTAAATCACCACTTTTGTTTTTCGAAACAAAAAAAAACATAATATGACAACATGTCACTTGATGTCTGGCCAACTTGCCAGTAGACATTTCGGCCAAATAAGGCTTACACGCCAGTTTTCGGAAAATTCGGAACTGCCGGAACTGGAACCTAAAAATGACAGCCAATCACAAGTGCGCCACAAAATAATTGCGATCATCGCTATAGCCAAATAACCTAAATTATAGGTATAATACAACCATGGTGATCAGATAATTTTAGAACATGCGAATGTGCTTTTCATTATTCTTTTTTGTTGGCTAGATGAATGGCCTGATTTCTAACCAATATCTCCTTAAGTGAGTGGTAAAAGTATATATACTGATACGATTTCTGATAAATAAGGTTTACACGCCAGTTTTCGGAAAATTCGGAACTGCCGGAACTGGAACCTAAAAAATGACAGCCAATCACACGTGCGCCACAAAATAATTGTGATCATCGCTATAGCCAAATAACCTAAATTATAGTTATAATACAACCACATGCGAGTGTGCTTTTCATTATTCTTTTTTGTTGGCTAGATGAATGGTCTGATTTCTAACCAATATCTCCTTAAATGAGTGGTAAAAGTATATATACTGATACGATTACTGACAAATAGGATATACACGCCAGTTTTCGGAAAATTCGGAACTGCCGGAGCTGGAACCTAAAAAATGACAGCCAATCACAAGTGCGCCACAAAATAATTGCGATCATCGCTATAGCCAAATAACCTAAATTATAGTTATAATACAACCATGGTGATCAGATAATTTTAGAACATACGAATGTGCTTTTCATTATTCTTTTTTGTTGGCTAGATGAATGGTCTGATTTCTAACCAATATCTCCTTAAATGAGTGGTAAAAGTATATATACTGATACGATTTCTGATAAATAAGGTTTACACGCCAGTTTTCGGAAAATTCGGAACTGCCGGAACTGGAACCTAAAAAATGACAGCCAATCACAAGTGCGCCACAAAATAATTGTGATCATCGCTATAGCCAAATAACCTAAATTATAGTTATAATACAACCATGGTGATCAGATAATTTTAGAACATGCGAGTGTGCTTTTCATTATTCTTTTTTGTTGGCTAGATGAATGGTCTGATTTCTAACCAATATCTCCTTAAATGAGTGGTAAAAGTATATATACTGATACGATTACTGACAAATAGGATATACACGCCAGTTTTCGGAAAATTCGGAACTGCCGGAGCTGGAACCTAAAAAATGACAGCCAATCACAAGTGCGCCACAAAATAATTGCGATCATCGCTATAGCCAAATAACCTAAATTATAGTTATAATACAACCATGGTGATCAGATGATTTTAGAACATGCGAGTGTGCTTTTCGTTATTCTTTTCTGTTGGCTAGATGAATGGTCTGATTTCTAACCAGTATCCTCCTTAAATGAGTGGTAAAAGTATAAATACTGATGCGATTTCTGAATACTTTGCCAGAACTGCACAATATATTTTTTAAAAGTGTAGAATTTCGATAATATTTATAATTTTACAATATTTGTATTTCAAAATGATTATACCTTTATTAGCAATCAGCTTTGCATTTTTTTATCCAGTAAATGCACTTCTGAACAACATAGAAGCATATAATCAAATTACTGAGTCAATCTTTGACTTGATGATCATAATGATTCCAATTGTCGTATATTTTAACTTTAACTTTAAATCAGCCGTAAATACCATTATGCTTTATTTTAAACCAGGAAAGAAAGTCACAAATTTAACATATGCTGGATTTTGTTTCCTTGCCTTTAAACCTTTTGTGCTATCTTTAACAATTTGGTTCTGTGTCAGAGCTTACCAAATTACTGGAGATTTATTTTTCATAATATATCTTATTTTTGATGTAATCTTTTTCCTATTAATATGGATATTTTTATCATCATATC
The DNA here is from genome assembly GCA_015698045.1 of Rhizophagus clarus. Classification (NCBI taxonomy): domain Eukaryota; kingdom Fungi; phylum Glomeromycota; class Glomeromycetes; order Glomerales; family Glomeraceae; genus Rhizophagus; species Rhizophagus clarus. The sequence continues at coordinate 751,757 of BLAL01000160.1, forward strand.
CATTTGCTTCTTGTGGTTGCTATATATACTATATATATTTATATATGATATGTCTTTTGGACTTTTTTGTTCATTTAATCTTTTATTGTATGGCTGTTAAATACAATTATGTTGACAAATCAACTTATCTATTCGTGTTAATACCTTCAATTTTCGCATTTATTTTTGGGGTTATAATATCTACTTTCAAATACCGAACCCTGAATAGAGACACAAATGTTAGTAGTATGCCAGAAGAAGAACGGATTAAAATTATTACTGCTTCGGCAGAACCTATTAGTACATGCGGAATTTGTAGGCACTTATTCTTCTGCTCAATTGTTGGGCCCTCCGTTCTGTGGATCAAGGTTTACCTTACATTGGTATTACTAGAGTACTCAATAACTCAGAGATACCTAAAGAAAGTTTCAACTAAGCCAGATGATTTGGAGAGCCAATCATGATGTTTTTATATTTATGTAAGTCAATTCTCTTAATGTTTCAGTCTAATGATGATATTAAATTATTAATTTTCTTACTGAAATTTTGTTATAACATTATGTTTCCATTATGTACACAATAGTGAACACTTCGACTAGTATTAATGTATAGTATATATCATTTTATCTATTTATTCTATTATAAATTCTACTCCATATTTTGAATTCAATATAATAAACATTTGGATTCAATTACACTTTGTAAATTATATCATGGTTTACACCTAGGGATGTTAAGTAATTTGGTCCAAACCAGTTTAACTTTTGTTTAAGCTTAAACCGACACAGTTAGCTAAAACTAGCTTACTAGTAATAAATTCAAGTAAAATCACAAACATTTTTTTAATTCAATATTGTATTTATAAATGAATTAAATTTTATTTCTTAAAATTATTTGAGTTTAAATTAAAAGTTACAATAACGCGTTTTTACATAATTTTGATCGGCTAACTTTTATTTTTTTTTTTTTATAATTTTAGGATAAGGAGTATTCAAATCTTATCTCAGGTTAGAAATAAATTCACATAATTCACAAATCTTAGCCACTGTGCTATGCGAAAAAAAATAAATGAAAGTTTCATCCAGATTTTTTATCTGGATTTATAATCCAGATGAAAACTGTAAAATTTGATATCTGAAAAAAATATCCGGATTGATCTGGATTGACTCAGATAGTACGAATCGAAACAATAATACAGTATGCAAGTACAGTAGCTTCTACAAACTAAAATGATCAGGAAATTTTTTACTTATTACAAAATAAACATAATATCTACTTATCATTTTTTTTTTCCTTTTTTTTTTACAATTAAGATTAATTAAAGTTTATAATAATTATGTGCGGACTTTTAAGAAAAATGGGGTTTCATCATTTTTATGGGGTTTGTTCAATTTATTATTTACAATTGCTTTTATGCATGGCATTATTTATTATATTTGATAATAGAGAGATCTTTTTAATTGGAATCTCAAAAAGTATTGGACCAACAAAATAAGATAATGAATACCTTGTTATAAATGGAAATCATTCTTGCCAAAGTTAATTTACATATACGTATAATCTACTTATTTACAAATTACAAACAAGGAAATTAAAATTACCTTCTTATAGAATAAACGATAGAATAAGAATTTGAAAATGAATTACGGAAATAATTAAGTTTTAATATATCTATTCTAATAATAATAATATTATTATTACTACATATTGATTAATTATTTTATGATAAAATCATTATTTACATTCAAAATATCGAAGAAGTGATGATGAAATTAATAAATGACTATCTAAAATACTTTTACTCACTAGAAAGTCAATGGAGGATTTTGTTATTAAATTTATTATTACTGAAATTTTTTTAAAAAGGTTCCCTGTGAGCGAGGTTTTCACATTTCTTTTACATTTTAAAATAAAATAAAAATGTTTCATTATTAAAATTGTAATAAGATACGCATATATATATAACTAAACCCAATTAATTGTTCTATCACACTATAAACAAGCCATTCAAATATCCAACTTTAAAAAAAATTCATTAACAAAAATTAAAATTACGAAAAACAATTTATTTATCAAAAAAAAAAATTTGTATATATATATATATTTTTTTTGAATCTTACTACTTTCATATGACAAAGTATTTCGGTCCTATCCCATAAAGGGATTACTAAGACGTGTACTATGCTCCACCCTACAAAATTACATTGATACCTACAAGCTTATTAAAAAGTAAACGCCTATGCTCCAGTGCATAGCATCATGCTGCTCCAATGGAAGTGCCCAAAATTAAGGAAGAGTATATAATAAAATGAGCATGGGTGAGAAAAGAAAGTGAGAAAGGGTACTGAAAGAAAAGTAAGTGCGGAAGAGTAAGAGGAAACAAAAGAAAAGCTAAAGAAGATAGAAAGAGAAGGAAAGTAGAGGGAAGGCACCACTAGCAATATTGTAGAGTTGCTTTTTTTTTATTACGGGAAATAGTTCGTATTTCGCACCGTTAGGTACGGTCATAGCATACGATTCTTAACTAGTTACTCTATATTTTCTATCTTGTACTGCCGAACTACTACTCTAAATAATATAAAATAAACAAATAACACACAGGAAAGAGAGAAATGAAATGATTACATTAGTTGTATAAAAATTGTCATAGACAAATAAATTTTGTGTGATCGTAATATTTATATATATCAATAAAATTATTAGTTGGAGTTTGCATTATCGTTGCTGTAAATCTAGTAAAAGGAACACCAGTTTATAAAATGTTTGCTGAGTCTGTAGAGTCCAGGGATCCGGAATTTTTTTTTCAATTTGGTGAAAATTCCTTTCGATTTTATCGATTTTGGCCAGAATTAAACTTCGGGAATTCTGACCGGAATTAAAAAAATCACGTGCTCATTCTAAATCATTTAAATAACTTCGCACCCAGTGCGCTATCTAATTAACCTCCGCGTAGTTGGTTAGTTTATTGGATAGTGAACCGGTAGACTTATGTCTTTTATTCCTCATGTATTTGTAACCTGTATAATTCTCCACTTAGTTTATTTTAGGTTACCGAGGTTTATAAAAAATGAATGAGTAATCTGGTAATTCCAAGTAAAATTTTTTTGAACCAATAATATTCTCTATCATGTGATATTGTGATATGGTCGCATATACGTTAATGAGAAAAATTTTTAATTTACAACGCAATGTAATGCATTAAATGCAAAAGATTTCAATTTCTTTTGAAAAAATTGCTTCCAAAAATTTTACGGGTCTCTGGTAGAGCCATGATTAATTTTCGCTTCCCGTGTAGCACATTAAATATATTCTTTTTTTTTTGACTAGATATTATAAAATATAAGAACATATTATCGCTTATCATATTGAAATTCAAATGACTAATCATTTGTCATTTTTTTTTTTAGATTCGACTAATAATATAATTACTAATAACATGTGACTAGGGAAGATTTTCGTACGCGAAAAAAACTTTGTAATATTTTATCATCGTGAAAAAATAATAAACGATGTGAACAATATATGACAAATATTAACTCACATTTAATAAATTGTATTAACTAATTTTTAATAATACTTTTATATACGAATTGACAAAGTATTACAAAATTATAATATCTTGACTAATAAAAAAAATATATCGCGTAATAATGATCAACTAAATGTAAAATGAACACTGTACGGCAAATATTAATACATTAATTAATTGTATACATACTAATTTATAATATTGTGGCATAATTATATGTGCAAAATTATAATATCTTGACTAATAAAAGTATACTTAATAATTTATACATATTATTATTTAGCTTTTATATATTTTTACAATATTGCGCATTGATGTGTCAGTCCGAGTCATATAATTTTTTGTATTTAAGTTCCCTAATTTCTTTTGCTTTTTTACAAATAATTTACAAATAATTTACAAATATCTTCTTTCATAAATATCTAAATCTTTTATTTTTTTTTTCTTATTTTTTTTATTTCATAATGAGTACAACAACAAGTGAGAACACAACAACAAGTGAAAGCTATATTGGAGATGAAGGTAAGAAAATTGTGCAATATTTGTCAGAAGTTCAATCAGCTTCTAACCAACCTTTTTGATTACTATTAGCTCTTGTTACTTACATAAAAGAATCAAAAACTTGGTCTTACCTTAGATTTTTGGATCTTAATCAAGATATCATTATTTCTTCACTAGCTTCACTAGTTAATTCTTCATTAACATTGGTCAAGTGGAAAAGCTTTAATATGATTTGGTACAAACGCTTTTTAAATGCAGCCAAGGAATTATTAGAACCAAATACTTTTGTTGAAATAAAGAAAAAGGTGTGTTTGTTTTTTATTTTGCAAAGTTAGGGTAACTCCTAATACTGGTCGTAGTCACTGAGGAGAATTACTGTTTTGACAAATTTGGGAACCACCCCAAGATCTCATCTCAGGTGTCCTAACTTTGTCGCTGATAAAGTCTGCTAATTCTGGAGGAGGAATTGGCTATGTACCTTCTTTAATCACTAAATAAAAAATTCAACACACTATTAATCTCTTGTTTAACTCATATAACAGATAGATGCAGAATATTCTCGTTATCAAAAACTATTGCAAACATTCTGGAAAAAAGTTATTAAAGAATATGAAAAAAAAGATTTAGAAGAAATACAAGAAGTTTATACTAAAGAAGATAAAGAAAGTTTAATACCTACTGATACTACTATTACATCTTTTCCAAAAGAAGCACAAGATATTCAAACTATTAAAGAATATGAAAAAGAAAATTTAGTACCTATTGTTACTTCTGTTACAAAAGAAACTGCTGATACTACTGTTATATCTTTTTCAAAAGAAACACAAGTTACAGATTTTTCTATCAAGCTTATTGATTTCTGTTGTAATATACTTCATGAACTTGAGAATACATCTGATGCTCATCTATTTTTTAAATATGTTGAAAAAAATGTTACAGATAAGATTGTAAAATACCCAATGGATTTATTTACTATAAATTCAAAATTAAAGAATAATGAATACACAAGATTAGAGGAATTTGAGGAAGATATTCGTTTAATATTTTGCAATTGCTATACATATAATGATGTTGAAAGTGAGATATATTGTTTAGGTAAAGTATTAGAATCTGTTTTTAATAAAAAATGGAATGAAAACCTTATTTTTCAAGGTAAACAAACAAGAAAACTAAAAAGGGTTAGAGATAGTAATGATGTTGATACTGATAGTTTATATACAGATAATTCATTTAAAAAACAAATCCAAATTTTAGAACAAAATAAGGATAAATTAGTATATAGACAGTTTATTAATGATGGTCTTCTTGCTGCATCAGCATATGAAAATCTTGTTACAGGTAATATTATACCTTTTATAAAAATTTTAAAAACATTTTTACTAACAAGATCACAGATATCTTTATCTTCTGCGGATGAACCTGTTCTACAGGCAATTGTTGAAAGCCTTTTGCCATTAAAATATCGTATTCCAGAACTTTCATTAATAATGGATGGTAAAAAACAAAAAGGATCTGGTCGTTTTGGCTATTCAGATATTTTTATATTAAAAGAGATAGATACTCATAATAATAGTAACATTAGTTTAGAATTAAAATATATTCTTTAGTTGGTTTAATGAAAAATCAAAAAAATAAGTTTGGTTCAAATGATTTAGAAAATTTAGATAGAATTCTTGAAAAAGAAGATGAAGAATCCTTATTAAAAAGGGTATATACTTATTGGTCAAAAGAACATCAAGAAACAAAACAAATAACTTTAGGTGAAATATTGAATAATGGAATAAATCAATTAAGATCATATATGGATGTAATCTCAAAAGGAAAGCCTGTTGATTATTATAGTTCAGGAGTATTTGATAAACGTATTAAAATAACCAAATCAAATCCTAATAAACTAAAAGGATTTGTTGTTTTAGTGGTTGGCTTTCGTCGTATCATATGGAGACCTGTCGAAGAGGTAATATCTAACTATATATATGATAAGATTTAAACATCCAATTTCCCTATAAAAAAAATCGTACAGATTATATCATGTTTTTGTATGACCGCGTACGGATTATGTCCAAAATGAGCTCAATATTGTATGATAACTATACAAGATATAAATATCTAGGAATTATTAGATGTATAATAATAGTATGAAAATGGACAACATTATAATCCATCTAATAATTATGCGGTATTTGTGTATAATAATTGCAATTTATCCAACAATTATACAATTTTTGTAAAACAAGGAATAAATAAAAATACATATTATTATCTGTTATACATATTTTATCCAATAAATATGCTTAGCAAGATGGGATCCAAAAAAAATATTTGATAATTTAAATGAGAAAAGAAATTGTTTTTCAAAAAAAGGGATAGAATAAAATTTTGTTTTTCAAGTGGAAATATTAAGAAAAACGTTAATTGCAATCTAAGAGTTCTTGGACTGGTAATGATTCAACTACCATAATACCATTGGAATTCTTAAATTGATAATATAGTTATCGAGTTCTTTGATAGCAGATCGTGTATTTTTATTTCATGGCTGCAATTATAACTTCTATACAGTACATACGTACCTTAACATAGATAGAAAAGTCTCATATTTATAACTTCACGTGCATCATTGCATCACGTGACACAATATTAAATAATTGTAGCCGCAGTTTGATGATCGTCCACAATTTTTCTCTCGTTCTTTTCTTTTCTCTTGTTCATTTTCTTATCCCTCGCTCTCTTTTCTTTTAATGGGTTCTGGTATATCAAATTCCATCCCATTATATCCTCCAAAAATTTCTACGAAATGATGCAACATTAAATTCATTCTACCAATCTATGAAGCAAAAAGAGGATTAAATCATTTAAATTTAAATCTGCTGGTTTTCGATACTAGATTTAAGTTTAATATTATCCTATAAAAAATGTTTGTCACGATAAATATTCGCCAATTTTCTGAACATTCACACTTTATTATACAATATTTGTTACAATTTGATACAAGATGCGGAGATTGATAAAACAATATCATGATACTGTATATGTCCAATAAATGTCAGTAAGTGTTCGGAACGGGTCGACTTCCGGACAAAAACCGAACAGTTTTTGGACAATATTTTTACAGGATAGGAACAATATGAAATTACGAATAAATTTTGTGGCAGAATATCTTTATATTAAGAAATTTGTAGAATCAACATCATAAAATTGATTAATGCTTAATGGATAATGTGTAATGACTTATCAATCAATCCCATTTAGTTGGATTACCAAACTTCAATTTCACCAGTTAGGTTTTAATGTAAAAATGTAAAAGTTTCAGTTTGATACTTAACTAAATATTCTTGAATGAATATTTTGTCTCCAATTTTATCTTTAATTATGTTCATTGTTTGCAATGTGGAACAAGAATATTGCGTTTTATAATATTTACAAATTTTCTTTGGTATACACAATCAGTATATTGGAATTATGTTTACTAATCTAATTCCGTAACTTAATAAAGAACAAAATATCTGTTGGTGAATATCAATGTACAGAAAGGAAAGAAAGAGAAATTTTCCATAACATTGTCTTGGATTAATAGGATATTAATAAGCAGAAAAAATTAAAAAATGTTAAAATTGGGATTTGACATATATCTTGTGTTCAAAAATTCATGAAACTATTCAACAATTATTGGACGTATATATATAATATATACATATAGGATAAAACTGAAATAAAAAAAAAACAAATGTGATAAATTTATTGGTTGGAAGATACTGTATATCAGCAATTTATTATTCTAAGAAAGCAAATTAGTATTTTAAAAAATAAAATGATTTGAATTCAAATATCAGTCTTATAAAATTTGAAATACTTCACATTCTTCTACAATAAAGTTATTAAAGATAACTAATCGGTTTTTCATAAAAATTTGTCTTGGTATAACTAGTACCAATACCCCATACAATAAGATCTGTACCAAATGATGGACCATAATCAGAACTATTAAAAACAGCTCTATTTTCATTTGCTACACGACTTAGGATGTAATCTCCAATACTATTATCAAAAGAGAATATAAAACTATCTTTAGTGGTCATAAAACTATCATTAGATTTCCATTCAAGTGGATTATATCCTCCAAGAATTTCACTACTGCCTCCCACTTTAATAATTGTTACAGTACGAGGTTTATTATCGCAATTTTTATGAAAATTTCTAGAATTAAATCCATCTCGAGATCCGCGAAATAACAATTTGAACTCATATGAAGAAGTTAACATGTCAGTAATTTCTAATCTATCAATCCATTTGGAGATTAATTCAGCATGTTGAAATGTAATAATTTTTGAATTAATATTTTTTGAATCAATTTTTCTAGGTATACGAGGTTTTGATTTGTCACTTGGTTTGCTATTAGGATCCGAAAGACTTATAAAAGCTTTCAGTAAATCTTTTATATAATTCTTTTGGTAAAATTTGTTCATAAGGTAATATTTTGTCTAAGAATTCTTTAGAAGTTAAATTATAGAATCTAATAAATGGAATACACTGTTGTAAAGTATTCTTTAAAGTATTAAAATAATCATCTGAATAATTTTTGACATCAGACGGAAGTTCAGGATTTTGAGCAATTCCCCATTTAAGTACATGATGCCAAACTTGAACTTCACTTATTTGAAGGTTATCATTTTGAATTACAGAGATCAAAAGTTTTTCCGGAATCGAAGAAAAATTTATTGAATTAAATATCTTATTTGGTTTACTGATCATTAAGTCAGTACAATATTTTTGAAGTTCTAAAAAAGAATCATTTTCAAAGCTTACTCGATATATCAAATTAAAATTTCGTTCCATCCAATTTGTTTTATTTTTAACCAAAAAGGATTGTGAATAAGTAACTAATTCCTGAAGACCAAGTTCATTTGCAGACACTAAAACTTTAATTATATCCGAATTATCAAATTCATTCAAAGAAACTTTTCCGCCATAAATATATCTAAAATATAAATATTCGTGAAATTAAAGAAAAATATAGTAGTACTAAAAAGTAACAATTATTACAATTATTTGTTAAACTTTATCTTACCTTAAAATTATTTGAAAAGTTTCGGGTGAAATATTTGGTAATTTAATATGTGTTAAAGTTCTATCATTTTTCTTATTATTAATTGATAAGATTCTTTTCAAATAAGAAGAACGATAATGTAAAATAACCATATGTGCACGAAATATTGTTACGTAAGGATCATTACCAACTTCGATAGTAATATCATAATATTCTTCATCATTTAAAATTTCTAGCAAATTTTGTGATAACTTTGACAAAAATTCCATTATGAAAGAATGAAGAAAAAAAAAAATGAAATTTGGGAATGGGTTAATCTTATATATTTGTTGTACTTTGTACAACATTAAGATGGGTTTTGTTTAACCAAATTCTGCAAAAATGATTTTCATTTATATTACCGGATACTGCAGTGTGGAATTAAAAAATTGAATCATTAAAAATTGGATCTAAAATCAAATTATAATTAATTGCGCCAAAATTAACCTCGAATTGAATGAATTTCTATTAATTATAAGCTATTTTTGAAATAAATAAAATAAAATAAGCCAATATTCATTAAACAAAAAATAATAATCCAATAATGATTTATCATGCTTTTACCAATATTAAACGCATAAACTTTGTGTCGCAGTTTAAGTCCGATTTGTATCTTTTAATAAAGGTATTGTAGTAGATCGCTCGGTAATCAGTTTTCTCTCGTTCGTAAGAGTTTTAGATGCATCATTGGAAACTTGTTCATTTTAAGCTTTTTTCTAATATATTTTTGTAACTCGAAGGTCCAATAGTCAGTAGCGTATGTTACGCGTGATATGATCGATGATTAGCAGCATTAGTAAAAATTTGCAAGATCATAAAAAAAAAATTCCAAGCTGTAATTTGTAAACGATCAAAAAAATAAACTTGTCTAATAGTGTAGCAAGTAGAATACAAGCCTTTTTTATTAAATTTGTTAGATTTATACTATTTTATTAATAATTCTTATGTTACTTTATTGCTAAATGGAAAGGTATTGAAAAATGTTTTTATCATGCATAATTTATATCAACAAAAATAACGTTACGGCAGTGGGAAAATAAACGATCATGTGAACGATTAAAAACTAATGTGATAAGATAACTTTCGGACGTTAAAAGAAATCACAGTAAGAAGGATTTAAAAAAATAAAACTTCATGAAAAGTTCAGAAAACAATTAAATATTTACCTCTCCCTAGAGCGAGCTTCTTAGTCATTAAACATGATTTAGCCATATTGGCTACAAGTATTGAAGTTTGATACTTGCATAATTTAGTCTAACACGTTCTTTATTATGTCAATTGTTAAGAGACAGTGAGCGCAACATACCTTATAGATTTTTGTTTTTTTTTTTTACTTAAAAAAAGATTAATAATACAGATGCTGGATAAGTATGTTTGATTATTATGTGTTTGGAATTTAGGATGGAAGAGATAGCATTTCTTTCCCATTACGTGTTATAATTATTATTTACGCGATTAATAAGTAATCAGACATTGTATCGTTTTAGTATGTCAATTTACGTTTAATTTCAGTATTTTATAGCTAAATAGGACTTTATAGTATTTGTGACAACAAAAAATTGTGTAAGTCGAATCGCTATGCTACAAGTCGTATATAACCTTCAATAGCGGTGGATTTATTTTTTGGTTAATTTATTCAAATCAACAATTAGAAATTTTGTTACAGTATACCTTCTTATAATGTATTATAAATTTTTAATTACATGTTCCAAGGATCACTGGAAAAATTTCATCAAATACTCTTTATTTGTCGAAATTTATAGAAATATTAAGGGCGAAGGTTAATCGATTATATCACCCAAGTACTAAATCAAATGATAGTAAATCATTTCCTTAAATATTACTTCAGTACACGATATCACCAAAGATCCGAAAGATACGATATTAGTAAATATTTTGGACATCATCTTTTGCGTCCATATCAATATTATAGCCCACTCATTCATATCTCCTACATCATACACGATCAAACGTAAACCAAAAATACAGATGTTAGACGTAATTATTAGATCTTTCGTTAATGGCCTTTTATTAATAATTGGAATTTTCTCTTTATACAAATGGTATAATTAGCAATATACTAACATGTATAAACGAATGTTTGTTTCTTCATTGGTTATTGAACGAAATAATTCAAACAAATATTTCAATAAAATGTTAGTTATATACAAAGCAGATATAAATGTAATGGGAAAGTTTTACGTTTGTAAATAAAAAATTTAATTTGGATAAGTTGCTTTATCACATGATCAGCTGCGGCACCTCGCAATTAAAAGTGTGGAATCATGTAATATTAACTACGACATATGTTTGATGCTTCCTCCCTTGCTCTTCACTAGTATTTCGAGAATGCCACTAAATGCTTTATACGCTACATCGCTCCATTCATGATAATATATAAGTTTTCAGTACCTGTTAAATTATTATAATTCTCTTTTAAAACCTTAGACGATTCAACAATACAGTAGCGCTAGCACAAACGGATTTAATGAATTGTATTAGGGAATTGGAATCACTGTTAAATCGAATGTACTCATTAGTAATTAATCGGTTTATTTTTTATATTAAAATAATATAAAGTTGCACTTTTACGTTATTTATTATATTAAAAAACATCTATTTTTACATAGTTTCGCATTTTAATTTTAAAAATATATCGAAATTGCTATATTATTATAAGTTTACGCTTTGATTGACTCGAGTCAATTGAATTTGTCACCCATCCGATTAATTTCGTTCCGTTTTTAATTTCCTTTTACTTTTTATTTTTGAAGGCGAAATTTTGTGCAACATTAAATAAACAAAATGAATAATAATGATGAAAATGCAAAATTAAAAATAGTTTTTTTTTTGTACAAACTGTTAAAAATATATATGCAATATAATTATGTTGTTTCATTCTATAACCATTACAACCATTATAACCATTATCTCATTCATAAAAACGCTTTAGCGATATTTAGTATAGCTCAGTCTAGATCTTTCCTTTTTTAGAAATACTTGTATGTAAATCATCAATTTGATGACATATTTCACGCATATGGTGATATTGTGATATTAATATCTGATATGCATATATCTGTAATAGCATGTGGAAAAATTCAGTTATAATCTTTGATTTGAAAATAACAAAAAAAATATTGCGAATTGCGAATTTATTGTTTATTGAAATAATAATAATCATAATTTAATGATTTTACTTCAGAAGCGAGCAATGTTACATTTATTTTATTATTGCACAGTCTTTCATTTAAAAATCAAAAGAGCAAGTCACTTTGCATCATGTGGAATAAAAGAAGACTGTTTGTGTGAATATTTAGGCGTCAAAGGCACGATAATGTGTGCAGCAGATCGATCTTCCTGATTTAGACGATCAACTATTTGTCAAAATATTATTGTTAAAAGAGGATTGACATCTTGTAATAACATAGTTATGGTATGTAGAATCGTTACTATATCATGCTTTAAAGGGAAGACTTTTACTATAATTTCGTAGGTAATGTGCATAAGACGTTTCATATTTCAATTATAGTTTTATAAATTTCCTTATTTACGTTCATTTTTAAATAAAATCTTATTTTTTTTTATTGAGGTTATGAAAAGAGTGCGTTCGTGATAATCAAACTCCGTGGGAAAATCTTTTGTTTTTTAATATTGTTGAACAACGGTAAACATTTCTGCCGAATTTATTGCTAATTTTGGTTAATTCTGGCTGAAATTTACTTTTCATTGGTAAATTGTCATTGCTATATTTTTCGTGTCATCTGTTAAACTTCCCGATCCCCCCGATGATAAGTTTAAGTTTTTATCTCTTAAATATTACTATATTAGTTCGATTCAAAGACAACGAAGATAACCGGTTTTTTTTTATATTTATTGGAACATTACTCAACGAAAATGTCCTTTGTCTTTTTTTTGGACCTAATTCCCATTTTTAATTTTTTTCTTTTTTTTTAAAAAAAAAAAATGACACAATTAATTTTTTACTTAACTTTGTTCCTATCTTATATTGCATTTTCGAGTGCATATAATTACTCCTCTTATGCTCCTCCTTCTGTAGTCTTGAATGATAGATATTTTGTTGAGGTTGAGCAAGAAATTCGTGTTGGTTTTAGATTGTATGATGCTTCATCGGTCAAAAAAGATTCAAAAGTGATTAAATATCAAAATTTACAATATACTACAAATACGCCAGATGTTAAATTCCCTAGAGTAGTTGGCAATAATAATAAATTATACTTTTTTGGCGTGAACGGAAATGATGATGTTTTTGAAACGACTATAATGTTCTCATTCGATATTAATGAAAAAGTCTGGAATGAATTAAAAGATGTTAATATGCCATCGCATCTAGATCCAAACCAGGAAGAGAATTTCGTCGGTCCTGATAGTAATGGAAACGCTTATTTATTTTATAACGATTATAATGTTATGGTTTCTTTTAATACTGAAACTTTGGAATGGAATGAATATACTATTCAATCCTTCGTTCCAACCGGTTATTCTTATTATACTTGGTATACTGCCACAATATTACCCGATGGAACTATTGCTTACATCGGAGGTAATTTTTTTTTTTTTACATTTATTTAAATGCTTTAAATAATAAAATCATAATAATAAATTCCTTTATCTTTTTTTTGTTTATAGGACAATTTACTAGTGGAACGGCGGGTTCCATTGATGCTCCAATGAATCAGGTATAATGGCTAAAATCTATTCGATATTTTTTAAGATAAATATTCATCCTTTATTATCTTTTTAGGTTTACATTTACGATACAAATACTCATGTTTGGGCCGCTAAGGTAATTTTTGTTTCTTCTCATAAACATCATCACCATCATCACCATCATCACCATCATCATCATAACAAGTGAATATTTTTACAGTCTACCATTGGAAATCCTCCCGGACCAAGAAATAGTCATTCGGCCAGCTTAAGTAATTTACAATTTTTTATCGTAATTAATTTTCCCTTAGATTTAAATTAATTAATTAATTTATGATAAAATTTATTATATAGCATCGGATGGTAGAATAATCGTTTATGGAGGCGTGGACGCAAACAATAATCCAGCTAATCCGTCATTAGCTGTATTAGACATTAATAAATTTGAGTGGTCTACACCTAACGTTAATAATCCAATTGGATCAATATACTTGGCTCCTTCCGTAATAATTAACGATCTTATGTTTTTATACGTTGGTAATTATCAAAACCAATTTTTACATTAAAAATTATTGTTATGAATCAGAATATAACTTAAAAAATATATATATATATATTTCTTTTTTCATTCTTTAGGAATTAATGTTACCACGCCAGTTTACAACGCTTTTAATAAAGTATATATGCTCGATACATCAACTTATACTTGGAGTAGTTTAGATCCTGTAGCAACCAATACCGATGATAATATTTACAATAGTGGTAATAACCAATTAACTGGAGGAAATGATGGTACCGCTAATAGGAATGATCTTACCATGACATTAATTATTATTTTAATCGTAATTGGTTCTATACTTGTCGTGGCGATACTTGGTGTTACATTTTATAAATTGTATCAATCAAGACGTCCCCGTCAAATTAGTCCAAAAATAATTGATAATCCCCAACAATCAGCTCAAAGTAAAGTATAAAAATATCTATTAGCAAATAGGTTTCTTCTACGATGATTCTTTTTAGTTGTTTTTAAATGTATATACTGTATTCTATATATAACATTTGAAGTTGTATCGTATTATATTATATTAAGTGTATGAAATATTGTAATAAATATTGTTAAATATTGTAATTTGGGTTTTATTAATTGATTTTGTCTAAGTTCAACTTGATGACCAATTAAATAAATTGAATCCAGCATCAAATACTATATACTACTGCAGATGTACTACTGCAGATTTTCTAATTGCAACCTACATCAAATGCAGAATAACTTTCGAGAATTTGGTGGTTGATAAACAACTATTTCATATACAGAAACAATAAGTCGATTATTTGTTTCCGAAACTATTAAACCGAACCGATTTCATGATTAACCATTGCTTACAAAACAAATTCATGCATAATTTTAGTACTTTTTCTTTCTTATGGTTTTGCAAACTTTTAATAAGCTACTAACCATCGACTTTGACGACGTCTAGATTTTACATCTTGGTAAAGATGGTCATCGGTCCTAGAAGACCGCGGTCCTACGGTCCTACATCTTAAAAAGACGGACCGGTCCGTCTTGGTGTAGGACTGCGGTCTTTCGGTCCTGTATCGCATACAATAAGACCGTCGGTCTTTTTAAGGACCGCAGTCTTTTCAGGACCGATCGGTCTTTCCCTTTTTTACAAATAAAAAACTTTTCCTTTTTTTCCTTTATTTTTTAAAAAAAAATGATTGCAAATAAATTACCAAATTTCAAGGTGCATAAATATATGTAACTTAAACTATTTTAAATTAATAAATTAGGGTATTTTTTTCGAAAAAATATAGGCGTATAAGTGGAGAAAAATGATTATCATTATTTTATTTGTTTGTGATTTCAAAATCAGTCGGTCTTTATATTTTTTTATAAAGATCTTTATTAAATTAATAGTTATATTTAATATAAAAATCGCGGTCCTCGAGACCGGTCCTACTGCGCCACAAGCAAATGAAAGACCGCGGTCCGGTCCTACAAGTCCTGGGACCGGCCGGTCCAGGACCGAGTAGGACCGGTAGGACCGATGACCATCCTTACATCTTGGTCATCATATCACGCGTAACGAGGTATCATATCTTTCGTACATTTTGCATCATTATGCTAATGGATTTTCTATTTGTTTAGATTCATTCTTTTATTATAATCAACTTGGATTTTAGATCATATTAATTTCACACTGATCTAATACGTGTAATCATTTCTCTATCATGGTGATTAATGTCACCAATATCGAGTTGAGCTATCTGCCGTGTAAGGTTGTTGCTCAGTTTTATTATCCGGCATTATTCTGGTGATTTACTGTACATCTGGTAAACACGTGATTGTGGACGACCTTGGTTTATTGGGAACGTGATAAACCGGCATATGTTTTCTTATACTATTGCACCCGTATTTCTTTCTGTTCCTCATATTGCATTTTAATTAGCTTTATTATAGAAATACTTTTTTCATAATTTTATAATGTATATGATCAAGATCACATGAAATCATAATGGTACGATCAACTAATAATGATCACTTTCGAAACAAAAAGAAATAAAGTATAATTAAATTAATCAAATCATCTTGTCCAAATTTCTAAAAAATAAAAAAAAAAACAATAATAAATTAATTATTTTAATTAATTGATTGATAACATCAAGCGATGCGGCGAAGATTCAATTATCGTGAGAAATACAGCATTATAAACTGATCTCGATGTACGAACCCACGATATAATGAACTTCACGTGATTGGAATTTCCCATAATTTAATAATTTATGTTTGTGCGATAATAAAAAATCAGCCAAAATCAATATTCTTAATTACGTGACATATTTATATACCGAATCATCTATAAAGGAAGAACGGCGTGAAAATAATGCATGCGATTTTCCATAACGTACCAACAACCAACCGTTCTGTTTATGCGTAAGCATCTTTTAAAATAATAGACCAATTTCGACAAGTTAACGTTAGCCAATTAGAAGGAGAATCGACGTATTTATAGATATTTGTCTTAAACTCATATAAACTTA
This sequence comes from Rhizophagus clarus, assembly GCA_015698045.1. Classification (NCBI taxonomy): domain Eukaryota; kingdom Fungi; phylum Glomeromycota; class Glomeromycetes; order Glomerales; family Glomeraceae; genus Rhizophagus; species Rhizophagus clarus. The sequence goes on from BLAL01000160.1 coordinate 768,562, forward strand.
TAGCAGATAGGGAGGATATAATGGATGGAATTTGATATACCAGAACCCATTAAAATGAAATTCCGTTCTATCAAAAATTCCATATAATACGTATCAAAAAATAAATCTTTCCTGTTATTAGAAAATTATACATTTGTTTAATAATATAAAACATGGCAAAAAATTTCCTTTACCATTTTTACCATTTTACATTTTTTGCGAGTTATTTTTTTTTTTTAAGAGATATGAAAATATTCGTTTAATATCAATTCCCAACAATTAGGCATCTTATAAATCTAATAATAACATTATTTGATTATATTCTGGTTATCTGGCTGTCCATTGTTTGAATGAGATTTAAGAGAAATAATTTTAAAGAAATTAAAATGCAAAATGCTGGAAAAACTCATCACCTACATCAACCAATTTTAAATAATTTTAATACCCTTCAAACCATCAAACCATGCCAGAGTCGCAAATTATATTGATCGATCAAAAATTCACAAATATTACCTTCTTGAATTTCTCATATTGCTTACTTTCTTAACTTACTGTATATATTATATATACCTGACACAATAACGGCCAATCATTCCACATTTGACCTCCATATTGAATACTACGCGCCTAATAATGACGAAGAAATTTATCAGTTGATATTAAGTATTAAACGACAGAAGAAGTACAAGACATTGAAATTAAGTGTTAAATAAAATTTATCGAACGCGGCTTTTAGCGATGACAGCTTTATGATCCTAACTTTGCATCCACCCAAATCTGAAGAATTACGAACACGTTGGTTCCAATGTATGAAGATTAAAAAAGTTAAAGCACACATGCAGTACAAGTTATATAAACGAATAGAAGGATATGATATTGGCACAAACCTACAGACATACTGCAGAAACCAACAAAATGAAACAAGTTATTACTATTTGCAAGAGTCATTCAACTTGATGGAATAAAATACTTGGAAGCAATGTTTCCGAGTAAAGCAGCACAGTTAAAGTCACTAAATCAGGACAAGACTAATAGGATAGCGACCATTCAATTGAACTCACGCCTCTCTCAAAAAACTCCGAAAGGACAAAATAATACTGGGAAGAGTCAAGAGAGCATCGCTTCTGATTTGAAAGAATTGCCTAAAGACTTAAATAAAGACTCGTTAATAGAAGTAACGAATGCCTCGGAAATAGATAAGAAATTAGCGGCGGTAACAGAATCTATTATGGATACGACATTTGTAATTGACGAAGCACTATAGATCGCAACGACACCGTCTCCAAGGAAAGCAGAGGTTTTAGAATTAGAACACAATCGTGTAAATCCAAAGAAAGTGATGACTCAATTGATACCACAACTTTTACATTCAGGTAAATTCTGAGGAAAATTGACAGATGCTAACGAGTCAAATAACAATACAACATTCTCATTCAGCTGTAAAAAATTCTGTGTTGAAGTCGTCTCAAGAAGAACCGACATTTTCATTTAGTAATAGTAAATCTATAGATATCATGATGAAGCCGTCTCCAGAAGAACTGAAAGCTTTAACACAAGAATATAGTTGCGTGAACGCATCATGCAGTAGTCCAGTGATGGCAAATGACAATATCATTTGGCTAATTTTTAAGTAATCCCACATGATATCAAAATGATATAGAAATCTGTATCATTTAAAATAAATGTCATTTACAAATGACAAGTAACAAAATGACATGTGTCATTTTTAAATGATAATGTTATTATCATTTGATGATCCATTTTGTAGAAAAATATTTCTTAATGATAATTCTTTTAGGGGGTGTATACTTAATGAATATATTTCGTTTATTAAATTTGGAAAAAAATAAGTGATAACATTTTATTTTATGCAAAATGAATCTAAAGATTTTAATTATTTTTCACGTTTTTGTCAGTTAGTTGACAAAGAAAATCATTTAGATAATGATGATGTTATAAATGAAGAAACTTATAATTTTGAAGTAGGTGGGCAGGATACTCATCCAGTAGATAATCCATTAGCATTAGCTAAATGAAATCTACTTAGTTTGTTTAATGAATCTTTAGAAATGCCAGTTTATGTTAGTTCAATGATAAACTTGAATTAAATATCTAATGTAATAAAAAGTTAACAGAATAAATATATTAAGTTCACATGATATATTTTAAATGACAATCATTTGTCATGAAATGATATAATGACATGTGACATGTCACTAATATCATTTGTATCATTTCATGTCACTTGCCAACACTGTGCAGTACAAGATTAGAAGAAGAAATAAAGGAAGATAAAGAGCCAAACGAACATAATAAAAGACAGAAGAATAGAAACGATAGAACTAAATTTGGCGCTAAAAGTGTAGTCAAATAAACCGGTAGAAAATATAAAAAAAATAATATTTTAACCTCTACTTATTAACCGGATGTATATATTTTGTTAAATTTTAGCCATAACTCGCACAATATGTGAAGTATCGTTCAGGTAATACGGAGTAATTGTTGATTATAGTTTAGATAAAATAGGAAAATAACAAAAAAATTATGAAAATTCACGTTAAAATTGTATAAAAGAATAATATAAAACAGGTAAATGTACATAGATCATAATGAAAATGAAAATTGGTATATAGCGAAGTTTATATTAACTTTTTAATGTATACAATATTGTAATTGTTCTATTGTTCACAAATAAACGCAATAAAAAGTGCATTTACCAATTAAAAAAAAATGTTTGTATTTTCATTGGTGTTAAATTATGAATATATTGAAATGTGTTAGGTGACTTGCGGGACCAAGACTAGCAGGTAAATAGGACCAGGATGGCAGGACTTCGGTAGATCCCGTGTGTTGATGAGTCAATAATCTTATTTAATTCTTATTTATGATTATTAAATGTATTGTAAAATTTTTTTTTTTTTAAAAAAAAAAAGAATTTTCATAATTAGAACCATTTTTGAATAATTAAAACGAAAAATGATTTTACTAATAATTGAAAATCCACTTATTTGCCTTGTTTGTAGTCATTCAGAAATTGTAGTACTGCATATTGTTGTAATTTGTTTCTGTAAATTTTTTTTTTTTAAAAGAAAAAAGAAACCAATGAAATGGTTCAATAACAATAAAAATGAAAGGATTTATTGTTTTGGGATCATACTTGCTGCAGCCGAATCGGATAATGCAGCAACTCGGCAAAGGATTTGTTTAAATTAATAATTATGAAGCACCCATACGAACAAACTAAAAATATATTTGTTCAAAGGGATCTATATATTATTTTCACTTTTATTCAATTCATATTATTTCACATTTTATACTATTTATTCATGAAATATATGCAGCACAGACTGCACAGTATTATAATTGTACAGGACTGAAAGATTCAGGCGCAGTATGCAACAAAAGCATTAAATTATAGTAGAGACGGATTTATTTGGATTTCCTTTGGTTATCCAGGTACTGTTAGAAAGAATCAGTTTTATTATGATTTTACATCTGATAAGTAGAACTGAATAGGGCAGCCTAACCTCTAAATACACGTCATCTTTGAATACTTTAAATAAGAATTTCCAATAATCTGGAATGAAATGTAGTATGGCCTATGAAGGTGTGTTCATATATTGCTATTGCTTTTTAACTGCAATGCAATTGTTGTTAAAAACATGTATTCCCTTGCCCACACCTAAAATATCTCTATGATACATTTAAAAACCATCATCTCTTTATGGTTATAATAGATTAGATTGTAATGTATTAGTATTGTATCAAACAGCTATTTATTCATAATTAATAACTCAAACATTTTTTTTATTATGAATTAAAAATAAATTTTTAATGCATGGATTTTCCGAAGAAATGAACTCAAGTTTTTTCGTCTAAAAGTTTGTTTATCTGATTACGTGATTATAAATACTATTATTTAAAATGTACGTATGTATGTTACTACGTTACTGATGCAATGCGGAACTTTATAATTATATCCAAAGAAACTGAATATATTATGCATGATTAAATAGTGATCAAATGTGAGAAATGGAGAAACCTTTCATATAAATTTGTTAGTATAAAAATTACGCTATAACTAAAACTTCTCATGTGGTACATGTGATTTATGCATAAATGAATCAGCCACATATGACCAAAGAAACAAATTTAGTAAAATTTTTATGCGGAGAATCGTGGTAGCTTTAGCCAGTTCCTCAATTACAATAATAGTTAATTGCGTACGTATGTATTATCACATTATCAGTTTGCTTTAGCTTATCAGTCACCTCTTATAATAGACACTACATCTTAGAAATGATAGAAATATACATTAAATATTTGCTCATTAACAGCTCATTGAACTTGGCATGGCGATGTGATAAATTTTTCTTAAAATTTTAATATTTCAATATCGTTTAATGTATTCAGTGAAACTGATAAACATGTTGTTTTACAACTTTAAAATTATAAATATTTAAACTTATGAAGGACAAAATTTTTTTGAATTTTTCGATGATGATAACGATGATGGCAACGCGACAATCATGATTGATTGGTTACAGTGTTAAAAGAATTGGATGTTTAAATCTTATCATATATATAGTTAGATATTACCTCTTCAACAGGTTTCCATATGATACGACGAAAGCCAACCACTAAAATAACAAATCCTTTTAGTTTATTAGGATTTGATTTGGTTATTTTAATACGTTTATCAAATACTCCTGAACTATAATAATCAACAGGCTTTCCTTTTGAGATTACATCCATATATGATCTTAATTGATTTATTCCATTATTCAATATTTCACCTACAGTTATTTGTTTTGTTTCTTGATGTTCTTTTGACCAATAAATATATACCCTTTTTAATAAAGATTCTTCATCTTCTTTTTCAAGAATTCTATCTAGATTTTCTAAATCATTTGAACCAAACTTATTTTTTTGATTTTTCATTAAACCAACTAAAGAAATATATTTTAATTCTAAACTAATGTTATTATTATGAGTATCTATCTCTTTTAATATAAAAATATCTGAATAGCCAAAACGACCAGATCCTTTTTGTTTTTTACCATCCATTATTAATGAAAGTTCTGGAATACGATATTTTAATGGCAAAAGGCTTTCAACAATTGCCTGTAGAACAGGTTCATCCGCAGAAGATAAAGATATCTGTGATCTTGTTAGTAAAAATGTTTTTAAAATTTTTATAAAAGGTATAATATTACCTGTAACAAGGTTTTCATATGCTGAAGCAGCAAGAAGACCATCATTAATAAACTGTCTATATACTAATTTATCCTTATTTTGTTTTAAAATTTGGATTTGTTTTTTAAATGAATTATCTAGATATAAACTATTGGTATCAGCATCATTATCTCTAACCCTTTTTAGTTTGCTTGTTTGTTTACCTTGGAAAATAAGGTGTTCATTCCATTTTTTATTAAAAACAGATTCTAATGCTTTACCTAAACAATATATCTCACTTTCACCATCATTATATGTATAGCAATTGCAAAATATTAAACGAATATCTTCCTCAAATTCCTCTAATATTGTGTATTCATTGTTCTTTAATTTTGAATTTATAGTAAATAGATCCATTGGGTATTTTACAATCTTATCTGTAATATTTTTTTCAACATATTTAAAAAATAGATGAGCATCAGATGTATTCTCTAGTTCATGAAGTATATTACAACAGAAATCAATAAGCTTGATAGAAAAATCTGTGTCTTGTGTTTCTTTTGAAAAAGATATAACAGTAGTATCAGCAGGTACTAAATTTTTTTTTTCATATTTAACATCAATATTTTGTGTTTCTTTTGCATTAATGTGAATATCTTGTGCTTCTTTTGGAAAAGACGTAACTTCTAAATTTTCTTTATCTTCTTTTGGAAAAGATGTAATAGTAGTTTTTTCATATTCTTCAATAACTTCTTCCCAGAATGTCTGCAACATTTTTGAATAACGAGAAAGTTCTGCATCTATCTGTTATATGAGTTAAAACAAGAGATTAGTAGTGTGTTAAATTTTTTATTTAGTGATTAAAGAAGATACATAGCCAATTCCTCCTCCAGAATTAGCAGACTTTATCAGCAACAAAGTTAGGACACCTGAGATGAGATCTTGGGGTGGTTACCAAGCTTGTCAAAACAGTAATTCTCCTCAGTGACTACGACCAGTATTAGGAGTTACCCCAAATTTGCAAAATAAAAAACAAACACACCTTTTTCTTTATTTCAACAAAAATATTTGGTTCTAATAATTCCTTGGCTGTATTCAAAAAGCGTTTGTACCAAATCATATTAAAGCTTTTCCACTTGGCCAATGTTAATGAAGAATTAATTAGTGAAGCCAGTGAAGCAATAATGATGTCTCGATTAAGATCCAAAAATCTAAGGTAAGACCGAATTTTTGATTCTTTTATGTAAGTAACAAGAGCTAATAATAAACAAAAAGATTGGTTAGAAGCTGATTGAATTCTGACAAATATTGCACAATTTGCTTACCCTCATATCCAATATAACTTTCACTTGTTGTTGTATTCATTATGAAAGAAAAAAATAAAAGATTTAGATATTATGAAAGAAAAAAAATAAAAGATTTAGATATTTTGAAAGAAAAAAAATAAGAGATTTAGATATTTGTGTAAAAAAAGTAAATTGTTTGTAAATTATTTGTAAAAAAAAAAACAAAAGAAATTAGGGAACTTAAATACAAAAAAATATATAAAAGCTAAATAATAATATGTATAAATTGCTAAAAATTAGTCAATATAACTAAATGTTGTTCATTAATTTACGATTATATTTTTATTAGTCAAGATATTATAATTTTAATTTTGTAATACTTTGTCATATATAATTATAAATTCGTATATAAAAGTATTATTAAAAATTAGTCAATACAATGTATTGAATGTGAATTAACATTTGTCATATATTGTTCATTAGTTTATACTGTCATCGTTTATTATTTTTTCACGATGATAAATTATTACAAAATTTATTTCGCGTACGAAAATCTTAGTCACACGTTATTAGTGATTAGTCGCAATTCATATGTGATCTAAGCATATGATAAGCAGGCAAAAATTATATTACTAATTTTTTTTTTTCGTATAATTAATTAATTTTTTAATTTTTTTTTTTTACTACATATATATATATGTACATATATGATAATATGTTAATCTTATAATTAATATTTTAAAGTTTCTTGAAATTCCTAATTTAGGATAGCAATATCCAGTCAAACAAAAAACTGAAAAAAAAAGAATATTAAATATTATTTAATGTGTTACACGGCAACTGACTGTTAAAAAGTTTCCGATGGAAGCGAAAATTAATCATGGCTCTACCAGAGACCCGAAAAATTTTCGAAAGCAATTTTTTCAAAAGAAATTGAAAATTTTTGCATTCAATGCATTACATTGCGTTGTAAATTAAAAATTTTCCTCATTAATAAGACCATATCATAATATCACATGATGAGAATATTATTGGCTCAAAAAATTTTTACTCGGAATTACCAAACCACTCATTCATTTTTTATAAACCTCGATAACCCAAAATAAACCAAGTGGAGATTATACAGGTTACAAATACATGAGGAATAAAGAGACATAAGTTTACCGGATCACTATCTAATATACTAACCAACTACGCGGAGGTTAATTAGATAGCGCATTGGGTGCGAAGTTATTAAGCATAATCGATTTAGAATGAGCACGTAATTTTTCTTAATTCCAGTCAGAATTACTGACCCGAAGTTTAATTCTGGCCAAAATCGAAATTAATCGATAAATCGAAAGAAATTTTCACTCCAAATTAAAAAAAATTTCCGGATCCCTGGGCTCTACAGACTCAGCTGACATTTTATAAACTGGTGTTCCTTTTACTAGATTTACAGCAACGATAATGCAAACTCCAACTAATAATTATTTGTCTATGACAATTTTTATACAACTAATATAATCATTTTCATTATTTTTCTCTCTTTTTATTTCTCTCTTTCCTGTGTGTTATTTGTTTATTTTATATTATTTTAGAGTAGTAGTTCGGCGGTAGAAAATATAGAATAACTAGTAAAAAATCGTATGCTATGGCCATAGTATGCTTACTTTGTAAGTCTGTGAGTACCAGCTTTGCTGGGAATTATTTGGAGCGGTATAGTGCTATGTGGTTGGAGCATAGGCGTTTACTTTTTAGTAAACTCATGAGTATCAGCGTAATTTTTTGTAGGGTGGAGCATAGTACACTTCTTACTTCTTAGTAATCCCTTTGCCGGATTTTTAAAAAAAATTTCAGTAATAACAAATTTAATAGCAAAATCCTTCAAAATAAGAAGTTATTCCTTGATTTCCCAGAATATCACTTATTTCTTAAATTTTCCATATTATTTAATATTTTAAAGAGTCCTTTTGATGATGAATTGGTTCTGTGACTTCTGTAAATAATTTCGCTTAAAATAACTTCATGATAATTGAAGAAAAATATCAAACACAATACAATTTAGAAAACAATTTAATTTTTTTTTTATAAACGCAAAAATTTGATTATTATAATTGCTTAAACGTAAGGTCCCGTTCCTAGTAATATCACATATATGTACATTGTATTGTTTAGTTTAAATAAATGAAATAAAATACTAATTGATAATTATTATATAATAACTCACGTGGATAACATAATTCGACATAACTGAAACTGGGTGAATCGACAATAACATGGATATATACACTCTCTTCAGATGAAAGAAAAAGTCCAGAGTATCCGATTATCGAAATATTATAACCATTTAATATTTTGAATTGTTCATTATAGGTGTCTCACAAGATTTTTTACGTTAATATACAGGGGTCATAATATCATTGCTATGGATGAAACATATATATTTCAATTCGTCAACTAGAAACAATGATTATTAGATTGGAATTGTGGGATATTGCATGTAACATGTTCTGATGTTGAAGAATATCATTTTATGATTTTATCTAGTCTGTGATATTTATAATTATTAATGAACTAAAATTTTCTTTGATATATATTAATGAATTTTTGTTTTCTTCTGTTATTCAGAATGAGCTTGGAGATTCTCGTTCTCAGTCAAGAAAAAGTGATGAAAGCAGAATGGACGTCCCTTTACCCATTCTTGAATATCATAACCAATTCACCCTTCTACGAAGAAAAAAAATTCTTTTGCCATCATGCCCATCTTCCATCTTATAAAGTGTAATGGTGAAAGAAATTAGAATGTTCGCTTGTTTGTCCTTTATTTATATATGCCATAATTTCATTTTCTTCTTTTGGACGCGGATTTCGGTGAGAAGTTAATCAATTTTTAGAATTTTACTTATTTAGAGAGACGTCCAATTTCGTTTCGTTTTTCTCTCATAGGTTTACAGATTTCTGGATGATTCTTGCTGGAATTTCGAAGTACTTACTTTGAAATTATTCTTTTATTTTGCAGGTCCTGTACTGAGGCTTCAAAGTAAAATTGGTAGGTTCGATTTTTAACGAAACGGTTATTAACGTTTCGTTTATTCTTTTTTTTTTTTAGGTTCTTTGGTCCCAAAGTCTTAAGCATTTCGGTAAGCAACTAATTCTTGATAATTTTTTTCAATTTTCTTTAACGAAACGTTTATTAATGTTTCTTTTCTTCACGTTTTTAGGTCCTTCTAGCGAGTTGAGTTTTTGCATTATCTTTGACTTTGAGAGCTATCATTTCACTTGAGATTTTGGAAAATTGTCCGCTTGAAACATGTCATTTCGGAAGAACCTCCTTCATACCTGTAGTAATCCGGGTTTGTTGAACTTTGATTACAGACTTAGCCGATTTTATATTTTCTGATTTTTTAGTCCGGAGTGTAACTAAGGACTATATATTTCTATGCAAAGGACACACAAAATGTCCGTCTGTCAAAAATTGAGTCGATGCATGATTGGTTCATTTAGTTACGCTCGTACTCCAAACTTAACAATGGTTCTGAAACCGTTCCCTAGTTATACATAATGATATATTACTATCGTTTCTTTTTGTTTTCATGGTTTTTTCGTTTCTTTTATTAATATTCATTTATTTTCTTTCTTTAGGTTTTAAGCAGGACGGCTGATTCTTAAGTCATGGCAAGATTTTTATTTTGGATCCTTACTAGGTGAATTCTTCTTCAACGTATAGAATTCGATGTGTTTCATCCAAATTTTTATTTAACGAAATGTATTGCTTGTAGATTGGAAATGATGCTTCTTTACATAACTCTCAATTTTTTTTTAATTAGAAACGTTTAAACATTTCTTTATTATTTTTTTTTATAGGTCCTGACTACTCTGAACTACCTTAGTTTTTTTAACATACTGTTTGTTGGATTCTTAAACGTATGGAATTTCGGTGAGTGGTTTTTTTCTTATAATTATTTCTTTTAGCAAGACATTTTACTTATTTTTGATCACTCTTTTTTTTCAGGCAGACAAGTCTTTTGATGCGTATAAGGAAAGGATTGATATTTCTCTTTAACAAAACGTTTCTAGCATTTGAAACATTCTTTTTTATCTATTTATAGGAATCCAGTACTGAACTTTTAAAAGACAGGATACCTTGGTAAAGTTTTTGAATTTTGAGAACTATTTTATAAAACGTTATATTTAACATTTTTTTAAAACTTTTGTGTAGAAATCCAACTCTTATTTGATGCCAGATATTTGGTAATTTTGATTACGAAACTAAAAAAAAAGCTTTCCAGAAAAGTTAAGAATCAAGACGAGTTATAGGATCATCTTAGCAAATTCCTTCAAGAGTCTTCTGGACGCATGTGAGTTTAGGTTTGTGTTCAAATACCAAAATGTAGTAAGTTTCGCAACAAAATTTATTTTTTAATATGAAACGTAGTTACTAATGCTTAGAATCTTACACTTTATTACTGGATACTTAGAAATATAAATTCTAAATTTTATTTTTTATTTTAATTTCTTTTACTAACGCTTCTTGATTTACTTTTATAGATATTGTGGATAATGATAATTTTCAAATATTATTAGATTCAGATGTCAGAATGAAAAAAAAGTAAGTTTTATAATGAAACCTAACTTTTTTCTTTGAGTATTGTTAACTAATGATTATCTTCCTTTGTAGATTTAATCTTTAGATTGGATACTATTAGATATATATAATTAAATCATACAATAGAAAATAAAAATAATAGTAAAATTTAATTGCTTATTTTAATAATAAAATACTATATTTTGGTAATTCAATTGCTTTGTTTGCTCTTAATTGTCTAAAAATTTTCAATAAATTATTACCAAACTGTCCTAAACTGTCTTTATGAATGTTTCATTTATATTCAACTGTTTAAATTGTCAAACATTATCATTGAATTGTTATATGATTGTCAGAAGAAATGCTACATTTACACCCAATTATCCAAAATTGTCAAGAAGACCATTATCATTAAATTGTTGTATGATTGTCAAAAGAAATACTGTAAACACCCAATTATCCAAAATTGTCAAGACTGTTATCACTAAATTGTTGCACAATTGTCAGAAAGAATGCTACATTTACACTTTACTGTCCAAAATTGTCAGGATTGTTATCACTAAATTGTTACTCAATTATCAAAAAGGATGCTCTGTTACTGCTTAATTGTCTAAATTGTTAAGATTAATGCTATTAAATTGTTATTCAATTGTCAAAGAAAATGTGCTATTTATACTTAATTATCTAAAATTATCTTAAAATTTTGCTAAATTATTATTAAATTGATATCTGATAAGTCATCTACTTAATTTGATAACAGATTCATCTGAATATCTGATAAGTCATCTGACCAATCTGATCAATCTGTAATCTGTAATTTGACAGGTAACTTAACAAATATCTGATCTGACCAGATTTCAGATCCTATTTCTATATCTGTTATTCATTTATCTGATCTGATAACTTAATCTGCTATCTGTTTATCTGATCTGATTAGAAATCTGTTATCTAAAATATCTGCATAAGTATTATCCAAATTATCTGAAGATTATCTAAATTATCTGTTAATATCATTAAAATTTCAGTTAATTATTATAATTCCAGCCAGAATTAACTAATCAACACTTACTGAAAATTTCTTTTTTTAAAAGACTTGTGCAATATGAATTTTAAAAATAAAATTTTCTTTTTTTAAAATATTATATAATATTACATGATTATATATGTATGTCACATCAAAGAACTGAATCATTATATATTAGCAATTATTATGCATATTCTTATTATAATTAACATAAAAATAAATTATAGTATATTAATATTACCATTAAATATAGAGTATATACATATAGATTAAAATTAGTTAAAATTGATAATTTTCAAATTATAATTCTAATCAAAATTTTTTTAATTCTAATTAAAATTGTAATTTCAACCCAAATTCAGTTAAAATTAAAATTTTCAAGTTTAATACAACATCTCTTTTTTTTTTTTTTTTTTTAAAGGTAGTTTAATACAACATCTTGAAACCATTATAAAGTTTATATAAAAAAAAGCAAAATTAATTTAGAAATTAAATTGTTGATCTGTATAAAATTGGAATTTAATTTGCTGATCGTAATTTTGATTTCAGATTATTAGGTAAATTTTTCAAAAAATGATTGTTTGAGGTTATCTTGTCATTATCAAATTATGGCAAGATTTTCATCAAATTTTTTTCCCAGAGAATTATAATTAAATTAATTAAAATATTCATTTTTAAATTAGTGTAAAGAAGATTTTGAAGTGATTAGATCATTTCTAAATTAATCGACTTTTTCACTCAATTTGGATTTTCAGTTATACTGATCTTCAAAACTCAATATAAAATCGTCTGAATTAGGAAATATGCAATGTGAACTTGAGAAATACGTTTTATAATAATACTTAAAGCTTAAAGCATTTATGCATAATGAATAATGCATATGCATATGCTTAGGCTTCTTTTGACATCAAAAGAATAAAATTACGATTTAAGCCTTTCTATACTACTTTCATTGCATGTTTAGTTGAGTCATCAAATAATAAGTTTCTGCAAATTTTTTTAATTTCATTGATCCTACTTTTTAATTTCATTGATCCTATCTAGAAAACCATCAATTGTACCCGCTAAAAACAAAAGTTTAGTCCTGGTTGTTTTTTTGGCAGAATTTATTAATAAAGAAAATTATTAAATAGGTTATATTAGAGAAAGAAAAAAATAAACATAAAATAATTTTTTTTATTAAATGATTAGTCAATCATTTTTGTTATTTTTTTCATTAAAATGTCAAAACGATTAACAATCAAAAAAATTATTTTCTTAATCAAAATAATTAAGAAAAAATTGTTTTTTCTAAAGTCATTTTTTTTAAACAAAACAATTTAATTAAGAAAAATAATTGTTTTTTTATTATTGAAAAAATGGTAAAAATGAAGTATTTTTTTTTTTTAAAAAAAAAAAAGAAAAATAATTTTTTCGTTATTCAGTTTAAAAATTGTTTAAGAAATAGTTTATTTTATTTTGATTTTCCAGTTTTAAAAAAAAAACAAATAATTTTTTAATGAATTTATTAGTATTTGGTTAAAAAAACTGTTAAAAATAAATTATTAATCATTTGGTTTAATAAACAAATTTTTTTAATTATTTGGTTTAATGATTGTTAAATCAAGCATTAGGTAGTTTTAAAAACCATAAAAAAATTCATTTTTTTTTGATTATAGAAAAAAAATCATTTTTTTTAATCAAATAATTAAAGAAAAAATTGTTTTTTTTTTATTTTTCCAATTAAACAACTAAAAAAAAATCATTTTTTTTAAGTGAAATGATTAAAAAAAATCACTTTTCGATTAAAATAATTGAAAACAATTTGAAAAAAATAGTTAAAACTATTTTAAAAAATACGCCATTTTTAAGAAAATAATTAAAAAAATAGAGTATTTTTATTTTTTTAAAAAAAAAAGAACAATTTTTCGTTATTTAACTTAAAATCATTAAAAAAAATAGCTTACTTTCAATAATTTATTTCTTAACAGTTCCTTTAACCGAATAATAACAAATAAATTATTTTTTTTTTTAAACCAGAAATTTGGTTTAATAAATAAATTTTTTAATTATTGATTTAATAAACTGTTAAATTAAGTATTACCGTATATCACGGGCCACAGTACCCCGGGTATCTTGCAAATTTTGGGGGTTTTGGCCTGTACCTGGGGTACTGTACATGGGTGGATACTATACATAGGGGAGGGTACAGGATTTTTAAAATACCCGGGGTACATGCTATGTATAATACCCGGGTTTAATTAGATTGGCAAAATGCAAAAAAAATGCCAAAACTGATTGTTCCAGCATTTTTATATGTAAAGTAAAAAAAAAACGCCGAAACTGATTGTTCCGGCATTTTTATATATATAAAAATGCAAAAAAAATGCCGAAACTGACTGTTCTGGCGTCTTTTATATGTAAAATAAAAAAAAATGCTGAAACTGATTGTTCTGGCGTTTTTTATATGTAAAGTAAAAAAAAATGCCAAAACTGACTGTTCCGGCATTTTTTATATGTAAAATAAAAAAAACCATCGAAACTGATTGTTCCAGCGTTTTTTATATGTAAAGTAAAAAAAAAATGCCGAAACTGATTGTTCTGGCATTTTTTTATATATAAAAACGCAAAAAAATGCCAAAACTGACTGTTCCGGCATTTTTATATATATAAAAACGCAAAAAAAAATGCTGAAACTGACTGTTCTGGCATTTTTTATATGTAAAGTAAAAAAAAAACACCAAAACTAATTGTTCTGGCGTTTTTATATATCTGGAATATACATTATATATTGATCTAGTATTATACCCCAGGTATTTTACAAAATTTTAAGCTTTAAATTGGAATTCTCTATGTAAAGTACCTGGGTACTTTAAAATTCTCTCAAATTTCTTGAGGGGGGTACTATACATAGGGGGGTACTGTAGCCTGTGATATACGGTAAGTAGTTAAAAAATCTCTAAAAAAATTAATTTTATTCAATTTATTTACTTAAAATTTTTAGTTCATAAACCGTTAAAAAAATAATTATTACTGAATCATTCAACTTAACAGCACAAAATTATAATTTTAAGTTATTTAGTTTAATAAAATCAAAAAAAATTTTTTTTTAACTATCTGGTTTAATTGATCACTAAAAAATAAATTATTTTTTTTAATTATCCGATTATAAGCTAATAATTTAATTATCCAGTTAAATAAATTATTAAAAAAAAATAAAATTGATTTTTTGATTTATACAGTTTAATGAACTGTTAAAAAAAATTAAATAAACTTAACTATTCGATTTAATAAATCATAAAGAAAAGATAAAAAAAATTAAAGTATTCAATTTAAAACCACTAAAAATTATTTTTTTTTAAAAAAAATAAATTATTTAATCTGGGAAAAAAAAGAATTATTAACTGGTTAAAAAAAATTAATCCATTAAAAAAAATGAATTATTAACCTATTAAAAAAAATATTAATCTGTTAAAAATAAGCATTATTAATCCATTAGAAAAATAAATTAATTATTTCAGTCTAATAGAATAAATCAATAAAAAAAATTAATATTTTTTAATTATCCAGTTTAATAAATAAACTGCTAAAGCATTTGTTACATTATTAATTTTTATCAAGTAAATAATTAAAACAAATTAATTTAAGTAATTTTAATAAAAGAAAATGCGTAATCATTTAGCAAAAAAAACAATATTAGTCACTTTTTATTAATCTTTTTTTGACAAAAATGATATAAATACTTTTATATTAAAGTAAAAATAATATTAATACTTTTCTATTGATAGTTTAATAAAAATAATTTTTTAATCATTTTTGTTATTTACTTTTAATAAAAATAATATTAGTTTTATTTTAATCTTTTTAATAAAAATGATTTAACATTTTTTTTTATTAATTATCGACATTGCTCAACACCACAATCATGTGATTTATAAAAAAAATTTTATTGACTAATTTATGATTTTATTCATACATAATTTTATAAAAAAATCAAATGCACTGCAATATATAAAAAAGAACGGGAAAATACAATAAAATAGGACAATAAAGAAGACAAAGGAAGAATAAAAGAGAAAGGAAAGATACTGTACATGAAAATGGACAAAGGAAATGAAGTAGGAACAAGAGAAATGAAGAAAGAATAAGAATGAATGAAAAAAGCAAAAGGAAATTAAAAGGAATAAAAAAAATAATGGTAATGAAAAAGGAATGAAAGAAATGAATGGCAAATGAAAAAGAAAAAAGGAGCAAAGGAGGAATAAATCAACAAAGGAACAAATCAACAAAGGAATAAAAGAAGCCAAAGATCAATGAAAAAAGCCAAAGATCATGGAAAAAAACAAAGATCATGGAAAAGAAGCCAAAGATCATTGAAGGAGACAAGAATCAAATCAACAAAAGAAACAAGAAAAGGATTAATGAAAGAGATAAAGTAGTAGAGAAATGGGGTTTTTGGCACATTTCGATTACAGGGTTCCAGGATGGTTTCCTGGGTATCAAAAAATAAACACATAGCGTAAACCATTTGTAAATATACACCTGACCTTAAGGAAATCATTTTGCTTTCCTGATTGTTATTCGCTCTGTAAACATTTGTTTCCTATATGTAAAAATAAAATTTCACTTTGGCACAAACAAGTCCGAAACCTATTTAGTTCTCATCCTGGATAACATAAATTTTTCGCATATAATATAACCAAATTGCCTCCCTATAGCATGTACACAAGATAAGAAAGCAAATACTGTTCACAGTCTGCGGAGCGAAGCGGAGCATGTAAACAAGATATGAAACAAATAGTGTTAACAGTCTGCGGAGCGAAGCGGAGCATGTACACAAGATATGGAAACAAATAGTGTTCACAGTCTGCAGAGCGAAGCGGAGCATGTACGCAAGACAAGAAAAAAAATCATGTGATATAAATGCATACATATTGTATCCTGCCACTAGCCCGTCACTAGCCCCCACTAACCTGAATTTTTGCAAGCTTCTGTCGTTGATAAAATGCTCTAGAACGATACTTGCCTGAATGTTTTTTACAAGCACCGTATTCAGAGAAAGTATTTTTAACGCATCCAGGTTGTATACATGGATAATGTTTAGGTGAATTCCGATGGGCTTTACATCCCTTTGGATCATAGCATCTCCGATTGCACTCTTCTCCAGTCCTAAGAATATATGGACAATAATAAAAATTCCAGGGTATCTCCTTTTTTCCGCATCCCATAGTTTCTTTTTTGAATAAATGTCTAACACTAATTATCCGAACAAAATAATTTTTATTTTAAACTTTTTCTAACAATATATAATCTTCGAGAAAAACATGAGCGGATTACTTGGTAGTATCACTGGCACAATAGGACGATTGTTCAGAAATCTTTTGCCAAGCTGGGGAGACCCGGCACCAGTACCACCCGAGACAGCCGAACCTCCCGAACCAGAAGAAGAGCCGGAGCCGGAGTCGGATGGGGAGAGCGACTATGAGACCGCTTTAACTTGTCAAGATAGCCAAAATACAGAAACAAGATGGTATTCAGCTACTCGAAGGTTCCTGTTTTGGAGGAAGCAAGGTAAGGATGTTGAGTTCTATGATGGGAGTACACAATGGATTGGTTCCGAAAATGACTTCCGTAATTTATCACGAGACTGGTTTATAATCAAAGCCAATCCGAATGAGACACTCCAGGAAGCACATAAACGATATAATGAAGAAGCCAGTGCAATAGCATGGCGAAGTAGAGGACAGATTGATTTACGAAAAACTGGTACATACGCTATGGCAAGTTTTCGTTTCTTTCAAGATGTGTCTAGTGCTCCTAGAAAAGCAGAAGACATATCACAAGAAGAAGACCATTGGATAAGATCAGCATACACGGGAGCTTTAACATGGGCTGAGCCATATGAAGGAATTGCGACCGAAATGGACTTCAATGAATTTTATCCGCATATCTTATCTAGTTATATGTCAGGCTGGCCAGTAAGAGCAGGTGAATTTAAAACAGTCACACATATTAGGACTGGTTTTTTCAATGATAGCCTAAAGTACGGAATTTATCGTGCTTACATAGGGGGTCAGCCAGCAGAACAAAAATGTATAAGAGGATTTCGTTATAATCCTGCAGGATATTACACTCACTATGATTTATTATTAGCAATGGATCTAGGTCTCCACATAGAGTTATCCTCTGAAAGTCCTAATGCTCTAATATATGAGCAATCTAAGCTCATGAGCGGAGATGGTATTTTCAATCAATGGGCAAGTTATCTTACAGAGATCAAGAAAGAGGGTGGGCAAGCGGAAAAAGTGGCCAAACATATGCTAGTATCACTCTGGGGACGATTATACTCAGATGGGAGAAGACCAGGGCCACATCGACGTATGGCACCATTTATCTCAGCAAAGGGACGTAAAATTATATCAGAAAAAATCAAACCACTAGGTGATCGTGTAAAGCGTATCCACACAGATGGTTTTATTATTTCGGATAAAAATACTGAACAGCTGATAGAAAGATATATAGGCGGAAGGGGTGATCTAAAAATAGTAAAATCAGGCATTGTTTCAATAAAAAATGTAATGAATTTTAAATGGATTGATTTCGATGAAATAGTGTCTCCATCTACGAAATCGGAAAAATCACCCATCCATTATTTACCTTTGCCAACTGAGATTCTCGATAGAATTTTCCAACATTATAGAAAGGATAGGGACAAGAAAATGTATCCTCTTTTATTTGTTAATAAGCAATGGTATTATATTGCTAGAAGACTAATATGGCAAAGAATATCTCTAACAGCTATTTCTGGGGTCAAGTTTACTAAAGCATTGAGTAGAAATACGAAGCCAGCCATATGTGCACAAGTGTTAGGTCTTAAATTTATTGGAGAAATAAATATAGAGCCAGATGTGTACATTTCCGAAGTGTGCAAGGCATGCCCCAATTTACAATGGCTAAGTTTTGAAAATAGTGGGTCGCGTATACTTAACAATAAAAATCTAGAAGAGCTTCTAGCTGAGTGTCCTAATTTAAAAAGACTCACAATAAGAGGCTTTAGACGCTTAAGCCAGAAAACATTTTTAAAAATTCCAAAACTAGCCACTAAATTGGGAGTGATAGAAATTAGGGCTTGTTTGCGGATTAGAGACGACACAAAAAATGATTTCCAAAACTTATACCCAAAAATAAAACTCATATTTGAAGAGGAATAGCCCCAGCGATGAGCAGGACTAGTATCAGGAAAGTTGGGATAAACGTTATTTTTTATTCCGGGAAATATTTTTTAAATTGAACTTTTTTCTAACAATATTATACCGAAAAGTATAAACAATGTTTTCATACAACCCACTCGAAAAAGCAGATACAATTGCTGAGATCGTCAAAAAGCTCCCATTAGAAGCCCTTGATAAATTCTGCTGGATAAATAGTACTTGGTATGAAGAAATCAAGCATGAGTTTCGGCAAAGATGGAAGGCACAAGTGCTAGAATATCAAAAATTGGAAGATGAACAGGAGTTAGAAATGGAAAGTAATAAAAAAGAAGAACAATCTCAAAAGGATCAGCCAGAGACAAGCCAGCTTGACTATAATTCCTCATCCCTTATTTCCCTCATTTTGGCAGAATCAGCACAAGCTCTAATGAATAGCCTGGATAAATTGGAAGACATGATAAATTTGATAAAATCAGATTTGAAAAAACCATTGCCGATTGATATTAATGATCCTGATCTATCATACAATAAAGCTAAGCTAGAGAAGGTTCAGACTATTATTCCAAAGTAATAATATTTACTGCGCCATACACGTGACATTGTGAACTCAGTTCACATTCTCCTTTTTATAAATTTCAGGATAATCTTCCCCGCAATTCTTGGACAAGGAAGGGTATTTTCTTTGGCATTTTCTCTCAAACAATTATTATTTATAATGATGGAATCCATTCTATTAATCCTGGCTGTATTGATAGTGCTATAGAGCCAATTAGTTTTTATGAAAAAGATGCCAAAGTCTTGTGGAATAAATGGCGTGCTAATGCACCAGATAATCCAGATATTCAAAAAAAATATTCATTTCGTTCCTCTATTCGTACAAAACTTTCTGGCCATCTTATTCAAGAACTTCAAAAGGTTATATTATGCCAAAAATAGTCGAATAGGCACTGTATTTTTTTCCTGATTGCTGTCTAAATATTGTCTGATCTGTGATGAAACACTGTCTGAAATACTGTCTGAACACTTAACTGTTTTATAATGCTGTTTTAACCTACAGGGATAACAGAATTCTTTACCACAATGCATGCATGTACGGTCTGCTAGTTTTTTTTTACAGGTTCTGGCCCCTTCCCTACAGTGAAGACATTACGCTGAGACTTGTGAACTGATAGGGGGATGGTAATAGTCTTTCCATTTCGGATTGTCTTAAATTCTCCCTTTACTAAGGGTTCCCATCCTGCCCGATGTTGCCATTTCGTTCCAAGAATAAATAGTGATAACTCATTTCCATTATCATCATATTCTGTAGGGACGACAGAAAATTCATCTGAAATGGTATCTCTATTTTCCTTATCCTCTATAGTTACAGGAACACTATCAACCGTACCAAGAGAATGAGACTTACTTGCAACCCCATTAAGTCGATGAATCTTCTTTCTATTTATTTTTTGACCCAAATGAATAGCAACATTTTCTGAGAATATTGATGAATCTGATCCACTATCAATCATTGCATATGGTATAGTTATATCCCCTACCTTACATGAGATGGTTGCAACATCATCGGCATCCTTTATTTGGAGAAAATTTATCTCCAAGGGCTTTGGCCAATATATTTGGCTATTTTTTTTTTTGAGCTGTAGCATAAGCCTTAATGGCATAATCTAGTTGAATGCTCTCTGGTTTAGCATAGCTAGAGGATGTAGCATTAATTTCCTTTATTTTAGTAGAATTTGCTATAACTATATCTTCATTTGGGCTGGGGGCATTTGGAACAGTTTCATTATTATTTTCTGGAACTTGTAAAAGAAGCTTCTGTTCGGTATTTGTGGCCTGTATTAGTGGAAATAAGACATCTTGAAATTTTTTTGTAACATTTTCCCATGCTAATTCCCTTCTTTTAACCGTATCATTTGGCATTTCTGTATTCAAGCAATGGTCTTTTATTTTGGGGAATATCATATTAATAAATTTTGAAATTTCTATAAGAATCTCTCTAGGACAATGAGGGACTAATGATGCTATTGACGATTTTAATGCTATTTGATACATTAGATCTGTAGCTATGGCTATATTACTAGTACGAGATTTGGAAGTAGGGGACTTCTTGGTGGTTCCTTCTTTTGATTTGATACTCTTTTTTATAGGTACTCCACTTCGCACCACTTTTTTTTTAAAGCATAGCAATTTCGTGATTCGTCATCAATATCATCCTCATTATCATCTTCAATTTCTTCTTCAGAATCTTCTTCCAATATGTATTCTTCAGAATCTTCAGAGTCTTCAGGATCTTCTTCCTCATTTTGGTATACATAATTAACTTTTTTAGTCCGCTTTAGTCTGGGGCAATTAACCTTTGTATGTCCAGCCTTTCCACATACTGAGCAATGCCGGACAAGTTTACTTGATGCTTTACTTGGCACTATCTTTCTAACAACCTTCTTTGTGGCATATGCACTTTTTGGTGTAAAAGGGCTCTTTCTAACATGAGCTGTTTGACCTCCTAATCTTTTTTTAAGTTCTTCATAAATAAACTTTTCTAATGTATCATCATCTGTTCCTATTCCTGTATAACCCAAATCTTTTGCTAGACGAATTTTAAAATCATCTTTTTGTGGTTGAGCTTTATAATTAACTGGAGCTATTGTATGAGCTTGTATTCTTTTGCCTGCACTTTCATGCCATATATTACGCAAGTCTGTAAAAAATGCAATGACTGTAGCAGGAGTAGCAATTCTAACTCTCATTTCTAAATCAGAAGGCAATTGATTAAATAGATAAGGTAAGGCATCAGCATCTGGCATTGCTTGTACTAGTGGTTTGATTCGTTTTTCATAACTATCTGGAGTATCTGTCTCTAAAAACTTTTCATTAACAAGAGCAAATATAGCACTTCGGTTAGTCCCTACCATAACTTCTCTATATTTTTCACGCAACCAGTTTAGGAAGAGAGGTTCAGTATTAATAGCTGGATTACCTACTGCATAAGGATCATTGGCAGGAACAGGTGCAAACCTACCTGTCATTTTATTTATCATAACTTGACATCTTGCAACGGCATTAAAGCCAGCAACGGCTAAGGGACGTGCCATCTCATTTATATTTCTAAGCTTTTGATAATATACGTCTGGTGGTTCCTGCCCATCATAATTGGGTAATTGTGCAAGTAATGGTGCTAATGTATGCATGACATCTTGTATTGTAGCCATGTTTCCTGGAGGATTGTTTTGTAAATTCAAAATAATTTGTCGTGAATTTAATTCCCTACCCTTCCATTTTTGGTATCTATTAAATACAAATGCCCGATTGAATTCTGCTAATTCTGCCTCTGCTTTGCGTCTCTGATTTATTCGCTGAAGAATAGCTTTTTCTCCTATTAATACATTTATTCGATTTTGCTTTCTTAAGGCTATCCTTTGTCCATTAGTTTGCCTATCCTGTGCTATTTGCCACCAACGTCGACGCTCATTTACCTCATTATTATATGCTAAAGTCAGTAGCTGAGCAGTTCGAAGACATTGATTTCTAGTAGTTGTTAAATCATTCCTAAGGCCATTGATTCGATCATTAGCTATACGGTATAAACCTTGCATGTTAATAGCATCTTGAGCATTTCTTTGCATAAGTTCACGAGCAGTTGTTAATAAGATTCGTATACCATCTAGTGTATTTTTGGGGTTGAATGATGTATCCCCATCAAAATATGATTCCACCCGATCTAGCGCTCTAGCAATATTTATTAAAATATCAGGTATTGCCATATTTTTTTGTTCTTCTTCGGAATGATTATTATTAGATTTAGATAATTCTTGTATACGAGATTTAAGTTTATCTATTATGTCTTCTAGCTGGATAATTCGATTATCTTGAATAACTAATGCCTCTTCTTTTAGCTCCAGGTGATCCTGACATTTTTTAAGTTCACCTAGAATAACCTTACATTTATCCTTTAGCTGATTAACTTCATCATCATAAGATTGAAGATTCTTTTCAAGATGATAAATATATCGCTCACAGGCTTTAATTTCCTCTTCTAGTTTGTGAATTTTCTTTTGTACTAACTTTATCCCTAGATCAAAGTTGCTATTTAGCTGATCAAGATATGTCTGCTCAACCCCCATTGTTACCTATTATTCCTATAGATTCTGGTGAGGCTCGAAATCTTGATATTTCTATTGCTTTGAAAAAGATTTATTATCAGCCTATTGGTTATCATCGAAATGCTAAAAAATTGTTTGAAGCTTCTATTAAGGCTGGATATGATTTTACTATTGATGAAGTGAATGACTGGCTTGAGAGACAGGCTGTACACCAAATACATATGCCACGTCCTAGATATATTCCTTGTGCAAGTTTTACCTCTATTACTACACCCAATGAAGTCCATCAGGCAGATGTTCTTTATATGCCTTATGATAAAGTAGGACGAATTACTTATCTTTTTTGTCTTAATGTAGTGGACGTTGCTTCTAGATATAAAGCTTCTATTCCTATTGGTGCATATAGTGTCAAGGATAGAGAGGGAATCTTAACTTCAAAGACTATTGCTCGAGCACTTGAGAAAATTTATGATGATCCTGAAATTCCTCTGGTCTGGCCGAAATTATTAATCACTGATAGGGGGCCAGAGTTTAGGGGTGATTGTGAGGTGCTTATGATGGAACATAATGTAAAAATTCAGAAGGCCAAATCTAAACGCACTATGGGTATTGTTGAAAGGTATAATCGTACTTTGGTTGAAAAACTATTTCCTTCCCAGGATGCTTCTGATCTCTTGTCTTTGCATTTAAATGTTCGTTCTAGGGCTTGGGTTAAGAATTTGTCTTTAGTTGTTGAGGATATTAATAATTCTATCACACGTCAGATTGGTATTTCTCCTGTTGAGGCTATTGAAAAAGAAGAGGTCTTTGCTAAGCCTTCTTATTCTCGTGATGGTCCAATTGGTTTTGATGAAGAGAAGCTTTCTAGTGATGTTCTTGTTCGTTATTTACTTTATCCTGGTGAATTGGAGGGTGGAAGACGTCGTGCTGGTGATTTAAATTGGTCTCCTCATATTTATCATATTCTTGAATCTATGGTGCAAAAAAATCAGCCAGTATTATATTGGCTGGAAGATGATGATGGTAATGGCCCACAAAGATCTTTTGTTCGAGAAGAATTGATGGTTATTCCCTTTGATACGGAATTACCTCCTCAGTGGATTCTTACAAAATAAATTTCTAAAGTGATGATAGGAAGTGTTCTGTCTCTTCATTAACTTTGTCTTCTGTAACAAAATAATCTTTAGCTAATTTATGGTATAGCTTGTATAATTCTATAATTGAATTAAGAATCTTTGGATCTTGTCCATACCATGATTTATAATCATCCATGATTTTATCATATTTATCTTTAATACAAAAAAATCAGCCGGTCTTATACTGGCTAATAGATGATGAGGGCAATGGCCCCGAAAGATCTTTTTTGAAAGAGGAGCTTCAAATCATTCCTCCTGATGTTGAGTATCCACCACAGTGGGTGCTTGCGAATTAAATTTCTATTTCATCTGCAATCAGCTCTTCTATTGTTTTGCTAATTTCTTCAGCCATAGGTCGCTCTTCTTTAGATATTGTATAGAATAGGCTATACAGGTTTTCGATACTAGCAAGAAGGTCTTTCTTACTCTGATACCATTTTCGATATCTACCCATCTTTCTATTATATGCTTCTTCATTTGGAAAGAGCATGATAGCTTTTGACTTTATATATTCTTCTGGATCATCCGATTGTCGCAAATTTTTTACATAGCCAACATATTCACTAACTAGCTTGCTATCTTTTTTGTAGCGAAGGCGTAATGCCTCTCTTATTACATTGAGCTGAGCCTCCTCAATTCTTTTCCATGAAATATAACTCGCTGGGATTTCACTCGCTGGTATTTTATCTGTCATTGTATGCTAACACTAAGTCTTTGCTGTATAATAAAATGGTTAGTTTAAATTGCGAATAAAAAATTCTAGAAAAAAAATATTATAATATTAGATGTGATAGCTGAGCCTATCTTTTATAAACCCAAATCCGCCAATATTTCTTGAGGAATATCATTCCCATATTGTTCCAATGCAGATAAATATGCCGGAATTCGACAATCCCCAATTGCCCATGTTGTTGCCCGGTCATTTAATATCCATCTCTTGGAGTCAAGTGGGTTGATACTCCTTTTTGTCTGGCGGATTATATATGGGACAAATCTTTCACATCGTAAGAAGTTTGCAGTCCGAGGCTTATCCTCCACACCTTCTAGAATACAGCGCTCATAAATATCAATGGTTAGCTCTTTTTTGACGAGAGATTTTTTGAGACCCTTAGCTTTCTGTACATTTTTATACTCATCTTCGGTTTCTAATGCATAAGACTTTGATCGGTTTCCTGCATATCTTAATGCCCGAGTTCCTGCAAATTCATCTTTCCATTTGCTGATCACTTTCTTATTTTTTAGCTCACGTGTTCCATCAGGAAGATCTACCCATTGATCTGGTGGAAGTTTCTCAAGCAATGGGTGCTCTTTGGGATAATCACTAAAGTCATAAAGATCTGCATCTTCAACCATATCAGCATAGACGTCTTCCGTCTCAATTTCGATAATTAGTGAGTCCGTATCGGTATAACATAGTTTTGCACGATCTCCATACTTGCGCTTGATATAGTTGTACCAGAAATCATACATGTAATACTTACTAAGATCTAAAATCGAAGCCCCGACATAGATTGGCTTATTTAGTACAACATTTGTCTGTTTTCGATGTACTGCTATAAGATTGCTTCCATGAAATATCTTACGACCAACTAGTGCCGGATCTGCTAACATTTTGCGAAGTCGATGTTCCTCTCCTATTGGTCGTACTAAATCTACCCGTGTGCGACGTCGGACATCCTCCATAGTCTTTCCGAATACAGCATTGTTCATTAATTTCCATAGATCTTTTTCGAATGCATTTTTTGCGTCACGACGTCGTATCGTATTGGCTGTAATGTATGGTTCGAGCCATGGAGATTGGTCAAACTCTAATACTCGATAAACATGCTCGAGTTCCATTCCCAGTTCGAGACATTGCTGGAGATTTCGGTAATGAATAATATACCGGTCTTTAGTCTCTAATGTTGCTACCAATTTTTCTGTCTCAGCGAATTTTCCACCACTCAGTTTATCAATTAGGTCGTTATTTTGGTATGGACTAAGCTCATTTCGCTTGACTATTCGACGTTCCGGGCAGAGTGGATAGTCACTATGAGACGGGTGGAGGTGTTCCTGATATTTTAATTTTACTTCCCAAGCACTACCTCGTTTAGCAGTTGGAGAAATAGACCGAATATCAGGTAATTTGTCTAGGTCGAGCCACCGGAATCCTCCTGTCGGTAAATATTGAGACATAGCCCATCCATATAAATTATTGGCATCTAAATATAGGAGCCATTTATTTGCCTTATGTTTGTTATAGCCTTTCATTCTGGGAAAATTTGCTTTTGCTAAACGTCGTGGAGCCATAGAATTTCCACCTCGCATCCAGCATTGGACGAATTCGTGCATATCTTCTTGACCTTTATGGAATAATTCAAGCTTGACCTTGGTCATCTTTTTTGCCATATCAAATGCGAATGATGGCAATGTTATATAGTTCAAAGGGTCTAGTCCGGATACTTCCTTCATTGTCATTCGGAACCGCTGAATTGAGTCCGCTAATAATAAAACATCGGTTCTTAGATATAAATCATGATAGTCCCCGAATGTTTCACATTTTGCCTCCTCCCATACTTTCTGCGCATGTTCATATTGCTTCTGGCTGATGGTATAAATTTTTTCATGCTCACAATCGTCAACCTCCTTTAAATCCCCTTCTTTACATTCCCCATCACACTTTTTACCCTTTATTTCGTGTTTACACTTTTTACATCCTTGGTCGCAATAATTTAGTCCGCCTAGCACTGTGTTAAATTCTTTTCTTGATGGGAGCTCTGTTCTAGAGAAGCGATCTGGATCATTCAATTCGTATGGGTACTCACATTTTTGTGTGAGTATCGGGAGTAAATGCTGAGGTAAGCTCTGCGCCATAATCGGGAAACATTTAGCCAATTGCTCCGGAGACTTTTCTTGACCACGCAAATTTGATGCCACTTTTTCTAATGATGGGAACTGGAATTGACAGGAGTCTATAAATTTGATCTGGCCAATTATTATCGTCTTATAATTCTCCATATTGTCCGCAATTATTTCGATTTTGTCTTCACTAACTAGGCCCAATTCCCGTACTTCATGATGAAAGTCATAATGTTTCCCACCATGATATATCAATGGGATCTTAATTTCGTCTGGCTTTATTCGGAGTAGAAGATTACATCTACGATGTGCTGGGCCACGATACTTCCCGGTAAAATGGTCATGATCTCTAACCCTGTTGTCATTTATATCGGCTCGAAGACTCATTTTACATAAACAGCATTTGGTTGCTTTTTTGAACGTATTTTCCTCTTCTATAGACAAACCTTCTGTACGATATACAGCCTCCGATAGGTTTTCTTCTGTAGCCTCACACTTAATTTTAACACAACCATAATAAGCACCGCCTAGGAACTTTCGGGAAGTATCGAAATATTTTACTTTATTATATCGGGTTTCTTGTAGCCTTTCTTCACATATGTAACATCTTATGGCAGACTTATGTGTTCGCCAATCTCGCTCTGTCATTTTTATTTTTTCCGGATTGCGCAACTTCGGCTTTATAATTTCTTCCAAGTCTCGTTGCATACTTTCCCATGACTCTGCAATTGAGTTTGGAGTTCGTCTTGCAATTTCTTTTGCTAGCTTCCCATCCGTTTGCATTAGAGCATAGCCATAACTATTAGGCTTCTGCTTTTGCAATTTAATGGTCTTTTCTTTGATATCGTTTTTCTCTACTGGGTCACTATCCGCTTCTAGATCCTTAACGAAATAAAATGGAACATTTTCCATGGCTCCATAGTTTTTGAATTTCATGATATGCATCCCCTTTTCGGGGAAGATTTCTCTTTGCCCAGCATTAGGATTATTTCGACCATGGCAGTTGTGCTTTATGTGCTCTTGAAGCAAATCCAATCTTGTGAATGGGGCAATCCAACAGTGACGACAGAAATATTTTCGTCCCTTATGTTTATTCCAGTTACTCATAATTCGACTCCACCCACTTTCTCCATTGATAAGACAATAGTGTGTATTTAATCCTGGAGGGACTTCATTAATATTACGACGATCTCTTAAATCTTCCTCTCCTTCGGTAAATAATATTAAATCCACTAAATGTTCTCTTTGATAATTATATTCTGATAAACGAAGTGGATCTAGCTTCCTAGTTAATTGCTCTCTGTCATTTTTTGTGGGTGCAGGATAAAATACATTTACTGAAAATGAGGGGTTATTTTCTTCGAATAAGTCTATATCCCGCAATGTGGCTGGGAAATTTATACCAGAGAAATTTAGTATATTATCAAAGCGCCGTAATCTACTAACATCATGAAGATTTCTTGCTCTGGTTCCCTGTCTACGAGCTTCTTCACTGGCTAAATGAGCCTTCAAACATTCTTCAAAACATCTGTTATCTGTATTTTTGGGATTAATTATCCCTAATTGAGGCTTGGCCCATATTTTTGGTAAAGCAAAATGAGAACTACCTCGGAGTGGCTGGTATGCACTTATTTCTAGAAAGATCTTTTTCCCATATTCATATATCCAGCCTGAATGTTGATTTTGCTTCATTTCATCGATTTTATCTAAAATTTCATTATATTGACGTGAAACTGTTTGGTTTATTCGATCCTGGCGAATAATATCTAAAATTTCACTTGGAAACGCTATGTCTTGATCTATTCGGTGAGCAAAACGTCCTCCTTGTACAAACCGATACATATGAGCAATAAGAACTATCTTTGTTTTAACTCCTCCTAATCGTGCTAATTCCCTTCTATAAACATCACTAATTTGATCTTCAACATCCTCGAACATGGCTAAGGGATCTTTTCGATATGGGTAAGTTTCTGGAATATTAGCAAGATAATCGACACATAAGCCTTGGTCAGAGATTCTTCTAGTTTCTACTAACCTTTTTGAAGCTGGATCTTCTATTCTTCGAAATATTATTTTTTCTTCTTCAGCTTCGGATTCATTATCGGATTCAGATTCAGATTCGGATTCTGATGAAACATCTCCTTCATCGGCGGTCTCATAGTCGCTCTCCCCATCCGACTCCGGCTCCGGCTCTTCTTCTGGTTCGGGAGGTTCGGCTGTCTCGGGTGGTACTGGTGCCGGGTCTCCCCAGCTTGGCAAAAGATTTCCGAACAATCGTCCTATTGTGCCAGTGATACTACCAAGTAATCCGCTCATGTTTTTCTCGAAGATTATATATTGTTAGAAAAAGTTTAAAATAAAAATTATTTTGTTCGGATAATTAGTGTTAGACATTTATTCAAAAAAGAAACTATGGGATGCGGAAAAAAGGAGATACCCTGGAATTTTTATTATTGTCCATATATTCTTAGGACTGGAGAAGAGTGCAATCGGAGATGCTATGATCCAAAGGGATGTAAAGCCCATCGGAATTCACCTAAACATTATCCATGTATACAACCTGGATGCGTTAAAAATACTTTCTCTGAATACGGTGCTTGTAAAAAACATTCAGGCAAGTATCGTTCTAGAGCATTTTATCAACGACAGAAGCTTGCAAAAATTCAGGTTAGTGGGGGCTAGTGACGGGCTAGTGGCAGGATACAATATGTATGCATTTATATCACATGATTTTTTTTCTTGTCTTGCGTACATGCTCCGCTTCGCTCCGCAGACTGTGAACACTATTTGTTTCCATATCTTGTGTACATGCTCCGCTTCGCTCCGCAGACTGTTAACACTATTTGTTTCATATCTTGTTTACATGCTCCGCTTCGCTCCGCAGACTGTGAACAGTATTTGCTTTCTTATCTTGTGTACATGCTATAGGGAGGCAATTTGGTTATATTATATGCGAAAAATTTATGTTATCCAGGATGAGAACCAAATAGGTTTCGGACTTGTTTGTGCCAAAGTGAAATTTTATTTTTACATATAGGAAACAAATGTTTACAGAGCGAATAACAATCAGGAAAGCAAAATGATTTCCTTAAGGTCAGGTGTATATTTACAAATGGTTTACGCTATGTGTTTATTTTTTGATACCCAGGAAACCATCCTGGAACCCTGTAATCGAAATGTGCCAAAAACCCCATTTCTCTACTACTGATAAGGATCAATGAAAAAAACAAGAATTAACAAAAGAAACAAGAATTAACAAAAGAAACAAGAATTAACAAAAGAAACAAGAATTAACAAAAGAAACAAGAATTAACAAAAAAATAAAATCAACAAAATCAACAAAAGAGATAAAGGCAAAGTAAGAAAAATAACAGGAAAAAAATGAAAGATACCAAAATACCTACCCATAAAATATAAAAAGAAAACAGTTAATATCATCTTAAATAAAATAATAAGAGAAAGAGACAAAGTAGTCTCACTTGAATCTAAAAAAGAGATAAAAAGATTAGTAAAAGAACAAAAGAACAAACAAAAAGAAAAAAAGAAAGTAAAATTCACTTCAATTTCTGTCAAAATGGAACTAAAAACAGACGTATCTAAAAAAAAAGCACAAGCAAATTAATAAAGAATAAGAAAAAGGAAATAAATGCAAAAAAAAGCTTACCTATTACCGGTACTTTGAAATCAGAATCTACTGTTTAATAAACAAAAAGAAAAAAAATTGAAATATTAAGAATATATTGTTAAAGTCAATTTAAAAAAATTGATCTTTTCCTTACTGAATCCTCACATGTCTGAAGGTCCAGCTACCTAAAAAAGAAAACTGAAATGTAAGTAGAACATTTGATAAAAGAAAAAAAAATTAATAAAAAAAACTTTTTGTAATCCCTACCAAAATTCTACATGTCTAAAGCCGCACCTAAAAAATTAACAAGAAAATAATTAAAATAAATCACATCTATCTAAATAAATAAACTGATTAGGTGTGTAACATATAAACATGTGATGTGGTGTTTAACACCATTGGTGCATTTTATAGTTTTTGTTAATTATTTTTACATCCAATAAATCCAATAAACGAGTACTAGGTATGGCATATATACTGTACTCATATATCATAGGGGGACGAAGTCCCCTAAATAAGCACATATTCTAGTTTTTAATATTAAAATTAAAATTAAAATTAATATTAATATGAATATGAACATGAATTTGAACCCTATGAATTATTAGAACAAAATTGTGATTTAGGCTCTTCTGTAATACTTTTATGGTGCATTAATTTGAGCCATCAAATAGTGAAATTTTTGAATTTTGTTGATTAGCAAGAAATTTTTTTACCTTAAAATTCAGCAAACATAATAAAATAATGATCATCATATGATTCTTTGAAAATTATTAGTAAAGTATCATGTGACATCTTTTTTTTAAAAGAAAAAAAAAATTTCTAACTAAAAAAAAAAGTGTTCTTCCTAAATTTTTCTTTTAATATATGATAATTTATAATAAATTTTTGTTACATATTATTTTTATTGCATTATTATGGTTTATAAAGCATATATCAAAAAAAATATACTTGTATTTTAACACTAAATAATAACATATGATTATAAAATTTTTATAGAAAAAAAATTTTTTTTGTACGTCCAAAGTTTTTACAATTCATAGTATTTAAATTGAAAAGAAAAAAAAATGTTTTCAATATCCATTAAAATGACTAATTCATTCTCTGTAGTCTGTTTAATTATGAATAAAAATTCTTATAAAAGCTTTGTAAATAGAACTGCATTATATCATACTCCAAAACAACAGTTATTTGACTTCAAGCTGTTTGATAATAAGAACATTTAAAATTTTGAAGAAGGTGACATTGTTATGTTCAATAGAAAGTTAACTTATCGAAAAGACCATGAGGGAAAAAATCCTATGTTTATATGTTTTCTACTTTTTAATTTTATATTTATATATAGAAAAATCTAAAATAAAATTGCTAAATAATTTTCTTTTAATTTTTCTAATTAAAGTTGTCAGTCAGTCAGGCAATCGTGTGGCCCAGATTGGAAGAAAATCTGTGGATTCCTAATAATACACCTATTTCATATTCTTACATTACAGCATCTGTTTATTTATCACACAGTCCTAGAATAAACTACAATAGTTTTGATATTATTAAAAGCAAGTGTAATAATATTTACTGTTCTTATAATAAGTTGAAATATAACATGATTTTTACCTAAATTATAGTAAAGATATGGACCGTTGGAAGAAAACTTTGGAAAGTATTAGACAAGAAAATATGCAAATTTACATTTCTGGGTTCTACAAAGGACATTCTCCAAAAGAAGAACTTAATACATATCATTTAATCAATTTAATAGAATTAAACTTTGAGTCAAAATTTAATAATACCTTTATTCTTTAGAATCTCTATTTTCAAATAATTCAAAAAAATCTTTAAAAAAACCTTTAATTTCATCTAAAAAACATAACTTTCATCCTTAGAACCATCGAATTGATTCTGGTATACTACAAGGCAAAAAGAAAAAAGCAGCAAAAAAAAAGAAAATCTTGAAAAATGATGACTCTACAAAAATAAAACATGAGCTTTCGTATAAAGAGCTTTCTGTTACAACTAAAAAAGACACAGATAAAAATTTCTCTCTGTCTAATAGTTTAAAACAACCTCTCCAACGTAATTATTATGACCCTAACTTACCACCTTCATCATATTATTACCCCCTTATTACTATTACCCATTCCCACATGATTATAATAAAGCTCCTGAAAATTTAAAAAAACTTGACAATACATCTCCTGAAAAAGTAATTTCACATCTGAATTGGCTAAAAATTCAATAAAAAGAATGTTCAGTTTACTTTGACAGATGAACAAGATAGTAATGATAATACAGCTGAAATTTTAGATAACAAAAAAAGTACTCAGGGTAAAAAAGCAACCAGAAGTAAGAGAAGCAGCAAAAATTCTGAAAGTAAGCCTCCCCTTAGAAAAAGCCCTCGTAAGAGAGGTGGAATCTTAGACATTGCGGTAAACAAAATAATAGAGATTAATGACAATGATGACATTTCACAGAAATCTGATACCAGTTTTATAGATACAGAGTTCAATTATCATATCCAAAATAATGATGAGATGCATGATGAAGATGATGATGCTTCAAATTAGTTAAAATATTATTACTAACTTTAAGTGTAAAAATATAATACATATATATATAGTTTTTTATTTATTAGTCATTTCAAAAAATTATGTATATTTTTTTTTATTGCAATAAATTATGTATTAAATATTCTCTTACGCATATTGAGAATTTCATTCCAAAATCAAATGCTTTTTATCAGTAACGTGCATTTCTTTATTAATTTCATAACCATTTTTTTTAATTAAATAGTTTAGAAAAATGTTAAATCATTTTTTATTAAACAATTTAGGGAAAAGCTGTTAAAAACGTTTTTTATTAAAATGATTTAAAAAAAATGTTTTTTTTATTATTAACAGTTAAACGATTTAAAAAAAATGATAAAATCATTTTTATTTATTGGCAGTTAAACTGATTTTGAAAAAAAAATGGTAAAATTGTTCTTTTTATTAACAGTTAAACTGATTTTAAAAAAAATGGTAGAATCATTTTTAAATGATTCCAAAAAAAAATGTTAAAAATCATTGTTTATTAAAACAACTTTTAAAAAAATGGTTTTTTACTAAAACGATTTCTAAAAAAATGTTAAAATCATTTTTTTATTAAAACAATTTCTAAAAAAACATTAAAATTATTTTTTATTAAAATGACTTTTAATAAAATGGTAAAAATCCTTTTTTTTACTAAAACGATTTCTAAAAAAAAATGGTAAATCGTTCTTTTTATTAACAGTTAAACTGCTAATAAAAAAAAATGATTTTATCATTTTTTTTTTTTATTAAATCAAATTTTAAAAAAATGTTAAATCATTTTTTTTATTAATAATTTTTAGAAGAAAAATGGTAAAACATTTTTTTAATTAACAATTTAAAGAAAAATGTTAAAATCATTATTAATTAAAAACTGTAAACACCATTTTTTAATTAGGTAATTGCAGTGTTATCCTTACTAGCTGAATATGTATAATATTAGATTGACTCATTTGGTCGTAAGTGTAAAATGGTAATAGTGAAAAATACAGTGTGCTTTTCTAACATATATATAATTTAGCAATTAATATTCTCTTACATAACAATCAATAAAGCATGCATTTACCATTAAAAAAAAAAAAAAGAAAAATGATTATTAAATGAAAATAATAAAAAAAAAATCTATTAACAAATAATAATCTTTAAATTAAACATATAAATACTTTGTTTAATAACATAATTTATCTTTTTTAAAAAAGATAATTGGAAACTAATTTTTTTATGAAATTATTTTTTAGGAAACTGTATTTTTTTATTATATTTAAAATGTTTAGTAAAAAAAGTGAGTTTCCTTTAAGTCAATTTTAAATATTATAATTGATTTCTTAAAAAAAAATGATTTAACAATATATTTAGCTACCATAATCTTTTTTTTTTTTAAAGAAAAATTATTTTTATTTTTCTCTTTTTCATATTTGTCTTTAAGATTCAGCAGTAGATATTTTTGGATTAATATAGGTTGCCAAATGTTCTTTCTTTTTCTTTTAGGTCTTTCAGACTTTCTGGTTATGCAATACTTTCAGTTCATTTTTACTCAGCCGCAAAATGGTGGCCTTCGTCTATTTTGATCTTTATAACAATGATGGAAAGAATCTTCAAATTATTTTTAAATAAAAAGTCACATCACTCGCTCTTTTTTTATATGAAAATAATATCATAAACATCATAAAAATATTCACTGCTATTTATAAAGTCAAATAATTTTTTTCTTTGAGAAAAATTAACCAGAAATTTATTAATATGTCTTCACATATTTTTACTTTTGAAATAAATTCAACAAACTTACAATGTCAATCCTGTGAATCCTTTGACACATTTTTTACTTTATCTACTAATCTACAAAATGTTAATTCTAATCATTAAAGAGCACCACCAAACCCTTATATTTCAACTAATTTCCTTTTAACATCAGTAAATCTACCTTTTAGTCCATGACGTCCTTCCAAAAAACTTTTCAACTTATATAAGAAATTTCAAGATCAAATCCTTTATCAATACCTATGCATTCTTTGTAGTTACTGTTCAAAATTAATGTACCCTTCAGAAGTAAGATGGGTACACTATAATCCAACTTTTTTATATCCATTAAAAGAATCTTTTCCAAGTACATTATTGCAATTTCATCCAAATGACCCCATACCATCAAGAATTGCTGTATGTTGCTCATGTTTAAATCCATTCACAAGATGTCATCTTCCAAAAGTTGATCCAATACCAGATAAAATTCAAAATGTAACAGAATTTACCTTTCACCTGTGCATTTGAATTGTTCATTGGATCATACATCTAATTCAAACTTTTATACTACTTATAGACATTTGCAAGGTTCATTTGGATATTCACAAAATATTAATGCTTTTGCTCTGTATACAGGAACTGTAGGAGCTATATTATCAAATGGTGAAAGAAATAGTTAGTACCATCCATCATTATTAAATACTTCAAAATAATTACATAAAAATAATGAATTTTTTAAGCCTTACAGGCATTATTTTAATCGAGAAACTATAAATGGGCCATCATTAATAATTCCAACTGCTACTATATCAGAATTTAATGAAAACTTATATAGAAATTCTATAATTAGAAATACTGGACCCCCAGATATTGTAATTTCAGGTAATGATTTTGATACAGAAATTCACAATGAAGATTATAGATATGAATGACTAATGGCTGGCTTTATGACAACTGATATGAATGAAACACAACTTCCAATATCATTTTCTGATAATTTATTAGAAGCTTTAATCTTTCCTGATTTATTTCCTTTAAGCAGATATCACTTTACAAATATCAGACAATCTTGAACAGATACACAATATAAAATTGATACATATGGCAATTATATAAAACTTGCAATTATGTGCCCAGATTCACGATTTAGATTACATTTGTATTGGCCACATTACTCTTATATTAATCTTGAAAAATATAGGAATCATCAAAATAAAACAAGATTAATAAGACAAAAGATTACTGATAATCATACACTTCCTACTGTAACTGATTTAATAACAGAAAGTGTGTATTCTGAAAGAAAAATTATAGATAAATCTTTTACAACAACATTACCTTCCTTTATCAGAACAGCAGGTGATTCATTCTGGAGAAAAAAGGAATACCAGCTTAATACTATTGTTCAAAACTTTGGTCTTCTACAAATATTTTATACAATGAACTATGGGCAAAAGTAAATGAAAACACTTACATAAAATACTTAAAAAAACTGATAATAAAGTTCCTCTTCCTAGCAACTGTCCATTTCATACTTATCATTATTATACTAATAAATTACAATCATTACATCATTATTTATGGAATAATCCTACCCTATCAAATCTTGGTAAATGGTTACATTATTTTGAACATGATGAATTTCAAATAGAGGTGCAATACATACTCATAGTGTAACCTGGCTTGATAAATCAATTCCTGAATTAATAGCTTCAAATGTAATTTGAGCAGATATGCCAGATCCAATTACTGAACCTGAACTTTATCAACTAGTAAAAAAACATCAGGTACATCACTGTATTCCTTCAAAATGTGGTGGACCATATAATAATAATGGATAATGCAATCAAAAATTCCCTAAACCACTTTTAGAAATAACATATTTTGATAATGAAACAAGTAGATTTATATATTGTCGAACAAAACCAGAAGACCAATGGGTAATTTCTTATCATGCACCAACTTTACTTTTATGGGAAGCTCATCATAATTTTCAATATGTAACTGATAAGCATTTTGCAAAATATATATGTAAATATGTTACAAAACCAGAACCTTCTGAGCTTTTTGATATTCAAGAAACTGATGCTTACAGAAGGCATATTCATGCAAGAAGACTTGGAACTATGGAATTAATGTTATTATTGATGAGTAAAAAAGTCAGTAGATGTACTATTGCAGTTGATTTTCTTCCAACTTCACCTCCTGAATTTTGATTAAAAGCAGTAAAACCTGCTTGGATGATAATAGAACAAGAAGATACTAATCCTTATTATGAAAATACTATTGAAAAATATTTTGAAAGATCTGATGGATATGAATTTGATATTTTAATTTATCCTGAATATTTTTGTTAGAGCTCTAAATTTCCAGTTCGGTTCCATTTTCAGTTCCATTTCTGGTTCTGAACTTGGTTCCTTACTGGACGTTTTTCGGAATAAGATTTTTATTGAAAACGTTTTCAGAATCATTTTTTAATTGAAAAATGTTTTTTTGGTTAAAAAACTTTATCTGAAAACATTTTCAGTTTGAAGTATTTTTTGAAAAAACAGTTTCAGTTCCATTTTTTGATCTGAAAATGGAACCGGAACTAATTTTTCAAACTGAAAATGTTTTTTCGGTAGTCATTTTAACTGAAAATATTTTCAGTTAAAGTATAACCTGAAAACGTTTTTCAGTAAAAATTTTAGGCCAAAAAACACTTTTGGTAAAATTTTATATCAGAGAGCCAAATCAGAACTGAAAATGGAACTGAACTGGAAATTCAGAGCTCTAATTTTTGTAAATAAAAATCAATTACATTGAAATGACAAAAAAAATCAGATTATAATAAATCTTCTAGAAGTGAAAATAAATTAAAAGGAAATTATTCTACTTATTGATCCGCATTTCAATATTTTTTTTCCAGAAGAATATGCAACAGTAACACAAGATACTATAATCAATACAACTACTTTATCCCATTTTTCATATTTAAGAAATTATAGAAATTTGATTAAAAATTACTTATATCAATACAACAAAATATAAAAGACATTATTAGCAAACAACTCAGCAACTTGATTCCAAAACCTATAATTATATCAAATAATAAAGTATTAAATACTTTACAAGATCAATATAAAATATATAATATTATAAATTTATCTTGAGTTCTTTAAAAGAAAAGAAGCATCCATTTTTCTTTATTACTGGATCAGCTGGTATTGGAAAAACTTATTTAACAAAACAAATAATCAATTATCTTAAAAGCATTAATAAAAAATTTTTATTAATGGCTCCAACTGGTGTAGCAGCAGAAAAAGTTGGTGGTAAAACAATTCATTCTAAATTAAAAATCACTGGTAATGTTTACAATTTACAAACTCTTTCATTATATAATGAACATTCAAAACATGAATTGAAAAAATAGAATATATTATAATTAAAAAAATATCAATGGTTTCTTTTCAACTCTTTACATTTATTAGTAAAATATTTTGTAAGCTATACAGTAATTCACTTGAATTTGGTGGTATACCAGTCTTTGTAATAGGTGATTTAACTCAAATTCCACCTGTAAAAGGAGATCCAGTATTTTACTCTCCATTATGGAAAATATTTTTTCCATTATTTCTTAGAAAATCATGTCGTCAACAGGATAATGATGAATTTTTTCAAATCCTTCAAAAAGTTAGAATAGGTGAACAAACAATTCAAGCCATTAAGCTAAAAGTTGAGATGTATCAAGAGCAAAATAATACTACTTTAAATACTACTTATATTGTATCACACAGAAAAATGGCTCAGACTATAAATTCCATAATATCAACAAAATTATCATTATTTAATTCAAATGAAAAATCCTTTACTTCAATTTCAGTCAATTCTATAAATAATGAATAGTGGAACAGATCTCAATCAGAAAAGGCATTTATGTATTATACAAACTATCCTGTTGAATTAGTATTATCAGTAGGTACAAGAGTTATGTTTCTTAATAATACTTAATTTAAACATGGATTATATAATGGTTCAATAGGTATAGTTATAAAAATATGCAATCAAGAAAGTGTTGAAGTTGCATTTCCATTAACTGATGGAATTAAAACTTTTACTATTCAAAAAGATACAGTATTCTTTATATTTAATGGTATGTCAGCAAAAAGAACTCAATTTCCATTGCAAAATGCTTTTGCACTAACTGTTCATAAAACTCAAAGTATTACATTACCTCATAGTACTCTCTTATTAGATGAATCAATTTTTGCCTGTGGACAAGTTTACATTGCAATAAGTAAATCTCCATCATAGGATAAACTTGATATAACATTATTTAATATAAATTCCATTAAAACAGATAAATGTGTATTAGAAGAATATAATAGATTACAAGAAATATACAATAATAATATTAGTAAATTTTTCACTTATCGCCGTTTTCAAAATGGTGCGATTTTCAAATTTGAGGAGTTGTCAACAAAAAAAAGAATTCGAATTCCAAAATCTGTGTAACATTGTGATCTGTCCAATAAGATTTTAAAATAAAAATCAAATTTTTTTGAGTTTTTTGACGCGTAAAAAATCTATTTCGCGTATATAAAGTGTATATAAGAATGTCTTCTATTCCACCAAGAAACTACCAAATTGGAGTGTGTTTTATATGTCAAATATGCATGTATTGTGGTATAGATTTGACATCAAATAATTGTGATTGTAACAAAACGGTCAAACCAACCAAAAAAAATCGTACTGAAAAAGTTCCATATTTTAGAAACTTAGCTTACAAACCAGATAAAATACATGAAAAAATAAAAATTGCTTTATCATTTAGCAATCAAAAATATGGATATAAGTTGAATATGGAACAGCCATGTAATTGTATACTTTGCTCGGCATGCAACAGTCAAATTAACAGAGATATTAAAGCGGCTGATAAAGATAAAAAATTTATTATCATTCCTCCTTCACCAACCGATGATACTTCTTCTCAACCATCTACACCATCTATACCACCGCAAATAGAATTCAAATTATGCATGTCTATCAAACAAAACAAACAAACATTGCCTGCTATAATAATTAGCTTTAATTTAGAATATCCAACCTTTATTGATTTTAGGGATAAACTTGAGTCATTTATCTGTGAACAAGTTGGATTAATATATAAAAATGAATATACTTTAGCATACAAATCATATTCAGAGAGTGGAGCTGAAACACTTTTAGGTAACGAAGAAGCGTTTGATGAATTTTTAAAAGATTATCAAAGTATGACAACAGGAAATAAAAAAGTAGTAGTTGTTGTTACACTTAAAGAAGCATCTAAGAAACAATCACGTCAGGTATTTATTATTTTTGAAAATTATTTACAAAACTATTATATATCTAATAAAATTATGGAGTGATGAAATTTCAGAACAGGAATCTGATGAAGGATCAGATAATGATACCCAAAATACTAAGTCCAAATCACAACCGCCATCAAAAAAATGTGCAAAGAAGCGTACACCTAAAGAAGCAGATTTGGATGAAAATGAAGCATTGATTGGTTCTTATGTAATAAAATTAAATGATAAGTATATTTGTGATGTTCAAAATCACAAACACTGTTTTATTAAAGAGGACCGTCATTTACCTTTAACTAATTTTGCAATTAGTTTATGGGCTAAAGAAATTGTATGTATTTACAAATATATTACAAGTTTTAAATTTTATAATATTATTAAATTTATTTTATTTTTATTATAGGTAAATAAAAATACAGATTTAGATACTCCTCCTAATCATGCTATGTTTAGTATGATGCATTCAGTAAAAATAACTAAAAGAAATTCTTCTAATGTTACTGATGATTTCATTAATAATTCTCAAATGACAACATATTCTCAATATCCCTACCATTCTTATTATCCTCAACAAATGTATTATTCATCATATCCATATTATCATTCTGATTATGATTCAAGAAGATCTTCAATTATCTCACAATTATCAGATCAAAGTTTATTAATTTCTTCACAAACATCATTAGATCACAATTTAACAAAAAAAACTATACCAAGTATGGAAGATTTTTTGAAAAACCTAGATCAAGAATATGGAATGGAAAATTTACATGCTATTTATCTGTTTTTGAAGAACAGGAAATTCTTGTTAATCAATTTACAAGATTATCAGAATCTGAATATATTTCAATGGGTGTAACAATTATTGGATGTAGACAAATATTGCGTGATGAGGCAAAAAAATATGAGTAATTTCAGTACATATTTTACATTTTTTGTATATATTTTTGTATATTTCATTTTATTAGTATAATAATTCAATAAAAGTTAATGGTATTACAAATAAATATACACATTATAAATGAAAATAAATTTCAAAATTTTATTTTATTTATAAATAAACTGATTCTTCAAAATATTTTTTTGCTATATCTGGTGTAGTTTGAGCTAATGCAACTAAAATTAAATATATTGGGTCAAAATAATTTGCAAAATCTCTGTATCTTTTTAACCAAGATTTTAACGCTGAAAAAGCTGTTTCAATGGGATTTAAATCTGGTGAATAGGGCGGTAAATAAAGTATTTTCCCACCAATGTCTTCTACTGCTGTAACTAAATCATCATCATGATGTATACGTGCATTATCCATAACTAATACACTATGTTTAGCCGGATATGGATTCATTTGAGGTATCTTATTGAAAACAAATGAATATTGTTAATAAAAAATTCTAAATAATGATATAAATATAAATTATTTACCAATTGTGTTAAAACAAAAGTTTTAAATCTCTCTTTATCACAACTCCCTTCCATAATATCTACAGCAATGAAACCTTCTAAAGATAGG
The DNA here is from genome assembly GCA_015698045.1 of Rhizophagus clarus. Classification (NCBI taxonomy): domain Eukaryota; kingdom Fungi; phylum Glomeromycota; class Glomeromycetes; order Glomerales; family Glomeraceae; genus Rhizophagus; species Rhizophagus clarus. The sequence goes on from BLAL01000160.1 coordinate 810,617, forward strand.
GCAGGTAAAATAGTATAACGTTTTCCCCTAACAAAAACAACACTTTTTTTTGCTCTAGTGTTGATAGAAGAATAGCCATATAATCTGGTAAGTGTCCTCTCATCCTTCGCAGATTCGTCAATAAAAATTAGTTGTTCAGCAGTATAATTCATTCCAATATTATATAAATAAACACCTCGCAATATATCACTTCTTTCTTTTGATGCTTTTTGTATTTTCTTTCTAGTTATACCACAAAATTTAAGAGAACGCCATAATGTTGGAATAGAAACCAGTTTTCCTATTCTCTGCTCCATCTCGTGTACCAATTCATCAAGGTACCAATCTACTTTGTCTTTAACCAAGCTTTCCAATACCTATAAATTATAAACTCTGTTAGATAAAAAATAATATATAGTTATTACATCAAAATAATTATTACCTGCATATCTTGTCTTAATAATATTTTTCTCCTTCCCACTTTACCAACAAATGGATCTTTTACACATCCCCATTTTTTAAAAATTCTACAGACTTTATAAACAGTTGACTCGCTAACATACATTCTTTTAGCAATTTCATTTTGCGTTAAACCCTCAGCTTGACAACAAATAATTCGCCATCTCAAATCTTCACTTAGACTTTTTCCCATCCTTAATCTAATATTGCTTTAAGAAATTATAATATTGTTAATTTTCAACAACTAAAGCGTATTTTGTAATAAAAAAAAAGAGAAACTAAAAAAATTCGCGAAAATTCGCAAAAATTCGCGGGAATTCGTTTTATTAGAGGTAATATTTTTGAGAATTCGAAGGTAAAGAACTACTTTAGTACTATGAAACTCAGAATATAGTAACTGTAAGACCCATAGTATATATTTGTAAAAAGAATTCGCAACGTTTGTTATAAATTTTAAAAAGAGTTCGCAAAAAAATGCAAAATTCGCGTAATTTGTAACACGTTATCATGTGATCAAAAATCGCACCATTTTGAAAACGGCGATAAACTTTTTTAACTGCATATTATATTTTATAAATAAAATATTATTTAATTTTATAATAAATTGCTTAAATACTAAATACTAACAATCTATATTCATCTAAAACTCCCCTGAAAATGAACCTAGAGTTTGGATCTGTGTATCCGGTATCCATGTATCCGTACGGATAATGGATTGCAGATACTCATTTTATTATTTTGGATAGAATCCTTGGATAAATAATTTTGTACGGATAATCCGTAGGTGATCCGCAGATAATCCTTATATCCATGGATAAACAGATATGCGGATAATCCATTATATCCATGGATAACCCAAAATATTTTTTTTACATAAACGCAATATTTCTCATTTATTTTTTTTATTAATTTATTTTTATTTTTAAATTTTATTCTTTAAACTGACAGACATTCAGAAAAGGTTTGTTTTTTTGGTTTTTTTTTTATAATTTAAATTTTGGAAAGATTGAAAGAAACGAGGCGAATAAATTAAATTACTAAAGGCTGTTTTGAGTTTTTTTTACTTTTTTAAATTTTAATTTTTTATTCTCGTTATTGCTTTGTCCTTGGTTTCATTACTAAACAATCTTTCTTTTTTTTTTATTAATTTCAGTCAGTTTTAACGTTTTATTAGCCTATTAGGAGAAACAAAAAGTAGGTTAGTTTTTTTTTTTTTACTTTTTTTTTATTTTTATTGTTGTTTCGTCTGCTATTTCATCCTTGTTACATTTACTAACCGAACTTTCTTTGTCTTCTTAGTTTTGGATGGATCTATCAAGAGAAATGAGTAGGTTAGTAGATAATTTCACCATTGCTGTTTCGTCCTTATAACCAATCTTTATTCTTTAGATTTTGATGATGCATCTCGGGAAGGTATATTTTATTTGTTTCCATTTGATTTCTTCATCTTACATTTCACTAATTTTTTTATATTTTATTTTTAGTTTTTACCAGTTTTCAGTTAATGACATTTTTTGTTTTCTGTCATTTTTTTTTTAGTAATCAATAAATAAATAAAAAAATGTATAAAGTCAGATTTATTAAATGAGTAAATTTAATTTAAAAAAAAGTGAAGGAATCGGGAATTTTTTGAATTAATTCTTTCCGAATTTTCAGAATTGATTTTTCTGGTTGTGTAATTGTGTTTCGTAATACAATCAATATAAATGATCGATTTTTTGATCTTTGGCGAAAAAATTTTTTAATTTCAATTTTTCATTTTCACTTTTGCAATTTTAGTGTTTTAAATAATGGAACTTAACAATGACGAAGACAATGCTTATTTTAGTGATTCTGCTCGAACTGATAGTACAGCTGGTACAGAAGCAAGTGGAAGAAAGAGAAGAAGGGTTTTAGTTGTGGATAAAACAGATATATGGCATTATTTTAATAAGCTGGATTCACCAAAACCCAAACATAAAAAAGGCTCTTGCAATGTAGAGATTAGAACAAGCAAAGATGTGAAAATATGTGGACATGTAATTAATACAGATGGATCAACTGGTAATTTTTGGTCTCATTTAGAAGCTAATCATGGTATACTTAGATCTGAAAAAGAAAATACTAGCAGTAATCCTACTCAAGCCAAAGTTGATGTAATGTTTCAAAAACAGTGGTCAAAAAATCCTAAGTGCAAGCGAGAGTGTGATGAAGCATTAACAGAATTTTTAATTGATGACATGCAACCACTTTATGTGTTAAAGAATGAAGGTTTTATTAATTTAGTTAAAACACTTGATCCTTATTATACTCTTCCAAGTGACAAATACGTCAAAAAACTTATTACTAAAGCATATAATAATTCTAAATAAGAACTAATAAAATTATTTGGTAATACCATAAAATTCTGTTTGATCACGATAGATTTATGGACTAGTAAAGATCATCAAGAGTATATTGGTGTTACGTGTTCATTTATCAACAAAGAATTCGAATTACAAGAAATAATGTTAGCATATCAATATATGGAGTATCCTCATACAAGTCAAAATATTGCACGAACAATAATGAATCTAATTTTTGAATGGGGTTTGGAAAAAAAATTTATTTATATTACTACCGATAATGGTAGTAATATGGTCGCTGCTTCTAGACTTTTACCTAATACATTTCGGATTCCCTGTGCAGCTCGTACATTAAATCTTGTAGTAAATAAAGGTTTAATACCAGTTGAAATCTTAATAGCACGTGCAAAATGACTTATTAATTTTTTTATGAGTCCAAAACAAAATGAACGGTTAAAGGCAATACAAACATGTCATTTAAATGGAACTGAGGTTTATTTTTACATTTATTTTAATATATTTCATTATTTATTCATAATATTAATAATACTAAATATAGCCTTTTTTTAGGATTTTTCAGAAAATCACAAGTATTTGCGTACAATTCAGGACATGAAGACGAGATAGAATTCGTCATATCTTGCATGGGAACGTCTTCTTAAACTTCATCATGCAATTAATATTTTAATTGCAACTATGAGTACCAAAAGTGAATCTGATACAGATACAAAAAAAGATTTAAAACGTCTTAAAGAAATAATGCTTAGTGATGATGAGTGGAAACTTATGAAACAATTAACTAAAATACTTCAACCTTTTTATGATGCAACTAAATTACTAGGTGGTAAAAAGTATGCAACAGCTTCTTTTATGTATTATGTTGTGGCTACTCTTCAAATTAAAGTAATTCCTAAAGAAGTTGAAGTAGTACAGATGGTGCCCAAAATTATCCGGCCACTTTATTTTGCCAAAATTATGCCGATCATCACGTGTTATTATGATGTAAACAAACAATAATTTTGTATTTATAATCGCAATGAACAATCCTCTGCGCCACATTTCTTCTGGAACTTTCCAGAAAAATGAAACCACTTACCCCAAAAACTTGTGGTGCAATTGTTTACGGTCACAATTGTGGACATTCAAGTCGCACAATTGCCAAACAACTGGGGTGTGGGAAAACAACAGTTAATGACATACTTAAACGCCTTCGTGAAACTCACTCTTTAACACCAAAAAAACAAACTGGGCGTCCACCACTTCTCGACTCACCAGCTCAACAAAAACTTAAGTCCTTCATTAAAGAAAACAATGAAAATCGTCGACTTTGTTCAAAAAAAATTGCGACCACTTGGACAGCCCAAACAAAGCAACCTATTTCTCATAATACTATACGCCGAAACCTTAAGAAAGTTGGACTTACAGCATGTATTCCTCGTCGTAAACCTGCAATGACAGAAGCACATTATCAGGCTCGGCTTGAGTGGGCTTATGAACATGAAAATTGGACGGAAAGAAAATGGAAAAGAGTCCTATTTTCAGATGAAAGCACTTTCACTCAATTTCAACAGGGTTGGCAAGGAATGGTATGGCGTGAACCTGGGAAGGAGTTAAATCCTGATTGTATTTCAGTTACTGTGAAACACAGTCCTAGCAAAATGTTTTGGGGGTATTTTTCCTGGAGCGGCCTTGGGCCAATTGTTCCATTAAATGGTTCAGTTACTGGCCAAACACATGCTAAAATTATTAATGATTTTGTTGTGCCTACCTTGCACACACATTTTCCACAAGGTAATGGAATCTTTCAGGAGAATAATGCTGCACTACACCGTTCAAAAGTTGCTACGGCCGCACGTGAAAATGCCGGGATTGTGATGCTTGACTGGCCAGCTCAGTCACCAGATATCAATCCTATAGAAAATATCTGGGCCGAAATGAAGATGATGATTCGACGTCATTCGCCACCACCATCTAGTATTAGTGTGCTTATGGAGTATGTTACAGATGCGTGGAATGACATTCCTCCTGAATATTATAGAAAACTGATCAAAAGTATGCCTCGGAGGGTTGATGCAGTTATTTCTGCAAATGGAAATACAATAAATTATTAAATTTTTGTAAATTTTAATAAAGGAAGGCATAATAAATATGTTAAACTTAAATTTTTATTTTCATCATATTTAACATATATAAGTTTTTCAAATTTGAAAAGTGGCCGGATAATTTTGGGCACCATCTGTAGATTTGACAAATGATGATGATGCATTTGATGATGATATTGAATTTGAAGATGGTGATGATGACAATGTTATTATTATGCAAAACACAAAAAGAAAAATCAAGATTAAAAATCCTTTAAATTGTGAAGGAAAGGAAGAAGAAGTCAAAAGAAATTTATATCATTTATTACATCATTATTGGGAAAATCCAGCAAAAGAAGGAATGATATCAGCATTACTAGATCCACGTGTAAAAAGTCTCAATTTTGTTTCTAGTTTAAAAAAAGAAGGGATAATTTCTCTTTTGCATGATGAATATCAATTTGTTAAAGAATCAGAAGAGTTTGCTACTGGTACTACATTAAATAGTGATGATTTAGATTTATTAGAATCAAATAACTCTTTACTTATAGATATGTTTGCAGAAAGTCAAAGTGCCGAAAATGAAATTAATGATTACCTTTCATTACAACAATTATCTCCTAAAACTGATCCTTATAAATGGTGGACAGGAAATCAAAATAGATTTCCGATTTTATCTTATTTAGCCAAAAAATATTTATCAATTTCTGCTACTTCAACTTCTAGTGAAAGGTTATTTTTTCAAGCAGGTAATACAATGACAGCAAAACGTACGCAACTAAAGCCAAAGTTCTTTGAAAAGCTTTTGTTTCTAAAAAAAAATCATAAAATTTTAGGTAATATTTTTCCACCGGAAATTTATAATGAGATTGATCAAATTTAAAATTTAATAAATAAATAGGGTATAAATATCATATTATCCTTATTATCCGTATTATCTGTATTATTCATATATCTGCATTATCTGCATTATCCGTGTTATCTGCATAATCCACGTTATCCGTGTTATTCGCATTATCTGTATATCCATATTATCTGTATTATCTGTACTATCCATGGATAACATGGATATGGATTATCCATTCAATTTTTTTTTAAATTATCCATATCCAGGCTTAATTTTTGTATGGATAACAGATACTAGATTTTTATTATGGATATGTATCCATGGATAACATGAATACACGGATCCAAACTCTAAATGAACCATTGTTAAAATACAAAAAAATTATAGTAAAATCATAAAAATTAGTAATATGATAAAAATTAGAAAATATAAAATTAAAAATTATACCATTCCATGATAATCTTTACCCTATATTAATTAAAAAGAAAAAAAAAAACTAAATAAATACACAGGCCCCATCAAATCAATTGATTTGATAAAGTATATACTCCAATCATTGCAAAATACTGTGCCATGCAACCATAAATTAGTAATATGCAAAACAAATAAATTAAACAAACAAAATAAAACTTAAAAATCAAACCAATTCTAAAATAATTTTCATTAAAGAATATGCTAACCTTCTCATTTAATACAAAGTAAAAATACCTGGCTTGTGAACTGAAAATGGGATCATGTACTGACAAGACAGTGTCATTACCAAAATCACTATTCTATAACCAGGAATTACTCTTTTACTTTGTATAATAAAAAAGAAAACATACCTTTCAAATTTAAAATAAAATAAAAATTAAATTAAATTAACCAATTTTATGGTAATATCTTAATAATATATAAATATTAAAGATGTGCAATCTTTTCATTTATTAATAGGAAAGGTATATAGTTGATTCCTCCTCCAGAATCAACAGATCCTATTAGCAAAGTAAAAGTACCTAGTAAACTGAAAATGGGATCATGCACTGACAAAACAGTGACACTACCAAAATCTAGATTCTAAACCTAGATTACTCTTACTTTCAAAATAAAAAGAAAGACACACCTTTTCAAAATTAAAATTTAATGCCATTAAATTATAATAATTTGTTTATGACATTAACTTATATGTATTTTAATACAAAAAAAATTATAGTAAAATCATAAAAGTTAGTAATGTAAGATAAAAATTAGAAAATATAAAATTAAAAATTATACCATTCCATGATAATCTTTACCCTATATTAATTAAAAAGAAAAAAAAAACTAAATAAATACACAGGCCCCATCAAATCAATTGATTTGATAAAGTATATACTCCAACCATCGCAAAATACTGTGCCATGCAGCCATAAGTTAGTAATATGCAAAATAAATAAATTAAACAAACAAAATAAAATTTAAAAATCAAACCAATTCCAAGATAATTTTCATTAAAGGATATGCTAACCTTCTCATTTAATACAAAGTAAAAATACCTGGCTTGTGAACTGAAAATGGGATCATGTACTGACAAGACAGTGACATTACCAAAATCACTATTCTATAACCAGGAATTACTCTTTTACTTTGTATAATAAAAAAGAAAACATACCTTTCAAATTTAAAATAAAAATAAAAATTAAATTAAATTAACCAATTTTATAGTAATATCTTAATAATATATAAATATTAAAGATGTGCAATCTTTTCATTTATTAATAGGAAAGGTACATAGTTGATTCCTCCTCCAGAATCAACAGATCCTATTAGCAAAGTAAAAGTACCTAGTGAACTGAAAATGGGATCATGCACTGACAAGACAGTGACACTACCAAGATCAAGATTCTAAACCTAGATTACTCTTACTTTCAAAATGAAAAGAAAGACACACCTTTTCAGAATTAAAATTTAATGCCATTAAATTATAATAATTTGTTTATGACATTAACTTATATGTATTTTAATACAAAAAAAATTATAGTAAAATCATAAAAGTTAGTAATATAAGATAAAAATTAGAAAATATAAAATTAAAAATTATACCATTCCATGATAATCTTTACCCTATATTAATTAAAAAGAAAAAAAAAAAAACTAAATAAATACACAGGCCCCATCAAATCAATTGATTTGATAAAGTATATGCTCCAACCATCGCAAAATACTGTGCCATGCAGCCATAAGTTAGTAATATGCAAAATAAATAAATTAAACAAACAAAATAAAATTTAAAAATCAAACCAATTCCAAGATAATTTTCATTAAAGGATATGCTAACCTTCTCATTTAATACAAAGTAAAAATACCTGGCTTGTGAACTGAAAATGGGATCATGTACTGACAAGACAGTGACATTACCAAAATCACTATTCTATAACCAGGAATTACTCTTTTACTTTGTATAATAAAAAAGAAAACATACCTTTCAAATTTAAAATAAAAATAAAAATTAAATTAAATTAACCAATTTTATGGTAATTATCTTAATAATATATAAATATTAAAGATGTGCAATCTTTTCATTTATTAATAGGAAAGGTACATAGTTGATTCCTCCTCCAGAATCAACAGATCCTATTAGCAAAGTAAAAGTACCTAGTGAACTGAAAATGGGATCATGCACTGACAAGACAGTGACACTACCAAGATCAAGATTCTAAACCTAGGCTACTCTTACTTTCGAAATGAAAAGAAAGACACACCTTTTCAAGATTAAAATTTAATGCCACTGAATTATAATAATTGTTCATGGCATTGTCTTTTTGTGTACTAGGAATATAAAATAAAATAAAAAAAAAATAGGTTAATAAAATAATGAAATAAGCAAGTAAAAAAAAATAAATAAATAAATAAAATAATAAAAAAAAAACTACCAATTCATTCATTACCCATCAATTCTCTCTAATCCATTTGACTATCCAGAATATTAGTGGTTGGTGCAAATCGTATTCTCTCCAGTCACCTAGATAATATACAGTATTTGTAAAAATCCTAAACCCCTTAAGTTCAGAACTGTAAATACAGCAAAAAAAATAATAAAAACAATGAAAAAAGAACGGAAAAATAATAAAAAAGAACAAAAAAAAAATAAAAATAAAAAAAATAAAAAAAGTAAAAAAAAAAAAGAAACGAAAAAAAAGTAAAAGGAAAAACAAGAGGAAAGAGAAAGGAAATAATGAAGGAAAAGAAATGAAACACGAACGTACTCACCCACCCACCTAAAAAAAGAAAGTGAAAATAACGAAAATAAAAAGAAAATGGGAAAGAAAGGAAGGAAATATCGAAGGGAGAAAAGACCCACCCACCTAAAAAAGAGAAAGTGAAAGATAACGTAAATAAAAAAAAAATAGAAGGGAGAAAGGAAAAGAAACATGAGCGTACCCATCCACCCATCTAAATAAAGAGAAAGCGAAAAAAAAATAACGAAAAAGAAAGATCGAAGGAACACGCAAAGGAATTAAAGATTAAGATAAATTATTGCTCTAACGAAATAAAAAAAAAAGAAAATTAAGAATTTTTATACAATTTTATGTTGCACAAGCTTTCAAATAAACAGAGAAATATGTGAATAAAATTTTAAACCAACTCATTAATAACGGATTTTACTAATATCACATGTATACAGTATGACTCTACTGTTATCGGATCCATCAGATCAGTATTCCGCGCCACTATCTCGTATAAAAAAAGTATGAGTGACTTTTTTTTTATGACTCATATGATGTTATTAAGATTAATGAAAAGATACCTTATTTTGTTGAGATATACCACATGATTTTTTTCCAAACTCATGGAAGAAGTTACATATTAATTTATTCACACGAAAAAAAAGATTTTTAAATTACGTAAACTAGAGTCGAAGAAGTCAAAAAGTGTCATCGGAATATCGGATCATCAAGTTTTTTGTACTACTATGTAAAATAATAGGAGCAATTTAATAAAACGCGTTAAGTTATATTAATTTGGCTTGGGCGCGTGTCAAGCCGTGTCATATAACGATTGAATGAGTCAAATTGAATATCACTTCAGTATCAACATTACTCACATCTCCCATTCAGATTCAGATGCAGATTTATAATTTTAAACTTTACTGGATTGGTTTTTTACACGTGGGATCAATGGCCAATTTTATAACGCCAACCAATTTTACGAAAAATGAGATCAGGTGATCTCGGACGATTCACGTTTTAGTAGGTATTGTAAAGAAGTATAGGGAAGAACAATTTCTAGAAATAGATTAGTTTTTTTTATCTGATGATTCTGCACGTTATATATTTATAATAAGCTCATTTAGTAATAGAACTTTATGTTCATCCCTTTTAACTTCATTATTTATCCTTTTTTTTTATGTTCACGAAATTTATATTTATGAAAAAGGAATATTTTCCTCAATATATTCAATTAAATGAGATGCAATAAATGAGTAAACAATTTATTTTTTAAAAAATTGGAGTTGTAGTTACATAAACTGAAACTTTTAAGTTTTAACGAATTTTAATCAAAGAAATAGTTATTAAATATCCTATAGCCTATAAGGTAAAGGATCAAATTCACATACCAGTGATAAACTTATTGAGAACACTTCGCCCCTCAAAATATTACATCAGTATCTGATGCTCAGACAACCTCATGACTACCGATAACAAGGTCGCTCCAAATACCAATACCCATGAAGCTGGGCCGGGTGCTTGGACTTCTCTTATTAATAACGTAGATTCGGTTTATACAGTATTTTTTTACAAATGGGTTTTATGGATTTTCATTTAGGGCTTAGTGTAGATATTATTTATTTCTTTTCTTGACCTAATTATGTAGTTACAGTTTATATGGCTCCACCTAGGTTATGCGAAAGGCGAGAGCAGTCTCTTTAGGTGGCTTTGTCTTTCATGATATAGATTGTTTCATTTAATTATTACTTGTATTTGAATGATTAACGGTTAACGAGAGTTTCCATCGTCGCTATATAAAATAAATACTATAAATAAATTAAATGTGACCATTTGATTTAAGGGATAAAGACTGCTTTAAGGCTTATTAATGATAATACTGTATAAACAAACGAAAAATCATTAACAAAAATCATCACAGAATCACCCAAAGTAACATTCAACTTTCATCTTTAACAAGGGAAGCCAGATATGATCGAGAAACAATACTATGTTACACATGACCATATATAAAAAAAATTAACCACAAACAGAATATTTACAAAAAGGCAATAACAGATAAGAAAAAAATGAATTGATAAAAATAAATGCGTCCATAAGTCCATAACGACAAAAAATTAAAGTATTACGGCCAAGGCTGCCAGGTAAAGCTAAGGCTTGGTCATTGGCGGTGCTTTGCAAGATAACCATTCCTTCGCCACATTCTTACAATATATTTTCTTATTTATTTGATTTAATCATATTTTACTTTGGTACTGTTGATATCATAATTTTGTATGTATGTATACAAAAATGATTGTTCTAATATTTGACGAAAAGTACGGTAGATAAAGTAAATAAACACTTAAATCAGTCATAAAAGGACTAAATATACGCCATCAGAACAAATTTTATAAAAACGAGATGAATCACTTTCGTTGTATTTTTATTCAAAAAAAAAAAAATCTAATAATATGAGTAAAATTATAAACAATAAGATATCTCAAAATATTGATAATAAATCTAAACGATTAGTAAATGTTCGCTTACGCCAGGCATTTTAAAATCGCAGATTACTAGCAAAAATTTTTGCTATTTCGCGATGGTACAACAATCATTTTTGTAATTTATCTAAAGTTTTTGTGCCTTAATTACAAATTCATGTTGGACAAATCTGCGTAAGCGTGGTAATGAATGTCGAGCCTTTAATTCATCCATATTCGCGATTTAACACACGAATTTGGTAATTTCATCCTTTTGTAAAGGACTTGTTGTATTTTATATTTTGAAAAAAATTAATCCTAAAAAGCCGTTTATTTTATAAGAAAACAATTTATATAATATTTAAATCGTTTTTATGATCGTTATACTTATTTAGTTCATTACATAATACGAATAGTGTATTAGTTGAACGTACATTCACAACCAATTTTCAAATTTTACCAGCCATGAGTGCTTTTTTAAACTTTTAACAAAACTTCTTCCTACATTTATCCTTGTTTTCCTTTCCCTTGTCCTTCCCCTTTCTTCTTTTTCTCTGTAACAAAATGTTTCAGTTAGGCTAAAATATTAACAAACATTTTGTTCATTTTTTTTTAATTTATTTAACTGACGTGAATGGAAGTTATTTTCTGAATTTTTTTTTCTTTTGCAAAACCTATTCTTCAGAACTCATCAATGGAATTTTGTGGATTGTTTCGCAAAAAATATCCATACTTGTTTGCCTTGCATGCAACGATTTATTGGGTAGGGTTTAGGTCGAAGAGCTAGTAATTTTCGGTTTAACATTTATGCATAAAAGACACATTTTCGATTCTTATAATAATTTTTATTACTATTACTGTTTATTATTGTGCTATTAATCCGGAGAAGTTTATGAAGTAGAGAAAGTATTTGATCATAATGGAAAGGGTAGTTTTTTTGATTATTTTAATTACTGACAGTTCTTTTTTAGGCGGATTTTTTTTTAAGATCTCAACTTCAGTATTTGGACTGGACTGCTTGTAGAAATGGATGAGTTTGGATGCTCTTCATTTTTAGATCCAGTCGGTTTTTTTTTCTGATTTCGATAATTCTCTTTGGAAACGAGGATTAGGTTCATTTTTTTCCTTTAGATATTTTATTTTAACGGAGCATTATACTAACGATTTGGTTTATACTTTTTTTTTAGACGGTTATTCAGAACTCTTTAGAAGCACAGGTTATGGTACTATTGCTTTATTTGCTTTAATTTGCTTAACTTTGACGAACCATTACTAATAATTCATTTTTTTTTTTTTCTAAACGACTCTTCGGGTTTCATTTTGGGAGAAATCTAAAATGAAAATTCTCTTAATTTTGGGTAGTAGGTTTTGAAATTATTTTACTTTGAAATTTTTTTTTTAATTGAAGAAATGGCTATTAATCAAACCGTTCCTTCTTATTCTTGTAGGTCTACTTGATTGAAGAAACGGTCGTTCCTTTTTTTTATGTAGGTATAGTCTTTGAGATTGTTTTCAGAATGGATGAGTGGGTAAGTTTCGATATTTTATTGCTTCGAAACTTTGATTTTCTTATCTCAAGAAACGGTTTACTAGCTGTTTCTTGTTTTCAAAAAATATTATAATGGTGTCAATTATTCATGTATGAAACTTGTGTAATTAAATTATCAATAGGAAATAAATGCTACTTTTTTTATCAAAAGATATTTTTAACTCTATACCTATAATGATAAATATTCAGGATACTTTATTTAGTTATCATAATTACTTTCATCTATTGCAATAAATTAATGTAAATTTTTAAAATAATAGAAATAAGCGTAGTATGATATAAAACCCAAATATTACCTTTAGGATTAATATCAAGTTTAGTAAAATCCATCCTTACAGATTCTATCAAAAAAAAAAAAAAAAAAAGATATTCATATTAAAGTATAAATTAAAAAAAAATAATTGAATTTATATAGTTTACCTGAATATTCCATTCCAAAAGGATTACTATTACAATTATTAACATTAGCGTTACTAGGTTCTGGAAGATTTTTAAAATCTAAGTGTCTACTTGTATAAACTGCTTGAGGATGTGTTGCATATGAAAGTTTACTATTAGAAGGTAAAGATGATTGTGTCATTGAAGGTAACTTTTTGTTAATTTCATTTACTTTTTCAATCTGCTTATAAATTATAGTATCTTCATTAATAACGATTAAATTTAAATTCCATAACACTTTATACAATTCCTTTGCTTTAGGTCTTTTTGAAGGTTCGGCATCCCAACATTGATTAATTATGTCAATAATTAATTGAGGAATTTCATAATTGGATTTTGGTCTCAAACCTTGACAAATTTTCATTGCTAAAAATTCATCGTGAGCTACATCATGATAAGGAGGTAAGCCGGTACAAATTTCATATGCAATAATTCCAAATCCATAAATATCACTTGCTTGAGTATATTCTTTTCCTCTTAAAACTTCAGGAGCCACATAAGGTAATACTCCGAATATTTCTTTATTACCACTCCGAGAAAGTTCTGTATTTGCTGGTTGACATAATCCTAGGTCGGCAATAAAAGTCTCATTAAACTGATCACTTAATATATTGCCGCAGTGAAAGTCACGATGAATTAATTCTTTATCGTGAATTACTTGGAGTCCATAAGCAATTCTACCTATATTAAGCAACTTTTGTTCCCAATTAAGTAAAGTAAAATTATCATTTAAATATTGTCTTAAGCTACTATGTTTTAATTCCATTACCATCATAAAGTTATTTGTCTTTGGATCTTTAGAAATACCAAAACAACGAACTATGCAACCATCACTCTCACTCACTATAATATTTGATTCAACCTGAAAAAAAAAAAAAATAATTATATAATTAGTAATAATTTTACTATAAATAGTGATCATATACAATTGTCTTACTTCTCTGAAAAATTCGATTGTAATGCCTTGTGAATTATGCAAACATTTCAATGCAACAGCTTCTTCTCCTGACCTATTCCATTGATTATCGTTACAATTCCAATCAGAAATATGTCCATCTTTCCAAATCGCTTTAAAAGTCGTTCCAAATCCTCCCTTGGCCAAATATTCAACATTTTCAAATCTATCATATTCAATCCACTCTAAAATTTGATCTTTATTTTTGGCTTTTATTTGAATTTCTTGAATAAATTTATCAACATCATAATTTCCACTAGTCCAATTCTTAAAATTTTGTTTAAACAATTTAGATTTACAAAAATAACACCAATTATAATAACTCTCGGGCTGTTTACATTCTTCACAAAAACCATATTTTAAATAACGATTTTTTAATTCTTCATTTGGTATTAACTTATTAATTAACGATTCTTGTTCTTTGGTTAATCTCCAGCTAATAAAATCTTTTATTTGTTCAAATACATCATCATTGAGTTTAATCTCTTCCATTTTAATGAATATTTATTTGATTTGATGTTATTAATTAGTTTAGTGTTAAAAAAAAAAGGAACAATGTCGTGAATAAAAAAAAAAAAATAAAAAATAAAAAATAAAAACAAAAAGAACATAAATATTGCACCAGAAATGGCAAAAATATTATGCCGATCGGGCAATGATTAACGCCGAAAAATGTATGACGACTGTTGTGTTGATTTGATTTACATAATGATTTACGCAAACAAGTGTAAATAACCGTGGGTAACTCCCCGGCTCCCCACGAAAAATGGCCTCTTGTTGGTAATAAAATATATCTAATTACTTTATCCCATTTAAATCTAGCAAAATTATTAAAAATTACCTCCAAGAATTTCAATCTTTTGTAATTTATTACCACCTAATTTAAAATAGATTATTATATTATAAATTTTTTTAAAAAGCAAACACCTTTAATTTGAATTTTTTGATTCCTTTTCTAATGAAAAGAAAGAAAAAAGAAAAAGTCATTTCAGATAAATCTTAATAATAGCCGCAATTATATCAAATAATTATGTCTTACCATCATTCTGTTCAAACTTATTTCCGTATGTAATATCTATGATCATAAAAAATTTAAACTCTATTCGAAATATTTTTTTTAATTGAAGCTATGCATAATACCAACACATACCTTCAGTATTTGGAATCCTAAATATGCTTTTTAAATAATTGAAAAATATACGAAATATATGAGTTAATAATATTTAATATATTATTATAAGCAAGTTTTTATAAAGACTTAAAGTACCTTCTCGTTCATCTGTAATTTAAAATAAAACATGTATTAATATGATAAATTTACTGATCATAATTTTTATGTGAATAAAATATTATACCTTTTGTAGCATTTCTTGGCTCGGGTAAATTATTAAAACTATAAATTCTACTACAAGATAAATTCATAGAATTTGAATTTTTGCTAAAATTTACACTTAATTGAATTATTTGAATGATCATCATTTATATAATTTTGATGATATGATTTATTAATTTTCATCATTTCACTCCAAAGTGTATTAATATCGGGTCTGTTTTTTGGATTTGCATCCCAGCATCGTTTCATTAATTCTTGATATTTTAAAGGGGTTCCTGGTACAATTTTTGGTCTTGTACCAGTAACAATTTTCATCGCAAGATAATAATCATATTCATAATTAATAAACGGTGGTTGCCCGGATGAAATTTCCCACATAAGCATGGCAACACTATAAATATCAGATTCTTTGGTATATCCTCTACCAACTATAACTTCTGGCGCTATATAAGGAAGATTTCCGTATACAGTTCCTAATGGTTTATCGACAGGTCCACAAAATCCAAGATCACTAATATACCAATAGTAGTCTTGTAAATATAATATATTTCCAGAGTGCAAATCTCTATGAATTGCATTTTCGTTATGAATTCTTAATAGAGCGTCAATTATATCAATATTAATTTTAATTTTTTCTTTCCATGTAAGGTTATGATTTTGTAGTAAATATCTTCTTAAATCTGTATCCATTTGTCTCACTACAAGCATATAATTTTTGTTTGACGGATTCCTAGTTAACCCATAACATTGAATTATTCCTACCCATTTATTACTGATTGTTAAATGTGACTTTGCCTATTAATATAATTAATATAATTTAAATTTATCTTTTAAAAAAAAGATTAAAAATTGTATTTAAAATGTATACCTCTTCAAACCAACTTCTATTAGCACTTTCAACACTTTCTAATTCCTTTAGAATTACATTCTCCATTCCATTTCGTTTTAACTGCTTTTCTTCAGAACTCCATTCTATATAATGCCCTTTAATCCACTTTGCTAAATAAATATTGGAGAATCCTCCTTTAGTGAAATGCTCAATATTTTGAAAATTATCGTATGGAATCCACTCAATTATCTTATTTGGACCAAGAGTTTCCATTTGACATTTCCTTATTAAATTATCAATATTACTCTTTTCTGATGTCCAATTTGAAAATTTTTCTTTTAAATAATTCCGAACACAATGCTCACAATATGAATATGCTAAACGTTCTTTATTACAATGATCACAAATTCTTTTTATTCCTTCATTGGTAATAATTTTATCATAGTCATAACGTTTACCTAACAATCTTATCGTTTCTTCTTTTTCATTTTGATCAAGTGATTCATCTTCATTTATTGTCTTTTTCCTAAATTCGTATCTTTCGTCTAGATTCTTATAAATATTATAATCTGTTAAAACATATGCTCTATTAAACGCATCAATAATTTTAGGCATTTTTTTGACATGTATAGTTAATTTTGCGCGTATTGACTCCTATTGACCGCGTATTTATATATATATATTTTTTTTTAGGCCAATTATTTCTAGCCAGTAGGTTTTTTTTCTAGTACCCACGGTAAGAATAGTTGTTGAACTTTAATGTTTTAAAAAAATGTGTAACGCTATTCTTGTTCTTAATAACAGATAAACCTTAATGCATAAAAATAAATTGTATTTGTGACAAATTGCTTTAAAATAAATTTAAGAATTGTCCAAGAGTCGATTTTGCCTTGGTAGATTGTATATATCGTCAGTGATTATTCGTTATCGATAAGTTTCATTAGAAGAATATTGAGTTGTAAAAATCACTAATTTATGTAAATTTTCTAAAGTAAATTTTGATAAATCGTATTCCAATTCGCAGGGAACCTTGTTATTTTTATAATATAATATATCAAACTCTGTTAATAAAATATAAACTTTTTATCTTCCTTTATAAGAATATAAAAAAATATTTTTGCTTAAATTCTGTTATTTAAGTTGTTGTATTTTTTTAATAAAAATAATAAAAAAAAAGTATTCTCTATATTTTTTGTTTATTCTCTTCTATTTATTTATTTAATTTTTTATAAAATTTATTAATTTTCCTAGATTTCAAGTATCAGTCTATAATTTATAATAGGTTAACTTGCAATATTAGTATTGAATTATCTGATTTTGTTGTATCTAATGTCCATCAAAAATTAATTTTTATGTGAAGATTCTTTTAATACAAGACTTCTTCATTTTGAGCTTTTTTAAACTCATTTTAGATTACATTTCAACTCAAAATGAAGGAAATTTCTAAAGTTCCCTTAAAAATATCCAAAGAAAAATCTGATTTAAAATATTTAATTATAAAGTTCATATCCAGAAGCCCAATGGGAATTCCTAAAAAAAAAAAGAAAAAAGAAAAAAAGAAAATTAGTTAACATTAAAAAAATAAAAGATTTCCATTCACAAAACTCATACATGAAAGTTTCAATATAAAATTCTGAAATGTTTGAGCATTTCTAAACAATAAAAGAAAAATAAAATAATGAGATTTATATTTAAAAAAAAAAATCCAAAAAAATCTCAAATATTATTATCTTTAGGAATAAGTGGCATTTTTTTTAAAAAGTCCCAAAGTATTTAAACTTCTATCTATAAAATTTATATCCAAGGCCTTTTAATATTCTCATAAGCTTGATTAGAAAGCCTATAATAAAGTTTTGAACATAAAAAAAACAGATGAAATTAAATATGGAAAAAAAAAGTAAAACTCATTATAAAACTCATACATAAAATTCCTAAAGTAAAGTTTAAAGTGTCTTTAAAAATAAAAAATAAATAAAAATAAAATAAGAATCCATTATCCATCTAAGAAACTAGATAAAGTGGCTAATAATACTTCTTACATAATGAAATGCAAGTCAAAAACATCTACATACTTTAATTCTAAATTATATTCTGACACCTGAAATCTTGAAAAAATAAATAAGTCCAAGTGTATTTTATGAAAAATAAAATAAATAAAAAGATAAAAAATATAAAGAATACTACTTTTTCTTTATTTTTGTTAAAAAAAATACATCAACTTCCAGCAAAGATCCAAGTTGAATAACAGAAGTTAAGTAAAAAAAACTTTTTTATATTCTCATAGAGGATGATAAAAAGTTTATTTTTTTACTAATTGAGTTTGGTGTAAAAATGAGATGTTGCACATCAATTTCAATTAATTTTAACCGATTTTGATCTATATACATCTACTCTGTAGTATTTAATGACAATGCTGTGTCACAATTTATTTTAATCGATTCATAATAAGAAAATTTTGGAGATTTGTCAGATATCCGTCGGATGAATCCGTTATTATTCATCATCCGACATATCCGATCCGTTATTTATCATTTATTCGATCCGTCAATGTATCCGTCATTCGTTTATCTGCTAGATAACGGATATCCGTCAGACTATCCGGATAACATCTTAATGGATTGGAACATTATTGTAAATATGCAACGATAATATTTATTAACTCCCATATTACTGATCTCAGACACGAATAAAGTGACACTATAAAATAATAATAATAATAATAATAATAATAATAATTAGTGAATAATAAATTTGTTTTTTAGGTAAATTATTGAATGCCTTGGGAGCGTTTAATGATGTTAAACACAAATTACCTTGAGAGTCATATTAAATTATAATTCTTACGCCGTTGTTAGTCATTATACTACCCACGCAGTAGAATTATTCATTAGAACAAGATTTAAGGTATTTATTTAATAAAATAATCATGGTATAGAAATATAGAAATTTCATGTAAGAACCTTCCTTAGAATAGAGATTATTCAGAATCTTTAATAAAGGATAATTCGCTTCTAAGTTCATTGGTTAGGCTGTAGTAACTTTTAATACCATTGAACTCAGTCGATTTTTATCGCTGGTTTTGTATTGTACATATGAAAAAAAAAAGTTTTACTATTCTTGCAGTAATATTTGTATTGATTTTTACTTATTACAATTTACAAATAACTTCAATTTTTTGATAGGATCGACTCCACACTGCAGTATCTGGGGGGCTATATGTTTTGGGTAGTACAGGTGACATCCGAGGTTTGTGACAAATAGAGATCAGACTAGTCAAAAAAAACTAAGTCGCTGAGATAAATATAAACAACGCGAACACGGCCATCACGTGAACGGTGACGGTTAGACATCACATCTCTCCGAGGGTAGTGTGGTAAGATTTCCCAGTATCTGGTAATATAAGTGAAAATCATTTTTGCAGAATTTGGTTAAAAAAAAAATAACTATCTTAATGTTGTACAAAAATACAACAAATATATAAGGTTAACTCATTTATTTATTAAGAATTAATTCTCTTTTTTTTTCCCGTCATTTATTATGGTTGACAGTGAACTTTTACCAAAATTATCACAAAATTTGCTAGAAATTTTAAATGATGAAGAATATTATGATATTACTATTGAAGTTGGTAATGATCCTTACGTAAAAACATTTCGTGCACATATGGTTATTTTACATTATCGTTCTTCTTATTTGAAAAGAATTTTATCAATTAATAATAAGAAAAATGATAGAACTTTAACACATATTAAGTTACCAAACATTTCACCTGAAACTTTTCAAATAATTTTAAAGTAAGATAAAGTTTAACAAATAATTGTTTACTTTAAATAAAAAAAAAAATTTTTTTAATTTCACGAATATTTATATTTTAGGTATATTTATGGCGGAAAAGTTTCTTTGAATGAATTTGATAATTCGGATATAATTAAAGTTTTAGTTGCTGCAAAGGAACTTGGTCTTCAGGAATTAGTTACCTATTCACAATCCTTTTTGGTTAAAAATAAAACAGATTGGATGGAACAAAATTTTAATTTGGTATATCAAGTAAGCTTTGAAAATGATTCTTTTTTAGAACTTCAAAAATATTGTACTGACTTAATGATCAGTGAACCAAATAAGATATTCAATTCAATAAATTTTTCTTCAATTCCGGAAAAACTTTTGATCTCTATAATTCAAAATGATAATCTTCAAATAAGTGAAGTTCAAGTTTGGGATCATGTACTTAAATGGGGAATTGCTCAAAATCCTGAACTTCCTTCTGATGTTACAAATTATTCAGATGATGATTTTAATACTTTAAAGAATACTTTACAACAGTGTATTCCATTTATTAGATTCTATAATTTAACTTCTAAAGAATTCTTAGACAAAATATTACCTTATGAACAAATTTTACCAAAGGAATTATATAAAGATTTACTGATAGCTTTTATAAGTCTTTCGGATCCTAATAGCAAACCAAGTGATAAATCAAAACCTCGTATACCTAGAAAAATTGATTCAAAAAATATTAATTCAAAAATTATTACATTTCAACATGCTGAATTAATCTCCAAATGGATTGATAGATTAGAAATTACTGACATGTTAACTTCTTCATATGAGTTCAAATTGTTATTTCGCGGATCTCGAGATGGATTTAATTCTAGAAATTTTCATAAAAATTGCGATAATAAACCTCGTACTGTAACAATTATTAAAGTGGGAGGCAGTAGTGAAATTCTTGGAGGATATAATCCACTTGAATGGAAATCTAATGATAGTTTTATGACCACTAAAGATAGTTTTATATTCTCTTTTGATAATAGTATTGGAGATTACATCCTAAGTCGTGTAGCAAATGAAAATAGAGCTGTTTTTAATAGTTCTGATTATGGTCCATCATTTGGTAAAAGTGATCTTATTGTATGGGATTTTGGTGATAGTTATACCTATAAAAGTTGTTATGAAAAACCTATTAGAAAAACAACAAATGACTTTATTGTAGAAGAATGTGAAGTATTTCAAATTTTATAAGACTGATATTTGAATTCATATCAATTTATTTTAGTACCAATTTACTTTCTTAGAAAGAAATAATAAATTAATGATATATTATATATTTATCGTGTTTGTTTTTTATTTTAAATTTTCAACAAATTAAGTATATGTCAAATCTTAATTTGAACATTTTTATTTCAATATAAATTTCATAAGCAATGTTTGATTAATTCAAAACGTGAACGTAAAAGAATATTGAGAAAAGATTTAATGTTAAAACTTATTATTGATAATTCAGAAGTAAAGGAGATACTATTATTGAGAATTAAATTTGGGACAGTCAAATTTTGGGCTACAGTAATCGTAATATTAGGAGAAGTTATACAATTTTGTAAAGCGTAAGACTGTGATAAGAAAATGTAGTTCGTTTTAAAAAAAATGTTTAGAATCAAATTTTGGGAATCCTATCGGCTTTACGTTGTTCTATCGAAACTAATATTCATATGTTGATCCAGATATCACGTTCTGTCGCAAATCAATCAATAAAATGGCATTGCATTCTCTTAAACATTAAATAAAATCAAAAAAGTCTGGATACTTGAAAACCAAGCAAATAATTTAATAAAAATTAAAGAAAATAGATTAATAATTTATAATAATTTATTATAATTTCAGTTATTTATTAATAAGTATAATTTATTTTTAAACAATTATTTTTTTATATTTTTTTTAAAGTATTGCACAATTGTTTTGTCTATGCTATTTATACTCCAAATCTAAATTTTCTATTGATTAAAGTATTTTTTATTTAAAAATTGATCTCTCGATTACATATACGTTTAACCTTTTAAGTTTTTAACTCGTAATGTGACACAACTGCTGCGCCAGTTATACGAATAATTCTAAATTTGGCTTCATTGTATGTACAGTATAACATACACAAATAATTGCAGATCATAAGGTACACTCTTTCCATTTAAACAATGTCTTGGCAAGAAAATGTTAATGACGATTATGAAAGATTATTTGAAATTGACGAAGGATACGATGTTATTATTTATGCTGGCGAAAACGAAAATGTTGAAGAATTACACGCACATTCAATCGTTTTACGTATCAGATCACAATATTTTCGTACAGCACTTTCTAATAAATGGGCAAAGAAAGAGGACGGGAAATTTATTTTAGAAAAACCAAATATCTCTCCAACCATTTTTAAAATAATTTTAAGGTACTAATAAATATATTTAAATGTGCTTATATGCTATAAAATATTAATATCTTTCAAAAAATTTTTAGATTTATTTATTGTGGAAAAATTGATATGAAGAAATTAGAAGGGCTTGAATTATTGAAACTGTTAATAGCAATTGATGAAATTAACATTCAATCTTTAATTCCTCAAATTGAAAAATATTTAATTAAACATCAATACAAATTTTTACAACAAAATCCTGCGGGAATTCTTGAAAAAATTTATCAAAATGAAGCTTTTACAAATTTATTGAATTATTGTCTCGATAAAATTTGTGAAGAACCTGAAATATTATTTAATACTGACAAGTTTATTAAATTAAAGGCGCCTATAATTGAATTACTTTTAAAACGGGATGATTTATGTTTAAAAGAAATTGAAATATGGGATAACTTGATAAAATGGGCTTTTGCACAAAATTCTACTATTCCAAAAGATGTTACTAAATGGAACAAAGAGGAGGTCATAATTATGGAAAGAGCTCTTCATAGATATATCCATTTAATTAGATTTTATCATATATCCTCAGAAGATTTTCATGATAAAGTATATCCTTTGAAAGAAATATTGCCAAAAGATTTGATTAATAACCTTTTAACATTTTATTTGGTGCCAAATAGAGAAACGAATATTGATAAACAACTTCCTAGACAATCAAAATCAAAATCAAAATATGATTCAGTTATTATTGACTTTCGACATTTTGCATTATTTGCTAGTTGGATTGATAGAAAAAGTGATAATTATTCGAGAAACATTCCCTATATTTTCAATTTACTTTATCGTTCTAGTAGAGATGGTAACACCATTGAAAAATTTCATGAAAAAACAGATAATAAAGGATCCAACATTGTTGTTGCAAAAATTAAAAATACAGATCAAATAATTGGGGGATATAATCCATTGGATTGGAATGGACATAGTACTTTTAAACGTACAGCCGATAGTTTTATATTTTTACTTGATTACAAAAATACTAATACAGATAAAATAGGAAGAGTGGTTGATAAAGAGCATGCTATATTTTGCGCTCCTAATTATGGTCCAATGTTTGGTCAATGTAAACATGCTAGCTGTGATATAGAATTACGCGTTCGAATTTTCAGTAATTACGAAAAATGGAGTTCACAACCAAGTTCTTATCCTGATATAGGAATACCAAGAAATTATGAGATTGAAAATTATGAAGTTTTTCAAGTTATTAAAAAGAATTAAAAAACGAATTTCACTTAGAATTTAAGATTTTATGTAACATTTATAGTATTAAATTAATATTTAAGAAAAATGACTTTCATAAGTAAATTTGTTAATATTCTAAGCATATAATATAACGGTAATTTGTTCGAACTTAGCTTAATACAATATTATAAATGGTTTGTGAAAATAAATTCAATATTCCTGAAATATTTCATTATAACAGTATATTCCGACATTTTCAAAAAAATTTCAAGATGTTCTTGCAATTATATAAATAGAGTATTAATTATAAACCGTAGTTTACTAAATTGAGGTTTATTATTGAGGAAATTAAATTTTCAATGAAATTCGTAATATCTCGTTAATTTTGATAAAATATGAAGTTTTAGATGATGATATTACGTTATAATCCCCAGGAGCCCAGACATAAGATGACTCGGTTACCCACTGCTGGATGTACTCCACCAGGAATTTCGTTTGCAATAATTTTTCCTTTAATCAAACGGAAAATTCCGCGAGCGAGATGTCACTGAAAACTCATTTCTTTTGATTCTGTTGTAATCTCTTTGGTTGTCTTACTCTATCGAGTTCAAGCAGTCTATTCTTTTGATTATTATGTTGTACGTCAGGTACCGATTTGCGTCAGATGACAACTGACGCGCGCAAGTCGCAACCAGTTATTAATGCGCCATGATTGGTAGATACATAAAGTAAACAAACCAAATAAGTAAAAAAAACAAACAACCTATCGTATATATGATTAAACCATAAAATTGTGATCGGCAGATGACCAGGAGAACAGCTGCGTCAATGCGAAAATAGTATACAAACATTATCAGATGAAGTCCACACGATTAAAACTGATTTATACGATTAACATGTGTCTAGATTATAATCCAATTGCTTTGAAGAATTAAATTGAGAAAATATTGCTGTATTCAGAACGATTTCTAAAAAAAAATAAAGGTAAGTGTGTTATTTTTTGTAACAATACTAAAGAGATATATTATAAGTTTATTGAATAGGCGTAAAAATGAATGGTTTTTGATAAAATGCATTTTTCTTGGTCTAGATTCTCTCGTACACACGATTTTATAATATTTTCAATCCACATTTAACTTTTCCTGACGACAAACTTTATTTTTAGGCACGTGATTGTAGACGACTTTTATTGACAGGTTAAACAGATCTCGCTATTTAAATTACGTCAATTACTACGGCAAATCCCAGAAACGTCAGTGATTGAATATATATTTTACGTAAGAAGTTTAGTACGAGAACGGTATAAAAAAACAAAAAATAGCACTAATAGAATTTCACAAAATATTCAGAGTCGATAAATTGTGCTTTATTTATAAAAATAGCATTTGTCGTACGCAATAAAATAAAAAAAAAAATAAAATTACAGTGGTTCAAGACTTATTCCTAAATACATGTGAAATTTGTTCTTACTAGACCAGCATAATCACTTGTAAAAAATCACATAAACGGGAACTTAATTTTGCGTTGCTTGTTCCAATTCTTCCGTTTTATCTTGAGTTTCTTTAATTTCATTTTCGATTTTTTCAAAGCTTTCTTGCATTAGTGCATCTCGCTCTTGTAATCTTTCTTCGATTTTCTCGTTTTCTTTCTTATATTCTCAGTAACTTCTTTGAGTATTTCAAGAAGTTTCTTACTAGCACTGCCGTCCGACATGTTAAAAATAGTTACGGTACGAAGTATTTCTTTTTGTGTTAATAAAAGCAAACGAGCTTTGAAGAAGTGATAATTTTTATTTTATTTTTTTTTTTTATGTAAAAAATAAGTTTGTATGAAAAATTTGATGCGCTTCTTAAACGAAGAGAATTTTTTTTAGTCTGTATAAAAATTTTAATGCGCTTTTTATTAGAGACTGGTTAATAGAGTTTTTTTTAAAAAGTCAGACAATCGTATTACCTGTGTGGTTTTTTTTGGTGTGATGCTGATTTGATTCCTGACAGGTCTAGGTTATATATTGAGGACAACAATTAATGATAAGTCAAGTGATCATTTTTGAAGATAATCGTCATCATATTTTTATTAAACAAAGAAAAAGGAAATATTAACCATATTATCGAATTAAATAAGGAAGTTAATAAAATATATTTGTACTTCCAATCCTTCTTTCGTTTGTTTCGTTTGTTTCTTTACTTCTGATATTTAACTTTTCGGGTCATGCGTTGACCGATTAAAAGACCGTATAATTGACTTCTTAAAATTTTGATTATCTCTGAGTCCATCATCATAATTACTGCGCATAGCGTCAATTTGATAAATTTTAGGCCATTTGACCTAGGATTAGTGATGTTGTCAACCGAGTGGTGTGTATGTATCATTTATGTGCAAGTTGGGAAGTAATTACCCGTTTCATCTAGCTCCTGAGAGAAAAGAGAAAGAATGAAGGAAGGAAAGGGCAAAGGGAAAAAAGAAAGGTGAGTTATCAGGGATAAAAACAACAGTAAATATTTTGAGATACGATGTAACTTTTCACACAGGTAATTTTTTTCGCATAAGTAATCATTTCACATGAATCGAACCAGCTAACGCATATATAAATTATGAATTATAGTGTGTTATATAACACGTTCTAGTTATATAACACATTCTAATTATAAATCTACTTGACATGATGTACTATATCTATTTGTCCAATTATGTCATAAATAAGATAAGAAATTTTATTGTTAAAATAAAAAAATAAAATAAAATAAAATAAATAAAATAAAAACGCGATGCGGGAGAAATTTTAAAATCGAATTTTTTAGTATTTTAATAAAAAATAATTTTACCTTAATATTTAAGGGAATCGGTTATCTGTTATGTTCATTTTCTAAGATGTAGCGCCTGATTCTTGAAACGTATAATTGTGTACAATTAGTTGGGTGACAAATTTTTATTGCTAAATTTTTATCATGGATTATGGGTATTAAATCCAGAAATTACTTCATCTTTGAATTTCAGAGTTGATAGAAAGACAAGGAGAAAAATCTGTGAAAGTACTTAGTAGTTTATAAAAATAATATTATTAGTTGCGTAAGCTACGAAGACTTGTTAAATTTTTTATTGAAAGATTCCAAATTAATAAATTAATACAATCATGCAACTTTATGATAAAGTCTAGCACTGCACTGCCTAAAGTACCCCGTCTTTTACAATTTACCCAGTTTAAAAATTGAATGATACCCGGGGTACTTTGTGTGATACCGGGTATTATATGAGAGATAATTTTTACTAGAATTATAATAGAATAAAAGGGGGGTACTAACCAAGAGTAAAATTTTTGTATTCTAGTAAAATACCCAGGTCTTTTAAAGTGAGGTACGCTTAAAGGGCTTTCATGATGAGTACAATAACAAGTGAAAATTATATTATTGGCAAAGTTCAATCAGCTTCTAACCAACCTTTTTTTGCCTACCCGTTACCACGCATCGATGACATATTTACGTAATAATAATATTTTTTTTCGTAAATTTACTTAAAAAACGAAAAGAAAACTTGGTTTTTATATGTAATTTTGCAAGAGGAAAACCGTTTTTGCGTAAAATGCAAAAAACCGAATTTTTATTATAACAGGAAGCTTTTTTAAGTTGTATGATGATTAATGTTCGTTTCTTCTCATTATTTATCAATATATTCTTCCGAAAGGTAGTAAGAAGTTGGTGAACTGTCTCACTTTAAACTTGAGAGAGACAATGATTTAGCAGTTAATGAAAATTTTCCTTTAAGCCTAAGAGAAATAATAACGTTGATGGAACTTTTAATTGAAATTAATTGATTTACACTTAAGAATTCGGAATAAATAATTAGAAAATATAATATTATAACCCACTATTTGGGAATTATTAATTTATTTATAATTGTTTTATTTGTTCTTTTACAAATATAGTAATATATGAAAGTTATCATGGTATTTCATGGTAATATTCTAAAAGATTTTACAAACTCTTATTTTAATAATAATAATACTTAATATAAAAATCCATAATTAAAAATAGGCAAAATAAAACTTTACAAATTAACAATTAAAAATTGGTTTTATATATACATATTAATTATCTAAAATAAAGGAAATTATTCATATTCAAAAATCTTACCTGTA
The DNA here is from genome assembly GCA_015698045.1 of Rhizophagus clarus. Lineage (NCBI taxonomy): Eukaryota > Fungi > Glomeromycota > Glomeromycetes > Glomerales > Glomeraceae > Rhizophagus > Rhizophagus clarus. The sequence continues at coordinate 838,613 of BLAL01000160.1, forward strand.
AAAATTCAAATATAGAATATTTTAAAATTAGGATTTAGCAGTAAAATCAATTATTAGAGATTTCTAAATAAAAAAATAACATATATTAAAAATACAACCCTTACAAAATCAATTTAAAAATTAATTTAAAGAATTTTATTTACCTGAATATTTAGCTTCCAATTCATCATTAATGGCATTTGAAGCTATAAACAATAATTAATTATTAAATATATATATATATATTTTTTTTTTAAAAAAAAAAAAAACTGAAAAAAAAATATTACCTTCTAACGTCATATTAACAGGTTTAGAAAGATTATTATAATCTAAAATTCTACTTGTATAAATTGCCTTAGAATGTGTTGCCATAGGTTTAGTTGGATCATAGATTGGTAATTCTTTTTTAGAGTTTTCAATGGTATCAATTTGTTTTGAAAATTCTGATTCTGGATCTTTACGATCAATGTTACATTTCTGTAAAATCCTATATAATTTTTTAGCACTTGGCCGTTTTTGGGGTTCGGCATCTAAGCATCTATTTATCATATCTAAAAGTAGTTGAGGAACTTCAGATCTTCTAATTTTAGGTCGAAGTCCTTTACAAATATATATTGCTAAAGGTTCTTCATGTGGAATATTATAATATGGTGGATAGCTTGTAAGAACTTCTGTCATAATAATCCCAAAAGAATAAATATCGGATGCTTGAGTATAATTTCCACCTCTTAAAACTTCAGGTGGTACATATGGAAGTACTTCATAAATTCCTGAATCGTAAAACCCTACTGGCCTGCATAACGCAAAATCTGCAATATAATATTCATGTTTAAAGTCATCTAATAAAGATGTACCAACTAAATTTCCAGAATAAAAATCTTTATGCATTAATCCTTCTTTGTGAATTAAAGCAAGATCATAAGCAACAAACCGCAAAATGTCTAGTTTTTCTTTCCAATCTAAACCTTTAAATTTCATGTTTAATAATTTTCGGATACTTCCCATATTTGCATATTGCATAACCATCATATAACCATTTGTTTCTGGATTTTTGGTTATTCCATAAATTGCAATTGACCATTTATCTCGAAATTTGAGTTGGTTTCCAACCTAAGATATCAATGAAATGACATAAATAAAAAATATTATTATTAAAAAAATAATACTGTACAAAATCTAAAAATACTATATATGCTTACTTCTTGTAAAAATTCCTCTACTTTCTGAGCAGAATTATCAAGACTTTTTAAGATTACATCTATCTCTGAATACCGAATCCATTTATTATTTTTATTATCCCACTGTCTGATATATCCATCCGTCCATGTTGATCTAAAAATAGTTCCAAAACCTCCTTGTTTAACATAACTGACATCTTTAAATCTATCAAAAGGAATCCACTCAATAACTTCCTTATAACTATCTGCTTTAAGCTGAATTTGCTGAATAAAGTTATCAATATCAGAATTTTCACTAGTCCATTTACAAAATTCACTTTGAAACCTTTTCGCATTGCATGATCTGCACCACTTCACGCCTGTATTAGGTTTTTTGCATTTCTCACAGTTTTCATAATCACCATTTGCACAGCCTACCAGGCTATACCAAACCTCATCAAATTCTTCAATTTCCTTATTTATCATGATATCCTGATCTTCAGCCAAGATACTTTCATCTCCTTCAATGCTATTGATCCTTTCAACTTTTTCAATAATATCATCCATCTCATTTTCTTCCCAAACATCCTCCAAATTAGATCTCATCACCTGATAAATTTCTTCGCGATCTTTCAGTAATTTTATATCATCAGGTTTTGTTTTCAGTAATTTGTTGAGGTTCAATAATATATTGTAATGATTTTTTAATATGTAAGTTTTTCTATGATGAGGTTTTAATTTCAGAAATCTGTCAAAATCCCGAAGAGCCTCATCATATTTTTTCAATGTTTTATATGGATCATCAGTTTCCAATTCCAGTGATCTGTTGAAATCCAAAAGAGCCTCATCATATTTTTTCAATGCTTTATATGTTATTCCACGAGCGTATAATGTAAAGGGATCATCAGGTTTTAATTCCAATGATCTGTTGAAATCCAAAAGAGCTTCATCATATTTTTTCAATGTTTTATATGTTATTCCACGAACGTATAACGCAAAAGTATCGTTAGGTTTTAAATCCAGTGATCTGTTGAGATCAAGAAGGGCTTCATCATATTTCTTCAACATTCTATAAGTTTCTCCTCTTGAGGTTAATGCTTCTTCGCCATTAGGTTCTAATTCCAATATCCTATTGAAATCTAGAAGGGCTTTATCATATTTTTTCAACATTCTATAAGTTTCTCCACGATCGCATAATGCAAAAGTATTGTTAGGCTCTAATTCCAGTGATCTGTTGAGATCAAGAAGGGCTTCATCATATTTCTTCAACATTCTATAAGTTTCTCCTCTTGAGCTTAATGCTTCTTTGTTATTAGGTTCTAATTCTAATATCCTATTGAAATCTAAAAGAGCTTCATCATATTTATTCAACATTCTATAAGCTTCTCCACGAAAATATAATGTAAAAGTATTGTTAGGTTCAAATTCCAGTGATCTGTTGAGATCAAGAAAGGCTTCATCATATTTCTTCAACATTCTATAAGTTTCTCCTCTTGAGCTTAATGCATCTCTGTCATTAGGTTCTAATTCTAATAACCTATTGAAATCTAAAAGAGCTTCATCATATTTATTCAGCATTCTATAAGTTTCCCCACGATAATATAATGTAAAAATATAATTAGGTTCTAATTCCAGTGATCTTTTGAAATCCAGAAGGGCTTCATCATATTTTTTCATATCGTTATAAGTTGCACCTCGTGCACTCAATGCTTTATCATTATCTGGCTCTAATTCCAGTGATCTGTTGAGATCAAGAAGGGCTTCGTCATATTTTCTCAATATTCTATAAGTATCTCCACGAAGAATCAACGCAAAAGTAGCATCAGGCTTTATTTCCAGTGATTTGTTGAAATCAGAAAATGCTTCATCATATTTTCTCAACTTTTTATAAGTTACTCCACGATATGTTAACGCAACGGCATTATCTGATGCTATTTCAAGTGATTTATTTAAGTCTATTAATGTTTTATCATATTGTTTTAATGCTTTATAAGTTATTCCACGACAAATGATTGCAGAAACATTATTTGGGTTTATGCTTAAAGTCCTATTAAAATCATCAAGAGCATCATTATATGAATACAAGGAATAATGAATCATTCCTCTTAAAAGGAGTGCATTTATATTCTTTGAATTTTTTTCAATTAAATTATTTAAACGCAAAAGCACATCTTTAGGATTTTTAAAATTTAAAGATTTAGTATAATTAGAAACTATTTTATCTAACCAAAATATTTCGTTCAAAGCTTTATCAAGCTGATTAATCTTTTTATTAAGCTTTTTGATTAATCCCATTCCTCTATCTTCATTAAGAAATAGATTTTTTTTAAAATTCGTGATTCTTTCTGGAAAAAGAAGTTTACAGATCTAAACGATAATATTTAATTGTTAAAGAAATTAGATAAATTCGTTCGTAAAAGATTTATTTATAATATTTTAAAAAACTAAAAAATCATAAGGTTAATAAATTATAAGCATAATGCTCGGGTAATTTAGGTGATTTCATGGATATCCAATCAAATTACGAATTTTTATCATCTGAGGTTGGTTCAAGAAAGTTCGATTTTCGTAACCTGATGTTTTTCAAAAATAATAAATAAACAGCCACATTATACCAAATTTTCCGAAATCATTAATCATTGATTTGCAGTGGATGTCAAATAATGGAAGTGACAAATAATGGGATTTTTACATATTTTTATTTATTACACTATACTGTAAATCGATAAAAATACAATGAATAGTCTGTTCATACTATCTAGCTACCTCTAAACTGGCAATACTTATTAAAAATGAAAAAGTGGCGGGGTGTAACGGAGGTGACGAATATTTTTATCATTATCACGCCACGTAATTTCCCTAATTTATATAGTAAGGCGAAAAGAGTCTGTTTAGAAGAGAATCAGGAGATATTCCAGATTGTAATCATCAAAGAAATTCTAACCGTGAAGAATGTAAAAAAACAAATGAAAATTGGGTGAACATCTCAGAAATAAAAATAGTTGAGGTTATTTATCATATGACGATCAGAAAAAAGTAAGGAGAATAATAAATAATAAATAAATGTAAACAAAAGAGTATTAAAAATTGTCATAATTCGGTTATACTGTATAATTAAGTTATTAAGTTGCTATTAGGTTATTTGGTCATTTAAGTCATTTTGTTATATATAAGTATAATCATCTTGTATAAAGTTTAATTCAATTGTTGTATCTTCCAATCATAATCATTTTTTATATTATTATTTGTATGGATCACGCAAAGTTTTTTTTTATATTATATCTGATATTCAAAAAGAATTTAATTACTACTAACACTATATTCTGGATTTTAGCATAAAAATATGAAGCAGATATTCAGTTGTCGGAATGTACAGTAAATATTTTATGTAAATTTATTAAAGATTACAATTAACTTTATTATAATAAATAGGGGACCAGCTGTGATAGAGTAAATTATGAAATATTCTTTTACGATTAAAATTGGATCAAACAAAATCGATAACTGAATTGATAGCGAGACTTTGCCTCTAATTGTGAATAAGAAGTAGAAGATAATTCTTATAATTTGAACCTTTGGAAGGTTAATGTTGATGACGCTAGTTTAATTTTGTTGCTTTTAAACGGTTTTTAAAGACCTTATGAAAGACACTGTACAACCTATGGTGTCAATCGTTTGTGAATATCATAACAGATCACGTCGATCCAATCACATGAAAAAAAATTTAACGCAAATCTCTAGTGAAACATCGCTTCTGAATTTTGGAAATAATTATAAAATAGCGGTCCACAATATTAAATTTATAGAATGTCTTATTTTTCGCATTAAAATTGATTTTATTTGTAATTATCAATAAACCAGTTTTTCTTATTTGATACACTTGATTGTCAGAACGATGGGTATGAACTTTCCCGCATGTACTCAATGAATATTTCAAAAAAAAATTCCTCTATAATATTAATTCACTAAAGATTGTGTTCAGATCAACTAATGGTTAGTGAATCTTTTTATCAAGTAAAGCAAAAAATCCAATTCGAAACTGGAAAATAGGTCAAATCATACAGTAAGCCGGTCACAATGTGAATTTTTCGCGTGCCTAAACGAATCTTGGCGTAATACTTTATACCCAATAAATTTTTTCGGTATAAGCTCCTTCACATCATGATACAAAATCAAAACATAATTAAAAATGAATCTCAGTAGGTATGGTAAGAGTAATCTTTTGATTTTTTACTTGTTTCTAATCTTCGGAGATCGGAATCAGCAGTATATTCAAAATCATGTCCACTTTACATAATTTTTTCTTGGCGTATGATTGCAATCGCAAAGATCGAATACTTGTAACTTAATGAGTATATATAGCCATAAGTTTTACGTCCTCACAGATCTTTAATAATAAAGAATCCATAACTCATGTCTTTACGCCATCCTAATAATATTATTATCTTATTTGTGATGCATTTACCCCTAAAAAATAATTACGCATCCTATGACTTTTATACTTCTCTCATAATAAAGTATCAAGGTTCCTTACACCTTAATAGTGAATAGTCCAGATTCTGTCCTGCGTCTTACAAATAGAAAAGGAACACCATATATAATTATTTGTAAACTCTGCAAAATGATGAACCTGACTCCTCCCTTCAAACGGTCGTCCAGCCAAGAAATCACCAATTCGCAATCTCTATTCTATAATGTAACTACCAACTATACCATATTCTACTTCTTCTTCTGATATTATGTTTCTTAGTATTATTTTAGGCATTGAACTTACACTCAGCGATATGCTTTCTATCATTAGCATCAAAATCTTTACATCGTTTTGAAGATCGAGGATTTTCGTTTCTTATGAACTAAATTGTTAATATTCAAAAAGAAAATAAGAACAGCTATTATCAAATGATAAAGCAATGATGAAACATACCATCTACATTGTCTAATATCATAAAATGTACCTCAATTGCAAATTAATATCTTCCCCAGACTCGTTGAAATTCGCATGAACACTAAATATTCCACCTTATATATCTCTGTCCTTACTCCATCCTGGTTAATGTGGTTTTCCTTTCATAGATCATATGATAATGCGATTAGTCTTCATAAGTTTAAAGGATCTTTTGAGACGCTCTATGATTTCAGGGCGACTTCCGAAATTCACATATTAGGATATGTTGTATTTCCTACAATTTCATTACATTTATTGCAATCTTCGACATTAACAACGCCAGCTACATTTAATTTCGCCAATATGGCAAGCCTGCAAATAAGGTGTTGAGGAACTTAACCAAAAATATGCATAACAAAGACCAGAAGCCGTTTTTACAAGCTTATCCAGGGATTTATTCAGGCAAGGAAGTTAGAAAGTAGATTCTTCAGAAGTGAGAAAAAGTTGAAGGATTTGTAATTGATCGCGGAAGTAATGTTTTATTAATCAGGAAAAACATAAAACTGGACGAATGAAGGATCGTATTCAGTGATTAACAAAGCGAGAAGGAGCGGCTTTAGAGAAAAAAAATAACAGAAATAAAAATCGACGACTATTGATAAATTATCGATCGTACAATTACATCACGATCGTCAACCCATCCCAACTTTTTGATTTTAAAAAAATCACTTTCAGGAATACTCATTTGGCAGACCATTGTCATGTTAATGTTCCCTCCGAACTGTTTAAAGATCGCATATATCTAAATGCACAATAGTTCGGTAATTGAATTTTTTATTTTCATTTTTATATATTTGCCATTCCGACAGGAACACAATCTCGTTTACTACGTGAATTAATTTCAGCATTCTTGACATTCTTTAAAACTTATTGTTTTAATCATAATTAATGTTATTTCTCGTTTTCTTATTATAAATTTCGTTTCATTTCCTTTTCATTATATATATATATATATTTATTTATTGTGTAATCTTTTGTGTCAATAAAACGTTCCTGGTGGTCGATTTTATAATATATATTCGTGGACGTTGATATCTAAGACATAGAATAATTCCCTCCATATGATCGAGAATTTTCTTGTTCGTTATTGAAAAATAACAGAATCAGATGCTTTTTTCCTCCTAAAACTTTTCCGCAAGTACCGGCAGAATAGCTAGGCTAGAGTTATTAATGGGGCAGGGATCATATCCTTAAATGAGACAGTATGAGACATTAAAAATCCCGTCGGACAATATCCCACAACAATATCTAGGTTGGTCCAGATTTTCTTGATGTGATTGATCGATCATATTACCCATTTGATCTTGAATTAATATGAATCTTATTAAATAGATATTAGGTGCCACTTTTATTTATTTTATGCAAATAAACGATGAATATCAAACTGTCTTCATTCAATCAAACAAGGAAAACTTGCAACAAAATAAGGTGTGTGGTTATAGAGTTGAATCACACTTTTATTTCTTACAAATATGTTAATTATCTTTTTTTTGGTTATAAGTGAATCTTGTTTTATATTGGAATGTATTTTGTCGAGAAATCTTCACTAGCACGTAAATCAATTTATGTAGCTTTGCAGCATCGATTTTTCGTCCAGAGTGAAATCAGAGAATGTATTCATCAGACTATAATCTACCACACGAACCAAATTCTCATATATAACAACCAAGGCAGAAAATAGATGGGATAATATCTGTCGACAATTTGAATTAACGAAAATACCATCAAGCTTGAATCTGACAAAAGTCTTGTTTTTGATGATTTGATAAAAAGTTTCTACTATTGGAAAAACCGAATGTTTAATCCCTTTTTAAAGTTATAAGGGATTTTCTCGCTATCTTGAATGTTAAGAATAATGGACACTTGATAGAATCAGCAATTCATTTAAATGAAACGATCCCTTCAAGCTGATGGATCAGTAACAAACACAATCGACAGTATGATGACGAATATTATGATGTTAATATTTGGAGTTGTGTGACGACCCTTACGTAACTATATATCGCGTTCATTCTCCTTACCTCGTAGAAAGAACTACAAAAACAACTACTTGAGATCCACATACAATACGAGTTGCACTAGGATCCTTCATACTTTATGATAATTTAACAGACACGTCTCCATTCCAATAATTAAAATTTACATTAAATGGGTCAAAAGATTTTGAGTTTTAATGTATTGCATAATTATTTATTACAAATAATAATTAAAATGCCAAAAAAAAAATAAAATAAAATAAAATAAAATTCTATGATAGCAACAATTCTCATATAAAATCACATAACCCTCTCTTTTTAATTTTCTTCCAGATTCAAATTGTTTCATATTTCACTTTTAAAATTAATAAAAATAAAATGACTTATTAGTAAAATAAACAAAACAAACAAACAAATAACTATTAATTGTGATAAATTACATACTATAAAATCCATGATTTTCCACGCCCGACCAAATTCCACATACGTTCTTTTTTTCGTTAAAAAATTAATTGAGGATAAAGAAGCCTTGATTCAAGATGTTATTGCCACAGTAACTTACTCGAAACATGATTCATCTCTCAGACCTTTCTGTATAAACTAAACTAACCTCCAAATTAGAAGTTATCCACAGTCCAATACTGTAATCGGAGTTTTTGTGTGAACTGTGATTGATATACAGAGTTCATTCAAATGAGTTCTGAATGTTTTTTTTGAAATAAATTTGGTAGGTTTCTTCTGACGGAAGCCCTGCTCAAGTTTTTTGCTAAATGTGTTAACATAGCTAAGAATGAAGAAAAAAAAATTTTAAATTATTACCATACTCTAATTATTAATTAATTATCACTTATTAGAAAAATATAAAAAATAAAACATTAAAGTAAATTATCTTTCCAAAGATAATATAAGATCAGGCAATAAAAAATTTCTTAAATTAATAGTAAGAGAGCGTTATATAATAATATTTTGTATTTCAGGAATGTGTAATCATCATAATAATAGGAAATGAATAAATGGATATCAATTTAAAATCATGCACGATGCAAATCTTGTAAATGTCCTTGTGGCACAGCAAAGATTTACTGAACAACGAAGACCCTTTGTTCATTCAATACTTTAAAGAGACATATTTTACGGACAATAGTATCCCCTTATGTATATAATGTCCCTCCTTCTTCCCGGAAAAAAGATCCTTTATTTAGGAATCTAATTTTGCCTAGAAATTAATTAATTACACATAAATAATCTGATTATTAATACAAATTTTACTATAATATGAAATTTGCAATATACTCGGCCATAATATATGTAATATACGTTCCATTTTTGGATCACTGTCTCAATATCATATACAATTAGCAAATTCTTGCAAATTTATAAATATTTTTTGATTGTAAATTATCACATTCTAATTTTTAAAAAAAATAAAAAAACTCCTCTTGATTATAACGCCACGAATAATCTCGCGCGCTCTCTGCACACTACTATGATACAGCACATATTTCATTCCTTTTTTCAAGATTATAGTCGCAAGTTACAGAAGATACGTTTGCAACACGGTAATATATAATGTAAAAAAAATCATAATACATGCCGTGAAAACGCATAAAGTATTTATTTCTAAAATGTCTAGATGAAGTACCTTTGTAGATTTTATATATACAGTAGATCGACGCGTGATTGTACAATTGCCAAAATGATTTTCCGTTTTGCCGCATACTGGGAAATATATACCAATTCAGGTAATTTACCAGTTACCTACCTCGGCCTCGACGTAGTAAGCAACAATTGGATTCTAAGATATTTCAGATATAATTAACACTTTTAAATTTCATGAAATTTTCATAAAGATTTCGATTCCTAGGTTTTAGAGAGCTAAAATCTAGATTCTAATTACATCTTACTATTAGCCGAATTCCGCAAATGTGAATTGATAAATGAACAAGAGAAATTTGCAAGTATAAATATGAAGGTTGACTTCAAGATAATGTAACAAGGAATTCGAGGAAGAGTGAAAGGAGAGAGTGGATGAGATTTAACGACAATCAAACCTTCGATTTTATCCATCCAGAAAAAAGTTGTAATAAACAGAATTAGATAGTTGGAAGACAAGAAGACAAAGTTATAAAGTAAATCAATTAATACTACTTTATGAGAAATATGACTTGATGAAATTTCTCTGGTAAACTTCTTAACTTTCTAGTCTTTCCCACGCCAATTAAAGCCATTTATGATTTGTGTCTCTAATACATAAAAATAAGCTTATTTATTCAAATTTCGTTTATAAAAAAATCAATAAATATCAGTATAAAGTTTAATGAATTTAATAAAAGAATGTTGCTTTTATTTTTATACTTGTTCTGCATTATTGAATTGGGTCCTTATCATGGAGGACATTTATTGTCATCGCATTGCATTATCCACATATAAAAAAAAAAAAATTCAAGCCCGTATTACAGTGATTTTGTCTGCACTAAGATAATCCTAAAATTACTGAAAAAGAAGTTGAATTATAAATCACGAAACAACACATATTAAATTTAAACCAGTGCTAGTTCCAAATAACTAAATCACGTTATGAAATCAAAAGACATTTATTGTTTGTAATATGTGTTATTTGGGAGTAAAGTTGTGCAACCAGAAGGACACTTCTCACTCAATCGCGGTAGTATTTCAATGAAACAAAAGCATTTCCGTATCAGTTATGGCTCGGCTATTTGTTTGTGACAATCACATGCAGTTCTTGAATCACAAAAAAAAATCGTTTTTGTTTACAAATAAGGAAATTTTAAATATATAAATTGACAAAACATTCATCCTTGACCCCTTATCTTTCTTTAAAAAATTCTTCATAAGATCACAATGTCACAGCCAATATTCATGTTAACTTCAACCATAATCCCAATTCCTGAACATATTGAAGTTGGGAAGGTAATTGGTCGTGAAGGACGCAACCTAAAACCTATTAGTACGAGAACTGGTACATTTATTAGTGTTAATACACATACAAATCCAGCACAGATTGAAATTAAATATAATCCACATTGTTCGCCATCTAACAATCAAATCAATGAAGCGAAAGAACTGTTAAATAATCTAATCAAGAACATTGAAAAGGAAGAGAAAAGGAATCTACGTCTTTTAGAAGGAAAAAAGAACAGGGAGAAAAACTTTTTAGATGATTTTGACGAGAAAGCTGTTAGAGGTAATCCCGTGATATCAAAGTATCAGAAAGAAATTGCTGTGAAGAAAGAGAGACAAAGATCTAAGAAAAAAATTTCAAATACTATTAAGTCTTATATGAAAGGGGGATTTGAGGAAGGATGGGAGCTGGAAATGGAAAACAATTGATAAGACAATGCGTTTTATGTTAAGTATATGTACGGAAACGATAATATTTTATAAGTTTACACTTTCTTTTAATTTGTAAGATAACTTGTATTCTAGGGAGTTTAGAGTTTGAGGTTAGGATATTAATTATCACAATGCGACACGCCCTTTTATATTCATTTTATCGTTTATTTTGATTTACTTATTTTTTTTTTTTATTTTTTTTTTCTTTGTAATTATATGTATAATACCGCATTTGCGCAGGTGTGTAGAAAATAAACTCGATTATTATTTAAATATTACTGACGAAATATAAATATGTTCAATTATCACATCTAAAATTCCATTTACATTTACTTAGATGTTAATTTAAAAATGACTTTAACGTTGAGATGGAGAAATTAGTACAATGAAATAAGAAATTTGTCATATACAGTATAACGTTGCAACGAGCAACGCCATTGATCGCGAATTGATCATCAAATTGAAATCGGCCATCGAAAAAAAAACTGATAAAAGGGAGAAAAATATCATAATATTAGGAAAAATGATTAAGAAAAGTAAAAGAAAAAAAAAAAAAATCTGAATTGAACGAAGCGATATTCAAAAGAAGTGTATATATTAGTAATTATTGAAACGAAAACACGAAATAAAAAAATTCAATACTGACCAATTTTCTAAGTATAAGCGGTCTATTATAAGCAAAAATTTTTTAATAATTCTTTAAACGAAAAGGAAAAAAAACCGTTTCTAGAAAGTATATCATAAAGAACTTGTATTAACTTTGTAATCTTTTGTGAGTAGAATGAATATACATTACTAGCTTATGTTTCCTTTCTCAAACAACATATTCTATTCGGACAACGTTAGCTAAAGTACCGCTCGTTCAGATACTGTATTATTATCGAGAAATTAATTTGATTTCTACATTCTTTACGCCATTAGAAAGCAAGGAGAAATACAATTCGGAATGCTGAAAAATAAGCGTCATACTGTTTCATATTCCTTTATTTCCGAATATACAATTGAGTAAATACCGTTCATTAACTTTCAGTCCTAACTCACAAAAGAACAGCGAGAAAAGCGCTTAAACCACTGTATGCCATATATCTATAAACGCAAGGAAGGGCGAAAGAATTCTATTCAATCGTTTAGTATTTTTTTAGTTTATACTTACTTTAAAATTTCTCTATTTTTTTTTTTTTTCAAAGCTAATTTATATACGGATTAAAATACCTAATTAACTAACAGGAATATTATTTATCGAGAATAAATGGAATAAATGCGAAAGTACAGAATGTTGAACGTACTCATGGATGGAATTTTTAGAATTGAGCATTGAGAAATTATTAGTTTAGAATTTCAATTATACGCAGGTCATAATCCAGGCCAACAGATACATACATCATAATAAATCCTACTATTATCCAAATATCTTTATTATGCCAACTATGGCAACCAACAAATATCGGATATTAAGCGTTGAATTCCCTATTTTTTTCTATTTTTTTCGTCTTTACTATTTAATAAAAAATCATAATTTTGACAAACTTAGTAATGGTATTACTAACTTGGCGTTCTTCATACCTGAATTGAAACAAAATTCTCATGTTTTTTAAAATTATTTGAATTATTTGAATTATTTGAATAGTTGAATAGTTAAATATGATTAATTACTTTGCAAGATCTTTTATTAGCAAAATTCAAGGTAAATTTATAAAATAATTTTTCACGCAAAAGAAAGTTATCAAACACTTCATGGCTTATGGGTATTAATCGCTGAATATAAAAAGAATAGAAGACGGTCGATACATTTACCAATTATGTTCTTATATATACTGAAGATCAAGTTTTAAAGAGCAGAAAAAGAAATCAGAAAACAGAAGTGATGGATTTAAACTTTTGACCCACTCATCTTGTGGATTGTATAACCAATTTCATTTGTCATTGAATAAATATTTTCGTATTAATTATAGCCGGCTATAATTTAGAGATCTGTTAAAAGGATTTCTCAGATACGAGGTTCGCGTTTATTATGATTCAAATAAAATATCTTTCCATTAATTTATGAAGTTGAAAAATAACAAGTGGTCGATTATTTGGTTACATTATTCTAATAATTAATATAATTAATAATAATTAAAAATGTATTTATAGATATTTGTATTAAATTAGAAGGATCATAAATGGGGTTTGGTTCCTGAAGTTTTATCAACGGAAAATAGTATAGCACGCGGAGAACATTTCAACTTATTTGGGCTAAAAATTTATATTTTATGGAATCTTCGCAACAATCGTAAAATACGTAAATCATTAATGTATAGTCGTCTACATCAAATCTCTTGTAAATTACAAATTACAATTTGAAAGACTAGCAGTATAATTCCAGACCAATCCTGCCAAAAATACGGTATATCCAGATAGTATTCAAGAGAATGACCTAGATTTACGAGAAAAAGAAGGTAAAGTTATAATATTTACAGATCATTTATTTTTTTCGAAGGAAAGAAACTTATATACCATGTTTGACTCATATAATTGGCTTCTCCATGGTAATCTGATCTCTTTACCGGTTTGATTGTGTTCCATCTCACATCCTCAAATAGTTCATCATCATCAATCCAATCACAGAATTTCTTGTACAAAGTATAAGCATTGGGCCTCATTTTAGGATTAAAGTTCCAACACTGATGCATTAAATTTTCAAAACACGAAGGAATTTTATCATCTTGGTAAAGTGTTGGTTTGAGTCCATTGGAAATTTGTCTCATTAGTCGTCTGTTATGAGCTTCATCGTAAAAAGGAGCTCTGTTAGTTGAAATATTATACATAATACATCCAAAGCTATAAATATCCGCTTTTTTAGTATACGGAAAATCTCTAAAGATTTCTGGAGCCATATAAGCCATTACACCGCGAATTCCATTATTCTTTTTCTGAATCTCTTCATCTCTACAAAATCCAAGATCACCAATCCATGCTATATTTAAGTCATCTTTATTATCGTCAATCATTATATTTCCACTATGCAAATCTCCGTGAATTAAGTCTTGATTGTGAAGTGTATAAAGACCATAAGAAATATCTCGAAGAATTCTTAATTTTTCCATCCAATAGATTCTTTTCCATTTATTAGTTAGGTAATTGCTTAAAGAAGATTGCGAATAATATTCCATAACAATACCATATTCTGTTCTATTATGATCATATGTAGCGCCATAATAATGAACGAGATTTTTCTCTGACATAGTGGAATCCTCATCAGAACACCTTTTTATCATTCTGTAAACATTTGTAAACTTTTTTTTTTTAAAAAAAAAAACTAATTAGATGATTTTACGTTCTCTTCTTAATCAACCTCATTTTCAAAAAAAAAATAGTTTTTTTTACCTCTTTTAAAAAATCTTTATCATCATAAAAAAATTTTACTGCAACAGTATTTACATAACTGCGTCTATACCATATAGCTTTATAAACAATTCCAAATGCTCCTCTATCCAATTCATTCAAGATCCTTAAGCGAGAAGATTGTATCCATTTGAGGAAATCTTTATCATTTTTCTTATTATTTTGCGATGCAATAATCATGTCGTTAACATTTTTATTTCCACTGTTAAAAACCATTGTTTTAAAATAGTATCTTTCAAGCACGTCTTTGGTTTATTCCAAAACAAAAAAAAACCGTAAATGTGCCATATTTATTTGACGAACGCTTGAATTAATTTTAGTTATCAGTCAACCACGATCATTTCATAATTGGAAATATTGAAGCAATGTGTTTGCTAAATAAAAAGGTTAGCTATGGCCATATGACACGACATATGACGTATCATATGATAAAAATATTTTGACAAGTAAATTCGCGCGATTAACAAATAAGATTTCAATCCCGACCGATCAAGTTCTATTGGCTACACTTTGTAAAACATTTAAAAGCCCGTTTTATCAATTAACGTTCAACAAATATTTTAATATTATTATAATCATTTCTATTTACGGAGATTATATGCACTCAAGTAGATAACATGACAATATTTAATTTAAATACTATTTAACGATAATTTTATTTCTGCAATATTAACAAAAATTGCATCAAATAGAAATTATGCCGGTTAGCATAAAAAGTAAGTCATATGTTTTGTGTTTAACATTTGATTATTTAAGCTCTCATGTGAAAATCAAAATCTTTCATGCTTGGGCGATCAATCAGTACTTTTTTGTTTTTTATCTACAATTATTATTATTTCAAAACTCAAAAATTCCATTATGTTCAACAAAGTGTTCGTTCATCCATCTTATCGTACAATTTAATATAATGTAAACAATAATGCAATAATAATGAAAATAATAATCCTCTTACGATAAATGCGGCATTATAATATCACCAAAATCAGTATCATCTATAATCGACGAAGTATTATCACATGACAAAATAAAATTATGAATCGTTATCTGAACTGAATGATGGAATAGGAGAAATTAGAGGAGGCATTCCTGAATGTCCATACTGTGGTAAGGCACCATAACTCATGCTTTATACTTAATACCGTCAAATATACCACCTAGAATAATGTTCAATAACGGAATGTTATTATGTATGCTATTGAATATCCTTTCACGTTGTCAAAAACCAAAGATATATCGTATTCACTTCGTTAACGGTGTAGCAAATTGTTTTTTTTTGAAAAAAAAGTATTTCTCTTCTGTAATATAAAATTTTTATTAAATAATATATTTATTCAACTAATTGTAATTACCAATGTTTTAATTCGTATGATGGAATGATAAAAATTTCATAACGACTCTTTAATTCTCTAATCTCTTGAGAAGTCATGATATCATCCATCCCAACTATTCCTAATGTTTTAACAGTCTTCTTATCTTTAATAAATTTAGTAATAACTTTTATATGATCATAATTCAAATCTATATAATCAATTATGATAGTCTCTAAAAGAGCGTTACAAGTTTTAAATAATTCTTTAAATTGATCAAAAGTAAACCCACAACTTAATTTTAAATATTTTAAAGTAGGAGGTAAATCTTGTCCAGTTAATTTCATATCTTCATAATCTAAATTTTTTGAGTTGATAAAGATTTCTAAATTTTCTAAACTTAAACCATAAAATAAATGATAAAATAAATGATTATTATCATGAGGAAAATAATTGGCTAATTTTATTTCTTTAACATTCGGACAATAATCCAATATTGTTTCAACGATTATTGGATTAATTAAATCGATTTCCAATTCTTTCAAAGAAATTCCTCCAACTTGTAAAATTAATCCTGCCACATCACTAGAATTCGGTGAAAATCCTAATCTTAACTTTTTTAAAGAGAATTTAGATTTTAATAATACTGAAGTATTTTCAATATTTAAACCTCTACAATACCGTAAACTTAAATCTTTTAAATTTTCACACAGAGCTAAAGCATTAAAACAAGCTTCTGTGATATAAACATTTTCCAATCTTACTATATTTAAAGTTTCATGACGTGATTGTAAAGAAGAAAAAATTCTTTCGCTTCCAAGCTTAACTCCAGATAAATTAAATTCATTTAACCGTTTTTGAGTACTAATTATACGTGAAATAGCTTTATGATTATGTTCAAATATAGGAAATTTTATATCAAGACATCTTATATTCGAACATAAATTTGGTAAATTTCCTAATAATCGTATAGTATTCGTTGTCATGGGTTTATTAAAATCAATTCTGAATTTTGTGAGGTGACTTAATCCTGGTTTTTCGATAAACGTGGAAATTTGTGGAATATCCGAGTGACTAAAATATTTATCTATCATAAAAGATTTTAAAGAGATTGATCTCCTCATAAATAATTTACAAAGTGCTGTAGAAATTAAAAGAATTTGATTTTGTTTATGATGATATATAAATGTTCTATTACACCAAATATGAATGGTAGAATGTACCGCAATTTCTAATTGTTTATAAGAGAATTCCTTTAAACACATTGGATAATTGAAAAGTGGTTGTCTTGCTTTAGGAATTTCTATATTATAAGGTTGTAACGATGAACTTAAATTTAAATAATCTTCCCGATCAAGACATGCGAGGTATGTATGAATTAATTTATGCCGATTCTCGGTTGATAAACCTTCGAAAGGGCGAGACCATAATAAAGGTATGATATTTTTACACCAATATCGATTAACTAAAAGACACGAATACAATCCAGAACCTTGAGTTTGAACATGTTTAAATATTTCTAACATACATTCCGTTGGTAGGTAAGGTGTAGGTACATTAGAATGTTTTCCGTATAATAGGTTGTTATCAACGGTATTTGTTGCAGCAGATCCAACAAAATTAAGGATAAATTGTACTAAAAAACAATAAGTACTAGATGACATTTTTGAAAGAAATGAATTCTAAAAAAGACACTTTGAATGAAAAATTTTTTAATGAAATAAAGGGATTTTTTTTTTTCGATTATTATATATCTTTTATTCTCATGTCGTGTAAAGAAAAAAGAATCATATTGCCTAAATGTGAACATCATCATTATTTCAAAAAAAAGTACATGAAATGCTTATGTGAGATATCACCATTAAAAATATTTCCATTGTTAATTTTATGCAATTCAAATTGTTGATCTCAATGAATGTACTGTATATGCTATTGAAGAAACTTGCTGCAAATATGTAAAAGTATATGAAGTTGCTTGCATAATTTTCTTAAAAAAAAACGAATACATGCCTTTTATGTTCTTTTTGTTCTTCAATTATATATAATTCGCCCACAGTATATATAATATTGACAGATAATTTGCTTATGAAACTTTTAAAAGTGAAACACTTTTCAAACATGACGTCTAAATTGACGTCTATATGTAAGATGAAAATTATTTCCGTACGTAAAACATTCTTATCCTAGCTGCATGTTCATGACCTTGTCATACTAAACGCAGTAAAATACGTCAAAAATAAGTTATATAGCAAGTATAATATAATGTAAAATATTTTTTTATTTTTCAAAAAAAAAAAAAACATACAAATCATACAGTCATGTACAAGGTGGTTTAAGAAAATACAAATAGAAACAAAAAAGTGGTTATCTTAAAAGTATTTAAAAGAACAAAAGGGAAAAAGAAAAATCTACAAAAAAAAAATACAAAAATGAGGGGGAAAATATACAAAGAAACGAACGCTTTAAAGTTATGGTGATTGTGCTTGAACAAAGTGATAATCAGGTTCAATAAAATATTCAGAATCCACACCAAATAACGGAGGCAAATAATAAGTAGGGTAAGAGAACATTTGCATTTCTTGTGAATCGTAATTAGGGTAACTGAAATCATCATCATTTGAAGGAGGAGGAGAAGAAACAAGTGATGGATCCTCATCAGTTGACAACGGTGGTGATTGTAGGTAATGCAATGGTTGTGGGGATTGTGGATATTGTTGATATTGCGGAGATTGTGGAGATTGTGGTGTTGGTGGAAATTGTGATAATATGGAAGGTTGTGGGAATATTGAAAATTGTGAAAATTGTGGAGATAGTGGAGATAGTGGAGATAATGGAGATTGCGGAGATTCTAGAGATAATGGAGATTGTGGAAGTGGAGATTGTGGGAATTGTGAAGATTGTGGGGATAGCGGCCATTGCGGGTTATTTGGATTACTTGGGGGGATTGGAGGAATATTCAATTCTGGAGATTCAATAATAAAACTTTCGGACGAAATGGTGGGATTGAAAGTGTTTGAGGGGGTATGGCTTTTATTCTTTCTATTCTTTTTAGATTTCGTAGACTTGGGTACTGACGCGGTAGCGTTAACAAAAGTAATATCAGATTCTGAAATGGACATATCCAGTCCATTAATAACGTCAAAAGTCGACCTATAAGATGAATTTAACTTGATACGTTCCGCCACTTGATCCCAGTATTGTTTCACATCAGCAGATTCCTTCTCCCACATTTGAGCAACCATTTTTGATAAATCTCTCATGTTAGCAGGGTTATTTGGATCCGTATTAAGTTTATTTTGGACATGTTTACGGTAAAGAATGAACCGGTTCGGTGACCGTGGCGGCTTTGTCGAATTCATTTGTTTTTCAATACGTTTATTTTTTCTTCTCTCATTTTTTTCAGTTCTAGTTTTCCTTTGTCTTGCTACTTTTGGTGCTTTTGTTGTTGTTGATTTTCCCATCTTAATCTAAAGACTTTTTTTTTTCAAAAAAAAAAAAAAATTGATAATAATAAAGATTTAGTTAATTTGGCGTTATAAATATTTACAAATATATACAATGGTATTTTTTTTATTGTAGTCAATGACTAATAAAATATTTTTTCGAATGGAAGATGAACTCCGGAGAAATTAGTTGGGCATTTCAAACGTCTTTTATATTCTTTTGTGATGGTTATGGCATACTCCATTAAAATCTATTACATAATAAAGGGAGAGTAGTTCGTGTACGAATAAACAAATAAAATATAAAGCCAAAAAGATATAATAAGAAATAAAAGAATAAAAAAAAATAGATTTTAATTGTTAAAAGATCCTAAACACGGTAAAATTAATATTCTTTTTCTTCTTTATTTAGCAATTGCTGTTTAACCAAAACATACCGCATATATTAAAGACAAGACTTACATTGTTATTTTTCACAGGCAAAACCCCAAAAAAGTAAATATTCAGTATAATTAAATATTTATCTAACGTAAAATAATTTTTCTTTTTATTTCTAAATGTTTTATTTAATAGATTTTATTAATGGGCTATACGGAGTTGTAAAACCGTAAATTAAGAGAAAGAGAACAAGTAAAGTTTGATTTTTTGTTTCAATAATCTTGTCACATTTTATTTATGCAATTTATAATCCGTGGCACGACTAAACATGCTTGAACCCTAAAATTTTAATACTTTATCTTATAATTTAATTCATTATACTTTCGCACAAAACCCAAATATTAGGGATCCCCTCTTAGTATATATGGAAACAGGAGAAATTGTGTGATTTTATTGGCTCTCAGAAATGTCCTTAAAGATGATGATCAAGTAACGATAACCTGTTTTTTTTGTGATGCGCAAATCTGTTCAATAATGATCATGCGCACGGCTTATTAATTCCTGACGCCACTATTCTGGAAAATGAAAAAAAGCAAGTATGGGACAAGGTCCTTTTATTTCTATATAAGAAATTCATATTACTATTAAGTTCGTGCAACAAGTTGATTTTTACATATAAGAATAAATTTGCTAAACCCAAATACGGAAGAAAAAGAACAAAGTTCATGTGTGTGCATCATGGTATTTATATGTAGTTAGTAACGTTTAGTAGCGGTACATATTAAAACCGTTTACGCACATGATAATGTAAAATAGTCAAGGTCCGTGGGCTAATATTTACCTTACGGAACTATTTAAATTAGAAAATAAAACAAAGTGTTAAGTTGACGTAACTTAATACCGCATGTAAATTTTTTACTATGTAAAACATTATTTTTAAATTAGGTAATAATACGTATCTATTTTTATATGTTTATTAATAGGTTTTTTTTTTTTTAAACCAAAAATAACGATAAGAACTATTTATGTATAAAATTATGCCTTTTCCAGAAAAAATCTATGTGATGTATATGAAATATATTGATATTGAATCATTTCATGCTTAACGTTCCAATTTCCATTGATTTTTAATTGATTTTCCAATGTTTTACTAATTGTTTCATCAATAATTTTACCATGATTATAACCAATATTCGTAAGAGTAAGACTTTCCAATTCATTGCATGAGATTAATAAATATTTTAAGAAATTTAAATCTTCAGTTATATTTAAAATTGTTGTTAATGATTTAATTTTCGGACACGATTTCGAAATAGAACTTAATAACAGTTGAGTGTCGGAATACTGACAAATAGAGTGTGGATACATACTAGAGCAAGATTCCAAGTAGAAATATCGTAAATGACCTTCGGTCTTTTCTATAAATCCTGCCAAAATATTTAAAGGTGGGAAATCATGATAAAATTTCAAAACTTCCAAGATTGGACAAGATACGTTCTGGAATGCAGCAACTGTTTGAGGAGAACATGTTGAAAGTGTAAATTCTAAACGTCTTAAATTCGAAAGAGTTCTAATTTGTTCAAACATGAAATTTTTCATAATAAGTTCCTCGATTGAAAGAATTTGTGTTGATAATTCTTCGGTTAAAACTTGACATTGATTTAAATTGTTTAAGAAATGTACAATTTTTAAATTTTGTTGAACTTTAAAGAGGTTAACCAATTCTTTAGAATTTTTAAATGCATTTGTAATAATTCTGATCTTTTTGATTTTTTTACAAACATGAACTAATTTTTCAAAGAATTTGACTGTAGTGAAATTACAAATTTCTAATTCATGAAGGTTTGAAAGATTATTAAAATTTTGATTTTTAATTATCATTTTAGGAAGGTCCGATAATCTAATTTGTCTAATTTCTGTACAGTGCTCAAAAATAATTTTATAAACACTAAAATATAAAATCGATGAAACTTTTCCTACATCTTTACTGGATACCGCACGAGCACATTTATCAACGAATCTATAAAATTCGGAGAATTTAAAAATTCTGCAAAAGTTAAGATAATTATAGAACGATTGTTTATAATTAAGATGAATAAGTTCATATTCATATGACTTCAATTTTTCTTCCATATTTTTGTCGAAAGGAAACATTGAAATAATTGTCGTAAGCAATTTTCTTGAATTTTCTCTTTTACGAACAATTGAAAATGGATCTTTCCATAAATAAGGTATTGCAGATTCACACCATGAACGGTTAACTAGGAGACAATGAAATAATGTATCTTGATCATAATTATATTCAAAAATTTCGAAAATACTTCGTAAACAATCATGATTAAGTTCTGGTGACATTTTATAAAGAAATTTTTTTAAAAAGATTTTTTTTTTTTTTTTTTTTTTTTTTTTTTTTGAACAGTAGTTTTTATACATAAAAAGACGTTATTGTTTAAAGTTTTAGCAATAATAATGTTTTTGTGCTCTAATTTTGATCATGTAAATTCTATAATAGTAAATTGATTGTTACCAAGTGATACAACCCAGTGATACAATGGTCATTAAAATTTTCGTTTACCAATTTTTTTTTTTTTTTGACTGGATTTCATGCTTACGTGATTTATGTATTACACGTCAAAGATCCCCTGGTATTTGGATTTCTAAATTTAGTTTTAATTCCGGCCGAAACTATAATTTTGGATAAATAGTGACTATTTTAACTACCTAGTAAAATTAAACGAATTCAATTGAAGGTAAAAATTCGTATTAATTTTTTATATCACTGCCATCTTATTTTACATATCAAAATAATGAATAATTCGATTAACTTTCGCTGAAATACGATTTTATTCGTTAATTTATAAGTAACAAATTGATAAGCAAATTATAATGGAATATTATCATACAACTTTTCATCATAAAAAAACCATGATTATGCTTAAAAAATGTTTTAATCGGGATGAGATGAATGAGATTTACTAAATTCTATCCATTTACCACATCCTATCTGCACGCCATCATATTCCATAAATTCATTTTTAAACTTCCAGTTTTTATCTATCATTCTCAGCAGTTTTTGTAATGGTGATTGATATAAAAAATTAAGGCTTATGAGAGTAAGACTTTCCAATTCATTACATGAGCGTAATAAATGTTCCAAGAGACTTAAATCTTTATCTATATCGAAAATTATAACTAATGATTTAATTTTTGGACATGATTTTGCAATAGATTTGAATAAAATTTCGTTGGAATATCTATCAGGACATTTCAAATGAAAGCATCGTAAATGACCTTCCGTTTTTTCTATAAATTTAGCTAAAATACTTAAAGGTGGATGATTACCATGAAATTTTAAAACTTCCAAGAGCGGACATGATAGATTCATAAATGTAGCAACTGCTTTAGAAGACAATCCTAAGAGAGTAATTTCTAAACGTTTTAACTTTGAAGAAGCATTAAATTGTTTACGAGGTAATATGAAATTTCATATACATAGTTCCTCGATTGAATACAGTTGTATTAATAATTCATTGGAGATTTGGAATAATTTAGATTGGCTCAAAAGGTGTACAGCTTTCAATCCATGTTGAACTTTTAAAAAATTAACTAATACTTGAGAATTATTAAATTCACCATGTAATTTGATTACAATCTTTTTAATTTTTTTACAAACATGAACTATCTTTTTGAGGTATCGAACTTCCCCAATCTCTATGTCACAAAGATTTGAAAGGTTATCAAAAGATTTCATTTTCATTATCCTTTTAGAAATGGTTAATAATATAATTTGTTTAATGTTTGTACAATTTTTAAAAATAATATCATAAATATGATATGATAAAGTAGATGAAATCTTTCCTACTTCATTTTCGTATAAATTTCCAGTTCTTACTTTCTCACGACCTGAAGATGTTACACCGGAACATTTATCAATAAATCCATGAAATTCGTTGGATTTAAAAATTTTCATAAAACTCAAATAATTACAGATTGATTGCCCATTCTTATAATAAGTAACGTTAGAGTATCCACATGACTTTAATTTGTCTTCCGTCACTTTATCAAAAGGAAACATTGAAATTATTGTTGTAAGCAATTTCTTTGAGTTCGCTGCTCTTCTACGATGAGCAATTGAAAATGGATCCTCCCATAAATAGAGTACCGAAACTTCAAACCATGAACGATTGACCAGGAGACATTTGAACAATACACGTTGATCAGATCCAAGAAATTCCAAAATGTTTCGAAGACAATCGGAATTAAGGTTTGAAACCATGCTGATTTTAAACAAGGTGAAAGATTGGGAACTTATAGAACAAAATATTATTGTTTCTTTTTTTGCCAGTCATTAAATGGTTCTTCCTTTGTCGTAGCCTTATCGATTTGTCCAAGCGAAGATTACATCAAAATCCCTATCAAAAAAATTGAAAATCTAATACTAACGGGGTATTCATTACCCTTAAAACCTATGTAATTGTGACCAAAAATTCCATGGAATTTATGGTTAATACCAACGCTGATCATGGCTGTGAACTAGTAGATTTGGCAGATTTGGTGTTATTAAAACTTTAATATTTTAATAACATATATTTATAGAACAAAGTTTTGTTTATCATCATCTCATCTAAATTTTAATGGTAAAATAAAACAATCACATGTTTTACCTTTCAATTAATTATTAATAAATCGAAAATTCTTAATACCATTATCAACCAAACTTTCTCTAATTCGAGACATTAAATTAAGTACAAATAAGGAAATGGCTTAGATTTAAGACGTAAAATGTTTAGTTTCATAATTTTCACAATTATCTAGCGTTCATTCATTTATTCATTTAACCTTCAATTCCCTTCTTTCGAGAGTAATACTAAAGCGTACGCTCGCTAAGTCATGGTTGCCATCTCAAGAAGCGAAAATTTGTAACATTTATGCACCATGTTTCTCCTTAATGAGCAATCTCCGTTAATTAAGGTTCATTTTATTTCTCTTGTACAATATCAACTTAACTTATATTGTATCGTTCACCCCTTTCTTATAAAGTAGCAGCCACAGTTTAGACAAATATTACGTATTATATACATTAGGAAATTTTCTATAATGTAAATTTATTTATCTTCTCTGCAGAAGCCCTGCCGTGCGTGGAATCTTTAATTGTAAAAAAAAAAGTGCTCCAAATGTAGTTTAGCTTCATCGAGGCGATAAATAATATTTTACAACGTAAACAGTACGTTATTTATCATCGAAGTAGATTATCATGCCATTCATATTTGTCACGTGCATTACTCACGTAAACAGTTGACCAACATAATACCTATAGGCTATAGTATTATTGTGTTTCTTCCATAAAATTGATATAAACGTCGGACCTGGTATTATTACATGAAGAAAAAGCGACCAAGATCTACGGGAAATCTGCATCGTTTATCATGAAAATTTGTAGAAATCCGAATAGTTTCAATATTTTCCACGTAAGCTATACAGAATGTATGGAATCCATGGTATTTGCGTGGACCGATCTATTTAAAAACTTGGATGCAATTGATTGACCCTCCAATTCAAAGTATCTACTATAATATAGCGCCCTCCAAAATTCCTGAATTTATGAAGTGCCGGGTATCTTAGTCAACCGTTTACGGTAACACATTTAAGCATTACTTTCAATAAGATGTAAAAGATTCTCATGTATAAATTATTATAACGTGAATAGTCAAATAGAAGACAATGACAAAGAATATATATGGACCTTCTATGAGGGTTCTGGAAGCTAGAATCGAATATACTAGATTCTTCTACTAAAAAAACAAGTCATAAAACATCACATCACTAAAATAATGCTTTGTCATTGTTTTCTCTACCTCCGATCAGCGATGGCGCATTTTGAAGTGATCTTGAATGACTTTGGATGACTTTTGAATGACTATATCATTTTGGTCATTTAAAATAAGACTTTGTCATTTGGATGTCATTTGTGTCATTTGAGGTCATATAGGGCAATATATTAATTTTTAATTTTGATTCGATTATAATGTCTGGATTGTTAGCATGAGGGAGATAGATTATAATAAAAACAGCAGACTAATTATCTTTCAGAAGACTTTATTTATACCATGATTTTTATTTAAAATAAATAGTCACATAATTTTAGAGTGTTCTTTATATATCAAAAAAAAAGCAGCCAATTAATGTAATTTTGCATAAAGGAATTAATGTTGGCTTTGCTTCAATGGGCATCTCATAAATGTACAAATTTTAAAAATCAGGTGTCGGAGATTCTGAAAGTAATTTTAAAAGTAAAAAGACAGCAAAAGTATGTTAATTGAGTTTTAACTTTGGAAAATGTAATTTTTTTAAAAAAAAGGGCTATACATGGACTCGTATTAACAAATTTATTTTACGAATCAACGCGGTTTATTATAACAAGTAAAGCAAAAACTTCTTTAATAAACATTTCACAATGAATAGACGATTTTATTTATTTATTGAATCATTTTAATTTTTCTAGTATAATTGCAATGATGCATAACAAAAGATAAACACAGTGAAGTTCGATAAACCAGATCTTCGATAAACCGGATCATAAGTAAAATCTCGATATGACGGAGTTGTGGATCGGAACGGATTATTATAATCCATACCGGATTTCTTGATATATCGGATTTTGAAAAATAAAATTTTACCATTGGAACGGTATATCTATTTCACTGTGTATTTTAAGACAATAATATAATTATTGTTATATTAGTTATTATTGACACATTGATGGATTGTGTGGCCAATTATTTATTGAATATTTTAAATCAGCTACTACAACGCAAGCTAATATCTTAAAAAATTATTTATTCTGTATAGATAATTCAGTTAAATCTTCTACAGAAATTCAAATCAACGATTTATTCAATCTTCCATCTGAGTTACAGCCAAACTCCGATATAACGATACGTCAGGACTCATATGAAATTTTGGAAAATATATCGTTATATCAAAATTATACCGATATTTATATGCTCTCATATATGGTGGGAAAATGAAATCCCATCAATATATCGAATTTTTAATATATATCGGTATATCGGATATCGGTATATCGAGGTTAGACTGTAATTCCATCGAATATCGAACCGAATCGGATCGTTAACTTTGAATTTTGCAATATAAGTGTTATTAATGCTATATTTAAAAGATTGAATAATTACTTTTGTTTAATATTTTTTCATATGAAGTTTTGCTGGAGGATACATGAATCTAAACCTTTAACTGAATACATATATTGATGGATTATCGTGATTATTATGCATATATTTGTAATTTATAAACTAGAAAACGGAAACCGGTATGAAGCCGGAGTGAAATTTATATTTTTATAATGGTCAAGTTCACAAATTTAATAGTTAATTCGTGATCTGCTAATTAACCATAAAATTTGGTTATAAAAAGCGGGGATAAGAGAAGAAATGTGGGATAGCTTATCTTCTATTAGTCGTGAAGATATGAATTTATTGCCGTTAGATGCGTCCTGAAGAGACGAATCCGATGAACTAAATTATTCTCAGATGAGGAGATATCTTTAAAATTTAAACCATTGAATTTTCAGCTCTTATGGAAGTGTCAGAATTTTTACCGGTCTTTCATTAAATGGTAGCTAAATGACATATTTTTATGCCTGTAATAGTTTTACATTATATATTAGTAATTGATACTTTGCATTGGCGGACCGCACTATTAGTAAAAAACATACATAACTTTTACTGGACTTTAATATAGTTTACTGGCGGATCACAAATTATATTATTTTATCATTATTAGATAACGGCGCTAATTTATTGTAGTTCTATTACACCAATAATAATAAAATAAATCTATACTAAAATCTACTATATAAAGTTCATTATCTAACCTAAAAAAGAGTGATAAATCTCATCAAAGACAAAATCATATATAAATTCCGTTAAAATCAAGCTGTTTGAATCATAGAAGGTTAAAACAAAGACCTTAGTCAATGGTTATTAAAAAAAAAAAATAAATAAATTCGAAAGTAGAACTTTTTATTGTAAATTCTAAACCTACAAAACATTATATTAATATCTCGTTACTAAAAAAAGCACACCCATCAATTTCGCCTAACCTATTGCTTGTTTAACCTACTATACGGCTCATCTCTGACATTAGCAAATCCAATTGCCGAGACATTCCTACTATGAAAGGAAGTAATAATATTATAAGTGATAATACAAAAAGTGTTAAGATAGAAAACATGAAATCGGGAACGACGCTCAACGAGAAGTCTCATCATCTGTTACCTGCGAGTTTCTTTCCTGATAATGTTCTCTTTAATATTTCAAATTATTTCTTGTGTAGCATTTATCTAATAATTCGAATGTACGTCCGCATGAATAAGATTATTCATCTCAACTTTAAATTATAAAAATTAATACTTACCTCTTTAATAATCGTCAAAGATTTTGACCTCCACTACTGGTGTTATGGCCAATTTGACTTCCATTTCCAATTTCCTCCATTTGAAATTTTTACCGCCACAAAAGTCTGGAAATGTAGTAAAAAAAAAAACAATAAAATTAAATTTCAAACTTCATACAGTGTAAATTTAAAAAATTAACCGAAATCTAGTGTTCAAAGAGATCTGAGGCGTGCTTCAAAACAATATTTGATTATGCTGAAAAACCACCTAAAAAAGAAACCAAATGAACAATTAGAAATGTTCATTAAGATAAAAAAAATTGAATCCCACGCCCAAATACTCGACGAACTGGCCACCTAAAAA
Organism: Rhizophagus clarus; assembly: GCA_015698045.1. Lineage (NCBI taxonomy): Eukaryota > Fungi > Glomeromycota > Glomeromycetes > Glomerales > Glomeraceae > Rhizophagus > Rhizophagus clarus. The sequence continues at coordinate 867,315 of BLAL01000160.1, forward strand.
AACATTGAAGCGTTTTCATTAGAAGGACTAATACAAAAAACTCCCTTAACGAATTCTCACGCGTCTAAATACCTGAAGGACTGGCTATGTGAAAAAAAAAAACTAACAAAAAAAAAAAACTTGAAAAAAAGCTAAATTCAATATAATATAACAAAAAATTACTTTTCCCCTTGATTTTATATCGTGTGGTTAGCTGGCGGAACTACACGCTATCTAAAATCAACGAACCATTAGAAACAGCTCGTTAAAAAAAACAAAAAAAAAAAAAAAAATACAAGGTTGTACCAAAATTCTACGCGTCCAAAACATTTTTGCTTGTACTGTTTGTTTTTTTTCGGTTCTTTGTTTAGATTTAAACACCATCGGGCATCTATAAAAAAGAAACATCGGCAACGTTCGCTAGAATAAATAAATTAATAATGTGAATAATTTCCTTGTAGAATACTTTAATGACTTTTAATCTTTGATCAGTGTCGATTACTATATAGTTAATGATTTATAATCTTTGTCGATTTTGCATTCTAATTAATTAACTATAAAGTAATTTGATTCGGTATTCAGATTTTAATGAAGCCAGTGCACTGATAAATTGTTTGTCAGTTGACATGGAAAAAAATATGTTCCATTAAGACTCTATGCGTTTAAAAGGCGAAAAGCAACTGCATAAAAAGGAACTGTTAAAAACTGTTCGTTAAAACAAAAAAAAAAATTGAAGAAAAAAAAAAAAAAATTTGAAAAACTCACTGAATTGTCATGTCCGAAGACTGAAAAAAACAGCCTAAAAAGAACGAAAAAAATCGAACCACTAAAAAATGGTTCGTTAAATAATTTTTTCACCGGAAAATAAGTGAGAGAGAAGAGAGAAAAAGGAAAGGACGGAAGAAAGGAAATGAGGAAGAAAAACTTTTATAGTTTTGTATTTGTTTTGATTATCGATCTTATCAGATGTGATAACACGACGCACCATTTGCTCTGAAGTCTGGACAATCATATTTTATATTTTTTCTGTAGAACGGGGTTTTTTAATCAATCTATATAATGAACATGATAAAGTTTGCTTTATCAAGAAATCAAGATGCATTATATGCGTCTACTCACAGGAATAATTATATAGTTCGGAGAATATCGAATTCATTCCAAGAGATGTGAAATAAAACTGTATCTTAATTTTACTTTACAAATCTAATTCTTCAAGTTCATCTAATTATAATAATATCACATTCAATAAAATTTGAATTATGATAAACTGTTTCGATGTAATTATAAATTGGCCGTTACTTCTTTACTAGTCAGCTCGCATGTAAGTTGATCATCAAATTCTGATGCATTGTTATTATCCCAACATCTTTTACGTACATTTAGGAGTTCCTTCAACAACAGAGGGTCTTCACCCTTGCATATCCTAATGCTAATAGAATCATAAATGCTTTCGATTGGTCTGATGTCAACTCCCACATAATCATTCCGAAACTATATATGCCAGAAGCAGTATATACACCTTCACGTAAAATTTCAGGAGCATCGAACGGTAATACTCCATATACGCCAAATTCAGATCCTAAACCTTCTAAATAAGCTTTTCCTTCTTGTCCTATTAAAATTATTAAAATGTTACCGATATATGAAGATTATGATGTACAAGACCAGCTTCATTTATCATTCCATCTAATTGGAGAAAAGTCTTTTTTGTAAATAATAATGTAAATCTCTATTTTTAACTTAATTCATTACAAGCAAATATGCTTAGACCATAACATCTAATTATCTTCAGATCGCTCGCATGTGACGTAGCACATCGTATATGCGCATTTAATTTACGTAAAAATTCCCGAGAAATGTTATACGAATAACCAAAATTTTTAATGGCAACATTTTGTTGACCATAACTTTCAAATTTTTTCCGAATAACATAGTTAAAGGACCACTCATACATACAGCAGAATAAACGGTACCAAATTTACCTTTTTCGATTTGATTCTTTGCATTTAATTAAGTATCTTCAATAATTTTATCAATAATTTCATGTCCGCTTTTATATCTGATAAATTTTCTCCCTCCACACTTTTGACACCAGGTATAATCTGATAATAATTGTTCATAATTAAAACATAGAAATATACTTGATAATTTAATATATACAGTAAATAATAACGTTTATCTAAATCATCACAAAATAAATTCATGTATACATCTATTATTAATATGATTATAGAAATATTTAACAATACTTGTGAAATTTCATAAATAGCATAGTACAATATACCAATAATTGATCTTGATGTAACTAACATTCCTAATAAGATTTTAAACCAAATTTTAATCATAAAAATTGTTGAAAACGCAACAATAAATAGATTTTTCAATTAATTCCCAAGTAAAATTCGATTTTGTAATGAATTTACAAAAATCAATAAATTTAAATTTCATATATTCATATACGTTTGACTTTATAAAATTTACGAATTGTCCGTCGTAATTCTTGTCCTGATAATCGTATTCAATATACGATACAATATAAAGCATTCCTATAAACAAAATTATTGTCTCAGATGGTGTTTGAATTCTTGAATCTCCGGTGCATAATAACCATGTACTCGCATTCAATGCCGCTATAATAAAACATATTTTCATGACCCTTATAATTATTTCTTTTGCATTTTTATTATATGTATGTGTTAATTTCTTTCTAAAAAATCTCTTTTTTTTTATCCTCAATTGAAACATAAAGACTCGACATTATAACAATAAACTCAAAAAGTTCGAACAATATAATAAAGGGTTAATTCAAAAAGTTTCAGCTATTAAGGGGATTTTGTATCAAATTCAAAATTCCCGACGACGATCAAAACGATCGACAGGGTTCTACATGTTTCCGTGGAAATTTCCTGGTAACGATTTAATAATATCCGGAATATGTCAGGAAAAGTATCGACACTTCGGACATTATCCGGATACTGCGGATATTTCTAAACGAAAGAATATTGTAACATAAACAACATAAACGTGAAGTCACAATCTAACAATTCGCGCATTCTCAAAAATATATAATCTTTGCTTTGCAATTTTACAAATTTTTAGAAACAACTATCCTAAAATAATATTAGTTCAACTATTTCTTATATACTTGATAGAAAGTTTTTATCAGCAGTGACTAACAAATTTCAGTTCGCTTACGCCACTCGAATCTCTGAAATCAGAAATTTCATAACTAAAGGTTATAGATCCAGTAGTCTTTGGCAAAAGTTTAAGACAATCATGGCCATAAATAAATAAATAGTTCTTATTGTAAAAAAAAAAAAAAAAAAATGGTTTAGTTTGGGGAAAGGTTATACGTGAAATAACCGGTTTATATAACGGGATAAACATCATGTTAACCCACCGATAAATAATCAATCCTTTTTTAACTAACATAATCCGTGAAAATATCGTCACGAACGACCACGTAATATGAAATATAACTAAAGTAACAACCATTATTCAAGAAATCGATGTTTATTTAATTACTAATATATAATTATGGATAATTTTAGCATGTTTAAATCAAACTCAATCAACTTATTAATACGAACTGTGACTTTTTAGTAGAATGTTCAAAATCTATTTTAAGAAAACAAAGAAATTCGAACCTCTTCTAGCTGGAAGGGTGACAATCGTATCGAAATAAGAATACTTTGAGCGTCATAGTCATGTGAAGTTACAGAAATTATTAAGAAATTTCCAACCTATTATAAATCATTGTGAACATTGTACAACGCATTTTCTTATTTGTCGCAGGTCGGATGTAATTCGTGCATATTGTATAAAAGTTAATTTGGTAAGTATAACGGCGTGCATTATACACAAGCTTATTAAAGTTAGAAAAAAATATTTTTTTGTACTCGTAATTAAAATTCATATTGAATCATCGAGAACAATATAAATACGCCCTCGATTTTTTTTTTTCCTACATAAAATTTTTTTTTTTTAATACAATTTTCCTTTTAAAACCGGTTGAAAAGGAAAATACCGACGCCCGAATTTTTCTGTGCGAATCATTTGTTTTTTTTTTTAAAAAAAAAAAACCTTGTTTATATTATCGTTAAATTTTAATATAAAAATAGATTTCAAAAAAAAAAGAAGAAAATAGAAAAATTTTTTTCTTTTTTAAAATCATTATAAACATTTATTCAATCATCCAATAATAATTTATATACACATATAAAATAAAAATGCATGAAGTAACAGATTCTGGTAATGATAAAGTTTCATTCAAATTTAAAATTTCTGCGAAATTAGTACAAACTCAACGATCGATATATACGCCACCATTTGCTACTACACAAAATATGTTTTGGCAATTAAAATTTCATCCGGTATTTAATTTAATTTTTGTTATTATTTGAAAATCAAATTTTTTTTTCTTTTAATAATTAATATACTTAAATGATTTCTTTCTTTTTTTTTTTTTTAGGAAAGTAAGGATCATAATGAATATTGCGCTCTTTGGTTAGTAGCTTTACCAAATCCGATAGAAAAATATTCACCAGAAAATTGGTCAGATAGGTCAAAATATTCTGTTACATACTTCATGAAGAATCCCTGTGAAAAATTAAATTTTGGTAAATTAGAAAATTATAATGCGAGATCACCGGTATGGGGTTTTACAAAATTTTGTAAAAAAGATCGTTTACCAAAAGAAGGAGAAATAACTATTGGAGTGAGATTTAATAAGGTTAAATATGAAACTGAAAAAATTGCTACACCTCTTCCTTCTCAACCATTTCCTCAAGATTTATTAAAAGCTTGGAAATTAGAATTAGATCAACCCAACATTTCTGATGTGCAATTCAATTTTAATAATTTTAGTGAAAAAACCATATATGCAAGAAGTTCTATATTAATTGAACGTTCAGAATATTTTGGATGCATGTTTCAAGAAGATAAATGGTCAGAATCAAAACTTACACCATATTCATCGACGACAAAAGCTTTAATACCTACCCCAATTTCATCAAAATCTTGCTCAACAACAATTTCAGCAAAAAGATCTTGGAATAATATCTTTGATTTATATTCTTCAATGTATCGTAGAATAAAAACAATTAAATCCCCATCAGCATCAGTTAAGACATCAATGACAACATCATCAGTACCGACATCCTTTGGAACCACTTGTACAATAATATATGGTGGTGACATAAAGGTTCCAAAGAAGTATATAGTAAACGTAAGTGATTTTCATCCTGATACATTTAAAGCGATGTTAAAATTCCTTTACACGCATCAAGTGGAATTTTATCCGAATTCGTTACACAAACGACCTATAGACCTATTTATAATAGCAGATAAATATTTAATAACAGATTTAAGGGATCGTTCTAAATCAAAAATTCTTAAAGATTTAAAACCTGATAGTGCTGTAGAAATGTTATTTAATACAGAATGGTTATGGCCTGACTTAAAAGAAATGATTATGAAATATGTTGTAAAAAAATGGGAAATTGTTAGAGAAACTGATAAATTTAAAGAAATATTAGAAAAACCTCAAGATTATCCTAATTCTAAAGAACTTGTTGAAGAAATTATGGAGAGAGTAAGAGAAGAGGATGAAAAGAAAAAAAAATCTCTAGAAACCACTTCCGTTAGCGTTAGCGTTAGCGTTGGCGTTAATTTATAAATAATATTTGGGTATCTGGGCATGATTGACGTAAAATAATTTATTAGACAGTTTTTTAAATATTAATAATTTGTTTGTAATAAAGTATTAATTTATAATAATTTATTTGTATAAAAAAATTTATTATTTAGATGGGAAAAAAAAGTAATTAGATAATGTACTGTATATATAGAATTTATTTTCACAATAAAAAAGAAATTTTTGTGTAATTGTTTTTCTTGTTTTATTTCCGGAAATCAATAAAGTAATTGACTTGTATATGTCGGGTAATATCGTGATAAGATTACGAACATTACGTATGGATAAACCCATATTAATTTTGATTTCCCACGAAGATAAAGTTATATGACAATTTCAAATAAACGATATATTTATTTTATAAAAAAAAAATCTTTATTTACAAAATTCAAAATATTTAAAAAATAATCTAAAAAAATACATTATTAAAGTGATTATAAAGAGAAAAAAGAAAACGAAAAAATTTTGTAATTATTTAAAAGTAAATTTAATATGATGATTCAATAATTGAGGCTGGTTCCGCGCTAAAAGCGTTCTTCAACTTCAGAAATTCCTCAGGTGTAATAATCTTGATGTGAGAAGATTGTACATTTTTTGTATCTGCTGTCATCATTAAGTCATGTTCCCTAATAAAAGATCAAAATTTCAATTAAAAATAAACGTCGCCAATTAATAAAACAGAATCAAATATTTGCTGAAAAAATACTCACATAGTATTCATTTCATCTCCTACAACGCCCCAATTACCATTACCGGCTCCAGATTTTTTTGGAACGGCACGAATATCAGTTAATGTTCCGCTATTTGAAAGAATATAAAATTATTTATCGTTTTAAAATTAAATCAACTTTTAATAAATAATAGTTTTACATACCGTTGATGATGTTTCTTATAAACAGAGGCACTATTTAATTTTTTATTATCAATCATCATTATTAATTATTATTATTATTTATAATTTATAAATTATTGTTCTTTATTTAACGTTCTTAAAAATGAAAGGATTTTACTTTACCACTTGATCAAAATTCAAGCTAATTTATACCATTTTTTTCGTAAGAGTGTCAAGTGCTTTTGTTTAATCAATCACGCAATCTTCTTTACGTTGTGTATGGGAATATTGCTAAGCAATAGAATGTAAACAAGTAGGGCGATCGGCTTTTGCCAGCTTTCTAAAATAACTAAATAAAACCAATTTAGGCCAAATTTGAATCATCAACCGAGCTCATATGATCTACACAGCATTGATCACGAGCTCTTGAGAGAATAATAAAGATCGCATGATTGCCTTTGTGTAAAATGAAACTTCTCGAAATTGTTTTAATTTTTACCTAAAATAGAAATAATTATTTCATTTGTCGAATTCCACGTATGCAAGATTTCTTAATAGTACTTCTCTTTAACAATATATAGAATGAATCGAAAAATATTATTTCCCCAACATCTGTTTTTTGAATGGATGACTCATATTTTATTATCAATAGTAATTTTCTAACAACAATAGCATTATTTGGTTTGAAAATCTAACCTTTAATGGTAAGTAATTGAAAACCAAATGATAAAGAATGTCTTTCATTGATAATTTTAGTAGAAAATTACCATATGTTAATCTGAGAAATTGGAAATTTAGTATTTCTTTTATTTCTTTGATAAGGTTAAGAATTTTCTTAAATGAAAGACTTTTACACTTATTAATGCCAAATATGGTAACACAATGTTTATTTGTCTTAACATATACTGTATAATTTGTGTTTCAAATATTTTAATTGAAAATTTACTATTTCTTAATTTATCAAATGCAATAAACAAATTTCCTAACAATATTAAAAATTCTATATTCAATTCAGTTGCAGCCGTATCATTATACAGTATATCCGGCATCATGTTAAAAAAAAAAAAAAATATTATACAGTATATCCGACGATTCAACCGAGAATATTAATAATGGTTATTACATTTTATTGCACATATTCCGATTGGCAATTTTTTTTTTACCGGCTTTGATTTATAATTATCATGTTTGGTTCATAATAAATTGTAAAATTAAAAATTGTTTTTTTTTTTTTTATTTTTAATGTAAGTCCCTACTTGATTTTTAATATTTGCTTTACATATTATTTCGTATATTCTGATTGGCGGGTACGTTAACTATGATTTATAATCAACATGTTTGGTCCATAATATTAAAAATCAAAAAAAAAAAAAAAAAAACGAGTTTTAATACTCAATAAAAATAAATGTAATGCTGTGTATCTGTGATTAGGTAATATTTATTTAACAAAAATATATTAAGAAAGTTGAGTGGTTTAATTATGGCATTTTTTCATGTCGGTGTTTATATGTTTTCCGGATTAACATTCCTCCAAAGGCTTCGGAGAATTTTTACACATTTTGATTGGTTATATTGTTGGTATGACACGCTTTACTTTAGCCGTTTGAGATCTACAAGAATCGGGATCTCCGCTATATTTGTTTAAAAAATTAACGCACGGGCTCCGGTTGAAAAAAATGGGACGCGAACGAATTCTATTCAGACTTTTTTTTTTCCAGATATGTCAAAAAAAGAAAGAAAGAAAGAAAGAAAAAAATGATTAATAAATATTTTAAAAGTATAATATAATTTCTATAAATAAAATTCTAAATTTGACCAACTTTAAATCCCTTATATTTCTAAATAATAATAATGATTTAAAGTTAATTAGTACAAATTCATTATAAAATCTAAAAAAAGTATCATTATTTTCATAATATCAAAGTAACAATTTCCTTTTAACCAATCCTTAATTATAAACCAAAAGTTCCAATATGATAAATCATTTAATAACTAAATTTAGTAATTAAGAGTCGGAGGGGGATTATATACCAAATATAATCTGATTGATTTTTTTTTTTTTGAGTGCGTGGCACGATTTTTGTATTTTTCAATAAAGTTTTCACTAAACTATTAAGAGAAAAAAATAGTTAGGCATGAAATCCTAACATGTAGAGTCACGTGTTTTTCGTAATTTTTTATGTCTCAATTTGTGAACTACAATAAAGTTTTTTTTTTAAAAAAAAGTGACATCCACAAAAAAAAAAAAATAAAATAAAATAAAATAAATAAAAAATGCAATACAAAAAATAAATTTTTATCCAATCAAAATACATTTAAGATATTAGATAAATTAAATATAAAAATTTCGCGAAATAAAACTAGTTTTTCCGTAATAAAAATAATAGATAACTGAATTTGGGAAATTGTGAGTCGGAGTACCATTTATTGAGGATGACATGCTAACATAATACGTACTGTACAGCCGCTTTCAAATTTATTTTTCCTGTTTATTCTTGTTTATTTTTTATCACGTATTACAAATAAATGCTAGAAATATAAATATAATAAAATAAAAAAAAAAACAGTTTTCCTCTTACAAAACGTTCGCAATAATTTTTTATTTCATTTTTTTTTTAGTACATTCTTTGAATTTTATCCTTTCGCTCTTATAAATAAATGCTTTTTTTCTTTGGCGATAAATCCGTCAACCATTATACATAACGAATGAAATTCATGATGACATATTCATTAGAAGCGATTTTTTACATTATATTACAGAGCATAAGCATCTTATTATTATTATATCTTATTTTCAATATTTTAAAATCAAAATCATTTTTTACAAAATGGACATTATTTCAATTATGTATATCAACATTGGCAGATGAATTAACTAATCTTCCGCCAATAATAATTTACGGAGATAATTTGTTAGGACGAGCACATGAAACACCTTTATGTATAATATTACAAAAAATTTCATCATATTTCATATATCCTTTAGAGTTTTTCTCTTTAACATTAACTTTCTATTTATGGCATGCATTAATCACGCAAAAACCTGATATTGAAAAGAAGTGTTTTATATATGTATCTGGATTGGTTTGGGTTTATACAACTATTTATAATGGAGTTTTATTAAAAAATATCGACAAAGACGATATTTCAGCGAATAATTTAAGTTGTAATAAAATCAGCAAAAATATTATGGTTTATTATGGATACATCATACCGACAATAATCATAATTTTTGGCGCAATTTTAATAACATGTGAGTTCGTGAATTCGTGAGTTCGTAATTTCGGTACTTTATATATGTTTAAATGTTTAATACTCATTTTACTTGATTAAATATTAGGTCATTCAACATTGATGTTATGGAGATATTGGATAAATTTTTCTAATCATCAGACTAGAAGGAATGTGATCAAATTAGGAGAAGCCGCGCGTTTATGTGCTTGGTGTATCGTCTCAGTGATTTCGTTGCTCTTATTATTAATTCCTCGAGCAATAAATCACGATTCAAAGGACGTATTGATTGTTAGAATTTGTAATTTTTGTTCATCTTTAATGTAAGTTTTAAATTTTTTTTTTTTTTTGTGCTTGACTATTTGATACGATAAAATTTTAATTTTAAATATCTTTTTAGTGGAACATTTTTATTTCTGGTATTTGGAACGCAAAAAAAGGCGGCCATCTTTCTTCCGTGTTGTTATTATGTTCCACCAGGAACACCTCAATTTTTACCTGATGAAATTACGGACGGAAGTAATAGTAGTTTAAATGAATTAACCCAAATGCCTAATGCACATATAAGACAAAAATAATAATGAAATCTTATTTAAATAATAATTTGAACATAATATTTTTATTATGATTTAAAGGAAAAAATATTATTTGTAATATAAAAACAAAAACAAAAAAAAAAAACTACTCTTTGTATACATGATGATTACATGTGACCACTGAAATTAATGTATTATATAATCAGTAAAACATTTTCAAAAATTTTCTTGTTTTCCTTGTTTGTTAATGATTCCTTGTTTGTTAATGACAAAATGTGATTGCATTTTATGTACAAGTAAATACGCTTGAAAATGTTCTATTACAATAAATACTGCAAGACGAAATTAGAAATGTATATGTGTAAAAATACGTCACTTTAAAGAACATCAATATCTATTTTTGTTTGATCGACAAGTTTTGTTTCTACAGTATTGTCGTTTAAAAATTTTGAGACTTGGGAACGTCATTTAAAATTATTACCTAATAAGATTATGTAATCGAAAATCGGTGAATGATCACAAATTTTGAATTCCTGCTGTTTGTTTTGTTCATTTTTGTCACATCAAAATTCACAAATTTATTTGTTGTTTTGTTGTAATTTGGAATTGATTTACGTGTAAAATTATCACAACATAATTGAACTCACCAATAATAACTTGAGATATATATATTATTTTGTACGAATATTTAAAAAAAAAACTCTTTTGTCATTATTTATCAACTTTACTGTTTGACTTCTTTCAGATGTGTTAGTCATGTAAGGGTTCAAAATGTTTCGGTAACATTTCCGACATAATCTCTTGTTTATTATTAAACAAAATAAATGCAATAGCTGTATCTTGTAATACGGTTTTGAACTTGTGATCAAACTAACATGATAACGCGATCGTTTCAAATAGTAAAGATAATAGTAAATGGGCGTAGATTTACTATAAATCAAGTAGATCGTTTTATTTTAATTGAAGAGGAATCTGGTCATAAGAAAAAAATTCTGCATTAAAGATGGTCCAAATAAAAAATATTGTCATACTACACAACCGACCGGTCCAATCATAGACTATAGATTGGGTCAATTTTTAATAGCATTCATTGATCGTAGCAGATTCTCAAATGACGATGGAATTAGGAAAGATTATCATGCGATTCATTTCATATTATTTTCGTGTCAAGTTATAGATGGATTAACATTCAGCTCAGTTAATCGAATTACTTATTAAAGAAAGCAGCGAAAAACTATTAAATATTCATAATAATTTGTTTATAGTGGGATGGTAATAGTGCCAACTTTTTATCGAAAAATTATATTTATAAGTAATACGAGTGATAAAATTAATTAGATATTACCGAAATTAAAATAAAATTAGATAAAGAGACTCGGTTTAAAAACAAAATTCAATGAATAAAAAATTTTTGCCGGATATTGAGTTGAGAAGCCAGAGAGATTATCGAGATAATAAATTAATCGAAATTATAGAAGGGGAAGTTATAGGTTCGTGTCCTAATCTTACGCATTTTTGATTTTAATTTAAATGTGGTTCAAAAGTTGCAGGCAGGTTAGAATTCAGATAATTAACAATTTGAAGAACAAGAGTTCTGACAATGTGGATTTGCTACGACAGAATTTAACACGGTAGTGCATTCATTCTTAATGCTCTGACTGCAATCTTTATTCTGTACATAAGCTCCCCAAGCTGACCAAGTACAGCAATTACATCTGTTACAAGAACTTATCTTTTGTCAATTTTGAATATTATTGATAAGGTTTAGGCGATTGCATACAGCCTCAGTTTGATATAATACCAAACTGATTAAGAAGCACCAGATGATTAACTTCATGGTTTTCATGGTTTTTTTTTGGGGGGCAGAAAATATAGTTTGAACCACTATCGTATTTATAATAAAATAGGTCTCAGCCGCGAAGATTACATAAAACATTTCTGAGGGCAAAGATCAAACCCATTCTTGTAATAATCTGGTTAGAAGATGACAATATCTGGCATTCATGCAGTAATATAATTATTAATTTGTGATTCCTATCATCAAATATAACTCGCGGTTTTGTTAGTTTTTAATATTGGAAGAAAGGTGATCTAATTTAGTGATGTGCATTTTATGCTTCCAATGAAATAAAATTCGATTGGAAACTTCCAATCCAAATGAATTTATTAGGGAATTATGCTTCCAACCCTTCCAAAAGTGCTTCCAAGAGTGTTTCCAATCTTCCAAGTGCACATCACTGATCTAATTTGTCAAAGAAAATAAAGATATAAAAGTCAGTTTACCTTTTTATCCCTCTTTGAGACAAATTTAATTCTTTCCAAATGATGATTTTAGCCTTATACAGACAGTAAAGCACATTAAAGTTTAACATGTTCACGGAATTTATGATTACCCGATTCCCGGTGCGAAATTTAGGTATTGTCACGTGGGTATACGGCTCAAAAACCAAAACGTTTCACAGGTTTCGAGCACCAACCAAAAAAAACTGGATTGTGACACACTGAACATGAACTTGAATATTTTTGGAATGGCTATTTTCTCACGGTCGCAATTTATTAATAACAACATTTTTTCTCAAAATGATGTTAGTTTTGTAATTTCATAATAAAGGTGGACGGCGTGTTTTTACTCGTAGTATTACGAATTTTACGTAATTCACGCATTAATTAACTTTATTACAGTAAAGATCACTATAGAGAACACTTTTAAAATGATCATTTTCAAAGAAATCAGCAAAAATAGATTATTTGCAATAACAAATATCATGTGCCATTTAACAGGTATTCATAAAGAGAATGAATTTTATATTTTAACATAATTCCTTTTACTTACCACTTACCAATATGATAATTTCCTTTTCTTATCTACAGAATATATAAATTAGAAAGGATTTTCGGATTCGTAACATTTGTACGGATTTGTAATCTTCCAAAATGCAGAATATTCATTCATTTCATTCAGATTTGTAATCTAGTCATTTATGAGATAGTTGGATAGTTCAACAAACAAATCGATCATCGGATACAAATACTTCAAACTTAAAAAACTTCAAACTTAAAAACTTTGAATCATTCATCTTCTCTCCTAGAAAATGCCATCCCAGTTCAAACTTCCGATTATTGATGTTTCTCCATTTACCACTGATTCAAGTGATTCAAATTCTCAAACAGCAAAACTTGAAGTGGCCAGACAAATTCATGATGCATGTCGTAATGTTGGATTTTTCTATTTGATAGGTCATAATGTACCTCAAGAAATTATTGATAAAACGTTGAAATTAGGTTATGAATTTTTTCATTTACCAGAAGAAGAAAAAATTAATTATAGTATAACCAAGCAAGATAATGCAAGGTTTGTTAAAAAAAATCATCATGTATCTTAGATTAAAATTATACTGAAATTAAATTTTTAAAGTTTTTCTTTCCTTTTTTTTTTACATTATAGAGGATATCAAAGACTTGGTGAGGGTGTAACGAAATATCAAAGGGATTGGAATGAGGTAATTTATATTATTAATAAGTGTAATGAATAAATGTAAACTATAATTAACATGTAAACTTTTTAGGCACTTGATTTCTATAAGCCGGTACCTCGTACTCATCCGTTGGCTTTAAAAAAACTTCCTATTGGGGGCGAAAATCAATGGCCTGAGAATCCATCAGAACTTCGTGCGGTATTTAGTGAATATAAAGATTATATGTTGAAACTGGGTGCTCAAGTTATGAATGCCATTGCATTAAGCTTAGGATTGGAAGAAAATTTTTTTGATAAATTTTTAGATGATTGTTTTTGGTAAGTATCCTACAAAATATATGTTGTGATCACGGGACATTAATCTAACTTGAGGTATTGTAGGGTTATGAGAATTAGTGGATATCCGGATCTTAGGAATGCAGTTGGAATAGACCGAGTGGGTGTTAGTCTCGGTGAACATACAGGTGATAATAATATATTTAATATTTATACGCGTATTTTGTTTCATATAATTTAACGTATATATATATTTTTCAAAAGATTATGGGTAATGTATAATACATATGAATCTTGTAAATCTTTTATCTTCTCTAAAATTTGGTATTCACATCATTTCGATCAATAAAAAAGTTTGTTAACTTTCTTAAATCAGGTAAGATCTATTTTAATTTTTGGTTTTAATTCGTAACAATATACTGACTGTGTGTTGATATTTATAATGCGACTTTATACCATAAAGGATGACACCAAAGGAGCTTTACAAGTTCAAACAGCTGATGGTGATTGGATTAATGCGGATCCACTACCAGGCGCTTTTGTTGTGAACATCTGTGACATGTTGAACGTAATTAATTTTATTATATAAGTAATTTTTTTTTTTTAATACATATTATTATAATCAAATTAATAACAATAATAATAAACGTAGATTTGGACAAATAATTTATACAAAAGTACTCTTCATAGAGTTATTCACAAAGGCGATAGGTACCGTGTAACGTAAGTATTTTTTATCTTTCTGTATTGCCGTTTCTTTTATTGCGCCAAATATATATATATATATATATTTTTTTTTTTTTAAAAAAAAAAACCTTTTTTTATTAATAGCGTTCCGTTCTTTTATGAGCCTAACTATAATGCTAGAATAGAACCACTCGAAGCCTGTTTAAAAATTGATCCCGTAAAACATCATGAACCCGTTGTGTTTGGAGAACATTTGTTGAACAAGGTTTCAGGAAATTTTGAAATAACCGAATCTTATTGAAACATCTACACACGCAACTCTTAATTTAGTATTGATTCTCCTTAAATTTGGTATTCTCTTTATAATTGTAATAATCCTCTATCGAATTTCCAATAAAATCATTGTAATAATATTTATTAATCGCGACGAGATCATGAAGTAAATTATTGTTAAAATAATGTATGTTATCGTTCAGCCAAATAAGATCATGCAGATTTTCATAGACCGATATTTTTGTTTTAAGCATAACAATATTGCATGATTAATATAATTGTTATGATAAAGTGGAGTAAAAAAATATATCAATGAAAATTTTTATAGGAAAGTATATATAAAACTTATAAAGTGAGTTACAAAGCTTAATTAATGCGTCAGAACGATAACACTTTTATTGGATGTGGGGCTATATCGTTCACAGGACCGAATGATTGGATGAAAATGGGCCACGTAGTGGCCATTTTCACCAATCAATGAAGGCCTTGTGACCGACATAGCTACATAAAATCTGTATAAATATCCGAATTATTATCTAGTTCACAAGTTTATATTGTTTCTTTTATTGGTTCAAACGCAAAATTTTTATTAATAATTTACCAAAAAATTAGTTATATTTACTGATTTCATTAAAAACTATATTAATTAAATGAGTTACAAAACCTAATGTTTTGTTGATAATTTGCAGACATCCAAAATTTGAAATTTCTTTAAACCAAATCTTAATAATTCTAGTGCTTAATTCGTACGCGGAGTTCAAATGACGATAAATCATTCCAAATATTATCTGCTATTTGTAGAATTATGTATTTTGATGTCATTTTCTGTCTTTTTTTTCTTTTGTTCTTGTTCTTTAGAACTTTCATATGGTATAAATTAACCGATTAAGGTTAAGATGATCAAATTTATTATTATTTCATTTGCAACCTAAACTTTTATCATGAGGTAAGACAGTGATGATTATTGAAAGGCTGAAACTTTCACTTCTAAAATTTTTAATGCATACCTACGTCGTACATGTAAATGAAGAAATTATTGAAAAGGATTAGAAATTCCGATTTCAAAGAGTCATTGAAAATTTTCTCCAGTTAAGATTTCTCAAAAATTAGAGAAGTGGATAGTCAGGTTATCTAAAGTTATCTAATATGAAAAGGAGAAATGGGTAAATTATTTATTTATTTATTTATTTGATTGACAAATTAATAGCTAAAAATAAAATTTCTTTTTTTATATTAGATAACCGGTTGGTTAACCGGTTTTTAACCGGTTAAGGTATTTACTTTATTATTTATTATTTTAAGTTTCTAAAAAAGTGCCCATTATTATTTTAGTATCTACATAAAAAGAAAAGAAAAAGAAATTGTTTTTTAATTATTATTTATTGTTTTCCTGCTTTAAAACCGGTCAATTTTTTGTCAATAAATAAAGAATCCTTTTCCAAAAAAAAGGAAAAGAAAAAAATCAAAATTGATTTGATTTTTTTTTCCATGAATTTTGGACATTGAACAACAAAATAATTAACTTTCCTGCTTTAAAACCAGTCAATTCCTTGCCAATAAATAAATAAATCCCTTTTTTTTTTTAAAAAAAAAAAAAGGAAAAGAAAAAGCCAAAGTTGATTTGATTTTTTTTTTTCCACGAATTTTTGACATTGAACAACAAAATAATTATTATATACATAATTTTCCTGCTTTAAAACCAGTCATTTCCTTGCCAATAAATAAATAATCCTCCCCCCTTTTTTTTAAAAAAAAAAGGAAAAAAATAAATAATCAAAGTTGATTCGACATTGAAAAATAAATCATTACTATATATAGTCTTAAAACAAGTCAATATTTTTTCCAATAAATAAGAATCCCTTTTTTTTATTTACGGATTTTGGGTTTTGAGAGATTTTAAAATTTATTTTTTTTTTTTTTTCCTCATACTGTATTAATTAATCTGAGTGGAATTTATATAAATTCACGAAATCCACGTTTAGTCAATAAGATACGAGTTTGTCAGCCCTTACAACAAAGTGTCGAATCTTCATTAGCATATAA
This sequence comes from Rhizophagus clarus, assembly GCA_015698045.1. NCBI lineage: Eukaryota > Fungi > Glomeromycota > Glomeromycetes > Glomerales > Glomeraceae > Rhizophagus > Rhizophagus clarus. The sequence continues at coordinate 884,342 of BLAL01000160.1, forward strand.
AACAAAAACTTAGATAATTTATAATTTCACACGGTCTAAAGAAAAAAAAAAAAATTTTTTTTTACCTAGATATCAAAGAATTTTTTATCAGCATACCATGGAAGATGATATCAAACTTTTAAGAAAGAACCTTGGCGATGACCTCAAAATCAAATCTCCAAAAGATGGGCATCCCAAAGACCCGGATTATCTAATCCAAATAGACTTTCATGGACTAACCGTTGAACAGACAGAACCGGTCTTGCAACGTTTCAAAGATTCCGAAAAGTTACTTAAAAAAGCAGCCTGTGTGAGATTCATTACTGGCCATGCGAGAAGTCGAGAAACCGAATCGAAATTGAAGCCATTGGTGTCGAAATTTTTAAACACTAACTATAGAAGAGCCGTTGGTAAAAAAGTAGACGAGAAAGCAAAGGGTCATATCGATTTAATTATTTCGAGGAACAATAGTCAGAAAAATAAGAACAGCACCCAGTCTGCTACCAGCAACGAATCACGAAAGAGTCAAGGAGCTGGAAAATCATTTTCACGCAAAAGCTCAGCTCCACTCGGAAATCGAGTTGGCCGTCATTACATTGACATAGTGTAGAATTATCTACGCGTCAATTCATAACAGCTCGCATTAATCGTTTGGCTGTCTTTCATCAATGATAAAGAAAGATGCGATTCTTTGTCAAATTTTTGCGATATATTCATATATATATTTTTACAATTTCTACTATATATTAAAAATAGTCTTTATACGCTATATAAGTTTGCGTTATCAGTTATATAAGTTAAATAAGGCATATTTTATATTTAGTTTTATTCTAAATTAACAGATGAGCGGTAAAATATGCACTCGCTTTATGAATTTGTAGATATGCGTCATTAGATATGAAAGTGAAAGTATTAAAGTGCATATCCTTTTCAAACTGAGCATAATTTAGGTCGAATTAGGTTGTTTAGTTGGAGGTAAATCATCATCAGCTATTTTTTCACGGTCGAATTGGCCAAATTCAAATTTTGACCGGATAAAAAAATGGTCAAAATATATATCAAAGTATCTTTGTAATTGCAATATAAATAAATGCCAAATTTTATAATTAAAGATTTTCGCGGCGTGGCTGTGAAAATCATCACAGGTCCACGTGATTATAAATTATATACATTATATTGGATATCACACCCTTTCACTTTTCAATTGGGCTAAAATTATATATAACACCTAGCATAGGTAGGTAATAATTGGCCACGACGGCTCATTCCCTTTGGCCCCATTCCGTTGTTGGCCATTGGCCGATTGGAAAAAACGACCAAAATGATCCAAACTCTTTGGTCGCGACGACAACTTATATGTATCAGTTAAAAAGTTTTAGATTGTCTAAAATTCTTTTTTTATAGTAGTCATATTTTTTTATATTTTATGATGGAATCAACTTTATTTTTAGTAAAAGTAAAATTCAGGTGACTTATATTTACGGAATACTTAAGACCGATAAAACAACAATTGTACTTTATATTTACTATCGGATATTTAAGTCCGGTTTTAAATCATTTACAGTGCATTGAAATTTCTGTAAAGGTATTCATTTTAATCGGCAAACCCGACCTATCATCAAGGTACTTGTACCACGTTTTTATAATGAACTACTTTTTTTATCGTTCATTTTTTTGTTTTTTTTATTAAGACTATTCTTAAATTTGCTTGAGGTTTCACATTTTTTTTTTCTCAACTAGATAATATATTAGTTTTTCATATTTTGCCATTTTTTTTTTTTTTTATTATTATTGTTTCTGTATTTCTAGAAAAAGAAAAATTCTCTTATCAAGTAAATTAATAAATAAATAAATAAAATTTAAAATAAAGGATTCATCCTATAAGGATGTTTGAAACGAAAGATAGGTTGAAATTTAGGTAGAGGTAATGGTAAGAAATGACTATATAAATTATAAGATATCATATTCTGATTATTAGTACCACTGATTGGATTAGAAGAAGAAGAACCAGTGCGAGATACAGTGGATCCAGCGTCTCGTTCAAGACGTAACTTTCTCCGATACCAAAAATTTTTAAGTTTATTTTCCGAGTATAATTTACCAAAACGAGATTCCATTTCGGGAATTAAATCCTTCCAACGGATGGTACCATTCGGTTCTTGATGTTGTTCAATCCATTGAACAATAAAATCTTTTTCATTATCGCCTAAATTATCTTTACAAACTAATTAAAAGAATTCTTAACGTCAATAAAATTAATTTAAGTTAATAAATTAAAATAACAAATGAGAACTTACGTCGCACGTTAAGAACATTTCTATAACTAAAGTTTACAATAAATATTACGTAAATATATGTGAAGAACTGCGCAAAGTTGTGCGAAAACTAAACAAAAACTGTAGATGAAGAAATTAACTTACTGATGTCGAATTTGACGAGAAGTGTATTGAGGAAGTATCTTGCTTATCCTTTCATATTTATTACGAACATTACATTTTTCCAGAAAGTACACACAATCCAAAATAATTTGGTTACTCTAAATTAATAAGAGAGCGGCAACTTAGCGGAATATAAGTAAATTAGCGGAATTATAAAATAAACGTACCACGTTATCGAACAACATGTTATTAATCGAATAAAACTCCAAGCGACGTAAGCAGCAGCGTCTAACCAAAAAGAAATAATTGATTTTTTTTCTCTTAAAGGGGAAAAAAAAAGTTTTTTTTTTATTTTCTTATTTGATTTGTGAAATCATCGTACGCAAAACTCTTAAATTTATATAAAAAAAAAAAAAATTCGGTATTACTTGACATTCACCACGTAATAAGAAATAAAGAACAAACAAAAGAGCACGAGACACGACTTTAGGATATATAGTGAATAATACATATACAGTAGTCAAGTTTATGTCGAGGATTTTATTATCTAAATGTTTTTGTAATCAATGCATGACATGATGAATAATAATATTTCCAAGAACATATGAAAAAAGCAAAAAAGAGACCATTGTTTATATGTCAAGTGATCAAAATTCATACATACATTTAAGAAAACTTAAAACAGTACGACCCAATTCTTTAAAACTTGTTTTTTATAGACTAAAACATAAATTAGTTAAATATTTCTTACTTATTTTCTTCAAAATTCTTTTTATCTATGAAAAATTTTTTTATTATAATAGCTGATAAGGTAAAAATAATTAGTATTTTTAATATTCACTATTTTTTTTTTCACGCGAAGACATTTGATTTTACTAATTACGTTGATCCAAGTCCAATCTTTAAGTCTCATGAACAAATAACTATGTGCGACCATACCAAAAGAAGAACCACCTTCCCTATCATAGGTCTAAACCAAAAGATCAGAATCACCATTTAATTGTTGTCACGCGTTTCAATCACGCGACTTATATTAAAGTTCTCTTTGATTAAAATTAGTATTTTTGGAAGGAATGATTAGTCTATCATGTGATGTTATGATTTTTTTTTTCAGTTCATTGTAATGAATCGAATTTCCAAAGATGATTTGTTACCGAATATTTGGGGCAAATTTCAGCTGACTCAATTGTTTATTCGAATTCACATGATTTTATGGTTCAAGCATTTTTTTAAAACTTATTAGTCCTGTAAAGTCCTGCTATATTGTATAAAGTAGTTACTGCGCAGAGTAAACAAAAATGTTTAATCTGATGATCGGATTTACTTGCTAAATAAAAATTTTTTAAAAATAATCACATTTAAGAGACAACGAATATGATGCTTTGATTTCAAGAAATACAAGTTTGTTACGTACGCAGCAATATTTGCTATACGTTATGCATTCGTTTTTCAGCCCCTAGATTCGATAGCATTGACTGTGGCAATGACATCTTATACTAGTAGTACAACCTTAGATCGTCATACCCATGTAATTTATAAAAGGTCCAGGACTTTTACTTTGCTTAATTGTTTCTTTCTCTTTTTCTAAATTTACTGAATAATTTTTTATTTAATACTTTTAAAAAATGAAAGAAACGTCACGTTCTCCAACGACTTCTGTAAATATATCTGTTAGAGGAATAACCGGTCAAGATGATAATATATATTATAATACAGATTCAAAAGATAATGATAATACGTCAAATATTCGAGGAAAGAATAAAACCATAAAAATGATATTATTAACTCAGTGCTTCGCTGGGTGAGTTTCTATTTTTTTTTTTTAAAAAAAAAAAAATTATTTATAAAAAACATTTCTAGGATTTTATTATTAATTTTTATAATTATTTTCGATTTCAACGATATACTAATTTTTTAAGGTTACAACTTGCCTGTACGTAAATTAAATTATATTGTTCACATCATTTTTTTTTTCTGATATAAACTAACTTTATTAAACATAATCATTATGTAGGGTCAGTAGAACTAGCATATGGTAGGTTAATAAATAATTAATCGTTTACAAAAAAGGTTAATTACTGATTAGACTATTTTTTAAATGTTTGTTTTATTAGGAACTCCATATTTACTTTCTTTGGGTTTATCAAAATCATTAGTATCTTTGGTATGGCTTGCTGGACCTTTATCAGGTAATTTATATTATAAACCTTTTTATTCCTTGTTTTTATTTATTCAACCTAAATTATCTTATATTAAATCTAAATTTTTTATATAAATAGGTCTTGTAATGCAACCTATAGTGGGATTACTTTCAGATAATTCAACGTCCAGATTTGGTAGAAGGAGACCTTTTTTATTAGCTGGTGGTTTCGCTGTAGTAGGTTCTTTCATATGTATTGGTTGGACGCAAGATATTGTTAATTTATTTTTTGAAAACGGGTCTTCAATCGCAACTTCATTAACAAAATGGTTGGCAGTTATATCATTTTATGTTCTCGATTTTGCAATAAATTGTGGTAAGTTATAATTTTTTAATCGAAATTATCGAAATTATTAGTAAATTTATCCATTCAATTAATTAATATTATTTCATTATTATTATGTAAGTTCAAGCAAGTTGTCGTGTTCTTATTGTTGATAATTTACCTCCATCTTTACAAGAAGAAGGTACAGCTTGGGCTAGTAGAATGATTGGTATTGGAAATGTCATTGGTTATTTTATGTAGGTTTGAATAATGTTAGTAACGAGACATCGAGATCAACTTATTAAATCAATTATTTAATTATTTAGGGGATTTGCTAATTTAGTTGAGATGTTTCCTTTTCTTGGTAGAACTCAAATGCAAGTTTTATGCGCTCTTGCATCTATAATTATATTATCTTCAGATATATTAACATGTTGGGCTGTTAATGAAAAGATATTTACTGGAAATACGAATAAATCGAAAAATTTTTTTTTCGCGATTTATGAAACTTTATCTTCCATTATGAAATCTTTTCGTACCCTTCCAAGTTATGCTCAATTATTATGTAATATTCAATTTTTTGCTTGGATTGGATGGTTTCCATTTTTATTTTATTCAACAACTTGGGTAGCTGAAGTTCATGCTCGTTCTGTTGGTGATTATTCATCAAAAAGTTCATCTAATGATGCAGTTGGAGAAACAACACGTGATGGTTCATTTTCTTTATTATTATATTCAATTGTAAGTTTAGCAGCATCATTTATATTACCATGTTTAGTCAAACTTGCTGAAAGGATTACAAGAAATTCAGCAAATTCAAAATTATTACGAAATCAATTATTCCAATTCCCTATATCATTTTTAACGGTACCAAAATTATGGACAATTTCACATTTCATTTTTGCATTTTCTATGTTATCAACTTGGTTCGTGACCAATATTTTTCAAGCGAGTATTTTAATTAGTTTATGTGGAATTTCTTGGACTATAACTATGTGGGCACCATATTCACTTTTAGGAGAATTTATTGCGAACGAAGAATCTAAAGCTTTGGGAACTATTGAACGACGTGATAATGAAGAAACAGTAACTTATAACTTAGTTGAATCTGAAGGAGATGATGATGATAATGTTAATGAAGTTGATATTGAAAATTTAAGAAATTTAAGGAGGATATCAGATGATGATTTAGTGAATTCAAATGTTAATAATATTTCAACTAATTCAGAAGCTGGTATATTATTTGGAATTCATAATACGTATATCGTATTACCAGAATTTTTAGTAACATTTTTTAATAGTGTAGTATTTGCTGTATTAGAACCTGGTGGTAATGATGATGATAATACAGATTTTGCTACAAGACAACGTCATCATTCTCATACTCATGAAAATTTAGATGCTGATGCTATTGGTTTTGTATTAAGATTTGGGGGTTTTATGGCTATTATTGCGGGAATCATTTCTATTAAATTATGGTATAAAAAATAAAATAATCTGTAATTTAAAAGAATAAATCTTCTATTATATAGAAAAAAAAAAAATTTATTCATGTATATTTTAATAAAATTTTAATTAGTTTTGGTGATAATATAAATTAGATCAAAAAATAGATGAGAAGTAAATTTTTTAATTGTATGACACGCTTATTAGAAATTTTCAAAGCTAATAAAATAAGATCATCAAAGGGTAAAATCCAAAATGGTAAAATTTTGCCATTCAAGGGATAGTTTATGATAAGACAAAATTAATCATACTTAAAAAAAGGTTACCGTAACCAAGAGATCTACTAAACACCTCTCTATTTTTTTTTTTCGTTCTAGAAATATTATAAAGAAAATGGCTTAAAAAGAACTTTTAATGCACAAAATTTATTTGGTGTAACTTTTTCTCTTTCAAACCCATATTGGGTCTGTTCCATAACGAGTGATATGTATCACGGCATCCCACTCTCTTTATAATAAATAATTAATGCGATTTTATTTATTTATTTATTTTTTTTATATGATAAAAAAGACTTTTCAGAATCATTAAGGTAACTTTTCATACAATTAAAGTAACTGTCAGCCGATTTAAAACCAAAGTAATGCGAACCTGATGAAAATTCTAGCCGAGCTCCATCGATTTGAAAGTACAAGTCGATACAAACCGAGAAGCCGATAGGACTGATGATCCGATTGGGACCGATGGGTTATGATTTATTTTCTTAAGCAAATCCGGTCATCCTAGGATATTAACTGACCTAGGATATGATGTACTGTACAGTAAGTAAAAAGTATCAATGCTTTAAAATGGTTTGAATTTCTAATTTTATCTGAATTGACACGAAAATATTTGACGGTTTAAGCTACATCAGTTGCAAAGTGAGAGGCTATTCAATAATGCAAGAAACTTATCATAGCCATACATAAATCAGTACGATAGATATTTTGAAATTGCTATAGCGAAGAAGATTTTACGTGTATTTTATCCTTCATTAAAAAATTTATAGGTTGCCGGACTACAGATATCTTCACTATCGCTATAAGGCAGTTGTGAGTTCTTAACGTTGATTTTTTTTCTTGCACAAACAGAAAAATTCCTAACAAATAAATTCGTTGTAAATCGCGCAAATTCTGCAAATAGATTTACGTACAGTATCTTAGCAAACTTCATTAATAAATGTTATAAAGACAAAAAACATGCAACATGTGATCTCTCATCTGATCTTATTTTTCTATTTTAATTACTAATATTTTACTATTCTCTTCTTGAATTTTCCTTTCTCGATTCTCTTTTTGATTTTTCTTCTCTTGAACCTCTTCTTGATTGTTCTTTTCTTGATCTTTTTTTTGAATTTTCCTTTCTTGATCTTCTTGATTTTTCTCTTTTCGCCAGTTCACGAGCTCAGCCAATATATAATCAATATCATTACAACCTAATTCTGAAATTTCTTCCGCGGAAAAAGATTTTATTTGCATTTTATCTTCACCAATTTCATCAATAAATTCATAGACTTTCTTGGCAATAGATAATGCCTGTTCAATATCCTTATTATTAACTGTTAAGATCAGAAAGTTGTTTCTTAACCTCTTCATTAACTAGTGCTTGAGTCGTACGTTGTTTATTTCCTAATTCCTTGAAATGATCAAGACGATTCTTAAGTTTTTTTCCAAAAGAGTAATAACAACGAATGACTTTTTGATTCCTTTCTGTTGCATCATTTCTTCCTTTTCCAATATATTTAAATAATATATTCATGATATTGAATTGTTTATTATTAGTTTTTAATATAGTTTGCAACAAACATAAAAATTCTCCTTTGTTTTTTTCAACCAAAGCGGGGTCAAATGTCAACTCTTCACTAAAACAAACTGAATTTTTCAATTCATCCAAAAGTTTATTTAATGTTTTCTGCGAACGTGAAAGACTATTTCCAAGTCTTTCGTTAAAAAAGTAATAGGTATGAAAGACTGGAATTGCAAAAATAGCTAATAAAGAGTTTGTGACTATGGTAGATGTTGATAATAGTGTTGCGACAGCAAAAATTTTAAGGATAAATCCAGTAATAATTAAAAAAGGCTCGAATTGATATCATATAGAAAGAGATAAAAAAGTCTTTAAAAGGCCGATAAAATACATGTATGCAAGACATGGGTATAGTTATATATAGAGTGCCGTCCAAAATCCTGAAACTCAAAATCCCAACACCCAAAATTCCGACTGTCGAAATCCTGACAGGCTAAAATCCAATAGGTACAAAATCCCGACAGGTCATTAATATTTTTTACTAGCATAAGATAGGAGTTTCACACTAATTTAGGGTCAGTGTTAGGTGGTTAGGGTTAGGACAGTGTTAGGAAAAAAAAAACTGCCAGCGAAGCGAACAAAGGAAGTTACTTAGAATTAGAATAATTAAAGTAAATAAAGCAAATGAATTAAATTTTATTAACAAAAAAATTGTCTGGATTTTGTACCTTTCGGGATTTTGACCTGTCGGGATTTCGTACCATACACCATGATATTTCTTTAATAGACTTCCATTATTGGTGTCTTTAAAATCTTTCCATCTAATTCTGAAGGTTACATAAATTTCTTGTAACTGGTCGAAAGACAAAGTTGTATGATAAGCGAAACTATAACGAATAATGACAATAAAAAGAGTAGGTGATTTTTTGCAAAAATATAGAATTTGTATATGAACGTAACGCTTTAAGAACTGTTATAATGAGGGTTGGTCTATTAAATATCAAATATAGACATTGTTATAAATGCTATATCCATTTAAAGGGATATTCTACCAAAATACCGTTTAACCGTATTCCTCAAGAATTTATATAACTCGATAAAAACTTTTTAAACATCTTTTTTTCATATAAAAACAAGTGCCTATTCTAAGCGAAACGTTTTTCTTGAAAAAAAAAAAAGATGAAACAAAAATAAAAGGACCATATGAATAAGATAAATAAAAGAGTTAACAAAAAAGAACCCAAAAAGCGGAAAGAAAGCCAGAAAACGAAAATACAACTAATACAACTGGAATAAATCAACCATAAAAAAATATTAACCGAATGAAACCAAAGTAGAATTAACAAAAAAGGAGAATAATAATATGTAAACTAAAAACAAAACGGTTAGCATTGTCAACAATTTTTATTGTATAAAATTGGAGAATAATATATTAAATTTTACAGGACCAGAAGATTTCTTAATTACGAAGAGCTAGAATGGTTCAGTACTTCAGTTATTTGATGACAAATTAAAATACTAATTTCGATTTTGATAATTAATTTTTAGGATGTTTTCATGACATAATAAATGCAAGATAGCGATTTATCATAGTAATAATAAATCATTTGATCGATTGTTTTTCACGTTCAACAAAAATTTCCTGAAATTGTGATATAAAAAAGTTGATAGTTTCATAAATGGATTAAGCAGACATTTCGGTATACTGTAACTAACGGAAGTCAATCGCTTAATATCTCAGTGGGTTGTTTGCAAGGCAATATGCTAATATAATTCAAAAAAGGAAAAGTACATGTTAAACCAGTTTTATATTATTTAGTCGCTCCAAAGAGAGAGCAATATGTTACCTAATTTGCGCTAACACATACTTTTAAGTTGCACAAATTTTTGGGCAAACTTTATTATTTCCTATTTCAATGACTATTCCTTGGCCTTTCTCTTCTTGATTTTCTATTTCTTGATCCTTTTTTTGATTTTTCCTTTCTTGATCTTGATTTTTCTCTTTTCGCCAGTTTGCGAGCCCAACCAATATATAATCAATATCATCACAATTTAATTTTGAAATTTCTTTTGCAGAATAAGTTTTTATTTGCATTTTATCTTCACCGATTTCATTAAAAAATTCATAGATCTTCTTGGCAATAAATAATGTTTGTTCAATGTCCCTATCAAAAAGTTGTTTCTTAATCTCTTCATTAACTAATGCTTGAGCCGTACGTTCTTTATTGCCTAATTTCTTGAAGTGATCAAGGCGATCCTTAAGTTTCTTTCCCAGGGAGTAATAACAACGAATGACCTTTTGAGTCCCTTTTATTGCATCATTTCTTTCTCTTTCAGTATATTTAAATGATGATGATATCATGGAGATATGAGTTTCTGATATAGTCTGAGACAAACAGAAAAATTCTCCTTTGCTTTTATCTAAAGAAGGGTCAAACGTTAGCTCATCACTAAAACCAACCGAGTTTTTCAATTCATACAAAAGTCTATCTAATCTTCTCTTCGAATGCAAATAACTATTTCCAAAGTTTTCGTTAAAAAGGTAATAAGTGTGAAAGACTGGGATTGTAAAAATGGCCAACAAAGAGTTTGTGACTATGGTAGATGTTGATAATAGTGTTGTGACAACAAAAATCTTAAGGATAGATCCAGTAACAGCTAAAAAAGGGTCCGGATTGATATCATATAGAAAGAAATAAATAGACTTTAACAAACCGATAAAATATATGCAAGAAAGAGGTATAGTTATATATATATAATTGTATGTTTTAAAGGTTATTTCACAGAAATATGAATAGTAGTATATATTTACAATAAAATCACTAACAAGAAACACAGCGCTAGCAAAGATAGAAAAATGGAAAAATCTATCCCGATTTATAGGTATTTTAGATATAATAATTTTAAAATTAATAATATTAGGATTGTCACTAGAATATTCTTTAAATTCTATAATAAAGTAATATATAAAAGTGAGAACGTAACAGAGCCAAGGTAACGCAAAATAGGTTATAATAAAACGTGTTTTTCCAATAATTTCAAAGAAGTTGCTGCGATAGGAATAAAGTACAGTAGGTAGTATTAAAAAAATTACACCGAGAATGATCTTCATTGCAAAAACATATCGATTTTGCATAAATTTTTTGTAACTGGTCGAGAGACAAATTTGTATGATGAGCGGAATCATACCGAAGATAAATAAATTGTGAATATCGGTTGTTGGATCGTATTTATCATCCATCGGAAAATGATATCTCAAATTTATGTTTGAAGAGTTACTGTTAACAAACATTTTTTGCTTCTTGCAAATACAGAACTTATATATACAGATCTTATGGGAGAATGTACTGATTTATAAAATAAATATCGTAACACTGTCAAGTGTTTTGGGAGAAACTCAAAGAAGGAAATTACATGGCTATATCAATGCACTTGATTATTAATTATTATTATTATTTTCTTTTTTGTGAATTTAAGAAAGTTAATGGTTCGATGAAAAGAAAAACCATTATATGGTGAATACAAGATTTACAATGCCCGGAGAGAAGTCTCCGGTCATAGTATACTTCTATGTGAACTTTCTTTTTATTAATTACGTCTTTTATGGTATAAGTTGAATTGTACTTACTCTGAAAAATATAATGAAAATTGGTCATTGTAAATCATTTGAAAATGGGGATTTTAATAGAAATTTTAGGTATTATCACATAACTTGTTTTTATCATACTTTATTTTTTAAATGAAATTGTTAATTGATACAAATATCTAAAGAACGATTCATAGAATTCCGAGAATTCTGAGCATTGAAATGTCAAACTAGGAATATAAAAAAGTAATTTTAGGCCGTACGAGCGGTCGTAACTCAATAACAGATAAGGTATAACCGTCGTACGATACAATTGACCGTATCGGTGTAGCTGCAACACAGAAATAAATTAATAAATCGCAGTAACGCTCGCAGCTTTTTTTCTTAATCCGACCACCTAAGCTACTATTTTCTTTACGCTAATCTTGTGTAGCATACAAATTTCTATCCTTATTGTGTAAATCAATAATTTTAGTGAAAATGGGCGAAAACTTTCTTACCATTACTTCCCTCCCATAGTCTACTAGTCTACGGATTTAATTTAGGAAAGGTATACGATGAACGGAATAATTAGATAGGTTCCATTTGAAACATAATGGCTTTAGCCAGTTTCACTAAATAATCTACGGTTGTTTTTTGTCGCCGATCAAAAAATGACTGATTCTTTTTGTTCATCGTGGGGAAATACAAAAAGTTTATTGTTTATGGTGCACCGCAAATAATTTACAGTTTGTTTTTCTCCTATACCACGTCGTCGATCATAAAACTACAGTCTGACTTCGATATAACGAACCCACGATATAACGAACTCTCGACTTACCGAACTTTTTTTTAAGAACCAATATCATAATATTTAAAATAATCTTGATATACCGAATATCATATAAAACTCTATATAACGTATACCGAACTTTTGTTGATTTACCGTTTATAATAAAGCATATTAAAAAAACTTTCGATATACCGAACGTGATCATTTGGCTGGATTTATGCCAATCTTAACGATTAATTCTTGCCAAAATTAAGTTTCCAAATCACGTGGCGTGTTTATATACCGAACTTTTACCGCAAGCTTATGAGAGTTCGATATATAAAGAGATTTACATACCGAACACCCACTATATACCGAACTTTTGTTCTTGAACCGCGAGTTCGGTATATCGAGATTTGACTGTATATGGCGTTGCCGGATCAGCCAGGAGTTGCATGATATCTAGTATTTGTTGGTTCTTTTATAAAATGTATGGACTATGTATTATTATTGACTGATCTAAACATGTTATAATATTAGTGATTTTGCCTTAACAAATAACGCACAAACGTGACACACAATGCTTTCCTGAGAGAACAGGAGCAATGATGTTTAGTTATCATTGTATTTTTTCAACATTTTAGCTTTAACATAATATAACAAATCAAACTAGAATTTGTATTTGATATTCCCATTGAGGATGATCCACAGGAACTATTTCTATTCTATACAATTTCTTAAACGTATGCTCTTTATCGTTAACGAAATACCTACCTAGAATCACCAATGTTTTAGATACACGATCAGGAGAGACTTCTATATTCTAGATAGTACCAATCTTGATTATTGGTTTTTCGATAGTATTAAGTATGTTTTGTTCATATTATGGAGACGTTAATGACTTCGTTATGACGTATGTCGTTAAGAATATGATTTGCATGAAAAATTCTCACAAACAATTATTATATTTATCATGATCATGATTCCGTTTATGTACGTTTGTACTGTACAATATCGATATGATGAATCATCTTGCTCCAAGGATTAGTTAGGGTTAGGTTAGGGTAAATGTTGGGTTAGGGTTAGGGTTAGGGTTAGGAAAGTGTTAAGAAAAAAAAATGCGAGCGAAGCGAGCAAAGGAAGTTACTTAGGGTTAGAATAATTAAAGTAAATAAAGCAAATGAATTAAATTTATTAACAAAAAAATTGTCGGGATTTTGTACCTATCGGGATTTTGAGTTTCGGGATTTCGTACCATACCCTTGTTAAAAATAAAAAGCATAAATAACGGTATTACTTGATGCGACATTTTGACTATTGGACAGGAACTTTGTCAGTTTTACTTCGGCAAGTTAGAAATTTTTTTGTTAAAATAATGAAAAATAAATACAAAATTTGGGGTCATAGTCTGTGGTACGCCTCCTCCAATAACCATGATGCGCTAGTAGCTTCGCATTTTCTGTTCATAAATTTCTTATCACTAAGTAATAAAGTCTAACTTCTCTCGAAAGATTACATAACATATTTATTCAGGAATAAATTGGTTGGGCCGAGATCATTAATGATCGACATTCGACATTCTGTTAACAATTAAAGCCAGAAGAACGAATGGGAGGTTACACCAATCCCGTTTGTTGATATAATCCTAACGGGTTAGTATATCTTTAATAAATTAGACAAAGGAAATTCCAACTAATGTCTTTTTTTTTTTTAGATACGGACAGCGCGTTCTATAATCTAATGAAGGACCCGTACGGTAAAATCCGATTCATCGCAACGCAACATTTCTCAACTAAATTATAATTGTCTTATTTACTCTTCAAACAGTTGATATCATTTTTAATATTATTTACTTGAACATTTAGAATACCGTATTTGCCCAAGAATAGACCTAAGGGAAATATCTGTCATGATACTATTTTTTCAGAAAATTCAAAATCGAAATTCATTTACCAGAAAAGTAAGTTATATCTTAAAATATCACTTCTAATACTTTTAATTCCAATGTGATTTTTTTTAATAATTATTATTGACCCTGAAAACGTAATCGTTGAAGCTGGTGTAACTACAATAAGGATAAAAAAGGAAGTTGTTAGATATCATGCTTTATGTATGTTTTCATGACGCAAAACTTGTTTGAATTTTCAATATGTACTTTAAACATGACAATTGATAGCTGTAATAGAAAATCAAAAGGGAAATCATTTCGAAGGTGTAGAATAGAAGTGCCCCTACGTACAGCGAATAACTACACGATGGTTTAAAGTTTTTGAAAACTATGTAACACATTTATCTGATTTTATGGTACAAAAAAAATTGAGATTTTACCGAGATACTGTACCATCTAACCGTATTATTTATCGCCTTAAAATTTAAAAACAATAATAAAATTCTATTTAAAACATTCTCAAAATTTACAAATAATATTAGTATTTTTAATATATAATCAAATTAAAAAAAAACAAGTTCCTATTCTACACAAAACGACTTTTTCTCTTTAAAAAAAAAAGAAAATTAAGATCAAATAAAATACGATAGAGAAAATGAAGCCAAGGTAGAATTAACCAAAAAGAGGTACGGAATAATGATATTATGTAAACTAAGAACAAAATAAGGCTAGCTATGTCAACCAAAACAAAATAATAAAAATTGGAGAATTACTGTATATTAAATTTATTTACAGGATGATTTATTTAATTCACGATGTACAGTACAGTATTTACTTTCTAAACACACACTGATCAAATTGTTAGACCTTTATACTAGTTATAAGATTAAATATGATAAAAACATGTAACATGATGTGATCTCTCTCATTTGGCCTTTTCTTCCATCTCAATAACCATTGCTTGACCTTTCTCCTTTTCTTGATCTTTCCCTTCTTGATCCTCTTCTTGAATCATCTGTTTCTTTTCTCGAATTTTCTTTATGTGGCGTTCCGTGAGATGACTCAATATATAATTAATGTCAATATCACAAATTTCTTTTGCGGTTAAAGATGTTTCTTGTATTTTATCCTCGCCAATTTCATTAAAAAATTCATAGATTCTCTGGGCTATGAATAACTCCTTTTCTATAGTTATCTTCTGATCCATATCATAAGGTGCCAAAATCTCTTCATACACTAGTGCTCGAGCCAAACGTTCTTTAATATCTGATTTCTTGAGTTCTTTAAGACGATCTTCAAATGCTTTTCCAAAATCGTAATACTTACGAATATCGCCATCATTATCAGGAAATTTTTGTTTCCAGTAATCATCTTTATATAAAGTGTAGTCAAATGATGACTTAGTTACCAGTTTATCAACAAAGCTATCAAAATTTTCCTGTGAATAAGAAGGAGGAGGAGAAGGAGGAGAAGGAGAAGAAAGACGGTCTTTGATATCGTGATAACAATAATAAACTGGGAAAGCAAAAATGGCTAATATAGAGTTTGTAACTATGGTGGAAGTTGATATCAATGTAGTGATAACAAAAACCTTAAGGATAAAACAAATCAAAAATAAGGCGGTTATGTCCATTGAAAAAGTTAAACCATCTGAAACTTTAGAGGTCAGAGAGGTATAAATATATGATAAAAGGCCAAGAAAACATATGCAAGAAAGGGGTATAACTAAATATAAATAGTCATATGACTTAAAGGTCATGTTACAAAAATATGAATAATAGTATACATTCACGACGAAATCAGTAATAGTAAAAGGCACAAATCCACAAATTAACAATCTAACCATAAAATTTTCAAGTGACTCTGATTCCTTCTGAGGCATCACAAAAATCACGATGATGATGATAACATTTATAAGAAGCACAGGTAATGCAAAATAGGTCATAATAAAGCGTGTTTTCCCGAAAATCTCAAAGAAGTTACTATGATAGGAGTAAAATACCGTAGGTAGTACTGTATAAATGGCAAAGGTAATGAGTTCTACAACAGCGAATAAGTATTTAGAACCCATAAATCCTTCATAATTGAACGAAAGACTAGCATGTATGAGGAGCGGAACCATAGCGAAAACGAATAAATTGTGAATATCGGTTGTTGGATCGTATTTATCAACCATTGGAAAATGATATCTTAAAGTTTATGTTTGAAGAAAGAGTTAATGACAATAAAACGAAGAGCTAATTCCTTGCAATAATACAGAACTTATATATATAGAGCTTATGTGAATAGTTCCCGTTTTATCCATTATAATAGAGCTTGTCTTGACTGTGCAACGTAATGATAGTGATACAGAAAGTTGTTGACTAAATGAATGGAATACGTTGCTGTTACACTGTACCATCGAAATACAGTGTGTAACGAAAAAAACTGGAAAAAAATTGATTTAATAAATAAAAACACGTGTTACTAGTGATGCTAACGGCCCGGCTTGGTCCCGACTTGGAACTAAAGTCAAGCTGGACTGATAAAAGTCAAGTCAAACCAAACCGAACTCCATCAACTTGAAAGTTCAAGTCAAACCAAGCTAAACCAAACCGCGAAGCCGATGGGACCAATGGGGTTGATCGCCGATCCACATATAATTGTCATAATGCTCCATTACTTTTTAAGAAAATTAGCTATAAATATTACTTTAAGCAAAAAATATAATGCAAAATCCGATTATATTTGTAAAATATTTGAAGATTCAATCCAATTAAAACACCCAAATATTGTTAAGAGTAATGTAAAAAAGTCAATATCAAAAAATTAGCAGTTTGGAAAAATTTGTAATAAAATGATAGGAATTTTATTTCAAATTACAAAAATACATTTAGCTCACTCAAAATAAATCCAATTTCTATTATTAAAAATGCAAAATAGACTTGAACTCTGGATTTTTACTATAATATGATTCAGGGTTATGAATGCCTTTTACTTCTTGAGACAATTGACTGGTAATATTTGAAAGAATTATAACATTGTTCAAATTACGAATATGCAATGCAGATCACTCGAAATAAATCAATTTAAATTGTATAAAATATACTTGAATTTGGAGGCTACATTTTGATATATTATAAGATAATAAATGCTTCTTTACTTCTTGAAAAATTAACTACAAAAATTAATTAAGAATTGTAAAAACTAAATATATTATTTGAATTACAAAAATGCGTTTAGTTCTTCCAAAATAAATCCAATTTTTATGATTTAAGCGCAAAATAAACCTGGATATTAAGGCTATATTTTGATATCTCTTAGGATTTTGGATGCTTATTATCTCTTGAACAAAATGACTACAAATGTTTAATTTCTAATTAAAAAATGCAATGTGGAATTTACAAATGAATACGAGCATAAATCCAAATGAACCTGACTAAAAGTTTCTCAAATATTATTAAGATCAATGTAAACAAGTAGATTAAAAAAATTTTTTAGAAGGTTGAAGTGGTAAAATAGAAAATATCTTGAAAATTATTAATTTGAGTCATGTGAAAACTACCAAATGATATTATGAGCCAGTTATAAAAAATTTGTTATTTATAAAAATCTCGGAGTCTTCAGCTTTCAAACAAGCTATTTTACGTGCAAATTGGTGTGATTAATTCCGGTTTTTCCATTACACACTGTATGTGAATTGTGGAGTAACGTACAATTATGAAGTGGGAGGTTCGTCAAATTTAAATTCATTCTGCCGAATTTTGAGCCGAATTTTTGCTTTTCTTCGTGCTCAAGTGTCAAAACAAAAAGTTATCTATGCTGAATATTAACTTTTTAAATGTTAAATATAACGTAAAATAAATAATATTATAACTGTATATATAATTTTCTCATATTTATTGCGTATGATATTTCAAGTGTAACGTACTCAGGTTACTCTGAATTTTTTTAACACCGTAATTCCACTCATTTAGTCACAACTATTCGTCTCCCCTGCAACGTAAAGGGACATGTGATACAAAATTGCTTCTAAAAGGATATTTACCGAGTTACCGTGAACTTGTTGACATAAATTGTTTTAATTTTGTTTTTTTTTATTTTATTATACATTATTTATATATTTATTACTTAAATAAATCCATTCAGAGTTCTGAGATGTGTACCGTACCGTATCGATTTACCGCCTTAAGAATTTATATGTATGATTCAATAACAAAATTCTTTTTTAATCATCCTAGTAAAAAAATATATTACATGTACAGTCAAGCAAAAAAAAAGTTCCTATTCTACGCGAAACGACTTTTTTTGAAAAAAAAAAGTGAAACAAAATATAAAAGGATAAAAGAATTAACAAAAAAGAAACCAAAAAAAAAAAGAGAAAATATAATTGAAAGAAAACAAACCATAAAGAAACTCAACAACGAAAAATATTAACAAAAGTAGAATCATCAAAAAAAAAAAAAGCAGTAAATTAAAAATAAAACCAACATTATTTCAATCAAGTCATTTTTACTATAAAATTGGGAGAATTAAATTTATGATTTTCATGATTTTTTTTTTTTTTTTTGTAAGATGTAGCTCATGCGACATAGATAAGATTCAACATTGACATACATTTGTTAACAGCAAGATGTTTCTTTCTTATGAATGATGAATCATTATATTATCAGCATGTTGTACAAAATTACAAATTAGATAATTAGTTGTAAATACTCTCTTGAAAGTCACAGGAAATACTGCGCCGTTCATGTAACTGTAACACGACTTCGAACTTCAATTAAAGCAATTAAACACGATGAACTTGTCTTACTCAAAAAACGCGTCAATCAATATTTCTTATTTTTATTCTCCTTGACACACACTCTCTCATATTGAATATCCCAAAAAAATAATATCAATTATTATGTTACCTGAACTTTGTCTTAGAACAATTTTTGAAGAATTAAAAAATGATTTTATTTCTTTACATTCTTGTATTCTGGTTAATCGAAATTGGTGTACTTTAGCCTTACCAAAATTATGGAAAAATCCTTTTGACGATATTAATAATTCTAATATTAATGGTATTATGGAAGCGAATATTCCATTATTGAATACTTATACCTCTTGCTTATCTGAAGATATTAGAAATAACTTGGGGTTAAAATCAAACATTCAATATCCTTTATTCAATTATGGAATTTATTTGCAATATATTCATTTTAAATCAATTCTTAAAAGTATTTATCTTTGGCGTAATTTATATAAAGATTGTGGTGAACCTGCTGTATTCAAATTAATATCAACTCCAACAAAGAGAAGAAAAATTTCCAACAACAATGAAGATAATATTCTCAAAGCTTTATGTGAATATTTCATTAATAATTCAACTTGTATTAAAGAAGTTGATTTGTTTGATGCCACTTGTTTAAATATCTTTGAATTCCCAAATGCTGTCTTAAATCTATCAAAAATTCAACATCTCAAATTTGAAATTCAATATAATCTTGAAATTATCTCTTCAGCCGCGAAAGTTGCAAAGGATATCAGCAAATTGGAGATTGATTTGAAAAAAGTTCCTTATACAACATTAATTTCACGCGTAAATAATATTCAAGATTTAATTAAATCTCAAAAAAATTTGAAACAAATTTCATTAAGTTGTTCTATAATGGAATTCCCCGAAATAATAAAAGGTCTCTCCGTTCATGTCGAAACTTTAACTCATATTACCATTCGAAATGTCAAATTCGATCATGGATTTCCTATTACTGAATTAGCCGAATATTTAAACTTGAAGTACTTGGAAATTGAAAATTGTAAATTTTCTAGAGGAAAAATAATAAAACCTGATTTAAAAGCATTTCAAAACCTTGAATCAATCCTTATCAAAAATACTTATGTGAATTTTGAAATTATGGAGATTCTATGTTGTCAAGCAAAAGATCGTTTACGTATACTGAAATTACCAGCAGATTCAACGGATTTTTCAAGACTTGAAAATATTTGCATCAAATTTTGTCCAAATATAAAGAAATTTATAACTTCAATTAAAAAAACTTCGTATGATCACATAATTTCTATGTTAAATGCTTGCAAAAATCTTGAAGAGATTCACATCTACGAAGAACAATATGATGAAATATTTGGTTATCAATTGTATAATGTTCTTGATGCTAATCAATTCTTGAAATTACTTGGAGAGAATTTGCCAAAATCTGTTCATACCTTTAAATACTTGTCAGATTGGCGCTTTGATTCAGAATCTCTTGAAAAATTTCTTCGTCAATTTCGACCAAAGAAGTTTATATTATTAGAATTTCATGATTGTTCTTTTTTCTCGGATGAACACCTTAATGTAATTATTAGATCCTGTGGTGAAACATTGAAGAAATTACATATCATTGGAAAAAATAATTTGCACCGTATGTTTGTGCTCGAAAGGAAACATCAATTTCTTGGAGATCTTTATATAGAGAAATTAAATCATAAAAGATTGTTAGATAATTTAATGGAGGAAAAGGTTGTATGAAACTATAATGTAATATGCTGAAATTGTAAAGATTTTTTTTTTTTTTTTTTTTTTACAAAGAGAAATAAAATAAAAAATTTTAATTTCAGTAATAATCTTCGAAATTTATCCACATACCGACATACGGATAAATTAAACCAGTTATACAAGTGTCTCTCTCGCACATATACAGTATATCATACAGGTATTCATTTGTATTCTTTGCCCATTTATTCCTCATTTCAACGTAAATAATAATCCGGTTTATAAATCTAATATTTTTTGTTTATATACAATTATATAATATTTAGTTAATTTCCAAATCATCCGTACAACTTACTATTTACTCCTCTGTCCGTTTAACATGTAGATTAATCCTTAAATTAGGATTTATAAGTTGGATTTGGATTCTCATAATGTTTAATTAATCGTTGATAAATTCCTTTGGCTTGTTGTATGTCTTTATTGTCAATCAAAGCTTGAATCACAGTATGATATATTACTTTAGAAGGGATTACATTATGTGATTCAATTGATTCAAAGAATTCCATTCCTCCTTTAAAATCTTATTTTCAAAATATTCTTTTCACAATAGTTATAATGATATTGATCAGGTTTAATTCTATGTGAAATCATTTTCATTGAAAATTTCTAATGCATTCCTTATTTGCATTATTTTTATAAACATTTCGTGCTTCATTTGTATAGCCATATTTCAAAAAGGTGGAAAAAATGTAAATATTTATCAATAACTTTCTTATTAATCTCTGATTTGTCCAGTAATTCATAAGATAATTCAGGAAGTACATCAACAATTGTTGAAAGTAATAATCACCATTAGGTAATAATTTAACTTACCATTTATTAAAATAAAACTTGTAAACATATTTGGCTTTAGTAAAAACTCTCGTTCCACTAATTATAAAGATCTATAGATTCTTTCAATATTTCTAGAAAACTTTCTTTACGTTTATAAGATCCATGAGATCTAGGAGGTCTCAGAAGATCCAGAAGATCCAATTCCATCATGTCCAATATGTGTCATTATTAAATACTAAAAAGTCGACTCATTTGGCCTTAAATTATTATTTTTTTTTTTTTGATCAAATTTCATTAAATATTGAGTTGAAAGTTTTTTCTGACTTTAATACTCAATCATAAATCCCACTAGTAGCTTTCAAATCATCGTTTAAATAATATTTTTTTTCAAAAGTCCATTTTAAATAAACAAAATTATATCATGAAGTAAGTTTATAACCAAGAAATTTCATTTCATCAAAAATTTTTCGTAAATTATAAATAAAATATTCACATGAAAAAGATTTTTGTAATATTGTAACAAATTGAATTTAATTTATAAATATTTCCCAGAATAGAACACTTTTTTGATTTACAAAAAAAAAGATCTAGAAGATTTTGGAAAATTTTACGAGTTTTATATGATCAATGAAATAAATATTATAAAAAGGTAAATTTTAATTTCCATAAAAATTCTCCTTCATTTAAAGTTGATAAATCATCAATTTCATTCTCCTTAATATCATTAATTGAATTCTCATGTTTAGTATTATGATAATATGATCGAGGTTTAAAATCAATTTGATTTATTTCGAGCAAATTATGAAATCGGTAATAATTGAATTGTTATTCTATTTATTAATTTCATGATATGGAAAGTCTTGAAAGAAAAACAGAAAAGAAAAAATGATTATCTAAAACTAAGTTTATATATATAGTAAAGTAGAAAAGTGTGACCGGGCGATGCAAAGGTGACAAAGTATCAACCCTGCCCCTGTACGATTGACCCCTAGCAATAAAGCCGTATCATCAGGGCCGATGATTTTCTGCGGCACTAAAAGGTAAAAATAAATTTTGTGTTATGTTGTGTTTTCCTATTTTTGGTAATTTTGTATAATTTTGTGACAATTCGAATTTCTATGCTAATTTATATGGAAGCCACATGAAAATTATATAGAAATTACATGGAATTATGTGCTCGTATATATAAATTGTGTTTATCACAAATGCGATATTCTGCGAAACATAAAATATCATCGGCCCTGCGTATCATAAGTTCCAGAACGTAAACCACAAACTCAGAGTATTAAAAAAAAAATAAAATAAAATACAAAATTTTCTAATGAAACCTCAATGAAATAAAATTTCCAAACTTTCAGATTACGGAGACGAATCATTTAGGAAGAAACCGAATCTTATCAGCAGGTATAAATATTATATGCAAGATAAATTATTCATGCATGCTTTTAAAACATATGTTGTGTAAGTAGCATGGTTAACGTGGGATTCAATTAAAATGAATCGAAGAGCAAAGAATGACAAGCAATTTTAATATTTACTAAGAATTTAAGAATTTTTTTAATAAGTAATCCTAAACTTAAAAAAAAAAGTTATTTATCCAAATAATTTATTTGTCACCTCCATAAGGAAAAATATCGGAACGGATAAATTATTTTTCAGAGCCGAATCTCGATATGAAATGACTAATCCAATTATAATCATCATTTCCCCTAAAATGTTTCATAACTTTAAATACGATTATAAATAACAATAATGTTAAAGAAGAATAATATTAATGAACATATCTTCATATATTGACTGTTCGACATTTCCATCTTTCGATCTCTCTTTTACAGTATGATGAAATGGAAGAAATCATAAACAAAAAGTAGTATTACCCATGACTTGATTGACATTGATTAATTTAATTTAAAGAATAATTGTACCGCATAATATCACATAATTCAATAATCATTGTATCCGGTCAAAAATTAGAAATGAAATAAATTCATCTATTTTTAGAATTTGGGTCGATATTTTTAATCGTCATTGATTTTTTTATTCTAATATTAGAGTTTGAAATTCAAATTAAAATGTTTCAAAAAAAAAAAGAGATTACTTAGGTTATTTAATTTTGAAACATTTAATTTAAAATTAAATGATTAAAAAAAGAAATTATTTTTAATTATGCGAGTCTAATTAACGGTTGTCCAATCCAATGTTATTGATCGACAAGCCCAATTTATTAGAAATTTATTCATAAGGCATTAACCATAAACAGCTAAATGTGAAAATTAATACTTTTTTTTCACATCTTTTCTCCTCTAAAATTTAATCATGGAAGCAAAAATAAATTTAATACACATGAGATATGTGTATATAATTCTAATAATTTTATTATTATTATTACGAATTTAGTAAATTATAATAAAATAAGATTTTGTGACGATCCATTTACTATTATCTAATAAAACCGAGGATTTATTTACTAATTGCGGTTTACTGCGTTAAAGAGAATTAACTTTTTTTAATTATCATTATTCTTATTATTATTCTTAATTATAATGTCATTTGAAAAATATCACGACATGCAGAATAATTGTTTCATCATATTTGTATAATCCATCCCTACTTAGAGGATAATGAGATGTTTCAAATTTCAATATTTACAGTATGATAAATTCATTCACATACGCGGAAAAATGTAAACATTTAAAACTTAATTAATACTTACTTTCTTTCAAATGATTTTCTACGTGGATGCCATTCGGATTTTTGTGCATGAAATTAATTATGCATAAAATATGCGACGCGCATATTATAAGAAATTTGAAATTGTTAAATTAGATTAATAGTATTTATTATGTTAAAAGCAATTAAGGAAATTTAAGTTTACATAATTGTTAACAAAGATGGCTTTTTGTTTTAATTAAAAAGAGATAATTTAACTAGAATATTTTTTTTTATTTATTTATTATATATTTTTATTATTATTAAACGAATATCAGTTGTAAGTCTTTGTTGAACAAACATTTTTTCTTACATAATATAATGTGAATGATGTGACATCAATGGGATGTGCCGAACTTTCTTTGTTGCACATTTGCACATTATAAATTTTTCACCTCGGTATATACTTGGGATTTTTTTAGCGTGGTTTACTGGGTTTGTATTACTTTAAAAAAATTGATATAATTAACAATATAAACAAGCCGCCAATCCAATCCACATTTTAATTTTTTTTTTTCTAGCGACACGACATTCTTTTATTTCAACATTCTTTGATTTTGTAAATAATAATAAAAATAAAAATAATAATAATAATAATAATAATAATAATAATAATCATCATCATATTTATATTTGTTAAAAAAAAAAAAAAAATAGCATTTTGTTTTTCTTTCGTTTCTCTTTTAGTTTAAAAGTGCTTTCGCACATTTTGATTTAGAAAAACATGGCGTATCAATCACAGGTACACCAACAATCTTCTACTCATATGATGAAAACAACAAGGTCTGGAAGACCTTTTGTCAAGGTTTGTATTATCTATTTTTTATTACGTTTTTATACGACAAACTTTATTGATATATTGTAGTTATGAGATCGTGAATTTACTACACGACCATAATTTAGTCGAAGTAGTTAAAGTGATTTTAGTAGTTTATTTTTTTATCTATATCTTCATATGTAATATGTTGATAAAGTTAAAAAAAAAAAAAAAAAAAAAAAAAAAAAAGACAGAACATTTACTTAAACTTAATTATTATTTTTTTCATCATGTTTTTATTAGGATATCCATGATTTGTTTTCAACGCTTGTCGTTTCATTACCAATGGAAACACATAGAAATTTATTTAGAAGTTATTCTAATTCATTTACAACTGAAGAAGCAATTGCTAATCTTGGTTCTTTGAAATTTACTCAATCACATCGTACACCTGATCCAAAAGATCCATCACGAATTATAACTACTACTACTACGACGACTTTTAGTATGACAAAAGATATGGCAAAAAGTGTATGTCAAACTTTTATGGATGCTAGATTGTTTGAAAATCTTGCAGATTCTAGTAGTCGTTCTTTTAAGGATAAGAATGTTTACGGTTTAACTCCAAAAGGTTTATATATTTTGGAAAGATTCGTTACTAGGAATGGGATTGCTGCTCCTCATTTAGCGAAATTATTTGCTTCACAAACTGCTCCTATCAGATTATATTTTGTTGAAAGAAGTCCTGAAAATGATTCCGTATCTTCAAATAAACAATGCGTTGAATCAATTTTTAGGAGATTCGCTGGTACAAAACCAAATATCATTAATAAAGATTCTGATGAAGGTAAAGAATCTAGTTCAGATTCTGGTTCATTTTCTGAAAAACATGATAGAAATATTGGTATTGAAGTTAAAGAACGTCAATTTAGTAATAGAACTGCTCGTTATTCTTTTAATGGTGCTGCTGCTTGTGATTGGCTTTGTGATTTCACTACTTTGATCACAAAAGAAGAAGCTATAAAAATGGCTACAGAATTTATTCGGTATGGACTTATTGAGTATATTTCTGATAAAAATAATGAATCAAAAAAACGGTCAGATAAAATTGAAAGTAATGCATTTAAATATTCAAAGTCTACTTATTATCATATTATAAATGAAGGTCGTAGAGTTGCTTTATGGGAATATGATAATGTTAATTATATGAATGGTACAAATGGATACGTTAATGGTCATACCAATGGTTTCACCAATGGATATAATATTAGAAATAAAACTAGTACTAGTATTCCACGAAGTGAATCCTTACCTGATTCAGATAATATGGCACAGATTGAAAATGGTGGCAATTCACGTGTAACGGTCACAAATTCTAATACCAAGAAACTTCAACAAATTTTAGATGATCCTACATTATGTTCTCTCTTTATGGAATTTTTAAAAGCAATGTTCTGTGAGGAAAACTTATTATTTTTACTAGAAGTTCAAACTTTTAAAAGTAGATACAATACGAATTCTGATTTGAATGGTGAACCACAAGATCCAAGAGAGCAACATGATCTTATTGTCGATGCTTTTAGAATTTATAATACATTTTTAGCTCCAGGATCACCTCATGAACTCAACATTGATGGTGGGTTAAGACAACATATGGTTCAACATATGACTTCTATTGTATCATCAAATAGGGATTTAGCAGCGAGTACAGAGCAAATCGGGAATCCAGTTCCTATAACATGTCATTTATATGATAAAATTCAAGATACTATTTTTAGGCTTACGGCCACGGATTCTGTTCCTAAATTTTCAAAGACAGAAAAATATTTGGCACATATACGGAATTCTGAAGGATTAGAGGACAATATTCCATATCGCAAATCATCTTCAAGCAATATTAGTGACAAACCATGAGAGATTGATGTAATGTATTTATAAAAGACTTTTTAATCTAATTAATTATTTATGTAATTTATTTTGTTTATAGAAAGCTTTAAAGATTTTATTATTATCACTTTATATATAAACATTATTCCGTTCTTTATTTATTTATTTATTATTTTGATGAAGGGAGTTATATGTTCGTATTAAGAAGGATTTTATGGTCATATAGAAATAGAAGATCAGAAATTAGAGATTGGATCCTGCATCAACAAAAAACGTAATATTTAACTGGATTATGTATCAAATATGAGAGCATTTTGAAAAACCAACCATTATGCATCAAAACTTGAGAACCGTTTTCCAACAACCAATCACATTACACATATTACGCCCACTTACTGACCTTCTCGTAGTATCTATTCAAGTGAAGAACTAACTAGTCTTATATGACAAGGATTTAATTTCCTTCTTTTTACGAAACTCCACCAAAAAATTCTGCATATTACTGTGCACGTCTTCGTACATATTTACATCCATTATAAAAAAAACGATTGATTCATATTCAAGTATCAAACATTTTTTATTTACCATCATGTATTATTACCATTAAAAAAAGAATTATATATATTTTTTCCTATTTAATTAATATAGTATATAGTATATACGCACATATTCAATTATAAATAAACGGATTTTTTTTAATAAAAAAAACATATTATCAATATGTACATTATTATTATAATTAAACGTAATATGACGGAAAATCACGCGATTTACGATGAAAAGTTTGCCAGTTAATCAAGTCAAAAAAAAAAAAAAAAATCAGGCTAATCCCGTGTGAAACGATAAAGATCATTGGTGTATTTATCTGATTTATCTGGCATCACCGAAGGGTAAAAAAGCTGACAAAATTGGTAACAAGAAAAGTAATGTGGAAAAGCACGCTGTTTTAAAGTTTTGAAAAAAAAGATGAATTGTTTTTTTACAATGTATCACAATCAAAGACTAAAAAAACAAATAATATACATATTTTGCTTAGTTTTTTGTCAAGATTACGAAATTTATCGAAGAATTAATTAAAAAAAAAAACCATAATTATATCAATAAATGTCTTAATAATAAATAACCTTATCTATTTTTACCTCTTACAAATTAAATTGAGAAATTTTCTAATTAAAAAAAATTGAAATGATAAATTAATTGATAAATTTAGATTATTATTTAAAGATAAACCTAAGGTCTCAACATATGTTGAATATTGATCTTCAACTTAATTTCTTTCCTTTGACCTTTTCCATTATGAAAAAAAAATATTGAGTTAATATTTGTACAAATATTGGTAATTGTATTATCGCATGTTTATACTTTATATATTATTGTATGCACTTTAGTGCTATCATGCTTTTTTCCGACTTTGAAATTTTTTTTTTTTTTTAATATTCATCTCACAAAATTATATTTTTATTTATTAGATAAGTATCCAGAGAACTTTCTTTTGTGCTGCCAAATAAATCGAACAGTGTAATAAACAGTTAATACAATTAAGTAAACATGAGGTGAAATTGTTTTTCTGTTATAGGTTAGTTACTCTCACGTTGTCATGTAGTGTATGTAGTGTAACATGAAGTCCTTTGCTAACCTAAAATTATAGAAAAAACCTTCAATCGATTAATACGACAAATTAAAAGGCGCAAATTTTAAATTTTTTTTTTTTTCCTTCACCTTTCGTCTTTCTTTAATAAAATCCCCTCTAATTTTTTGAGTTGACTCAAATAATTGGTAAGTTTTTACGTGAGATTAAATAATATTCGATACATTCTTCAATGTTATATTTATATTTGTTGCAATCTTTTTTTTTTTTTTTTTTTCTTTTCTCCTTGGTTAAAAAAAAGCTTTATTGCTCAAATGGTTAATAAATTCAATGAATACTTTTTTTTTCTCATAAATAAAGCCTCCGACTTCACCTTTTTTCACCTATATCCCGTTATAAAAAGAACCTGGAAATTTTTTTTTTTTTTAAAAAAAAAAAACAAGTGTGTATTATTGTTTTAAAAATTATTTATGCTTCCTTTTCGAATTTTTTTTAACCTTCTCATCTCAACTATTGACTTGACATAGGAACTATTTCTTAAATATTCTCAATATTGAATTTTAAAGGTGGTTCAAAATTAAAATTAAAGGTTCAAAGAAGAGAAGAGTTCACTTTGGGAAAAAAAAAATAATTTTTTATATTTAATATATATTCTGGACTTAATCATAACTCGTGTATTTCTACGTATATCAAATATTCTGGGTTATTTATCATCATATATTTTTACGAAATTTCGTTAGTGACTGAAGATAAGTTATAATGTCATCACGTGGAGATTCCGGATATATGAGCAATTATAGTTCTATTTACAGTCAAAAATCAGAAAATAGTTTTGATAGTTATGAAGAGGAGGATTATAATGATGGTTACATAGATAATGATGATAATAATGATACAAGAAAATCATTGTCTTCTTATAATAATCATAAATATGAAAGTTCAGAATATGGACACAGTCGTCGCACATCAGATGCGAGTTATTTATACCCACCATCATCACCAAATCTACAACAATATTCGACTTCTCCTAATTCCTCACATAGATACAATCCAAATGAATTTTCCGCTCCTGAATCAAGTAGAAGAGATGTATCTCCCGACCCACATAATCGAAAACCTTCACTTCCATCATCTCCAAGACATGGTCTACCAATTAATTCTCCAAGATTTCAACAAAAATTTAATAATTACAATAATAATATTAATATTAATATTAATAATTTACAAGGAAGAACTAATGCAATAAATTCACCTACGGTGCTTACAATGGATGATTCGTCAAAAAATACTAACCGTCCTGGGCTAAATCCTCGACAATATCCATCGTTACCAAAGAGTCCAAAAATTCCATCTTATCCTCATGCTGAAACTTCAAGAATTCAATTAATTAATGATAATGATAACGAAGGCCCTAATAATGATCAGGTTACGGATTTTGAAACAAGCGACATAATTGATTCCTATTATGATGATCTTGATGATCATGAGAATTCTGAGGATCCCAAGGGTTCTGATCCTGAAGATAATAAGCCAGTACTGACTAGTATGGCAGGTAATTTAAAATGTTTGATTGGAAAAAAAACACGATGATTTACATATGTTAAATATTGGTTGTACCAATTATTTTGATAGAAAAAATAGCAGCAAATCGAAAGCGTGAAGCAGCGGTTAATGAAATTCTTACCACAGAACGAACGTATGTTGATGGTTTAAGGAAACTTGTGAGGATATATTTATTGCCCATGCGACAAAGATCTGCAAATAAGATCTTATCAAAACCTATTGCGACTAATGAAGAAATTTCGACCATATTTGGAAATGTTGAACAGTTACTAAAATTACATGAGCAATTATTGAGATCACTGGAAGAAAGGTAATTATCACCTATATAGGAAATTAATTTTTAATAAACTAATCTCAATCTTTTTTTTTTTTTTTTTGAATTAGGGATCGAAATAGGAGTCCAACACGCCATATTAGCGATATATTTTTAACAAATGTATGTTTTTTTTTTAAGAACAATCTTTTTAGTTAATATATTACTTCTATTAAATCGATATGATTTGTAGGCCCCATACCTTAAAATGTATGCAATCTACTTTAAAAGTTTTCCACAAGCAGTTGCAACTATGGAACGACTTAGTAAAGAGAGTAAAGAATTTAAAAAATTTTTACAGGTACTTATTTTGCAATTCTCCGAGTATAAGTATGTGTGATTAATATTTGATTATTATAATGTAGCAATGTCAACTGAACCCAGAGTTAGGAGGATTACCATTTAATTCTTTTCTAAGTCTTCCAATTCAAAGAATTCCACGTTATAAATTACTGATGGAAGCTCTATTGAAACATACTGAAGAATCGGATCCAGGTTATGCTAATTTAAAGAAATGTGTGGATCAAATCTCAGCAATTGCTGATGAAGTAAATGAAAAGTATGTTATGATAAAATTTCGCGTAATTTTTATTAGAAAATTTTTCTTACATCAAAAATATTATTTAGAATACGAGACGCAGAAAATCAACAAAAAGTGCTGGAAATTCAAGGACAAGTTACTGGTTTACCAAGTAACATAGTACATCCTGCACGAAGGTTCATTTATAAAGGAAATCTTTATAAAGTCTCGCCAACAAAAATTAATAATTATGCATCACTACAAGATGTACGAGTACACTTTCTTTTTAATGATCTGTTAATATTTTGTTTGGATTTTCAAGGAATATATCACTACAAAGGTGAAATTGATTTGAGATATGCGTCAGTTAAAGACACTTACGATGAAATAGAATTGCCTCACTGCTTTCAAATAATAACAAAGAATGGAACACATACCGTTCGTGCGAAAAATCGTGAGGAGAAAGCTGAATGGATTGCTAGACTTAATGAAACAATATGGTCGCTACAAAATGTACAAAATGGACGTGGAAAACGTAAGTATTTATTTCATTTACTTTCAAAAAAACAAACGAAAAATTAACTAACAAACTATTATTTATATTAATTAGTACTTATTCCTATTTCGAACAACTCACGTTGAAAAGGTTGTTTGTATCAGCAATTTTTGGTTAAGAAATTATTTTCTAACCCTTGTAATTTATTGGATTTTCATTTGTAGCATAAAAAATATAAATATTTTGAATATTATAGACATATTCAATAGTATAAAGTTAGAATATATAATTTTCAGACGAAGATTATTATTTGTTATTTAATATTTTGTATTTTAGTATTTAATATATGAGAACATGAATTTAAATAATTTAAATTTGTATAGAAATCTATTATATACCGAACGACAAATTTTGTTGTCTACTAAATAAATAAATATTACTTATTATATATAAAGAACCAAGTCAGAAAAGGAAATTGTTCATTTAATCTTGATTTCTATTTGCATAAAAAATCTTGTCTAACATATAAATAAATTGATTTTCTCACAATTATTTGCTTTTCTTTTACCTGTTGGTATGATTAAAATTTTTTACTATTACTGAAGAAGATTTCGTAACATTTATGTAGTACATCTAGTAAATAAAAATCGTCCAAAATAAGATTATCCTAGTGTGTTTGCTAATATTTAGTATTCACACTCCTAAAGTTCTTAATCCTAAAATAATAAATTAATTTACGTCCTAAATTATGATCAATTGATCATACGTATTTTTGAGTAAACGTTTAAAAGTTCGAAATCTTCATAACAGTAAGCCTTTTTTCTTTTATTCGTTATTTTCCCCGTGTTTCTTATTTAGAAACGATTTAACGAGATGTTTTATTTACCTGAGCTTTGCCTTGAACAAATATTTCGAGAATTGGACGATGATGTTAAAACGCTTCATTCATGTATACTTGTTAATCGATTGTGGTTTACCCTGGCAGTATCAGAACTTTGGAAAAATCCTTTTGATACTAAACGATCTGGCAATCAAAAAAATCAAAAACATTATAGATCACTTATCGATGTTTACATCTCTTGTCTTCCAAAACATCTTAGAGAAAATATTTATTCAGGAACAACCAAATCACCAATATTTAATTATGTCAAATGTTTACGATATATTGATATCGCACCAATTTATAAAAGCGTTAACAAATGGATTGTAACAAAGAAAATTGAAGAACTTCCGTTATTTAAGTATTTACACGTGACTTGCAAGAAAGATTATGAGAGAACTATCGTTGAAACTTTATGTGATTATTTTATTTCTTGTTCGATACATATAGATGAAATTGATTTATCAAGTCGACTTTTCAACATATTTGATCATCCATTCGCTAATCCGAACTTATCAAAGATAAAAACATTTAAATGTAGTGTGACATTTTTTCCTGAATTGATGGAAATCGATATTTTCAAATCAGCATCAAAGATTGCAAATGATATTCATTATTTAGAAATTCGAATTATATGTTCATATTATAATTATTCATCAGAAGAATTAAAATCACCTGTTAAAGATGTAACAGAATTTATTGAATCACAAAAAAATTTACAACATATATTACTTCAATGTACTTCAATCGAATTTCCTATATTATTGAATAGCATTTGTACACATACCAAAACTTTGACTTATATAGAATTACATAGAATTATTTATGGATGTGGATTTCCACTTTATTGTTTGGCCAAATTGGAAAATTTAAAACATTTTAAACTTGAATCATGTAGCTTTACTGGATTATCTAAAGAAAATGTTGGTCAATCATCATTTCAAAGATTAGAAACTTTAACGATCAAAACAACGATTATTCAAACAGATATATTGGAAACTTTAATTCATCAGCCCAATAATAGTATCCGTATATTAGAAATAAGAAATTTTAGAGTTTTACGAGAATTAATTTGTTCTTGTAAAAATTATTGCACATTATTAACAAAATTAATTTTATCAATTAATCAAGGAACACTTTTATCAATAATTTCTATGATAACTATATGCAGAAATTTGGAAGAAATTCAAATTTATGATGAAACATTGAAAGATGGAGGTTTTTATATACCATTAGATATTAATTATAAACATACGGCTGATGAATTTATTTGTAAACTTGGAACAGCCTTACCAGAATCTGTTCATACAATAAGATTGATTATGGATTGGTTTTATAAATCAAATTCTCTTGACATATTTTTTAAACAATGTAACGCCAAAAGATTACAAAGATTGGAATTTAGTAATTGTTCATTCTTTTCAAGTAAACATCTTGAAGTTGTAGTTCGACATTGCGGGGAGACATTAAAGCATTTATATTTTAATAGTTATCATCGTATGTGTAGAGAATATGTTAAGAAAGCGAGTGAGATAATTCCGAATCTTGTTATTGAAAATGTTGAATTTCATAGAGCATGTTAAAAATGATGTAGATATAATTGTGAATTCTTATTAAAAAAAAAAAAAAAGTTATTTAGACAAGTCGTTATCGTTTCATGTTTTATTAAAATATTTACATTAATTTAAAGATTTTTAACGGGCGGTTATTTATTATCGTTATTGACGATAATTGGTAAAAAAAGACTTTAATATTATTGTATACACATAAATGGTAAAAAATTCTTATATGGAGTCGCACGTCATTCACTAAAAAAACATTTACAAAATGGTCGTAAAATTAATTTGTATTGTTTATTCGCATTGTAAGGACATGAATATGCATATCCTTTCCTTTCCCTATAATCCTTGTGATACCTTATGAACCATTATTATAATAGGTTATGACGCAATTCAATGATGTACATTTTAAATATAAAATAAGCTGGTATAATCATTTTTTTTTTTTTTTTTTTTTTAAACAATCTCTCTTTTGATTGAAATTATGGCTGCGGCTTCTTTACCTGAACTTTGTCTTGAAAGAATATTTAAATATTTGAGTAATGATTTAAATTCTCAATATTCATGTATTCTTATTAATAGATATTGGTGTTCTTCACTTATATCAAAACTTTGGGAGAACCCTTTTGAAATTTTAAGAATAAAGAAAAAAAACAATTCAAATTCTAATCTTTACCTTATTAATACGTACTTAACTTGTCTTCCTCAAGATATTCAAAATTTTATTGGAATTCAAGAAATTTCTAAACCAACATTATTTAAATATCCAAATTATTTACGTTATATTTCAACTCAAAGTATTAAAAATAGTGTAGTAAAATGGGCAAAATTAAAGAATATTAAAGAAACACCAAAATTCAAGACTTATCTTTTTAATAAAGAGAATAATGAAGTTCCAATTGAAGCTGTAGATTCTATAACAAGAATTTTAATAGAATATTTTTTTATGAATTCAACTTATATTAAAGGAATTGATCAATATCTTGGACGTTATCTTAATGTTTATCAAATACCTAATGCAGAAACGAAATTATCACAAATCCAAAATTTTAAATGTGGAACGGAACCATTTTCAGGAATTGTTTCTTATATTTCAAAAATTTCTAAAGATATACGACAATTAGAAATTCGATTAAAAGTGAAAGAAAATTTCAACAATATTGATGATAATAATAATAATAATAATAATAATAATAATAATAATAATAATCTTGAAGGAAAATTTACTACACCTTTAAAAGATATTATAAATTTGATAAAATTTCAAAGAAATTTAAAACAAATTTTAATTCAATATAATCCATTATTTTATTCAAGGAATGAAATTCTTGATTTATGGAATAATTTAATGATTCACAAAGAAAATTTAATTGAAATAGTATTTTCAAAAATTAATTTTGGTTATAAATTTCCTTTGGAATTATTATCAAAATTTTATAATCTTAAAAAATTATCATTTATCGATTGTGAAATTGAAAATGTTTATCCTTTGGATTTTATTCTACCTATATTTGAAGAATTTGATCATAATGATAATTCACAATTAATAGATGATATACAATCTTTTCGTAAACTTGGAATTTTATTTATTAGAACTTCAAATATTAAAATGGATAAAATAGAAATTTTATTACAACAAGCTTCTTCTTCACTTCATTCTTTAGAATTATTTAATTTAGATACTTTAACAGATTTAGAAGATTTTACACCTTATTTTTCCAATATTACAAAGTTAACAGTAGGAATTAATATGAGATGGAAAATAGTTACTTCTATAGTAATGTTAGCGAATAATTTAAAAGAAATTCATATTTATGATGGAAGAAATAATGAATCAAATGATTTATATATACATATGAAACCTATGACAGCTGATAATTTTCTTTGTGAAATTGGGAAAGTGATGGGAGAAAAAGTTCAAACTTTTAGATTTACCTTAGATTGGTATTTTAATCCAAATTCTTTGAATACTTTTTTGAAAAGATGTAATATTAATCGATCCAATCGATTAAAAATTTTGGATTTTAGAAATTTTAAATATTTTAGTAATGAGCATTTAGATAAAGTTATCGAATATTGTGATGGATCTTTGAATTATTTTTATTGTGATGAACATCATAGTTTTACGAAAGAGAATTTATTAAGAGCGAAACGTTCTATTAGAAATGTTATTATTGAAAAGCAAGAATATTGAATTATTGAGGTTGAGCATTATTGAGCATTGAGATTGTATTGAATATTGAGTGAATGTTGATTGGATATTTGAGTGAATATTGAGTTGAATATCGAGTTGAATATCGAGTGAACATGTGAATAAATATATTGTGTGAATATCAAGTGTATATTAATTAAATATTGTAATTGAATATTGGGTGATGTTACTTGAATTGGGTGAATGCTAATTGAATATTGAGTGAATGTAAATTGAATATTGAGTGAATATTAATTGAATATTGAGTAAATGTAAATTGAATATTGAGTGAATGTTTAATTGAATATATTAAATATGAGCGAATATAAAATTGAATATTAATTATTAATATTGAGTGAACGTTAATCGAATTGATGTAATCTAGTATTTTACATTTGAAATTTTATTAGAATAGGGTTTCTGTAATTTCGGTTACTTCATGCGTTGTACTGTCATTATCTTTAAATAAATAAATAAATAAATAAATGTTAATTGAATATCAAGCGAATGCAAATTGAATATTGTAAGAATGTAAATTAAATATTGAGTGTGAATATCGAATGAATATAAATGGAATATTAATTAAATATTGAGCGAATTAGACAATCTAGACGACCATCAAGAGTGAACATAAATTGAATATTGTGAATATAAAATTTAAATATTGAGAATACATAAATTGAATATAACTTGAATATCGATTATTGATTTTTGAATATTGTGAATGTCAATTGAATATCGATCATATTGATTGAATAACCGAATATCAATTGAATACTACTGAATATCAGTCATTTCTAATTATTTACTGAAAAGCAGTAAATACCGTCGTACAATATTGTAGCCAAATTAGGACCATGCTGTTTTTTTGACATAATTATTTTTTAGACTAAGGTATAAATAAATTGTTACGCATTACATCATTTCATATATTAAATTTTATAGTTACCTGAGTTTAATATTACTGTACATTTGTGGAATATTAAAAGGTTTATCTTTTATTTTTTTTTGATAATCTCACAAAAAATAATAAATTTTACGCGTTTTACCAAAAAAAGAAATTTAATTAGGTCTAAAATTTGAATTTGAAAAAAACATTCGTAAATTCTAATTTTCACGTCATTATTTAACTTTATTTGGTCTCGTTAAATCTAAATTACACATTACCGTTTACCAATTTGGTGTACTGTAACATGTGCGGATTTTTTTTTTAAAAAAAAAAAATCTCATAAATAAATGATTGCCGATAAGAATTTTATCAATCAATTTTTTTTTTCTTTCTTACTTTCCTTCCTTCCCATATCTTTTCTTTTACAGAAAAAAAAAAAAAAAAAAAAAAAAAACGAAGAAAAAGAAAATAAAGAATAAATAAAAAATAAAACGAGATATTAAAAATAATGTTACCTTCTTTAACGAACTACTCTTATTTTCCTTTTAGATCACGTGATGATCCATTAATTTTCACAAATACTTTTAATGATAAAAATTTCCAAGATGAATTTAATAATGATCATGACTTTATAAAATGGGTTAAAAACAATAATGATTTTAGTGAAATGATTGAAAATATGTTTGAATGGAATATTATGGGTACTTTAAACGACGGAGGACGAGTATTCTATATTAAAGAAAATATGGAAGATGAAATAATGGAAGATGAAGAATATGACAATCATAATAATCACGTGAGCATACTTGAAAATTTATCAAATGAAGAAATTACTGTTGAAGAAGAAGAAGTTATAGAAATGTCTGGTGTGAGTTTATATGAATGTTATGATATCGAATCCAAGTTTATTGAAGAAGGGTTTCTTAATTATGGCGTAACTGGAGGTAAATTAACAATAAAAACTTTGTACTCTTTTATTTAATATTTGTAAAATAATTATATTCTTATCATCAATTGGTAGCATTTCCATTTTCTGAAAATGGACAGAATAGACGTGAAAATGTTTCAAAAGAAGATAAAGATGATTCGGAGAAGTGTATTAAAGAATTTCAAAAAATTAACACGCAAAAATCAAATGATCGTAAGAAATCAAAAAGGGAATTAGAAAATCTAATTCAAGGAAATCATGAGGTAAACCCAATATGCAAAATGCAAATGAAAACATGTTGTTTTAATTAATTAATTAATACTTTGGAATGTGAATGTTAATTTACTACTTTTATTAATTTGTAAAGAAAATTTTTATTCCTAGAGAAAAAAAACTTGTATCAATAATATAGAAATTATTGCAAATAGAAATTATATTTGAATTGTTTGATTGGCTGATTTGTTTGATTTGGTTGGTTTGTTTGATTTGTTCGATTCTTCTTTCTTTTTCTTCTAGTTCTTCTTCATTTATAGTTAATTAGAATTTAAATATTTCTAATTTCTCTCTTAATGGTTGCAATAATTGTTTTAATAAAAATTTATAATTGAAAAAAGTTAATTTTTCAGGTTTTTACTGTTGTACTATTGATACAATAAATTGATCACTTAATCGATAAATATAAACAATCTAGACAAATCTAAAATTTCAAGTATAAATGATTGTTATTAGCCGTTCTAAGCCCAAAGCTGGATTGAAATTATTGTTTATCAAATAAGGAGGATGATTTTTTGTAGATTTAGGGTGAATGGGAGGTATTGTTACACGAGTTATGATGCAAGTTGTTAATTTTAGTGAACAAGAACTAAAACTTGTAGAAACTTATTATGGTAGTTGTTAATGAAATTTATTTATCTCCATTCTTAAACAAGAATCCTTCCATGTGAAATATGGGAAATAATAAACAACTTGCACCAGTGAAGGAGTTAAAAAAAAAAAAAAACACGTATTGGAATTTGGAATCCAAACAATGAACGACGTTTTCTTTTGTCATAATTACATAAGAGAACAGTTAAAGGATTAATAAATCAGATAATAGGAGTAAAAAAAAGGGGTACAAACAAAGGAGACCAAGGGGTTCTATTGGATGTTGATTATTCAAATATATATAAATTAAATTAAATTAAAAAAAAAAAATAAAATAAAAATAAAAAAGCCTTCGTTGAAATAATATTCATTTTGTTTATTGCGAATTTTTTTTTTCTTAATGATATCTACATATCTATCGTATGTTACTCTAATTATAGAATCATTAATGATCATCCCGGCAATCAAATAATAGCACACGTCAAAATAAATATTGTTCTAAATAAAGAAAGTCAACAATTTTTGGTGTGCATGATCGAAATCAATGAATAAACTATTATTGCATTAAATCTAACGGCCGTTTTTTTTTTTTTAACGAAAAAAGAATATTCTAGATAAGGTTGGTCACAAATCTTATTTAAGAAAAAGCTGTATTTAATTTTATTTTAAGAAATCCAGTTAATTAATCATCATTTAAATTATTAATAAGACAAAGAAAAGAAAGAACCTCCCTTTACTCTCCCCATTTATTCTAATTCACGCTTCTATATTTGGAGATCCTCATTATTGGAATTATGACTCCGAACTCAGGCAAAAAATAGATTGAAAGAAAAGGATTTATTTATTTATTTATTTATCTTTTCTTTCTTTTGAACGATAAGGAAAAAAACAAGGCTTCATTTTCTTCATTTTAATCTAGTTTTACGGAATATTGATTTAGTAAAACAGAGAAAAAAAATTTCGCAAAATCCCGTTACATGACGTTATCATTAGTAATCAAATTATTACTTACGTAATCCGGTTATTGCCGCAGTGATTAATAAAAAAGTTGTTCGAATTTGAAAGTTGAAACATTCTCGTGGATACCAGATAATTAATTAATTCATTTATAAAATAGAAAGATAAATTCATTTAGCTTAAATTGATTAGTTTATTCTCTTGGTCATAATTTGTGCGTAATTAATCTTAAATATTTCTTAAAATCTTAGAAAATTTTTCATAATTTTTTTTTTTTTACACAACTTACTTTCTTTATCAAAACGATTTTCGATTATATAGATTTCCATTCGTAATTTTCTAACCTGACGATTAATATTTATCTTAGATTTACAAAACTTATGCAAAAAGAACGTAATAATATTTTATATTTAATAAAATAAACGATAAATTTTATTACGTCATAAAACCTGATATTTAGTAATTTATGTAAGTGAAATTAATTTATAATACAATAATAAAAAATCGTTTTTAACGTAATGCGATAGATAATAAATAATAATAAAGTCCGATAAAAATTTGACAATTATAAAACATAATTATTTACAATTGTTCATTACGATCATCTTCTATACCCAAAATTAGATTCACGTCATTTTGACATTGTTCCGCTGAAATGTCATTTGAAGTAGAATTCATGTAATAAGGTAATTGTTCGGATTGATTTAATTCATCGAAAAGAGGAATACGACTTTTATCTTGTGAAGATTGTTCATGTTCACTTGTTGTTAAAGATTTTTGAGAATTCCTCACTTGAGAAAATTGTTCATTTGTAAGTAAATTAGTGTTACTATTATTGTTATTATTCCACTGTTCAAAAGTTAAATGTTGTTGATATTGTGAATGTGTTGGTGAAATTGTTGATATGTATCGAGTTTCGGCACGAAAAGGGTTTTGTTGATTGTCAAATAAATTTAGTGTGACAGAATTGTCCATTGGATCTTCTTTATGAAATACAAAACTAGTTTTTGAGTCTGGTTTAACAGGTCTATACATAATGTGTACATGATCCGAGTACGGAGATTGTTTGGTTTTACGTTGTTTGTTTGTTCGAGTCGATGTAGATCCAGCTGATTCATTAATTTGAATACTAGCTTTTCTTTTCTTTATTCGATTTTTTGTTGTGGATTTCGCTACTTTTGTTTGCTTAAATTTTTCTTCTTTCTCCTCCTGAACAATAATTGGTGACGATTGGGTTTGCTTTCCTTGTCTTTCAGTTACTTCATGATTTTGTATAGATTGTTGAGAAGAAGAAACTGAATTATCTTCTCGATTATTTTCTATCAAAGAATTAAAGAATTGAGTATGATCATCTAATTGGACCGTAGAAGATTGTTGAAAATTATCTGAATTGTTATCATATTGAACTATTGTTGAATTATTATCATTCTGCATTAAATAATTAAAAAAGTCCGATAAAGATTGTGAAGATAAAACGTTATCATTTTCAGGTTGAGGCGAAGTTGTTGCTGAAAAAGGTTGATCAGTTGAATTATTTGAAACATTATAAGGTTGAACAACTTGTAAGGAAGAAGAATCCACATTTTGATTATTATTATTATTATTATTATTATCATCTTCAACAATTTGACGAATACGTTCCCAAAAAAATTGTTGAACTGTTTCTTCTCTATTTTGTATAAGTATTGTCAATGTTATAAGAACTGTATTTAAATTATCAATGTTAAACCTACTGTCATTTGGATTATTATTCATTAAACTCCATAATTTTCTCAATAATAATAATTGTTCAATAGTAGTTGAAGGATGTACGAATAATTGAAAGAATTGATCTTTAAATATATTATTAATTTGGTTAGCATGCGATAAATTAGTAAAAAATCTTGTCAAACTTATCAAAGTATTTTCTATATTTCCTTCTCGTAAATTATTTTCAATTAAATCAGGATTGTTTTTTGGTCTTCTTCTTCCAGGTTCAGGATAAGTACATTTTTCATTATGATCACGACAATAAGTACAAGATGATTGTATTGCATAATCCCCATCGCATTTTTTTTTATCACGTTTACATTTATTACATGCATTAGAAGATATTTTCCCCCGTTTTTTCTTTTGTGGTCTTGGAGAAACTTCTGTAGCGGATTGATCTTCCCATGATTCATCAGAATCTCCCTGTTGAGATACAGATGTAATAACTTCAACTACACTTTGTTCCATAATTTTAATATCGTGTTAAAGGAAAGAATGTTTTAAATTGTTTAAATTCTGCGATTTATAAAAAATTTTACGGATGAAATAAAAAAAATAAAAATAAAGAAAAAACCCCCATATATAAAAACCAAAAAAGAAACAACTTAAATTTATAACGTTTATAAATTAAATGATAAAAAAAAAAATATATAAATATTTATTACTTTGTATTTGATTGAGTAAAATTTTCTTACACGAAAAAAAGTAAGGATTGGAAATTCTGAAATAAAATTGCAAGCTCTTATATCATTTTTTTTTTTTTATGATCAAAGTCTAGTGGTGCTTGTGACACTTGATAAAAATAAAACTCCGCTTTTATATTGTGTTAAAGTAAAAAAAAATTTAGATTAGTCACAATATATTAACACATGTATGTGTATATTCGGTATGTTCGGAAATTAGCGTACTCATAAATAATTTAAACAATCCCAATATATCTCCGACTTAAGGGCAAATAAAAATAAGTTGTACTACTCAAGTGGTGATACACAGAACCAAAAAAGTGAAAGTGGGATTAACAGGATTAATCCAAATTTATCAAACAAAGTTTCTTAATTGAATTCTGCGGTAAAAACCAGCACATACAGTAAATCGACAATCCGGAAAACTATCGCCATTAACATTCACAGAATATCCTTCTTGTTTTATACCACCATGAGCCTTTATGACAAAAGGTCGTATCATTTAAATTATAATTACTGAACGATCGATTAGTCAGGAGTGTGACTATAAGTTCCATAAATGGAAATTCTAGTGGCGCATGAATATAAGAAGAATTTATATGATTCCTCTCTACAATCTTCATATAATAAAAAATTAATTATTGTAATTATTAAAAACGTAAAACATTGTGTTCTAGAACAAAGGGATTATTCTTAAGAAGAAATTTAATGAAACTATAAATAACTTGAAATTACTAATTTGGATTATACTATCAATACGTTATTATTCTTGCAATCATGGTAAACTGAATAAAGCATAAGATATTTGTTTGTCTATTATAGTTGCATTTTTTTTTTTTTTTTTTTTGTATTTTTTTGTACTGTACCGTATTTCGATTATAGGTATGCCGATCAGGTTTTACTGAAAATCCTGTGTCACACAAATTTTTTAATTAGATTTAACTTGACGAAAAACTAATAATCAAACAATTATATTGGAGGTAATAATATTAAGAAATTTTTAATTTAAAATCCAAATAAGGATAATTTTTACTTATTTTATATTGTTACGGACTT
The DNA here is from genome assembly GCA_015698045.1 of Rhizophagus clarus. NCBI lineage: Eukaryota > Fungi > Glomeromycota > Glomeromycetes > Glomerales > Glomeraceae > Rhizophagus > Rhizophagus clarus. The sequence goes on from BLAL01000160.1 coordinate 927,497, forward strand.
ACGGATTAATGCGTTTATAACGTAACGCATCATTGTTTCTAACTTTTGAGTCAAGGATTAATAACTAAAACGAGGCAAATTATTATAATATTCCTTGTTTGCAAGGATATAAATGAATTTACAAAAATAGAATGGATCGTTTCTTAGATCTTTTCTTAGATAACATTATCAATGAGATTATCTTGTCATATTTACTCATATATTTTGTTCTGTATATTAAAAAAAAATAATTATAATAAATCTATTTTTAATTTGACACGCAAATATTATGTATGGCGTTTCTTATAAGAGAAAGAATCGTTTGAATTCCAATTGTTTTATTCTCACAGTTGTAATGATGCATATCATTATCCCGGCATTACTTTAATTAAAATCGGGTTATTACAATTAAAGTAATCAATAAACGTCGTGTTAAGTAGTACTTAAGTATTTTTGTAATGGAATTGCCTAGATTTTCATATGAGAATTTTACATTGTGTTTCATGTTTTTCATTTTAATATACAAAGAAAACCAAATAAGACCATTTTTATTCGTTATTCAAAGAATTTTTTGAAAATAGATTAGTTTTGTTGTCAATTTATTGTATTACAAAAGGATTGTTATGATATAAATGTTAATCCGGAGCATGAATCCGTTTGAAAAAAAAAAATTTATTTACAATTTGTGAAACAATGGCATTTTAAGAAATTTATTGAACCACAAATAGGAGATAAATAATGTAGCATTTAGAGAGGAGTTAGATCTTTATTTAACATCATATTTCATTGGTCATTTCATCGAGATGATCTATCTACATTAGTACTAAATGATCTACATCATGCATATGTTTCGGAGACAATGTAAATTATCGTGAGGCTAGTTTTGTGGCTAACGTACATTGTGTCGCATTTGCTAAGAATTAATAGCTCTTTTGGAAATGAAGTATATTTTACGATATTTAAAGTCAAGAAGAATATAAAATTTACTCCGCAAAGCTAACAAATCAACACAATAATTAGATTTTTAACTCCGCAATAAACGTAGGTTTTAATATATATTAAATAAAATTTGCGGTTATTTATTAATTAAATTAATAAAGTTATTATAAATACTCTTTATTGGGATTACAAATTATTAATTTTTGTAAATTATAATGTTCTAACTGACTTGTGTGACTGTTTAATTTATATAATAATAACCCAATAATTCTTGAATATCGCATTTGAATTTAATTTGTTACCGCCATTCCGTCATTTCGCGCCTTTCTCACGCCCGCAGTATGACTAAATTTTAGCATTATGTGTTTAATGTATGTCGAATCAAAAGAATATTTCGATTAGAAATGACAATTAATTGCTCACTTTTTTATTTGGAACGTAATATTTGATCTACAGTAGTTCAAATTCCGTAGGTTCCGTAGGAAATTCAATTAACAGAGAAAAATTTTTTCCGTGTTCATTATTGTTCATTATCTATAAGATCATGCATGTAATATCATGTAATATCAGATATCCGTCTAAATTTAGGAATATTCTTTTCGAGACTATTCGTCAGCCATTATATCGTGTTCATTATCCTAATTTGGTAATCAATTGCCTAAACAGATCGTGGCTCAGGATCGTAGTTTTGTGTAAATAATCTCGGCCGGGTACTCAATTATTTGATATCATTCCATTGTTGAAATCTCGATTTGGTCATCTTTTACCATTTTTGGTTTCGATTATCAACTTAATTTCACCACGTTTTTTTTTATACTGTGGCTGTGACTATAATTTTTTCAAACGTTATTTCTTCGAAATAGAAAAAAATTTCTTTTTTAGTCACATTTAAAAATTAAATTTATTTTTAATTAATTAATTTTAAGCCTTTACATTTGTGATCTTATAATGGATATTTTATCTTGGGTTTGTCAAATAAAAAATGAATTGATTAAATTTAGATCCGATAATTCCGTTGCAAATCAATTTGAATTCTAAATTTTCCGTAAACATATATTTATCACAAGGAAATTTCATTTCTGAAACTGTTCATTAAAAATCTAAATATAGAATATCTCATCTCTTGAAGTTATTTTTTTCGGAGTATTGTTTGCGACCATATCACGCAAATAACAAAAGCAGAAATTACTGCTTAATTAAGTTATTCAAAAAATGTCGAAAGTTTGCTTTCTGAGGCAATGATTAAAGACCTCTTCGATTTCTTGGCATCACACAGTGTCATCAGTATTGATGTAGTACCCAGTGCTAGTTGCAGATCCACAGCAATTAGCTGCGTACTGCGTAAACGATCATTTGAGTAAGAATGACGCCAATTAATCGTGGCGTAGTTTGACGTAATAGCGCAGTGGGATCATTTACCCCAGTTATGAGAAAAGAAATAACTGGTGAAAATCTTGTTCAAATTATTTAACAAAACAATTACGATTCCCAAACAAGACAACAATCGGGTATTTCTAGCCTAATTAGTCCAATGTCAATGATGATAGAGTTCTTGTTCAGGAATATTTAAAAGAAGAAAAAAAAAAAAAAACATATTTTTTATTTCTTACATGCCAATATCAAATTCGGGAAATTTGATTTTGATTTTTTTTTTTCATTAGAATATTAATAAATGTTTTTCTCTCTCTTATTTATAGAATCCTGATAATGCTTCTTTTTCGAGCTCTTTCTCAGAAATATTTTAAAGAAAAAGAGAAAAAAAACATAATTCTTATTTCTTACATGCCAATATCAAATTCGGAAATTTGATTTCTGCTCTTTTTTTCATTATTCCTTTAGAACGTTAATTAATGTTTCTTTTCTTATTTCTGAATAGAAAGACCACCTAAATTACTAAAAAGGTTAGAAATTATGTATGTAGTAATTATTTGGTATAATTTAAGAATGTACAATTAATTATGGGATAATTGTTAGTTTTTTATCTATAGATTAAAAAGTGTAGCGCAAGACACACAAAATTGGTAATATTTTTCTGGTATGTATTTTCTTTCCGAGACGTTTGTACAAAATGTTATAATATGCAGGCAAACTTTTTTTTTGCAGAACATAATTGATAACATGTGAAGATAACGCTGGTTAAGCATGTCATCTGATAATCGTGGTGGGAATTTATAACAACCCTTTTTTGGTGAGTATATTTGTAATAATTCTGTTAGTTTAATTCTGACAGCTTTTTTCCTTCTAGAGAACTTTTTTTTAGCAATGTCGAATTTTTGTTTGATACGCGAGCTTTTATAGCAGACTTCTTTTGCGCAGAAAGAAATATGTATTGACTAAAAATCAATTTATAATACATGTCGCACAAATATAAATTTCTCAAAAGGTGAATATTACTATAATTAATAGTTTATCAATCTTTCCATTGGTTGGAACTTTGATCCGCGCGGATTATACAACAATCAAAAATTCACTTTTTTCAATAATCGAAATTCACTCTTTGAATAATCAAAATCATCTTTTTAAATAATTAAAATTTCTTTTAGTTTTTTTTTTTTTTTTTTTGAAAAAAATTAGAATCGATTTTTTTTGAACAATTAAACTACACCATTTCTGAAAGTGCTATTCTAATGTCATTTGTCCAGTTGTTCATTTAAAATCACAGTACTTTGAAACTAGGTGGAACTTAATACAACATCAATTCTTGCAAATCGAGCTCTTCGAAGAGACACAATTTATGTCCGTGGGAAGGTTCAGAGTGACATTATAAAATTATATGTCAAAGTACTTTTTGCTTGCTAGTAGCTTCGCCGATACTGTTTCGTAAACACAACAAAGACCACCTAAGTTAGGCTCAAAAAAATCATTTCTATTCGTTATTTTGCTTTGTAAGCAACTGAATTTGTTGCGTATTCGAGTTTTCCTAAGTTACAATGTAGAAATTAATTCTACATTTCGACATGCCGATATTCGCTAAATTCGACAGGCAACTTTAACTGATGACCTTTTTTTCATATTTAATGCTCATTTTGCAAATGGTTCGCGATTTGATTCTTATTTCTTTAATGCACTCACTCAAACTATAATTATAGCTAATGTGGACTTTATTATGTAATGAAATGAAAAATTGAATTTAGAATTGTTACTACAAATTTCTCCTCTCTTTAGTGGATTGCAGTTAAACAGGCCTTTGGAATATGCATTTCTTTATTTAGTATCAAGTATTGTTATTAATACTATCCTTTTATTATATATCCTGAATTACATTTTTATTTATCCTAACATAATTTTTTTTCTTGCTAAAAGAAATACCAATGAAGAAATCAATGTTCTTTTAAAAGAAAAAGGTCAGAAAAAGTTGTCTTAAGACAATAAAGACAATAAGGATGAAGTCGTACCATTAAATAATATCAGATATCGCAAAATTATTTTATCATGGTGTTCTCATTAAAGGAAGAGTCAATAAAAAATATAACCTATGGTCAAATTTACCTAACTAAATTCTGGGTTACTTACGAAAATTTCCTGCAAGCTCAATTATCTAGGCTCAGGAATAAGATGTCATGCTGAATTATATATGATAAACAAAAATAAAGTTTTTATGTTTAGACGTTATGAAAATGGGATTTATTTTGCAGGGGAATGGAGGTGGCAGTTATTATTTAGATATGTAAATAATTTACCTGATGTGCCACAGGAAAAACTGACCGAGGCCGAACAGGTCAAATTCATATTGTTTTGTGAAGCTAATAAGATTCAAGGCAGATGAATTATTTAGTAAAGCATTTGAAACGTTAGAAAGAGAATGTGAGCATGAATTCTATTATTAATGGGTCACATTTATAATAAAAATTATTTTTATAATTTTTCTCTTCGATCATTGCTAACTATGTTACTGTAAATAAAGTTTTGAAACTGAAGATTAATAAGGTTTTTGAGGTAATTTTTATAAATTAAAATCAATGGTTATTGTTTATATTTATTTTAGTTTGAGCAATTGAAAATATCGCAAAATTCTCGATTTAGTTTTAAATGATACGGGGATCAAAGAAGTTCTTAATAGACTCAGAAAAATAAAAAGAACGGTGGATGCATGTAATTGAACAGGATTTCTTTGTCGTATTGTAAAACTTTTTCTATTTGATAAGAAACAAGGATTTTATTTGACCGGGAAGCTTGGATGCAACAAAACAGCGGTATGTCACGTTGTTGATTTTTAGACAATTGGGTTTATTACTGACAACTTCATCTGTAGGATTTAATTCGCCGTTCTATACGTGACACGAATCTCAATATTCATGAGTAAATAAACGCATTTGCGCAAAAGTATATTCTTCAAAACAATAAAATATTTGCAATAAGTATGCTTAAGAAGGCCCGAAAATTTTATTACAGGAATCACCAGCAAACTCCTAGAGTTTTATTGTTGCTCGAGTTTCAGGCTTGGCTGCTAACAAACCAAACTGTTATGCTATTTTTTTTTTTTTGACGATGAGACTGAGATGATGATTATAAGTTCGAAGATGGTGAAGATGGTGGCGATGACGGTAAAAAAGACGAAAAAAAGGTACTGTAACTGTCTACATTGACAATTAAAGAGCAATAATTCTTACTTGTTTAAATAGGATGGTCAATGAAAATGACGAATTGGAGATGTACGCCGAATAGACTTTTCGGGACGACGGAACGAAATGGATTGCATGCAGAACAGATATACATGACGCATTAACACAATGAAAGCAAAAAGCACCCGGTTACGTACTGAGTAAGTATTTTTATAAATACTGTACGTATGTTATAGGACGTGGCAAATTTGAACATATCTAATGTGCTGATGTTAGAAAATTTTAGTCTAATATTATGGACATTACACCGGGTACGAGTGGTGTGACTTTATACGGTCACTATAGTACACGAAATATGAATTGTCTTGGACAATAAGATTAAGGAACGAGTTCCTCTGTGTTATAAGGAGGAGACAGGATGATCAATTTTCTTAAGGTATCGCTAGTCATAGATAATATAATTTTTGTTATTAACATGACCTAAAATCTAATTTTCGATTTTATCCGAAATTTCTTAATTATGCATTATTATATAGGCGAAAAATATCGTGAATATGTACATAGTAGTCATTTGATAACAAGAACTGATAATAATATGATAATATACGAATCTTCTGTAAGAATCATTTTTATAAATGTTTCTCTGACCATTTTATGTCTTACAATTCAATCCTTTTTATTAAAAATGGAATCATTCGAAAGAGGCAACGACCTTGCAGATAATAATTTGTCCGAACTAGAATATAGAGAAACATTGCTTACGCCACTTATATCTATTTCGGGGCATGCACCGAGAAATTAATATATTTTTGTAAATATAAATAAGAATAATACATGTTACAATGTTTTATATTTTTATGAAATATGGTGAAAAATGTTTGTTCACTTCTCCGAAAAATATAGAGGATGATAGAATTTCTGTCGAAAATAGATATTGTATGGTGTATGAAATCAACGGATCTTGAATTCTCGATCTGCGAAGCAAGTGAACATGTGCACTTTTTTACAGACAAGATAAAGATTGCAAAGATATCGAAGGTAATTGTAGATCGAATTGTGAGAAAATATGGAAGTAAAAATGTGAAAAAATATACAGTTGCAGTTTTATTGTAAGTATTATCAACTTTAAAAAATTATTAATTTTGTGTAAGATTAGCATTCTTTAAACTTTTTGTAGATAATGGTACAAAACGAGCATACCTTTCGAGAATTGCACACCTTTCGTGAAATCTTACGATCGAACCTTCCAACTAATGAAGTTGAAGCTGAAATGCTATCACAATCTCTGTGCCGACATTGATCAAAAAATCAAGGTTTTGTCTTTGCTCTGCACTTATTTTTATTAAACTATCAGGAATTGCAGAATTTGAATAATATCAAAGACAATATTATGAGTATACCAGACGATGATGCAGACATATTCGTTAATGCCCACGTTTAAAAAAGGCGAAGAAACTGAAGAAACAAATTTGACTAATTTCAGATTACTTTGACTTTGCATTGGAATATCTTTACTTTTTATTGATGTATCAGATTAGTGTGAACGCATATTAGCGTTTGCTTTATTGCATTACATGACCATCAATGTGAATGAAGCGTGTATCTTTGCTCATGATATTAGATATATCTATTCTCACTGTGCTTGCTAACCATTATAATCGCAATGGTATGATATAATATGGCGCAGCTGATTTGATTTTTTTAAGCCTAGCATTTTTTTTTTGAGATTTGATGCCTTAATAAGTAATTTTTAGACTCTATAGCCTATAATCGTTGTATGTACACTCGGAATAATTATCTTTTTTATGTAACTTTAATACTAGGGCTGCAGCGTATGTCGTCCTAAGTTCCGCGCATGTGATTGAAAGTTTGATTAAGCACGATATTTTTTACCATTCACTATGTTACTTCTGTATATAAAAATGCACATAAAACTTACGGTATATGAACAATGTACGACGCGCGTATAAGAATCTGAATTTCAACACCAAGTACAATTCGTAAAATTTATAAACTATAAATTATACTCTTATTCTAGATCTTTATTACTATATGAACAAAATATACTTTTTAAAATGTTTTATAATCTACTTTTGTTAGCACTGAATCATTAACATTGTATTCCTACAGTATACAGATAATATTTGCGCTCCTTTTAACTTTTTTAGTAAATTAAATAAAAATTTTTTTTTTGTCTTTAACACTGTTAAAATTTGACCCTTTTTTAGTGTGAATTTTGATATAAAATCATATAGCGATTGTACATTGAGATGACTTTTCTAATTTGCATATATATTTAAACCTGCTAATAACTCTTGAGGTATACTATACTCACATTGCTTTAAGGCTTGTTTATATGGCCCGCATTGTAACCTGATCACATTGACTGCATATTATTTGAAGCGTACTTGATTACTCGAATCCCGGCATTCTCATCTTCCCTTTTAGAAAAGCGCAAATCAAATAATGGAAAAAGAATTTCGTGCATGTTACAAGAAGGATAGTAAATTTATGAGAATCCGGACATAATGCTATTTCCGGAAGAATGAAGCGTATAGTATGTCTAGACACAGCGAATAAGAATAATTTTCAGAAAAGTATTGAACATCTATGCAAGTTACATTTATACTACTAATAACATTACGAGTTATCCAATGGTTAAGAGGATGCGATCAAAGCTGAAGGGATTTGAAAAAAGTAATCCCTTTTTATAAAAATGAATAGGCAAGCGACCTTTTGATTATACCTATATACCGGTTCGATAAGCATATCAGATACAATAGTATTCGTAAAACATTAGTGAAAAGAAAAAGTATAGTCGCTGCACTTATTGAAACCTTCCGTATTAAATACTATAAATAAAGAGTTGTTTGACGAACCGAAAAGAGATCACAGCGCAAGTTCGCAAAAGGTACTGTACATCAAAGATGTAGTGGGAGAAATAAATAGTTTGGATGATAAAGTGCTACTTTTCAGCAAAGAGCTTTAATACGAATTTCCTGGTATTTACATACCAAAAGTGAAGGGTATATGATTACAAATAGAAGATTAATCTTGGTGAGCGTCTTGCCAGAATTGCATCATTTTTGATTCTATCAAAATAATGGTTGAGCGGATACTACGTATGCTGGATATTGTTTTCTTTTATTGATCCTACCTAGAAATAAATATTACACTTTGAGTTGTAATCATCTCGGCACTAACTTTATTAACACTATGACATGCAGCACAATTGTATTAAACCTTAATATCACTCGGGAACGTAACTCCTTAAATAATACATCATAATAGGTAATAATACAATGATAATATTTTTAAAATGCATCAAATTAACTTTGAGAAAAATTACTGAATTGTTAATTATGGAATTCATTTTTCATATAAAAATAAGTTACTTGGAGGTTTTTATTTGCAATTTGCAATCAAAAAGATTTTTTTTTTTTTTTTTTTTTTTTTGGAATAAATTATTAATTTTTAATAAATATATCATTTTGATTCCGGAATCATTTGAAAAACATGTATCGTAGCGTTTAAACTACATACATATGTTGTATTATTAAAAATTGATTCGGATTCTGACTCAGATGATGAAGAATTAGAAATACCGAGGATTAAGGAATATATTGAGAAACATGAAAAGGTTGTAGTTGTCATTGGTTTTTTTTTGCAGGATACCTTGGATAATGTAATTTTTGGTTTGTGTCGACAAAAAAATCTATATTACGTATTTTAAATTTTAAAGAAACCATTAAATTTATTTATTTTATTATAACAAACTATTAAAAATAACGAAGAAAATTAATTTTTAAATTTACTCTGTACACGCGTGGAATTCCATTTCCGTCCACCAACATACAAATGTATTATAATTTATGCTGATTGGATCGATAAAAATAAATCCGACTTATTTAATACTATAATGTAAATAATTTTTTTTTTTGGTCTCAGATATGCTTTTTTTAAAAAATTTGATGATAGTAAAATTTTAATATACCGACGTATTTTAAATGTTTCCGATCAATAAAATTAACAAAGTATATTATGCATTAGAAGTCCGTTAGTCCGTTACTAATACAAAAAAAGAAACTGATGTAATTTTAATATCCAGCACCACTTAACATGGCATTTGAAAATATTTCAATAAAACAGTGTCTGTACATTAATATCAAGTCTGTCAAAAGCCACATTTTGTACGACTGAAAAATTCATGTGCAACTACTAGTTATGGATTCAGAAGAAATATATATACCTCCAAACTTCCTAAATTTTCTCAAAACTTATTTCTCTAATTCATTTAACTCATTTGTCTACTCAATTTGACTCTTTACTCCTAGAAATGAAAACGCCATTAGATTTTTGTTCCTAGGAAAGATTAATATTTTTATGGTTGACATTTATGATAATAACACTATTGATAATATTGGTCGTCTAAAATTTCTTGTAGACTTGTACATCCTATCAACTATAAGGATTTGAAACTTTGGAAGGCTAATAAGATGAAAAGTCATTTTCGGCAATCAAATGACAAATAATTTTGCACCAGCTGAAACCACTCGCACTGAAACACTACCCGCCAAAAACACGCGGTCCATTTCGTCTTTTTTTTTTTTTGGATTATTTCAGGTATAACTTGTCATCAATGTGAGCTCTTGTCCTTACTAATGGTAGACTAATATTATTTTCATCTACTTTTTATTATCATATTATTAGTCATTTCACGCAAACCTAAATACTTAGAGTACGTGCAAAGACTCGAGTCCTTTTAGGCGTTGATAATCGGAATTAATATTTGATGATAAACAAAGTGCGTCAGTGAAAGGTTAAATAATTTAATGGGATCTGTGAATCCGAAATCAAGAAAATCTAAAATGTGCTAGTGTTGCTAAAGGTTAGTATTTTGAATGCTGACGTAAATGTGCTACGCCCTGTTACTGCTACGGCCTTATGGGGAAGAAGAGCGTGTCAAACTAAGGGAGTGCCTATGTGAAACATACGCTATACTCCTATCTTTGCACGTGCATGTTTATTGTTGATTAAGGTCTGCTGATTCTGGAGGAGGAATCAGCTATGTTTCTTCCTTATGTTAAGGATTTTACTAACCACACTTCTTTTCATGCCAATTATAGAATTAAACATGATAAATGGCTAGTATTAGTAGATCAGTTTGTCACTTCAGTGGACTTTTGTTATCGGAACTGGGATTAAGATGCACAAATTTCAGCAGATTAATATTAAACAAATTTTAAATAAATACTATATTTCTACTGGTCTACTGGTACTGTACTGATGTGCTTCTTGATGAAAAAGACAATACCCACAACAAATTTCCTATATAAGGCATGTATAAATAATAGTTTCTTGTGAATATGTCTATAGTAATAAATTTAGCTAACAAAAAGTAATGTGTTGAAAATCGTTTATTTAGGTGTAAGAATTTTTTGCTACATACGGTGAGGAAAATTGAGACGATTCTAATGGGCTATAATTCAGCTTTCCACGATCACTGGATGAGGAGATAGATATCAAAACGTCTATGAGGCACAGTAAACTATATTATATATATGATGCAGTACAGTAATGTTTCATATGTAACTTGTGCTACATCTCACCTAGAGTCGTGAAACAACTACCGTTGGAATCGTCTTGATGAGACGAATCTGACTAGGTTAAAAAATTCTCCAGGATATTAATAGTGAAACAACTTAAGTTAATGCAAAAAAATTTTTCGGCAAAAAACATAGTAGAACTATTTTTGAAAACGACACGATTTCAATAACAATCAAATGAACATGGAATCTGTTAAGTAAACAAGATCTCTTGATAACTTTAAAATTGTCTACAAATCAAAAATGGAAGTGATGGTATTGGTACTTGGTGCCTACAATTATTTCGAATGATGAAGTTTTTCGTTTGGTCATTTTAAGAAATGTTTATTTTCTTAATTCAACACTAAAACTTTCACATCGAAAATGATAAGGAAAAATTACAAAGGATGCTGTTCAATTGAAATCAAAGCGAAGGTTGAATTTAATTGGTGTGACGTTAACTATAAATGGGTGGACAAATGTGGTTAAGTATTAATTAATATATCTTGTATGTAAAACATGTGATATAAGCAAAAGTGCGTGGATATAATATATTTTTATTTTAAATTCATAATTTAAGTCTTTATATTAACGTTTTAATGAAATATTTGGTTTGGACACGTCCTTCAGATTATTAATCCAAATAATGTAAAAAATTATATTTTTAAATAGTTCCATATTTTGCTATTGTATTATTTCAAAGATTGTATTGGATATTTGAGAACTGAAGGAAAACCTGCATGGCAGATATTTCTAGGTCTGATACTAATCTTGCGGCAGTAGCAAAAGATGTTATTTTACTAATTCCATATCTATATGTATAATAATATATTAATTGTTTACAAAAAAAAATTATTTTCTTTTCAAGATCTTAAAAAAATTATTTTATATATTATTCTATAATACGATATATTTCTAAATTAATGATTAACAATTATTTCTACAGTATATTATTAACTGATCGTAATTCAATTGTGAAAATAAATTATTTTTAATTATGATATGATTTGTCGCAAAATTTGACCATCAGTATATGTTTAAATTATACATTGTTGGCTTAAAATAAATTTTATAGAAGGAATTTTTTTAAATTCATAATTGGTGTGTTCGTAGGACTTGGAACCCTTCGTAACATAAAATATTAATTAAAATGAAAAATAAAACTATTAAAAAGATACTGATCGGGACGAAATGTCTCGATTTTAAATTTTCCATTGTAAATTAGGTATAATTTTATTAACTTAACTGATTTATTACTCAATTATAAAACTATTGAAATGAACTCTTACACTATATACTGTGGTGTATAAGAAATTACTTTTGAAGGAGAGATCCTCTGGACTTTTCCATAGATTATATATCTTCTTGTGCGTTCTAGAAATGAATACAATTAAACACAAATAACAACATTTCCTATATATACGCCCTAGCTTTCCTTTTATCATTTATTATTTCATTCAATATGCTCAATTCGGCGTGTAAGTCACGTCATCATATATTGTTGCTATTTCTGTCCGCTTTGATTTTATCCCTCAAACGCGCATTCTTGAAATTTTCTTACTCCGTGAAAACTGTTGATTAATAACAATGGGCCTCAATAGATGCACTCGTGTATTAAAAAACAGGCGCACAACTCGTGATCTCGATCAAAGATCATCCTATCTTTCTAAGATACTTTAGGAATTTTTTTTTGGGATTGCAATGTCCTTAGAAACTTTTTTATAATAATAGTAACAAAACTCTTGATACAACGAGTTTATTCGCTTTATTATGATTAATGTAAACAGATGGACATCAGATATCTGATATAAGGATATCTTTAATGTCTTTGCTGATCATTTCCAAACTGAGGTTTAATGAAAGTTAAATAGTCCCTTAATTACTACTCTGTAAATTTCTAAAATTAGAAATTTTCAAAAGTTATGTATCGCAGGGAAGAAGTTGATCATTTTTAAAGCCAATCATGTTTAAGCAAAGTATGAAATTGCATATATGGTGTTACCTTCATTATGATATTTATCGGTCAGTTTTAACCGACTTTTAAAAATGGACCAAAACGAAGAAATTACACAACAACAAACACCAAAAGAAGAAAATGAAAGTATCAAAGATGAATTTGATGAAGAAAAGAGAGAATCCTCTGAAGCCGAAACTGATGATTCTGAAGAGGAGGACGAGGAAACAACCGAGGAAGAATCGATTGAAGAGGACGAACCAAAATTGAAATATAAACGTCTTGAGGCTGATGTTAGTGAATTATTGAAAAAAGATGCTGCAAGTGCACTGTCTGTATCAGAAAGATTTGTAGTATGTATTAAAGTTTTCGTGAACCGACGGTTTTTGGTATATGTTTCATTCAACATTCTAAATTTTCGATAATGTTCTTTTATAAAGGCTCTTGGAACGCACAATGGAGATGTCTTAGTGCTCGATTTTGATGGCAATTTAAATAAACATTTATCATCGCATGCAGCTTCAGTAACAGATATTGCCATTGAAGTATCAGGAGAATATATCGCCAGTGCATCTTTAGATGGTCTCTATTTTTCAATCTGAACTTTTTTTTATCACAAGATATAATGCGATCTAAATAAAATTTATTATGTTATAGGCAAGGTCATCATTTACAGTTTATTCGATGATACAAAACCACAAATCTTTAATTATCGCCGACCTCTTAAATGTATTTCGCTTGATCCTGATTTCCATAAAAAAGACACTCAACGATTTGTATGTGGTGGTATGTCGGGTGTATTAAACCTGAATGAGAAAGGTAAAGAATTCTATTCATCCACTCCTCTTAACCTAGTTTAAATATACTTCTGGTTTTTAATGAATGGCAACATAATAATTCATCCAGCGCTTGTGACTCCTGTAGGATGGTTTGGTCAGAAACAAGATACAATACTTCAACATTCTGGAGAAGGTCCAATTAGTGCCGTAAGATGGAAAGGACCGTTAATTGCATATGCTAACGATGAGGTATAGTATATATGTTAATGATTTGTTCTCTATCAATAAATTTTTTACAATATATATTTAAACTAATTTGTCGACATTTTTAGGGTGTAAAAATTTACAATACGCAAATACAACAAAGGATTACATATATTAAACGTCCGCCAGACAGTCCTCGAGCTGATTTGTATCGTTGTAATCTAACATGGCACAATGAAACCACATTGCTAGTTGGCTGGGCAAATTTTATTCAAACCGCTGTTGTCAAGGTAATAATAGGAAGGATAATGGTAATTAATTATTTTAAATTTAACTATACAATCTTTTTCTTTTAGGAATATGCTAAGCATGAAATTCAACCTGGTCGACCAACTCAATATGTTGAAGTTTCTACGTAAGATTATTTATCTTTTAATTAAGTTTAAATGTGAAATTAATAATCATTTTAAATAATAGATTTCGGACTGAATTTATTGTGTGTGGCATAGCACCATTTAACGATATGACGCTCGTTTTAGCATACCTTACTGATGAGATTGTACAAGATACGGAGACGGAAGATCTATTTCAACATAGAAGACCAGTTTGTGTTATTTTATCATTCATTCATTACGTCTATATGAATATGAAAATTTCTATTATTAAGTAGTATGTTCTTTTGTTAAATTCATAGCGTGCCAAACGTCCTGAATTACGCATCATTAATTCTTTTAATGAAGAAATTTCGACTGACGCATTGTCATTACATGGTTTTCAATATTATCAAGCGAATGATTATGAGCTTGACTATTTTCCTTCGGAAGATATGTTTTATGTTGTCAGCCCTAAAGACCTCGTTCTTGCGAAACCTCGTGATTTGGATGATCATATTAGTTGGTTGCTAGAGCGTTCAAGATATGAAGAAGCACTATCATCATTACAAGAAGCTCAAGCTTGGGGTGGAAGTAAGATTTATAATTTAACAGACCTTGGTGAAAGATATTTAAATTATTTGATTGAAGAAGGTGTGTAGTCTTAATAAAGAATTATTATTCTTATTTCTATTTCAAGATAATTTACTTTATACATTTATTTATTAGAGGAATTTACAAAGGCTGCAGAAAATTGTGAAAGAATCCTTAAGGATAACCGTGAGCTATGGGAAAAATGGGTCTTTATATTTGCAAATTTGAGACAACTACAAGTAAATATTTACGCTTTAATTATTTGGTTGGTGCTATCATTCTGTTAATCTATTTATTGTATTTCATTTAGGCAATTACCCAATACATACCGTATGTGAAACCGCAACTCAGTAGCACGGTTTACGAAATGGTTTTTGCTCACTTCTTAAATCACGATCATAAGGTAATCTTTTAATAAAGTTGTAGATTTATTCCAAATATATAATTTAATGGGAACATATTACATTTTTTAAAGGCTTTGTTATTTACGATAACGAGCTGGCCACCGAGTATTTATAACGTACAAAGTGTCATCTTACTTGTTGAAGATATATTTGAAAAAGAACAGGATAATCAGACTTTGATGGAATGCTTAGCAGAATTGTACGTTGAATTTTTTTTTTTTAAGTTATTCTAAAAATACAGAACGATATAATAAACAATTATTTGCCTAACTCTATTTTAGATACGCGTATAGTGGCCAGCCAGATAAAGCTCTTGAATATAGCCTCCGATTACGTAGACCTAATGTTTTTGAATTAATCCGAGAACACAGTTTATTTTCGGCAATTGAAGACAAAGTTTTATTACTTATGGAGTTTGATCAACATTTGTTTAAAGAGGTTAAGAAGGCAGAGGAAGCAGAAATCGCAAAATTAAGTCAAGATCCAAGTAAACCACAAATCAGAATTAAACGAAAAAAAGCTACTGATATGCAAGCAGTTCAATTATTAGTAGATAATACTGAACATATTAGTGTAAGGATTCTAAATACCGATATATTCTGAATTTCTATTTTGAGATCTTATACTATTATTACTATCAAACTAGGTCTCTCATGTCGTACGTCAACTGGAAAAAGAACCTTACTTCCTGCATATATATTTAGATGCTCTGTTTATAAAAGATCATCATGCAGGCTACGAATTTCATGACCGTCAGATTGAGTTATATGCTGAATATGATTATAATAGATTGATAGAATTTTTGAGATCTAGTAATTATTATACTTTGGAACATGTACGGATTGCAACTTATTAATTATTATTATTAGGTCAACATCAAATTATTAATTTTTTATTATCTTTTATTTAAGGCATATAAAATATGTGAACAAAGAGATTTAGTCCCAGAAATGGTATTTTTACTTGGTCGTATGGGCAATAACAAAGAGGCGCTTATGTTAATTATTAGAAGAATGAATGATGTCCAGCGAGTAAGTCTTTTAATAAAATTATAAAGATTGTTTATTTTTGAGAGTTGACAAATTTCTTTTTTATATGTACTAGGCAATTGATTTTGCTAAAGAACAAGATGACGAAATATTATGGGAAGATCTGTTGACATATTCATTAGACAAACCAAGTAAATTTTGTTTATTTTTTTTAGTTGTAATTTTATTAATAGGATTCCAATTAAAGATTTTTATCAAATTGATACAGAATTCATAATTGGTTTATTGGAAAATCTCGGTGGTGCTAACATTGACCCAATAAATTTGATCACAAGAATTCCTAATGGTAAGGAAATTCCCGGTCTTAAGAATGCGTTAATTAAAGTTCTTCAAGATTTCAATTTACAGGTTTGTAAAAAATTACAAACGAATCGAATATTCAAAAATAATTATATATATATTTATTTATTTTATACTAAATCAAAAAATTTTGATATTTTAGGCATCATTAAGAGAAGGATGTCAGAAAATATTAGTTAGTGATAGTGTATCCATGGCTAATCAACTGCAAAAAGCGCAAAAACGTGGCATTAGTGGAGGTTTGTATACAATTTATAAAGATATTTATCATTTTGAGTATTTCATTTATTTCAATTATTTTAATTTTTTTTTAGATAATTTGTCTTGTTCTATTTGTACTAACCCTATAACAAAAGACGGTAAATATTAAATAATTTTTAATTTAGCTTTTTCAAACGTATAAATATACAGAACATTTAATAACTAATGACAATCTTTTATTATTTAAAGTTGTCACTGATTCAGTTTCAACAGTAATTATATTCTTTTGCCGTCATGCCTTTCACGAAACATGTCTTATAACTGATGGTGTTTTACCTAATCCACCGGAAAGCAGTGGGAGGTCGTTAGTTGGATCTAAAGTTCGACATACTACCTTACTCAAATCTTTGAGTAAACCACCAACATGCCCAATTTGTAACGATCCGGAACATACTCATGATAAACAAAAAGAAAAGAAAACGGGAGCAAATAAGACACCAATTCGCGGATTTGTTCGTGGGCAAAATCATGGTGGACCAAGAGAAGATGATGGAATGCCGCCAATGGTTCCGCTAAGACTTTAACTTCTAAAATAATGGACGATAAATAGCAACTTAACATTAGGAGTAAAATTGTCTGATTTGTCAATGCACAAAAATACTTAAAAATTGAATGTTATTTTTAACTATTTAAATTATTTTTTGAATAAAATTTAATTATAATTATTGTATTTTTAAACAATATTGTCACAATCTATTCTATTATTAAGTAATTATTATTTTTATGAATATTAAGCTAAATTGCTGCATTATACTATTTTTACATAATAAATTATTCTACTCCTATAATAATAATCTTAGTTTATCGTTGAATAATTAACTATAAAATAATCATGTGATTAATATATGTGTATATTTTATTTTATTCAAATTTGATGGTTTTTTTTTAATAATATTTACCTCGAAGATCTTGGTGCCTGTTGATCAGGGGGTATTTCACCTTCCGTTAATCCCGGCTGATTTTCTGCGGTATTGGGAATATTATTATCAACAAATAATTCTTCTTGTAACGCGGGAGGATTTTCTTGGAATCCTTCAAATAATCTTACACTAAAAAGAAAAATTAAGACATAAATTAATATTTTTTTATTTCAGGAACAATAAATTGGGTTTAAGACTTACATTATTCGGGGAGTTTGTAACCAACGTCTACCACCACTATTTCTTTCTAACGGCCAAACATCTTCAAAGAAATAATAAACATGACCAACAGCAATACCCATCATATCACTCATTGGAAAATGGTTATTTAATAATAATGAAAATCCAAGTAATACCCAAGGTAAAAACGGTGCACTGAACACAAATAATCCAATAAAATTTAATCTTATAAAAGGATTTCTTCGTGACCATATATATACTAAAGTAAATGCGAGTGAATATCCAAGAAATGGTACATTGGATAATGGTGATAAAATCTATCAAAAAAAAAAAGAAAGAAAGAAAAAAAGGTTGTTTAAATAAGAAAATGTGTTAATAAATTATTATCATGAAACTTACTAGTAATGCTATTGATGATAAGAAAAGTAACCAAAAGTAATCGGCTGCTCGATTACGAAATGACCCTTCTTCTAACATTCTACTATATCTTACACTTTTTTTTCAATAAAAAAAAAAAAAAATTAATTGTCAAGAATAAATATTGTGACTACAATGTTTAATCCGAAATCAATTCTTTAAAATGATAAAGGATACAGAAAGAACATATGATATAAGAAATCAAGTGAAAATGGCCCAAAATATAAGAATGTCGTTAGAAACCGCCAGTACTAATAAATAGTAAATTATAGTAAATTAAAAGAAAAATAAGAAAAACAATATACTTTTTAAAAATTTTTAAAAAACTTTGAAGTCACTTTTACCTGACGATCATAAAATGTTTTATCGAAAGTGAAATAAAGTTGAAATTGATTTACAAAGCCAACTTGCTGATTCAAAAAATAAAATGAAATTAAATACGTGATAATGTTTTTCAAGTATTTGAAAATTCTTTACATACCACTGCTAAGCTCGTTAATACAGCTGCAGTAACGTATGTTCTTGTAACTATTGGGACTTCATAATACCAATCTTCAACAGGTATCGCCATTATATACAGAATATACAATTTCCTATTCTACGAAAAAAAAGTATTCACTAAACAATCTGGTTTATAGTATATAAATCAGTTTGAATTTTACAATTTGATTGGATAAACTAGTAAAATGGTACTACTGTGGCGATTTCTTATTTGTCAACTTGTGAATCATGTGAATATGAACAAAAAATTTATATTTATTGCTTATCTCCAAATTGCATAGAAAAAAAAAAAAAGAATAATTTATTGTAATAAATTAAATATTTAAAATTGAAATATTTACATGAAAATAACTAATCAACAATTTTCATTTTCCGTCTTCGATGGTTAATTCTGTTACTAGAAACTGAGTTAGGTAATTCTAACATTAAATGATGTCGATATGCCTCAATCACCTAAAAAATGATTTAGAAAAATGATTCAATCAAAATTATTCATCACTAATATGTATGAAAAATCAATATTGCCCACCAGATCTTTCATCCCCTCTGTTGCCATTATGCTAGGATCTCCATCAACATTTTCACAAATATATTGTTTTTTCATTATAGGAAATCGAACACAATTCAATAATGAAGGAAGTGCAGCAAGTCTATCACCGCGCCAAGGCTTTGGAAATTTATCTGTATCATCATCCTCATCGCTTTCAACATCTATTTCTCTATTTAGTTCGTTAAGAGTTCCAGTATCAGCATCCTCAGTTAAGTGAATATAACTTACAGCATTTTCCAAATCTTCAGGAAGTTCCGATGGCATTGATGCGGTAGATGTTGAAGTTTGTGATGATGTTGTTGATAAAGAATCAGCTTGAACATTGGAAGAATTATTTGGTGATGATGTATCGGAAGAGTATGAGTAATTAGCCCATCGAACAACTAATTCATAAATCTTTTCCTCAGAATTAGCATTTGCTTCATCATTTTCAAGTGCAAGTCGCAAAATATTTGGATCAGCGTGTAATGTAGATTGCTTATCCAACAATGTATCAAGATTAAGTGCAACGAAATCACGACAAGCTGATGATGTTTTAACGCAAGAGTATTTCTCTTTTTGTGATTATTTAATTTAGTAATTTAGTTGAATGAGTATTAGATTAGTTAAAGAAAAAGCAAAAAAAAAAAAAAAAAAAATTATTTATCATAAGATAGATAGTTTACCAGCTATTGCCCAAATTCCCCATACATTAT
The DNA here is from genome assembly GCA_015698045.1 of Rhizophagus clarus. Lineage (NCBI taxonomy): Eukaryota > Fungi > Glomeromycota > Glomeromycetes > Glomerales > Glomeraceae > Rhizophagus > Rhizophagus clarus. Next base: position 947,741 of record BLAL01000160.1, read on the forward strand.
CAAAATTCAATTCTAAACGGAAATAACGTAAACATTCCTCTCGTACAGGGACAATTGCAAATCTATCAGCCAATGCCAATAAATTTTCAGCATCACTTAAAGATGGAATATTAACTTTAAAAGTATATATAAATGTCAATAATGAAAGGAAAGCGGAATGATTTGTTTGACACAATTGAATTTCATCTTCAAAAGTCTCCTTCATTCCGTTTGTAAACATTGCCTCAAATACTGAAGATGAACTTGCCAAGATTCCTTTATGCGCATAGAACAATTTCTCCCGTGATTTATAATCAACTACACGAAACTTAATATCAGAGAAAAGAGACGAGTTTACTAATTTATCAAATGGGTTGTTAATTAAGGGTTGCGCATCTATGATAGATTCGTGAACCTCAAATTTTACAAGTAAGGATATTGTATCGTTACTGATAAATCTGTTTAATAAAAAGATATTAATAAAAATATATATTTTTTTTTTTTTTTTTTTTTTTTTTTAATGAATGAATGAACTTAATATTATAAATAATCACCGATCCATTTCTTCTAATGACATAAGATTTTCTTCACCCCATGTAGAATGTTCTGATCATTTTAACAGAAAATTAATAACAATCCATCAGATAAAAGATTCAAATAAATCAGATATACATACTATCACAGAACCAAACAGGTAATTCCACTTTTTTGATGTAAAAAGATGAATATATATGAAAAATAAAACAAAAGTTTAATACGACATCAGCTTTATAACAAGAACAGTTTAATTTAAACATACTTTTTCCGAAATCCATTCCTCTTGTTCTCAAATTTTCCAATACGAAGATAATACCAACTTTTTTCCGGATTCCACGAAGGCAACCTGGCGTTGTCTCTAAAATCCCTAAATATAATGACAAAGCCTATACGAGTATTAAAAAATAATTCGGATCGAGATACAAAAGACAAAATAAACAATCTTACTTGTGGATTCTTCTGACGTCCTTTATAGAACTATTCATATTTTTCATAATTAAAAAAATAGTTGTTAATTCAAAAAATTGTAAAATTAATTTTAATTATTAAAAATTACCTTAAAGACCCTTTAAAATTAATATTTATAATAAAATTAATTAATTGTTAATTAATTCATAGTAAAATAAGCAATTAATAAATAATAAAATCAGACAGATAAAAACCATTGTAAACCGTCAGCAGCGAAAGATGGACTAGTATGTTCCATAAAAGGCTGCACTTCGCTCCAGTTTGTTATTTTCCACCTATAAGAGTATGTTAAAACTCCACCTAAATTATTACTACTTTGACCATTTTGAGAAGGTTCGTTGTAATTATATTTGTTATGGTTTAAATGAGCCATTCTGGTTGCAAATGATAAATATTTTTGAAAGTATTTTTTTATTTTTTATTTTTATATAAATATTTTTGAAAGTATTTAACTTTCCAACACCGTATATTTATAAGAATACAGATCACATGAAATCATATGTGTAACAGGAAATCATTTTTAGATAATGAACATTGTTTTTTTTACATAATTTAACAATTGAAATCAGTTTATTTGTTTATGGTTAATAACAAAAGGTTAATTTAAAAAATTTAAATTTTCATCACTCATACCGTCAAAGAAAGAACTATAATTATTTAAAAAATACAAATAATCATTATTTTCATAATCAAAATGCATAGATTTACTTTCGTGTGAAGGAATTTGATACATATTATCAATATTGTTATTATTATTTAATAAAAAATCAGGTATAGATGGGAATTCCAAGTAATAATTCGAGGAATCTACGTTAGGGTTTAAAATTGAAGAAGAAGGAATAGATGAATTAAAAATTGGTTGATCAATATTTAAATTATTATTATAAGATGAAGGAATCGAAGTAATATTATCATAAAATGATTGATTAAGTTTATCATCGTTAATTTTTTGCAATTCAATTTCGTCATTTTTTTCAGAGTGAGAAGGATTAGGAGAAACTAACATAGTCGGAAAAATTGAAGATTGCATCCATGGTCTCTCCAAATCGTTCTTAGAATCTTCTTCCACTTGATGAAGATTAAAATTTATATGTTCTTTATTTTGTTCCACGTAAGTCTCACAAATATCCAAATATACAAGATGTGCAACTCTTGATAAAGAGTTAAAAAAGTTTTTCTTCTCCTCCGATTCACATTTCCACTTTTTCGAAGCAATAGAAGAAACAGTTTTAAATGTCACATCTGAATTATTTTTCATAATTTCTTGTTGAATATCTTTACGATAAAGAATGAATCCATTTGGAGGTCGTAATGAGAATGATTTCTTACGTGGAGGTTTGGAGTTGGGAGGAGTCAAAAGTTTTTCGAGAGAAAGGTTTGTAGGAAGAATCTTATGAATACGACGAAATTGAGAAAGATGTGAGGTGATAATGAAGGAAATTGAATTTGATTTCGATGTTGGGATATTTTTGAATTTATCACGATCATTTTTAGTCATATTTTTTGGCATTTTTGATATATTATATTTTTTAAAGGAGTGAAATTCCAGAAGAAAAAGAAAGTCTTAAAGTAAGTATCATATAATAATTATTGTCAAAAGAGTTTTCGCGAAAAATTTTTATTAGAATTACTTTTTTTTTTTTTTTTTTTTTTTCTTACAAAGTTATTTCATTTCTTACTTTCGTTGAAATTATAAATTTTTATATCTTTATAGTACAATAGGTTTTCCGCAACTTCTCGAAATTACTAATTATAACCGCCGATTACAAGATAAAAAAAGCAAGAATAATTGTATAAATTTATTAATTGACATAATGTATTGTTATTATTTTGCATTATTTTTTAAATGGAAATTTATAATAAATTGATAAATTTAAAACAATGCAATTTAAAGAAATATTTTCCGAAGAATTGTATTACTTAGATAATCTATTTAATGATATTATTAGTTTATTAGTGTATGATTTTTTTCACTAAATTTAAGTTATTTAAGAAAATCTAAACAAGGTTAACTGTTTTTGGACTGAATGTAAAATTACGTTGTCACGCCACTATTGTTTGTTTATAATGATAAATAAAAACATAGCAAATTTTGGAAATATTAAATGTGTCATTTTAGGTACAAATAAGAATTTATTCTATTATCATTTGTTTTAATTCATAGTGAATGGTATTACAAATTATACTAAAAACGGTTTCATTTAAAATAAAACACAATTTAACAATTTACACAATTTCGCATTTTTTCCAGATAAGCCACCAAAGAACTATATCGAAGACCACTAAAACAAAAGCTAGTGAAAGTTCATTGGGTATGATCACCAAATATGATTCATTTTACTATATTTATATAAATAAGAGATCATTCATCCCTAGTTTGACTATTTAAACTTGAAACATTTACGTCATTTACGTCATATGATGACAATCACGGTTTGGTTGCTCATGCAGTTAAGGTAATTGAATTCCACTGCTGAAAATACGATTAATATCTAAAAAATTTGTAATTGGTAAGTTTTTGCATTTTATATCATTTAATGGATAAAAGGGGATCCACTATATCAAATATTTGATTATTAATTTTTAATAGTCGACTGTAAGAATTGAAGTTAATAGATTTTCATAATGAACTTAATTATCCGACAACAATTATTGGTGTTGATATTATTCGTGATGAGTTTTAGGCAAATTTGCCATTAATATTCTTGTATATGCCATTAAATTCTAATATAGATATTCGTAATCGGAACATGGTTGTAAAAATAGCAAATAAATGAGATTTTTTCTTTTGATGGTAGCAAGCATATCACGTGATCTTATACCCCTTATGGCAATATTCGCAAAAAACTCTTTCGGTTAACTTGATCTGCAAATTTAAAAAAATTTTTTTTTCTAATTCGGCTAACCATTTCTCTTGTTCTTTCAATTTGCTAAGTTATGCTATTTTTCATTAATGAATCCGGTCCTTGGACTGTCGTACCTTGAAGCATGAAAAATTTAGTCTTGAATAAGTCGAAGATATAACAACAATTACGTGTGATAAAAGCACACACCACAAAAGAGGATAAGAAGATTGCAACTCTCCTTATTCCTTTTTATGACTGGATGAATCAAAATTGGATTCCAGAGATCAAAACATTAAAAAACAATAAAAGACTATGTCTGTAATTAAATAGAAGGCAAATCACGCCGTTTAAAATGGAGATGGAAGATATCTGATAAGTCTGCAATTACAATCAATCCTTTTAAGGTTCAAAATTTTGCCGAAATGAGCCTAATTCAAAGTCATAAAATTTGGAATCTCAATCAGATAATATTCTCCACAAATTATCCTGGCACAACTAACTGCATTTGATTCAGAGAGCGAAGCAAAGTTTAAGGATGCAATTGTGTGGTCACATTACGGATTGGTTGATGGCAAAGGATAATCTGAGCTTTGTTATCATTATTATAAACATGAACCTAGTGAGATGACGTTAGTAAGTTAACTATTTAAAATCGGAGACATTGTGAGTTGACGAAAGTAGGTGAGGAGGGAGATTTAAACAATATGGTATACGTGATTCATCGTTGGAAAAGGACAATGGATACAAGAACTTACGATCTAATTCATTGTTTGATAATCATTATTTTGTTAAAAAATAGAATATTATTCTAGTATCCTAATATTATATAGCCAAAATTACACCCAATTACTAATTTTTAAAGGCTATATATATATTATAACAGAATTATAGACATGACATATAGACGCGTTTTTTTAAAAGAATAAATAATAATTCAATGGATTTGGTATGAATGTTATGTAGTTTTTGTTCAGCATTTCAAATTTACTTTTTATTTAAAAAGAAAATTTAACAAAATATCAGGTTAAATCAACTCCTAACTACTTTTCAAGAAATTCTAACCATGCTAAAGTATCAGATTAACTGATCAGCTCCTCAATCGAATCAATTTCGGTTTCATATAATATGTCCTCCAAGAAAAACATCACTACTCGGCCATTTTTACGCAAAAATATTCGTTGAAGTTTTGAAACTCCCTCTCATGAGCCTAATAAATTAACTGAGGAAGAGAAATCCAATATCTCACTGTTTACACAAGTGAAATATGTAAATGGAAAGAGCACTCAATTACTCCAAAATAAATAACGATAAGCTTTTATATTTGAGAAAACTATCGGAGACGCGTTCCCATGATTTGTTTTTGTTGGCTTATATCTAGTTTTAATATAAATTGGTACGAAATGGTATAACCGAGTTCATGGGCTATATATTTTCGATAAGAAGTGAAAAAATATATTAAATATGATTTATATTATTTCAAAAGTTATTATACTAGTTATTGTTTCTATGGTACAAGTACAATTTTAATAAACGTAATATAATATAAATAAGAAATCTAATAATTATTTTAATATTCACTATAATGTTATAAATAACTATTATTAATTGAACCAATTCTTAATCTCTATTTTACTTTTCTTAATAATTAATGTTTTCAAATTAACTAATTGACAGTATTTTTAATAAATAATATAACTGATAATTATTTAACCTTTCTTTTTTCCTTTTGCATTAGGTGCCCAAATTTTTATACTACAATCAGCAGAACAACTAGCCAATATTGGATCAAATGGATGAAAATCAACTGCATATACAAAATCTGTATGTCCTTCTAATCTTTGAATAAGTTCTCCAGTTTCCTAAATAAATAAACGAAATTTTGTATCTTTTGAAATGTTACTTTTTTAAAGAAAATTTCTAGTAATTTAAATTACCTCTGGTCCACCAACATTATACAAATACGCATATGGATCTGCACTTCCTGTAGCCAATAATAAACTTGCCTCCAATGGCTTATCTTTCTCATATCTATTCAATAAACTTCCTTAAATAAATTTATTTTATACATATATAATATATTCACTTTAATAATAAATAAGAAACCTTACGCAGCATAGTCAGCAGAATCTATTTGCGAATTATCATAAATATCATAAGTTAACCTTTGTGCCGAATATTGATCTAATACCAAGAAAGAAGAAAAAAAAAAATAAATATAGCACTAATGACAGTTATAAAATGGATAAACGAACTTCTTAAATCCCCTACAGTCTTTTCCAAAAAAATATGATGATCTTATAGGCCATCCCCTGTTCTTATAGCCTTTTAATACATGGATTAACGTGAGTTGAGTTTTTGGTGGCTCAATTCCACGATCATAAATTCTAATAACTGAGATATTAATTTTTATATTAAATAACATTCATTAAATAAAGAAAATTTACTTATTATTAATACCATTATCATAACTATTAACTGCCATATATCTGGGTTCCTCATCACTACCTAATAATATTTTATTAAAATAACTTTGATTAGAAAGAATCAAATGATGGCGATTATGTCACAAAAAAAAAATTATCTTACAATTCTTACCAAGACTTCTCTTTGAAACTGCAACATATGAGATTGGTTTCTTTGTCGATTCATTTAGAAAAGACTGTAATTCGCTCCCTATACATAAAAAATAAATAAATAAAAAATAAAATAAATAAATATTAGATAAATTAATAAAGAAAAATTCAATCTGCGTACCTGCTCTAATATCCCAAGTTTTTAAGCACCCATTTGAATCTCCAGTAATAATATTTTGTCCATCTCGACAAATATAAAGTGAATTTATCATTCCATCATTCTTAAATTTCAGTGCACTGTCAGATTTACGTATATCTATTATTGATAATATTTTTCTTGAAGTACCATTAGCAAACAAATTATTATCTATATCATAAAATTTTAAGAAAATATTTAGAGAATAATAAAACTTCAAGTGTAACAAGACAAGAAATGATTTAAAAAAAATACCTGCAGGATTGAACATGATACATTGAACAAAACCTTCATTTTCAAATGAATGGATATATCTACTTGTTTCTATTTCCCATAATTTACATGTTTGATCATAAGATCCTGATAATATTGATGTTGAATCATTAGACCAACAAACATCTGATACATGTAAGTTATGTCCTTTTAAACATGCTTGCTTTTTAAAAGAAAAAATTTTTCAATTTTGTTAATTTAATTTAAAAATGATTTTTTTTGATGGGATTTATACCTCCTTTTGAAATGATATTGTATCCCATATTCGAACAGTTTTATCAAATGATCCAGATGCAAGCATTTTCCCACATGGTGAAAATCGTAATGCATAAACTGCCCCTCCATGTCCCTTAATAAATAAATAAATAAATAATTGAATGTTTTTCGAACATTTAAATTGAATGTTATTCAAACCTTAAATTCAGATTTTGGATGAAAAGTTCTTCCTTCACGATGTTTTTCGTGTGCATTATTACCTGTATCATTGTATCTTACATGTTATTCTACAGTAAATTCTTTAAAAATTCATAAAATCAGAAAAGAAAATGTGATTTACCTACCAGAAGTAGGATTCTCCAAATTAATTTCACGGTTATCTTGTGAAACATCCCCGCTATCAATAACAAAATGACCAATCACTCTCTGATGTGATGATGAAGAGAATTTCACAGACAGGTCATATATAGATTTTTTTAATAACATAATTTCTTTTTCTAATGTATCAACTTTATGTTTCAATGCTTTGTTCTCTTTAACCAATTTATCCGTATTATCAAGATTTGATGATAGGGCGGCCATAATTATTATTTTTATGATATAATTATCAAAGGGAGATAATATTTTTATTTGACAATGAAAGTCGTTACAATTTAAATTCTTTTAAAAGGAGGAAGTTCTATTAGAATAATTTTAAACATAATTCATAGTGATTGGTCACCTTCAGTTAATTAGATTATCGAGATAAATTAGTTATTAATTTTAGGTCATTATAAAGTTTTTAATTGGCTTGATGATCAAAAAATAAATTTATCTGATAATCTTTTAAAGAAGTTAATAATATATATATTAAAAAAAAAAAAAATGAATTCCAAGAAGTTAGGAGTATTAGGAGGAGGACAGTTAGGTCGTATGTTAGTAGAAGCTGCATCTCGTCTAAATATATCTGTAACAATTCTTGATAATCCAGTCGATTCACCAGCGAAACAGATTCAATCAACGTCAACTCATATTCATGGTGATTTCAAAGATCCTTTAAAGATTCAAGAACTCGCACAAAATGTTGATGTATTAACGATAGAAATCGAACATGTTGAAGTTGAAATTTTAGAAAAATTATTTTCCGAAAAAAGTGTTGAAATACACCCACATCCTTTTACAATTCGTATTATTCAAGATAAATTTTTACAAAAAACTCATTTATCACAAAATGAAATACCCGTTGTAGATTTCATGAATATTACTGATAGGGAATCATTAAATATTGCAGTAGAAAAATTTGGCTACCCTATAATGTTAAAATCTAAAATTTTAGCTTATGATGGTCGAGGGAATTATGTAATAAATTCTGATGATGAAATTACAAATGCATTGAAGACTCTAGGAAATTTTAAAATTCCATTGTATGTTGAAAGATGGACACCGTTTGTTAAAGAATTGGCCGTCATGGTAATTAGAAGTGTTGATGGTGTAATAAAGAGTTATCCCGTAGTAGAAACAGTTCATAAAGAAAATATATGTCATTTAGTTATTGCTCCGGCTCAGGTTGATGGTGTTATTTTAAGTCGCGCTAAAGAAATTGCCGAAAAATCCATTCAAACTTTGAAGGGTGCTGGAATATTCGGAGTAGAAATGTTTTTGATGAAAAATGGTAAGTAATGTGGGAAGTAAATTTTTTATGATTTTCAAAACATTTAGGTACTTAACTTTTCACGTATATAGGTCATGTATATGTTAATGAAATTGCACCGCGGCCACATAATTCTGGACATTATACTATTGAAGCGTGTGAAACTTCACAATATGAGAATCACATTCGCAGTATATTAAATATGCCATTAGGAAGCACATCTCTTAAAGTTCCGGCAGCGGCAATGATTAATGTTCTTGGAAAATCAGAAAACATACAAGAAACTTTAGGTCCATGTGTAGAAGCTTTGACAACACCGGGAGCAACAATTCATTTATATGGAAAGAAAGAATGTAGAAAAGGAAGAAAAATGGGACATATAACAATAGTTGCAGATTCTATTTCACAACTATATAAAAGAATTAATCCAATTCTTAATATAGATGATGAAAATAGTATTTCAACGACATCATCAAAAAATATTCAACCATTGGTTGGAATTATTATGGGGAGCGATTCAGATTTGCCTACAATGAAGGCATGCGCAGAAGTGTTGAAATCATTTGATGTACCATTTGAATTATCCATAGTGTCAGCTCATAGAACCCCAATGAGAATGGTAGAATATGCAAAAACTGCACACGTTAGAGGATTAAAAGTTATAATTGCGGGTGCTGGCGGTGCTGCCCATTTACCTGGTATGGTTGCTGCTTTAACTCCTTTGCCTGTTATAGGTGTACCTGTTAAAGGTAAAATTTTGGATGGCGTGGATTCTCTTTATAGTATTGTTCAAATGCCCGTAAGTTGAAACTATATTATTACTTTCTTGGTGTTCTTTATATTAACAATAATATATTTTATTACAGCGTGGAGTTCCTGTAGCAACAGTGGCAATTAACAATTCAACGAATGCAGGATTATTAGCAGTTCGTCATTTAGGTGCTTTTATACCTAGTTATTTACAAAAAGTACAAGAATTTACGGAAAGACAAGAAAGTGAAGTTTTAGCCAAAGTTGATAAATTAGATCAAGTTGGTTGGGAAAATTATTAAATTAAGAAATACCTTGGAATAAAACAAGTCAAGTATATAATTTTATTGTAAAATTTGGTTTAAATTTTCATAAATTTAGAGATTATCTAAAATAAATAAATTAATTAAGTGTCATCATAGTTACATCTACTTGAAGTAAGAATGTTGAAGTTGATATGTTAAGGTACAAGCTATATAGGGAAATTTGATATATATGTATTTATATATAAATTTAAAATTTAATTATGTACGAAATTTGGGAATCTAAACCTTTTTACAAGGAAATGGTGACGATAGTTTATCCTTTTTAGGGATGTTCAACTTTATATCTGTTAGGAATATAAATGAGAGGCCAAGCATTAGTATATTAAAAATAGGTAATAATGATAAATCATTTATGAACTTACCATAAAATGGCTTGTTAAAAGGTTCAACTTTACTAATAATTTTAATAAACTTTTTTGCATCTTCTAAATTAGAATTTGATATAAATCCTGAATCTTTTGGATCCCATAGAAATCTTAGTTCCGTCAATAAATTATTATTTTTCTTTGCATATTGAGCTATAACTTGTAAATAATGTCTATTTAACATATATCTTTGAAATAATGAAATTTTCTTTAATTGAGCTTTGCATTCTTTTAAAAACATATCCAAAGTATTTATTTCAATTTTAAAATCAATTCCTAGATGAACCACAGAATCTGGAATGGATTTTGCAATTTTATTCCAATAATCTTTTGAATAATTAGAAGGTTCTGAATTTTCGTTATCTATCTTTAACAAAAATTGTTCAAGTGGTAAAGGAGGAAGTAAAACTGAAAGTAAATCAGGAATTAAATCAAAATGAAATGTAAAGTATACGGATAAATGTGTAATATTAGGACAAAATTTTACGAGTGTTTTAATAATATCAGGAGTTGTATGAGATAAGGTTAATGTTTTTAAATGCCTATTTGTCATTTTGATTATTTGAATGAAATAATTCGTTATCTCAGGAGCATCAAAAGAAATAGCTTCACACGTGTAAAAATTATTTATACTTAATTCTTTACTTTCCAATTCATCATTCATGGGTATAATGCTGGAATCATATTTAGATAATTCTAATAATTCCAATGTAACTAAATTCGTGCATTCGCTTAATCCTTTTATCAATTCTTTAAAATTACACATTCCGTAAATTCTAACATGTTTTAAACTTCTTTGTTGACTTTTACAAATTCTATAAATTTCAAATTCTTCATACGTCCAAAACTCATTGATTCCCAATACTTCTAAATTTTTTTGTTCCTCTATAAATTCCACTAAAACTTTTCCAATTTTTGGTAATCGACGTTCTTCATGTTCAATATTTATTTCTAACCATCTTAAATTCTTCACAAATTTCTTCATATTTTCAAACATTTCTACAATCCTATCAATAAGTAAATTTTTATCAAAATTTCTTTCCAATTTATAATGAAAATCAAAATTTACTAATTGTGATAAATCATTATTGAGATATATTATATTTTTACTAATAACGTAATTTGAAGTAATTATATCATCATATTCAATAATTAAATGTTGTAATCCACTATCACCACATTCTCTTAACAACATATTAGAAACTATTTCACTTGCTAAGTTAACGATAGAATAATTAACGGGTATATCTTTATAAATTTTATTTAATTCTACAATTAATGAATCAGAAAAGAAATCTTCATTATTATTATTTCGTAAATAAGATATCCAATGTAAAATTGATAATCTAAAATGTTTCAAATTAAAAACACGTATATAATCCAGATAATTATATGTTGTTGTGATTTTAGAATTACTTAATTCATAGCATGATAAATTGAGTTTTAATTCGGATTTTTCCTGTTCAGAAAGAAAAGAAAGTAAAGTTCGAATTAAAAGAACGGAATTTTTTGCTTTCAAAGATACATCAAAAGGACAACTCCATAGAAAAATTAATGAAATATGACACCATGTTTTGTTTATTTGAAGGAATTTGCAGAGAGGTGAACGACAATATTGAAAGTTTTGCAAGATTTGATAAATAACATCAGAAGGTAATTGTGGCATTTCTGAAGAAGTAATTGGAGCTTCAAAATTCCAAGACGATGTCAAATTTCCCGATTGTTCTTCTGACTCAGTCTAAAAGTGTTTATTAAAAATTAATATTTAATCATAATATATGATATGAAAAATAAAGATTTACCAATAAAAGACTAGAGATATCCATTATAAAGAAGAAAAACTGCGTAACATGCCATGAAGTCAGGAGTAAATATGTTTGTTGATTATCATGTGTACATCAGTAAGTCAGTAGATCGTGATCGACATTATTATTTTTTTTTTTTTTTATCGCGCTCTCTTTATCATATGCCTGTTCTTACACGATGAATGCAATCGTGTCTCTTGTACACTTTTGCGAAGTTGATGGTCCAAGTGTAATTTTTTGTACACAGGCCTTTCATGCTAATTCTGTTGAAGATACCTCAGATGAGCTTTCTGTAAGTAATGGAGGAAAATCCCCTTCAACAGACCAAACACATTCGGATAGTTCCAAAGAAATATTATCGAATAAAAAAGAATCTTCTATAAACATTAGTAGACCTGCACCAGCATATTGTGCATCTTGTGCATTTTCATTGCCTCCTTTGGATACACTAAGTGATGCGAAAAAAATTTGTAATTCCGAAATAAAAGGTTTCAAAACTCGAGACGAAGAAAATCCATTAGTATCTTATAAGGGTTCCCGATATCCGCAAGATCAGCAATTATATGCTGCTGTAAGACAGGCTTGTGTAAGAAGGTAACATATAGGTAATTCTTATATTTTCTGTATTCTTAAGTCTAAAGTTTTAATTATATAATTTCAAGTCTGAGCTGCGAATTCTGTCAAGGAAGAGAAGGACCGGTCTTATTTGGAGACGATAAAAATGGTTATGTCTTGAGTTATATGTTCAAGATTAAAGATAGCCAGGCGAGAGGTTCTCAGAGATGGTACAGTTTCACATTTTTGATGACAGATAGAGTGTATCTGGTTGAGTCCTGGCCGTTTTTAGTAAGGTAGAATTTTAATTTTTTTTTTGTTATATTTCGTTCGTTAACGGGAATAACTTGACACTTTTTATCTTTATATACATAATTATTTCATTTATTGTTATTTTAATTTTGTTTGATTGTTTTAAGTAAGTTCCGTGCATTAGCAATCAGCATTCAAACAAAAGCAAGTCAGATTTTCGAAAAAGAAAATGCAACAAAAGAGGAGAGAAACGATGGAACATTTTTAACACGTTCTGGTCCACTTTCTCCTACATCTCCGGGTTTGTAAACAATAGTTTGTATGATATTTTTGATATAATTCAGTTAATTTAATTTAATTTTATTAGATCAATTTCTTCGGCGCAGAGCAAATCAGCCATTACGATCACTGGTCGATTTATTAAGATCAAAGGTTGATTTATATCAAAAAAAAATTTGTTGGAAATTCATCGAATTACGTTTCTTGTTTGTCTGATAAATTTTTAATACTGTCAAAAAAAGGACTTTTTTGTTCAACTACATGCAAATTTCAGTTGGATTTTAAAAGCTTGTGGCATGCGTTTGCAAGAAAAGCACGTGAAACTAGTATGTAATTTTTTTTTTTTTTTTTTGAGAAAAAAAAATTTAAATTAACTTGTATTTTTTATATTTAGTTTTCAAATTCTATCGCTGTTTCATCAAAAACTATAATGTTACTTGATCCAAATGTAACTTACAAGTTCCCTTCTTTCGAATTCAATCGTTCGGACGAAACTAGAATTGAGGATTTGAAAGCTTTATACTATATTTTGGGTTTAGATGCTTTTAGAAAACTAATTCTAAATTTTGTCATGGGCAATCAATTAGTTATCAAAGGAAATGATTCAAAAATTGTTCAATCCGTTATCTCTATTTTGAAGGTTAATAATATTATAATAATTATTGCTCATTTTGTAATAATTCTCTTATTTATTTTTATTATAATTATTTGGAAATAGGATCTAGTACCAAGTGAATGTTGTTCAATAATAGAAAATGAAAATAATTATCAGCCAATATCAATATGTAATATTCTTGGGCTAAGTGCAACAGTACAAATCCCAAATGATGTTAACAAATCAACTCTGTGCTTATTTTATATCCTTAAATTATTGAATACCTTTTTTTAAAGTAGTTGAACCATTTTATATTTTATTATTTCTTAACTTTTGCAAACATATTTCACGAGACTGTAATAAATCACCTAAAGATGACAAGGCTATGACGAACGCATTTGAGTTTGATTTACAGTATGGCATTGATGATAAAGATAATAAACGGACATACTCTGCACCTAGTTCGTTTATTAATCAATTGACAGGAATTATGAAATTAAATTTACCAAGAGAATTAATGAATACAAGAATGATAATTTTCAAAGAACAATGGTCAAGGTAATTCTTTTTTTTTTTTTTTGTAATTATTTTTTAAAGTTATTTACTTTATTATGTCTCTACTTAGTAAAGCAAAGCAATTCCTTAGATTTATTAAAGGTAATAATGAAGGAGAAAATACTCTAGAAAACATGGAATTAACTAAACAAATAGAATTTATTAAATTTCTTGATATCAATGAGAATGATTTACCAATCATAAAATTTTGGGCAGGTTGTTTGAAGGCCACTTAAAAAATATTCGTAATGGATCCATGTATTTTTATTTTTTATTATTATTTTCCACTTTGTGCTGAATAGTTGTACTAATAGTATTAGAAATCATTTTTTGTACTTTAATTATTTTAGATTAAGTTTCTATTTGTTTAGATTATGGATAGATTTTGTTTTGTAAGATTTTCTTTTATAGATAGAGAACTTTATTTATGATTTTTATTAGATATTTATTAGATCAGAATTTATATCTACTAAAGAATAATTTTCTTGGTCTTTTTTTTTAATTCAACCAATCAATAATTTTTTATACTAATTTTTATTTAATTTGAATATTAACAGTTTTACAAGTCTCATTTCTGATTAGGACTTGGTCATCAAAGTTTTACAAGCACACATTAAATAGATGAGTTGATTAGTATTGCCTTATTCTGATTTAAGTGTGCCAGATGACGATTAAGAACATAGAAGATAACTATATTTATATATATATTCCATTTTAAAATTTCTAAAAATGCGCAAATATCAAGCAAGCATAAATTGAATACTCAAGATTATGAAAAGTATTTAACAATAGTTAATTAATTAAAGAAAATGTTTTGAGGAGGACAAATATACAATTTAGAATTATACATAAATTTCACCAATTGCTAAAAGGCGTATGCATACTGTATAACACCTACAAATAATAGTCCCATAACTTGATCGTACAATTGAATCTTTCACTGGATCTTTTCACCTTAATCTACATGAAAATTACAAGTTTAACAAATTTTTTGTTCACATACTTTTTAACTAGAAAGAATAAACTAGGTATAATGGTTATTAGTTTGCCTATTTCATGTGATCTCAAATAAAATTTTCCATGCGTCGGAAAAAAAGATAAATATTTCATTTGATAATCAAGCCAATCAAAAAGTCCACTCATAAGGAATACTTAAGATCCGAAACTTCAATGCATAAGGCTATAAAAGATCTAATATGATATGATGAAGGCTCAACAATGGATAAACGAAATGTTTCCTTCTCAGGCAGGCAAAGAGAAAGTAAAGAAGCTATATATTCGTATAAATGGAGGAACCGACATAATCAGTCAGTCAAACTACGAATTTTTTAACGCTAAGTTAGAAGGCGAATTAGATCTTAACGAATTTAAAAATTTAGAAGATTTGAGATTTTGGGGTAACGGGACCGAACAATTGCAATCGATTACTAACTTAAAGATTAACCAATGTTCTAAATTGGTAAAATTATATATTGATTGTACAAATCTTAGTGAATTAAATTTAAGCTTTAATCAGGAGATTACGTCGTTTACAATTCAAGGGTGTGTTAATTTACTTAAAATAGAAGGACTGGACAAGTTATCAACCCTCCAAGATTTAAAGATTTGGTATTTAAATTCTCAGCTTCAAACCCCCTTTGATGAGGATAATTGGAAGCAAGGACTTCAAGAATTAAGACGAAAAAAAATTCTTTCTCTTGAGCAACAATTGAAAGAACTGGCCGATATAATTTTGCCCGACATCACTTTTGATCTTGGTAAATTGAAACAAGAAATAGCAAGATTAAAATTAAATGAATTATCTCCACAAGCACGAAAGGATAAATCTGAATTAGAACAACAAATAAATTTTGCCAAAAATAAAGTAGAAAGTAATTTTAAAAAAATAATCGATTTGCTTTTAGAAACTCAAAAACAAATCATTGGAGAAAATGATTTTCTAGTTCGAACTCAATTGACAGGACAATTAAATGCTTATTTGAGTATTTTGGAAGGAAATTTATCTAAGCAAGAATTACAAGCACTTTTAGATAAGAAAACCGATCTTGTAAAATTGGAAGAACAGATAGATAATCTTCAACAAACAACAAACCAAAATTCATTAAAATGAACTGCCACTCAATATTTGAATAATTCTAGCTCGATTAACTTTATTAATAACTAATAATAGAAGTACAATGATTAACTTTTGACATATTTAGATAATCTAATGCCTGATACATTGAAGTTAGCATTAAACGGATTAAAAAGCGTCCGTCTTTTTGTTGTTAATATGAGATTAGTAATTTAGCAATAGCTTGAAACTTTTAAGCATAAGATTATAATAAATCAAACTAATAAAACAGGTTTAACAACGACAGAGAAAGTAAAGAAACTATGCATTTCAATCAATCAATCAAACTACGAATTTCTTAGTAGGCGAATTAGACCTTAACGGATTTAAAAATTTAAAAGATTTGTCATTTGGGATTACGGACTAGTAATTACCCAACTTAAAAATTAACCGATATTCTGAATTGCAAAAATTAGGGATTGATTGTGTAAGTATCGATAAATTGTTTGAAGTAATTGATAGTCAAGATGATTTTACTTAGCATTATTTTTGATCTTGAGAAACTAGAACAAGATATTAAGATTAAATGAATTAATCACAGAAGTACAAAAGAAAAAATCCGAATTAGAATAACAAATATCAAGAATAAAATAGAAAGTAGCTTAGTAGCTTCAACTTGCTATATGAAACTCAAAAAACAAATCATTAGAAAGCATGACCCTTTAGTTCTCAAGCCCAGTTGATGGGACAATTAAATGCTTTAGTATTTTGGATGAAAGTTTATCCAAGCAAGAATTACAAGCGCTTTTAGATAACCGAGCTTCTAAGATAGACTGTGGTCGTGATCATTGTCATGTGTCTAATTAATTTCTGTTAACAGATTTTCGTCCAATACCGAGGTACAGTGTGTGACATATCGAATAAAATTTTCCGGCAATAGCATCTTCAGGTGCCAAATTATTGACGTTTGGCGCAGTATCGAGCTGACGATAAAAAATCGAAATATCTTTATTAAGCTACAAATTTATTAGCGGGTGGAATATTATAAGAACGAAGTGTACCGGTAAGTGTGAATCGGATACCTCATTTTTTTTTTATCTCGCTGCTAATCTTCACGATTCTTCATATAGGTTCGAAACTATTTCATCTCTGGGAAGTCAGACTGGATAGACGAAAATTCTATATTCCAGAATTCTAGTGTAGAAAAGAGTATGGGATGAGAATCTTGTAGTTAGCAAAGTAGATAGGTGTATAGATAGTGAAATAATTTTACTAAGAAACTTATCGGAAATGTGAGAGAGCAAAAGAAATAATTTATGCTGGGAGTCGCATTAAATAGCCTAGGATCCGCGTACTCTCTTCTTCTCTGATAGTATCATATATTTGCTTGTATATATTCTGAAGATTAATAAAGTATCGCCCACGTTCCAGTCGAAAACCTATTTGTATAAAAATAAATTTAAACGTAAAATCGTGAGAAAACGTTGCAAAAAAAGGAGCGCCTCTGCGTGGACGGTAATAACCGCTTAAGAGTGAAGAGCAAGAACGGGGGTTTAGGCCGGAGAAAAACACTCGTTACCACGCAAAATGCTGCTGAAAGAATGGCTAGCTCAAAAGCAGCACGGGCATATATGCCATGAAGCAGAATGTAGAGCAAGAACGGGGGTTTAGGCCGGAGAAAAACATTCTGAAGCACAGCAGGAGAGCTAGCCAAAGCTGTATGAGAGAGAGCTTGAGAGAGTACACGTTGAAGCTTTTTATTTCTGCGATCTGTGTAACCTCCTTGTGTTACTTTCTTGAGTCGCGTATATGGACTAATGGAATTTGATTATTGAATTAAATTTACGCAGTATGGAAGCAGCTGAAGCGTAATGTTGTAAATTGTAATACAAAAAATGATTTCGTCATGACAAGAGTCTATTAAGTCTATAAACAGTTTTTATTTTCGGACACGTAATTATTTTAGTAAAAAATTAATGTCACATAAGGCCTGTTCATGTCCGGTCGGTCAAATTTTTCGGTTGGATCTTGTTTGTACAACACGAACTAAACTCAAACTTTTGACTCTACTTTTTTTAGCGTTATTAAGTGACGAATAAACCGACCTAAATATGCTCAATCTGGGTTCAGCGAATTTTTAGTGGTAATACAAATAAGACATCAAACAGGCCTATAGTTAATTCCGTCTGCAATTATGATTGGCTACTGATTATCGAAAAAATTCCAATTTATTATAAAAATGGAATCTCTGCGGTCATTACGCGATTAACGCATATGGATTATGGATCATGATAATTATCGTGCTCCTTTTAACTCCGACGTTTCTCTCTACTTCAAGAAAATTGCTCTTAAGAATTGGTCTCACAAGCACTTTTATGAACAAACTAATATTATAGATTTAGAACAAGCAACTCTTGTCTGGTACGAAGACCTCTTTACGATAAAAAACCTTCCTGGCTCATTGCTCAGCGATAAATTGCTTGATACAATTATAAAGAGAAAAATGGCTGACACGTCCGCTGTTAGCGAAAAGAAGCGCAAATACGCTGAAGACGATGTACACACTAACTCTGTGAGTCTCCCAATGTAAGCACATTCAGAAGGAACATTGCTTTAGCTGATAGCTTTTTGCTTTCCTTATTAGGTCATGACGTCTGCTGAACTTCTGAAATGTTCTTTTGGTCACCATTACAAATATACAAAACAGAAACTGGGTGCGCCTGGGATCTCAGCATCATCCAATGCCCCAGTAGCTGCTTCTGCTGTTAATCAAGATAATGAATTTTTTGAAGGGGCATCTATAACTTCCGGAAAGGTGAGTATAATTCAGCAATTTTATAAGCAAATTAATTCTGTATTAATACGACTGACACATCATAACTGATAAATCATTTTTGATAATATGGCATAGACAAAAACGTTTAACGACGAATATGTTAGCTCAACTGTGGATATACAAGACGATTCAGTCCAAAATTTACATATAGATCACATCCTCTCTCCACTTCTAGATAGTACGAAAGAAGGAATTACAAAAGAAGATTTGATAAATTCAGTGATCTATGCCTCTGACATTTTCGGTCAAATTGAATTTCCATTATATTATAATAAACTTAGATCTTTATGGAATAACCATGATGCTACAACCTATCATGTAATCGATTTAGGGAATAAAGAGACATTGACTCAGGTTCATGAACTTTTAGACGAGGATGAGTTGAAATTGTTATATAGTAGGTTAGTATTGGATGATGAGAATATGTACATAGGCGAAAAGACACGTAAATATTTAGAACTGTTTGATCAGATTATAGAGGAGGATGAGGAGGAGAACTTGGAAGATGACGAAGTTGTGGACGAGGTAGCAGGCAATGAACTTGTAGATAAGAATAGTGAAAAGACGGAAAATATGAAAGGAGAAAACGAAAAGTTTAATGAATCAATTGCTAAAATGGAAGAAATAGTGCGTCAATTGGATGGCTTACCCGAAAAATATCATTATCTTTCCAACACCTTTCCCATACCCGCACAACATTACGATCAATCCAAAATGCCAGATATGTTTATCATTAAGAGTGTATCTAGTCACTTAGATACTATCGTAAAGATGAATGGAGCCATGAAAGACACACCTGAACGTACATGGACTGCTCATGTACTAGCATATTTGTTTTTTGTTACATTTTGCTTTATCAATTCATCACGTTATTTTTCATGTGAGCGAAATATTTCTACAAAAATTGATGTTCAAGAAAACGATTTTAAAGCTGATGGTGTATTTGAGTTTTTTGAACGACCAATGCAAATTCCGTTATTCTTACTCGAAGTATCAGAAGGTCCCAAAAATCCGGATCCGGACAAAATTGAAGAAGACAGGCAGAAATTGATGAATGAGGGCGTTTTTGCTATTAATAAATTCATGACAAAAACGGAACTGCCAACGTGGGAAGTGTGTAGTAAATTGAAAGTTTTCTTGGCTCAAGGATTTAGTAAGTTCTTTCAAATGTTTTTGTGCCACAAATATTTCCTCGTTTTAATACGTAATTTATTGATTATTTTCAGGCGATAATGTTGAAATCGGCCAAATGATCTTTGTTGGATCAGGCTTGTATTTATATGCGCCATTTACAATTCCGGCTCTCACTATTCCAACCTCTATTGATAACGTAGAGCATGTACCTCGACTTATTCGAGCACTCTTATGCTTACGATATAATGTTCTTAAAGAGATTAAATTATTTAAGAAGTTTGCAAAAGAAGGACAGCGGTATATTGCGAAACCATTAACTAAGTATGCAACTGGTGTTACACCAGGACGGCATAAAGCTGTAACGTTTGCGGAATTTCTACCGAAAATATCAAAAGAAGGATATAAGAGGGGAAAGGGAAAGGGAAGGGGAAGGGGGAGAGGAAGGGGGAGAGGGAGGGGTCAGGAAGCGCAGGATTCTATATAAATTTATTTTTATATAATGATTATACATTTCGAGAGCTGTTAATTTCAAATTTGAGATTTCACATTATTATTTACTGCATAACATACAATTATTTTATTAATCGCGTGACGTGTTAAATTTTTGCTCGTTTACTTCGATCATATGTGAGAATAAACACACGAAAAATATTCTCGGTATAATTCAAACTTTTGTTGCAGGTGTTTATTTATATTCTGAAAAGTTAATTTATGCTTGCTTTGTGGAAACGAGTATCTCATGTCTATCTGCAGTCTGCACCAATCGATTTAATTAACGTTGCTAATTAATCTATCCTGAATGTGTTTACCATGGCTAGTTGTGATTGTCTTTCCAGGAATGTTTCGAAAAACATCATGCCTTCTCATATATTCGAAGCCGGGGAATTTTATTTATCTCCAAACAAGTTTTTTCGGTTTTTATGAAGGTAATTTATATTCAATAATTTTGTAATAATATATTAAAAAAGATTTGAAGCAACATCAGATTCGAATTATTGTAACTGAAGTTCTCTTGCTTCTTTTTGCTCTTATTTCTTTAAATCCATCTGAGTAATCATCTTTTGCAATTTTATTATTTGTGGATAAATGAAGTTTAGATTGTTTCATTAATTGTGACATATTAGGAGTCTGATGTCAAAAGCATTTTTCCCGGTAAAAAAATCCTAAATTTTTGGTTTAATAACTTCATTCTAAAATGGCATTCAAACAGTAAATAAATATATTATAACCTAAAAAAACAATGTGTGACTTCGTCTTCTTAAAAAATACAAAAGAAAAAAATTTTTAAATTAAGAGAAATGAGCACAAAAGATTTTACTTATTATTTTTTGAAATGTAAATGTTTTTTTGGAAAAAAAAAAAGCTGTCATGTGAAAGAGACAATAATTTAGAATGTTTTTGTAAAATTTGGAGAGAAAATAATGGGAAGGGCTTTTAAAGTTTATATTAAAGTATGAAAATGTAATCAATCATCTTAGTGAGAAGTTTATTATAAGATAAACTAACTTTAATGTTCATATCGGAATTACATTCATATCGGAATTACAAAAAAAATTTTCGTTGGACTAACGAGCAAAAAAATGGTGAATTAGATAAGCAATGCGTGATGGATTAATGTTTTTGTTTTTTTGTTTCTAGATAATAACGTTAATTTTTATGTACTGTAAGCCCACGTGTAATTACGAAATTGCTCCAACTTCTCCAACTTCCCGTGCGACATTGTTTTTCATAATGCTTTATCCATTCTTATTGGTTAATTATCGAGTCTCCATTAAAATTAAATTTTACAAGGTCTAATTTTTAAATACTGGATCAATATTAAAAGCTTCTAATACATAATATCATCTTTAACATTTTTGGGACAAAGATTTCTTTAAAAATAAAATTTTAAGTTTCTATACATTATTTCAAAAATATCGAAACTTCATTTTTAGATGGAAGATCGTAAATTTCTTACAGCATAGGATTGTATATGCTCCAAGCACGACTCTCGTGAAGTATTTGACATTTTCTTTACTGCTCTCACACTGATACAATTTAATTCCACAAATCGTAGAGACTCCATATTGATATTATCCTTGAGCGAAGCTCATACGTATCCATTTTTATTATAGATTCAAGCATAAAAGCAACAAATATTATACTATTACTATTCCCATAAAAAAAATGCATTAAATTGTAATTTTAAGAAATATCAAATGTTAAGAATAAAGAAAAAAGAATAATTGATTTAGACCAATTATGAAGTCTCTCAGACTCTTTCTTTGTCCTTTTTTCATGATTTTTCCGATAATTCCTCTGCTATTCTATTATTAGCATTATGAAATAATAAACAAACAATATTCCCCATTTCAGTTTTATGTAGGGTAGAATAAATGAGTTTGACCTTTAAAATATCAGAATCTTTATTGTAAACTGGATTAGATTAAATAATTCACACAAATCGGTATTCCCTTTACATGAAACATTGATATCGTAAGATATAAGAAGGTCATCCGTAACATCTACACAAATTTATGAGGTTGTTAAGAATATTACATGTTAATTATTAGAACCATTTACAAAAATTTTGCGTGAATTTGAAAGTGATCAATTTAATTTGTCATTAATTTAAAATGGTTATTCGTAAAAAAAATATATTTTTTTTTTGAATTATAGATTTATAGATGAAATCATGAATTAATTATATTCAGGATGTCCTTGTTTCTGAAACAGCAATGAGATTAATATTTGAAGATATTTGGTGGTAATGTTCTTTGGAACATGATGACAGCCAGTAGCGATTGTGATAATGAATTATTTTGCTAATGTATAATTAGTTAGTAAAAATTAATAATTAATAATTTCGGTTACACAGTCTGATGAATCATCAAAAGAGATATATGTATTTACTATCTCGTGACTACTGTAATACAAACTTCCGAAATATAAAATAGCACTAATTCATTAAGAATATAGTTACGAAATACTCGTAAAAATTTAAACACTGTAAATTTATTGTCATGGGGGTTCCAGCTCTTTTTAGGTATGAGATTTAATTTTGATTAACTCTAGTTCAAAATTTATTAATTTCTTGTATTTTAGATGGTTGTCCAAAAAGTATCCAAAAATCATTGAGCAAGTTATCGAGGAGAATCCAATTGAAGTTAACGGAGTCAAACTTCCAGTTGATATTTCTAAACCAAATCCAAATAATATTGAGTTTGACAATTTATATTTAGATATGAATGGTATAATTCATCCTTGTTGTCATCCTGATAATAAGGTAAACTTTTAAAATTTATCAATAAATCAGCTTTTTCAAAGTTTTACTTGATTGGCTAATTTAGTTTTTATTTTTATTATTTATAAGCCTGCTCCAGCTACAGAAGAAGATATGATGGTCGAAGTAATGGAATATACTGAGCGAATAGTTGCTATGATCCGTCCAAGAAAAGTTTTATATCTGGCTATTGGTAATTACACTCAATAACAATTATTTATTTTGTAAAGTTAAATTTAACAAATTGTGAAAAGAGCTTTTGACAAAATCGTTATATCTTAGACGGTGTTGCACCTCGTGCTAAAATGAATCAACAGAGATCTCGTAGATTTAGGACTGCACAAGAGGCAAAAGAAAAGGCAGAAGAAACAGCTCAGGAAATAGAAAGAATCGAGGGTATTGTCTTTGTGTAATTGTGTGATTAAATAATTCTCAAATAGTTTTGATTTCTGTTAACCTTCTATAATATTTATAGCGTCAGGTCAATCAATAGATCAAGAAGTTAAATCAAAGAAGTCTTTTGATAGTAATTGTATAACACCAGGTGTTTGTCATTTTATCATTTCGTAAGTGATCAAGCTTGTTATTAACTTCATTAATTATATTTAATTAAATAATAGGTACACCCTTTATGGCACGTCTTGCGGTATGTTTGCGATATTGGATCGCAGATAAGCTCAATACAGAACCAGGATGGAAAAATGTATGCCACAATTTTTTCTAGTTTCAATTTCTATTCTGATTCTTTAATAAGAAATTATTGTATTATTCTTTTTGTCTAAAAATTGAATGTTTATTTTTATAGTTAAAAGTCATTCTTTCTGATGCAAGTGTACCAGGTGAAGGCGAACATAAAATTATGGATTTTGTTCGTGCGCAACGTGCCAGTCCATATCACGATCCTAATACTCGTCACGTAATATATGGATTGGTTGGTTTATTTGTTTATTTCTAAACAATTTCTGTCGTTATTTATAACGATTGAATTTGCTCACAATTCTTGTTAATTTATAGGATGCCGATCTTATAATGCTTTCGTTAGCTACGCACGAACCCCATTTCAAAGTTCTACGAGAAGACATTTTCTTTCAAGAGGGAATTTATAAAGCATGTTTTATTTGTGGTCAATCTGATCATATGGCTAATCAATGCACAGGTTTTGTTTGAAGAAAATTTTTTTTTTTTTTTTTTTGGAAAATATTTGATTTTTTAATCTCGTGATGCATTTTTTTTTCCATAGGTCGTGCAAAACAAAAACAGGGGCAATATGATGAGAAAGGGAAGGCCACGGCTATAAAACCATATGTTTTTCTGAATGTTCAAGTTCTTCGAGAATATTTGGAAATTGAACTTAAAGTATCTAATGTACCTTGGCCATTTAATTTGGAGAATGCGATTGATGATTGGGTATTTCTTTGCTTTTTCGTAGGTAATGATTTTCTTCCTCACTTGCCATCTTTGGAGATCAGAGAAGGTGCAATAGATACTTTGATAACTATATGGAAACGTTGTCTCCCGTTAACGAGTGGTTATTTGACAAATAGTGGAAACGTAAGTTTGATCTAGTTACTATTGTATTGAAATTCAAGATACTTAAGCTAGTTACTATTCCATATATAGGTGGACTTGAATAGGTTACAATATTTAGTTACAGAACTTGGCAAACAAGAAGATGATATTTTTATTCGACGACATAAAAGTAAGTGTCATATCATTTAATTTATCATTTAATTTCATACATTCTACGCCTGACGTACACAACCTGTATGGTGTCTTACTAAAATTTTGATCGATAGATGAGCAAAGACGAGCACCTCCGCCTCCACCTCCACCTCAAAAACGTCGAAAGACTAAAGCAAATAATGGCGGCGTTTATCAGTCACTCGAATCATCCCAAACCGAAATTGATAACTTACAAACCTCCTCGAATAATGAAGCTAGCCTTCCTCATTTACCAATTGGAATGCCCTTACTCCCAGTAAAAGGATTTGATTCACAACTACGTGCAAAATCAAATCAAGAAGTTGTTAATAATAGACAAGAATTACGGATAGCTAATATAAATGCTGCACAATCATTGAAGGCAGAGTTAAATAGTTCCGGTGTCTCTGTTTCGACGGCAAATAGTGATATAGAAATCAATAAAAACCTGAATTCTGATATTTCTGTTTCTGAGACGATTAAACAAGATACTGATGAAAAGGTTACGTTAGCTACAAAGAGAAAAGCAGATAAATTAGACAACGAGATTAATTCCGAAGGCGACGATGATGTTAATGATGTTGACGAAGATTCACCAAGCGTATCAAAAGATAGTGAGGACTCAATTAGGTAAACATATATCGTAAATTTGACTCTTTAATCAAACTTAGTTACTTAATGCAAAAACAATTCAATAGATTATGGGAAGCAGGATTTAAAGATAGATACTATAAGCAAAAATTTGGTATTGAGCTACCAAATAAAGAATTTCAAAAAAAGTATGTTTGTTTATTTCGGTAAAGGAAAAAGAAAAATTTTTTTTTTCATATTAATGGTTTATACTATATTTTTTTTCCTAGTCTTGCGAAAAGTTATATTGAAGGCCTCTCTTGGGTTTTACAATATTATTATCAGGTACAATTTTATTAAAATTTCACTAAAAGTAATTATGTTAATTATATTAACACTTACTTATACATATTAAATTACAGGGCGTCCCATCTTGGAAATGGTATTATCCTTACCATTATTCGCCGTTCGCATCAGACTTCGTTGATATTGGTGACTTTCAAATTAAATTCGAATTAGGTGAACCTTTCAGACCTTTTGAACAATTAATGGGTGTATTACCAGCACAAAGGTAATTACAATTTTTTTTTTTCTACCATTAATTACGTACATATTAACTTTATAAATTTTTATTATTTATTAAATGAATTGTAGTAAAGAACATTTACCAGTACCTTTTCATAAACTTATGACTGACAAAGATAGTGATATAATAGACTTTTATCCAGAAAATTTTAAAATAGATTTAAACGGGAAAAGATACGCGTGGCAAGGTGCATATACACATTATTATTGTATTCCTTAATACATCATGCTCCATATAATTAAATGCATTTTTTTATTATTTATAGGAGTCGCTCTACTTCCTTTCATTGATGAATCACGTTTACTTAAAGCCATTGAATCAGTTTATTCTCAGTTAACTACTGATGAAATTATGAGAAATACAACTGGATCCGAAGTCCTTTGCTTTAGCAACAGTCATAAATTATATAATAAATTGTGCCACTTATATTCAAACCAGAACTCGGATAAGGTGAGGTTTAATAAATTTTTTGAAACAAGTGAATTTTAAGTGAATTTTATTAATTTAATTTTTATGGCAGCCTATACCGTTGGATCCAACTATTAGTGACAAGATGATTGGATTTGTTTCAAGAAATCCAAATTTTGTACCTAAAAGTACGTTTCGTTCACCTTTAATTGAAAAAAATATGCCGGATATTAATGACGACAGATCATTGAGGTATACTTTCTTATATTGATTCATTATTTTGATTTAATTAAGAATTCTGACTCGATTCTTTTGTATATTTTCAGTGTATTCTATTATCTTCCTGCTAAAACAGCTGCCAACACACATAAGTCTATCCTTTTACGAAACGTCAGAATGGATCCTCCGGTTTTAGGATGGGAGGATCATGAATGTGTGAGAAATGGTGGTAGAGGAAGGGGGAGGGGGAGAGGGAGGGGTTCCCCAAGAGATGACCGTTCTTATCACAATAACCGTGATACGCATGGTTACCAAAATAGACATTATGTTCCAGATTATCAAAATAATCGTGATATGCGTAGCTACCAAAGTAGATCATACATTCCTGATTACCAAAGTAACCGGGATGTACGTAGTCACCAAAATAGACCATACATTTCTGATTACCAAAGTAACCGTGATACTCACAGTTACCAGAGTAGACCCTACCAGAGTAGACCTTACCAGAGTAGACCTTACCAGAGTAGATCTTATACTCCCGATTACCAAAATAACCGTCATTGAAAAATGTACTTGTATTATTATTATATTTTGGGTCAGATTTATTTCGTTTATAGTAACGAATTTGTGCATCAAATCTTATTGCACAAATAAGTTTAACTCCAGAATTAATGTTGTTGCAGGTAATAGAAGAAGTAATTCCAGAATTTTTTTTTTTTTTATAATTAACCAATAAAATGCTTCTAATTTATATTTAATATTTTCATAATACAGCGATCAGTTTTGTAACATAATTGAATACATATATTACTTTTAAAAAGAAAAAAAGAAAATTTAATATTAAAATTTCTTTATAATTCTGATATTATTATCTAGTAATTATAACTTAATTATAGACATCCAATACAAAATTTTTAATATAGGGTAGTGAAAACTTTGTATAATATAATGATCTTGTAGGTAGTGTTTTACAAAAAGATTTGATTAAATCAAATTCGAGTTGATTCAATTTGATTTGATTCGTTTCAATTCAATTCAAATTAAATTAAATTAAATTGATTTAATTTTTTTGATTTAACTCAAATTTGATCTGTAAGGAATACTAATAATAAGATTAAACTTATACTTGTAGTTAAAAGTATGGCTGAATCCAAAATTCCGAAACTTTAGTCTGAAACTAATATCAAAATCTGATATATAAGCTTAAACTATTTTTTAGTATTTTTTGTTATAGTCCGAAATCTTTTTTATTAGTTTTATTATGTTATTTATTAATTATTACAATTATTACAATTTTTATATTATTGATGGGTTAAATTACTAAAAAAAATTAAATTTACTATTTTAAATTAAAATATTAATTATTCTCTATTAAGACACTACATTTTTTTTAAAGAATTAATAGAATATAAATATATTTTATAGATCTTTGGTTTAATAGGTTAAAGTTAACAGATCGTGATAAAAGAGACTAAATAGAATAATTGACTATATAAATTTTACTAATTAATAAAGACGTATATTCATCATCATAGTAATTCTCGTGTAAATTAAGTGAAAAGAGCCAGTTGAAGAAGTGAAGAGCAATCGGCGATAATAAAGTCAAACCGATTAATAGCTATTATTTAATTTATTGTATACTCTAAGATTATTTCACATAATTATTGAAGAAAGTTTCAAATCAGATCAATTGACATCAAGGTATGGGAATTAATTTTGGTACATTATTAAATTTGAAAATAAGGAGAAAATACGCAAAGAAAAAGTATAACAACATTATTTCATAATTTGCATTGAAAAAATAAGGCTAATTCCGATGACGTTTTTATCTCACGTGACCTCAAATAATTATTTGAGGATTAATACATTGATAGGGATTCAGTTCTGCTTTACAATGTTAATTTAGATCTATTATGGTAAAGATAAAGGCTCAACAATGGATAAACGAAATGTTTCCCTCTCGGGAAGGTAAAAAGAAAGTAAAGAGCCTATGCATTCGTTTGAACGGAGGAACTAACAAAATCGAACAAACAAACTATGAATTTTTTAATGTTGAATTAGAAGGCGAATTAGATCTTAACGAATTTAAAAATTTAGAAGATTTGGCTATCTGGGGTAACGGGACTAGTACATTGCAACCAACTACTAACTTGAAGATTAATCAATGTTCTAAATTGCAAAAATTATATATTGATTGTACAAATCTAAGTGAATTAATTTTAAGATCTAATCAAGAGATTACGTCGCTTACAATTGAAGGATGTATTAACTTACTAAAAATAGAAGGAATGGAAGAGTTACCAAAGCTCCAAGATTTAAAGATTTGGAATAAAAATACTCAACTTAAAATTCCTTTTAATAAAGATAATTGGAAGCAAGGACTTCAAGAATTAAGACGAAAAAAAATTCTTTCTCTCGAAGAAAAAATCAACAAAAATGAACAACAATTGCGAGAACTGGCCGATATGGTTTTGCCTAACATTACTTTTGATCTTGGCAAACTGAAACAAGAAATAGCAAGATTAAAATTAAATGAATTATCACCACAAGCAAGAAAGCAAAAATCTGAATTAGAACGACAAATAAATAATATCAAGACTAATATAAAAAGTAATTCTGAAACAATAATTGACTTGCTATTAGAAACTCAAGAGCAAATCATTGGAAAGAATGACCCTTTAGTTCAAGCTCAGTTTACAGGACAATTAAACGCTTATTTAAATATTTTGGAGAAAAATTCATCCAAACAAGAATTACAAGCACTTTTAAATAAGAAAACTGAACTTATACAACTAGAGAAGCAAATAGATAAACTTCAAACTGAAATTCAGCAAAAATGAATTGATTAATTAATTAAAATTACTTAATTTTTACTGTTGATTTTTGATGTATGATTGTTTGAAATTTTTAACTTTTTATTATTCTAATTTAATTAAAAACTGACCAAAGAAATCACTATTGATTTATGTATTCTTATTTATAACTTTTTTTATTGTTAATGTGTAAGAATAGAATTATAACTTGGAATCTTTAACCAAAAGCCACATAAAATATGCTTAACAACGGTTATTCCCGCTCAAATAAGGAAATATTTGGAATGAGAAACAATCACATTAAAAGGATGAATTAGATCTTTATATAACGAATTTTAACAATCTAGAATATTTGGATTAAGAACCTATTTGGAATGAAAGTTCTTCCCAAATAATTGGATATGAACAACATTGAAATAACTAGGCGATATTATTTTACCCTACATTACTTAAACATAACAAGATAATTATTTCCATAAAGTAAAAATGATACCAAAAATGACGTAGTAGAAGAATAAATTACCTTTTTTTTCTTGAATTCAAAACCATTGGAAAATGATCTAGTTCAAAGATAAATTGACGAGACAATTAAACGTTCACCTAAGTAATTGTAAGCACTTTTAGATAAAAAGAACAAACTCTACAACTCTACAACTGGAATATCTGATTGCTAAACTTGAAAATTTGATCGATTGCGTGATTGCGTCATGTCTATACCCGGTATTTCCTCTTGAGGGGACGTTAAAACGGGATAGAATCACACGATCATACTAAAAATACTTGTCACCGGCTATTTTTCATTTTTATTGAATAATTTTACTAAATTTTCGGTTAATAAAAACTTACCCGTTATATGTCTCTTAATGCCGTAATTCCGGCCAAATCTACTCCGCTTTAACTGACCCCTATACGAGAAGATCATCATCATTTAAGGTTTTTCCAACAATTGGAATTGGAAGAACAGATGGATGAACAATAAACTAGAATTTAGCAAAATGAACAGCCACCCAATATTTGAAATAATTACCTTTTTAATTAATTATACATGTAAAAAACTTCATTTTAAATTCATATCGATGACTTATCAATACAAGAAAGTTGAACGTCTATCATAATTAAAATTTTATCTATCATGTGAACATTAGCCAATCAATCAAATTCTCCAAATTCACGTAAACTGGCAATATCGCGTTCGTCTTTTTTACAGTTGTGTTATTTGTGTTAATGTGATTCTGAAACAATTATGGTAAAGGCACAACAATGGATAAACGAAAATTTTTTCTCAGAAAGATAAAGAGAATATGTGTTCGTTTGAGAGGCGGGACCAATAAAATTGATCAATCAAACTATTTATTTTTTAGTTCCAAATTAGAAGGTGAATTAGACCTTAATGGATTTAAAAATTTAGAAGCTTTTGCCATCTAGGGTTATTATACTGAAAACTTGCAGCCAATCATCAACTTAAAGATCAACCGATCGATTATTATATATTGATTGTACAAATTTCAGTGAATTAATTAAATTTAGGGTCTAATCACGAGATTACGTCGCTTACAATTGAAGGATGTATTAATTTGCTAAAAATAGGACTAGAAGGGTTACCAAAACTCCAAAATTTAAATATATGGTATAAAAATTCTCAAGGACTTCATGAATTAAGACGAAAAAAAATTCTTTCTCTTGAACAACAATTGGAAGAATTAACCGATATGGTTTTGCCCAACATTACTTTTGATCTTGGCAAACTGAAACATGAAATAACGAGATTAAAATTAAATGAATTATTATCACAAGCGCGAATTATCAAGACTAACGTAGAAAATAATTCTAAAACAATAATCGATCTGTTATTAGAAACTCAAGTGCAAATCATTGGAAAAAATGATCCTTTAATTCAGGCTCAGTTGAAAGGACAATTAAACGCTTACCTAAATATTTTGGAGAATAATTTATCAAAACAAGAATTACAAGCGCTTTTAGATAGAAAAACTGAATTTATACAACTAAAGAAGCAAATAGATAAACTTATAAACTTTTTAAACTAATTTTTACTATATTATGATTATTTGAAAATTTTTAACTTTAATTTTGTGTTGATCTATTGTTTCTTTTTTGTAAACTGTACCATTTAGTTGGTAAATTTTGCACTTTCAAATCTCTAATCACTGATACATTGATAACCATTTTTGTTTGATGTTAAGTTTTTCTTTTTGTCAAAACATCATTTTGATTATTATTTTTCCTGTACTCGTTTATTTTGGTATAACGACAGTACAACGCATAATATAATCGAGAATACAATTATACAAGATTTTTCCTGTACTCGTTTTTCTTTGTTCATATCGTTCCATTAGCACCGCATACACACGTGAGATTGCGTCACTGCTAATCGCCGTATTTGGCGTGAAGTTGTTGTGCAACCGTGCATTAAAAAACAAAAATCCAGTATCTATCAAATATGTATTTTCTTTCGTTTTCTGTTATTAATCATTCATAAAGCAGCAATAACACATGTGGATCTTGTGATCTTTCTTTACTTTTTTTTCTTTTTTGATAACAAATTTATTATGGGAAATAACATTTCAAGTACAACAGCTTCGATAGCAACTGCAGGAATTGATAGTTATGTTAGTGAACTGAAAGACATTCAATATGAAAAGAGGTATTACCTGGATAAAATTGTTCGGATAGTTTTGATTAATTAACTTAGATGATTTCTTTTATCAGTTTAAGTAGCGCACGTTTTATGAAAACCATTCGTGGTCGTCATAAGGAAGGCGCAGTTGTTGTAAAAATATTCATTAAACCGGTACCTGGCTTATCATTATCGAATATCGTAAAAGCACTTCAAGGTATGTTTCGAAAACTCATGTTTACGAAGCGTTTTTTTCTTTGATCTACGTGACTTATTTTATTTATTTATTCTTTAAAGAGGAAAAAGAAGCATTATCAGAAGTTCCAAATGCTTTTGCATACCAACGTATAATAGAAACAGATAAAGCAGGATATCTAATAAGACAGTTCTTTTTTAGTAGTTTATATGATCGAATAAGGTTTGCATAGTATTGATTTAAAAAAAAAATTGTAAATTACATTTTTTTTTAAAAAAAATCATTTCTTTTTATCCATTTTTAGCACACGTCCATTTCTAAATTTAATAGAAAAAAAATGGATAACGTATCAAATATTACGTGGGCTTCATGATTCTCACACTAGAGGGGTAATTTCTGGTTTTATATCGGAATTAAAATCTTTTTGATTGTTAAATTTATTTATGCTTAAATTATTATTTTTTATTAAGATTTACCATGGTGATATTAAGACAGAAAATGTTCTTGTAACTTCATGGAATTGGGTATATTTAGCTGATTTTGCTGGATATAAACCTACATATCTTCCAGAGGTTTTTATTTTTATTTATTTCAATTTTTGATTTTTAAACAGAAAGAAAAATATTATGTATATTAAAAAAAATTTTTATTAATTCGATGGAGATAGGATAACCCGGCAGATTTCTCATTCTTTTTTGATACGTCATCAAGAAGGACATGTTATCTTGCTCCAGAAAGATTTTATAAACCTGATAGTGAAATTGATAGGAGAAAGGTGCGATTTTAATTTAGTTTATTGATTTATCACTTAGAAGATATCTAATGTTATGTAATGAAATTTACAATCATAATCAGAATGAGTTAGAATTTGGAGAGAAAGATGGAGCAATAACGCCTGCAATGGACATTTTTTCTTTAGGGTGTGGTATACTATTTACGCACAATATTTGTAATGAATTATCTTTTTATTGGATTTACTATATTAATAATAAATTACCTAATCATATTTGATTAATTTTGAAATTTCTGGAATTTATTTTTTTTTTTTTCAGTTGTGTAATTGCCGAACTTTTTTTAGAGGGAACACCAATATTTTCTCTCTCACAGCTGTTCAAATATAGATCTGGGGAATATGACCCTAAAGTATATTTAGAGAAGATTGAAGATGAAGATATAAGAGTATGTTAATCTTTCAATCTTTCATTAAAAAGAATATTGATTTTAACAAAGACTGTTATATTAGGCTATGGTAAAACATATGATTAATGTAAATCCGTCTCAAAGATATACAGCAGAGCAATATCTTCAAGAATGGTACTTATTTATTTATTTATTGCATTTAAATAAATATGCAACATTCGGTTAATATTAATTTTTATATCTACAGGCGCGGGACAGCATTTCCACAATTTTTTTATACCTTCCTTCACCAATATATTGGATCGGTCACCGATCCACATACCCATACCAGACAACTTGCAACCATGACTAATACAACTAATCAAACTAATGAATCAGATGAACCCAATAATACAATTTTAAATACTGATGCGGATGAAAAGATTGAGAGAATTTATTTGGAATTTGATAAGATAGCATTTTTTCTTGGATTTTTCGGTGATAATTCTTCACCGGAATCAGAAGTTGTAGTTGTTCGAGGACGTGGAGATAAATTTGGTGAAAGTTCTCGTCCATTAGAAGGTTAGTAATATAAATAAATATGTAATTAATTAATAAATAGTTATATTACAAATTAACTTTTTCAACTTTTCCTTTAAGTTTCAACACCAATCACGACGGTATTTAGATTTATATATACTTAACAAATTAAATCATGGTTAAACATTTTCTTATATATATATATTTTATAGTCTCCTTTTTTAGACCAACTCCACATACCAAATTATGACCCATCTATAGTTAGCAATAAAAGGGAGAATCATGCTGGTCCGTATTCATTCTAATTTAATTTACTAAAGTGATTAAACAATTTAATTAACAATAATTTAATTTGAAAGATGGTGGTGCACTAATTTTCCTATCCTTAATATGTGCTACTATTCGCAACGCTGCATATCCTTCATCTAAACTTCGTGCGTTGGATATGTTATTGGCTATTGGACAGCATTTGGAAGATGAATTCAAGTTAGATAGATTAATTCCTTATTTGATTGCGCTATTGGGAGATGAAGTCGGTCTTGTCCGCGCAAACACTGTTAAAACTTTGACTCATCTTGTTTGTAATTTACTAAATTAAATTTCTCGTTTTTCTTTATGATAGAGGATAGCGATTGTTAAATTTTTTTTTTTTTTTTCACAATAATAGTTATCGATGGTAGAGACCATTACACCTTCAAATGCAACAATTTTTCCAGAATACATTATGCCAAATTTACGAAAATTTGCTAATGATCCTGAAATATTTGTCAGAATGACATATGCTCAGTGTATCGCGTCCTTAGCTGAAACTGCTTTACGATTTTTGGAATTAACACAGTCATTTAAATCGGAAGCCTTGAATAATGACACAGATATTGACGATTCATACGAGACTACATATGATGCTACCTTACATGAACTTCATTCTATAATACAAGAACAAGTTTCCACACTCTTAACAGACTCGGAAAGTGCAGTAAAACGCGCCTTATTGCATAACATTACTAGTCTATGTATCTTTTTCGGAAAACAAAAAGCCAACGACGAATTGTTAAGTCATATGATTACTTATTTAAATGATCGAGATTGGATGTTACGAAGGTTTTTTTTATTAAATTTTTATTTTTAGTTTCTGAATACAAAAAGAATGTAATAATTTATTCTTTGTATATAGTGCATTCTTTGAGAGTATCATTGGAGTTGGAACTTTCGTGGGAGGCCGTAGTTTAGAAGAATATATTTTACCTTTAATGATCCAGTCGCTCTCAGGTATAATTACGATTTGGAAATACACTGCAATAATAATAAATTTAAATACTTTCTTTATTCTTATTTTACTAGATTCTGAGGAGTTTGTAGTAGAGAAAGTACTGAATTCTTTGACAAGTCTTGCAGAATTGGGATTGTTTCAAAAAATGAAATTATGTGAATTAGCTGCAGTTGTTGCTCCTTTAATGTGTCACCCTGGTATATGGATTCGATATGGTAAATTAATTTATATAGTTTAGGCACACTATATTAATTTTATCATAAACTAAAAAGAAAATATAATTATTTTTTTTTAAAAAAAAAAAAAATATATAGGTGCTATTGCATTTATAGCCTCAGCAGCCAAGTTATTGCCTATAACAGATGTATGGTGCATAATTTATGAGATAATAAAACCATTCTTACAAGCTGAAGTAGTTGAAATAACAGAACTTCAATTACTAGAAAATGTTAAAGAGCCGGTATTGTTACGTTATTTTATATTTGTTAGTTTAAATTGTATTCCATATATATTTATTTATATATACTATATAGGTTCCAAGATCTGTTTTTGATGCAGCAGTTATTTGGGCTGGTAAAGCTACGAAATCATTATTTTGGAAACCAGCCAAAGAAAAAAAAGCAAACAAGACTGCTACAACTACATTAACGGGTAGTTCAACTGTGATTAATATATTATCAAGAAGAACTTCTACCTTGGCAATAAATGTCGAAAAAGTAAGCAAATCAGAAGAGTGAGTATATTACATACATATCATCCTTTTTAAACATATTAACTATTTATCTTTTACATTATAGTTTTTGTTATTAAATTAATTTTCTTAAATTCATACAGAGATGAGCAACATTTAGAGAAAATGAAAAATATTGGAATGACACCCGAGGACGAAGATAAGATAGTTGCCATGAGAGATTATATATATAAATTATCTTTGGCTAAATTAAAGTTAGTGCTGGCCATTTACTTTCTTTTCTTTGCTTTATTATTACAATTTTATAACTAACTATATTATTCATAATTAGTGCAAGACCGAGTGAAAATATCATAGATGTAAATTAATTAACAATTTCACTCGATTTACTTAGTTTCAAATTTATTAATATAAATGTTTTCAACATATTTAATTTAGGATGGTAATATTTCATTGAAAAATCTAGGAATAACACCACATAATGTATTTATTATACCAACGAATGTTGATGGTCATAAAGTCACTACCAACTCCCTTATTCCAAACCTTGATAAAGCAGTAAGTGATTTTATTATTATGAAATTTTAAGTCTGATTTATATTTAACTTTTTTTTTTTAAAAAAAAAAAAGAACGTTGTGGGCACTCCAAGGTAATAAATTAATTATCGTAAAGCTTTCTCTATTATTTATCATTAATTGATGTATATTCGTATACTTTTTTAGTCCCTACCGTCTTAAAAGCGCACAGAGTAGTAAAAACTCACTAATAGAACCTTCGATTCCTCGTATTTCAAGTGAAAATAATCTTCAACTTCTGCGAACAGAAGAGCAAGCCAGATTAATCCCTACAGGTTTAAATCAGGCTAGAAATAATGTTGGTCAAAAGTTTGCAGTTAAAAACCAATCCACAACTTCAATCGCTTCTGAACCTGTAGATGTTTCTGTTAAGGCTATTTCCAAATCGCATAAACACGTTCCTACACCCATATTAATAAATGTCTCAAACGCTAGCCCATCGACTTCTTTGCGAGAAAAACACAAGTCTTTAGTCGGGAGAACTATTGAAAGTCCAAAAGCTGCAGCAGCAACTAGTACAAATACTACTACTGCAATTGCAACTTTGGAAATTCCTTTACCGTACACACCTTACACCGGATCAAGCGGTGTTGGCTTGGGCCCCATAATAGATAATCCTCCGAGAAAAAATCTTGGAACATTTGTTTCCAGCACTTATGGTTTGTTTTTTGTTTATCAATAATAATATCTTTAATTTGTAGGATATAAATTTATTTATTTATTTATTTATTTTTTTTTGAACAGAGGGAAATGATAGAAATGTAAAGAATCTATTAGATAATTTGTACCTTAAGGCTTTTCCTGAACCTATGTTAGGTGAGACAAGCGTATTGAATGAAAAAAAAAAAAGTATACAAAAAACTCTTCTTATTAAACATTTTTTATATCTTAGAATTTGGGTCAAAGGTGACGAAAGCTATAATTCAACCTACTACACGAGGATCAAAACCAACAAATATCAAAACTATTCAAAATTGGAAACCTGAAGGTATGCCTAACTTTCATTTCTTAAAGTAGTTATTTTAAAATAAATAGTGATATTTTATTTCTTTTTCCATCTCAGGTACCCTTGTAGCTCACATGACTGAACATAAAGGTGCCATTAATCAAATTTGTGT
The DNA here is from genome assembly GCA_015698045.1 of Rhizophagus clarus. NCBI lineage: Eukaryota > Fungi > Glomeromycota > Glomeromycetes > Glomerales > Glomeraceae > Rhizophagus > Rhizophagus clarus. Next base: position 985,668 of record BLAL01000160.1, read on the forward strand.
ATCTCCCGATCATAATTTTTTTGCAACTTGTTCGGATGACGGAACAGTTAAAATTTGGGATTGCTCAAGATTTGTAAAGAATTTCAATAATCGATCGAGAGTTACTTATAATCAACAAGGTATATTTTATTCCATAAATAATAGAATTTAACATCAACTAGATGATTTTATATTAATTATTTAGTATACTTGCATACTATTATTTATAGGAGGAAAAATTAAATGCATGACATTTATCGATAGCACGCATAGTATTGCTGCGGCATCTGATAATGGCAGTATTCATGTGTTCAGAATTGATTATGTACCAGGTACGAGTTCACCTAAGTATGGAAAACCTGTAACAGTAAGAGAAACTTATTTGAATGAGGAATATGCGGTGGCAATGGAGCATTATGAAAGTGGTATTTATATTATTTGTCTCTTTTTTTTATTCCTTTTAATATCAAAATTCATTATTTCAACTTTTTATGATTTTAAGGTACGGATTCAATATTGCTATACGCAACATCTAAAGGAAATATTTGTGGATTAGATTTGCGCACTATGGAAGTTGTATGGACTTTTAAAAATCCTAAAAATCATGGCGTAATTACAGCAATGGTTACAGATAAAAAATTCAGATGGCTTCTTGTTGGAACATCCCGGGGTATCTTCACATTATGGGATCTTCGATTCAGGAATCAATTAAGATCATGGGTTCATCCTACTAAAAGTCGAATCAGTAGACTTTTATTATATCCTCAAAAACCATGGGTTATTGTTGCAGCAGGTAAAAATGAAGTATCAATTTGGGATGTAGAAAAAGTTGAATGTAAAGAAGTTTTTGGCATACGAACCGGAGATGAAAAGGGAGGAGTTTCATTGGACATGTTTAAGGTACTAAATTTATAGATTAAAAGAATTGCTCATAAATTTCCATATGTTATATAACTTAACTTCCCCTACTTAACAACCCTTTAGGCTTTAGATCTCCCTGGATCAAATAGTATATTAAGAAGCGCTTTTACAGCTCATGAAGGGAGTTTTTCAGCAGATAATTCTATACGAGCAGTTCTTTATCCACATGATTGTAATTATATGATAACGGCTGGATCGGATCGTAAAATTCGATTATGGAATAATAAACATATAGAAGAATCATATGTTATTGTTGGGTCTGACATTGATGAAGTAAAACCCATATATAGGTAAACCATCGTTTTTTTGTACAAACCTTTATTTTTTTTTGTATAAACGTAACATTATAATAACACTTTTTAATTATGTAGCACAAGACAATTCGATGGAATACAAATTCATTATGAATCACATTCAATATATCGTGGAGCAAATTCCACAGGTATGAATAATACATCAAACTCATCCCCAAATTCTCATAATAGTATGAGCGGAGGAAGTTATAGTAGTAATAGTGTTAATAATAGTAATAGTAATAAAAAATCAAGTAAAAACACTACTAATGCGAGAAATCAATTAATATCAGTTCAACAACAACAATTACTTAAAAATCATTTAGATTGTATAACAGATTTAAAAATCACAGAGTTACCACATCCAATGCTAATAAGTGGAGATAGAGATGGAATAATTAAAGTATTTATGTAAAATTAATCTAAAATTTATTTAGAATTAATTTAAATAATAGCCAATACATTTTAATACAATATAATGAGACCATATTTCTAATGAAGATCATTAGCCTCAGCTCAGGCCTTTGACTTTTGCTGACCTTTTAATTAAGCTAATAAAAAAAAAAAAAAAAATTTTTTTTATTTAAATATAGCATGATGTACAGGAACAATAGATTTTTTTAACAACTTTTTTTGACATTTAATTTAACATTAAATTCGATGTTTATTTCGTTATAATTGGTAAAGTCGCGAGAGATTTTAGAATAAACGGGTTTTGAAGCTAATGCTAATTTAGTGAGCATTTAGAGTTTTATTATAATATGCATGATTAATAAGAAGAATTTACCGTGAAATCCATCGGTTTATTTTAAATCTGTGTTACTGTACATCTAATTCGAAGGATTAAAAATATTTTAAGTTTTTCCAATGTACACATGATTAAGGATATCTCGAAAATCATTTAAAAGTTTTTTTTTTAGTGTAAACATGATAAAAACATGATGAACCAATCACATTATAAAATTGAGAATCTTGAGGACAAAATTAGAAATTATAAAATCTAGAATTTACATACACATACATATATATATATGTATAATTATATATATATATATAACTTTTTTTTTTTTATACAATGATTTATTTATTATGTAATGATGGGAAATGAGTGGTTCATTGTTTTTCTCACGCGGAAATAATAACCAAATTTCATTCATGTAAATCAATTTATTTTGAAATCAAAATTTCATTCATTCATTTACAGTACATTCAATATAATACTGTATAAAAAAAGTGATATATAAGTGGAAAAAAAAATCCATTTTTTTTCTACAGTTCAGTAACGTAATAATACATAATAATACAGTAAATAAAATAACAACAAATGTTTATATAATATTTATCTGATCAATATATTAAAAAATTGTCGGACCGAATTGAGCATCAAATTGAGTTCTGATCAGAAAAAAAAAACATATGATCAAAAAATTTTTTTTTATATATATATCTATCTCTACTCATTCTTTCTTTTCCTTAAATCTTTCCTTTCATTATTTTTAAAGAATGGGTCAAAGATTATCTAAAAGGATTAAAAGAAAAAAAAGTTTAAGTCAACCACGTTCGATTGACTCAGATACAGATAGTAATAGTAATACTAGTACAAAAATTGTTTTACAAGAACATGAAAGAACTTCAATTTATTTTACTTATTTAAGAGGATTATTTAATTCGGAATTTTCTGCTCCTATTGATGATGTTCTAATATTGAACGGAAAGATAATGGAAACTGCGTAAATAAAATTTTTATTTTAATTAGTTTTATTTTATTTTATTTATATTTTTTTTTTTTTTTTTTTTTTTTACATTTCTTTTATAGATGTGGTTCTGGATCATGGATAATAGATATGGTAAATTCAAATATTTAATTTTTAATTTATAAATGTTAACAGCTAATCAAACCAAAAAAAAAGGAGAAAAAGTAATTCGTGGGGGATTTTTTTTTTATCAGGCTTTAAAATATCCAAATTCAGAATTTATTGGACTTGATTTAAACCCATCACCACCCCCTACAATTTTACCAAAAAATACAAGATTTATAAAAGGAAATTTACAATCTATACCATATGAAGATGAAGAATTTGACTTTTTAAAAACGGGAGAATTACAAGTAGACTTTACGGAAGTTGAATATAAACATGCGATCGATGAAATGATTAGGTATTTCAAAAATTTAAAAAATCGGATTATATACTGTATTTACAGTATATATTGAATATATTATAATATTTTTTGATTTAGAGTAACGAAACGCGGAGGTTGGATTGAAATTAATGAACCAGATATATATCCGTTAAAACATGCTCCTAATTATGCAAAAATTGTAGAGTCTTGTAAGTAATTATAAAAATATGATATATATGTGTGTGTACAAGTATAAACCACAATCGATTTTATTTATTCTAATTTTTTTTCTTTTTTTTTTAAAAAAAAAAAAAAAATCTTAAAAAAATATATATATATATATAAATCATCATTTTTAATAAATAGTTTATGGGCTTTTGGCATTACGAGGGATTAGCGTAATGACAGACAAACTTCAATATATTTTATATTCAACGAAGAGTTTACAAGACATTCAATTTGATTGTAAAACAATAAACGTTGGACCTCAAGGTGGAGAATTAGGAAATCAATGTGCTGAAATTTACGCAATATATTTTAAAGATCTATATGGTCATGAATTAGCCGATCATTTAGGTTTAACTTATGATGAATACCTTCAAACTTTATGGAAAAATGCAGAAGAAGAAATGATGAACTCATGTATTGAAGTAAAATATTATAGGTTTTGGGGTCAAAAAAGATGACATGAAATCTTACTCATTTTGTATATTTTTATTTTGTTTTTTTTTTTTTTAATTAAGTATTAGTAATTTGTTTGTATACACTTATGTCTTTTATTTTTATGATGTTTTTATGTTTACACCCTCAAATTTAGGTTAGGGTAAACTTAATTCCTTTTTTTTTTTCTTTTTAGAGTTCTGGAAAAACAAAATATAACTAAGGTATATTAAGTACTACATTAGGTATATTAAGGATATTTTAAGATTAATTAGAAATGCAAAATATATGTAATATATGTTAGGAAGGTAATCTAACCGTTTTACTTTCAAATATTCTGAGAAATTTTCATAAATTTAATTGCTTAACCAAGACAAATAAAATTGGTCAAAATCATTCACAAAAACTATTATAATTTAAGTTATTCTAATTGGCAACGATTCGAAATATGTGGTAGTATCGGCAATCTTGTGTAACATTAGAATCTATAATTGTATAATTTGATTTTTTTTTTTCTTCCTCATTATTTCTCTCTCTCTTGATTCTTTAATCCTATAATAAAACGTTTGAATAACATTTTGATATAACGTTTAATATAACGTTGGTAAGTTAAAATAATAATATAATAATAATACCAAAATTTATAAAAATTTATTACTTCTCTTAAATAATATTTATTGTTTTTTTTAAACAAGTAATTTATCATATTTGTAGTAGATTTTCAAAGATTTTATTTCGGAAAAAAGAAAATCTTTTCTAAAAATTTATTTTTAGATAATCAAATCTTTTTCTAGAGTGAGGCTATTTTAAGTGTTTAGGATATTTTTAATAAATAAACTATTATTCTAAAGTTTAATTTATTTCTTGTTTTTAGTTCACAATATCACAATTTCGCAATCTCACAATATAATTTCATAATTTCACAATGTCACTCTTAACTCAAATTTCTCGTACAACAATTTTATCTTCACGGGTTTCTACAACAATGTCACAACCTTTATTATTATTTAATTCATTTAATTTCATTCGTGGAATGAAAGTAAGATCATCGGTAAAGAAGTTTTGTGATGGTTGTTATACTGTGAAAAGACGTGGTAGAATTTTTGTATTATGTAAAAAGAATAAGAAACACAAGCAAAGACAGGGATAAGTTCATTGAGTTTGAGAGTTCGTAACACGGTTTATATTACCTAACATTTCCTGATCAGATTGATTACAAAAAAGAATGTTATTTGTTATGATTTATTGTTTTGTCATTTCATTCAGAATTTCAACAATAAAATTAATAATTCTTTTATTTGAATCATAATTATGATGTCCACAACTCATGATGGGGAATAATTATCCCTTTAAGATTTCCTTTTTCTCCGCTACTTGCCTCGTGTTGAGAATTGAATATATTTAGATAATTATAAATAACCATATTTATTATTTACATATTTAGGTTGACAAAAAACAATTCCATGTTAATGTTCGATACAATAAGAAGATTCTTTTTTTCACCAATTATTTTGAATATGTACAATATATCGTAAATATACATATATCTACTATGCGTAATGTAAGATCATACATCTCGAGTGAAAGAATATTTGTACGAACCTTAATTTTTAAGATGCTTGCCATTTTTTTTCTTATAAATAATTGGAGAGCGTGAATTTCACAAATCATAAAAATCAAAATATAATTAAAGTAAAAATCACACTTAAAAAGGTGTTAATTTCAAAAAGAAACACCAAACAGACAAAACAGCCGAAATACCGAATTTTAAATTACCGTTTCTAATCTCCGAATCATTGTATTTGTATTCATCTTCAATATAATTGGTTTATCTTAATTGGCTTGCAGTATGAACTTCTTGATAAGGACATAAAAAGATGAAAAAAAAAAAATAAAAATAAAAAGTTCTGATTATAGCGAATAACCCGATAAATCACTATAAATTTATGGAGAAAGAGTATTATTTTAGAAAAAGTTTTATAATTTTATAAATGTTCATCACTTAAAGTAGGATAGATTTACATTATAGTTTTCGGAGTTAATAATGTTTCGCAAAATTTAATTTTATTTTTATTATAATTTTTTATCATCTTTTACTTACATCTTATTTTCTCACATTTTCATGAATTTTTTCTTTTCCTAGAACCTTTTTTTTTTTTTTTTTTTTTGATAAGACAATCCATGTGTTTTTATATTGATATTAATATCACATCTAAATATACCGGTTATATCAGTGTTTCTTGTTTGAATTTATTTAATAACATAATTTTAAAATACTCATTTATTGGGCAAATATTCGGCGTGTTTCCGATTTACGTTATCTTAAAAATAAAAATGTCCAACTATAATTTTTTCCGTGGATATAAATATGAATGATAGCAACTAAAAAAAAAAATCTATTCCAAATTAATGACACGTGATTGTTCTATTTCCCGAAAAATCTATTTCGGATTTAAATCGGTAATAATTTTAACCTTAAATATTTAATTAACATTTTTAATATGAAACATGTATTAATAATGAATTCTCATATTCCCGAATTTTTCTCCGTTTTTTTTTTTTTTATTTATTTATTTATTTTTAAAATAAAAAAAAAAAATGGTTTTTTTTTTATTTGTACTTGTGTGTGTTATTTTATTTTATTTTATTTTTTTTTTTTTTTGGTAAATGTAAATAAAAAAAAATTAAATATATTTGTAAAACGATGTTCATTTTATTTATTTCCAATGAGTGTAAAATTTAATAACGAAATTATAATGAATAAATGAATGACAAAAAAGTAATTGACTTTTTTTTTTTTTTTCTTTCTTTCTTTCTTTCCTTTTTTTTTTTTCTTTTCTTTACTCTTGTTTAATTTGTACTTTTTTTTTTTTTTTAATGTATCATTTTCTTTTCGTATTTTTTTTTTTTTCTTTTTTCTCTTTTTTTTTCACGTTTGCTGCGCCGAATTGTATACGTTTTGCATTTTTATATACTAATTATAGACTAATTATAGTTGTTTTTGTTGCATCATTAATTTGTTACATCATTAATTGCCGATCTGTTAATAATAATAATAATCAACCTTTTTTGTAATAATGGAGGGATGATAATGGTAAAAAAAATACGTCGAAAAAGAGGAAAAAAAGAAAAAAAAAATGTTAAACAACAAATTTCAATTATTAAAAAGAAATTTGAATTGTTATCTAAAATAAGGCATGAAATTATATAAATTTAGGATATAAAAAAAAAGGAATGTGAATAAGTATGTATGTATATAATGTTGTATACAATATCGAATATAAATTTTGTATACAAAAATGTAATATATAATTTGTATATATTTTGTATATATATATATATATAAAAATTATTATTTGTTTTTTTCCCCAACATTATGAAATTATGTGTTACGAGGAGTTTTTTGTATTAATTTAAAAACTTCATAATCTTCTATGGCGAAATTTGTTGTTGAAGTTATAGTTCTTTCATAACAATTTTGAATACAACTCCAAGGAAGGTCATAAATAAATCTACCATTCGCATGTATAGAAGATTCTACCATGGCTAAATCAGAAATTCCAAAACATGGACCAATACAAGGAGAATCATCGATAGCGCATTTAAAATTTGAATCTTTAATACGACTTAAAATTGAACATGAAAGATCTTTTCCATCACCTAAAGAAAATATAAAACTTTCTGTACTTTCAATCCAAGTACCTGTTGAATTCCAACCATTCGGATTATAACCACCTAATAATTCTCCTGTACCTTTAACTTTTAATACTATAAGAGCAGGACCTTGATTATCACAAAGTCTATGAAAAGTCGAACATTTAAAATTATCTCTTGAACCTCTTAATAAAATATTAAATTGATAAGGAACCAAATGACAAGTAACAGGATTAAAATTTTTTTGACGATCAACCCAACTTGCGATTAAAGCGGCATGTTTCGTACCAATTAATTTTGAATCAAGTGCAATTCCACGAGGTGAAAGTATACTAGTAAATTGAAATTTATCAATTTTAAATTGATGATAATTTAAAAGTTCATAATATAAATTTTCTGGTAATAAAACTTTGAAAGGTCTAACATGATTAAAAAAATCAGCACATGATATATGATAAAATCTTATATATTGTATACAATCTTTCAATTTTAAAGCCAAATTGGAGAAATCTTCTGAAGTCCATTCATTAGGATTATTAAAAGGTAATTTAATTTGAGTTGTTCCCCATTTAATTAATATATTCCAAACATCAATCTCTTCAAGATGAAGGTCATCTCTCTTTAATATTCCAATTATTAAATTATCAGGCCATTGTACAAATTTTCCGTGTCTACGAAATTTTTGTGGATCATTTGCAACCATTCTTATGCAATAATCTTGAAGTTTCTGAAAATTATCATGTTGAAATATTATATGACAATATTCATTAAAGTTTTCACGTAACCAATCAATTTCATTATTAATAAAATAATCCTGAACATATTCCAGAAGCTCGTTTAAGCACAGCTCATCGCTAGCTACTAGAAGCTCCAAGATTTTTTCTCCATTATAATTTTCCAACAAGACTTTACCACCATAAATATAACTAAAAAAAAGAGGAAAGAAGAAAGAGTTAATAATCATCATTTTTTTTTCCAGAGATTTTTTTTTTTTAAAAAGTAAGTTACTTTAATATGATTTCAAAGCTTTCGGGAGTGATATTTGGTTTTGTAAAGTAATAAGTATTGCCTTCCATCGTGGCCCATTCTGCTGATAAAGCATAACGAAAATAAGTTGACCTTGCACGAAGTACGATAGAATGAGCTTTAAATGTTTGAACATTTGGTTCCTCTCCTACTCTTATTAACATATTGTAATCATCAGCATAGTTCAACAACCATACAAAATCGTTTGATAATGTTTTCAAAAGTTCTGTCGACATTTGTTTTTTATTATATTAAAAAAAAAAAAAAAAAAAAAAAGAGAAAAAAAAAAAAAAATACAAAAAAAAAGATATAAAAAAAGTTTATAAGATAAAAGAAAAAAAAAGAAAAAAAATATTTTTTTATACAAATTTATACATAGAGAGTATATATATATATATATATTAATTTTTTTTTTTTATCTGTATATGTATATATATATATGTAAAAAAAAATCCGAACAGTTGGGGATATTAATAGGAAAAATAAACAACAATGCCCTTTGTTGAATATTTCATCACAATTTATATATTTAAAATATATTGTAAAAAAAAAAAAAAAAAAAAAAGATGATTTTTTTTTGTTTGTAAATAATAAATTTTATTTTTTTTTTTAAACTTGCAACAAAGTTTCACGGAAAATTTCCATTTGTATGTTAGAAGTTTTGATTGAGATTTGCAAGATTCATGCATGATTTCTAAAGTGATTTCTTAAAGTTGGCTGTGATTGGATGATGTACAATGATGAATGATTGATTTTAATTTGCGTTCACACGCTTATCAAAAAACTTACCAATATATTTCACGAAATTCCATCAAGTTTTTCGACATATATAATCTTTTATCTTACCAAATTAAGTTACTATAATTTTTAATTATTAACCTTAAATTCTTTTTGAATGGCTGTTAACGTTTTAAACAGGGAAAATAAGGAAACAACTTGCATATCAGTTTGTAATCGATAAACGCGTCGAACTAAAAAAAAAAAAATTATATGCACAATCCTGTATGTATTAAACATAAATATGAAGTACAATAGAAAAAAAATTTCAAAAAAAAAACCATTTTTATTATCTCAATATATGAAGAAAATTCCAAAGAAGGACTATTATAATATTTGTACGAGTCTCCTGATTAAAATATTAGTAAGTATTAATAATTATAAAAAAGGAAATAGAATATAAAAGTAAAAATTATTTATTTTTGATTAAATAATCAAGGGGGAAAAATATGGGGAAAAATATGGGTAATAAAAAATAATGAATTTCAACTTATGGAAATAATGGGAAATAATGAACGAAAAAAAAAAAAAAATTGTCCACATGAACTAACAAAACTCTAACCTAAATAAGATGTTAAAAAAAAAAGGAAAACGGTAAGCTTTTTGAAATTCTCCTTATTTAGATTCGGTTTATAACTTTAAAAAAAAGGGTCTCGTGGAGTTTTTACTAAAAAAAGAATTAGAATTACTAATACATAATTGAGTGACAATACCCGGTATTCTTGAGAAAAAAAAAAGGAAAAAAAAAAAAAAAAAAAAAATTTATAAAATTTTATTAATGGTTGGATTATATACCGGGTACTTTGTAAAAAATTAATTATCCCATTAATTTAACCGGTCTATTGTTTACTATGACGGAAATCTAATTTATTTTACCGAAAAATTTTTATCGATTGGTCATCAGCTGATTATGGTACCAAAAATTGACTATAATGCACTTTTAAGCGAGATTTGCATAAATTTGGATAAATTAAATCATAATTCAAAAAAGTAATACATCTTATGCCACAACTCTATAAACAATTACGTAATAGTCAAATTAAATGCTGTATTTAATTTTATGGGTCGTTTAACTCACAGGTTCATTATTCTCCGGAAAGGTTGTTAATTCGTGTAACGGCCAAGAATTCAATAACTTTGGGTTACGTTTAACTGAAAAGGTTATTAAACAGTTTAATTAGTAAGAAGGAAATTCCGTAGGTAAGTAAGGGAAATTTTTATTGGTATGTGACGTATATCGGGCAAAGCCCCACCCAATAACGGATATACCCGCTCGACCTCAGGAAATCCGGTTAATTGTAGTTATCACATCCGACGGCATACAAATTATTCCGATAACCTTATAAAATTTATTTATTATATGAAATAATAATGTAGTAGCAAATGAAATGCTCTAAAATTTATTATGAATTCTTAAAAACCTTGGAATAATTTTTTTGGCGTAAAAAAAATATGTATGCACAGGCACAGTAAGTGAGGTGACGATAGCACATGATGGGTTGCCCGAAGGACTCCCGAAGGTCATCATGCACCCTTATATGGCATTTTATTGTTAGGAATCTCCGATGTTACTCTTTATGAAATAAATGGTTAGTTCCAACGTATCACTAGATTGTTCATCAGGCAGGTGATCCCAATTTGATTCGTCATCCTTTCTTCCTAAACTTTTATTCCACTAATTTATTTCTTAAATGATGTATCAAAATTGGAAATTATTATATGTTTTTTTTTTTAATAATATAATATAATATAATACCAGTTGTATTGCAAAAATTTTTATTTATTTATATTTAAATGTTACAATAATATGTATTATGGCTTAGAATAAATATTAAAAAGATTACTCCGACTTTTTAATTCAGTAAGAAGTCATGAGATATTTTTAAACAATGCTTACTGAATCGGAGATTTCCGGTTATCAGTATAGAGACCAGAGGTACCGGGAAATAAATAAACAAAGATTCCTGGTCACAAACTCACAATATTGAAAAATAAGGGGTGTTAGATACCAATAGATAATAGAAAGATAAGTATTTTCGTCTATTTTGTATTTATTCACGTTGATTATTAGGCATAGTTTATTTCATGTTGTTTTACACTGCACATCACAATATCCGAATTTATAAGAAACTGTTTTTTTTTTCATCCTGATAATATTATCATCCTGATACTTATCTATCAGATTCGTAACACGATAAAATTTCGATTTTTTTTTTTTTTAGAAAAAAAAAATTCAAAATATCAATATATACAACTAGAGTGCAGACTATGAAAAAAAATAGTTGCAACTAAAAAATAATCAAAATAGGACTCATAATGTCAGGAAGAGCATCGAATTAAGCAGTCTTGCAGTAAGAGGTTATACCACAATACTACAATTTTCCGACAACTGACGAGCTCTTTGCATATTGTTTTTCCGACATGATATTACCCCCAACAACATAGTATATTCCGACAACGTACGACAGTTATTTACGACAAATTAAGTAACGGTTGATCGAATATTGCGCGTTAAAGATTTTAAAGGTCGAGGATGTTCATTTACTAGGTCAGTGATGTGCACTTGGAAGATTGGAAGCACTTTGGAAGTACTTTTGGAAGGTTTGGAAGCATAATTCCCTAATAAATTCATTTAGATTGGAGGCTTCCAATCGAATTTTATATCATTGGAAGCATAAAATGCACATCACTACACTAGGTATATGAGATTGGGAGTTTGGGAGATTGATTTAATGGATTTAATTGGTCTTAATTAATTAATCTTTTAGTACATTCTTGATAATTACGGTATTTTGACGCATGAGAGTTCGAGGAATTAGTTGATCGTAATAACTGAATACGTAAGATTTATAACTTATTTATATTTCTATGTTATAATTCATATGTTTTAATCAAAAAGACAAATTACGAATGTCTCGTAAAATAAGATCTCAATAATAATGTACATTATTTATTACATTTAAATCCCCAACATATCTTATTGAATGTGCAAATCCGAAACAACTTCATATTATGAACCCACAAAGAGCCAATGTTTTGGGACGGATCGATCGTAGATTATCACAATTCCCATTTTAAGTCAAAGTATATCCTAAAATTTTGATTAATTATGAAGTATTATGAAAATTTATATTAAATGTCTTTGATCGTTGTAACGGAATTCTTTCCTGGAAATATATAATCAATATGTTATGGGAATAGCTGAAGGTCTTGAAAAGATTCATTCTGAAAGAAAAGTTCGTAAAAATGTTCCCGAAAAAAAAAATTACAATGAAATATCCATTTTTTTTTTAAAACTGTTAAATTCCGAAATAGTGAGATTTTAAAATTACACAAAACATCGATATCAATTAGAGTGCAGACTACAAAAAAAAGTGTTCTAAAGCAGCAAATAAAAATAAATCACACGACAATGTAATATACCTTTTAAAAGTAGAACTTATAATGATGTAAACGTGATTATTAATGGATCTTAACTAAATTAATCTTTTAGTACATTCTTGATAAATACGCATAAGAAGAGGACCAGGGAATTAGTTGAATACGTCAAAATTTATAATCTATTCACATGTTGTAATTCATATGTTTAATTAAAAGACAAATTACAAACGTCTCGTAAAATAAAGATCTTATTAATAAAGTACATTATTACGTTTAAATCAAAAACATATAAATAATCTTATTGAATGTGCAAATCCGAAACAACTTCATATTATGAACGACGCACAAGTAACGGACAGATCGATCGTGGATTATTACAATTACCATTTTAAGTCCAAGTTTATCTTAACTATGAAGTATTATGAAAACGCGATTTTATATCAATATCTTCTATTTGAGATGGTGCTGATATATTTTTTTCATAACAATAGACATATTTTAAAGAAAGGTTGTTATCAAAATTGCTTGAAATTGGAAAAAAAATTCAAAAAATCCGATCTGTACTCCGTTGGTAAACATTAAACGAAAAAAAAGGAAAAATATTTAACCTGAAGTTAGCATTAAAATTTGTAGCTGTAGAAAAAAGAATAGTAAAGCAATTAGGAGAAGAAGAAACTGTACTTAAAATGAGTGCATATTTTTTCCGAGATAATGCAGTTATCATTCCACCAAATCCACTTTTATTATTATGGTGTTTAGTCATAATTTTGGAAACAAGTATCTCAATAAAATTAGAAATTCCATTCAACTATGTAATGTGCACTACCTGTTGAATGTCTTTCGGAGTATCGGAAGAAAATTGTTTAGTCAACTTTGTGATTTTAAATTGGCGTTTTAGATATTTTTTTCCTCCTAAATGCCATGAGATTTAAAATATGAAATCTTAGACTAGAATCGAACCAGTCAAAACGCAGATATGCTCTCCACCAGGATAAGATTTATAAAAAAAAATTATCTGTTTTCTTAATCTTTTAAGTACATAGGAGAAAGAAAAGAAACAGATCAAAAGAAAAGAAACACCCGAATATATCTAGAGCTATGACCTCAAACACCAATCGGCAAACTCAGAGGGATGCTATGGCTGACCAGCCGGGAGACATGGGCATTTGCTATGGGTTTATCACGTTTCCAATAAACCAAGGTCGTCTACGATCACATGTGGTCTAGATCTTCATTATAACTGGTGACCAGATGTAAAACCTAGACATCACCAGAAATAAAGGGCGTTTTTGCTAATAAAACTGCAAAACAAACTCTTTTTGTACGAGAGAGATACCTCGGTGATCTTAGACTAGAATCGAACTAGCCAAAGCACAAATATGCTCTCCACCAGGATAAGATTTTTTTAAAAAAAAAGTATCTGTTTTCTTAATCTTTTAAGTACATAGGAGAAAGAAAAGAAACAGATCAAAAGAAAAGAAACACCCGAATATATCTAGAGCTATGACCTCAAACACCAATCGGCAAACTCAGAGGGATGCTATGGCTGACCAGCCGGGAGACATGGGCATTTGCTATGGGTTTATCACGTTTCCAATAAACCAAGGTCGTCTACGATCACATGTGGTCTAGATCTTCATTATAACTGGTGACCAGATGTAAAACCTAGACATCACCAGAAATAAAGGGCGTTTTTGCTAATAAAACTGCAAAACAAACTCTTTTTGTACGAGAGAGATACCTCGGTGATCTTAGACTAGAATCGAACTAGCCAAAGCACAAATATGCTCTCCACCAGGATAAGATTTTTTTAAAAAAAAAGTATCTGTTTTCTTAATCTTTTAAGTACATAGGAGAAAGAAAAGAAACAGATCAAAAGAAAAGAAACACCCGAATATATCTAGAGCTATGACCTCAAACACCAATCGGCAAACTCAGAGGGATGCTATGGCTGACCAGCCGGGAGACATGGGCATTTGCTATGGGTTTATCACGTTTCCAATAAACCAAGGTCGTCTACGATCACATGTGGTCTAGATCTTCATTATAACTGGTGACCAGATGTAAAACCTAGACATCACCAGAAATAAAGGGCGTTTTTGCTAATAAAACTGCAAAACAAACTCTTTTTGTACGAGAGAGATACCTCGGTGATCTTAGACTAGAATCGAACTAGCCAAAGCACGATATGCTCTCCACCAGGATAAGATTTTTTTTTTTAAAAAAAAACGGATATTTTTAAAAAAAAGGATTTCATATTTTTTTTTTTTTTAAAAAAAAGGAAAGGATTTCGTATCTTTTTTTTTTTAAAAAAAAGAAAGGATTTCGTATCTTTTTAATAAAAAAGGATTTCATCCAAGAGAAAAAAAAGTCCGAATGGGTCTTATATATAGAAAAAAATTGTAGAGACTATTTTATACTATTTTATCGATTAGATAATCATTAAGCCAATAAAAAGTTATGACTCAGATTTATCAATATCAATATCGCGTGATTAATGTGAATTTTATCAATATCAATTATCGCGTCAATATCAATATCGCGTAAAAGTTGTGACTCAGATTTATCAATATTACTATAGATGAGTCGAAAACGGTAATAAAGTCTCCTCAGATCTTGTAGATAATTTTTGTTTATTAGGAATAATTAGTCGTAAATAGGAAAAATAGGAGTTTATTACAAATTTATAAAGTTAAAGATTATTGGACGATTTGGGCTATATTTAACCGGACAAATCTGCATGATTTAATTCATCGACAGTAAGTCTAATAACGCCATTCGTTTTTTTTGAGCAATATATGAACAAAAATTTGGATATTACATCTAAATTTAGAAATAAAATCCGTCTATACTTTTTTGAGTATTACAATTTATTAATTTTGTCAAAGAAGTTATTAGTGTATGTAGTACATTTGACATTTTGATTCGATTAGAATATACAAGCAGTATATTTAAGAATTTTTTTTTTTTTTTTTTTTTAGAAAAAATTTCCCCTCTCTCATCGCAATTTATCGTAATTTAATATAGATACATACACATATTATTTATATATATACCCTTAATTTTTTTTTATTTTAGAAAAAAATTATAGACTTCTATTTTTTTATTTTTTTTTATTATTTTTTATCTTCCTTTTTTTTATTAAAAAAATGACTACTTATTTTGATACAATTCAAAGAAATTATACTGATGTACCTATTACGGAAGACGGTATTGAAACTATACCTTTTCTTGAAGCAACCGATGGACTTGTAAAATTGTTCGGTAAAAAAAAAAAAATAATAATATATCTTCTTTTCTAGATTGTATTAAAATTTTATTCTAACCTTTTTTTTTTCTTCTTTAGACTTGCTTGGTTCAAAGGCATTTAATGTCGTTCAAAATGATATGAATGGAAACATTGAAGTACGTTTTAATCAGTTTAATAGTATTTAATTTTTTTAATGGATTTAATCGGGTCAATAATTTAATCATTTTTCATTAATCAAATCATAATTCTCTTTCATTTAATTATAAATAGAAAATTAGGAAACGTTATGATGCTGATCCATCAAAGAGCCCTACTCTCGAAAAATTGGTCATTAACGAACAAAGTGAAAAGAAACGTCCCGCTACTGAGGGTTTATTGTGGTTGAAAAGGTATAATAAATTTTTTTTTTTTTCCCCCGATCCTACTCATAAATTTCATATTTTTTAATAATTTCATGAATTAAAATAAATGTAGAGGATTGGAATTTACTTCAGTAGCATTAAGACGTTCCATCAATGATGAGAGTGAAGAACTTTCAGTTTCTTTTACTGAGGCTTATGGTGGTACTTTGAAACCATTTCATGGAATGGTCGTCCGACCCATATTTGCAGTATGTTCTGTCATTTTCATTCTTTCTATTATGCATACACGCATTTATTTATTTTTTTTCTATTTTCATTTTATTTTGGATCAATCAAGTTGGCAATGAAAGCTTGTCCTTATCGTAAAGACTTTTTTCAAAAATTGGGTGACGATCAAGAAAAAGTTAAACAACAATATGAGGAATGGTTATTAGCTTTTGAAAAAGTTGTTGAAAGATTAAATAACTTTTATGCTGAGGGTGGTTACGATAAAGGAAAATTTTAATATAGATAATTGTTTTTATGTTTTTATGTTCGCATCTATTAAAATTACCAAAAGATATAATTTTGAAACAAAAGCAATTAATTGGCTTTTATTAATAATTCAATCTATTATGTTAATAAAATTTGTAATAATTTGTTGAGATCAATCAATTAGAATAATATTTTCTTTTTAATAATTATCATCATTTTACACAATATATTAAAGGATTTTCCACCAGGTAATGAAAAAAAGTAAAAAAAAAAAAAATTATCTAAAAAAAAAAGCAGTAGGAAGAAATTGAAAACAAAATAATAATTTTTTTTTTTTTTTAACTTTTGTTTTCAGCTTCGCCAGGTTTCTTTGAATTACAAGCTACAATCTTGATTTTATCAACAGGTAACGAATCATGTTCCAATTTGAAATTAGGATTCTTAATAATGAATGTCCATACTTCATCGCAAAATCGATAAGTATGAAGATGTCCAGCCTGAAAAATCCAATTGTGAATAAATAAATTTAATTGAAATCAATTTGATCAATTATATATTCAATATTACGCTTACCTTGAAAGTTGCCTTATGCTTGACTTTATTTTCAAGGGATTCCGCTATACTTTTATCAAACTTTAAATTGAAAATATATAAATATGATTTATAAGTAACATATTAACAAAAAAAATAAAAGGATCATAAAATCAATATTTCCCAGATCAAATCATAATTCTTTTGTAATATTACAACTTAATTACTTTTAAATTATGAATTAATAATGAATCGGAACGATAATATTATTTTATTTAATTTAATGGAATCATTCATAAGATTTTAATTTTTAAAAACATACTTGTAAAAGAACCTTCATCGCTAGTTGTGGAGTAATTTGGGCATTTTTAATTAACTCGTCAAGCGAATCTGTCAAGGCCTGACCAATACTTTATATAAATTACATTTGAACATAATAAATAATTGTCAGTAAAAAAAAAAAAAAAAAAAAAAAATATTATATTTATATTATTTATAAAATTTCTTTTTTTTTTAAAAAAAAAAAACTTTATTTATTTAAGATTCTCAATAACGATCGAGAAAAAAGACTTGAGAAATACAATAAATTACAAAAAAAAAAAAAAAAACCTGTTTTTATTTTAAAAAATATATAAACAGGTTTAACCCTTTTTCTACAGCAAAGTTCTTGTAATACAAACCTGCTTCTGCGATAAAGTTCATAGTAATGAGTCATTGTGATAAAATGTTTTATTGGCGGAAAAGGACTCTAAATTTTTTTATTTTACGAGTGGAAAAAAGGAAGAGAGAATTTTGCTTTTATAAAGGGGCTGATTATACAATTTTGTGTTGATTCAACCAATGAATTTTTTGTGATACGTAATATTCCCTTACATTCGAACACGTGAATAATACCATTTTATGTCTCATTTTGGTAAATTAAAATAATATCTACCCCAGGTCATCAAATGGTCATCAATTTATATATATGGAGTGACAAATAATATTTTATCTAGTATGTGACGATTATTATTTATGGGGAAATATACCAAATATATACTGCTGATGATGATGAACATTAAATTTTACCATTAATCGTTAAATCAAAAAATTTTATTATAAATAATATCTCAATTTAAAATAATTTTTTTTCCATAATTTAATATTTCTTCAATATTAATTTTCTCGAACGTTTGAGAATTAATAATACTTTCATGATCTAATACATTATAAGCAATACAAACACAATGTAAATCGTCAAGATAAGATTCTACAAATTTCCATTCAGGTTGTAATTTATTATTAATAAACAATTGTGTTTTCGTTTTTATTATCTACAAAAAAAAAAAAAAAATTTTAAAAAAAAAACGGGTATGAAAGGTATAATAGATAGATGTATAATAAACAAACCTGTGGATTTTCTATTAAATTAGGTTCTTCATTTGATAGATGAAATTCGATAGATCTCAAATCCAAAGATAATCCTAATCCAACAGCTTTTACATAACTCTCTTTTAAACACCAAAATTGATAAAATTGATGTAATTGTTGAAACTGTGTATAATTTGGATTTGTTATTGTTGACCATTCATAATCCGAAAACTATAGAAAATTGAAGAGAAAATTAAATAAAATATATATTTGGAGGGAGAAAAAAAAAAAACAAAAGAAATAATAATTATTTATACCCGATCTTTAAGTGTTTCAAAAAAATATTCCAAACTTTGATTAGAAGGTAATTCAACTTTCATTACATCAACACCAATCAAAGAATTTTCACTAGCAACTAATACAACCCAATCTCCATGATGTGATATATTAAAACTTATTACAGGATCGGAATCTTTCATTTTAGGATTCACCTTTATATATAATATAATGATAAATCAGTTAAGTTAATTGCACTTATAGATATACATATTTTATCACCATCATCACAATCATCACATTTGGGAGGAAATTTCTTACCAAAATGGGTTTGTTCTTTCCAGTTCTAGAAAATTGAATCATATTCCAATCATATTTATATAATTTACAAAATAATAATCTCATTAAACATCTACCAATTAATGAAAGTTTTGCGTCTTCAATAAAATGAAATCGATTTATTCGAGATTTTTCTTCTGGCTGAATGAAAGATAGAACTTGTTGATATTGCTTTGATAAATTTTGAAATTACATAAAAATAAATGTAAAGTTGTTATTTGCATCACAGATTATATATTTAATATATCATTCAACAAAAAAACAAAAGAGATATTTACTTCATCAGATGGGTTCCATTCATTAACATTGAATGCCCATCGAGCTGTTATATTAGTTGATGACATTCTTTTTTTAATATAATATTAAAATTACAAAATTATTTAAAGAAATGACGAAGAAAAAAAAAAAGGTGGTCAAATGATAAAAAGAAAAAAGGTGGCTAAATGTAAAGTATAAAGTCATATATTTTTTTTTTTATAGATTTATGTAGTACGACCAACTTGCATTTTATTCTTATCTATTTATGTCATCTAAATTTATACCATAATATCATAAACAATCGCAAAAAAAACAATACATACAACACTTTTTTTTTTTTTCTCTCAAAAAATTAGCGAAATACTTTAACTTATTAATATTAATACTTTACGTACAGAACATATAATAACTTATTAATATTTAAGTACAGAATATACGGGTGCATCTACTTTTTTATATCCATCAAATACTGCCAATTCAACTAGGAAAACATATTCTAAAACTTTACCACCAAGTTTTTTAACAAGTTTTCCAGCTGCTTCCGCTGTACCTCCTAAAAAAAAAAAAAAATAATTGTAATTTATAATTTACAATTATTCCAATTATTCGCAATTGAAATCGTTCAATTTAAAACAATATCTTTACCCGTTGCCATAAGATCATCTATAACAATAACATTTTGATCTTGTTTAATCGCATCTTCTTGCATCTCAAAAATATCCTATATTGATAAAAAATAAAATTATTGTTCACATAAACTGATAAAATTCGCATAAATCAATAAAATTTCACGCATACAATATAAATTATAAATAATTTACGTACCACGCCATATTCTTTTTGATATTCAACATTGATAGTATTTCCAGGTAATTTACCCTTTTTTCTTGCGGGGACAAAAGCAGCATTTAATCTTAAAGCCACTATTGGTCCAAATAAGAATCCACGAGCTTCCAATCCTTTAAAAATAATTTTTTTTTTAGATTTGAATTTCTTTGTCAATTTTGCAATTAAATGATTATAATTTTATACCAACAACCACATCGATTTTTTCTTTTGTTGAATTAATATGATCCACAATACAATTTATAATAAAATCAACTGCTTTAGGGTTTTGGAAAATGGGTAGTATATCTAGAAAAGGAATTCCCTATTTAAAGGCGAAAATTCCTCAATTAAAAAAAAAAAAAAATTTTTTTTTTCTATCTTTAATTATTTATATACCTTTATTGGAAAGTCTGGTACAGTTCTCATAAGATTACGAACATCTTGAATATCTTTAATATCTGACATTTTCATTAAAAACAAATATAAGTTAGCAAGGGAAGGAAGAAATTTGTAATAAATATATATATTTTTTACATATTTTATCTCCGGAAATCTATGTAATACATACATGATATAGTAGTTATAGTATGGTACTAATAAGGAAATCCATTTTATACTCGTATGAAATTAGTTAAAATGTTCGTTGAACATCAGTCGCGGCCATCGGTATACGCGAAATTAAAGCTCACGGCAAATTTCATTGGTGGAATTACCCGAATTATATTAAAATTTATGGTGAATTTTGATAAAAATATTTCAAGAAAATTCAGTTTACTATCCGTTCCTTTAATGATTCGTGCTTCGAAGGAGTGATAAAAGGTGAGTTTTGAAATTAATCAAACTTTGAAATTGTTTCAAGTTGTTCAACAGCTCAAATACCTAAATCTCATGATATTTGAACGGTAAAATCCTTAAATGTTAAAAGCCGACAAACTAGAAAGTACAAACATTTCTGTGAGGTCATATTACGTACGATATACGTAAATTTATCTGCCAGCTAATAAATCTTACCATGATTATATTAATAACGCGTCTTTATAAGATCCAATAAGGTGTTACGGCTTCAATTGGAGAAGGGCTATTTGATCGATTTATTGCATAAATCGATGTAACGACATAGAAAGAAGAACGAAAGGGGGGAAAGGGAGGAAAGAGCTTCGATTTAGTATATTCCACAAGGGTACCTTCCATAATTATAAATGATTTACCATTAAAAGATCATAACAATCATAAAGTTTTTGATTGTTTTTATTATTAGTCAATAACGACTAATCGGAATTATTACTATGAATGCATTAATGAATTTCCATATTTAAATTAGATTAATTTTCAAAGAAATTTCACTTTTTTTAGAAAATGATCATACTTGAATAGGTTGAACGCAGTAAATTAGTAAATTCGCAATTTTTTTTTACCTTAAAAATCCCATTATCATAACCTAATATTTTCTCTTTTTATGTAGTGTAAAATATAGTACATAATTAAAGATTATTGGGCATATTTATTTATGATAAACAAATATTTTACACAAAAAACTCGATATTCTATCAAATAAACAAATAAAAATTAAATGAATTTTTTTTTTCACGCGGGAATATCTGCAAGCATTGCTATTTGTCCTTTAAACTTTCTTTTTTACAATGAAAATTCGGTCTAGATCTTTTTACATCATTAGTTTAAACTATAAAATTATTAAACTTTTTTTAACGTCATATGCGTCATATACATCATTATATCCATGTAAACTTTGAAATTAGAAAGTTCCTAACAAAAATATTTCAAATATTCTAAATATTCTCTAAATATTTCTATAACCTTAATAATTTAAGAAGATAAATTCTTTTCGTCATATTGTTCTTAATATATTATAATATTTATGATATTCAAATGTATGTATATAAATAGGTTTCAACAATTATAACAAGTACATATGATCGATGCCAAGCAATATCACGCGTTGTAGTATGTTACGTATGTTTTTTTTTTTCGGATTATCCCTTTAATTCGCGTGCGCAGTTCATGCATGTCGTCCATGAGGCCCTGCTTTTACTTTTTTTACTTACCTACATTACTTGCTCCCTGCTTAACTGCTTAAACCTAGATCGATTATATTACGATTATTATTATGAACAAATAATTTTTATTTCTTTAGAATTTAGAATTTTTAATTTTAGAGATTTACATTTTTGAGTTTTAAAATAATGTTTTAATTCTTTTATCTTTGTTTTACCTTTGTAATTGGGTTTCATTGGTTAGAATCAAAAAAGGATAGATATCTTATCTTTCATTTTCATATTCACATGAGATCTTTTTCTAGAAACAATTATTTTAACGGTCGAGAACAACGACACGTCGTTTGCCCCCTCAAACACAACAATACTTAATTTCTTAAAACCATTCAAATCAACTTAAAATATGAAACGATTGAATTTGTTTATGTCAATAAAAAAAAAAAAGATTTAAAAATTTTTGAAGTTCTAGAACCTTAATTAACAATTTTAATATATTTAGATGACGCAAATTTAATATATACTGTTTACATAAGATACATTTGATGTTCACGATACAGTCGATACGGTAATGCAGATATGTTTGTATTTTATACGTTCTGGAACCTGCATATCTTTTCATAATTTTTTTTATTGGATATTTTTGTATTTTTTGAAAATCTTAAAAGGGAATGTCTGCATCTATTTCTATATAAAGTATGCCTTTTCTTGACTGAAAAATTAATCTGCAAAATATCTTACCTTTTAAAATCTTTTTTGTTCTTTTTTTTCCTTTAAAAAAAGTTTAAATAAGTTTACAAAATATTCACATAAAAGTTTAAAAAAAGTTTATAAATACTCTTTTTCTTTCAAAGAATTTTCTTCCCTTTCAATTTATAAAAATGACCTTTCTAACAAATTTTACATATTTTCCTTTCGTTCTTTTTCATAAAATGTGTGGAGTGATAGCGGAAAATTCATCATCATTTCATTCTCACAAATTAAATAATAACAATAATAAAATTCATAATAATAATAATAATAATAATAATAATAATAATAATAATGTAAAGTTAACATCACTTTCTTCGCTTCCTGATGATATCCTTTACATTATTAAAAAAGATTTAGATTTCGTATCAACGATGTCATTAAGAAGTTCATGTAGACATTTATATTCAGTATTTCCTGATTCTCTCTTATTCTCTGAAATCATCCTTCTTTCAACTTTTAATCAACAACAATTTAATAATTTAATAAATTATCTTGTCTCAAATAATAAGAATCAATTTATTCGTAAATTAACTTTCAATCAATCTCAAATAACTGAACAAGCCATCATATCCGTATTGGAACATTGTTATAATTTACAATCGTTAAGTATTTTGGCTTGTAAACAAGTTAAAATATTACCATTAACGAATGCAATGGTAAAATGGCATCAAGATAAATCAGGAAATTCTCCTAATTTAAAAGAATTAAAGAAAATTATTATGACAAGATGTATTGGAGGTAAAAGACATTCTTTAACTATTAAAAAAATTATTGAAGATTTACGAAAATTAAAGAATGATAAAGATGATGAAGATGAAGATAAAACTCGGAACAATAAATTATATCTTGGAATGGATCATAAACAAATTCCAGTAAAGATCAATTTTATTTTAAATTTTTCTTCCTCAAGTTCAAATTCTTCTATGAACGATGGTATTTTTCAATTTCAAGATTGTCAAAGTGATACCTGTGAATGCTGTACTATGTCATGTGCTAGTTGTAAAGCAAAATATAAATATTGGGATGAATTTTGGATAAAATGTAGTTGGTGTAGAGAAAGAAATTTTTGTGGTCAATGTGTTATGGAGGCTTCAAAGAAAAATACTTTTAAGAATTACGCCTTTCAATACATGAGAATAAAATTATGTCAGATTTTTGAATTACCTTGTCCTTTTTAAAAAAAAAAAAAGAAAAATAGTATATATAGATTATATACATTTATTATACATATTTTAGGAACAATTATTACTTCAGAATTTTTTTATCTCTCTCTTTTTTTCACTCATTCACTTTTCATGTAAATAGTATTTTCTTACCAAATTGTTGGATATGTTTATTGTTTTGATCAGCTGGACAGATTTAAAAAAGCAATAAAAAAGTAATTGAAAGAAAATTTACTAAAATATCTTGCATTCGCGTGGTCCCGTCGGTTGGTCGCGTGGTGATACACTGGTTACTTGGCAGATCCAGGTCAATCTAGTGCGGTCTAGATCTCGGACCATGTACTAAATCGGGCTTTCAACTTTTTTATGTGATTCATGCGATTTTTTAATTACGTATGAATCCTAAACCGTACATTTTTAAAATGAAAAATTTTTATTTATAAACAAATAAATGAAACCATAATTTTTATGAAATTCATTTTCCTTTTATATCAAATACCCCGGTTGACAAGATGGATGATGATCATCTACCCTTGAATTTAAGGTGTACACAATTTATTTTTATCTTGTACATCAAATAATTACTATAAATACCAAAATATATCAAAATATATTAAATATATATCTAATCTTATCAAATAACACAGAATGTGTATGTTCGATCGAGTATTCGATGATAATCCAAATCATTTTTTCGTTTCAAAAAAAAAAAAAAAAAAAAAAATATCTTATCTACTTCATAAACATTTCAACCATTTTCTTTCCTTTTTTTTTTTTTTTTAAAAAAAAAAAAAAAGAATATTTATTTATTGTAGAACAAATTTCCAATTTACTTCATGACATGATTTTTTTCAACAAATAAGATAGGGTTTATAAATTTAAGGTTTCTATTAATAGAACATATTAAGGATACATTTATGCAGTACTTACAGCATAACTTTTGATTTATATTGTCTTTCTTTATTCTCTTTGAATCATATGTTTTTTTTTTATTCAAACAGTTTCAGCCGACTTATGTCAGTTTATTAAATAGATAACAATGATATACAATCTGATTTACTTTCGAGAAAGATAATCGCTATATATATATAAAATAATGAATTACTAAAATAATGTACAGAATAAAACATTTAAGTATTATCTTTTTGATCGTTTTATAATACAGTTTAACAGTAATTTATATTAAAGTATTATAACAAGACGACGTACAGAATAAAACAAAACGTTATGTATTACATATTTGGTCGGTATACTATTTATTTTCATTACACTAATATAATTTTTATAACAAACTTGATTATTAATTATACGGCTATTATTAATTATACGGCTAACAGTAAAAAATATTATACAGTGTTATAACAAAACGACTCAATCACATGATGACAATGCTCGTTCGGTTTTTTTTGCCACTTAAAATGTGCGCATCACATGATACATGTCCTGAATATAATAATTCACATGATTCAAATTGCGAGCTTGGCGTATGTATCGAACCGAAATTGAAAGTTGCCGATTGCCGAAAGTTTTAAAAAAAAATATAGTTAGGAAACACAATTTAAAAAGAGGTACATTGAAACATTTCACAGTTTTCACCACTTCAACGAGCGTCTGCACACAACTCTGCACAATAACATTTTTATTGCTATTAATTCTTGGGTACGTAAAATTGCAGCAGTAGCGACATTGCAGTAGTGGTGGCAATGATATTCTTAAAATTGCAGCAGTAATGGCATTGCCGACGACATCGCAACAGTAACAGCAACGACATTTTGTGCACGTATATGACGACATTTGCCCGTATGCACACGTATGTTTAATTCTTTGGGCATCTGAAAATTTGTTAGGTTGAATAATATTTAAAAAAAAATATATTACAGAATTATATTTATTGTATAAAGACGACGAAAATCTCGTCAACTCAAAGGTAAAAACAAACTATAACTAAATACAAGAAGACGAAGGTGACTGTTCATGCCTAAAATACATGAATTTTGTGAAAAAAATTTTTAACAAAATTAATACGCAGAAATCATGTGAAATGTATCATGCTTTAGTGTAGAACTTTCGCCGATATATTTATTACTGTATATAGAACTTTCGACGGTATCTCCGAAAGACGGGAAATTAAAAAAAGGCAATAAATTGCTTTAAAATATAAAAATACTAAATTATGACAAAAATTGATCTAAAAAAAAAAAAAAACTCTGCATTATTTGATCACTGCTAAATTTGATATATTTAGTGCATACATACATAATATAATCAACTTTTTCCTTTATTTAACTAGCTCTTTTTCTCTAAAGAATCTATTAATAAAATAAATTGTTCCTTTTTAATTCTTCTTCTTATTATAAATTATTATTATTTCTATTATGTTAATTTTCACGAATATGTCCATCAATAATTTTATTGCCTAATTTGCTTAAAACGAAATTTCAACGTTAAAAAATTTTTTATTTTCTTCACCTTTTCTTTTCCTTATCAAAAGTTTCTGATACAAATAATGATATTATCCTTTATTAATCTGAAAATGATTTGAACAAAAATGACGCGAAAAATTCAACATCGTAACATTTGCAACTCCATTTAAGGAATACTGAAAAATATGTATGATTTTAAATTTTATAATTTATAACATTTTTTTTTTTTAAAAAAATTATAACTAAAATGTATTATTAACCAATGTATTAATTATCATATTTTTTTTAGATATTTTTAGTGCGTTTTAAGTTTTAAAATTATGGAGATCATCAATTATTTTGGATATCAAAGGAAAAAAAAAAAAATAAAAAATAAATTTTATTTTAAAAATAATAAAAAAAAAAATCATTGTTCTTCAATCATAGTAATCCAAAATTATATTATAATCTGTACTTACTGCAATGTGAACAATGAGGTATTTTCGAACGAAACCGTTATGAAACTAAAAATGAAAACGTACTCGCAGTTTTTAATTCGTGCTGCTGCTTGAAGTTATTTTTACCGTGATATATTCTAGATTATCAAATTCAGGTTGCGCATAATTTTAATACTGTAAATAATTGTAAGTCCAAAAAAAAAAAAAAAGAATCAAATTTATATTACAAAGAAATTTACATTAAGAACGCGCAATACATTAAATTATAACTTAAAATAGAAATTTATTTATAAAAAAAAAAAAACATTACGTGATTAGTTAGTTCTTTAGATTAAACTGGCAAAAATTTGAAATTTTTTGTAAACAATAGATTAAATACAGATCTTATCATAATTCGTAATTATTTATAATTCCGGCTAAACTTTATAATTTCTTAATATTTATTTATTTATTTATCTTTCAAAATCAGTTATCAAATATTCTTCTTTCCTTTAACTATTAATTAATTGATTTGTATAAGAAAGAAGGTTTGAAATGAATATTGATTTACTAAAAAAATTCATTACATGCGACATTGATAATGCAGATACAATGGATGGAAGGAAAAATTGGGATCGGAGTATGATTTTAATGACATTGCTTATTTATTTATATTGATGAACATAATACTTTTTTTCTTTTTTGACCGTATCATGTTTCGGTATTAACCAAATTAATGATATATATAAAGTAAATTATCCTTTCACGAAATTAATTAATCCAAAACAGAATTTTCGAGTAATAGAATATTGGAACACAATATATTTTTGTAATTTTTGTAATTTTTGTAACCAGGATTTACTGTATCCAGGAATAATATATAAATATTCCAATATTCTAATATAAGTTATTTAACACAAATTTTTATCCCCTAAATCTTAAATAATTAATAATTAAGGGGGAACCTTCCCATTGATATGATCTACAATATTCCGATCCTGCTGTAAAACACAAACTTTAAAGTAATCCACTTTTTTATACTGTGTTGTCATTATTCTCATAATTCTCTCCCTTTTAAGTCTTTTAAAATCCTTTCAGGCTTCTTTTTAAACTCCTTTTTTTACTCCTTAAACTTAAACCTCTTTTTTTTTTTTTTTTTTTTTTTTTTAAAAAAATACTGAAATCATTATTATCGTCATTATCATTATAATCATCATAATCATTTATCATTGAAAGAAAAAAGAAACCTTAAAATCTGGTTGGGCTTATCAAAGTTAAATTTGTACGATATTAATCAAGGTTGTACGAATTTTCAGTTTTTTTTTTTTACCGCCAAAAAAAATTTCTTATTTTCATACATTCTTGTTTTATCAATTTATGGGTTGTGTAATAGATAAATCAAGTGTATTGTATAACAAACACAATGCGTATATGTATTATTCCTTTTATATATACTGATATATCAAATGCTTCAAATGTTGTTGAACTATTTATTTGTTTTTTTTTTTGTTGAAGTAAACCCTTAATTTATTTTCCTTGTGTCGATCTTTCCCTTTTATATCAGAGAAAAAGCCATTTGATTTAGATCGTTTTTTTTTTGAAAGTTGTCCAAAAAAAAAAAAATCCCATTTATAAATATTGTTCGTTCTTTAAAAAAAAAAAAAAATTTTTTAAGAAAAAAAAAAAAAAAAATAAACGTAAAGAGTATATATATATATATATATCTTATATTTTTTAAAAAAAAAAAAATATAAAAAAAAATATAAAAATATATATATATATACCTTTTAATTTTACCATTAATGTATAAAAACGTTTTAAATTAAAAAAAAAATTATTTTTTGGTTTTTTTTTTTTTTTTTTATCATTCTATCTCTTTAAACGTCTTTTTTTACTTAGCAACCCCCCCCCTTTTTTTCACCTTCATTTCTAAATTTTTTTTTCTTTTTAATAATTTAATAATATCATTCTTTAATTAATAGTATATATATATACATATTTATTTCATTCTTTATATTAAATTATCCTAATTGTAATATACATACATAAATATATAAAAAAATTTCGATAATTCTTCCTTTCCTTCATATTATACGAGAATGGGTAATAATCATTCATCATCGTCTCGTGTTAATAGACATAACAACGGGGCCATGAAATTGAGAAATAAAAAAAGTAAACAACAATTAATGGAAAGGGAAGAAAATAAGGAATCAGCAAAATTAAAATTTCATTTACCAAAAAATGATCAAGATATTGATAGAATGCAATTACAACATTTTTTGTTCAAACATATTTGGGATGATAAAAATTATTCCTCCCCAATTGAACAAAGATTAAAATCGGGTGATTGCAAGGTTTTAGATGCAGGGTAAGTTTGTTTTTCCATATTTGAAAATATTGTTTTCGATTTTCTTCGATTTATTTCGATTAAATACTTTATATTCTCGGTTTCTTTTTTAGTTGTGGCCCCGGTGCATGGCTTCTTGAAATGTCTACGCAACATCCTTCAACCAGATTTCATGGCGTTGATATTGCAGCGGTGTTCCCATCGGAGATAAAACCAACCAATTTAAATTTTCATCAATGTGATATAAATCAAGGGTTACCTTTCAAAGATAATTACTTTGATTTCGTCAGGATGAGTTTAATGTCTACATCCCTAAAGATTAATCAATGGGTTAATGTCATAAGAGAATTAGTAAGGTATATTACGATATATTTATTTATTTATTTATGTCTATTTATTTATTAATATATATATTTATTTATTATATTGTATTTATGTCAAATTTACTAATTTATCAAATTTTTATCAAATCTTGTCTAATTTATCACATTTTAGAGTATTAAAACCGGGTGGTTATTTAGAACTTATAGAAAGTGGAGTACAAGTGTATAATGCAGGTCCACATTTTACATTTATGGTTAAAAATAGTAAGTGTACAATAATAATGAAAAGATATGCACACACTCATATTCAACATTAATCTTTTTTTTATTCTTTCTCATAAATAGTAATTAGTTTTAAAAATTCGAACGAATTAAGTGTATACATAACAAATCAAATTCCTTCGATACTTTCATCGATTCCATCATTAACCGATATCCAATCGGATTTTCGTGTGATCCCAATTGGTCCACTCGGTGGTCAAAGTGGATTAATATACGGAGATTTATTAGATATGTATTTTACAAATAAACTTAAGGATGTTTTACCGAAATGTATGAATATTACGGAAAAAGAATATTTAGATTTATGGGATAGATGTCAATTGGAATTTAAAATTCATGCTGCTACAACTAAATTGTTTAGATTTTGGGCTCAAAAAGTTGTAGTAACTGATGATGATGATGATGATGATGATGAAAATATAGAGGAAGGGGTGGGAATTGATCAATTAATCAATTAGAAAATTAATTAAATAAAATTAGAAATTTTTGGACTTTGTATATATGCATATATATATATATATATATATATATATATATATATCAAATTCTTTCTTTTAAAAAAAAAATAATAATAATAATAATAATAAAATAAAATAAAATAAAGTAAATAAAACAATATAATAAAAATGTAAATATCATAACATCATGTTGATGATAATCACGCAGAAAAAAAAAAACAAGGTTTGATAGTTCTGTCGTACCAAATAGAAGCAATGACAAATTTGTACAATCCAATAAAAATTTCTTGTTTATGACTACAACTCAGGAAGACAAGCTCCTATTTTAATCCTATCTTAGTATATCTCAAGTTACTTATCACCAAAATCACCAAATGTTAATGTCTTACAAATTTTACAAATTTAAAAATATTTATTTTTACTCACGCCATCTTTCTTTTAACCTGGAAATACTAAATTAGTAGCGAAATTACCGATTTCATGTAAATTTTTTTAAAAAAAAAATTGACAATACATGATTTCACAGATTTCACAGATTTTTTACTGATTTTATGTATCCCAAACATCTATTTTTTTTTTTTACAAAGAATTTTTACAAACTAGTTAAAGTGGCAAAAAAACATAAATAAAAAATAAATACACAAAATAAATTAATAATATTAAATATATTATTGAAAATATAACGGAATAACTGATGAAAAAAATAAGAAATTATCATATGATATATTTTAGCCTAAACTCATATAGTCATATTTGATTAAGCATGTTTATTTTTATTAAGTTGCTAAAAACTGAAAGAGTTATGTATCCCATTAGTATGACTGTAAACGTTATTTTATTCAAAGAATTTTTTATGAAATTCTCATTATCCTGAAATATTACTTGTAAAAATTAGTTGATATGATGCCATTTTCTATCTCCCCCCCCCCTTTTTTTTATTATTATGCGTAATGCAGTTGTAGATCATTAAAATGTATATCCGGTAGATCTTAGTAAGTATTAATTTCAACAATTTAGTTTTAACAATGAATTCTACTAATTCTACTATTATAGTATTTTTTTAGAGATTACACAATTTATTGAACAGACGAAAACAGATTTATGATGCCGCAAAATTTAAATTTTACCTAATTAACATTACTTGATGAGTAACGATATGTTATTTATCATTTTCCCGATCAGGGAGATCGATCACTTGCTTTGATAAATTAATGAATTATAAAAAGTATTTCCTTTCGTCCATTAAAAGTAATTGTTTTTTACTATGAATTTACTAATTTTCGTAATTATATTTTCGATTATATTTATATGGAAATTGCTTTTCCGCCAACCCGTTATTTTTAGCATAATTGCCTATATTGGTAAATCTATACGCGTACAATACACATAAATAAATATTTATCATTTGCAAATTTATGTCATCTTGCGATCTTATCATTTAGTTATCAAAACGCGTATCGAAACCGAAATTCGAAAATTCCACTATATTTACCGATGGATATATTTTACGTCTACACATTTAAAACAATATAAATTTTAAAATTAATAATTTAATTGTTTTTTTAATACTTAATTGTTCGAATTCTTTTATTCCGAGATTGTACTACATTTCGTTTTTGGTTACGTTCTGAATTTGGTCATCTTCATTTCACGCTCGCTTTTCAATCATCAAAAAAATATTAAAAATGAAATTCGATTGCCTTTTCTTGCTCCTTGTTGTATTCGTAACAATGGTACATATTTGCTGCCCCTATTGAAAATAATAAAGAAGTTGAAGATGAAATCACTGATGGTGCTCATTTAAAATGTAGTTAATTTTATATTTCGATCTAATTAATCGTTAAACGTGATGCCGAACCTGAACCGGTTCCAGTTCCAAAAGCCGATCCCGAACCTGAAAGCAGATCCCGAAGCATATTATTATAAGAAATACAAGCCAAAATATAAATACAAATACTATCATCCAAAATATAAATATCACAAGCACAAATATTATCCATAATTAATTTATATTTTCTTGCTCAGTTTGATCTTCACTAAATATAGTTTTTACAATTAATGATATTATTTATTTATTATTTATTTATTTATTTGTTCGGATACTGGAGAAATTTATTATTAATCGTTTTAGTGACCTTATTCAATTTTCGATAGTCTAGTCTATGCAAGGGTACTTCTTACCACAACGGTTTGCTGCAATATATTATTTATATATATATATATATATGAGGTACTGTATGTTAGTATATTTTTTTTAAAAATGTTTGTTAATTAAGCTTACTTTGTTCATCTAAATAACTTTAAAATAATTGTTAATTTTCTTCAAATTAGCATTTTAATTTCTCAAATCAATTAATAATTTGTTATTCAGTGTTGCGCGTTTTTAATTGTTAATATTTGATATGATTTGCCCAAGTTGTGTGCAACCATGTGGAGGCGGAGATCAGCTCAACACAATTGTACAGTACTTCACTCACCTGAGTGGCAAAAATCCATTAAGACCGAAAATCGCGGCTTATTTTTCATTAATAAAATCGACCTCCACGAATCATAGTGCTATCGTAGTATTGCGATAATTTAATTCAACGAAATATATTTAATAATATATATATATATATATATATATATATATATATATACAAGCTTTAAATTTTAAAAGCAAAGCGATACGGTATTCAATTTTAATTTTTTTTTTTTTTTCCTTGGCAAAGTTATTCAGCCATTATGACCATTAATAATTAATTAATATTTCATATCACATTGAAATTGTATGCTATATTACAACACAAGTATACGCAATTACGCATTCTTAACATAAAAATCGGTCAAACAAACTAAAAGCCGAGCGTGAACCTGCATGAAAGAATGTTTCACACCAATCAGCGAAAAATCCAAACCTATCCTATTCATCATTAATTTAACACAAAATTAAAATATCTTGAATTGATAGTCAAATTAGGAAAGAATTGTTGTGTTACCATGCGATAAATTAAGCCCACTATAAGAATGCAGAAAATTGAATATTTTATTCGTCGTTGTAACGGAATAATTACCTTCTCACATACAGAATAGTTTCCGTTCACCAACTTCACTCTTTCTCTCATTAACTTAAAAGATATAGGACCAAGTACGATACATATAAACTTAATATTTTATATATAAAAATTTATATATATATTTTTCACGAGTTGGTAAAAAAAAAAAAAAATGTCTTGGCCATTTCAAACCCTTCGTATCCTTTACCCCGTACTTACCCTTTTCTCATTAATTACCATTCTCTTACTTTCCGCATGGATTTCGTCAACAAATTCATTTTCCACCTCATTCGATTCTTATTATAATAAAGTTAATAATAAACAAGAAAATTCAACAATAAAATTTCCTGCAGAAATTTATTTGGGTTTCATTATTAGTATAATAACATTTTTATTTACAGCTATTTTATGCTTCCCTTCTATTTCACATAGATTCGGATACAAAATTTATGTCTATATAACGGATGTAATATTATCCCTTTTTTGGTTCGTCCTTTCAATATTAATAGTAGCTAGAGTTAATAATGGATCCATAATTGATACTAATAATATAAATGATCAATTATATGAAAAAATCAATGAATTACCTACTAAAGAAGGTATTCCTAGTACTGATAAATTATTATCATTGGGAAAAGCGATAACTGTTCTCAGTTGGATTCAATTTATATTTTGGACTTTTACAACAATTATTTTGGCTCATGTTCGTTCTCGTAAATGGACAAAGAAAGATAGAAATAAGAGGATTAACATTGTTAGTGGATCATATGATCAAGATGCTAAGATGTTAAATACACCTGCTATTATAAAAGAAATTGATGATTTAGTGAAAAATCCTCAAACTGTACAAACCACGAAAGAGACTTCTTCAAAAACTCCTGTTTTAGAATTAAATCTTTCACTTACCACGAGTACTACTCTTTATTCACTTGACCCCGTTTCATCTCCCCCTAAACATGACGATGATCTTTATACTATTAAATTATAGTTAAAAAAGGGAGAATTGTTGTTATAGATGTTATAGATAATTAGTTATAATATCATTAACCTATATATATTTGTTATTATTATTATTATTATTATTGTTATTATTATTATCATCATTATTATTAGATTCATTCAATATACTTTAATTGCATTTTTCCTCATTGGCATTTCAATTTACATTTATTTACATTACATATTACATTAACTTAATTTAATAATAATAAATTCTTGTAATATTACCAATAGTATATTGATGATTACCGGTTGTGATAAGGTGCAATGCAGCGGGGAGAAATATATATAGGAATAGTATGTACTTTTATATTATATGTATATTATATAGTTATATATTTACAACATTTACAATCGGTAATGCGTAATTTAATTAAATTTTTGATCGATTTTAAAATTTTCATTTTAAATTGTTTGAATAATTTCGTTTTACGAATTATGTTTACGAGAATTGCATTTGCGAATCGCATTTGTGAAGTAAGTGGGTTTTAAACGTAAAAACATTTCCTGTGCCTATATACTAAAAATTACTGTGCGTACGATATTTAAAATAAAACAATGTCGTATGCTTATAATTATATAGGTTAAAAGTAAATCAGTTTAACCTTGAATAACTTCAAATTTTTTAGCAGCTTTTCTCAAAACAGATTAGCTCGATTTAATCCTTTTAAACTTTATATAAAGCTGAACTTATTTTAGTAAACTATCCCTAATTAATTTAGGTATACTTAAATTACGCAATACCATGATCAATTTTTGATTGGATATATAATAATTAAGATAATGCCATTATTTACTGGCTTTATAGAATTTGGATAACTTTACTCAAGTATAAAAATGGACCGGAAACAGTTAAAAAGAAAAATTTTTCTTTTTTTACACTTCTGATTAACAACTTTTCCGATACCATAATTAATAAAAACAAAACAAACTACAACCGGTATCTTTTATCTTTCGATAATCACTGAAATATCTTTGAACTTTAATGAAATCCCGATTTGAACTTACGCCAAAAGTTTAACTTATAACATTGGTCAAAAGTTTGGCGGAAAAGAATCACATTAAAAAACCATTAATGACGTAAAATATATGTAAATATAACATCACGATGACGATGATCGTTTAGTACTGTATGTTAAGTAATTTAAATATCAAATTTTTTTTCTACCTTTTTTTTTTTTTTTTTTTCTCTTTCAAGAAATTTTATTTCCCTTCTAAAAAAAAAAAAAAATTCTAGTAATGTCGGCAGATACACGGACTCCTTTGATTAATGACTCACAACATTCATATTATTGTCTAACACCTGAAAGTGATGATTCATCCAACAAATCATGTGATGATGAACAAAATAATTTTTATGAGGAAATTAATGAAAGACTGTCAACAATTCGTGATGTCATCAAAAATTTAGTACCTTTGGGTACAATTAAACATGCTGAAGAACTTATAACTGATCCTGTTGTTGATTACGTATTCGAGAGATGTAATAAAGATCCAAGCATGGTTTTTGTCGTATTATATTATGCGAGAGGATTACAAAAAATGATTAAAGCTGATGGTCATGCTCCAGCTTTAAGAAGTATGAGAACAAAGAGGATTGAATGTAGTGAGTTATTAGCTATAGAATTGTAAGTAGGAACAAAAAAAAAAAATCATTGCAAATCTAATTTGATAAAAAATTAACATTATTTTATAAAAAAAATCAAAAGAATTCATAAATTTGATGATCAAGAACTTATATTTACGAAAGTATTAACGAAACGATATGCTTTCTCACAATATGATGATCTTGAAACCCGTAAAAATGGTATTTAAATTATATCTTTAATCCAGTGTTGGCACGTTGGCCGTTTGGCCGGGGTTGGCCGTTGGCCGTGGCCAAATGCCAACAAGGTACTAATACTCATATAGTAAGTTATTTGGCCATTTTTCATTTGGCCGGGGTTGGCCATTGGCCGTTTGGCCGTTTGGCTGTGGCCAAAACGGCCAAAAAAGTCTTGGCCGCGGCCAAATGCCAACACTGCTTTAATCTATTATCATTAACTAAAAAATGATTATTATTATTTATCTCTCCCATTTTTCATATAAGCTTTGGATCTCGCAGCAAGAATTTATTCTGAAGAAAGTGATCATTGCACATTGTTTTTATCTGATGATGAAGTCCAAGCATGTTTATATGTAAATATTTTGTATATGCACGCACATACTAATATATGCGTGCGATAATTTAACTAACTTTCAACTTTCATACTTACTTAGGCATTGTGGTCTGGTCACTTAATGCCGTCACAAATTTCCGATATATCACATAACGTGGCCGTCACTGATTATCACATTCCGATGCATAGTTCAAATTTTTACGATACCTATAAAAATTTAGATTTATTATGTATTCCTAGAAATCAATATTTACTTTATGTAATTGCATATATTGCATTTTTATTAATTTATACTCTTTTCGCCAATATTGATGAGATTCGTGAATATGATAGTTATTTGGAAGGAATAATGTATATTTTAGTATTTTCTTTTATATTAAATGATATTCGTTTAGTAAGTTCGTTTTTTTCTTTTTTTTTTTTTTTTAAAAAAAAAAAAATCGTATTTACGGATTCTTACAATATTTATTCTTTTTCTTTTGTAGTTTCAAAGACATGGGATTAAACATTTCAAATATCTTAGAAAATTCCTTTCGTTTATCATATACGCTATTTTCATTACTGATATGTTGTTAAGAATTAGGAATTTTCTTAATCCTGATAATTCCCTTCCTTCATTACATCGAACAGTTCTATCATTAGTTCCCTTGTTTCTTCATTGGCGCGTTCTTCTATTATTGGATGCATTCCAACCAATTGGAAGATGGTTAACCCAAATTTCAAGAATTTTAAAGAAGAGCATGTCATATTATATTTTATTATCTTTGGCATTTATTGCATTCTTTCAATCATTTTTAGTTCTTCAAGATAGTTATGAACATCGTGACGATGTGTTTAATGGATGGGGAATTTTCAAACTTTTGATTAAAGGAATATTAATGTAAGAAAAAAGATTTTTTTTTTTTTTTTTTTTTTCCAAATTCGTTATTTTATATTAAAATTTTTCTTTCTTTCTTTTTTTTTTTTTTAGTGCGCCGGATTTTCAAACTGCGAGTGAATTGGAACATAAATTTGGTTTTTTGTTATACTCTTTTTATGTTTTTTTAGTTAGTATTATTCTCTTTGCAGTCTTACTTCCATTATTTATGACTGCTTTGACAACTAAACGTACGGTTCCAGAGGAATATTTATCACATTTTGCAAATTTAGTCTTAAAAGAAGTAAGAGATCAAACTCGATATAATTATCCCCCTCCATTTAATATTTTATATTATATACTCATACTACCAATTTACTATATTTTTGGGAGAAAACGAAATGTTTGTTCATATGTGAAAATTTTAACGAGAATAATATTTTTTATTCCAATGATTATTTTTACCTTGATTCAAATACGTATGGGTAAAAATAATCAAGAAAAGGATGTTAGAGATATAGACATAAAAGAATTACCAGATTTACCCATTCCCCAAGATGAAAATCAAATGCTTAGAAGAATATTACATAAATTAGAAGTAATTAATGAACAACAAAACAAGCTTCAATCTAGATTGGAGAATATTGAATCTCATTTAGGTGTTTATTCAGCGTAAATTTTATAAATTTATGAATAAAGTATTATAGACCTAAGTATATGTATTTTATTATTATTGAGTAAATATTAAAGTTTGAGAATCGTTAACCCCTTGAAATTGAAGATCATTTGTCAATCATATAATAATTTGGTGATAAAAGTTTAAAGCTTTGGTCAAAGCCACAGAAATAGGACCCCGAAATATATATATAAAGGTCAGAAGCAGCCAATAAAATTTTACTATTAGCTGTACGCATTTTTTCAGGGCCGGAGTTATGATAATTTTGGTCGTTATCCAAAAACAGTAATAGGTTTTCACCAGAAATTATCTAAAAAAGGAAGGAAAGATTTTCATGATTTTTTTTTTTTGACTGGTTGTACGCAAACTCAAATTTCGGGATATTCAAATTCGGGCAAAATTTGAAACCTTTACGAGTTATAGATTAATGTCTTTACAGTAAAATTTTAGGTAATACAAAAGTTATGGCTAAAATTATATTTACAATTATATTATTATAATTTAGAAATTTTTAAAATATCATTTTTCAATTAATTTTATATAAATATTTGTGTAATTACTAAACAAAATGTTTCTCTTAATAAGATGAATCAATAAGTTATAAAATATTAAATTACTTTTAATTTTTCTAATTATAGTCAGATATTAGGTGATATAAAGTAGTATTTTATTTTTAAAATCAAAAAATTTTTTATTTAATAAAATTTTATATTTAGCATTTAAAGCTTTACAATTTAACAATCCACCAAAATTTTCAAATATTAAAAATTTTTTATTACTGCACTTTATTATAACATGTAATATTTGAAATATATATAATAAAATTAAATATATCAAATATTTAATAAATTTAATATTATTTCTTTAAAAAACATATTATAAATTTAAATAGAATGCAGAATATAATTAATGCAATTGTGGCATAAAATTATTTAAAATTGTTAAAGTCTTAAAGAAGTTAATAGATTAAGAAAGATGATAGATTATTTTAATACTTGGGATCATGTTTCCACTCACATTAATAATTCTCAGTTTTGGAATGATAAAAGAATCTCTTGGTACCATTATTTCACTTTTAACTTTAAGAATCTACAGAAATTTACTCAAATTAGCAAGGCAAACAAGCCTCTTATAAGGGTCACAACTGGGTCTAACCCTTATTTTAATATTAATAACCATAATAATGATCAAAATAAGCATTCTTGATCTGGTCACTCTACCAAAAAGATCAATCAAACAAGAAATAATCAGTCTTTCAAGTCAGATGTAAAATATTTAATAGCTGGACTGAAGACTTTGTTAAAACATTATATTTAATTTAGTTGGTAGGATAGATCAATGATCTTTGCTAACTTCTTGTCATGCTTTGCATTTACTTTATGCAATGTTTTTGACTTTTTAGATCATAGAATTTTTATTTTTCTTTTTCGTTTCTTTTATATCTTAAACAATTCTATAACTAGACTTCCTATTACATTAAAGAGAATAGGCTAGAGATAGGACCGGGAAAACTAATAATAGAGGTCACCGGACAATAGTAAATTGGTGAGTTTACCCAAATTAAAAATATTTTGCATAAGTAATTGACTTAAAAATCTAACAATCCTACACAGGAATGTCTGAAGAATATAATGAACCATAAAATATTCTTGTAAAATTAATATTAACTGAGATCATTAAATTTTCCGAAAAAATTTTTATAATAATGCGAACCACTTTTAAAAAAATTTATTAATTATGCGAACCACCTTTTGTGTTACACAGAATATATAAAAATTTAAATTGAGTGTATAAATGGCAAATTTAACTCTAACCTTAAGCAGATATTGTTAGTCCACACATTTTGGCTTCATTAAAAATTGAATATATCAAAAATTTAATCAACTTTACTAGTGTGCCGGGTGCTACGGTGACCTCTATTATAAGATTTCCCGGTCCTCTAGAGATATAGTAGTTATGAGACATATCTGTGACTTTAATATAAAAAATGGATAGGCTTTGTCTATTAACAATTTTGTACTCTTATCAATCTTTTTTCTAATAAAATAAGCATATCTAAAATAATTAATGCAATGACTAAAGCATATTATAAATTGAAATTATTAAAAGAATGCAATTGTTAACTAATTTTGCTAAATTTAATCATAAATTGCCAATTAATCACATTTTGTTAACCAAATTAAGCAATTTATAAAGAGATATAACATAACTTATAAAGTTTTCTTTTATTTTTATTTATTTTTTATTTTTTATTATAACAAGAGAATCTATAATTATAAGTAAATAAAAGAAAACAAATAAAATAGAATCAATACATATATAAATTATGTGAGCACTAAAGCCTGATCAAACTAATGCTAATTCAAAAGAACTAAATTATTTTAATTATCACAAACTTCTCAGTCAAAATCAAAAATAGCAACTCAACCCTGCAAGATACCAAGTATCACCTCCTTCTGAGACATCAACATCTAAAGCAACTTGTAACCGCCCACCAAATAAAGTTTTCTTTTATCTGATTGAATCTATAAACTAATAATAATAAAAAAATACATTAGAAAATTGAATTTTAGTATTAAAAAAATACTGTTTGCAAATATTCACATCTTCAAAAGATTAAGAATTTTTTATAAATAGTATATCTATCCTATTCTTTATGAGATATTAATAAAAATTTTTTTTAAATACTTAGGAGCGTATCAGAAATCAGCTGATTTTCTTTAATTAGTAGCCCTTACCCCCATCCCTCCACCTGATCGCATTTTGATTGGTTAAAAATATATATAATAATATATGTAATTATATTTATATAATTAACTCATGATCTAGTAATCCAATTTTTATGAATTTTTTTTTGTTTTATAGCTTTTAATAAGCCCTACAAAATAAAAAAAATTTAGATAAATTGAGCTATTAGATGGCAAGATAATTGCAAAAACCTATTTTAATATATAAATAGTAATAATATATTGAGTAAATTTATTTAACGCACCCTGCGTTGTAACGCACCCCCTATCACATGATAAATTTTATTGGTTGCGGTTTAATTTAGATTATTGTTAAATTGGCTAAAATTTATTGTACAAAAAAAATAACAAAATTTATATATTAAACTGACTTTATTCCTTTAAACCCTGTTTATCAAAGGTAATATTTTTTACAATTATTTATCTTTAACATAACTAGTAATGATAATAATGATACAAAAAAGAGAAGCCTAACAATTATGATAATAAGAGAGAGAAATAATGGAAATAATATTAGAAACAAATAATTGGAGATAACAAAGATGATAGGAGACA
Organism: Rhizophagus clarus; assembly: GCA_015698045.1. Lineage (NCBI taxonomy): Eukaryota > Fungi > Glomeromycota > Glomeromycetes > Glomerales > Glomeraceae > Rhizophagus > Rhizophagus clarus. Next base: position 1,027,352 of record BLAL01000160.1, read on the forward strand.
AAAGATATAATAAAAAAAAAGAAAGATAGTGAAAAAAAGAGGGAAAGAATGCGAAAATAAAAGGAACAGGATCGAAAACAAAAGAAAATAGGGACAAAATGAAAGGGAATAGAAATGAAAATAAAAAGATAATGGGAGGGGCAAAAAAAAAGAAAAGATGACAAGAATAAAACGATGATAAAAACAAAACAATGATAAGAACGAAATGATAAGGATGAAATGATAATTGATGATGAGAACGAAATGATAAGGATGAAATGATAATTGATGATGAGAACGAAATGATAAGAATGAAATGATAATTGATGATGAGAACGAAATGATAATTAATGGTGAAGACGAAACAATAGTTGGTGATGAGGATGGATGAAACAATAATCAATAATAAGGACAGACAAAATGATAATTGATGATAAGGACGAAATGATAATTGATGATGAAGACGAAATGATGATTGATGAGGATGAAACAATGATGAGAACAAAATGGTGATAAGGATAAAACGATCATAAGAATGAAAGGAAAAAGGAGCGATAATGAAAAAGAAGAAAATGAATGAAAACGAAAAGAAAAGGGAATAAATTAACGAAAGATAAACCATAAAAAGAAAAAAAATAGTTAGTAAAAATGAAATATGAAAACGAAATTAAAAAAAAAGATAAGAAAAAATACCATACCTTGTTCACAAAACTAAGATCTAAAAAAAAAGAAGACGAAATGATGATGATGAAATGAAATCGATGATGAGGATGAAATGATAATTAATGATAAAGACGAAATGATAATTGGTGATAAGGATGGATGTATGAAACAATAATCGATGATAAGGACGAACAAAATGATGATTAATGATAAGGACGAAATGATAATTGATGATGAAAACGAAATGATGATTGATGAGGATGAAACAACGATGAGGACAAAATGGTAATAAGGATGAAATGATCATAAGAATGAAAGGAAAAAGGAGCGATAATGAAAAAGAAGAAAGTAAATGAAAACGAAAGAAAAGGGGAATAAATTAACGAAAGATAAACCATAAAAAGAAGAAAAAATAGTTAGTAAAAATGAAATATGAAAATGAAATGAAAAAAAAAATAAGAAAAATGTCATACCTTGTTCGCAAAACTAAGACCTAAAAAAAAGGAGGCGAAATGATGATGTTGAAATGAAATCGATGATGAGGATGAAATGATAATTAATGATAAAGACGAAATGATGAGAACAGATGTATGAAACAATAATCGATGATAAGGACAGACAAAATGATAATTGATGATAAGGTCGAAATGATAATTGATGATGAAGACGAAATGATGATTGATAAGGATGAAACAATGATGAGGACAAAATGGTGATAAGGATAAAACGATCATGAGAATGAAAGGAAAAAGGAGCAATAATGAAAAAGAAAAAAGTGAATGAAAACGAAAAGAAAAGGGGAATAAATTAATGAAAGATAAACCATAAAAAGAAGAAAAAATAGTTAATAAAAATGAAATATGAAAACGAAATTGAAAAAAGACAAGAAAAAAATGCCATACCTGGAACGCCCTCAGAGATATCTGGAAATGAAAAGGTAAGGGTTGTTTCTTTTTTTTTCATTAATCTCGTTTAAGAATATTTCCTAATGTCACTTCATTGTCTTTTTTTTTATAGAAGCACCCCTGAAGACTTCTGGAGACAAAAAGGTAGGGTTTATTTCTTTTTTTTCGTTAATTTTGTTTAACATTTCTAACATTTTTTTATTGTTTTTTTTATAGGAACGCCTCTTAGAGACGAAATAAAATAATGAAAAGTTGTAACGCGCTTAACGGCTTAAGATTATTTTATAAATAAAATAAAAAACAATTAAACACGTAATAAGGGGTACGTTATAATGCAGGGGTGCGTTAAATAAATTATTCCTAATATATTATATATATAATATAATTTATAGCCAATTATAGGAACCTGATTTTTAGGTTAGCCCCACCCCCCTATTAAATCAGCTGATTTCTGGCATGTCCCTTATAACTAAAAAAATATTACCTAAATATAATATTATCATAGAAGTTACTAAAGTTATAAAACATATTGAATAAAGTAAAACATCAGTATTAACTGTAATCCAAGTGAGCTCTAACTGTAATATTATAAAACTTACATCAAGTATGGGTATACATATATATTATTAGTTTAAAAATAATATTATTACAACTTTTAATTTAATATTACAAAATAACTGCTTCATGATCATAATGCAAAATACTCATTATATTAAATTCAGCTACATTTGCTAACTTTTTTTACAGTTAGTAAAAGTAAATTATAAGCAAACATTATACTCTGATTTTATTGATTGGATTCAACTTTATAATAGAGTATGATTTATCCAATTAGAGGTGTGCCAGAAATCAGCTGATTTTCTTTAATTAATAGCCCTTACCCCCCACTCTTCACCTGATCACATTTTGATTGGTTAAAAAAATATATAATAATATATATAATTATATTTATATAATTAACTTGTGATCTAGTAATCCAATTTTTATGAATTTTTTTTTTGTTTTATAGCTTTTGATTAGAGGTATACTCTGAAATCTGTCAATCCAGATATCTGGTCATCCATTCAAAATTGACCAGATTTGGATTGACCAGATTATGTAACAGAATTGATCAGATGGATCAATGGATATTCGTTCATCTGACGAATTATTTTGTGTCACTTGATTGACCAGATTGACCAGATGGTTCGATGGATATCTGTTCGATCTGTTCAATTTTATCTACCTAGAGATATTTAATTCATCAAAAAAAAAAATTTTTTTAATAAAAAAAATTTTTTTTTTATTTCATTCTGTAATAGTAAATTAGATTATTAGATAGTACAAGTTATCTGTTGATCTCTTTTTTCTTTTTTATGGAATGCAACTAATTTGTTTTTTTTTCATTTATGTAGAGTTGCCAGACAAAAAGTACGACCAGGCTTTTGGAATTGAAGTAAGGGAAGGCTGGAGAAGAAGAGCTCATTATTTTTTTAATAATTATTTTTTTTTTGTTTATTATAGGTTGCTGGATGAAAAGTATGACCGGACTTTTGAAAATGAGGTAAGAGAAGATAGGGAAGGGGGGACGAAAAGCATGACCAGACTTTTGGTAATTGAGGTAAAGGAGGGATGAAGAAGGGAAGCTCATTATTTTTTTAATAATTATTTTTTTTTATTTATTATAGGTTGCTAGACAAAAAGCATGACCGGACTTTTGAAAATAAGGTAAGAGAGTTAAGGAAGGGTATGAAAGGAAGGAGTTTGTTATTTTTTCTTAGTAAATTTATTTATTTTATTTTTTTTTTTTTACTATAGGTTTCCAGATGAAAAGCATGACCAGGCTTTTGGAATTGAGGTAAGAGAAGGTCAGAGAAGGGGAGTTCATTATGTTTTTAATAATTAGTTTATTTTTTTTTGTTTATTATAGGTTGTCAGACGAAAAGCATGACTGGACCTTTAAAAATGAGGTAAGGGAAGGTAGGAAGAGGAAGAGTTCGTTATTTTTTCTTAATAATTTTATTTATTTTATTTTTTTTTCTTTACTATGGATTGCCAAACGAAAAGCACGACTGGACTTTTGGAATTAAGGTAAGGGAAGGTCAGAGAAGGGGAGTTCATTATTTTTTAATAATTAGTTTATTTTTTTTTTTGTTTATTATAGGTTGCTAGATGAAAAGTATGATCAGAGTTTTAAAAATAAGGTAAGAAAGGGTAGGGAGAGGAGGAGTTCGTTATTTTTTTTTAGTAAATTTATTTATTTTATTTTTTTTCTTTACTATAGGTTGCCAGACGAAAAGCATGACTGGGCTTTTGGAATTGAGGTAAGGGAAGGTCAGAGAAGAAGAGTTCATTATTTTTTTAATAATTATTTTTTTTTGTTTATTATAGGTTGCCAGACAAAAAGCATGACCGAACTTTTGAAAATGAGGTAAGGGAGGGTAGGGAGGGTAGGGAGGGGGGGAGTTTGTTATTTTTCTTAGTAATTTTATTTATTTCTTTACTATAGGTTGCCAGACGAAAAGCATGACTGAGCTTTTGAAATTAAGGTAAGGAAGGGTCAGAGAAGGGGAGTTTTATTATTTTTTTAATAATTAGTTTATTTTTTTTTATTTATTATAGGTTGCCAGACAAAAAGCATGACCAAACTTCTGAAAATAAGGTAGAGGAGGGTCAGTGATGAAAAATTGTTATTTTTTTTTTAATAAATTTAATTGTTTATTTTTTTTCTCTTCTGTAGGGTTACCAGATAAAAAATATGACCGGATTTTTGAAGTTAAGGTAAAGGAAAAGTTTTTCACATATTTTTTAATAAATTTAATTTATTTTTTTCTTTTTTGTAGGGCTTCCAGATGAAAAACATGTCCAGACTTGTTAAATTAAGATAAGAGAAAAGGATTTCGTTATTGTTTTCCAATGAATTTAATTAATTTATTTTTTTCCTTTTTTGTAGAGTTACCGGATGGAAAGGATAATAGGACTTTTGAAATTAAGGTAAGGGAGGGCCAGAAAAGGTGTTTTTATTATTTTTTATTTTTAAAAAGTAACTAATTTATTTTTTTTTTCTTTTTTGTTAGGATTACTAGACGAAAAACATGGCCAGACTTTTGAAAACAAAGTAAGGGAGAAGTGGAGAAGATTTCTGTTATTTTTCTCTAATTTAATTAATTATTGAGGTAAAGGAGGACTGAGAGAAATTTTAGTTATTTTATTTAAAGAATGTTGTTCTATTTTTTTTTTATAATTTGAAGAGATTTTTCTATTTTAATAATAATAAAATTTTTTATTAATTTATTGATGACTTAAATAAAAAATTTATCTAATGAAAAAATCAATAAAAAGATTGAATTATTTGATCAATCTGATCAATCCGGTTATCTATGTATTTTTTTTTTAAAAAAAAATCAACAAAAAAGACTGGATTATTTGATCAATCTGATCAATCTGATCATCTGTATAACCTTTGCTGATCAATTTGATGTTATCCAACAGATTCATCTGGATTATCTGTAATCCATTTATTCTTAATCCAGATGATCCATTTTTTGATCAGATCAGATAATGGATTAAACAGATTTCACCAGAGCACACCTCTACTTTTGATAAGCCCTACAAAATAAAAAAAAGTTTAGTTAAATTGAGTTATTAGATGGCAAGATAATTGCAAAAAACTATTTTAATATATAAATAGTGATAATATATTATATATATTATATAATTTATAGCCAATCATAGGAACCTGATTTTTAGGTTTGCCTCTCACCCCCCTATTAAATCAGCTGATTTCTGGCATACCTTTAAAAGGGAGTTGAAAATGTATTTTTCATTATTATTTCTAATTAATTAAATTATTTAATTTTATTTTTTTATAATATTATCAAATGAAAAGCATAACTGAACTTTCAGAATTAAGGTAAGAGAGGTTGAAGGAGGTGTCTTTTATTATTATTTCTAATTAATTAAGTTATTTAATTTTTTCTTTTTCTTTTTTGTAGTGTTACTAAATGAAAAACATGATTTGACTTTTGGAATTAAGATAAAGGAAAGTTGAGAAGGTGTTATTATTATTTTTTTTTAAAAAACTTCCTATTTTTATCTTTATAAGGATTGCTAGATAAAATATAGATAGTAGATAAGTATCATGCTGATAGAGTAAACTCTGATATGCAAATGCAAAGCTAATAAAATTGATGACATAATTTAATATTTTGGCATTATTAAAACGATTTGTTAAACATCTTTTATAAAAGCATTTTGTACTTTTTATATATTGTATATTTAAAAAAAAATTATCCTTTTATTAAATGATTATAGGGCTGTTGGTATATCAATAATCTTCATTTTACTGAAAAAAAAATTCATTATAAAAAAAATTTGTAATAAAAAGAGATATTTTTATATATACTATTTTGTAACTTTATTTTATGTAATGATATACAGCCTATAATTAATAAAATTTGATAATTAAAGATTTTTTTATACATTAATATTTGTCTTATATTAACAATTCATTATATAATGTTTTTTGTTATATTAAGATTCGCTGTAGAGAGAGATGACTGTATTTTTATTACTTTGTATTGCCTAATTTAAAAAAATTAAAATATTATTCATATATAATGGAAAATAATAAAAAAAATTAAAAAAATAAAATTTTACTTTTTATTATAAATGGTTTTTTATTTAATAAAATATATTTTGCTACATCATTATAAAACTTAATTTTATTTTCTTTAAACTAAAATAAAAAATTTTTTGAAGATATCAAATAATATTTTAATTTTACTTTTCAACCTTTAGGTCTTTTGTTAAAATCTTAATTTTAATTACTATTATCTTTAAATTATTTAATAATATTCTTTCAGGTAGAAGATTTTCATGCTTAATATATAAAATCTTATTTTTTCTTAGCTAAGAAAAAATAATATTTTAAGATTTAAATACTAAAAATATAAATTTATCAAAGTAATTTTATTATAATTTTTATATAATATTGGATTAATTTGCTGTTGAATATTTTACAGCTACTACTAAAGTAAAGAAAATGTCTGCTATTATTATTAAAATAGAAGAATAATTTGCTATTACTATTGCAGCAAAAGAATAGTTTGCTAAGCTAGTTTGGATAAAACTAAATATAAAGATAAATGTGCATAGTATTACTAGTTTTCTTTTTAAAAATAGGTTTATAAGAGAAATTGACATATTTAGTTAAAGATTTTTTAATTTGTATTCGTAAAATGCGAAAATTGGATTACTGATCAAAAATCTGAGTGATCAGGCCTAATTAACCCTAAAGGTACCCAGAAAAATTCTTCTATTACGTGATTATATAAAATTTTTGTCACACCTGTATCACATCTCCACTTTTCCATTATTCATGAGACAGTTTTTTCATGCCTGGTAAAAACATATTTGTCACACCACTATTTGTCACAGGTATATCTGGCACTATCACATGTCAGTGCATAACTCTGCATAACGCTGGCCAAAAATCACGTGTTGAAGAATTTTTCTGGATGCTATTGGGGTAATTATCAGGCCTACTGTACGTATGTGTGTTATACATAGTACAGAGAGTGATCAATATTATGCAGACATTTAAAGATATTTCAGTATCTAGTGATTCAAATTCCATGATTTTATATTCATTAGATACATCTCATTTAGAGGATTTGAATAATAATAAAATTATCTTTGTATGATCAATATCCAGTGTACAGTTATGCTTTGAAAATTTAGATATTTTCTCTATGATATCTTTTGATCCAATGATTGGATGTTCATGATCTTTACCTCATTGTACTTGCTTCATTGAGACGATTCAAATGATGGTAAATACATATTGTTTAGATTAATAATGATTGAACTATGATATTTTTTTGAATTTTTAGTTATACAAATCATAGAATTTTTGCAGTAAGCATTCTCATATTTGCAAAAATTCTGAAAAAATATGAAGTATAAAAGTTTGTTTATTATGACTGTAGGCACAAAATAATATGTTAATTCATATTATATTAATATATAATGATCAGCATAATTTGATAAAATAAAATGTCCGTATTTATGATCAAGGAAGGATGTACACTCCCCTACAAAAAGTATTGGACCACTTTAATATCGGTAAATTAATATGCCGATTTTAACAGTTAATTTTTCAACAATTTATTAATAAACATTATAAAAATTTTATATCACGTGACTCAGAAAAACGTGGATTTTTTATTAATATCTAGTTGGATTTCCTTTACTATCTATTACAGCCTGAACCCTTCTAGGCATGCTATCAACTAAATTTGCTAAAACTTCAGGTTCAATTTTACCCCATTCCTCCTCCAAAACTTCCATTAATTGACCAACATTTTTTGGATGAGGTTTATGTGCCCGAACTTTTCTTTCTAAAACATCCCATAAATGTTCAATTGGATTAAGATCCGGGCTCTGTGCAGGCCATGGAAGACTTGAAACCGAATTATCCTCTTTCCACTGTCCAACCGCCCTTGCTCTATGAACTGGAGCGTTATCATCTTGAAAAATATATTCTAAATTATTTTCTAAACTATCATAGAAGGGTAAAAAAGTATTTTCTAATATATTAATATATACAGAACCTGTGATACTACCGGAAACTTGAATCAAAGGACCAAGTTTATCTTTTGCGAAACACCCCCACACCATAACTCCCTGATTTCCAGACTTTACCGTTGGAATAAGACAACTTACATCATATTTTTCATGGGGTTTACGCCAAACCCAGTGGTGAGCATCATTTTGAAATAATAGAAAGCGAGATTCATCACTCCAAATAATTGTATCCCACTCAGTATCCCATTCTTTTCTTTCACGGCACCAAGCTAGTCTTTTTTTACGATTAGCTTCAGAAACCAATGGTTTTCTTTTTCCAGCTCTGCCAAAATATCCTTCAGAATGTAAAACATGCCTTACAGTATTATTAGATACTGGACTTAATAAACAATCACTAATTTTTTTTGTTATTTCTTCTAAAGATTGCTGCCTATCTTCCTTTATAATTTTTGAAAGATGTCTTAAATCTCTTTCAGTGAGTTTTGGCGGCCTACCTGAACGTGGAGCAGCTGAAATTTTTTCTGAGTTTTTGTAGTCCATTATAGTATTATGGATGGTTGTTTTTGGTATATCAAGTATTTCATTAATATTTCGTTCAGTATGACCTCCTTTCCAGAGACCAATAACCTCTCCTCGTTCAAATTCTGTAAGCTCACGCTTTTTGGGCATTTTTATAAATAATTTTTTTTTTTATTTTCGGGTGGGCGAAGACTTTAGCTACATGGGAAAAAAAAATTTATTTATATATGTATAGTTAGTTGTGGCGTAATCTTAATTTTAATAGAAATGATCGGCAAATGATCGGCAGGGTGGTCCGATACTTTTTGTAGGGGAGTGTACAAAAAAATTTGAAATATCAGATATCCTTATCAGTTATGTGATTGGGCGCTGTGCGGGTGGCGCACAATTTATTAAGTCTCGCACTGACAGCACGATAATATCAGTAAAATAAATAGCGACATAGTAGATTTAATTAACAATATTGTATTTGTTGTATTTGTTTTAAACCCGCGTCTATTCTTTTTTTGAACTCGAGCCGTTACCTTCGTAAGATTGAAATTATATTTTATTCGAAAATCGAAAAAATGTCGAGAGAAGAATATAGCGTAGTCGTCGAAATGGACGATGAGGTGAGAAATAAGTTTCTTAAAAGTTTTTTTTTTTTAGTTTACATTATACTAAACGCCTAATCTTTAGCCTGCTCGAAGAGAAGAATTAGAGTTTCAAGGTTATTTTATATCCTCTCCTCTTTATTCTTAGTTATTTGAATATTTTATTTAATTCGATATTTTTATGTATAGATTTTTCTTCTACTTCTGGAGTTGGTGGCAAAATTGCTAAAGATAGACAAGCGACTTCTAATAATGACGGTATTGTTAACAATGTATTTAAGTTAATTTTTTTCTTTCAATCATTTCGTGTATAACTAAATTATTTAAATAATTTTTGATAGGATTTAATAATGCGTCATTTTTCGATTCACATCAGTCAATTCGAAATGAATCGCAAGGCGGTTCATATCCTTTATGGTCAGTTGAATATTACGCTCGATATTTTGATGTAGATACCACTCAGGTTTGTTAATAAAAAAAGTTTTTTTTTTAATAGATAAAAGAGTTTTGGCTAAAGGCATATTTTATTCTAGGTTCTTGAAAGAGCATCGAAAAGTCTTTTTCCCAAAGACAGCTTTGTTGATATTGTTCGATCAAATCCTGACTTATATGGTACACTCTAATTTTATATTGTATTTTTATTATCATTACTCTAATAATAATTTTTATTTATTAAAGGACCTTTTTGGATACCCACGACTGTTATATTCTTACTTTTTGTGACAGCAACAATTGCAAAATTTATATCAGACAAAGATTCTCCGTATGATTTTATAATTTTATCATTCGGCTTCGCTGCTATTTATACATACTCTTTTGGTATGCCATTTATTGTTTGGGGTGCATTAAAATATTTTGGTTGTAGCCCTTCATTGTTAGATACTATTGGTTTATATGGATATAGCTTGACCGTATGGCTACCTATTTCTGTACGCTATTTTTGTTTTATTCTATTCTATTTTATTTTCGTTTATATTATTATCAATCAAAAAAATCTCATTCTTATTTTATTTTAGATTATTAACATTGTTCCTTCTGATACACTTCGATGGGTTCTTGTAATAGTTGGATTTGCAATTTCGGGATTTTTTATTACAAGAAATCTTTATCCGATTATATCCAGAGCTGATTCGAAAACTTCTAGATTATTATTAATTTTTGTACTAGTGGCTCATGCTGCATTTGCTTTATTACTTAAATTTAAATTCTTTTCGTATCAATGGAAACCTAAAAGTGATTAATTTTTAAATATTTATTATTTAATTTGGGATATAGTAAAAAGGTTTGGTTGGTTTTCTTGCGCTTTTCTTTTTCTTTTAAAAAATATTGTAATACACAAATGACGTAATTAATTGTAAATCAAAATAAATATATATTAAAAAAGGAGCACATTTTACATCTAATATATTTAAGAGTCCTTATTGAAAGTAAGTAGTATTAAATTAAACTCTTGATAAGTGATTTGGGGCTTCATGATATAAACTTTTTAGTCTATATGCTTCCGATAATAGCAACTCAATATCTTGTTCTTTCCATTTAGCTGTTTCCGTTGGTAACGATTGTAAAAATATCATAATTTCCTACAAAAAAAAAAAAAAAAAATTCGTCAAGAATTTTATTTTTGAAAAAAAAAGAGATATAATGAATACCTGAAAATCTCTAGATTTTAAATAATCTGACCATTTATCTAGAAATGCTACGCAAACATATAAATGAAATACCGAAAATCCATCTAATCTTTCCGCCTATAATTTTTCCAATTTATCTTCACGTTAAGTAATTATAATAAGAATTTCTTTCTTTGTATTTTATTTCATTATTCTTACCAAATAAGTATCCCACATTCTAATTATATGTTTTAAAGGCATTTCGCGCATTAACAAACAATTCATCCATCTAAAAGCAAATTGAAGGTATTCAACACCTTCCTTTTGTAAGTGAGCCGCAAGTGGTGCTATAAACAAGGAATTATTAACGAGAGTTTATGAATAAAATCTATCGAATAATCAATAACATACCATTAATTCTGTTAATCAAATCTTTTAATTTATTAATTTGCCTCTGTATACCAACTTGTGCAAATGTATAATTATCCTACACCATATGGAAAGTGTCATGAATATTTGAATTTGTTACAATATTTTAAATTTCTTAATCTACCTGAATACCATCAAGCAACTTAGATAAACACCAAAAACTATCTGCTTCAATCACGTCTAAAACATTTTTTGGAAGATAACTGGTATCATAATTTTCTGGATTTTCATCTGCAACGGAAGTTCCGGGTTAATTGAACGAAATTTAAAATCTTTCATAATAAAATACTGACCGATATAGAAAGAAAGGAAAACTTGGAAGAATGGAGTAACAAGATCATTGATTCCCTGAACATATCCACTGGCAGGATGACGGATGGCCCATACATAAAGTATACGTTCCAGACACTAAAAAGAAGTTATTGATATATTGACCAAAAAAATGAAAAACTCGTTTAATTACTAACCTGTTGAGTAGTCTCACATTGATAAAGAACAGTACCAGGATTTGTCCGAGGTACATCAATATGAATTTGATGCCAAATTGTTCGATCAGCAATACCTTTAGCATATGCTTTTGAGACACTTTCAAAATATTCTTGTCTTTTTTGAGCTAAAGTTTTAACTTGTCGGTCAGCATTACAGGGAAGATATTCCTAATATTGTCGAGATAAAAATTTAAATAAAATTTTCAGAGAACGGCTAAAAAAGTTTATTTTTAAACGTACTAAAAGTAACTGCCATGTTATTGATCTTAGTTCGCTTGGTAACTCATTCGGTATGCCCAGCCAACTGAGATTTCTAAGTGCATCTATATCAAAAATAAATTAAATGTCTAGTTTAATTAGATAACAAATTTACTCTATTTAAATATTCCACATACCCAAATCGATGTTCGCACTTTGCAATACATCTTTGAATTTGTTAAGACATCTTTCAAGTCTTAACCTTTGTGTTTCATTTAGTTGCTTGACTGTTGAGTTGGAGAGTTTCATCGAATCTATTGTCTTCATAGGATCTAAAGAACATCGTTTTTTTTTAATTGATTTAATAATATATAAAATAATTGAACTTTATATTAACCTTTGATTAGCAAAGCGATGTCGGGTTTAAGCCCAATAGAACTTTTTTCAATAAGTGTTGACGGATCAGAATTTATTACGGGTTCATCTTCAACTTCTTTTTCTTGAGATTTTGACGAATCTTTGTCTGATATATCATCATTTATATCAGAAGAAAATGTAATTCCGGGTGGATTTGGGGATGGTTCACGACGAGACGTCAATTGTGATGGCTGAGATTGTAAGTAACTTTTATAAGTGGTTTTAGTTAGTATAAAACATAATTATATTTTGGATGTGATAAGGAATTTCATAGGTACCTTAAACCATCAGAACTAGTTAGCGATACGTTTTGACCATAAGAATATGTTGCTCCAATTACCAATTTTGTAGCACCAGTCTTCGATTCAACCGGTTTTACACTACAAACGTTTTAATCGTGAGTATTTGCAATAGACCTTAAGAAAATTATTTAACGAATATGCTTTTACCTTCCCGGTAATGTAGAAGTATGTGGTCGCAAGAGACTCCTTTAAAAAATACTAGTTAGAATGATGGATAAACTGTAAGAAAAAATAAAGAGAGAAAAAATATATATATATATATATATAATATATAAATAAAAAATAAAAAAAGATGCATACTTTTTTGTAAAGTTAATATCAGCCATTTCTTACACGTATTATATTGGTGGTTAAAATAAAAAATTCTTTCGCAAACGACAAAATTTAAGTTAGTCACGTGGAATTGCACTTTGATGATATCATGTGCCAATCAATAAATAAATATTTACCACTGCCCAATACGCAAATTCGACAACTTAGTATCAAAAATATGAATAGTAATAAATCATTAACTCCTGGTTTTCCATCACCTGCTACTCTTCATACTCCTCTGTCCAATCTCACTTCAAACGATCTTTCCACAAGTGCTCACTCCTGGGAGCATTTGCGGAAACAAGCCCGACAATTTGAAAATGAACTTGAACAAAAACTTACTAGTTATTCTAAGATAGCGGCACAAGTTGGGAGAAGTGTGGGAGATAGCAAAGGTGAAGATATAACAGGAAATTCGAGTGAAGCCATGGAATTGGAATTAGAAGAATTAATCAAGAAGGTTTTTTTTTCTAAATTGTTTCTCATTTTTGAAATTAAATTTAACACACACTTTTTTTTTAGCTTACTTCAGTTGTGAACTCTATGGCAGAAGTAGTGGATAAACCTTCAGCAACACCAACAAATCCATCTATGATGCACATGCTTCAAAGACATAGAGATATTTTGTATGATTATTCGAAAGAATTTAAAAAAACAAAAGTATGTAAGAAAAAATAAAGATGATCGCATATAATTATTTAAAAAAATATTTATATAATTCAATTTATAGGCAAATATACAGGCAGCAAAAAATCACTCTGATTTGTTGAGTTCAGTCAGAGAAGATATCAGGCGAGTTTAATATTGAATATTAATTTTTAAATATAATATTCTTTATTAATTAAAGTTTTATTTTATAGCTCTTTCAAATCAGGAATAAGTAGTGAAACTGATTATTTTTTGGGTGAGAGAGGCAGAATAGAAAGTTCACATAGGATGACAGATATGATTATTGAGTAAGTTTTGATTTATATTATTTTTCAGAAGATCAGTGGTAGCCTCAATTATTTGATGTTTTTATTATAGACAAGCATATGAAACAAGAGAAGAAATTGGAAGGCAAAGAAACATACTATTAAACATGAATAGTCGAATGAACCGTTTAACAAGTACGCAAAAGTAACTTTATAATTTTTTTATGACGTTTTAATTGACTCATTTCTCTTTTCTTTTAGACATGTTTCCTGCAATTAATAGTTTAATAGGTAAAATAAATTTACGAAAAAGACGCGATACGATTATATTAGCTTTTATAATTTCTTTTTGTATTATTTTAATATTTTTATATATGAGACATACTTCAAGTTAATTTATTACTAAAGAACTATTTAACTGTATTCGGATTATCTTAAAAAATTAGATAATAGATTAAATTTAACTGTTAATAGAATAATATTCCCAAAATAATAATAATATCAGTGTCAGGACATTGATTAGCCTCATAACATGATAACCTCAAAAAATAAATGTATTTCTGATTATGGTCTACAGTACCATATCTGATATGTTGTACCACATACGTCATCACTTATATATTATGGATTAAAATACCGATTGCCAAGAATCAGACTCATGAAAAATTTTCACTCTAATTCTCTGGTTTCTTGTGCTGGGTTTCTTGCTACCATAAAGAAAAAACCTTTTGTAAAATTTCCATCCATCTTATTATCTCAACGTATTATGGCTACTAATACGAAAAATTCTAGCGACAATAAGCAACTTTTTGAAAAATCTGATAGAATTGCACATTTTAAACAAGATGGTAACTTTTTTAATGCATATATATGAATTATCAAATAAAAATTTATTTCGTATTTCCCATACAACTATTTTAGTATGGTCTATTTTTACACCCTTGGCTCAGCAACTCAAAGCAGCGAATTTAGGACAAGGCTTTATGGAGTACATAATTGTTTTGCAATATCATATTATATATTATATTCATAAATTAACAAAAATCTTTATAATTAAGTTTTCCTCCCCCAGATTTTATAATAGAAGCTGCAACTAGAGCAATTAATAATCGGAATGATCATCAATATAGGTTAGATGTCTCTTATATCGACCTAAATTGGAATTTTTTTTTCATTATATTTTTTATATACTTGCAGTCATCCCAAGGGTCGTGTAAATCTAAAAAGTGCTTTAGCGAAATCATATAGTCCTCTGTTTAACCGAACATTAGATCCCGATTTAGAAATCCTTCCCACTGCAGGGGCAAATGAAGGTTTAAATTTTTTATGCGTGACTCATTAATTATATTATTATTTTTAGTTATGATAGTTTATTAAATTTATTCTCCATAAAATGAAGGTTTATACGCTATCTTTGCTGCATTTGTTAATCCGGGAGATGAAGTTATTTTAATTGAACCCTTTTTTGATCAATATATCGTATGTATCCTGTCCTTTTAAGGGGTAGTAAATTATATACTTACATTCTTGTCCTACATAATTATCACATATTAGGCTAATATCACCATGAATGGTGGGGTTCCGGTCTTTGTCCCGTTAAGGCCTCAAGGTGACACAAATAAAATCATGTCATCAAAAGACTGGAAGTTAGACATTAATGAACTTCGATCAAAACTTACATCAAAAAGTAAAATCATTGTCTTTAACACTCCGCATAATCCTGTGGGAAAAGTCTTTTCAATAGAAGAAATGGCAGAAATAAATAAATTAGCTGAAGAATTTAATTTGATAATCATAAGTGATGAAGTGGTATGCGAATTTCAGATTTATTTTCAGTTTATAAACGAAAATTTTTGTTAAATCATTAATAATTTTACGTAAGTATGATCGACTATATTATGAACCTGATGTTCATGAACGAATTGCTAATCTTCCCGGTGCATGGGAACGTACCATCACTGTTGGTAGTGGTGGTAAAACTTTTGGCACGACTGGATGGCGCATCGGTTGGTTGATTGGACCAAAACATTTGATAGGAGCTGCCTTGTCTGCTCAGACCAGAATCGTCTTTTGTGTTAATACACCGCTTCAGGTATTTTAATTTTAAATGATTTACGCATTATTTGATATTTTTATTCTATTGTGCAGTACAGTCAACTCTCTCTGAGTACTCTCTCTCTAAATGCACGTACTATATATTTTCTCTCTTAAATGCATCCACTTACTCAATCCTTAGTATATAAAAATCATATAAGATTTCCCTCTCTAAATGTGTCTCTCTCTAAATGCACATTTTTTCAAATTTCACTATGGTCTCAAGGGGGGTGCACTTAGAGAGAGTTTGACTATATTTATAATTGTTTATGCTTATTTATTATACAGGAATCACTTGCTATCGCATTTGATTTAGCTGAAAAGCATGATTATTTTAAGAATATGATTGAAGAATATACACGTAGGCGCGAGAAATTGATGAAAGCATTAACGGACATTGGACTTCCTTATACTATTCCTCAAGGGAGCTATTTTATACTTGCAAACACTGCAAAAGTCAAGGTTCCTGAAAATTATCCATATCCCGATGTTATTTTACAACGCCCTAGAGATTTTAAGGTATGTTACTGGATGGCAAAGGAAATCGGTGTAGTAGCGATTCCTCCAAGTGAGTTTTATTGTGAGGAAAATGCGCATCTTGCCGAAAACTTTATTAGATTGGCATTCTGCAAAACTGATAAAACATTAGATGAAGCAGCTAAAAATTTACAAAAATTGAAGAAATATATTGAAAAATAATAAATTAATCTTGATAAAATTTTGCCTGAAAATAATTGTGCTTCGGAAATGTTAAAGTCCTATAAATTCTCCTTAATATATCCAAAATTAACTGTAAGCCGTAGAATCTCCCGATAAAAAATTATTCATATTATTTTTTTTAATGTAACTTCTTATATAAATGGCGACGTGCCCGAGTGGTCCAAGGGGCCAGGTTTAGGCCCTGGTATGGAAACATGCGTGGGTTCAAACCCCACCGTCGTCACATTCATTCAATATTTTAATTTTTTTATGTGTAACGTGTGGTTACAGTTTATGCAGGAGTCATGTGTCTTTGTAAACTTTGATCAAACAAAATTTTTAAAATAAAATCAAAATTTTATTCGACACTTGCATTATGATAATACTTGATTGAAATAAAAATATCTTGTAACTGATGGGATGTGATGATAACATCATTTGAAGATTGTGTTAAGAAATTTGTCGAGAATTTGTAGGTACATGTTTATTAACTTTATTATTATTCACTCGGAAGATACAATCTGAGAACGTTTTTCTAGTATTAAAAAATAGTGTGTCAGGATTTTTGTGTTACGAATTTAACTGGTTTTTTTTTAAATACAGGTTTTTCCGTGATTATTTGCAAGATTAGAGATTAACTTTTTTGTGCGCAAGATTAAAGTTTATAAAGTTTAATATTCACTATAAACTTAATATTATCAACTAATCATAATGAACCTATTTTAAGTGACCAACACATTACTTACTATATAAAAACGTATGTACAAATAATATCATTAGAAATAAAACATATATAGAATTTATTAGTTTTCCCGCCAAAATTTGTTAATCTTAGACGCTCATTTAACTTGTACATGCTGGTTTTTTTAGATTGACTAGAACGCTAAAAGATTTACTTGGTAAAATTCCTTATAAGTATTCATTAAATATTTAATTGAATTGAGTGCACATGTTATTAAGATAAACGGATAGGACATCATTTGATCGTCGAATGTGGGGTTTGTAAACAAGAACGCCAACTCACACCAAATAATTGCATAAACGTTTTTGTGTTCACACGAAAAATTCTTATGTAACACAAATTTTAAATTTATTCAACTAATATTCATTGTATAAGGGAAATAATATTGGTGAAATTTAGATTTTTTTTTATTCAATTGTTCGTGATGTTTAATCATCTGCTTATTTCCAAAGCTTATTCCAAAAAGAGAAAGTAAAGTTAAAAAGGAAAATAATAGAGAAAAATGTTCGGAATCTTAATTGTTATTTTCGGTGTAAGCCAAGATGTTTTCATAAACATAATAGACTAGAACACGAGAAAATAATAAAAGCTTATTTTTGTTGTGCCCAAATTACTGAGCACAGCTTATACGATAATCCCCATCGTCGCCCTGTTTCGTGACAATCCATTTCAAGTGTTCAGGGTTAACCCATTTTTGCATATCCTCAGGCGAAATTTTGTCCATACCAATATATTGTAAAATTTGCGCATCTTCAAGTATAGTGGGCTGATGAGGATGGAAGGAAAGAATTTGAGAAAACCTATATAGTTGAAAAAATATAATTTTGTTTGATGTATATAACTTAAATATTTGCATATTGTCAAAACAGAATTGTTTGTTCAACTTCTTTTACCCGTCTTGACCATTTTGACATTCAATGGTTGTTCCTCGCGGACAATGTAACAATTTAAACGGAAGACGCAATTCTTTTTCAGATTTTAGTTTGTTGTTGGATACTCGATAAGGATTATGCCGTTTATTTCTTTTCATGAGATTACGAATGTGAAGATGCTATAAATGAATATACGTTTTTTGAACGTTGTCAACATTAAATAAGTTGTTTTTTAAGCTTTATGAAGATACAATAATAAAATGTCAACATAAATAACTTACTCTAGCTAATTTATCCTGAAAAGCGACTTTAGCTTCATCCACCTGTTTGCACAAGCGTCGATTAAGTCGCTAAATATGTTTATTATATATAATGTTTATAAAATATTTCATGCGATTTCCACGATACCTTTGCAAAAAAACGTGTAAACCAAAAACTCTTATATAATTTACCTCCAGTTCTCGAAGTTCAGATTTTTGCCTTTCAATTTCAGCATCTGTCGTCGCAGACGACTTTGCCGAATTTGCACCATTTTTTTGACCCGGTAATCCTAACCACCTAATTTCTTTTTTATCTTTAGCTATAATGTCCATTGCCATCAATACATTTAAAGCATCGTACACACGACGTCTAATATTTTTTTGATCCACCTTTTGCTACAACGACAAATACAATATTGATCGACATATTGACGTAATGTTTAAATAAATATCTTTGACGGGTAACAAATTTTAATACTCACCCCACTTCCATGTTCTGACATCTGGGCTGCAAAATCCTCAGCAAGTTCATCTGCAACCTAGCGCATTAAATGCAACACAAAAATGCAAGTTACTAAGGATGTTAAACACATACAATATATCAAGAATATTTTGTTGAATGAATATTCATACAGTCATTTTTTCTTTTTATTATTATTTATTGATTTTTTTCTTTTAAACAAATAGCGCTTGATCCCTATAATTCTCATTGCCTACCTCATTATAAGTTGTCATGCCTTTTAATTCCACTTTATCGCACACTTGCTTGCTAAAATGCCTAAGACCTTTGCTTTGTCGTAAAATTTGTTGTTGTGGAACTTGTTCACCCAACATGCTACCAGTATCACTACTATCATTTGGTGTGACTGGAGAGTCTTTAGATGAAGAACTCATCGCGTTAGCCGCGGGTACGATATGAAGCGAAGAAAGACAAGGCGTAATGCTACGAAATTATTTGAACCATGTTGTTTATGTTAGATAAAAACCTTGTTAGTATACGAATTCGCTAGGAAAAGAAAAAAAGATTACTGAAGCAAACAAGTAAAAGAATAAAAGGCATGATATTAGAGCTCGTATTTCTCGACCATAATATTCAACTCCCAGAAAGATCAACAGGAGGGAGGGGAATAGAGCAGGAATTCTCCTATTTTATATATATATATATATATATATATATATATACACATATATATATATTGAACGAAATATCTTCGCTCAATACTTTCAGGCTCATTCATTGCCTTTTTGTTTTGTTTGTTTTGTTTTTATAAAGAGGGGGCAACACTCACCTCTCTTGACAAACATTATTACAACTACCATTACTTTCATCAGCTTCACTATCTCTATCCCCTTCCTCCCTCCTGTCATCAAACCTTGGTCGTTTAATATTGATCTGATCTATTTGTTGTCTATCTCTTCTATAATCATCATCATTGCTTTGTAGGATTTGAAATAATGTTGAGGGTCTACGACGCATCTGTTGCATTATAGTTTTTGCAGGTGGTGCTGTAGATAGATTCATGTGACCAAGCTTTTGCTGTAGATTGAACTGTTGTTGATGAATATCCTGTTGAAGAGCAAACCTGTCTAAGGTAGAGGGCGCGCCATACTCCATGATATGATAATTAGGTTCACTACTACGTCTAATCTCAAGACGTGGCCTGCCAGAAATTGACGAGGGTGAATGATTCCCTCTAAGTTGGGGTGATACGGAGAACTGTAAATTATTTTCTGGCGTGTTAAAGCCAGTAACTACATTGGCGGTCGTATTGATTGGAGGAAGGATGTTGTTGGGGGTGGTCTGGTTTTCAAAACTTCTTGAAATAAATCGTTGTTCTGTCGCTGCCGGCGAAGAAGTAGAATAAACTTGAAAATAAAATTTAGCTTGAGTGTTATTTGCACTTATAAGGTGAGCACGCGGGTCACTGGAGTAAACACAATGCCGAGGTGGTGGTGGGGGCACAACTACGCTAGGGGTGGGTGGTGCAGTGTGCACTGGTGCGGAAAGATTTGGAGGTAATATAAAAGGTGGTGTGGCCATTTTCAAAATGTGCAGTTAAAATTCAAATTGCGAAAAAAAGAAAAAAAAAGTAAAGGATATAAAAAAAATTTATTTTGCCAGAAATTTTATAATGTTCAAATAATTTTTTATTTTTTTTGTTTTTTTTTTTTTTAAATTATATTTATAGTTTATTATAGTTATATACACACTCCCTTTATAAATCTATAAGGCGGGAAATTTTGATAAAGTGTTCTTTAATAATTATGAACGCTTTAACAAGTAAAATAAAAGAATAATACGGAAACAATCAATACACGAGAAGCCATGAACTCGGCACGACTTCAAAAAAAAAAAAAAAAAAAAATTTTTATTATATGAATAAAATAGATAATATATATATATAAAAGAAAAAAAAAACGGAAAGCGGATTTAAGAAGAAGAAAGGGAGTGTTGTAATAAAAAAAAAAAAAATTTTAAAATCAACATACCATGTATATTTTCAAATATGGTTAAAAAACCCTAAAAAAAATTATCTAAGGACGATAGGAGAAAAAAAATTAGAGTTGATGCGTTGATTTTGGTAAAAGTCAAAGTCACTTGGCGGGTTTATTTCAATATTACAGTAATATTAAATTTTACTGTATAAAAAAAAACCCGTTTAAATTGTCTGTGTGTCCCTATTATGAAATTATATTGATGATGCGACGAATTAACGATTTTATGAACGTTCTATTAAAAGTCTATGAATTGTGTGTGACTATTTAGTTCATATAGATTTTAGATTAGGGTTATTAACCCGCTAAACATAAAGGAATAAAGTCACACAGATCAGGTTTATATTGTCGATTAAAATTATATGTGATTGTGCTGCAGGGGGCTACTGCTAAACGTCAAACTTTTATTGCATTCGCCCCTCTTTCCAATCAATTTTAAAAATTCAAAGTTATACCCTTTTCTCCCCGCTTCAACCTTTATATTATAACAAAGAACTTGAATACACTTCTCACATGCAAAAGCCCCATTCTCTCGTGAAATGTCCTTACTAACGGCTCTCTTTTCCCGTATCTGCGCTTCTCCACACAGACTTGCATAAGAAAAACAAGAAATACGGCGTTGGAAGAAAACTAAAACAGTTTATATTTTCTTTGAAAAAGTTTTATACACAAAGAGTTTATCTTGTATAAAAGGCAAGAAACAAATTAAAAAAAAGGCGCAATAACTCATTGTACAAAGGATATTCAAATACTAATTGTTTAAAAAAATTATCATATCTACGATTGTGAATCATAAATCCTTTTACGAACCAACCCTAGCCTAATTTGGTGTCATTCTTTCCGGAGATGACCTTTTAACAATAAAAAATTTTTTACGCTTCTTCGATCTTCGTATATTCCCTCTTGCCAAAATGCGGAGTCCGCATTCTTACCTCATATGATTGAAAGTAGAAGATTTATAATAGGAATAGTTATTAAGTATAATGAAATAATAATATTCAATGATTATTTAAAATATTTTAAATATTTATAATTCTTTACTAGTTTACCCTCCAAAATTATTAACTAGTGCATGAAATTAACTTGCAATATTTGTAAGTGGATTGGAGCTTGTGATTGAAGACTTGCCATTGACAACTTGCTTTGGGGGTTTTGGTTGAGGTTTAGGCCTATGGGTATCTACCGCGTCGATATCAACTTTGTATTTAATTTCTGCACATCCGTATGCTTTTGGAGTTAATTTAATTATTGTATGTAGAGGAATCTTAATATATGGTAAGTCGTCATGAGGATGGTTGTGGAAATATGCGTAGATGCATCTTAGAATAGCCTGATGTCCAATTATCAGGATATTTTGTTGTCTTTCAAGCTCCATTATCACTGGTTCCAAACGAAGGACAACATCTCGGTAAGACTCAAATTTGACAATGTTACCGAAAAAAAAGTGGGTTATTTTAGTTAAACAATGCGAGGTATTTATTTTTATTGTTTCAGTTTAATTTTGAAACGACGAATTTTTAAAGAAAAAAAAAAGAAAAAAAAAATAAATAAATAAATAAATAAACAAACAAACAAACAAACAAATTCTAACAATGAAACATATTGTATTCAAGATAAAAAAAATTTTCTACCTCACCACCGCGATACCGGTAATTAAATTTATCGTCATCCCGATTAGCATAATCTTCAGGGTATTTCTCCTACGATAACAATAATATTTATGTTAATAAGAATCGATAATAAAAATAATTTTTTTAAAAGTATTATGGAATCAAAAATTAATATATGATGAAATATTAACACAATTAGTATGATAGTTAGATATTCATAGGAATATTTTACTTAGCTTATAATATAAAGTTAGATAGAACCAACCTACCTCAATTTCTTCATATGTCATTCCATCACAGACTCCTGCATCCAACTCGTCTAATGCCTTCCATTGTAATTTTGGGTAAGGTAGTTGTTCGGCGGTTTGTATTGTCCTCTTCATTGTGGATGTCCAGACCTGCAATAATAATAATATCAATGGACTATAGATAGATAAATTAATGAACAATAAAATTGAGAATTAAATATGAAAATATTTTCACATACTGTCAGTGGTTGGTCTCCCAAATGTTCATGAATTAGTTTAGGTAATGCATTTGCATATTTGCGGCCACGTGGTGATAGGTCGGAATCACCGCCAATTTTACCCATTAGATTAAAGATGCTCTCTCCATGCTAATATCAAATAATGATTTGGTTAAAAATTTACCACCAAAAAATTTTTTTTTCTTTTTAAAAAAAAAGTCTATCTAATTTTCAGATAGATTTAATTCCATTTAAATCTGGCAATACTGACCCTACTAAAGAAAATGCTTCTAGGCAAAATGTGTAAATTCATCAAGTAATAAACGATTCGACTTTGTAAGTACCCTTGAATCATATTAATCACAACTTGACTTCCAACATTGACGAGTTTGATATAAGTGTAGTCGCTTTCCGTGATAGTTTCATATGCCTCTTCATAATGGGAAATTCTAGCACGAAAATCCTCAGCTGCTCTTTCAGGATCCATATCCTTATAATCGGGAGATGATAACTTTACTTCCATTATATTTTGCAAGATAAGATCCTCATCTTGACAGACTGACTCAATAAACATGACCTGAATATCGTGTTTCTTACAATGATTTAAAAGGAAGGAACGTCTGTCTCGAGTGGAATTGGTAGCATCAAATATAGCTACTGTACCGTTTTCATCTTCGAACCATCTTAGCATATCTTTAAGGGCTTCTGCCGCTGCTTCCTTGCGTGCAATCTCGCCTGCCTCATTGCTGGGGTCAAAAAATGAATGCATCTGATGTGCACCGTGAAGTTTGCGACGATAATTGCCAACATTAAAAACTCTTGTCGAGACACATAACCATTGAAGATATCGGCATACTATCAATTAGGAAAAAGGAAAACTTGAATATGAATTGAAAGTAGTGCCTCATTATAAGATCGTAACGTTAACAAGTCAAAAAACAAAACAATAAAATTTATATTTACCTTTTTGTGCAATGTAAGTTTTGCCACGAGCGGGAAGTCCCACCATCTACGTGTAAGATAAAAGAATAAACGTAATGGTAAGCTAGATTGCACGGGTTATATCATGATGGTAAAAATAAGATCGTTCGAAGCTTGAATCTTATTTAAACATACCACGCAAGCGATCCGCGTATCTATAACAGGAGTACACGTTTAATCTTTGAGAAAATCGATCGGTAAAAAAAATACTGATAAACTTACTTGAACTCATAATTAACAGGCACACTTATTGATCGTTTTCTGTCAATTAATTAATAGTCTAGGAGTAAATAAAAGAAACGTAAGAAACGTTTTATTCTAAGTTAAGACTTCTAATTCTTAACTGATTTTTTATGTACGATATAACATGCAATGATTATCCCGTGTACAATAATACGAGATTATCAACAAGTTAGCTAATCATTGTGAAATTTTTATGGTAAAGGAGGAACAATTAAACAGTTTTATTAGATTTGTTATATTTTTTATATATGTTCTAATTAGGAAATAATGATGATTATGATGATATGTTTATAATTTTAAAATTTCTATATAAATAAGGTATTAGTACAAAAACAAGCTACTTTTTATTTTTTTTTTTTACAACTCACTCAAAGTAGAACCAGATAATCTATTAGTTTTATCTATACTTAAATTCCTTCCTGCTCGGCTATTTGGTCTACTTAATCCCGTAGTTCCTGAAATTACACTTGATGCCGATGATATTTCAGTAGATGAATTATTATTATGGCTTAAATTAGTATTAATTGTAGGTAACGTAATGTTTCTAGGTGATGATGTTAATGATGGAAAACTAAATGGTTTTGTGGATGATGATGATGATGTTTGATATCTTGATTGTTCAGTAGATGATGTAGGACTTTTCGATGATATTGAATCCGTAGCTTCATATTCAACGACTTTATCATCATGTTCATCTTCAACCCATCCTAAATTCGTAGTTGATTTGGATCCACGTCCTAGAGAATAATTTGGACTAGTATTACTTGATAAAGACATTCCAGAATCATTAAGGTATCCTCCATTGTTTGAACCAGACTGTCCACCTAAACTTATGCTACTAGCATTAATTCCTGAACGATCCTTAAATTTTCCAAGATTCGTAAGACTACTATTTCTTGATTGTAATCCAGTAAATGATAAGTTAATTGGTGTCGAAAATCCTTTATCAATAACCTCGTTGGGTATTACACTATCACCACTTAGTCGCTTTTTGTAGCGTGTTGAAGGGAATCCATAAGGTGGAAACTGTGACGTTTGTTCTGTAGGGGATGATCCTTTTTCTATAATAGGTGTCGCAGGTGTTTCGGTAACTGCAATTACTGAATTTGAGATAACATCAACAGATGGTGCTTGTCGAAAATGTTTCATTTCTTCTTCATCATCGCCTGATGATACTGCTAATGATACATCTTCACTCGAGTCTGCTCCTTTTTTAGTGAAAAATTTTCGAAGTGGTGATGTTAATTGAAGAAATTTCCATCTAAAATAACTTATAATTCTATTAAAATTGTTCACAATACGCCAAGAAGAAAATCCCGCGGAAGGATATTGACCTCCTTCCAATCTCCCATAATCTGGTCCTCCATCTCTTGCCCCTCTTCGCATTGATGATAGGAAATGTAGAAATCCAATACTCATTCTTCTTCCCTTTCCAAGTCCATTCTTACGTAAGCATGCAAACCAAACAAAAATTAATAACATAGCTAAAACTGAAATTCCAATCATCCATTCAACAAGATAATTATAATATCCAAATAAGCCGTGACCTTGAGGTTGAGGCGGAGGGTGTGGGTGTGGTCCCCATAATAAAGGAATTGTACCTGATGCCTCCATAACCATTTTTCCTAAAGTCCAACTAACTTGTACATCATTAATATTGTTAATACTTTGAAAAGGTGGCATTTTATCTATTAATTTGTTATCAGAGTTGGTCACATAGTCATCAATTGTCTTTGGAACTCCAATACCCTCATGCAACACGTTTACTATCCATGCTGCCTTAAAACATTGCATTTCCAACCTTGTTAAATCTATATCTTTACCCCATACATTTTTCTTATAATAATCTTCAACTATTTTATCCCATTCCCTTGAACAATAATCATTCGCTTTCCTTTCAAATTCTGAGAAATTCCAAATTCCACCTAATCCAAAAACATCCTGAGAAGAATACCAATATTCTGATATACCTATGAAATGATTAACAGAAAAATCAATGTTTGGTGTGTGAACACCATTGAATAAACAAGGATCGTCCAAACAAGCAGTAGTTTTATTTAATAAAGGGTATGTAAGTTCAAGACATTGATTGAAAGAACCTGTCCCTTGAAGAGTATAGTAAGGAGGTGGAAGTGATGTATCTGTAAGAAATAAATTAATAGGTAAACAAGGATCATTGATTAAAATAGTTGGTTGTTCACGAGATGATTCCGGATTAGCAATCTGTTCGTGTGTTGCCATGTATTTTCGGATTTTTTGTTCTATATATCGACGCCTTGCTTCATTTGTCCCAAATCCTAAAAATGTTGTAACAAATATATTATAATCCATCCTTTTTCCATCTAAAGTATATAATGCAACTTTAGTTAAATCATCTGCGTGTTTTTTTGATTCTAATGAATTTGGTTCAAAAGCTATTTGTGTACTAGCACCCCCCATATCTAAAAATCCGTAAGTTGTGGTATGTTTAACAATATCAGAATTATCACTTTCATTATTAATGTGCTGTGATTGAATATCTTCATTTCCATTGTCATTTTCAAATCCGCGCATTAAATAATTAATGGCTAGCCATCCATATATCCCTTCCCATTCTCCTGATATCACTTGCACATGATCTGAACATTTGTCAATTTTGAAAAGATAATTAAACATTATGTAATCACACGCATTTTGAAGAATTGCTTGTTGTTGAGAAGATGGTAATAAACGCATTCCAGCAGTAGCTAATAAATATATCGGTGTCTGTGATACTTCATCCGTTGGTACCACTTGTAATGTAAAATCTAATAATCTTTTCAAATGTAATTCGCCCACTTCGGTTGGATTTAATGCAAATGTAGATATCCCTAAAAATTAGATCAATATTTACAAAGTTTAATAAAATAAAAAGTGATTTTTTTTTTATACAATAATTTTCACTTTCTACTTTCTACGAAAAAGAGAACACACATCAGAAAGATTCAATCTAATATTTAATACTTCTTTCTATTTACAATAAAGTTGAAAGAACAAAAAATAGAATTCCTGATTCCATACCTGGTTCAACCTTCAACTGCCATTTAAGTCCAAACTCATCGCCTCGTTCAATTCTTGGTAAGATGTGAAGTTCACTTTCATTTTTTCCTTGTCTAACAAATCCATGTTCTTTCCAAGAATAAATTTGTACTCTTGAACCGGAACTACCAGCGTCTATTACAACTCCAAAATTTCTGTTAGACAGCCAAGAAGTCGTGGGTGGCATAACTCGTCTTTTATTATATTACAATTTAAAAAAGAATAAAATACAATTACACATAAATACAGACTAGATGAGGATCGTTCCACCAGCTTCTTATAATAGCTTTGATAATATTAGAAAAGATCCTATCTGGGTTACACGATTATCCACAGTGATAATTTTAATTGTAGCACGAAATTTAAATTACGGAATTGGAGGCTTCAGAAAAAGAAACGAAGGTTGTGAAAACATAGTTGTATATTGAACCTGATATCTAAATCTAACCTTTCGAGCGTTGTTACTTGTTAGTGACTCTAAAGTTCATTATTTATATTATTTGCCTCTTTTTTCACACTTCGCTAAATATGCAATTTCAACCATAAGAAAAATGGTATCACACTTTAATTGAATGAATAAGGAGGCTAAGCCAAAACATGCAAAAAACAAGCCTCGAGAAAACTTTACGTTTCAAAAAAAAATTTGTTTAAAAATAAAAAAAAAAAAACAGAAATTAGAATATAATACCTAAGACAAAAAATTTATTTGGTTCTTTATATAACGTGCTATCAGAACGTAGCTCATTTTTCATCTTTTGGTAACGCTTCACTAACATTATTTAAATAAGCCGCCAAAGGCTGTGACATTGCAGTTACAGGTCTTCCACTAAATAAGGCTTCGGTAACGATATCTGCTGTCAATTGCGATAACCTAAATTTTTTTAGAGAAAAAAAGATGATTAATAAGAACTCAAATAATTAATTCTAAATATAATTAGGTTACCATTGTTCCTGCTCGGACGAAAGTTGTGGTTCTTCTGAGCTATTCGTCATTTCTTTGATGGCATCAAAATGTAACTCAACACGAGATTTATATTTAATAAAATGTCCACCAGCTTGATTGAGACATTGCTAATAAATAAAAAGCAAAATTGAATCAATGATCAAATAACAATTATAATAAATAATAAATTTAAAATTACATAAAACAATGCGAGTTGATGTGCCATATATTTGTGATTTGTGAGTTTGATATCTTGTTGAAGCTGCAATGAGATTGAAACAAGTTGATTGTGTAAATTCATCTCATGGAAATGTGCTTGTAATTTAAAAAAATTTAAAATTAAACATAAATAAATTGATTGATTAAATTATTTTAAAATTTACAAATTACCTAAAGCATCAGCATTCCCTGGGGCAAGGTTAGGTACAACTAAACGCTTCGCAGATTTCGGGAATAATGACGCGAGTCCAAGTTCCGTAAGATAAGTCTATTATTGCAAGGTAACATTTAACCAATATAATTAAATTAATTATATACATGTCGTGTCAAAACTTACTTGAACGTCTTTTTTTGTTGATCCATCTTCCTCAAATTGCAATAACGAAGCCTCTAAAACGGCAACTGTATTATCGATCTCTATCTTGTTATATAGTTGCTAAACGATAAAAAAAAGATTATGTTGCAAATTAAAATTATATTTCCAGAAAAGACAATCATTCAGATGTATAGATTTAAAAATCTAAATATGCGAACACGCTTCTATTATTCATATATCGTTCAGCAACCCACTTTAAAACATTACCAGTTAGGTAGATGGACTCGATTGCGTTGAGATAACTGCCACATTCATCAAAGTCCGACCATTAAATTAATTTTTTCGTTGTTTTTCACAACACTGTCAACACACAAACCTGCTTCAAGTTCTGTACACCAGTTTCCGAACTTGCAAGCATTTCTTCTTTACTCAACAGTACTTCCAGCCTTGCTAACGCGTTTAAAATTTGTAATCCTATTCGTTTTTTACGAGAACCCGGTTTTAAAATAAGCGGTTCGTGTAAGCGTATTTCAACTAGGAAAAAAAGAAAGAGAGGATCATTATACATATTGCGAGTTTTATGCTGGGTAACACATTTACGACAATACCTTCTGGAACCGTGTTAATTTTATTTAAACTAACAAGTGGTGGCGTTGTCTTGAGTTTGCTCATTCCTATATAAGCCCTTAAAATAAAAATAAATAATCCCAGGAGATATTTTCTTAAAGATATAAACGCCTTCACGGTGATAATCATTGGGCTATCAATTTCCGATTTTATATACATTACATAATATATATATATATATATTAAATTTAAGCTTTTCAGTAAAACAATGTTGCATATAATCTTGATTTTAATTATTTCCCTCATAATAATTAAATTCTTTTTCTTATGTAAGAGCCCTTCACTTTCGAACCTTCAGGGGAAAAATGTTATAATAACAGGTGCTAGTACGGGAATTGGTGAAGAAATGGCATACATATGCGCAAAAAATGGAGCTAATATTGTAATAGCATCTCGTAGAAAAACTCTCTTAGATAAAGTTGCGTCTAAATGCAAAAACATATCCCCAAATCAACCAATAAAGGTTATTACATGTGATCTTAAACATGAAAAAGACTGCGAAAAGTTAATCAATTTATCAATCGAATTCTTTAATGAGATTAATGATAAACCTGAAATAGATATGTTAATATTAAATCATGCAATGACATTATTTGAACATATGGATTTTAATAATCCAAAATTAATGGTCGAAAAACTTAGGGATATAACAATGTCAAATTTAATTGGATTTGCTACATTGTCTCATTTAACTATACCATATATGATTTCTGATAGTAACCAAAAAGAATTTAAATCGATAATTGTATTATCCTCACTAATGTCCACAATTTCATTGGGGATGTCATGGGCATATTCTACTTCAAAAGCGGCAATTAATTCATATTTCACTTCATTGAATGAAGAATTAGAATATCAAGAATTGCAAAATCAAATCAAGATTACTTTATGTCATTTAGGATCAATTAATACTATTACGATGAGAAGTCATACTGATAAATATTTTCCAAAATTGTTAGTTGATTATATGGTTTTGAATGTTGAAGTAACTGCAAAAAGTATTTTGCAAAGTGGATTAAATGGACAAAAAGAACTGTGGTACCCTAGTTATGGTATTTTACTTAGATATGCTTATGGAATTTTTCCAGGGATAATGAGAAAAATAGGTTTCTGGATTCAAAAATATCTCATAAAAAATTAGAATTATTACGATTCAATAATTTCAAAATTTGTTGAAACTTTTTTCAACAAATGTTCTCCATACACAACTGGTTCGTGATGTTTTACTGGATCAATTTGTAAACATGGTTCAAGTGGTTCGATTTTGGCATCGTAATTTGGCTCATAAAAGAACGGAACACTTAAGTTTTAAGGAAAAAAATGAGAAAATTGTTTAACGTAATAAAACGTTATAGAAAAATAAAGTACTTACGATACACGATAACTATCGCCCTTGTGAATCACTCTATGAAGGGTACTTTTATATACATCATTCGTCCAAACCTATGTTATTATTTTATTAATATTATTATTAGCAGTAACAAAAATAATTGCCATATGACAAAATTTTTAATTACATTCAGCATATCACCGATATTCACTACGAAAGAACCATATAATGGTTCCGCATTAATCCAATTGCCATCTTTTGTTTGAACTTGTAAAGATCCTTTTGTATTATCCTTTATAATTTAAAATCGCGTTAAAATTTATAAATAACGACTGTAAAAGTAATAAAATATCTTACCTGATTTAGAAAGGTTAAACAACTTATTTTTTAAAATTTTTAAAAAGGTAAATGTAAATAATTTTAAGCAAATTTTATAAAAAAAAGGTCTATAAAGTTTTCATACGTGCTTACCCATAATCTTTAACCATCAGTTTAAAAAGAATTTTTTTTTTTAATATACGAAGCAATGATCAACACATTTAATATAACTTATTTGTCACCTGTGTGTTCACCGCAGCTAACACCTATACGATCCTTGTCGGCTACATTCCTAAGGTCCGGATATCCAATAACTCTCATAACCCTATATTTGCTATGTCAGTTTAGTGAGACATGATTTAACAAATAAGTTTATTGAAAAAATAACGCACCAAAAAGACTCCTCTAAAAATTTTTCAAAGTAATTTTCTTCCAATCCTAAACCTAATGCAATAGCACTCATTACTTGAGCACCGAGTTTCAACATATAATCTATATATTCGCTAAATACTGCACGAAATTCTGGAGGGTTTTTAGGCCATTGATTTTCGCCTCTTAAAGGGAGGTTTTTTAAAACCAACGGATGTGTACGAGGTATTGGTTTATAGAAATCAAGCGCCTAAACATTCTAGAGTTAATTGTAGTTATATCATTATTATCAATAATACAACGAATTACCTCATGCCAGTCTTTTTGATATCTTGTAACATTCTCGCCGAGTCTTTGATACCCCCTTTAAGGTGGAAAAAAAAATTGATATATTTATATATTATTGTTATTTGGAAAATATTTTTCGCTGATAAATAACCTTGCATAATCTTCATTGGCTATGCTGTATTTAATTTTTTCTTCCTCTGGCAAATGAAAAAATTCATAACCCAATTTCAATACTTTATCAATTATTTCTTGGGGTACATTATGACCTGTAAGATAAAAAAACCCAACATTACGACATGCTTCATAGATTTGTTTAGCTGCTTTAAGTTTTGCCGTTCGAGAATTTGAATCAGTGGTGAATGCAGAAATATCAATAATCGGAAGTTTGAATTCGTGCGACATTTTTTTTTTTTTAAAAAAAAAAGAGGAGGAGTGTTAATTTAAATTATTTAAGAAAAAACCAATATATGTTGATTTAGAATAAAATTTTCAACGTGGTTTTCATATGTTACATATGATACTAAAAAAAGATCGACAATTTAGTCTAGATATAGAATCATTCTAATTCTCAGGATCAGCTGATCAAAGTTTCTTATCAAAATTATATTTTACTGTGGAAAGGTTAAAGTTACTCTATGCAGTCTGTGCGTTTCTTGCTGAAGTAATTTTCCCGCCAAATTTTCTTCATTTGTTAGACATTACACGAACGTCATTTATAGCGCGTAAAACGTTACCGTATAATCTAAGCTGATATGATAAGATACTTTGTTTGTTTTTTATAAATTACCTATCGCACATGTACAGTTCCCTTGGTTAGAATCTGGGGGATATGGTATTTATAGGTAATTTTTTATCTAATCTTAATCTTTTTAGATTTTCCTCTTATCTTTTATCATTTGATCTAAAAAATAATAATTATGTATTTTATTCGGTCTTTGGTAACTCATTGGGTTCAATGAATTATTTAATTCTCGGAGACTGTTATCCGTAAATAAACCCAAATATACTTGATATTTTTTCCGCAGTGATGATCGATTCTTTGATGAATACCTGATGAATGGTTTGATGAACTGTATAAAATGAAAGTGAAAATCATTCCAAGATAAGAATGTCAATCTTATCAGATAAGAAAGTATCTGGGGTGAATACACTATTTTTTTTTTTTTTTTGACAGCTGCAAATGCAAAATTGAATATATATTTTGATCCTTTAAAAGGGAATATAAATTGTAAGAATTAGTTGTTTCCTAATCATTGAGAAATCCGGCGACTAATAAATCGTTTACAAAAAAAAAACCAAAAAAAAAAAAAAAAAAAAAAAAGATTCATCGCATCAAAAGTTTATCATCAATCTTATCAACTAATTCACAAAGCTATTTTTCATTAGGAAAAGTTTTAGTTGCATTATTATTATTGTTGTGTCGTATGTTTATATGTTTTTTGAAACTTTTCGCCTTTCTTTCACCCCTTTTCATATTTGATTTAGGTCTAATTATTTCTTTTCCTATTTATTTCGATTGTATTTTCCTAAAATTTGTTCCTTACCACTTAATTGATATCTTGAGCGCTCGACTTTTTTTTTGACTCTTACGTTCCTTCCTCAATATAAATTATTCCTAAAAAAAAAAAAAAAAAAAAAAAAAAATGAGCTCAATTTTTGAAATAAAATTAGGAGAACCACGGCCAAAAACAAGTTGGGTATGGCCATATTTTGAAGTAAAAACTTTACAAGATGGAGAAAGTGTGGCGACTTGTAATATTTGTAATAAAACTTTTAAACATGGTGGATCTACTTCAAATTTAATAAATCATCTGGCTAAAACTCATAAAGTTTTTAAACCCGATAATAATAATTATAATAATTCAAGTGGAAGTGGGCTTAATAACAATAATAAGAGAGGAAGTTATAGTGGCGTTAGTGGTGTTAATGAATTTTCAAGTAATTTTGGAGGTGAATTTGTAACTCAAGTTAATACTATTTATGATCCCAGTCAACAACAACAAAATTATCCATTATTACAACAATATCCTTTAGAGGAAGAAATGTTGCATCATCATCCTCATGTGGTAGATGGTGAAATAAATAGAAAAATTAAACATCAAAAATTAATTCAAAATCATCCGTTGGAATTTTTATTTGGGACTTGGTATGGACAAGGTAGTGGTAGATTCGAAGGTATTAATGACTTTATTTATAATGAAGAAATTACTATTTGTCCCGATGAAGCTGGTAGAGGTTGGTTATATTATAAGTAAGGGAATTTTTATATTTTTCTCTACTTCATGGTTTTAAAGAAATTTTCTCAAAACATATTTTTTCTTGCAGGCAGAGAACGTGGAATCCTATGAAAAATAATTCGAATTTTCATAGCGAAACGGGATATATTAGAACACCTGGAATGAGCGATAAAGTTGAATTGGTTCTGGCTCAACCAACTGGTAATTTTTTTTTTTTCCCCCCCCCCCCCATATAAGTGAAATTTTAAAAGTTTTCTTTTATTAAGGAATCGCTTCGATCGAAGAAGGTAGAATTGATGGTACCACCATCATGTTTAGATCAACCGATATCTCGAGGTCTACTACCGCTAAGGTTATTTATTTATTAGAACTATTTAATTTAAATTAATTATTAATTATTAATTTTATCATCAAATTTATCAATTTTTAGCCTCCTCATGTTGTAGAGTACACTCGGTAAAATTTTTTTGAATTATTTTAATTTTAAATATTTTTCCCGCATCTTTAACTCACTTACTTTTACATAAGGACTTGGATGGTAGATCCTATAAACGACACAATGACGTATGTATTTAATATGTCTACACAAAGTAAACAAATGGCTCAACATCTTAATGCCACACTAAGAAGAGTTTCTTTCTTAAGCAATAATCTCTGATTAAATTCTAATTAAGCATTATTAATATATTAAGAGGAGTAAAGGTCAATGCAGTACTGTATTAATAAGGTTAAATTAATAAAAAAAAAAAAAAAAAAATCTAAGGTTAATATTATCTATATTATATATGATTCAATAATTTTATGAAGCAGTTACAGTTATGATTAGGCTATAATAGCTAGAATAAAAATAATCCAACGAAATTTGTAACTAAGAATTAAATAAAATAACGAATCTCTTTCATATTTATTCCGATTGGGAAATTACGAAGTAATTACGGCAAATTTTATAACTTTTATAATTTCTTATTGTGAGATTTCAACTTTATTTACTATTGAACGCGAAAATGCACATATATACAATGTTAAATATACGTATTGATTTTTTCGAATCAATTTATGGCAAGTTGATTATAGAAATTATTTCTATCCTAAAATTCATAATTCATCTTCAACATTGAAATACCAAATGTATAATACCCAACATACTATAATACTAATCCATCTCCACATTCCCATTCCAGAATCTAAATATTCGTAGTGATAAAGTAAAAGATGGGTATATACTGCAATAATGATCGGTGTAGTGAATGATACAATGAAATTAAAGATCTTTTGGCTCTATTTTAGATAATAAATCAATATGTGAATTATTTTGATACGCAATGAAAATCATATACTGTATATTGTTGCATACCATTAAGTCGTCTTCATTTTGATTCTCCGCATTTATAATATTCAGGTGGTAAAAGGCACTGATAATTATACCTGTACGGTAAACGAGCGCCATAAATACACCTAAAGATAAAGCTTTTTGAATTGCTGTTATCATTCGAAATTTTTCCATAAAATCCAACAAATTATTTGCAATAAATTGCGCATTCATATTCTCTTTCAAACTATAATATTGTAAATAACTTATATTAGTTTATCTTCTATGAACTCAAGAATATAATGATTAATTTATATTAAATTACTCTCTAATATAATCTATGATTGCTTTTGAATCAAAATTCTGAAAGATATTTAAGGAAATACTGTCTTTATTGATTAATAACTGAAGATCTTGTGGCGGTACACTAGGTTTCCAATCCAATGATAACATATATATACAATAAATATTATATGCAAACTAAAATAAAGATGATTTGTTAGGTATTTCATGCATGGAATAGAAAAAAAAAAAAATAATTTTATTATTACCAAAAGAGATAAATCTGGCCAAAGTGGTTTTGTATGATCTATTTTATTTACAGCTAATGATATCGTTATTACAACGGATAATGTCATAATAGATCCAATTAACGTCGCGTTATATATATCCATTGCAGGTGTAGTATATAAGCTATAAAGAATATAACTAGATACAATATAATTAACTAATGATATTATAGAAATGTATATCTAGGTATATATATAAAAATAAAAAATCTTTAGTAAGCATTAACACACATTTTAGATAATTCGTAGTTAATATACCTGTATTCCCTCATCTTGTTCCAAAAGTTGTTTAACTTTATCTCTACATATGATAATAATTGTTGCTGTAGCAGCTCCTTCGATAATTGTGAATACTGGCGATGAATATATCAAAAGCATTTCATAAAAGTTCAATAAAATCTGAGTTTGATTCATGTAAGTAAATCGAAATGAATGAATAAAGAAGTACGAGAGCAAAAAAGGTTGTGATATTGTTAAGAGTTGTGACTATAAAAAAAAAAGATATCACACAATTATTATTAAAATAAATGAAGACAGATTCTGAAAGATCACTTACTATGATCCAGCCTAACCCTTGTTTTTTCCAAAACAATACTTTCATTAAACCTGAAAGGGTGTAGTATGAAAATAATGCGAACGACACAGCCAAACCGGCTGGTCTTCCTCCTATGTCAAATGCAATAGGTAATAAGAACAGAAACAATAAATAATTTGCTCCGTTGAAAAACGAAAGCACATTCATAATATGTTTTCGAAAGAGAGACGTGTTTCGATTTATTAGTATCAAATTTTCATCTTTACGATCTTGCTACTTTCACATGACTTTTGTGAATCTTTAACCTAGACGGCTAGACTTTATCATTAACAGTTAGCATTTCTAATTTTGTGTACCGTACCATTCCGAAATGTAGCAACCTTTTTTGAGCTTAATCCTGGTCAAAGTCCTCATAATTCTGGCCAAAATCGCTATAATGCGGGCCATGGATGCTTATTTTCGGGGGTTGTTTAATTTCGGAATGGTACGGTAATTATAAATTAAATATTTCAAAAAAAGATACAACGCTTATACAAATTAAGTAAATTGATAATTTGTTATCTGTAATATATTTTTTTTTGCATATATAAAAAAGTTTATCTTAAAAATGAAGTTTTTCTTAAAATACAACTAGGGATCTGATCAGTTTGATTATTGAAACTGATCAGTTTTGGTAATTATCAATACTGATACTGGTCAGTAATTAATAAGTCTGCCTGAAAACAACCATCTACTAACATGTAAATTATCTTATTACAAAAGGAAGAATTATTAAAAATTAAATTGAATTACTAATTAAATTATACATATATTAAAAAAAGGTGCAAACCTGTTTAATTGATAAAAAAAAATGATATTTCATAATATTTTTTATTAGACATCAGGAAATTTTATAGTGTGAAAAGTTGCGCAAGATTACGCATCGTAATATTTCGTAAGTTTCCAGACTCGCCACAAGTTTGCGGAAGAGTAATATTTCGTAACTTTTTAAAATATTTCGAAATATTATGATATGCAAAGTTTCGTAATTTTACGGTTCGTAATATTCCGTAATTTTACGCATTCACAATATTTTGTAATTTTACATAATATTTCGTAAGTTTTCAGACCCACCGCAAGTTTGCGTAAGCGTAATATTTTGTAATTTTTTAAAATATTTCGACAAAGTTTCGTAATTTTACGGTTCGTAATATTGTGTAATTTTATTGCGTAATATTTCGCAACTTTTTAAAATATTTTGATGATTCGTAATTTTACATAAATATTTTGTAATGTTTCAAAATTCATTTTTGTACTATAAGTTTATATAATGTATATTTTATTAGATATAATATATGAATTAAATTATAAAAAATTACAAGTATTTATTACTATATACAGAATATATAAAAGTAAAAAAAGAAAGAGTAACGATACAATTAAATGTAAAAAGAAGAGAAACGGCTATAGTAACGTTGGTATTAGATATAAAGATAAAAGAAATATTGCTAGTATTGTTAGTGTTGTTAATATTAAAAAGAGTTAAAGAAACAGTAAAAACATGGATATTATCGTTAGTATTAAAGTACAAGTAAAAGAAAAAAAGGAAACGTAGATAGTATTGTTAGTATTACGATATAAAGTAACAATTAGAGTAAAAAACGCGTTAGTATTAAAACAATTAGTATTAATAAACAAATATTTCTATATCTGCAAAGAATAAACTAAAAATAAAAGAAAGAGGAAAAATAAACATGTTGTTGGTATTAAGTAAAAGGAGTAAAAAAAACATAATTAGTATTGTTAGTATCGTTAGTATGAAGTAAAAGTAAAAAGGAATAAAGGAAATATGGATATTATTGTTAGTATTACGACACAAAGTAACAGAGGTAAAAAGAAAATGAAAATAATTAGTATTAATAAACAAATATTTCTATACCTGCAAAGAATAAACTAAAAATAAAAGAAAGAGGAGACAAAATAAAAAATAAACATGTTGTTAGTATTAAGTAAAAGGAGTAAAAAAAACATAATTAGTATTGTTAGTATCGATCGTTAGTATTAAAGTACAAGTAAAAAGAAATAAAGGAAACATGTATATTATTGTCAGTATTACGATACAAAGTAAAAAAGAAGTAAAAAATAATGAAATAATTATTATTAATAAACAAATATTTCTATACCTGCAAAGCAATAAATTATGAAATATATGTAAATATTCTGTATATAATTAAAAAATATTGAACAAAAGGATAAAGAAATAATAAAAAGAAGAGAAAAATATTGAACAAAAAAATAAAGAAATAAAGAGACAAAAAATAAATAGGACAAAAAACGCGTGCAGATTAAATCACATGCAAGGATTAGCCTAATTTTGATTGGCCAGAAAATACGATACTGTATGCATAATCATATCATGCAGATTAATTATCAACAACGCGGGCGTGACATAAATAAATCGTGACTGAAACTTGTGTTTAATTTGTGTTCAATTTGTGTTGATAATTCTGGTAAAAAATTATTAATTTTGGCCAAATTTTGTTAAATTTGTTAAATTTGTGTTGAATTTGTGTTGAATTTGTGTTGTGTAATTTTTTATTTATCACAAGGGGATGATATTTAGTAATTGCATGTACGATGTACAAGATTTTTTTTATGATTTTTTTAAGAAATGTACGCAAAATATTTAATCAGAATATAATTATTTTTAATTAAATTGATTAAAAAAAATTAATTTTTTTAAGAAATGTATGCAAAATATTTAAAATTCAATAGAATGTGAAATAATAAATTGTTTTATTTTTAAATATGATATATTGATATTTATATTTAAAACAATTAAACATGTACATGATTTAATTAATATGTTTAATAATGAAAAGTGTAATAAATAAATTTTAATTGAAACAAGAAATAAAATCAAACCAAAGAGGTATTGTTCAAATTTTATTTAAAGTGACATTTTACGACTTTCTTTCAAATTTTTACTCATCCCAAAATCAAATTATAAAAATCAAATCTAAACTAATAATGCCTCGCTACACACGTTCACGTCGTTCCCACTATAACGTCCATTGGAACTGGGCTATGATGGACGAACTTGTTGACATACGCCGAGACAGAAACTGCGCCTACCACAATATTAATGGTAGAAGCCGCTATGATTTTTGGGATTCTGTTACCAATAGGTTCATATGACTAATATCTATAATTTCTTTAAGAAAGAATTTAAATTCAAGGCAAACGCGACATAGTAGCCAATATCTTTATTAATTATTATTTAATCGATACATTTTATATAAAAAAATAAAAGAAAACAAAATAAAATAAAACTAACTAAAAATAAAGCTATATAGTCTCCTAAGTAAAAATAAAGTAATAAAAATTAATCTAAAAGAATAATCGCATTACACTAAATTTCCCTAGATCTTCCCCCTTGATATATTCCAACCAAAGTAGAAGCAACTATGCTAACATAATAATGGATAACACGCCCACTATAAAAATTGACATCCCATCCTGCAAAAGCTGTTATTAAGTAGCACCGTTAGACAACCCATAAAACCCGACAGATGATTAAGCCATGACAATCCCTGAGTCATCGAGTTCTTTATCCAATTAGCTTCAGAGTCACGTGAAGTCACGAGATGGGTCGGAGGAGGTAGCGAAGAGAAAGGCACATACAAAGTGGCAGGCAGATTTGAAGGTTGAGGAGAGGTTTTCAATTTAAGAGTAATGTTCATCACGTCTTCCCATTTACTTTTATCATAGGTACGCAGATTCCAAATGCGAGTTCTAAGCTTCTGGATGAAATTATTGTGAATCGCAGCTACGACCTTCATAGCTGACACTCTGGGGATAGATAATTCAATGAACAAGTCAATAAAAAGTTTGGATAAACAACCCCGGATGAGAGCATATGAGGACCAATTAGAAGAAGAAATAGTCCAGCAGGAGAGAGAAGAGAGTTTCCTGAGCATAGGAGTAGGGTCTTTGTCAGCCAATTCACCAGCTTCGCAGAGCTTGGAAAATAAATGATTCTGATAAAATTGAAAAATCTGGTGCATCACGTTACGACGCTTGGAGCAGAGGATGAGATGCATCAGGTCTTCTTTGCGATTGCAGCAGGAACGACATGTTAAAAGATCAATATAAAGATCCGGACGGGTAATTTTCAACTTCTCCAGGAGAGGCAAATCATCGAGGAAAAGCTTAAATTTGAAGGTATAGTGTCTTGAAGCATGGTGAGCTTGAAAAGAAGCATCGTGAGTTGGAGAATAATTAAGAGCGAACCAGGTGAAATCCCAGTCAATGAGATAATCATCCCGATCAGTTAGACAAAAAGTAAATGAAAGCGTGTAAGTGATAAAAGGTCCTGCATATAGGTGGCCTGGTAGTGGACTTTAAAGAGGCGCCTAGGATTGGATTCACAAGTAACTGTGTCGTAAATGAGGCGAACAGTATGTGAAGAGGAAATAATGGCCTCAGGAAGGAGAAAAGCATCATCTGACTGATGTGCAGAATTAGCAAGGGAGTCGGCAAATTCATTCCAATAATTGCCATCATGGCCTTTGACTTTAACGGAAAGAACAGATAGTCATTTTGCCTGAATACAACATTCTATAGCAGCCCAAAGTTCAAAATTGGTAGTTTTGTAATAGAAATGGCTATTAGTATAAGTGGAAGAGGCACAAGAACGTAAACTATCAATAGTGGCTTGAGAGTCCGTATATATAGAAATAACAGAATCTGCTGGAGTGACGCTCAAAGCAGCATAAATCGCTGCTATTTCAGCCCTAGTGGAGGAAGGCCAGTTTCAGATAGTGCCATGTGCGTAAGTAGCAACAGAGTTTAAATATCCAGCATCAGGGATAACCTGGACCTAAGACCAACCCATCGTGACCTCAGGTGATCCAAGGTTAATAAGAGAACCATTGGTATAATACCGGTAATGAGAACCTGGCGGTAGAATGACAGGAAGAGGCAGTCCAGGCGAATCGCGTGAAAGTGGAGAGCTTGTCGATTTACCATCAACCATAGGAGGGGAAGAAGAAAAGTCAGGGGGAATAGATAAACGATTATAATAGGAGATCACCTGGTCGCAAAGGTCTGCCCAGGAATAGGGGGAAACCACAACTGTAGTACTCTGCCAAATACGCTCACAATCGGTGGGGAGAATCAAAGACCTTAACAGAGAGACCGTGATAGTACACCTAGGCTCAATAGCGGTGTATTTAGTAGCGGCAGGGAAGGGAACATGAGCATCACAACCTGGACAAGGGTGAAGGCGAATAACATCACCAGGAGAGGAAAGGCAATCGGATGTCCAATGAACAATTATACAAGTATCTTTTTTGGGTTGAACGGTAAGCTGCTTGCCAAAAAGAGAAGCGGCATGGTCATCAAGTGAAACGAGCCAACGCCTGTTCTTTTGGTTAGTAGTAACACCAGAAACCATAGAAACCACAAGGGTGGTGGAAGGAGAGCACACATATCGATCGTATAAATGATCGTGAGAGTCAGGAATCGTAGTGTTAGCCTGAATATCCAGATATCATTTGTGAGGAAGAGAGCGACTACGTTTATCAACCAACTGAGCAATATATGCAGTTCGATAAGCGGCCCAAGAAATAAGATGAGAACCAGTGGGCGTGATTAATTGTGAAAGGTAATATAGATGACGTTTCCGAAGAACTTTAAGGCAAGCCTTAAAGGTTTTAGGGCTCATACATGAATATAAAGGAGTATGGCCAGGCAGGGTAAGATCTGGAGATGTTGAAGTAAAACTAGCATGCTGGAGTCGAAAGAGGGTAGAGACCATGGAAGCAAGAGTGTAAGCGATATAATCACTCCTAAAAGCGATCATATTAAACTATAAGGACCAATCATCCACCATCAAAGGAGAAACAGGAATCAAAAATTGAAATTGAATCAACATTAATCTATAAACAAATAAACGTTGAATAAAAAAGGTAGTAGAATTAGCCATTAAAAACAAATTATTAACATGACATTGAATCAAATGGGAGGACAAATTAATCAGTCCCAAAGCTTGGGAAAGATACAAAATAGGATTAGGAAGAGCACGGGAAAAATTAGCCTTTTGTTTGACCAACGAGCGGACGTGTCTTGTGGTAACATAGCAATCCCTATCAGAGAGGTGAGTGACTTGCATACGGTACTCGAGCTTGGGTATGAGCACCGTATTGTAGAGATAAACGACCTGTTTAGCAGATAGTTTAGCCAGACGAAGAGTAGCGGCGAAGGAATTACATTCACCAGCGATCTGTTTTTTAACAAAATCCCGAGAGCCTTTGATGTTGAACCAAACCCCTAAAAACCGAAACGAAGAAGTAATGGAAATGGGAGTCACAGAAATAGAGGAGATACGATTTAAAGAAGATAAAGATAAAGTAAATTCCACAGGGGAGATATTAGAAGTGGTGGTTAAGGGTAAAGAATTTGATATCAAAACATATTTGTGGTAATTAGCGAAAGTGTTGTTAAGCGTATAAAATTCTTCTGTAATAGATAACATGTGTTCCAATCCAGACTTGGACGAAGAGACAAGAGTAGAATCATCCATAAAAACCAGATTGTTAATTACAAGATTTAAGTTGTCGTCAAGAGGCGTCGGCAGGAGCGAGGGAGGGCGCAAGATATAAGGATCCAACATCTCTTTTTTCAACACAGTCAAGAGGGGATCGATGTATATGACCCAGAGGAGTGGAGAAATCACCTCGCCTTGGTCAATACCAATGCGGACTCGATATGAGGGAGTGTCACCATGAGCAGTAAAAACCCGATTTGATCGATTCATAAATAGTGACAAAATGAGTTTAATGGAAGAAGCAGGTAAACGAATACATTTCAGAGCAAATTTCAACATAGTAAGATGAACTGAGTCGAACGCTTTAGAAATATCCTGAGAAAGGATCCACAAAGGGGATTTGGTGCAATTAGCATCGTGAATAATAAACTCTAAAGTTATTATAGGATCACGGCAAGTTCCTTCAGGTAGACCAGCAAAATTACCACCAGTAAGAACATTATGAGTGGCGAGGATGGAAGATAAGCGGTTGTAGAACAATTTAACAAACGATTTCTGTATAACTTCCAAGAGTGTGATGGGGCGAGTATTCTGTAGTTGACAATGCCATTCATGCGGTTTGGGAATAGGGAAAACCATAGCCTGATGCCATAGATCTGGAATGTCAGCAGAAGCAAAACATTCACGGATCAAGATTAGAAGTAAAGCATTGGTAGCAGGGCCAAGGTGTTTAAGCATTTCATAAGTGATCAAGGAAGAGCCAGGAGCTTTGCCATTGGGCATAGAGGAAATAGTGCCCAACCATTCTTCTAAGGTGGCGGGAGACAAAAGAGAGTCATAGATCGCGAGAGAAATTGAGTCCATAGGTGAATACACAGATTGCCATCTCTCAGGTAGTGCGGATATGTGCAAAGGTGGAGTAGATTTAATAGGAACTGCGTGCTGGAAATGATTAACCACAGCATCAGAAATATCCACTGGGTCGGTCAGCAGGCGAAGAGCAGTAGGATGATCGATGAAAATACGATCTAACACGATCCTCCGATGAGAATGAGAAAGCGCTGAATTAATGAAAGAGGAAATATCAGTGTTAAAATCGATATCTCGTTTCTCAAGACGAGATTTGATAGAGAAGTCCTGGAATTCTTTTTCTTTCAGAAGGTGTAATCCTCTTAATAAGGAACAAGAATGAGACAAAAGATTAAAAATCTGATTAAAATTGTCTGCCCGACAAGAAGATAAAGTTGTGAGCAAAACAGGAATGGTAGAAAAACAAGATTTATAAAGTCGAAATATATTGCCCAAACGAACGAGGTAAACAGACCATTTACGGTCATGCGAAGAGGAAAGGGTATGTGGGTGTTTTCGCAAAATTCTAATAGAATAAAGAACCCTATTAAGGAAACGATAATGTTGTATGAGAGTTTCCAGTTCTTTAGGGAGTTTGGGAGTGTGATCATTTCTGATCATGCGTGAAGGTAAAACAGTAGTTGCTCCGGTTATAATAGAAGAGTGCAAGTATTCGCACATCCGATTAATATGTCAAGAGGCAAAGGTGGAAGGAGGTATATTACAAAGAGTATCTATGTGGGCGGAAAAGTCATCCCACAGAGCCGGAGAAACTGAGTCCAGAAGAAAAATACAGCGTGTGCGTCTTTTGAGTTGTCGAGCACAGGCCAATTTAACAGAAGAACATAATAGGGAGGAGTCAAAATAAGTGATAACAGGATTGTGATCAGATAAAGAGCTATCACAAGCGTTAAAAATTATAGAAGTAAGTAAAAAGGATTTGAGAAGAGGGCAGGACCAAATATAGTCAATACGAGTAATAACATCGGCATGTCGAAAGGTGCCCAAAGAGGCAGAAGAATTGACAGGAGTAAAGTCCACGTAACCACTGCTCAGAAGGAAATTAAAGAGTCGGTGGATACGTTTGGAAGCAATTTGAGGTTGATTGAAAA
Organism: Rhizophagus clarus; assembly: GCA_015698045.1. Lineage (NCBI taxonomy): Eukaryota > Fungi > Glomeromycota > Glomeromycetes > Glomerales > Glomeraceae > Rhizophagus > Rhizophagus clarus. The sequence goes on from BLAL01000160.1 coordinate 1,072,315, forward strand.
AAATGGGGTAAAATTGGTCTAAGTGCATATTAAAGTCCCCACAAATGGCATGATGAAAGCCTAGTCGCTTGGTGTCCGAGAGGGCTTGAATGAGTAAGTCTATAGTGGTATCGCGTAAGGCTTGATCTGAGGTAGGGGGTATGTAAACTACAAAAATACGCAGCTTAATGTTGCCTTTGAAATACAACTCAACAGAAAGCAGGTGGGATGAGTGAGAAATGTAGGTGTGGACGTGAGGAGCCAAAGAATTCTCGATAAATAATGAAACACCGCCAGAAGAGCGAACGTGTTGTGAGATGTCCAAAGATGAAGAAAAAACAGTATAGTTAAAGAGGCGTTTGGATAAAAAATGCATCTGCTTTGGGTGTAAATGGGTGTCGACGACACCACCAAAGAATATCTGTTTGAGAGAAAAAAAATTATGCAATTGTTCAATTTTGCTTTGAGAGTGCGTTTTAAGACCATTAATATTAAGTGAGGATATATTAAAGGAGTTGGGAGGAAGAGGGGATATACATTGAGAAGAAAATAAAGAATCCTGTAAAGTGAGATTTTCTATATCTATAGGGTTGGGAGGATTACGAACGAAAGAGTCATAATTAAAATTATTGTCCGTCATTAAAGCACAATGATACATCAGACGGGGAAAAGAAAAAAGGGGAAGAAGTTAATTGGAACCGGCAGTATTAGCCGAGTTCGAGGTAGAAGAGGTATTAATCGATCCAATAAAGCCGCTAATGGAGGCAACGAGCATGTCCATTTTACTTTCAATGGCTGAATACTTTTCGTTGATAGCCTGGATTTCAGCGCTAGTATGGTTCAGGAAAGAGATGTTGGCAGCAGGAGTAATAACAGCCGAGGATAAGGTGCGAGCGGGAGCTACAGGAGATGTCAAGGGGACAAAATCAGGTAAAAGGGGGTTGAGAGGACGTGACGATGTCTCGACTTGAAGAGAATTTTGCGCCAAGGAAGGGTTAGGAACATCAGGTTGATTGATGTTTATGTCAGAAGTTTGTGTAGTAGCAGGTGAAACAGAGGACAAAGGTTGTAGACCAATATGCCGTTCGATATAAGTCATACGTTTGTCGTTAAGTTCAAGTGCAGTAATACGATCACGTACATCAGCCATATCTTGCTGCAAAGCCTTTAGCAAGGATAAAATTTCACTGGCATCCTGTGGGGACAAGAAAGGTGGCTGAGTGCGCGTTGAAAAGAGAGGAGGAGTGCGTAAGGCAGAAGAGAACAAGACTGAACGGTCGCATTTATCATTAGATTTAGAGCGACTATGTTGATAACTGGGGATGTTAGCTTTGGACTTAGCAGAAAAAGATTGCTGGGGTTGGGAGGATCGAGAGTTATCAGGGCCCTTAGAGCGCGAGCGTGAGCAAGAGCGTGAGCACGAATTAGTTTTAGGTCGAGAGGGCTGTCCAACGTGGAAGCGTTCTTTGAGTGCAGCCACAGGGTTTTGATCACGGGTTCTACCCCGTTATTGTCAGAGCGGGTATTGATTGGGAGCACATCCTAACTTGCCACATCAATGGCAGAGTTTGTTGGTGTCGTCAGGGAGATTCTATTGTAAAGTATGACCTTGATAGCCGATGAGCTGTTCCATAGCAGCATCCATAAGTTCTTGGGAGGGAAAGATGATGTATGCCCATCTTTTGGGCTTATAGGAGTTAAGGGATAGAGAGACGTTGACTGCTTTGGCACCAAGTTCTCTGATGAGGGGAGCTAAGTCAATATCTTTGGTATTAGGAGGCAATTGGGTGAGCGTGGCGACAAATGCGTGACGAGCAGATTTTTGATCCACCGTATAATGATATGGGGTGACTCTTAGGCAAGTCGAGAAATAATATACCGCTCATTGGGAATCAAACCGGGCGATTGATTGTGCAGAATCATAAACAATTCAGGCTTGTTGAACTTTGGCATTTTTCCTGGAGTAAACTCAACAAGATGCGATGTTACCAAATTTCTTGAAGTAAGAAACGACATTTTCTTTAGTGAGGAAGAAAGGGATGTCCGTGACTTGAATGGCCCAGAGATCTTTATTACTCTGGAGTTGTCTGAGATCGTGTGCATGGAATACAAGGTCAGGGAACTGCTGATGGGCAGTACCAATACAAGCATCACGTACCTCCATAGTTTGGAAGTGAATAACGAGGCGCTTGGAATCTCCAGAACCAGTCATGCGTGCTTTACCAGTGTACGATTCATACATTTCCAGAAAGGTGTTGTTAACTGCATTGATTAATGCCTTATTCGTAGGAAAGTTTTTTAGAGTTTCAGGGACCGAGTTAGGGGTGGTCGCAGCTTGGTAATCATTTCTATTGAAGGAAAAGGTGGGAGACAGGATAGGTATTTGATCAACAGGGGAATCATCAGCAGTAGCCTTATCAGGCGACGCGTTAGGAGGGGATGCAGAGGTCGTTGTTCTGGCATGCATAGACGCGTTGAGGCTATTAGACGCGTCATTATTGGGCGCAGAAAAGGCCGCAGCACTATTCGGAGGAGAGGAGAGAGAAGTTGAAACAGTATTATTTTCTTTGGGAGGAGAAGAGAGACCTTCTACTCCAACGTCAGCCACTGTATCGGCGACGAAGTCTTCATCCATAGTATTTTCGGAGTGAGTTCTAGTACATTTCTGCTGAGCGGCGCTTTCACCGCCAGAGCTGGAGTTGTCGGAGTTATTATTATTATTTCTTTTATTATGATGGTTAGCCCTTCTACTATTAGTATTAGGGAAACCGCCGCCTCTTCGAGCAACATTTTGAGAGGTGCACGAGGACATTTTAGATAGGAAAACTATAAGTTTTTATGATAAGTTTGTCTTGAGAAAAAATGGACAGAGTGATCAGTGGAAAAAGGTGCAGAATTTAAATTCAAGGCAAACGCGGCATAGTAGCCCTTATCTTTATTAATTATTATTAAACGAATACAATTTACAAAAAATATAAAAAGAAACAAAATAAAATAAAACTAACTAAAAACAAAGCTATATAGTCTCCTAAGTAAAAATAAAGTAATGAACCTATCCTAAAATAGAATAAATCGCATAACACTAAATTTCCCTAGATCTTCCCCCTTAATATATTCCAACCAAGGTAGAAGCAACTATGCTAACATAATAACGGATAACACGCCCACTATAAAAATCGACATCCCATCCTGCAAAAGCTGTTATTAAATAGCACCGTTAGACGACCCATAAAACCCGATAGATGTTTAAACCATGGCAAACCTTGAGTCATCGAGTTTTTGATCCAATCAATTTCAGAGTCACGTGGAGTCATGAAATGGGTCAGAGGAGGTAGCGAGGAGAAAGGCACATACGAAGTGGCAGGCAGATTAGAGGGCCGAGGAGTAAGTTTCAATTTAAGAGTGATATTCATCGCGTCTTCCCATTGACTTTTATCATAAGTACGCAGATTCCAAATGCGTTTTCGAAGCTTCTGGATGAAGTTGTTGTGTATCGCAGCTACGACCTTCATAGCAGACTGTCTGGGAATAGATAAATCAACAAATAAATCTATGAACATTGTGGGTAAACAACCCCGGATGAGCGCGTAAGCGGACCAATTGGAAGAAGAAATGGTCCAACAAGAGAGAGAAGAAGGTTTCCTGAGCATAGGCGTAGGATCCTTGTCAGCCAATTCACCAGCTTCACGAAGCTTGGAAAATAAATGATTTTGATAAGATTGTAAAATTTGATGCATAACGGGACGGCGTTTAGAGCAAAGGATAAGGTGCATCAAGTCCTCCTTGCGATCGCGGCATGAGCGACAAGTGAGAAGATCGATATACAGATCAGGACGGGTGATTTTCAACTTCTCCAAAAGAGGTAAATCATCGAGGAAAAATTTGAATTTGAAAGTGTAATGCCGTGCGGCATGAGAAGCCTGAAAAGAAGCGTCGTGTGCTGGGGAAAATTTGAGAGCGAACCAAGTGAGTTCCCAGTTCACTATATAGTCGTCCTTATTGTATAAACAATAAACAAATTGAAAACGTTTGAGAGATAAAAGGTCCTTCAAAAAGGTGGCCTGAAAATGAAGCTTGAAGAGCCGTCTAGGATTGGATTCACAGACAATATTATCATATACCAGGCGGACATTGTGTGAAGAAGTATACTCGGCAACAGGCAATAAAGAAGCCATATCAGAGTGATGGGCGGAAGATGCAAGGGAATCAGCAAATTCGTTTCAATAATTGCCATCATGGCCTTTAACCTTGACAGGGAGAACCGTGAGATGTTTTGATTGGAGGGAAGACTCTATAGCGGCCCATAGCTCGAAGTTGGTAGTCTTGTAATAAAGACGACTATTAGTATAGGTAGAAGAGGCACATGAATTTAAACCATCGATAGCAGCTTGAGAATCCGTATAAATAGTGACAGTAGAATCATCTGAAGAGACGCGTAAAGCAGCATAAATCGCAGCGGCTTCAGCTCTAGTGAAAGAAGGCCAGTTCTGTATAGTGCCATGCGCATATGTAGCCACAGAATTGAGGAACCCAGCGTCAGGTATTAACTGGACCCAAGACCAATCCATCGAGACATCAGGTGTACCAAGGTCAACAAGGGAGCCATCAGTATAATATCGGTAATGAGACCCTAACGGGAGAGGAACTGGGGAGGGGAGTGTGAACAAATCGAGCGAAGGAGGAGCCACAGTCGATTCACACCCAACTACAGGAGAAGAAAGAGAAAAGTTGGGCAAGGCATCGAGACGCCTATAATAAGGAATCACAGTAATACTGAGATCTGCCCAAGAGTAAGGAGAAGTGACTTCCATGGTAGTCGGTCGAATACGCTCGCAATCAGTAGAGAGAATCAAAGATTTCAACAAAGAAATCCTGAGAGTACAGCAAGGTGGAACGGCGGTATATTTATTGGCTGAAGGAAACAGAACGTGCGCTTCACATCCCAGACATGGGCGAAGGCGGATCACATCACCAGGGGAGGAAAGACAGTCAGATATCCAATGAACAATCATACAGGTATCTCTCTTAGGCTGCACGGTAAGCTGTTTGCCAAAAAGAGGAGCGTCACTTCCATCAAGAGTAACGAGCCAATGCTGGTTCTTTTGCGTCATAGTAACGTCAGGGAGTAGAGTGACAGAAGAAGTAACAGAGGGGGGACACACATAGCGGTTCAATAACTGTTTATGAGAGTCAGGAAGGGTTGTATTGGCCTTGATGTCCAGATACCATTTATGAGGAAGAGAACGGCCACATTTATCGGCAAGTATAGCAATATAGGCAGTCCGATAAGCAATCCAAGAAATGAGATGGGAGCCAGACGGTGCTATTAACTGTGATAAGTAATACAGATGGCGTTTCTGGAGGACCTTAAGGCAAGCCTTAAAGATATGCGAGCTCATACACGTGTATAAAGGGGTATGACCAGAGAGAGTAAGGTCCGGAAATGTTGAAGAAAAACGAGCATGTTGCAGGCGAAAGGGGGTAGAGGTCATAGAGGCAATAGTGCAAGCGATATAGTCACACTTAAAGGCGGTCATAGTAAGCCATAAAGACCAATCATCCACCATCAAAGGAGAAATGGGAATTAAAAATCTAAATTGTATCAACTTTAATCTATAAATAAACAGCTGTTGAATAAGAGGAGTGGAAGAATTAGCCATCAAAAACAAATTATTGACATGACATTGAATTAAATGAGAAAATAAATTAATCAATCCCAAAGCTTAAGAAAGATAAAGTATAGGGTTAGAAAGAAAACGAGAAAAATTAGCTTTGTTTTTGACAAGCGAACGTATAACTCGCGTGGTAGCATAACAATCAGTCGCAGAAAGGTGGGTAACTTGCATACGGTACTCCAATTTAGGAATGAGTACCGAATTGTAAAGGTAAACAACTTGTTTGGCAGATAGTCGAGCCGGACGAAGAGTGGCGGCGAAGGAATTACATTCACCAGCGATTTGTTTTTTAACAAAGTCACGAGAATCTTTGATGTTAAACCATACTCCTAAAAAATGAAATGAAGAAGTAATAGAAAGAGGAGTAACAGAGATAGAAGAAATATCATTTAAAGACGATAAGGATAAATGAAATTCCACAGGAAGAACAGTGGATGTAGTAGTTAAAGGTAATGAATTCGATATCAAGACATATTTTTGATGATTAGCAGAAGTGTTATTCAACGCATAAAATTCTTCTGTGATTGATAATATGTGTTCTAAGCCAGCCTTAGATGAAGAAATAAGGGTAGAATCATCCATAAAGACCAGGTTGTTGACAACAATATCTGGAGTGGAGCCCATCGTATTAGAAGAGAGCGTTGGAGAACGCAGAATATAAGGATCCAGCATCTCAGTTTTTAAAACCGTCAGAAGAGGATCGATGTAAATAACCCACAAGAGTGGGGAAATCACTTCGCCTTGGTCAATACCAATGCGAACCCGATAAGAAGGAGTCTTACCGTATGCAGTAAAAACCCGATTTGAATGGTTCATAAAAAGAGACAAGATGAGTGTGGTAGCAGACGTGGGTAAACGGATGCGTTCCAGAGCGAATTTCAACATAGTAAGATTAACAGAGTCGAATGCTTTGGAGATGTCTTGTGAAAGAATCCAAAGAGGAGAATTATTGTGGTTGGCATCATGAATAATAGATTCAAGAGTAATGATTGAATCCCGACAGGTTCCTCCAGGCAGCCCGGCGAAGTTACCACCTTTAAGGACGTTGTGAGCAGCTAAAATGGCAGACAAGCGGTTATAAAAAAGCTTGACAAAGGACTTCCGAATAACTTCCAGAAGCGTAATAGGATGAGTGTTTTTCAATTGGCAATGCCATTCATGTGGTTTGGGGATAGGAAAAACCATAGCTTGTTGCCACAAGTCAGAAATGTCAGTGGAAGCGAAACATTTGCGGATTAAAAGTAAAAGCAAGGAGTTGGTGGTAGGTCCTAAATGTTTCAGCATTTCATATGTAATCATAGAAGGACCAGAAGCTTTGCCATTGGGCATGGATGAAACCGTAGAGAGCCATTCCTCTAAGGAAGGGGGAGACAGGAGGGAATTATAAATATCAGGAGAAACAGTATCCATGGGCGAGTATACCGAACGCCATCTATCAGGTAAAGCTGATATATGCGAAGGGGGGTAGACTTGACGGGAACCGCATGTTGAAAATGATTGACCACGGCGTTAGAAACATCCTTTGGGTCTGTCAACAATTGAGAAGTAGAAGGATGATCGATAAAGACGCGATCCAACACTATACAACGATGTGAACGAGAAAGCGCTGAATTGATAAACGAAGAGATGTCAGTATCGAAAGCCTGATCACGAGATTCCAGATGAGCCTTGATAGAGGAATCCTGAAATTCTTTTTCTTTCAAAAGGTGTAAGCCCCTTAATAGTTTAGAAGCATGTAATAGGATTTGAAATAAGTTATTAAAATTATCCGTCTGGTAAGAAGATAAAGATGAGGGTAAGATAGGGACGGCAGAAAGGGTAGATTTGTACAAATTAAATATATTATTTAATCGGATCAAGTAACCAGACCATTTACGGTCATGAGAGGAAGAAAAGGTGTGCGGGTATTTCCGTAACAATCTGATGGAATGAAGAACGCGATTGAGGAAACGATAGTGTTGTAACAGGGTTTTCAAATCTTTAGGGAGTTTAGGGGTATAGTCATTGCCAACAGTACGCGCAGGAAGAACAGCGTTGGCACCAGCAATAATGTTAGTGTGTAAATATTCACACATTCGATTGATATGCCAAGAGGCAAAAATGGTGGGAGATACATTGCATAAATTATCAATATGAGCAGAAAAATCATCCCATTGTGAAGGGGTGACTGAATCAAAGGAAAAAATATGACGAGAATGATGTTTAAGTTGTCGAGCACGAGCTGGCTTGGTAGAAGAAGATAAAAAGGAACAATCATAATATGTAATAACAGGATTGTGATCAGAAAAATTAACATCACGCGTGTCGAAAATGACAGAGGTGAGTAAAAAACGTTTAAGAAGGGGACAAGACCAAACATAATCAATGCGGGAAATAATATCCGCACGATGAAAGGTGCCCAAAGAATCAGAAGAAAAGTTAACAGGGGTAAAATCAGCATATCCATTAGATAAAAGAAAATTAAAGAGACGATGGATACGTTTGGAAGCGATTTGAGGTTGGTTAAAGAAAAGAGGGTAAAATTGATCTACATGCATATTAAAATTGCCACAAACAGCGTGATGAAAGCCTAATCTCTTGGCATCTGATAAAGCGCGAATAAGGAGGTCGATAGTCTCGTCGCGCAGAGATTGATCAGAAGTAGGAGGAATATAAATAACAAAAATACGCAGCTTAACGTGACCTTTAAAATATAAGTTAACAGAAAGCAATCGTGATGAAAAGGAAAAATAAGTATGAACATGAGAAGCCAAAGAATTCTCAATAAAAAGGGAAACACCCCCAGAAGAACGAACATGTTGGGAGGTGTCCAAGACAGAAGAAAAAACAGTATAATTAGATAGTCGTTTGGACAAAAAATGCATTTGTTTGGGATGTAAATGGGTGTCGACAACACCACCAAAGGAGATATGTTTGAGGGAAAAGAAATCATTTCATAATAATTCAATTTTGTTGTGAGAAAACATCTTAAGACCGTTAATGTTAAGAGAGGAAATATTAAAGGAATTGCGAGGGGAAGGAGTAGGAGAAGTAGAAGAGAATAAGGAATCTTGTAAAGAGAGATTATCTATATTTAAAGGGTTGGGAGGATTGCGCACAAAGGAATCATAATTAAAATTATTGTCTGTCATTAAAACACTATGATAAGATCAGACGGGGTAAAAAAGAAAGAGAGAGTGTATTAATTAGAACCAGCTGTACTAGCCGAGTTCGAGGAAGAAGAAGAAGATGTAATTAAGCCGATGAAACCGCTAATAGAGTTAGCGAGCATGTCCAACTTGTTCTCAATAGCAGAATGCTTCGCATTAATGGCTTGAATTTCATCGCGGGTTTGAGCGGAGGAAGGAACCGCTTAAGAGGTAGGAGAGGAAGATGAGATTTCAGAGTGAACAATAGGAGCGGAGAGGGAAGCGCTAAGTGGGCATGATGGAGTAAAGCCAGGAGACAGGGGGTTGAGACGTGTTGGTACAGGCGAAGTAGTCGGCCGAGAGAGTACCAGCGCAACAGTAGAAGTGGAAGTAGAATCGGACGTAGGCGGTGCGTCTATGAGCATAGCTGAAGTCTGATTGGTGGCTGGGATATCAGGCGGGGGTAGCAGACTGAGGTGCTGTTCAATACGAGTCATACGTCTATTGTTGAGCTCTAAGGCAGTGATACGATCTCGGACTTCTGCCATGTCTTGTTGGAGAGATTTCAACAAGGATAGAATATTAGCAGCATCGTGAGGAGACATGGTACTAGATTGATTGGATGTTGAGAGGAGAGGAGGAGTACGCAAGACCGCAGAAAAGGAAACTGAACGGTCACATTTGTCATTAGATTTAGAGCGATCCCTGCGAGGATTGTGATTAAGTTGGGCATTGGCCAAGGGCTTTTGTGACTGGTATGGTTGAGAGTTGCTAGGATCTTTTGAGCGTGAGCGTGAACGAGAGCCTGAGCGTGAACGTTCTTTAGGTCTAGCAGGTTGGTTGATGTTGAATCATTCTTTAAGAGCAGCCACCGGGTTCCTTCCTCTAGTACGACCCCTATCTTGGAGGCTTGGGCACTGATTGGGAGCACAGTCTAATTTACCACATCTGTGGTAAAGTTTATTAGTATTATCTGGGAGGTTCCATTGCAATGTATGACCTCGGAAACCAATAATCTGCTCCATGGCAGCATCCATGGTTTCTTGGGAATTGAAGGTGACATAAGCCTATCGCTTGGGTTTGTAGGAGTTTAAGGAGAGAGGAACATTGACAGCCTTAGCACCTAGGTCTCTGGTGAGGGGAGCCAGATCAATATCTTTGGTGTTGGGAGGTAATTGTGTGAGCGTAGCAACGAATTCACGGCAGGAGGATTTTTGATCGACAGTGTAGTGACATGGAGTCACCTGGAGGCAGGTGGAGAAGCAATAAACGGCCCATTGGGTGTCAAAATGAGCAATAGAGAGGGGAGAATCGTAAACAATTCTGGCTTGTTGCACTTTAGCATTTCTTCTGGAGTAAACTCAACAGGATGCAATGTTACCAAATTTTTTAAAGTAAGATATGATATTCTCTTTGGTTAAGAAGAAAAGGATGTCAGTAACTTGGATGGCTCAGAGATCTTCATCGCTCTGGAGCTGCTTGGGATCGTGGGCATGAAATACAAGATCTGGGAACTGTTGGTGAGCAGCACCAACACAGGCGTCACAGGCCTCCTTGGATTGGAAATGAATAATGAGGCGTTTGGTATCACCAGAACCAGTCATTCTTGCTTTTCCAGTATATGATTCGTACATTTCCAAAAAGGTGTTGTTGACGGCATCAATCAATGCCTTATTTGTAGTGAAGTTCTTTAAAGTTTCAAGGGCAGAGTTGGGGGCAGCCGCAGCTTGAAAATCATTTCTGTCGATGGAGAAGATTGGAGATTGAACAAGGAATTGATCAGCCGGCGGATCATCATCAGTAGCCTTATCAGGCGACGCGTTAGGGGGGATGCAAGAGTCGTTGTTCTAGCATGCATAGACGCGTTGAGTCCATCAGACGCGTTATCGTTAAGCGCAGAAAGAGCCGCAGCCATATTCAGATGGGAGGAGAGAGAAGTCGAAGCAGTATTATTTTCTTTAGGAGGAGAAGAGGGACCTTCTACTTCAACGTCAGCCGCTGGACTGGCAACGTAGTCTTTATCCATAGTATTGTCAGAGGTAGTTCGAGTACGTTTTTGCTGAACGGTATTCTCACCGTCAGAACTAGAGTTATCAGAGTTATTATTGTTATTTCTTCGTTCTTGGCGGCTGGCCTTCCTACTATTAGGATTAAAGGAGCCGCGGCCTTGTCTAGCAACGTTGTTAGGCATATTCGAGGACTTTTGGGTAAGGAAAACTACAAGTTTTTATGAAAAAAATGTTAGCTAAAAAAATGGACAGAGTGATCAGCGGAAAAAGAAGCGCAGATTGTTAGAATTTAAATTTAAGGCAAACGCGGCATAGTAGCCCTTATCTTTATTAATTATTATTAAACGAATACAATTTACAAAACATAAAAAGAAACATAATAAAATAAAATTAACTAAAAACAAAACTATATAGTCTCCTAAGTAAAAATATAGTAATAAACCTATCCTAAAAAGAATAAATCGCATTACACTAAATTTCCCTAGATCTTCCCCCTTGATATATTCCAACCAAAGTAGAAGCAACTATGCTAACATAATAACAGATAACACGCCCACTATAAAAATCGACATCTCATCCTGCAAAAGCAGTTATTAAGTAGCACCGTTAGACGACCCATAAAACCCGACAAGTGTTTAAACCATGGCAAACCTTGAGTCATCGAGTTCTTAATCCAATCAACTTCGGAGTCACGTGAAGTCACGAGATGGGTCGGAGGAGGTAACGAGAAGAAAGGCACATACGACGTGGCAGGCAAATTAGACGGCCGAGAAGTAGTTTTCAATTTGAGGGTAATGTTCATCGCGTCTTCCCATTTACTTTTGTCATAAGTACGCGGATTCCAAATGCGTCGTCTGAGCTGTTGGATGAAATTGTTGTGTATCGCGGCTACGACCTTCATAGCAGAACACCTAGGGATGGAGAGTTCAACGAACAAATCGATAAACATAGCAGGCAAACAACCTCGGATAAGCGCGTAAGAGGACCAATTAGAAGAAGAAATAGTCCAACATGAGAGAGAAGAAAGTTTCCTGAACATAGGCGTAGGATCCATTTCAGCTAAATCCCCAGCTTCTCGAAGCTTGGAAAACAAATGGTTTTGATAGGATTGTAAAATTTGATGCATTACAGATCGACGTTTGGAACAAAGGATCAAATGCATCAAGTCTTCCATGCGATCGCGGCATGAGCGGCAGGTAAGAAGATCAATATACAAATCAGAGCGAGTAAGTTTCAGCTTCTCCAAAAGAGGCAAATCATCAAGGAAGAGTTTAAACTTGAAAGTGTAATGTCGCACGGCGTGAGAAGCCTGGAAAGAAGCATCATGAGCCGGGGAAAAATTAAGAGTAAACCAGGTGAGTTCACAGTCCACTACATAGTCGTCGCTTTCAAACAGGCAATATAAAAATTGAAAACGCTTGAGAGATAAAAGGTCCTTCAAAAAGGTGGCCTGGAAGTGGAGCTTGAAGAGCCGCCTGGGATTAGATTCACAAACCACATTGTCATATACCAGACGGACAGGATGCGAGGAAGTGTAAGCGTCCACGGGCAAAAGAGGAGCTGTATCAGAGTGATGAGCGGAATTCGCAAGAGAATCAGCAAATTCGTTCCAGTAGTTGCCATCGTGACCTTTGACTTTGACGGGAGAGACCGCGAGATTATTGGAATGAACAAGTCGCTCAATAGAAGCTCACAGCTTGAAGTTAGTAGTTTTGTAAAACAGACGACTATTAGAATAGGTAAAAGATGCACATAGACGCAGACCATCAATGGCAGCTTGGGAGTCCGTGTAAATAGTGACAGCAGAATCAGCCGGAGTGACGCTTAAAGCAGCGTAAATTGCAGCAGCTTCAGCTCTGGTAGAGGAGGGCCAGTTCCGTATAGTACCGTGTGCATATGTAGCAACAGAGTTAAGATATCCAGCGTCGGAAATTATTTGGACCCAAGACCAACCCATCGAGACTTCCGGAGTTCCGAGGTTAAACAAAGAACCATCGGTATAATAATGATAGTGAGAGCCTGACGGGAGGGGAACTGAGGAAGAAAATGAAGATCGATTTTCTATAAAGGGAGACATGGTAAGGTCACCCACAACAATAGAAGAAGAAGAAGAAAAATCTGGCAAAAGATCAAGACGCCAATAATAAGGAATAACGGTGATACTAAGATCAGCCCAAGTATGAGGAGAAATGACTTCCAAAGTAGACTGACGAATGCGTTCACAATTTGTAGGCAAAATCATGGATCGCAACAAAGAAATCTTGAAGGTGCAGCGAGGTGGAACGGCAGAATATTTACTAGCCGAAGGAAACGGAACATGCGCGTCACAGCCTGGACAGGGACGAAGGCGGACAACATCCCCAGGAGAGGAGAGACAGTCAGATATCCAATGAACAATCACACAGGTATCCTTCTTGGGTTGGACGCTAAGCTGTTTGCCGAAAAGAGGGGTACCGTTGTCATCAAGCGTGACGAGCCAATGCCGATTCTTTTGCGATGTAGTGGTACCAGGAAGTAGGATGATGGAAGAAGCAACAGAAGGAGGGCGTACATACTGATCAGTCAACTGATCATGAGAGCCAGGAAGGGTCGTATGGGCCTTGATATCCAAATACCATTTATGTGGGAGAGAACGGCCACGCTTATCCTTAAGGTGGGCAATATAAGCAGTGCGATAAGCTGTCCAGGAAATGAGATAAGAGCCAGAAGGCGCAATTAATTGCGACAAGTAATAGAGATGGCGTTTCCGAAGGACCTTGAGGCAAGCTTTAAAAACCTGCGGGCTCATACACGAATATAAAGGAGTATGACCAGGAAGAGTAAGGTCCGGTAAAGTTGGAGAGAACTGAGCATGTTGCAAGCGGAAGGGGGTAGAAACCATGGAAGCAATAGTGCACGCGATATAGTCACATTTAAAAATATTCATGTTGGACCATAAGGACCAATCATCCACCATCAAAGGAGAAATAGGAATCAAAAACCTAAATTGTATCAACATTAATCTATAAATAAACAAACGTTGAATAAAAGGTGTAGAAGAATTAGCCATCAAAAATAAATTATTAACATGATATTGTGTCAGATGAGAAGATAGATTAGTCAAGCCCAAAGCTTGGGAAAGATAAAGTATAGGATTGGGAAGAGAACGGGAAAAATTAGCCTTATGCTTGACGAGAGAGCGTATGGAACGTGTAGCAGCATAACAATCCGATGCTGAAAGGTGGGTGACTTGCATGCGGTACTCGAGTTTAGGAACGAGCACCAAGTTATAAAGGTAGACCACTTGTTTAGCAGAGAGCTTGGCCGGGCGAAGAGTGGCGGCGAACGAATTACATTCACTGGCAATTTGTTTTTTGACAAAATCACGAGAGCCTTTGATATTAAACCATACCCCTAAAAAACGAAAAGAAGAAGTAATAGAAAGAGGGGTAACGGAGATGGAAGAAATGTCGTTCAAAGACGATAAGGATAAGTGAAATTCCACAGGGAGAATAGTGGATGTGGTGGTTAAAGGCAAGGAATTTGATATCAAGACATATTTCTGATGGTTGGCAGAAGTATTGTTCAACGAATAGAATTCTTCTGTGATTGATAACATATGTTCCAGCCCAGCCTTCGATGAAGAAATAAGAGTGGAATCATCCATAAAGACCAGATTGTTGATAGAAATATCAGGAATAGAGACCGTATCAGCGGAAGATAATGATGGGGATCGTAATACATAAGGATCCAACATCTCAGATTTTAAAACAGTCAAAAGAGGATCGATGTAAATGACCCATAAAAGCGGGGAAATCACTTCACCTTGGTCTATACCGATGCGAACCCGGTAGGAAGAAGTCTCACCGTGGGCAGTAAACACCCGATTTGAACGATTCATAAAAAGAGATAAAATAAGCGTGATAGCAGTCGCAGGTAGACGAATGCGTTCTAGAGCGAATTTCAGCATAGTCAAATTGACAGAGTCAAAGGCTTTAGAGATGTCTTGCGACAAAATCCAGAGAGGAGAATTGGAGTGATTGGCATCGTGAATGATGGACTCAAGGGTGATGATTGGGTCACGGCAGGTGCCTCCAGGTAGCCCCGCAAAATTGCCACCTTTAAGAACATTGTGGCTAGCTAGTACGGTAGACAATCGGTTGTAAAAAAGCTTGACAAAGGATTTTCGGATAACTTCCAGAAGTGTAATGGGACGGGTATTTTTTAATTGGCAGCGCCATTCGTGCGGCTTGGGGATGGGAAAAACCATAGCTTGTCGCCAGAGATCAGGAATGTCAGCAATAGCAAAACATTTACGGATCAATATCAAGAGAAGAGAGTTGGCAGTAGGTCCCAAATGTTTGAGCATTTCATAGGTAATCATGGAAGGGCTGGGAGCTTTGCCATTGGGCATAGAAGAAACCGTAGAGAGCCATTCCTCTAAGGAAGGGGGAGACAATAGGGAATTATAAATATCAGGAGAAACAGAATCCATAGGTAAGTACGCGGAACGCCATCGAGCAGGCAGAGCTGATATATGCGAAGGTGGGGAGGATTTAATAGGAACAGCATTTTGAAAATGTTGAACCACAGCATCAGAAATGTCCTTTGGGTCCGTCAACAATTGAGGAGTGGTAGGATGATCAATAAAAACACGATCCAAAACGATGCGACGACGTGAGCGAGAAAGCGCTGAGCTAATAAATGAAGAAATGTCAGTATCAAAATTCTGGTCACGAGACGCCAAATGAGCCTTGATAGAAGAGTCCTGGAATTCTTTTTCTTTCAAAAGGTGTAAACCTCTTAACAAAGAAGAGGCACGTGAAAGAGTACTATATATAGAATTAAAATTATCCGTCCGACAAGAAAGTAAAGTTGAAGGTAAAACAGGGACGGAGGAAAAAGTGGATTTATACAAATTAAATATATTATTTAATCTGGTCAAATAACCAGACCATTTACGGTCATGGGAAGAAGAAAAGGTATGTGGGTATTTACGTAATAATCTAACAGAGTGAAGAACACGATTAAGGAAGCGATAATGCTGTATTAGGGTTTCTAAATCTTTAGGGATTTTTGGGGTATGGTCATTACCAACAGTTCGTGCGGGTAGGAGAGCATTGGCACCAGCAATAATGGTAGTGTGTAAATATTCACACATACGATTGATGTGCCAAGAAGCAAATACAACGGGAGAAGTATTGCATAGATTGTCAACATGAGCAGAAAAGTCCTCCCATAGCGAGGGGGTAACCGAGTCAAAGGAAAATATGCGACGAGAACGTCGTTGGAGCTGCCGAGCACGTGCTGGCTTGAGAGAAAAAAATAAAAAGGAAGAATCATAATAAGTAATAACAGGATTATGATCAGAAAGGCTAAGATCACGCACGTCAAAAATGACAGAAGTGAGTAAAAATCGTTTAAGAAGGGGACAAGACCAGACATAATCAATGCGGGAAACAATATCCGCACGATGAAAGGTGCCCAAAGAGGTAGAAGAAAAATTTACAGGGGTAAAGTCAACATATCCATTTGATAAAAGAAAATTAAAAAGACGATGGATACGTTTGGAGGCGATTTGAGGTTGATTGAAAAATATAGGGTAAAATTAATCAAGGTGCATATTAAAATCGCCACAAACAGCGTGGTGAAAACCTAATCGTTTAGCATCCGATAGGGCGGAAATAAGGAGGTCGATAGTATCATCGCGCAAGGATTGATCGGAAGGAGGAGGGATATAAACAACAAAAATTCGAAGCTTAATGTTTCCTTTAAAGTATAGGTCAACAGAAAGCAAGCGAGATGAAAGTGAAGTATAAGTGTGAACATGAGACGCCAAAGAATTTTCAATAAAGAGGGAAACACCCCCGGAAGAACGAACGTGTTGGGAGGTATCCAAAACAGAGGAAAAAACAGTATAATTAGAAAGTCTTTTAGACAAAAAATGCATTTGTTTAGGATGTATATGAGTGTCAACGATACCACCAAAGGAGATGTGTTTGAGGGAAAAGAAATCATTTAAAAGCTCGACCTTATTCTGTGAAAACATCTTAAGACCGTTAATGTTAAGAGAGGAAATGTTAAAGGAATTGCGGGAGGAGAGCAAAGGAGAAGTAGAAGAAAATAAAGAATCTTGTAGGGTAAGGTTATCTATGTCTATGGGGTTGGGGGGATTGCGTACAAAAGAATCGTAATCAAAATTATTGTCCGTCATTATAGCACTATGATAAAATCAGACGGGGAAGGTATGAGAAAAAGAACAATTAATTAGAACCAGCTTTATTAGCTGAGTCCGAGGAAGATGAAGAGGAAGCAATAGATCCAATAAAACCGCTAATAGAGTTGGCAAGTATATCCAATTTATTTTCAATAGCTGAATGCTTCGCATTAATGGCTTGAATTTCATCGTGAGTTTGGGTGGAGGGGGGAGCCATATAAGAAGTAGAAGACAATGAGGAGATATCAGGGATATCAACAGGAGCGGAGATGGGAGCTCTAACTGGTCGCGAAGGAATGAAACCAGGAGATAAGGGGTCGAGAGTCCTTTGTACGGGCGAAATAGCGGGGCGAGGAGAGACCTGCTTAACAGTAGGAGCAGGTATAGCCAGTGCGTCTATGAGCATCTCAGAAGTCTGACTAGCGGTTGGGATGTCAGGCGGGGGAAGCAAACCAAGGTGTTGCTCAATACGACTCATACGTCTATCGTTGAGTTCTAAGGCGGTGATACGATCCCGAACGTCAGCCATGTCTTGTTGGAGAGATTTCAACAGGGATAGAATATTAGCAGCCTCGTGAGGAGACATAGTAGTAGCTTGATTGGGTGTTGAGAAAGGAGGGGGAGAACGTACGACCGTAGAAAAAGATACTGAACGGTCACGTTTATCATTGGATTTAGAGCGTTCCCGACGAGGATTGCTATTAAGTCGGGAGTTAGCCAAGGGTTTTGGTGGTTGGGAGGATTGAGAGTTACCAGGACCATTGGATCGCAAACGCAAACGAGAACCTGAGCGTGAACGCTCTTTAATTCTGGTAGGTTGGTTGATATTGAATCGTTCTTTAAGTGCAGCCACCGGGTTCCTTCCCCTAGAACGACCTCGATCTTGGCGGCTTGGGCACTGAGAGGGGGCACAGCCTAATTTACCACATCTGTGGCAAAGTTTATTGGTATTGTCAGGGAGGTTCCATTGTAATGTATGGCCGCGGAAACCAATGATTTGTTCCATAGCGGCATCCATGGTTTCTTGAGAATTGAACGTGACATAAGCCCAACGTTTGGGTTTATAGGAATTCAGGAAAAGAGGAACGTTGACAGCCTTAGCACCAAGATCTCTTGTGAGGGGAGCCAGGTCGATATCCTTTGTGTTAGGAGGTAGTTGCGTGAGCGTAGCAACAAAAGCTCGGCGGGAGGATTTCTGATCGACTGTGTAATGACACGGAGTCACCCGGAGGCAGGTGGAGAAGCAGTAAACGGCCCATTGGGTGTCAAAGCGAGTGATAGAAAGGGCAGAATCATAGACAATTCTGGCTTGTTGTACTTTGGCATTTTTCCTGGAGTAAACTCGACAGGATTGAATATTACCGAATTTCTTGAAATAAGACATGATATTGTCTTTAGATAAGAAGAAAGGAATATCAGTAACTTGGATGGCTCGGAGGTCCTCATCACTCCGGAGCTGCTTAGGATCGTGGGCATGAAATACAAGATCCGGGAACTGTTGGTGAGCAGCACCAACGCAGGCATCACGGGCCTCCTTGGATTGGAAATGAATAACGAGGCGTTTGGCATCACCAGAACCAGTCATTCTAGCTTTACCGGTGTACGATTCGTACATTTCTAAAAAGGTATTGTTGACGGCATCAATCAATGCCTTATTGGTAGTGAAGTTCTTTAAGGTTTCAGGGGCTGAGTTGGGGGCAGCCGCAGCTTGAAAATCATTTCTGTCGATGGAGAAGGTTGGAGATTGAACAAGGAATTGATCAGCCGGAGGATCAATATCAGTAGCCTGATCAGGCGACGCGTTAAGGGGGGATGCAGGAGTCGTTGTTCTAGCATGCATGGACGCGTTGAGTCCATCAGACGCGTTGTCGTTAGGCGCAGAAAGAGCCGCAGCCATATTCGGGTGGGAGGAGAAAGAAGTTGAAGCAGTATTATTTTCTTTAGGAGGAGAAGAGGGACCTTCTACTTCAACGTCAGCCGCTGGACTGGCAACGTAATCTTCATCCATAGTATTGTCAGAGGTGGTTCGAGTACGTTTTTGCTGAACGGTGTTCTCACCGTCAGAACCAGAGTTATCAGAGTTATTATTGTTATTTCTTCGTTCTTGGCGGCTGGCCTTCCTACTATTAGGATTAAAGGAGCCGCGGCCTCGTCTAGCAACGTTATTAGGCATATTCGAGAACTTTTGGATAGGGAAAACTATAAGTTTTTTGAAAAAAGTGTTAGCTAAAAAAATGGACAGAGTGATCAGCAGAAAAAGGAGCGCAGATCGTTCAGAATTTAAATTCAAATTAACCAATCCATTTAATTGAATCAGAATAAATAGAATATTTCAGATGAGAGTTTCTGGGTAACAGTGCAGCCAAAAGTGGAGGAACCTCGTCAGGGATTACCATGTAAGTAAATAAATAAAATTACATTCATATAAATTAAATGTATTTATCGAATATTCAAACTGATTTTGATATTTAGAACTATGTCCTTTATCGTAATGGTAACCCTGGACGGCAGCTGTGGACGCGTACTGGCCAAAGATATTATCGCGAATTTAGAACAAGATTTTGGGAGAGGCCGGGTAATTATACTATAATAAAATTTATAATTAATATTTACGTTCATGTTTTAAATTTGATAAATTTGATCAATTTTAGTCACGCGTAATGATCGTAGGAGAAGGAGAAACTTATCTACGTATCGTAGAAGATAATTATTTTTATTTTTTTATTTATTAAGTGAGTAGCTAGGCCTAGTCCGTATCAAATATCGGCTGCAGACTCACGTTTTTTTTGGGCTGTGACTGATACTGACGTCCACGCCATACAGCCTGGGTACTATTTTATAAAATAGTAGCGAACAAGTATCAAATGTGTATTTTTTTATTAAGTTATAATAAAAATTAGAATTTACTTTAATTTTAACATAAAAATTGTAAATGATAAAAATTCGTAAATTAAAATAAATTTGTTTTCCCAAACTTAAAAAAAAAGGTGTTTATATAAAAGAAAAGGTGTTTATATTATTTTTGATTATTCAATAGTATCACATGCCCCTTGTATACGTTCTACTGCATACGCAGCTTTAATGATCGAATAGTAATATTAAATTTTCAAAATATTTTAACCGTAATATTACGCAGGTTTACAGTCTCGTAAATTTTCAAAATATTTTAACCGTAATATTACGCAGGTTTACAATCTCGTAAATTTTTAAAATATTTTAACCGTAATATTACGCAGATTTACAATCTTGTAAATTTTCAAAATATTTTAACCGTAATATTACGCAGGTTTACAGTCTCGTAAATTTTTGAAATATTTCAACCGTAATATTACGCAGGTTTACAGTTTCGTAAATTTGCAGAATATTTTGACTGTAATATTACGCAGGTTTACAGTTTCGTAAATTTTTGAAATATTTCAACCATAATATTACGCAGGTTTACAGTCTCGTAAATTTTCAAAATATTTTGACCATAATATTGCGTAAATCTTACGATATTGAAAACTTGCGTAATATTTTGACTGTAATATTGCGTAAATTTAACAATATTGAAAACTTGCGTAATATTTTGACCGTAATATCACATAAATCTTACGAAATTGTAAACTTATGTAATATTTCAAAATTTTTCGAAATATTATGCCATAAACTTTCGTAAACTTACAAAATCGTAAACTTACGCAATTTTTCACCCTATAAAATTTCATGATGAGTTTTGCGATTTACTGAACTAAATTACTGAATCAATTTAACTAAATAATATAATAAAAAAATGTTGTGAAATGTTTTTTATTAGTTATTTTGATAAAACAAACCATTTCGTAACAGTGTTTTATCACTTTAATTAAGAAATGTTGCGAAACATTTTTATTCATTAATCTAATAAAAAAATAACTATTCGCAACTTTTTTCTTGTTATTTTAATAAACAATATTGCGAAACATTAATTGGATAAAAAAAATCGTTCGCAACAGTTTTTTATCAACATAATTATAAAACCATTACGAAAAGTTTTGTTAGTTAATTTTAATAAAAAAACATTTTGCAACATTTTTTTTGTCACTTTAATAAAACCGTTGCAAAATGTTTTTATGAGTTAATTTTAATAAAAAAAACATTTTGCAACTTTTTCTTGTCACTTTAATAAAAATGTTGCGCAACATTTTTATTAGTTAATTTTAATAAAAAAATGTTTCGCAACATTTTTTTTGTTGCTTTAATTAAAAAACGTAATGAAACGTTTTTTATCAATTAATTTAATAAAAAAAATATATTGCAAAACATTTGAGTTAATTTTAATAAAAAAATGTTTCGCAACATTTTTTTTTGTTGCTTTAGTTAAAAAATGTTGCAAAACATTTTTTATCAGTTAATTTAATAAAAAAAATGTTTCGCTACATTTTTTTTGTTATTTTAATTAAAAAATGTTGCAAAATGTTTTTTATCAGTTAATTTAATAAAAAAATGTTTCGCTATGTTTTTTTTTGTCTCTATAATAAAAATGTTGTAAAACATTTTTATGAGTTAATTTTAATAAAAAAAACATTTCGCAACATTTTTTTATTACTTTAGTTAAAAAATATTACGAAATATTTTTTATCAGTTAATTTAATAAAAAAAATGTTTCGCTACATTTTTTTTGTCTTTATAATAAAAATGTTGTGAAACATTTTTATGAGTTAATTTTAATAAAAAACGTTTTGCAACATTTTTTTTGTTATTTTAATTAAAAACATTGCGAAACATTTTTTAACAGTTAGTTTAATAAAAAAATGTTTCGCTACATTTTTTTTTGTTACTTTAGTTAAAAAATATTACGAAATATTTTTTATCAGTTAATTTAATAAAAAAATGTTTCGCTACATTTTTTGTTGTCTCTATAATAAAAATGTTGTGAAACATTTTTATGAGTTAATTTTAATAAAAAAAACGTTTTGCAACATTTTTTTTTGTTGTTTTAATTAAAAAATGTTGTGAAATGTTTTTTAACAGTTAGTTTAATAAAAAAAATGTTTCGCTATATTTTTTTTGTTGCTTAGTTAAAAAACGTTGCAGAACATTTTTTATCAGTTAATTTAATAAAAAAATATTTCACAACGTTTTTTTTGTTGCTTTAATTAAAAAATGTTGTGAAATGTTTTTTAATAGTTAGTTTAATAAAAAAAATGTTTCGCTACATTTTTTTTGTTGCTTTAGTTAAAAAATATTGTGAAATGTTTTTATCAGTTAATTTAATAAAAAAACTATTTCGCTACATCTTTTTTTGTCTCTATAATTAAAAAACGTAGTGAAACGTTTTTTATTAGTTGATTTAATAAAAAAACATTTCACAACATTTTTTTGTTGCTTTAATTAAAAAACGTTGTGAAACATTTTTTATCAGTTAATTTAATAAAAAAAATATTTCGCAACTAGGATTCCGCACAGATCGGATCAGATCAGATTTTACCAGATTTAAATCTGATCTGACAGATCTAGATCTATCAATTTTAAATCTGGATCCGCAATTTAGATATATATTTGAAATCTGAATCTGATCTACAGACCTAAATTTAAAATCCGGATCTGATTTGAGTTTGATCTGAATCTGACCTGAATCTGATCCGAATCTGATCAAATTCAGATTTAGATAACAATAAAAAAAAAATGATTTTACGCTTTTTTAAAATCGTTAACAGTTAATAAAAAAACGATTCTACATTTTTTTTAAAAAATCGTTTTAATGAAAGAACGATTTTTAACGTATTTTTTAAAAATCGTTTTAATAAAAAAATGATTTTTAACAGTTTTTTTTAAAAATCATTTATATAAAAAAATGATTTTTAACGGATTTTTTTAAAAATTGTTTTAATAAAAAAATGATTTTTAACGGGGTTTTTTAAAAATCGTTTTAATAAAAAAATGATTTTTAACGGGGTTTTTTAAAAATCGTTTTAATAAAAAAACAATTTTTAACGGTTTTTTTTAAAAATTGTTTTAATAAAAAAACAATTTTTAACGGTTTTTTTTAAAATCGTTTTAATAAAAAAATGATTTTTAACAGTTTTTTTTAAAATCGTTTAATAAAAAAATGATTTTTAACAGTTTTTTTTAAAATCGTTTAATAAAAAAATGATTTTACGCTTTTTTAAAATCGTTTAATAAAAAAAATGATTTTACATTTTTTTTTAAAATCGTTTTAATGAAAGAACGACTTTAACAGTTCTTTTTAAAATCATTTTAATAAAAAAATGATTTTAATGGTTTTTTAGAATCGTTTAATAAAAAAATGATTTTAATGGTTTTTTTAGAATCGTTTAATAAAAAAATGATTTTACGTTTTTTTTAAAAATTGTTTCAATGAAAGAACGACTTTAACAGTTCTTTTTAAAATCGTTTTAATAAAAAAATGATTTTAACGGTTTTTTTAGAATCGTTTAATAAAAAAAAATGATTTTACGTTTTTTTTCAAAATCGTTTTAATAAAAAACGATTTTACGCTTTTTTAAAATCGTTTAATAAAAAAAAACAATTTACATTTTTATTTAAATCGTTTTAATGAAAGATGATTTTAACAGTTTTTTAAAATCGTTTAATAAAAAAAAACTGATTTTACGTTTTTTTAAAATCATTTTAAATAAAAAAAATGATTTACATTTTTTAAAAAAATTGTTTTAGTAAAAAACGGTTTTTGACGTTTTTTTTTTTAAAAAAATCGTTTAATAAAAAACAATTTTAACTTTTAAAAAAAATTGTTTAATAAAAAAACGATTTTTAACATTTTTTTTAAAATCGTTTTAATAAAAAAAAATGATTTTACACTTTTTAAAATTGTTTACCAAAAAAAATAATTTTACTTTTTTTTTAAAATCAGTTTAATAAAAAAACGATTTTACGCTCTTTTAAAATCATTTAATAAAAAAAAACAAGTTTACGTTTTTTTTTAAAATCGTTTTAATGAAAAAATGACTTTAACAGTTTTTTTTAAAATTGTTTTAATAAAAAAATGATTTTAATGGTTTTTTTAGAATCGTTTAATAAAAAAACAATTTTATGTTTTTTTTCAAAATCGTTTTAATGAAAGTACTTATTTTTTAAAAAAATCGTTTTAATAAAAAATGATTTTACGTTTTTTTAAAATCGTTTAATAAAAAAAAATGATTTACATTTTTATTTAAAACGTTTTAATGAAAGAACAATTTTAACAGTTTTTTAATAATCGTTCAATAAAAAACAATTTTAACTTTTTTTTAAAAAAATTGTTTAATAAAAAACGATTTTTAACTGTTTTTTAAAATCGTTTTAATAAAAAAAAATGATTTTACGCTTTTTAAAATCGTTTAACAAAAAAAAAATGATTTTACCTTTTTTTTAAAATCGTTTTAATAAAAAAAACGATTTCAACGTTTCTTTTAAAAATTGTTTTAATAAATAAAAAACGATTTTAACAGATTTTTCCTAAATTGTTTAATAAAACAAAACAATTTAACATTTTTTCTAAATCGTTTATTTAAAAAATAATTTAACGTTTTTTCCATTAATAAACAGTGTTATTCAAAAAAAAATGCCGATTTCAGCATTTTTTTTCATAAAGTAATGTGAAAGACCGCCATTTTGGCATGTTTAATAAGTCGCAGTTCTGTTCTGGCATTTTTTTTGAAATTTTATAAATAAAAACGCAGAATTGCCTGTTCTGATGTTTGTTTTTTGCAACTTGGTATGTAAAAAACGTTGGAACCATCTGTTCCGACGTTTCTTTTGCAACTTCATATATATAAAACGCCAGAATTATCTGTTCTGGCGTTTTCTTTTACAATTTTATAAACAATAATGCCTGGATTAACAGATCTTATGATCTGATCCAGATTCAATTCGATAGATTCGGATTATATAATTTCAAATCTGAATCTGAACTTCAAATTCAAATTTGGAATCTGAATCCAATCCGCGGATTATAATACTATAATCTGATCTGGATTCGACCAGATCAGATTTTTTGCGGAACTCTATTTGCAACATTTTTTTTGTAGCTTTAATAAAAAATGTTGCAAAACGTTTTTGTTAATTAATTTTAATAAAAAAACGTTTTGCAATGTTTTTTTTGTCACTTTAATAAAAATGTTGCAAAACATTTTTATAAGTTAATTTAATAAAAAAAAACGTTTTGCAACATTTTTTTGTCATTTTAATTAAAAATATTGCGAAACATTTTTTATTAGTTAATTTAATAAAAAAAAGATTCGCAACTTTATTTTTGACACTTTAAATAAAAAATGTTGTAAAACGGTTTTATAGATGATTTGATTTGGTAAAAAAATACCAAAATAGTTTTGCGATGTTTTTTTTACTAAAAATGGTTTTTAATATCAGTAAATCAGTTCAGTTTTCAGTAATTATCGATTGGTTTCGATAATCATCAATACTGATACTAATCAGTTTCAGTAATCATCAATACTGATACTGATCAATTTGGTTCAGTATCAGTTTTTGTAAAACTGAACTGAACTGAACTGATCAGAGCCCTATTTATTCTTAAACGGTATAGTAGGAAGCCTATCTATAAAATTATTTAAAAAATAAGGAAAACAAAAAAATAATAAAGAAAAATTCTACAATCTAGTGAAACAAAAATATTATATAATGAAATTTGCAATAAATTTATAAAAATAATCAGAATAAGAATTATCCTGTTATATATTAATAATATCTTTGAACTTAAGAAAACTCATTTTTAATACTTATAAAGCTGATTTTGTTAGTAAAATAATGAGTAAAAGCAAAAATAAAAAAATTTTTCTTTCATGAAAATTTGGTTTACAGATCTACAGAAAAACAAAAGTGATAATTTCAATAATTCATTTTTTAATTTTCTATTATATCAAATAATTTTTTTTCACATTAATTTATTTGTAAATATAGGATTCTGGATATCTCTGATATATATCTTAGCAATTAAACCAAATTTAGCTTAAGGTCATAATTTAAGTTTTAGCAAATTAAATCAAATTTAGCGATATATTATGTATTGAGTTTTTACAAATTATATTAATTTTTATAAAGTTACACTTCTACACCAAAAGTTTAGGACCACTCTATTTTTAATAATATTAGATAAAATTTCATAGCTAGTTATAGGAATTTTTTTTTAAAAAAATTTTTATATTGTTAATTTTTTAATTAAATATAAAATTAATATTTTAGTACTTAAAATTTACATACTATAAGGTTTTCTTTTTAATGGTAAATTTCTAACTTTTTATTAGAGTAGTTACATTAAAATAAGTATAAAATTTTGATTGTTTAGCTGATAGTAAAGTTATATTTTGAATTTTGTAAAGATCAGGCTAGCAGTTATTAAGAAATCAATTGTTAAAGATTGACAATTTATATATAAAGTAGTATAAAGTAATGATTTTTACATATAACAATTGTTGATCTTTAATGATTGATTTCTCAATAACTGCTAGCCTGATCTTTATAAAATTCAAAATATAACTTTATTATCAGCTAGACAATCAAAATTTTACACTTATTTTAATGTAACTACTCTGATTAAAAAGTTAGAAATTTACTATTAAAAAGAAAACCTTATAGTATGTAATTATTTAAGTACTAAAAGTCTAAAATATTAATTTTATATTTAATTAAAAAATTAACAATATAAAAATTTTTTTAAAAAAAAATTCTTATAACTAGCTATGAAATTTTATCTAATATTATTAAAAATAGGATGATCCTAAACTTTTAGCGTGGGAGTGTATATATATATTTTAGACAAATTTGATACTTTTTAAAAAATAAAAAAAATATATAGTATTATACATTTTTTGCAAAATTGGTTTAACTGATCTAAAATAAAAAAATCATATTTTAAAATTAAAAATCACTTAAATAATAAATAATTGAAAGTATAAAAGTTAGTCATATTTTACAAGTATTAATCTAATCATCCTAAAATTTTTATTATAGGTAAATTCAATCTGCTAAATAACTTTACTTAAGTGAAAAAAGGTAATTTTATTTGATTAAAGTGGTGAAATCACATACTAAAATTGCAAAATAAATTTTTGCAAAAAATTAATATGGGCCAGTGCAAAAAGATTCGTACATCAGATATTGCATTGATAAAAAAATTTTTACTATATAAATTTTTTTTTTTATTTAATTATTATCAGTACATATTGGAAAAGATATGATATGTAAATATTATGTTATATCACGTGATCATCATCAGAATTACTATAAGACACAATGTGAAAATGGGGGTTTAAGGACTGAAGGTCTGGCCCCTACTGAAACATTGTGTGTGTGGGCCACAGAATGTTAAAAATAATATCGATTTTTCTTATTATATTAAAAGAGCTTCTATCAGCTTTAGAATCTTAATTTCAATATTATATTTCTTAATTCTGTGTGGCTTTTCCAACCTCAACCTCAAAAAGCATATCAATTTTTATTAATATATTAGAAAAGCTTCTAATGGCTCTAGAATTTTAATTTATATATCAATTTTTCAGTTATATTTATTAAATCTAATGAAAATTATTATATCAGGAATTGATTCTGCACGAGTTAGCTTTTTAAATAGCATATTTACTACTTAAGTCTAACAAAAATAAGTCTAACTGTCCTTATTACCCCATAAATAAGTCTAACGAAAAAATAAATCTAACGAAATTAAGTCTAACTGTCCTTATTACCCCATAAATAAATCTAACAATTTTCTTAAATCTAACAAAAATAAATATATCAGGAATTGATTCTACAAGGATTAGCGCATTAATTAGCATATTTATTAAAAAGTCTAACAAAAAATAAGTTTAACGATCTTTATTACTCCCTAAATAAATCTAACGAAAAATTAAGTCTAACAAAAATATGTCTAACGGTCCTTATTATCTCATAAATAAATCTAACAAAAAATCATGTGACTTTTAAATCTAACGAACTTTTCTATATACAAGAATGACTTCTATATAAGCTAATTCATTAAGTTAAAAAAGTCTAACAAGATTTTTGTCCCAACTTTTCCTTAATCAAGAATGGGTTTAATGCAGGCTAGCTTATTAAATAGCATATTTTATATAAAAGTCTAACGAAATATCATTCTATAAAAATCCAGAAGAAATCTGTAGAATTGTCCCAACTTTTCCTTAGTTAAGAACAGGTTCTGCGCAGGATAGCTTAATAAATAGCATATAAATTAATAAAAAATTTAAGTTTAATAATTCTGTCCTGCTGGGAATTTTATAAGTCTAACGAAAAGTATATATCAGGAATTGACTTCGTGCTGGCTAACTTCTTATCTAATACATAATTCATTTAAGTCTAACAATTCCGCCCTATTGGGAATAAATAAATCTAACGAAAAAATCAATATCCTTACTGTAAAAATCCAGAAAAAATCCTTAATCAAGAACAGATTCTGTACAAGCTGGCTCATCAAATAGCATATTAATCATAAAAGTTTAACGAAAAAAATATAAGAAGTAAGTCTAACGAAAATTTGCCAGTATAGAGTTAGCCAAAGTCATTTTTCATTTATTCTGGCCAGCAACTATCACAATATTCTCCTTCTTCTAATTTTATTAGATGGAAGTATTCCCTGCAGAGAGTAATATTTAGCTTTGTAAGCGCATCTCTATGGGTAACCATTAATTCCTCAAAAGTTCTTTCTCGCATCTCTAATCGAAGTCTTTCTTGTAACTCTGATTGAAGTCTATTATAATGTCAGGTAACATAGTATCCTCTGATATGTAATGGGTATCGTCCACAAGCTGAAGCAGTAGGTTTACCACAATCAGAAAAAGGTATACGTTTTTTAGCCTTCCAATGGAATTGACATTTGGGCCTAGTACTAGCATTCCCATAAGCCTTTCCAGTATTGCGAAGAAATGGGCAGGAATATTCACCGATCATCCTATTTTATATCACTAAATATCAAAAGAATAACTAATAAATAGTTAATGCTTCAGTTTTGGAAAGATAGTTAAAACCGTTTTGGCAAGCCTGCAAACGCCGTCTTCACTGATCGAAAAGTGATAGGTACATAAGAAATAAATAATTAAAGAAAAAATTATATAAGCAAGTAATAGCGTGACGGTTAGAGCTAACTAATATAGCAAATGTCTGATGCTTACCCAGAATATATAGAAGAATTTAGTATAGAGATATCTAATTTCAATCTGATTGGTCCTACTGCCCATATACCTTTACCTGAAACTATACCAAAACGTAATAATGGAATTATTAATATTCAAAATAATGATGACTGGTACTTTGGATGGTGTGTCCTAGGAGCTTTGCATCCAGTTAAAGTTCATCCAGAAAGAAATTCGCATCGGGCTATATGGAGATTTCATGGAGGAACTTAATATGAATGACATTTCAGTTCCAGTACCAGTTTCAACACCAGTTTATAAAAAGTTTGAAGAAAATAATCCTGAAATCAGTCTATGTGTTTATGAATGGCATAACCAGAATGAGTGTCTTGAATTTCGCTATGTTTTAGAAAGAAGAGGGAAAGAATACAAGTAAGTAAATCTTCTAGTAATTACAGAAGATGATAGAAGCCATTATTGCATTATCAAAGATTTACATAAGCTGGTGTACAATCATAGCAAACATAAAGGGTGAAAATATATTTGTCGTTATTGTCTTCATGTATATTCTTCAGAGATAAGATATAATGAACATTTACTAAAATGCAAGGATCTAAATAATACCTTCCTAGCAACCACAAATGCTGGTGAAAAATATGAGTATCAAAGCTTTCTATAATCATAAATGTAATTCATATCGCATTTTCTGGGATCTAGAAATATTAACTGAAAAGTTAACTCTAGAAGAGAAAACAAAGTTAACCCATACTAAAAGAATACAGATGCACAAGTCGTGTGGATACTGCTATGTAATAGTTCGCATGGACAGTTTACTTAATTATGAGGTAGTAAGTCATGATCTATATAGAGGCTCTGATGCCTTAGAAAAATTTGTTGAAAGAATCGAAGGAGAGCTTCTAAATATTCAGACAGATTTATCTGCACCTGCAGAAATGATAATGGCACCAGGAGATCTTAAAGCATACAATGATGCAACAGAATGCTGGATTTGCAAGGAACCTTTCTTAAAACCAGCACCAGAAGTACTACAAAAACTCAAAGAAGCAAAGTATAGATTATTAGAAGTTAAGGAATGGGAAACATGTATGGAAAAGGAGCATCCTGAAAAGAAGAAAGTGCAAAGGGCATATAAAGAAGCATTAGGCAGACTCAATCAAAAAGTAAAAGATCATGATCATATAAATGAAATGTACTGAGGTCCAGCTCATGACTCATGTAATAAAAAGTTACGCATAGGCTCTTTCAAAACTAAAGTGCCCCTTATCTGTCATAATTTTTGGGGATATGACTCTCATCCGCTTATGAAAGTTGTAAGCAAGTTTACAGCTGATAAGCTAAATTGCATCCCAGAGAATATAGGAAAGTACAAAGCCATGGATGTTGGCCAGCTTCGATTTCTTGATAGCTTTCAGCATATGGGAATGGGATTAGATAAATTAGTAAAATGTCTAGGTGGAAAAATTGAAAAATTCCCTCTAACTGTAAAGTATTTTACTGAGAAAAGATATTCAATAGATAAGATTAAGCTTCTTTTTCGAAAGGGTGTCTTTTCATATGACTGAACAAATGCATGGGATAAGTTTGATAAAATAGAGCTTCCTCCAAGAAAAGATTTCTATTCGCTATTTAGTCAGCAAAATATAAGCAAGGAGGATTACAAACATGCGCAAGAAGTATAGCAAACATTTGAGATGAAAAACTTTGGAGAATACCATGACTAATATCTTGAAACTGATGTACTTTAGCTCGCTAACGTGTTCATGAACTATACTATTATGTGCTTACAGGATAATGGCTTAGATCCCTCTCATTATGTATTCGCATCTGGAATGTTTAATGATTCTCTTTATAAGAGCAGTGGAGCAGAGCTCAAACTCATGACAGATATGAATGAGTATCTAACAGTTGAGAAAGAAATTCGTGGTGGCATGACAATGGCATGTCATCGATATGCTAACACAAATAATCTGAAATGTTCTGACTATGATTCTAGCAAGCTGAAATCCTGGATAATGTATGAGGATATGAATGCCTTATACTCAGGCGCGATGACCCAATACATGCCTACAAAAATCTTGGGTAAGGTGGACCTGGAAGAAGTACCAGATATCCAAAGTATCGCACCTGATGCAGATATAGGTTATATACTTGAAGTTGATCTAGAAGTTCCAGTACACTTGCACAATTACTTTGCAGATTATCCATTAGCGCCAAAAAAGCAAATAGTACCTGAAAACTGGTTAAGTCCATACAATGCAAAATTAGTACAAGACAAGGAAGTGGAAGGTGGCAAATATGTAACAGGAGAAAAGCTCGTCCAAACCTTTTATCCCAAAAAGAACTACGTGGTCCATTATCGTGCACTCCAGCTATATATGAGACAAGGGCTAAAGGTCACAAAGATCCACAGCGCACTCAAGTTTAAGCAATCCCCTTGGATGAAAGAATATATGTAGGAAAACATGTATTATAAACTAAAGAACAATGCCATTTTCGGTAAACAGATGGAGAATGTTCGCAAGCATATGAGAGTAGAGCTACTTCGAATAGATGAGGATAAAAAAATCAGGCGCCTGGCAAGTTCTCCATTATTTGCAGGCTTTAAAGCATTCGAGATTGGGATAACAGCCGTGCACATGCTAAAAAATACAGTAACTCTAAACAAACTAATTTATGTAGGGCAGGCTATTCTCAACATTAGCAAGGCCATGATGTATAACTTTTGGTATGGTTACATAAAACCTTACTATGGAGATAAGGCTCGTTTACTTTATACTGACACAGATTCGCTTATCATATGGATAGAAACTATAAAGATCGGGCAGAAAGACCAGACATTTTCGATCTTAACTATTTGGGAGACTTATGTCTGATGAAGGATGAGACAAAAGGAGAAGCAATATAGCAAAATGTATCTTTAAAGCCAAAAATGTACTCAGTCCTTCCAGCTGGGCATGATCCCCAAACTCCAGAGGATCCTGATGCTGAAGATCCTAAAAAGAAGCATAGCATCCAGAAGGCAAAGGGAGTTAAGAAATGTGTGGTCAAAAGGGAGCTTCAACATGACAAATTTCTAGAATGTCTCAGGACTAGCCGACATAATATGTATGGTCTATGCAGTTATAATCATCAAATTTATCTGGAGAGAGTAAATAAAATTGGGCTGAATCCATATGACAATAAGCGCTAGATCTTACTTGATGGAATTTGAACTCTCCCATATAGACATTGGCGAATTGGATTATACAAACGCCTGGTAGCATCTGGAATATCTCTTGAGGAAGCAGAAGAAAGGACTATGAAAGTTAGACTTCGAGTCAAGGAATAGATGCTTTATAACAAATATTTTTTCTGTGGTAAAAATTAACAAAGAATATAATTTTATTAATTAAAGTTTTTCTATCATTATAGTAGAAACAATACAAAATGGTCGATCATAATAAGGATATAGAACTTGCGCAAGTCAAAGTCATAAAAACTGCATTGCGAAAGGGCAGAAAATATGATAATCTTGCAAAAAATTATGGAGACTACCTAAAGAAACTGCGAGCTGAAAAGGAATTGAATAATTATATTAAGACACTTGCAGTAAAAATATTCCCTAAGGAAGAAGCATATACTGAAAGACTAAAAAATTATTGCAAAAGGTATGAAGATAATGATCTGTTTGCTAGCCTAGAGAAATTATATGAGCTTTATTATCAAATAGTTAAGGAGAAGAATCGCGAAAGGTCAGATGAAGAAATAAAGCAAATGCTCAAAGTAATGGTAATCTAGTCGTCTTTTGGCAAATATTTTTACTAAGTTATTTTTCTGGTGCAATAAATATTCAGTTAAAGAAAAAACGCTTTCTAAAAAATATCGCACATATTCAGAAAAAGAAAAAATAAACACTGTTGAGGATATCAAGGAGTCTCTTATGGAATTGGAACGTGATATAACTAAAATACACCAAAATCTTAAAAGTATTTGCCGGGAAATCTATTTTTTATATAATGCTACAGTATGTCATTCTCCAAATTATTTGAGTCCAGTTCATCCAAAGAAATAGAGGAGGGATTCCAGAAGGACCAGGTAGATGAATGCTACCAACCTAAAAATAGAAAGGTCAAGCACAGGCAGAAGTCCCAGATCATAGAATAGATTAATTGAATCAGACAAACTATCAGGTATGGCTAAAAAATCAAGGAATAATTGGCACAAAACAATGGGTAAGTTTACTACTAATCCTACACAATATTTGCCCCTATGCAATTCAGCCAAATATGAGCACACATATGATAGAGCAACCGGCTTTATCACTGTCAAGAATAAAAGACAGGATAGGATTGTAGGCGTGTTCGATTATCCTGAACTGAGTGAATATCTGGGAGTTCGATCCAACTAGTCTGGAGCGGTCTGAGGACTGCGGGATGTATTAATCAGCTCTAAAACCTGTTATCAAGCCCATCTCCTGAAGGTCTTGACCAAAGGAGGGGCTTAGAGAATTTATTTTTTCGATTAAAGATACAGCATATATTATTCATGGCATATTCAAGTATTTTTATTATACCAGAACTATTAAAGCAGATTCTATATTTTCTAGCAGTAAATAAGACACTGTATTCCATCCTATTTGTTTGCCAGCTTTGGTACAGATGCGGTGCCCCTATTATATGGAAACGCATTGAGCTAAAGGGGAATGAAGTAGACGATAGATCTTGATTGGAAAGATTTTTTAAAATAGTATGTGGAGGAGGAAAAAGACCAGTTTATAGCTCAAAACTAACTCATCTCAAAATATCAAACTATCGTTCACTTTTAAATAAAAAAATCAAAGGCATTATGCATACTTTCCAAAATATAATACATTTAAATTTTAGAGGGAGTATGAAGCCTGAGTCTATTGGTAATGTTCTAAAGCTAATAGCAGAATCATACCCAAATTTGAAGTATCTTAATATATCCGCTTTATGCAGTAGATTTGGAAATGATAAAGGCCTATATGCAATTGCGAATTCATGTTATAAAATAGAATGTCTAAATATTTCTAGACGTACAGAATTTTCTGAAACCCATTTGTAGTGTTATTCGTTCTTGCCTAAGGCTCTAGCATCTTGACCTTAGCTTTTGTAAAATTACCGATATAACTATCAAAGAAATTGCTGGTTCGTGTCTTATATAAAGTATCTCAATTTGGAAGGGTGTAATAATATTAGTAAAGAAGCTGTAGATCAGCTCGTTTCACTTAATCTGAATATTAATGTTGATAATTTTGTGAAAATTATAACGCTTCCTGATCTCATTAAGATGGTTAGAAATTATCTTACACAGAATAATGTTGCTAGTAGAGAGATTTTAGCTCAGAGACTTCAGAGACTTTTAGATCTAAGTATGCGTAACAATCAGAATTTAGCGCAGGCTTTAGATCTGATATTCCAGCACCCTATTAGACGATCACCAAGAAATTATTTTAATAGAATACTAGTCGATCAAGCAGAATGGTGGTACTCTACCAATCTAACTAATCCGGAGCAGTGATCACTAGCTCGGAAGAATTTGCTGGACAACTCCTGTGTGATAAAAATATGCAGATCACTAGACAGGTCTGTGTGACATAATAATTTTTGCATATATATTCGAAAGAAAATATTAACTAACCAGTATACTGTTTTTCCCATACAATCATGAGAAAAATGTGAAAGAAGAACTATATGCAACACAGGACCTACTGTAAAAGTATATATTAACGTCAAAAGCATATGTTATGGAGGGCTGAGGGATTCGTAATTTTGAGATCGCTAGGCGTAAAGCTAACTATATTTCTTGCAGGGTAGATCTACATGTGAAAAGGTATGAGGATTCCGTTTACATGTGCTTTCATAGAACTCTTGGCATCATATGACAATGCTAATCACTATTTTTTATCTCCTTAACTCCTTCTAGCAAGATATAAAGCATGTAGGAGTATGTGGAAGTTCAGCCAACTTTCCTGCAAAAATTTTTAAGGTATGTATATGTCAGAAGTTATGTATGTATGGGAATGAGCGCCAAGCTGAAAGAAAATTCTTACTATGAGCCTTGAAATTAGGAACCAAAAAAATGGCCAATATTATTGACTTCAGGTTTAAAGTTCATAATAAATCGAATGATGACATCTTCACAATCAAAATAGCCTGG
This sequence comes from Rhizophagus clarus, assembly GCA_015698045.1. Classification (NCBI taxonomy): domain Eukaryota; kingdom Fungi; phylum Glomeromycota; class Glomeromycetes; order Glomerales; family Glomeraceae; genus Rhizophagus; species Rhizophagus clarus. The sequence goes on from BLAL01000160.1 coordinate 1,107,562, forward strand.
CAAACATTGATCAGAAATACCATACCCACTATCAGAGAAGAAATGGCAAGACAAAATATCAAGGTTCCTAATAACATTAAGCTTCGTGTGGAAGATTCAAGAGGGCTGGAGAAAGTATTGGAACTAGATAATAGGATTTCTAAGTATTTTAATATCGAACACATTGAAGAGGGTCTCATCCTCATATATCGCCAGTAGTTAGATTTTTTTATCTATATTTCATTATCATGTAGCGATATAGTCATGCAAATCACCTTAACGGCCAATTTTTATGTATTGTAGGCCGTGTTCTGGCAATATTTTATTTCATAAATAAAGTATTAATTATACTGTACATGAGAAATGGATCACGTGTAATGATGCAATACTTGTGCTACATAAAAACCTATATTAATGCCCAGTATTCTCTTTCCTGAACAGAAATAAATTTTTATCTTACTCTGGAACGTAACACTATTTTTTATCTAAGCCTATTTCCACTATAAAAACGTAACACTATGTTCACCTCAACAGTTGAACATGACTCTTACTTGGTTGAGAACTATGATACAGAAACCCTTATCAATTTTTTGAAAGAGCAGAATCTCAAGCTTGACGATGACGACTTTAAAATACTCTGCAAAGAAAAGATTACTGGCCTCTCCTTCCTTGACCTAACCGAAGAAAAATTTTGTAGCATTGGCTTACATTGGGACCAGCAACACTTCTCGCAAAAGAGGTTCAGACCCTCAAAGAAAAGCCAAAGCGTGCGTTTTTCTCGTACCTCAGCTCAAGTGAGGTGTTAGCTAAATATAGTCTTGCTTCTGAAGGAACAGAAGTTATACCCCTTTTCACTTCACAAACCTATGAAATCCAGGAGGATAATAAGCATTTCATGCTGTGTATGGCAGATATCAAGTTGCAGTTAAAAAGTTACAGAACTTTGGTGATGACAAGCTTGGAGTCCATGCGCAATGAATACATTTCAACTATACTTTATACAGCCCTCCATATTGCAGAAGACTTCACGAATAAAAATTTCAGCATGAAACCTGAATACGAAATAATTGGAAAAGAGAGTTGCGGGCAAGTTGATTATGCAATCAAAGAATCAGATAGTCTCATTTGCATTACAGAGGATAAGGTCCAGCAAAAGCTGACAGAAGGTTTCGCTCAGAATATCATGCAGTTGGAGAGTTTGTATGAGACGAACAAAAGAAAACAAACCCGTGATGATGATTATTTTGACTATCTTTATGGGATCGTGACATTGGCCAGGGACTGGCATTTCCTTCTCTACTCTCTGGGTGAAATTTTACAGGCGAGTAAGGCACCCTTTAGCATTGAATTTACTGAAAAATCTTTGGATGAGAGTTCTGAAGAGTATCAGACGTTGCATAGGGGGGTAAGAAAGATACTGAGTATAATTGTTGGTTTGTTGAATGATAGGGTGTGTGAAAGATGTGCCAGATAGAAAGAGGGTTAAGATAGAGGGGTATCGATTGTAAAAATAATCATGTATATTAGCCTAGACGTCATGTATCACAGGCAAAGTCCTGAACATTTGTATTTATTTTTTGCATGTAATAATAAAAATTTTTCTTGGCAAAAGTGATCGGTGTGAACAATTGTTTACGCACACGTGATTTTTGATCGTAAAGATTCTTCACAGTTGCACCTATGATGTGATGATGCATAGAAAAGTTAAGAAATAAATCTTTGATCATAGGGCGAAGTCGACTTTTCACATACTCTCCGACAGTGAAATTGTTCACATGAATCTTATCACATGCAACGGTACAGCAAAAATCTTATGCAGTACAATCAATGTTTGGCACAGTATCGTATTGGCGATAAAAAAATTGATTGTAAAAAAGCAAAAAAATAATATAACTCAGAGTGTCGCATTACTCTTGAAAGCATATCATGTATTTCTCTTGCCTCTAAAAGTATTTTTCGCTCATATTTGAATTTAAAAATTATTTACATTGGGCCTAAATCTTAACTCATATATGAATAAATAAAATTTTGATTCAAATTATGCAATTTAATATAATAAATTTATTTCGCTTACACATTTTTGATTTAGATTTTTTCTTATTATACATTATTTTACATTATCTAATGAGCAAATTTAAAGCGTTGCAGTAGGATATTGGTTGGATAAGAAGTTCTAGAATATTACATTAAATTTTATGTAAGAATTTTCTTTAAAATATCTACATCCTCTCTTTTAAAATAATGTTCCAACAACTCTTCGTCAATATACATAATAATATCATTATTTTCAGTATAGCAACCACCTTTAATTGATGGTTCTGACTGATTTGAAGTGCATTCTTGAGCTACACCAGGAAAAATATAATGAATTCGCAATGAACCTTTACAGGTAAAATCTTTGTGGCACACATCATTAAGTCTTTTCTTTTTCTTATAGCATTTAGGATTTGCTTCGCCATTCTTTTTGTGATATAGAAGGTTCCAATTTGTTGAACGTTTGTCATCATTAACATCTGTACCTGACAATTTATCGGTATACATTTTTGCACTGATAAGTAAAGTCCAGTAAGTAACTCTATCCAGCTTTCTAATATAAATACCATCTGGACGTACTAAATGTCCAGGTTTAAACATATATTTTAGAAATCTTGATTCATATAAAAGACTTTCAATAACATCCACATCATCTTTCAATTTAGCATCAAGTCGAGAAAACATTTGTAAATTTCCATATGATTCAATATCAATTATTGCTTCTCCAGCCCAATCTGGCATATGTGGTTGATTGTCACCATAAATTTCATTAACAAACTCAGAGACCGTTTTACCATTAAAATCCATTAATCTTCCTATGACAAGATACTCCCAAATGAAGCCTTTAGATGTATTTGAATAATAAGCAGATTGTCGTAATTCATATAAGAGTTTCTCAATCAGTGGTTCAGTAGGTTTGTTGTATCGGGAATGAAGGACAATTTTAACAACATCTATCGCTAAAGGTTCTTTAACTTGCCAAAATTTTTTATCTTTGTCTGATTTCAATGAAGCGATGCCACAGTCGACTAATTTTGCTGAATAATCATCTATTTCACTTTTAGATACATAACCATCAAAGAACCTTAAAATATCATTTTACTATAGTGAGTTATCAGTTTATGAATAAACAATAAATATGTCAAGAACATACCAGCAGTTAATAAAGAGTGTCATCAAGATTTTTCGTAATTCTTCATTCTTCCAATCTTTCTTTTCATATGCTTTATTTACTATCACTTCAAGATGGTCTATCATATCATCCTTGATAGACTGCACTGTCTTATTTACAGCGTATTCAAGCACCATTTGTTTGTTTTCTTGTGATACTTTTTCTGCATTTATTATTTCCTTTATAAGGCGAGCCATCAGACGAGGACGACCAACAAGATATTTACTATCTTCAATATCGTCAATTTTACAATCTGACAAATCAAGATAACGCATAATGTAGGCTTCAACACCTTTACTGTCTGTTGTATTGAAGTTAATTATATATTTTGCCTTATTTCCTTTGCCGATATCACTTTGGATATCACTGCCCTGTTTAAGAGTAAATGCGGTGCCAGCGATTACTATTGAAATTTCAAACAGTCTAAGAATCTCAATCATTGGCATTAATAAACCACGTGGATGTTGGTTTATATTGCGAAAATAACCACTGAAAAGTTTATTGCTGGCAACATTAGATTCATCAATGGCAAAAATAAGTGATTTTTGATTGGGTAATTTATCCTGTTATATATATTGCAAAGAAATTAAAATGTACATTATAAGAGTAACATTAATTTAATCAATAGATTATTACCTTTAAGTGTCTTAAAGCAGATGAAATAATTGAATTAAGGTCATCAAAGTCACATCCAAAAAGCCTCAATTCATTTCTAATACTTGTGATACATTCTTGTCCGCCGTTGAGCTGGGATAGAAGATAGTCACGAGGTGTAATACCTGAAAACTTCTTTTTGAGAAGAATGAGATAGAGAACCCGTGCAGCAAATTCTAAAATGATAAGTCGCTTTGCTTCTTCTCTAGCAGAGTTATTAATAGTATCGTTATATGGTCCAAAGGCTGAACTTATTGATGCAACAAGCTGTGCAAAATTACGATCTGCTGTTGGCTCATAATCCCGATTACTAATATCTGAAGATGGCCTACACTCTACATACACTACGTAGATACCATTTTCATTCATAGACATATCAAAAATTGCTCTAGTTTTGCCAGCTCCAGAAACGGCATAAAGCAAATAGCAAGCTTTGGTTTCATTTTTTAAATTATCGATAAGCTTTCTGCCTGTATCAGTAGTCTCTACATCCAAACGCATATCTACATATTCCCTACTGATAATTGGTATATCTCTTTTGTGAAAACGCCTGGCAATACTAGGAATAGGATAAAGTTCTGGGGGTCTGTCAAGAGGGATTTTCTCTTCAAGGTCGACAATCAAACTTTCAAGCGTAGGGATATCCTTTTTTCGTTTTGGTTTTGTGTCAACAGATTCTATGTCAACAGATTCTATAGTTGCGAATGTCATCAACCGTTAGTAGTATATTCTAGTGTTTTAAGCTCATCATTGTGTCAAAAACATACCTGAATCTGCATGTCGTTTTTGTCCAGTAGCTAAGAATAATTAAAAAAAAGGAGATCAGACCAAACTTGATATTTTGTTACTGCAAACCTCTTGTTCGAGAGGTAAACAATTGGGAGACACTTACAAGTGGTGGCAGGCAAAGATGGTGGTTCCACGATGATCTGGATATGTCTATCGAGTACAGGATCAGGAAAGTACTCTCCAAAATCCTTATTTGTAAAGAGTTCCTTACCCTCGAGTTGATTTTCAATGTTAATTTCATGAGGTGGTGTATTGATAAGTATTTTTAGCTTTTCAGTTTCTTCATTTTCTTTGTTAGAAATATCAACTTGCCACAACCTGAGTTTTCTTGCACTAGGCGCAATATCCTTATTCTTTTCCCAGATAATATCCCTAAGTTTCGAGATACTGCTGAATTTATCATTCTCAACTTCGAACGCTTCTCTAGGATGTTCACCAAGAACTAGACAATATACCATTATGTAGCAATATCTGAAATGAAAATTGAAATTTTTTTAAGGAGAAAGAAGTAGGAAAATTTTCTAAATTTTCAGAGCATTATATACATATCAGGTATTGATAATTTTGAGTCATAAATATATCGTACGTTATTATTGATAATTTTGAGTCATAGATACATCGTACGTTATTATTCGTATGTTATTATTGATAATTTTGCGTACGTTATTATTGATAATTTTGAGTCATAGATATATCATACATTATTATTGATAATTTTGAGTCATAGATACATCGTACATTATTATTGATAATTTTGAGTCATAGATATGCTCATACCTTTTTCCATGATTATTCGCCAGGTCATTTTCGATCAAAATTTGATATTTTTGTGTGTAGAAGGTAGCAAGTTATGACGAAATATGCCTGATAAATACAGCAAAATTACTCTAGTTGACCTCCCAACCTTAAATAACAAGCCATTTTTGTGAGAAGTTTTTTAGAAAAAATTTTCATCAGGGCCAAACAATCTGGATATTTATATATAAAATTTTCATCGATCTGACTAATGTGGCTTTGTGTGTGCAACAGAAAAATAAAGTGCAGTACACTGAGCGTACAACTTTTTTCTTAAGCCTAATATTATTTTCTCCGAGCCTGAACTCAGTTTGAAAGAAGCGTTGATGAAGAATTACTGAAGTTCTGGACGAGACTACGAGACTTATACAATTAAGGTATGGATATTTCGATTGTGGCTGTGAATTTGCAATGAAGCGACTTCAAACTAATATCTATTTTTTGTTCAGAAATTGAGGATCTTATTAAGCAGAGAACATACTTTCGGTGAGTTTTACTAAGGCTAATATTGTTAATTTATTTCTGACTCTTCTATGCACAAACTGATGACCATTTTATTCTATCCAGAATATCGACATTGGGACAAATGAAATCAGATTAGAGTTAATGTTGGGATATGTTAGTATATAGATAGCTTAGATAGCTTAGATGAACGAAACACCAGCAGGCATTAGTATAGAGACTCTATTTCACATTGTAAACCAATATGTATTTTTTTTTACATCAATAAATCAATAATTCTGATTGTGGCATTTTGTCACAGTTTTTTTTATCTATGCTAACGAAGTTTTGAATTAATCCGTTTTATATAAAAAATTATTATCAAACATGCAATCCACTGATTTATTGAGAGAATTAAATGCCAAGCTCTTAGCCGAGATTGCTGAGCTTAAGAAGAAGAATGCTGAGATTTCCGAACTTAGAGAGAAGTTGCTAAAATTTGCTGAGGTTGAGGTTGAGAATGTAAGGCTGAAGCAAATTATTGAAGAGAATGCAAGGCGTGATGCTGAGAATGTTGAACTCAAGTCTAGAGTCGGAGAGCTTGAAGCTAGACTTGCATTATTAGAACAGGGTTCAGCAGTGGATGAGATGGTGTTGTCATTTGGTCAGACACAAAATGGTGACGAAGCGATAACAACTGTTGACGTACCTGATTCTGTAATAGACCAGCTCAATAATGAAGTAGGATGAGCACCTAGTGATCTTGATGGTCACGATGAGGAAGTGATCGATTTCTTGGATGAGGCATATAAGAAAAGCATTAGTAATGAGATTAGAGAGAGGAGGCGGGAAAAGAAGCAGAAAGATCAAAAGGCACTCGTAATTTCTCAGGACGTGACTAAAATCCCTGAGGTCACGGACATGTTAACTTCAGAGCAAGATGAGCAAGACTTATCACAATCTTATGAGACTAGTTCTGAGAGCATAAGATCCGCATCTTGCGTCTTATCAAAGCAACCGCAAGTTAATGCATCCAAATTAATATGTAATCTTGAAAACCATGAAGATTCTTTATGATCAGAGTCATGTGACTTCAAAAATTAATCTGGCTAATGTATATATTCCTTCAAAAGCTAAGGTAAATACAAATTTTACAATAATAACTATTATGATATCACTACTAGTTAAAAGCAAATGTGTATAATTAAATTATACTTTTTTTAATTAGATTACAAATTATTAAAATATTTCAATTTAATATTGAACTAAACAATCTGAAAATATACTATTTATTGTTTAACTATATCAAAATGATGTTGATACGTTCGTTATATTGTCAATATTGATATGATGTTAATTTGATATTTATAAAATGATGTTTTTATGATGTTGTATTCATACTTAATGTATATCGATACAATATCATATCAATATCATGTTTGTTTCATATTTTTTAAAAATTTTATTATTGTTTAATTATATCAAAATGATATCAATTCATTATATTACCAATATCGAATTGATGTTGATTTGATATTTATAAGATAATGTTTTTATAATGTCATATTGATACCGAATACATATCGATACGATATTATATTGATATCGTGTTTGTATCACATTTTTTAAAAATTTTATTATTGTTTAACTATATCAAAATGATGTCAATTCGTTATATTGCCAATAGTGAATTGATGTTGATTTGATATTTATAAGATGATGTTTTTACGATGTCATAATGATACTGAATACATATCGATACGATATTATATTGATATCATGTTTATTTCACATTTTTTTTAAAAAATTATCATTGTTATAACAATATGAATATGATATCGATTAGATATTTCTTTAAGTAAATATCTTTATGATATCATTTTGATATATCCAATCAATAATGTATTGATATCATTTTGATATCATAATGATATCATTTGCAAATTGATATTATTATGATGTATATTTAATATCATTACTATATCAATTTGTCATTGTTTAGAATTTTTAAGTTTCTGTAAAGTAGCTTCAAAAAAAATAACTTTTTTTTATTTTATCACAACAAACGTTAACTACTGATGTTCATTTTCTTTTTTCAGGTCTGAAAATCTGAAGCTGACCGAATAATTTGAAGATAAAAAAAAACAGAAATTATTTTAATTTTTCTTTTTTATTTAAACGATGTATCTAATATTTCCATTTATTCTTTTGTAGATTTGTGGTTTTCCGGCCACTTCCTAGGTAAAATTTCGAAGGTGAAATTCCTGAATCTCTTTAGGAGTTATGCATTTTAACGCATCTTGCTGAGTCGCACTAATCTTCAAAGGAGTTAAAGGTTGTTTGTTGGAATCGAACCAACTAGAGACATGTCCAAACCATTAACAACAGATTTTATAGTACGGTAAAGAAAGAAGAAACTTTAGTTTTAGCATTTAATAAACAGTGTAGTAAATTTATATTAGTATATGCCTTTATTTGTAAATGCTTTAATTAAATAAATTAATTGATGCTAGTCAATGTTAAAATGCTATAATAATTATTAAATATTTTGAAAATTTTCGCAAATTTATTTTGAAAATTTCTGCAGATTTTTTGGCGTTTGCAGATTTGCGCAGAAATTTATGAAATTTTTCTGTGATGCACATCGGCATGTCCTCAGATTTGTGCAGAAATGTACTTTGCAAAACTGCGCAGATCTGCAGACCAAAATTTTTCCCAATGTTAACTTTACCTTTTTTTAATATTACTAATGTTATTCTTTTTTTTTATATTTTACTAACATCATCACGTATTTTTCTTTTTTTTTTTATAAATTTTATCAAACTCTTTATAATACTAACTTTTTGTATTTGTGTATTTTATTATAATTATTACTAATTTTTTATATTTACGCTTTACTATTTATTTATTAAATATTACTAACTTTATTAGTCATATACTAACATATTATTATGATTTTACAAAAATTGATCATTCAACCATCAATTGACCATAATTGACCATAATTTGACCACATAATTTGACCACATAAATTGACCATAATTTGACCATAATTCGATCATAATTCGACCGACCTTAATTTGACCTTAATTCGACCATAATTTTGATCATAATTTGACCATAATTTGACCATAATTTGACCATAATTTGACCTTAATTTGACTTTAATTTGACCTTAATTTGACCATAATTTGACCATAATTTGACCATAATTTGACCATAATTTGGCCATAATTTGACCATTAATCGACCATAAATTGACCATCAATTGACCATCAATCAACCATCAGTTGACCATCAGTTGACCATCAATCGGTCTGCCTGATTGATGACAGATTTTGGCAGAAATCGGCTATCAATCAGCCACCCGATTGAATACTTATTAAATCAATCAGTTATCAATAAGATACCCGATTGATAGCTGATTGGTAACTGATTTGCCACCATTCGACCTGTGTTAGTTAGTTTAAATTATATGTAAATATTATATAAAGAGTAAATTTATTTAACGCACCCTGCGTTGTAACGCACCCCCTATCACGTGATAAATTTTATTGGTTGCAGTTTAATTTAGATTATCGTTAAGAATTAAAATAATTGGCTAAAATTTATTGTACAAAAAAAATAACAAAATTTATATATTAAACTGACTTTATTCCTTTAAACCCTGTTTATCAAAGGTAATATTTTTTACAATTATTTATCTTTAACATAACTAGTAATGATAATAATGATACAAAAAAGAGAAGCCTAACAATTATGATAATAAGAGAGAGAAATAATGGAAATAATATTAGAAACAAATAATTGGAGATAATGAAGATGATAGGAGACAAAAGATATAGTAAAAAAAAAAAAAGATAGTGAAAAAAAGAGGGAAAGAATGCGAAAATAAAAGGAACAGGATCGAAAACAAAAGGAAATAGTGACAAAATGAAAGGGAATAGAAATGAAAATAAAAAGATAATGGGAAAGAAAAGATGACAAGAAGGAGACAAAAAAATGAAAGGATGACAAAAGGGAGATGAACAAAATGAAAGGATGATGAAAAACGAAGAGATAATAAAAAAGGAATGAAAAGATGAAAAGATGATGAAGAGAAATGAAAAGATGACAAGAATAAAACGATGATAAAAACAAAACAATGATAAGAACGAAATAATAAGGATGAAATGATAATTGATAATGAGAACAAAATGATAATTGATGGTGAAGACGAAACAATAATTGGTGATGAGGATGGATGAAACAATAATCAATGATAAGGACAGACAAAACGATAATTGATGATAAGGACGAAATGATAATTGATGATGAAGACGAAATAATGATTGATGAGGATGAAACAATGATGAGGACAAAATGGTGATAAGGATAAAACAATCATGAGAATGAAAGGAAAAAGGAGCGATAATGAAAAAGAAGAAAGTGAATGAAAACGAAAAGAAAAGAGAATAAATTAATGAAAGATAAACCATAAAAAGAAAAAAAATAGTTAGTAAAAATGAAATATGAAAACGAAATTAAAAAAAAAGATAAGAAAAAATACCATACCTTGTTCGCAAAACTAAGATCTAAAAAAAAAGGAGGCGAAATGATAATGATGAAATGAAATCGATGATGAGGATGAAATGATAATTAATGATAAAGACGAAATGATAATTGGTGATGAGGATGGATGTATGAAACAATAATCGATGATAAGGACGAACAAAACGATAATTGATGATAAGGACGAAATGATAATTGATGATGAAGACAAAATGATGATTGATAAGGATGAAACAACGATGAGGACAAAATGGTGATAAGGATGAAACGATCATGAGTATGAAAGGAAAAAGAAGTGATAATGAAAAAGAAGAAAGTGAATGAAAACGAAAGAAAAGGGGAATAAATTAATGAAAGATAAACCATAAAAAGAAGAAAAAATAGTTAGTAAAAATGAAATATGAAAACGAAATTGAAAAAAAAGATAAGAAAAATGTCATACCTTGTTCACAAAACTAAGACCTAAAAAAAAGGAGGCAAAATGATGATGATGAAATGAAATTGATGATGAGGATGAAATGATAATTAATGATAAAGACGAAATGATGAGAACAGATGTATAAAACAATAATCAATGATAAGGACAGACAAAACAATAATTGATGATAAAGACGAAATGATAATTGATGATGAAGACAAAATGATGATTGATAAGGATGAAACAACGATGAGGACAAAATGGTGATAAGGATGAAACGATCATGAGAATGAAAGGAAAAAGAAGTGATAATGAAAAAGAAGAAAGTGAATGAAAACGAAAGAAAAGGGGAATAAATTAATGAAAGATAAACCATAAAAAGAAGAAAAAATAGTTAGTAAAAATGAAATATGAAAACGAAATTGAAAAAAAAGATAAGAAAAATGTCATACCTTGTTCACAAAACTAAGGCCTAAAAAAAAAGGAGGCGAAATGATGATGATGAAATGAAATCGATGATGAGGATGAAATGATAATTAATGATAAAGACGAAATGATGAGAACAGATGTATAAAACAATAATCAATGATAAGGACAGACAAAACGATAATTGATGATAAGGACGAAATGATAATTGATGATGAAGACAAAATGATGATTGATAAGGATGAAACAACGATGAGGACAAAATGGTGATAAGTATGAAACGATCATGAGAATGAAAGGAAAAAGGAGGAATAATGAAAAAGAAGAAAGTGAATGAAAACGAAAAGAAAAGGGGAATAAATTAATGAAAGATAAACCATAAAAAGAAGAAAAAATAGTTAATAAAAATGAAATATGAAAATGAAATTGAAAAAAGACAAGAAAAAAATGCCATACCTGGAACGCCCTCAGAGACATCTGAAAATGAAAAAGTAAGGGTTGTTTTTTTTTTTTGTTAATCTCGTTTAAGAATATTTTCTAACGTCCCTCCATTGTCTTTTTTTTTTATAGAAGCATCCCTGGAGACTTCTGGGGACAAAAAAGTAGGGTTTATTTCTTTTTTTCGTTAATTTTATTTAACATTTCTAACGTTTTTTTATTGTTTTTTTTATAGGAACGCCTCTTGGAGACGAAATAAATAATGAAAAGTTGTAACGCGCTTAACGGCTTAAGATTATTTTATAAATAAAATAAAAACAATTAAATACGTGATAAGGGGTGCGTTATAACGCAGAGGTGCATTAAATAAATTATTCCTTATATAAATATGTAATAATAGAATTAAATAAATAACTTACACCCTATATTACCAAATAATTTTTTAAATAAAGAAATTAGTTAGTTTAAATTATATGTAAATATTATATAAATATGTAATAATAGAAAAAAATAAATAACTTACTCCCTATATTACCAAATAAATTTTTTAAATAAAGAAATTAGTTAATTAAATCAATAAATAACAGAAATATATATAACATATGACTTACACCCTACAATATGTATTATTTGGTAATTAATTAGATGCAAATATTATCACAAAAGTATGTACTGTAAATTAAATAACACTTACAATCTAATTGTGCATTTTAGTAAAAAGTATAATTAGTTTGAATTAGTAATTCAATATGAATATTATACGCATAATTAAATATTGTAACTTATTATCTATAATATGATTAATTATTAAATAGTTATTTAAACAAAAAATTTAGTTATCTGAATATTATATAAATAAAGTAAAAAATAAATAGCTGATAACTTACCAACTATATAATATTATCGATTATTAAAGTTATAATTTTAATTATTTATATAATAATAGGTTTGTTGTTATATTATATAAGATATTTTATTAATTTACGAGCTAAATTATTTAAATTGTATGTGAATATTATAATATATAAAGTATAATAATACTTAAATTATTCACAATAATTTTAGTTTAATAATCAAGTTTAATATTTTTTACCTTCAGGTTTCTTGACGTTACTTGAGACTAATTTATTATATTGGACAAATTTGTTTAAGAATTTTTGAATAATTCTAACTTTCTATTAAATAATCATACTATATGCTTTTTACCTTTACTATTACTGTGGCTTATCATATGCTTTTGTCTTTTGCTATTATAGTGATCCATTATTATGCGATTATATCAAGTCTCTTCTTAAAAAGATAATTTTCTTTATTAAACGCCATTTTTCTAGTCACATAATATTTATGTAAAATGCAACTATGTTGATCAGTTGATCACAAATTTACAATCACTGTATATATGAATGTATGACGCCTTATTATGGTGCAACAAAAATCATAATAGAGAAAATAATTATTAAAAATAGTTAAACGGGCATAATTTTGGCTGGAGCAGTTTAAAATATTATTGGTTCAAATAAATTTTTTTTTACACTGCTACAATTTCACTACCACACTTTGATTTTATACCCTGCAGTAAAAAATTACCTAAAAAATGAACAGTTATAGTAATTGTCATTAAAATAAAAAAATAAATAAAAATAATTAATTTACTTGCTAGGTTTCCATGTACAGAGATATCTGATTAATGGCCTAAAAATAAAATAAACAAACAATTAAAAAAAATGATAATTTTTTTTTACTTGCTAACTTAGAAGTATTTAACTAAAAATATTTATTAAACTGAGATAAAGAGATGTCATCATCAATAATTATCTCAATTATTTCAGCAAAGAATCTTATGGTAAAGTGGAATAGAGTATCAATAAAAAGTTTATTAACATTTTGTTTATAAACTATCCTTTTTTTAGATGGTTTCTCTTTTATTTTTCTTTGCTTTGGATTAATTTTTTTAATAAAACAATTACTAACATTTCATTATTTTTTTTGTAACCAGTTCTTTAGTATTTAAACAACATGTTAAAAATATAATAAAGATGTTTTATTTTTACTAATTAATTCTTTTGGCTAAACTTTTGCTAATAATGGTTTGTTACTTTCTTGATAGTCTGGAGCATTGGAACTCAACTCTTAAGCAGATCTAGAGTGTGGATTTGGGTGTTTTAAATGGTTTTAATATTTCTTTTATCTCTTATTTTAATGAAACTTTACTTACTATATTTGTTATTTTTTTTCTTCTTTTCAGACCAGATTTTTGTATGGTAAAGAATAATAATATTCTTTTAAAAATTATTTTTTTAGTAAAATGATTTACTAGCATTTTGATTTTCTTTTTTTTGAATGCAATAAGAAGTTGATAGGAAAAGGTAGAACTGCAACTAAAGTTACCAGCTGAAATGGTAAAGGTCAATGCCGAAATGTCGAAATTAAAATCTGTCAAAATGCCAAAATGCCGAAATAATTTCGACATGTAGAAATTATTGAAATGTCGAAATAGTCGGAATTGTCGAAATAATTTTGACATGTCAAATTGACAAAATTGTCGAAATGTACAAACTGTACGAAATTAATTTCGACATGTCGAAATTTTTAGAATTGTCGAATTGACGAAATTGTCGAAATATACAAACTGTACGAAATTAATTTTGACATGTCGAAATTTTTAGAATTGTCGAATTATTAAAATTGTCCCGTAGAAAAGTGACCAAACCCGACAAAAAAGTGGACAAAATTGTCCAAAAATAAAAAAAAAAGTGGACAAAATTGTCCAGAAATGAAAAAAAGTGGATAGAAATGAATGACCAAGAACGAAAAAAATTGGACAAAATTGTCCAAACCTGTAAAAAGTGACCAAACCCGATAAAAAAGTGGACAAAATTATCCAAAAGGAAAAAGTGGACAAAGTTGTCCAAAAACAAGGAAATCTTATACTTTATTGATGAACGTAAAACTTGATGACAACTCTTGTAAATCAATATACGTACGACCTTCATTCTTCTTAAATATTATTCTCACTTTATCTTGTTCAAAAACACACGAATCATTTTTTTATTTGTTGCTGTCCAAATATATGAAAGCGCTGTTGAAACTGAATTTTCAACATCATCAGGTAAAAAAGCTTTTTTTTCACGAATCTTTGAATTGAGAATAGTGGAAAGTGTTTTCGACATATTCAAACAAAGAAATACTTGATAATATTTCGTGTGAAATCAAGAAGAAAAATATTTTTTTTTTGATTTTATGACGTGTTTATTTATATTCAATTTTGCCAGCCACATCATTACATCACAAAAAAATGATGATCTGCAGCCAATCATTATTTCGACAATTTCGCCAATTTCGACTTGACGAATTTATTTTGGCTTTTTGCCATTTTGATTTGCATTGACGAATTGTTTATTTTTTTTCGACATTTTCGACATGTCGAAATTCTTTATTTACGACATGCATCTTTAACTGCAACCTGTCAGAATTTCAGTATCTGGATTGTACATGAACAAAAAAAGGGTTATCCAAATCCATGATAAGTATTACCCATTTTTACCTGTTTAGCACATTACTATATTTGACCTGAGTAATATTTGGATATTACTCAGATAAAGAATTTTTTTTATAATATTTATGATTTACAAAATTTAAAAATTGATGTATTTTTATTATTGTAATTTGAAAGAAATACATAATATTGTTTCAAAATAAGAATATATAACTATGTAGCTTTCATAAAACAAAAAAATTTAATTTGCTATCCACTATTTAATAAAGCATAATTCAGCTCATTTTGTTAGTTGGAGGTATGCTCTGAATTTGATCAACTGGTCAACCAATAAAAACCATCCAAAAAAAATAGTTTCAGATTGATCCGTTTGTATCACTAGTTTAACTGGATGGTTCATCAGATATCTGATCAATCTGGTAAAACCATCTGAAAAAAACAGATTCAGTTTGATCTGTTTGTATCACTGGTTTGACCAGATGGTTCATGGATATCTGATCAATCTGGTATTATTGGTTTGACTAGTCCATTAAAAAAAGTTTTTTTTTATCTTATTTAATTAATTCAGTAATGTATTCAAATAGCAAATTAGATTATCAGACAGATTGTATAGTACAAGTCATCAGATGATCTTTTTTTTCTTTTTTATGGAGGCTTCCCAGATAAAATTGAGGAAGAAGTTATTTTTTATTTAATGCAACTAATTGTTTTTTTGATTTTGTAGGGTTGCCAAACGAAAAGCATGACTGAGCTTTTAAAATTAAGGTAAGGAAGGGCCAGAGAAGGGGGATATTGTTTTTTTTTAAATTTATTTTTTTTTTAAAAAGCATGACCGGGCTTTTGAAATTGAAATAAAGGAGGGCCAGAGAAGGGGGAAGTCATTGTTTTTTTTAATATATTTTTTTTTTATTATAGGGTTGTCAGACGAAAAGCATGACTGGACTTTTGAAAACAAAGCAACAGAAGACTGGAATAGTTTTTTGTTATTTTTCTCTAATACACTAGTCAAAATAAGACAATTTGGCCTAAATTTGATCAGGTCAAATATAGGTTGAATGACAATCTAACCTATGTCAAATTGAGGCCAATTTTTTTGGTACATTTATCGTCTCAAATTCAGAAAAAAAATTTGACCATTACAGTTAGCTCTCGATATAACGAACTCACATTATAGCGAATTTTTACCTATCACGTGATATTTAACTAATCAAATATAGCAGTAACTCTCGTTATAATAAAGCAACCAATTAAATCCTTTAAAATTCTTCGTTATAATCTTATGACAAATTGCGGTAAAATCTAGAGGGTTCATTATATCATGAGCTGACTGTATTTTACCTATATTAGGATATTTATTCAACCCTAAAAATAACTATATTTGACTACTGTATGTAACCCATTTAATATTATTGATAAATAGGTCAAACTAGAGACAATTTAATTCTGAATTTTATAATTTATTAACATTTTATTAAAAGAGTATTAATTACATAAAAAAAAAGTTCTATCTAATATCTACAGTATATATATATTATCATTCATCTATCATTCATCTATCTGCCATCCATCCACCATCCATCCACAATTACTATCCACACAATCCACTAAATAGACAGATGATTCATATACGCCTAAAGGAGTCTCAAAACCTATGTAAAAAAGTGACATTAAATGAAATTTCTTTAACAAATTTTTAAACTTCATTGAATTTGAAACTTATCACCATTTAATTTATCCAAGTATCAAAACACTTCCTACCATTTTATATAGAATAGTTTCAAAAGCACACTGTTCAGAATTGTTATCAGAGTATGTAAAAAAATGCTTAATTAAAATGCTTTTAGAAGTTTAAAATTGGAAACTCTTTAAAACTCACCTGGATTTCAGTATTTCTAAGTCAGAATCAGGTTTCTAAAAAATAAAAAAAAAATAGTAAATTGATGTTTTTTAAGAAGATTTTTGAGCATTTAAAAACTTACTGCAATCTGTTTGTAGTCCAAAATTAGGCCAGTTTACTAAAAGAAATAGAAAGAAAAAAAAAATTAAAATAGAATTTTTAAAGTAAGTTTCAAACTCAAAACTTTACCTAGAATATCAGTATTCAATGCGTATTTAAAAGATCAAGAATAACCTACAAAAGAAATAAAACAACTGTTAGCAACAATTTGTTAAAATAAAAACATCTGATTTTTTACTTATTGATATATAACCTATCGATATACTGGTTGCCTAAAAAGAAAGAAAATGAAACATTAATAAGCGTTTTGTTAAAAAAAGATAAATTTAAAAATGTTTTAAACCTACCAAAATTTCAAAGTTATATTTGTGTCCTAAAGTCTGAAGAATAGTCGCCTAAAAAAAAATCAAAAAAAATGAAACATACATGTCATTAAATTTTGGTAAAAAAAAAGAAAAAAATCCCAACAAAAATCTATTATCTTATGCATCCCAATATGTCCCCTACCTAAAAAAAATAAAGAATGAATTTGTTAGTTAACAATTTGTTAAAAATTAAAAAAATTGAAAATAATAAAAAAACTCACTGTAAATCTGTGTATTCAAAAATCTAAAGAGCAATTGCTAAAAAAAGAAAAACCTGAAAGATTAGTAGGTGTTTTGAAAATTATAATTCAAGAAAAAATCTACCCAACTCCAATGTACGAAGAGACAGCCTAAAAAAAAAAAATAAATGAAATGTTAACATTTTATTAAATAAATGTAATTAATAAAAAAAAAATTGATTCTGACTCTCTTACCAAAAACTGAAAGATTAAACCTGCCTAAAAAAAAGAAAGATGTTAAGTATTTCATTATAGTAAATTGTTATAATAAAAATAAAATAAAATTTCAGAAATCTATATCTTCGAAATTTATCCACAAAAATAATTCAAAATTTAGCTAGCCAGAAAACAAAAAAAATTTTTTTTTTTTTAAAGTTTCATTTCGAAGATTCTATTGATATTATTCATCAGGCCAGAGTCACAATCCTACAGTATTAAAGTGGTTTAAAAATGTTATAAGAAAAAAAAAGAAAAAAAAATAATGAAACGTTATTATTATTTTATTAAAAAAAGTTGAAAAGTAAAACCAATATTCACTTTAAAAAGATACTGATACCAGCCTTCAAATCTGAAAAACTGACTCTACAAACAAAAAAAAGGAACTTAATTAAAGTTTGTTAAAATACTAAGTATATATATTTTTTTATAGCCAAGACTGCATTTATTAATGAAGATTGGGGTCTAAAAACCCCATGGCTCAGTATATTCAAAAATGCCTATGGGTTATATATTTAAGTACAATACCCATATACTTGGACTAATCTAGTCTAATTGTAAAAAAAACAAACTGAACAAAATAAAATAAAAATAAAACAACTAAACTAAACCACCTTACCCAGTAGAAAATTGAAAATCTGGAATTTATCCAGAAAATATTATTGTACAAATACTGTACAAATTCTGTACAAATTCTGTACAATTAGTGACAGAAAATGTACTGAATTATAAAATATTCTGTACTTGTATAAATTTCAGATAATGCTAATTGTACAGATTATAACCACATTATAACCAGGTTTTATACAGAATATATACATATTTTGTACAAATTTTGTACAAGTTTTATATAGAATATATACAAATTTTGTACAGGTTTAATACAGAATATATACAAATTTTATTCAAATTACAATTGTAATATTAGCCAAAATTATAATTCAAATTTAATGTAATGCTAACCAAAATTATAATTCATTTTATTATAATTTGTAAATTTTATTATATACAATAATTATGAATACAAAACTTATAACAGAAAAAGTAAATGTAATAAAGGATTCATTACCCAATATTTTATCTTACATTTAAAAATATAAGAACATAAAGATGTTAGAATATTAATTCATGCTGAGTTTAAGGCATAGAATAAAAAAAAGATAAAGGTTAATATGCTAAAAAGATATAATGTAAGAACTAAGAAATAAAAAAAAGTTAGTATATTAATTAAATATAGTTAGTATATTAGTGATGCAAAAAAATAAAAGTAAAGTAAAAAAAGCAGTTAGAAAAGTTATTATATTAAATAGATGTAGTTAGTATATTAGTAACACGTAAAAAAAAATAATACATGAAAAAGTAACACGTAAAAAAAGTAAAGAGTAAATAATAAAAAAGAAAGTAACATAAAAAAGTAAAAAAGCAGTTAGTAATAAAAAAAGAAATATAGTAATATATAAATAAATAATAGTAAAAGGATAAATAAAAACAATTACAAGAAAAAATATAGTTAAAAATATTAAAAATAAAGTAAATAGAAAATTAGTATAAATAAAAAAAAATATTGTTTTAAAATACCTGTAAATCTGTAATATTATGTATTTTGAGATAAAAATGTAAAAAAGAAAGAGTTAAGAAAAGGTTATACGATATTTTTCAAAAGTATTGTTTATTTATAATTCGTGTTTAGCTATTTTTAGCATAATGATGTAATCTGATTACAAATTTAATAAAGTAAATAATCGGCAAATCACATGGCCTATGTGATACCATATACTAATAATAAATAAATTAATCTGGCCAAAATTATAATAATACGGGCCATAATGTTATTTATCACCTGTGTATATTTCACACCCTTATACGTTTTTGCAATAGTATACATATTTTTGTCTTACCAATTTACTGTCAAATGCTATATTCTTATACAATGTATATATTACACAATATAGGTATTTATTATTATAATAGATAATAAACATTATATGCAAATACAATTGTATGCAAAAATTATAATTTTTTATTAAAATTGATATCCCTTTTAAACAATACTTTTAAGTAATTAAAAAAAGGATTACATTATAACCAAAACAACATCACCATTAATTACATTTAATTATTATTTAATACCAACTACAGTGTTTAATTAAGATCCAATTATGATCCAATTATGATCCAATTAAGATGTAACTGATTAATATTATATATTAATTTATCAATTGCAAATTAGGTTACTTCTGTACTAGTATGTTATGAATTACCACAGATTGTAATTATCATACATGAAGGTGCAAACCAATTAAAGCATATCAATTTATCAATTACAAATTAGGTACTTCTGTACTGGCCATTGGGAAAAATTTTGATCCACAGATCTGCGCAGTTCTGCAAAGTACATTTCTGCACTAATCTGAGGACATGCTGATGCACATCACAGAAAAATTTCACATAATATTAACTAATATCAATTAATTTATTTCATTAAAAAAAAAATATTTACAAATTTAAAAGTACATTTACTAATCTACACTATTTTACTAAATGCACTAAACTAAAGTTCCCTTTCTTTCTTTTTTTCTTTACTTTTATACTGCAAAATCATGTTGTTAATGGTTTGGACATTGTTTCAGTTGGTTCAATTCCAACAAACAACTTTTAATTTCTTCGATCCAATAAAACTACAAAATGTAAAAATACTATTCCTTCTTACTTTAAAATTATATTTCAGGAAGCTTCCAGAAATCTGTGAACCTATAAAATAAAAAATGAACATTAATTAAAATTTCATTTTTAAAAAAAATAAAAATAAAAAACTTATAATTTTCGAAGTAAATACCATTCTGAAAGCTGCAAATCTACAAAAAAAAGAATCAAAATATTAATTAATGTTTTGTTAATAAAAACAAGAAAAATTTTTTTTTATTTTCAAAATACCTGGTCTGTCTTAAAATAGGGTTCCATCTAAAAACTGAAAATGAACATTAATTAACATTTGTTGAAACAAAAATAAATAAAGTTTTTTTACTTTTGGTCTGTTTTGAATTCCAGACCTAAAAAAAATGTAAAATAAAATGAAACGTTAATTGGTTTCATTTTGTAAAATATAAAAAAATAAAATTTTGAAGATATTATTATACCTTCGAAATCCCAGTCTGCCTCTAAATTCTGGATCTAAAAAATACAAAAAAAACAAATATTAGTAACGTTCATTTTAAATAAAACAAAAAAAAATAAAATTTTAAAGATATTATACCTTTGAAATACTGGTCCGCCTCTAAAGAGTTCCAAACCTAAAAAATATAAAAAAATTACAAATATTAGTAACGTTCATTTAAATAAAACAAAAAAAATAAAAATTTCAAAGATATTTTACCTTTGAAATATTATAGTCCACCTATAAAGAAGTTTCAGACCTAAGAAAAAAATGAAAATAAATGTTAGTTAATGTTTGTTAAAATTAAAGTAAAAAATTTTTTTTTTTTACTTAATGGTCCTCCTTGAAATGAAGTTCTGGACCTAAAAAAGGAAAAAAATGAAACGTTACTAACATTTCACTAAAATACAAAAAAAAAATGAATTTTTTTTGTTTTACTTAGTGATCCATCACAAAATAGAGTTTTGGACCTAAAAAATACAAAAAAAATGAATATTAGTAATGTTCATTTTAAATAAAACAAAAAAAAAAAATTTCAAAGATATTATACCTTCAAAATACTGGTCCGCCTCTAAAGAGTTCTGGGCCTGAAAAAAAATAAAAAAAAATGAACATTAGTAATGTTTGTCTAAATAAAACATAAAAAAAATAAAATTTTGAAGATATTATATCTTTGAAATACCAGTATGCTTCTAATGAGTTCCAGACTAGTGTTGTGTGCCATAATAGTTGTAATAGAGTTGAAAGGTTGTAACGTAATATCGTAAAGTTGTAACGTCTTGTCGTAACTTTTCAACTAGCTGTAATTGGTGTAATACATGTAATTGATGCAATGTCTAAAATAGATACAATGCTCAAAATGGGTGTAATATTCATAATAGTTGTAATTGTTTTATTAATATTATCACATAATTTAATTTATTTTGGAGATTTAACTACGGTTTATTAATTTTATTAATATTGATTTAAATATTTTAATAATTTTTTTATATTACACGAACATTTTTAATAAAATTCTTAGGATTTTAATTTGTAAAAGTATTAAATATTAATATCATTACTTACTATCTATCATTTAACATTGAAAAAAAACTTTATTTATAAATGATTGTGTACAAATACGTATATCTTATTAATTAAGATATATTTTATCAAAGAAAAATAATTGATATATTATTCAATTAACATTCAAATCTACTGATAATAATTTCATCAACATCATATTCATAATCTTCTTCATTTTCACTATATTCGTCACTATATTCCTCTTCCTCATTATTGTTAAAATTAGTTCCATTAGGGTGAAAAATTGGAGATCAGAAATCAACTATATCTGAAATATTCAAGTTCAAGTTCAACTCGTCTGTATAAAGGTGTTCAGCTGGATTTGGCAATTCATTACTCACTGGCTCTTCTGAAGAGATCTCTTCCTCAAGTTCATTAAAAACTGTTTCTGCAATATTTTTTACCATTTCAGAAGGAATTTCTTCATGAATTTGATAAAGCTGTTCTGCAGTATTTGATAGATTAAACTGATAAATCTTTGCCAACCCTTCTAATTTATCTACTTTTAATTGAGTTCAGTGCTTTCCATATAGCCACCCCAAAGATAAAAACATTTGTTCACATGAAGCAAAACTTGGTGTAATAGAAAAGAGCATAATTGCTAATCGTTGCAGATAATTTGGCTTGACTTCACATGTATTCCACCACATTAATGGTGTATTACTTCCAATTGAATATGGAGCCATATAAGGGTTTAGTTTTCTATTTACAATACAGTTTTGATTTTTATAATGGTGTAATTGGGTTATCAATTGTTCACAACTTTTTTTAGTTTCACCCATTCTTTGCCATAATTGTCCAGCATAATTTGCAATTACCAGAAATGTACCAAATTTTAATCCAGCACTCTTATATACTGGATGAAGAAAAAATGCAAGTTGGTAAGCAGGATCATTAAATTCTTCAAATCTATAATTAAATTTTCTGATACAGTGATTATGAAATCCTTTATATTCATCAGTAGAAAGATTTTGAATTGTTGCAGCAATTTTCAGAAAATTTATATATGCGTTTGCAAGTGTGGATTGAGCTGCTTCTACTGCTAAGATTGCATTTTTAATTGGTAATAATATTTCTGAAAGATATTGCATATCACTAAAAAAACCTCAACTATGCAAAATTGTTAAAATGACTGAAGTTGTAATAATTTCAGGATGATCATCTCAAATTTCTTCCAAACAAATTTTAAGTCATATGATTGAAGAAACACATTCATGTACAGTTACCCACTGGGTTTCAATATATATTTTAAGGCCACCACCACTAATTTTATGTTGCTTGATTTTTTCCTTTAACATAGCTGCTGCTTTATGAGATTTTTTGAAAAATTGAACTATCCTATTTGCACGCTGAATCATTCTTACTGCAAATGTATGTTGAATAATATTTTTACTAATTAGATTATAACTATGAGTAATGCATCTAATATTCATAATATTTTTATATTTTAAACAAATTAAACGTTTTGCAGCTGCTATGTTTGCTCCATTGTCGGTTACAATTGCTGAAATTTTTTTTGCTACCAATGCGTTCTATTACCAACTCAGTCTGATGAGCCAAAAATTTAGCAGCATGTGATTGATCAGAATAATTGCCAAGTTCGTAAAGATATTCCTATCGTGATGGAGTTAAAAGAACAAAATTCCAAATAGAAGATCCATCTGGAGCAGTCCAACCATCAAGACCGATGGTAATGTCAGTAGCAAATTCTATAATTTTGTCAACTTTGTCATTAACTTTGGCTATTTGATTATCTAATAACCGTTCAAAAAAAACTTCACGTGATGAAACATTATAACTTGGATTAAGGATTTTCAGTGCATTTACAAAAAAAGGATTACTAATTACACAAAATGGAATTCCAGTCATAACAAATGCTAATGTAATAGCTTCATCAATTATTGATGCATCTACTTCTGTAATTATTGGTTCAAATTGATCAGCTGCTACTTTTACCACTTTTTTCCATTTTTGAAATAGTTTAGCAATAATGTTTGAGCTCATCCGTTAGAGTATCATTCAAGTTATTGACTAAAATATGGGGAGTGACAAGGTAACCTCTGCCAATCAATTTTTTTAAAAAATACCCAAAAATTTGGGTAAATTAGATAAATATAGCAATAAAATGGCCGATTATTTGATCATCAAATATAAATTCTAATTTGGGGCATTATAATTTACATATCTATTATAGTGGTGTTAAAATAATTTACCCTAATTACCCTTATCTTTTAATCTATTTGCGTCTTTTATATTTGTCAATTTTCATTATTCATTTTCGATTTCTCTTTTATTGTTCTAAATAAATTGAATATTTTAAAAGATAAAAAAAATATAATAGTAATTAATTACCGATTATCATTAAGACGGCCAGCAGGAAAGGGCAGCATGTCTCCACAATTTTAATCGTAATAGAATCATATAATTCACACTATATGAAAAGAACTAAATACGAGTTAGCACACTTCAGGCACCCAAATGATATGTAAACAGTGATCATTTGAACAAGTGGTCATATACCATAACCCAACTACCTTAGGGATAAGTATACACCTCAGGAGTGATCATAAAGATATCCTTCACCATCATCTATGCCATCAGATCCTTCGCAAAACTGAAAGGGCGCTTGACAGATCAACTACGATATCAACAAGATGGTGTATTTGAACCTGATGACTCATATTCAAGTACCATAAATGGTTTCACTTTTGAAGATATATAACCTTAGGAGGATTCTCATACGATGGACTCCGGTCATCTATTCACAACCCTTTAAAGTCATTCGTCAGCCCTCATAAATCCCCGCACATTACTTTCGCAGTGTGCAGTCAGAAATTTATGGATGGGACTAGTAAGTAAACTTACTTTGTAAGAAATTTTGGATCCAAAATTGTCCTTTAACGTTCCGTTACTTTCATTCCGTTACGTTACAGTGATTCCCATTCTGCAAAGAATTATTATTTTTTTGTTTTTTGTAAAATTTGTAAATTTGTTCTCCATTTGTAAAATTTGTGGAGAATTTGAAAAAAGTTTGAGGGTATATATATATAATTTGTAAAAACCTTTCTGAATAATCATGACTGATAATGAAATGACAAGTTCTTAATTAATAATTGTGAAGAAATGACTAATATGGTTACATTATGAATTACTTTTGCGCAATTTTCTAGTAATTTGGTTGACTGTATTTGACAAACTAGATTTGTGATAATGATTCACTATTATCCTTAACACATAAAAAAGGTAATCGTTTGATCAAATATTTACATATTGACAATATTCTTACGTGTATGTGATCATTGTACTTTTTAGGAAGAATAATATTATTGCATAATGACTAATGATGAAATGTTAAATCTGAGATGAGTCACTGTTGCGCATTTTTAGTAGCTCGTAAGACGAAAAGTTGTAGAGTATGGGGGAGGTGTTGAGTAGAGTATAGCCATATCACATATGTTCATGTGATGTGACGCGTCTACCAGCATGACATATACTCAAGTGATAAATAAACAGACCGGTCTAGACCTTTCTAAATATGGTATATTTACTATGTAAATCATTCATGCATATTATTCATTATCTGAGTATAGTGTCATATGGGAGTTATACTCTACTCAACACCTCTCTCATACTCTACAACTTTTCGTATTACTCCTGTGCTAATGATTTAATATTATCTTTAACACACGTAAAACATCTTTTGGTGTATTATTTTTAATAATTAAGACTGAATAGTTATAAAAAATGACATTTATTTTTAATAATATCACTAGTACATTGCAAAACCATTATCACGCGTTTGGATTACGTTTTACCAATTTTATATACATCAGAATTTTATTACCAGCACATGTATATAATAAAGTCATCGTATTTAAGCCGCAAATATGTGCTTAATAAAGTGTTCACAAAAAAAAATGGTATGAAGGTGTGTATATATTTTTTCTCTAAAACATTAATAAACTGTAAAATAAAATATGTTATTAGTTAATTTATGTGATTGTTGATTGCAAAATAAATAACGACAATAATAAATTAATTTAAAGTAGTAAATTTTATTAAATAATAATATTACGTGAACATTTAATTTGGCCATTTATTACGAAAATGGAAAATTATTAATATTACTAAAGAAACAGTAGCCATTGATCAGTTGTAAATTGAATTTATTCAATATACTTAACAATGACTTACAATCAAAAGTTAAAGCCAGTACGTCATCTTCTTAACGATTCATCGTAGGAAAAAAGACTTCCACTATCATCGCGAGTTGTAAGCTTCTGATTTTATAGGAAAGCATACTAGAACATTCGTACAATACATTATAATGTGTTACCATTGTCGTAAGCAAGAATTTTTATAATAATTTCTTCATTTCTTTTCTCTTGCTAGCCTTCTCCTTCTCTTTTTCTCTGATCTTTAAGTATTAAATTTTTAGTTGAATTGGATTATTTTATACATACATATATTTTTTTATTTCTTATTTTATATATCCTAATCTAATTGTAATATTTGGTTAAGTGCAAAAGATATATTATCAAAGCACTTCCTAGTTTTATCCTATAGTGACAATTTTAACGAACCTTATACTCATAGATATTGTTCTTTCATATAATCACGTCCTTTATCCAATGACCTGGATACAAATTATTTCACTACCATCTACTATTCAAGTATTGAACGTTAATTCAGATGTTACCAGCTGAAGTCAACCGGGAGAGACACGTAACTTGAAGCATAAAGATCATAAGATGGAAGAAGCGGGAGAGAAAATTGCTTAATGGAAAAGTTCTTAAGTAAGTATCTTTTAACAACGGGCCTTATATTATAACAAAGTAATTTTACCTCATACACTTGAGCAAATAAACTGCTTTTTGATGATTTCGTTACTTCTCTCAAGATTTTTTAGCTTCTGTTCAAATTTCATGCTGACACTATTACATTTACATCAAATTTTTTTTGGTTGATGTAATGTTTATTTTGGTTGAAATCAACTTGTGTACTTGCTGTCTTTCTTCTTAAGATGTGATAATATTAGCTGGTTTTGATGAACTTTCGTTTGATGAAAATAATCAACTATTTAGCTAGTATAAATCTGATTTCTATAAAGAAAATTGAGTTGTTTTAATGAGTGAACTCGTGTAAATTGTAAACGTAGCAAGTTATAAAGAGTATATATCTAATACCAATATAGAATTGAAATTATAACTAATTTATCATTTTATTAACTGACTTTTGATATTACACACATAAATATTAAATATTGTTAAAAATGTAATATGTCAAAAATGTAATATAATGTATAATTTTTTGACAAAGCGTTAAAATTTAAAATTTAAAACTTTATTTCATAATAATTGGCTAGACATGAGTATTTAAGATGATAGGAGAAAAAACAATATAACAAAAAATATATGTATATAGCAGAACAGAATGTAAGAGATCAGAAAATATATATATATAGTAGGATAGAACGTAAGAGATCAAAAAAAAAAACTATCATTTTCAAAAAAGAAAAAAAAAATGATAAACATCAAAAGAAGTGAGATTTCAAAAGAAAAAGAAAAAAAAAAAGGAAAAAAGGAAAAAAATGATTCTATAATCTAGGCTAAGAATTATTTGTTATCATTTCTCTTATAAGTTGAATTGCCTTTTCCATTGTTATAATATGTCGAACCGTCTGGATTTTAATAATAATAAGAGTCGTTCTTGTTAGAATAATGATAAGAACTGCCAGGTGCTACTGAATCTCCACAGTGAGTCCAACTGTTTCCTTGGTCATTAACACCACTATAAGAGTTATCATTACTATTTGAAAGTTGAGTTTGAGAATTATTTGATGTGTTTGAGTTCGTAGACATGATTTATATCACAAATTATTTAAATAATATTTGAATAATATTTATGCTTCGTTTCTTTATTGTTATGCAGGAGATTTTTTTTTAAAAAAAAAAAAAATTTGTTTCTTTTATATTGTCATTTTATACTGTATAGTATTGAAGAGATAAAGAAATTTTCACGCGCACCAATAAGACGCGATTAGTTACAAAACAAGAAAATAATTAAAGTTCATGAATGTATAATGTATAAATTTAATTCACAAAGCATTCTATTAAATTAAACAAGTAATTAGTCATAACAAAGTATTGCACATTATTTTGATCACGATGTTCTTTTATATACTTTAATAGGTAGCTTAACATTCACTCTTGATAACAAAAGTTGTTCATTCCTTAGATCAATCGGTGACACAATGATTGCTTGTTGTAGCAATGTCAGGATAAGATAAGACTATAAGACATTTGAAATCATCAAAGTTGTAGCTTATATTATAACAAGTATTCAGATATTAATGATAAATCTCTATAATGAAGTTGTATCAAAAAACAATTTGTTTAACATCAAAACTATAAAATTATTACTGTCAAAAGCGCTTTTTACATAATGTAATATTTGTCTAATGATTTTGCATACATACATGACATACATGATCAGGTGTAACATTTATTACGTAATATCAGTTAAATGTTGACATATTGTTAATTATAAATCTGGATATCATTAATTTAATTTGAATCACACGAAATATTCAGAAAATGACTACAAATCGTAATAAGTAATTATTTAGGAATCGGGTGAGCTTTCTAGAAAATTAATGAATCTATTTATTATTTATTTTATTTATTGCACATTTATCTATATCTATAAACTAAAGAAATTTGTTATGTTTAGATTACTCTATATAAAATTGTGCAACACGTGATTTGTCTGCGTTTAGTTCTGCTAATACTAACAAGTAATAAAAAAAATTTTTTTTTAATAAATCAATTTTGTATATTTCAAATTTTTTTTCTTTTAGA
This sequence comes from Rhizophagus clarus, assembly GCA_015698045.1. NCBI lineage: Eukaryota > Fungi > Glomeromycota > Glomeromycetes > Glomerales > Glomeraceae > Rhizophagus > Rhizophagus clarus. The sequence goes on from BLAL01000160.1 coordinate 1,136,610, forward strand.
ATTTTTTTATAGGTCGTACATAAAAATTCTAATCCGATTTTTTTTTTAATTCCTTACGTGTAATATAATTTGTTAATTATTATATAATCAAGTACAGTAAAACGTTGCTATTGCAATTTCTTCCTTTAGTTACTTCCTTAAAACAAAGATTAATCAATAATCGAGCACAATATCTAGATCCTTCAAAAATCATTTCATTAATATTTTGAGTTATAGGTTCTTTTCCCTTTATAACTAAAATTTTAATAAACGAAAAAAAATATAATTGTTAAAATATTCATCAGAAAGTTTTTCCGCTTAAAATCCATGTAGATTTCCACATACCGTGGAAATTATGGAATTCTAAGTAATTCCAGTCCATTTAAAAATTTCCTGATGCTGCTTTTTTACATCCATTTACACCTTCCCCAACCCTCCCTTACCTTAATTTTAAAAGTCTGGTCATGCTTTTCGTCTGGCAACACTACAAAAAGTAAAAAAAAGTTAATACTTAATTAATTAAAAAAAAAAACAACAAAACACCTCCCCCAACCCCTCAGTTACCTTAATTCCAAAAGTCTGGTCATGCATTTCGTCTGGCAACACTACAAAAAAATAAAAAAAAAATAATTAATTAAATAGTTAAAAAAAACACCGAAAAACACTTTTCCACCCTCCTTTACCTTAATTCCAAAAGTCCGGTCGTGCTTTTTATTTGGCAACACTACAAAAAAATAAAAAAAAAACAATTAATTAGTTAAAAAAAATACCGAAAAACACTTCCCCCACCCTCCCTTACCTTAATTCCAAAAGTCTGGTCATGCTTTTCATCTGGCAACACTACAAAAAAATAAAAAAAAAGGTTAATACTTAATTAATTAAAAAAAAACAACGAAACACCTCCTCCAACCCTCCCTTACCTTAATTCCAAAAGTCCAGTCATGCTTTTCGTCTGGCAACACTACAAAAAGTAAAAAAAAAGTTAATATTTAATTAATTAAAAAAAAAAATAACGAAACACCTCCCCCAACCCCTCCCTTACCTTAATTTCAAAAGTCCAGTCGTACATTTCGTCTGGCAACACTACAAAAAAATAAAAAAAAAATAATTAATTAAATAATTAAAAAAAATACTGAAAAACACTTCCCCACCCTCCCTTACCTTAATTCTAAAAGTCCGGTCGTGCTTTTCATCTGGCAATACTACAAAAAGTAAAAAAAAAGTTAATACTTAAATTAATTAAAAAAAACAACGAAACACCTCCCCCAACCCCTCCCTTACCTTAATTCCAAAAGTCCGGTCATGCCTTTCGTCCAGCAACACTACAAAAAATAAAAATAAAAAATAATTAATTAATTAGTTAAAAAAACACTGAAAAACACTTCTCACCCTCCCTTACCTTAATTCCAAAAGTCTGGTCGTGTTTTTCATCTGGCAACACTACAAAAAGTAAAAAAAAGTTAATACTTAATTAATTAAAAAAAAAACAACGAAACACCTCCCCCAACCCCTCCCTTACCTTAATTCCAAAAGTCTGGTCATGCATTTCATCTGGCAACACTACAAAAAAATAAAAAAAAATAATTAATTAAATAGTTAAAAAAAACACCGAAAAATACTTCCCCACCCTCCCTTACCTTAATTCCAAAAGTCCGGTCGTGCTTTTCATCCGACAACACTACAAAAAGTAAAAAAAAAGTTAATACTTAAATTAATTAAAAAAAACAACGAAACACCTCCCCCAACCCCTCCCTTACCTTAATTCAAAAAGTCCGGTCGTGCTTTTCATCTGGCAACACTACAAAAAGTAAAAAAAAAGTTAATACTTAAATTAATTAAAAAAAATAACAAAACACCTCCCCCAACCCCTTCCTTACCTTAATTCTAAAAGTCCGGTCATGCGTTTCATCTGACAACACTACAAAAAATAAAAATAAAAAATAATTAATTAATTAGTTAAAAAAACACCGAAAACACTTCCCACCCTCCCTTACCTTAATTCTAAAAGTCCAGTTGTGCCTTTCGTCTGGCAACACTACAAAAATAAACTGATAAATGATTAAAAAAAAGATCAGATATTCAGATTATCTGATTAGATCGGCAAGTCACATGACCCTGCCTTTATACATTTGTGAGTTATATTAGTATTGTTCGGGGTCCTGTAATTACGTTTAACCAGGTCATGTATATTTAATTTGATTTGATTTGAATTTGATTTGGATTTGTCAGATTTGATTCAGATTTGATTGAATTAGTTTAAGCTATTTTGAATTTGATTTGAAATTGAATCAAATCTTTTTTTTTTAATTTGGATTTGAACTTAAATCTTGTTTTGAAGTTTGGATTTGATTTGCAAATCAAAATTATCAAATCGAATCAAATCAAACTTCAAATCAAATCCGAATTGATTTGATTTGACCAAATCGTTTGCAGAACACTATGTACAATGGATTATTTTTGTGAAATTTTCTTCATAGACAATATTTTAACGATGAAATTTTGTGAGATTCTGGAAAGAGTTTTTAGAATACCTTATATAAATAATTAATATGTTACTTCTGTGCTTGATCTGTTCCGTGTTAGTGTAGGTTTTTTTTCTTGACTCAATAAAGGAATTTGGTCAGTAAAATTTAATCATTTGTGGTTATCTAACTTTGTGATTATTAATGATTTTATATAATTATATAAATTTGAAATTCTTTGTTGGTTTAGACTAAAGGTCCTGGAAGTGCCAATTTGTGTTGACCTGAAATATTTAAATTTTTTGTGGTATTCTTATTTATTTATTTTATTTATTATTTATTATTTATTTTTGAAGTATCGCACACGGGATGTCTACATTTTAAAATTTGTTTGTTTATCGTTCCAAAAAGAGTTTATTATTAATACATTTTTAATAAGAAAATAAGTGTAGAGAAACAAATAAAATGAGTGTAAAAAATGTAAAAGAGTATAAAGAAACGAAGAAAGTGGGTACAAAGGGATGAAAGAGTGGATGCAAATGGACAAAAAATGATGTGAAGTGATGAAAAAAGTGGATATAAAAGAATAAAAAAAAAAGAAAGAATAATTGAACAAAAATTGTTAGTGAAATTTTAAAAGTAAAAAGCGGAAGTTGATGTCTAAATAGATTCCTTTTTAGTTGGAACAGAATTTTACTAATTTTTTTTTGTACATGACCTTTTTTGTTTGAAATTTTTATTTTTGTTTGTTTGTTTCTTTCTTAATATAACTGTTATATGTAGTTATTAGAAACTGGGTTTAAATTGTGTATTATTATTGGGAGGAAAATCACAAATGATAAGTCACCCCCGTTAGACAGTGTTTCGCTATTTAGATAGATTAGATAGGTAACACACCATAGGAGTGGCTTTTTGTATAAATATAATTTTTTTACGTTTATGTCAAGTTGTTAATCCTTATGTAATCTGCTAACCTGTTCAATAAAAGGAATTTAAAAAAAAAAAGTAAAAAAGCAGTACAAAAATAATAAATACTGGAAGATCTACCTTAGCTCCCAATGACAAAAATTGAAATGAGAAATGGAGAAATCTGATCGCTTGCAACGGAAAAATAGTTTACGATTACGTGAATAGGTTATTGTATTTTAATTGGTTAAAAAGTGTGGTGATGCAATTCTTGTCGAATTTTAGGATCATATTTATTGTCAGACGTATATATGTAATGAATTTGGAAGTCTATGGTATTGTGTAGTTTTTTTTACAATTAGTCATTTATTGATGAGTTTTATGATGCGGTTAGGTTTTTATTTTTTATAAAAAAAGAGATTGATATCTGGTTATTTTATCTTATTATGAGTAGTTTTATTTTATTATAAAGAAAGTGAATGTAAATACATTCTTTTATGTAATAAGAGTATAAGATAGAAAAACTATATGAAACTATGAAAAAAGATAAAGATTATAAAATTATAACGAAAAGTTATAGAGGAAAACTTTTTAAAAGAAAAAGAGGAAGATTAATCATTAGTAGTTTTGTTAAATATTTTATTTTGGTTCATAATAGAAAATGGGTTTGTCATAACTCATAATGCGGATGCTAATGTATAATTTCAAGTTTGCCTAGTTAGAGATACTTGCGAAAATTTAATATGGCTTCTTTTTGAACATAATGAAATAGACCCATTAAAATCGCTGTTATAGACCTAACTATTTGGCCAATAAGACAAACTCTTAACCAAATCTTTATTATTTGGATTATATCTCATTTATAACTAAAAGCCTTTTGGTTCAGATTTTCTTCCACAAGAAAATCGAGAATCGACTCACTATCAACATTTTGTGGTTTGTCCTATTACTATAACGTTTATGCTTAGATCTGACATCATGTCAAGATTCACCATTGTGATAGGTTTGATGAAAGTAGCATTTACTTTATTAATTTAATCATATGTTATGTATAATAGTAATATTTTAGCATGAACTTTTTATTTTAAAAATAGTTTTTTTTCAAAAATGAATTAAGTACCATATACTAACCATTGTAACAATAAACTTACCTCTTAAATGGGAACTTTTGAATTCTTTGATATTGGTTTCAATTTCTATGTTTAGTGGGACACATAAAAGCTTTAATTTTTAAATAGATGATTTCGATGGTCCTCCATCATTCAGCAGTGATTTCTTTTGTTGAATTTCAGACAAAGCTGTGAAAGTATTACAGTATATTATGCTCACTAGCATTAGAAAGCAGTTTTTTTATTTTATTTTTAATTTTTTTTTTTATTTTTGTATTATAAAAATAAACATTTTTTTTTTCAACTAGAAGGAATTTGTCAATTTTATTTTAAAAATTTTTTTTTAGGATGATCTGATTTTTTAAATATGTTTTAGATGGGCTAAAATCAGTTCAATCTTTTTTTTTTATAATAACGGGTTTATTTGCATATTTATTTATTAGTGCGGAAAATGGATTATTATAAAATATTTGTAGGATATATCTTTAAGGGGGATAATTTGATGCTTGATGTTTGTTAATATTTGTAGAATATATTTATATAAGGGAGATATTTGATGTTCGATGTTTGTTCGCTTATTTTCTTTTTTTGTGTACTGTAGCATGCACAAATTTTTTTTTATATAATAACTGTCTATTTGTTGGAAGGGAGAGTGGACGATATCCTAAATCTATAAATCTAAGATATAAATTCATAAGCAAAGTTTTCTAGTAGATCATAACCAAAAAAGAGTATATTCGTTCAGTCAGGCTTTATGGGTTATATACTTGTATTACTATAAAAAAGATAAAAAAAATTGTACCACCAAATTAAATGGCACAGCAGATTACCGAATAAGAAAACTTTAGCATCTGTTTTTTACACTATGATAATAAAAAATTAATTATAGCAAAGAAAAATTTATCCATATAATTTTCTTTTTCAATATAAGTTACTACTATATCGATTTAAACCAACTTATTAGTCCCAGTGCAAAGCAATAGGTGACTGCTAATACCTTTCATAAAATAATTACAGCATAACAAACAAATCCTAAATATATCTAAAATTCTATGAGAAATCAATTATTAACCCAAACTGCATCACGTGCAAAATTAAACTGATTTATTATTACAATAAAGTGAACAGATAATCTTCTTCTCCGCCTACTTATGTTGAACAATCTTCTTTTTATTCTCTATTGCATTTATCCCATAGTTTATATTAATCAGCTTATTGCTGGAATTTATGCATGTATTACTTTGAAAATTTATTTGCAGGTAATCGTTGATGAGAATGGTAGAGTAAAAATAGAAATGATAAGGATGAAGATAGAGATAGCGGTGATGATGAAGATGGCAAGTTATTTCATAAATTTGAAAGCAATGAAAGGAAAGCAGATCTGAAGTTATTTTAGCGGACAAGTTCATGGAAAAGTCACTAAACGAAGCCAAGATCTACCCCAAACCTCTTATAGAACATTCAATTAATATACCAAAGCTTCCGTTTTTTATTTTTATAGCTTTCTGTAAATATCACAGAAAGATGACAGAGCCAGTTTGTCATCAAATTAAAAAGTCAGGCAATACATTCAAGAAAAGCGATGCACGATAATATTAGGTTGGAGAATATAATGTTATGTAAGAATCAATTGACAGGCAACATTGGATTGTGCGGAATAAAATGCCAAATTCTGGATGAGAAGCTGAATGAATTGAAAATTTACCTGCATGTAGTGTTCCGCAAATGATTTGGTCAAATCAAATCAATTCGAATTTGATTTGAAGTTTGATTTGATTCGATTTGATAATTTTGATTTGCAAATCAAATCCAAACTTCAAAACAAGATTTGAGTTCAAATCCAAATTAAAAAAAAAGATTTGATTCGATTTCAAATCAAATTCAAATTAGCTTAAACTAATTCAATCAAATCCGAATCAAATCTGACAAATCCAAATCAAATCCAAATCAAATCAAATTAAATATACATGATCTGGTTAAACGTAATTACAAGACCCCGAACAATACTAATATAACTCACAAATGTATAAAGGCAGGGTCATGTGATTTGCTGATCTAATCAGATAATCTGAATATCTGATCTTTTTTTTAATCATTTTTCAGTTTATTTTTGTAGTGTTGCCAGACGAAAGGCATGACCGGACTTTTGGAATTAAGGTAAGGGAGGGTGGGAAGTGTTTTTTGGTATTTTTTTTAACTAATTAATTAATTATTTTTTATTTTTATTTTTTGTAGTGTTGTCAGATGAAAGGTACGACCGGACTTTTAGAATTAAGGTAAGGGAGGGGTTGGGGGAGGTGTTTCGTTGTTTTTTTTAATTAATTTAAGTATTAACTTTTTTTTACTTTTTGTAGTGTTGCCAGACGAAAAGCATGACCAGACTTTTGGAATTAAGGTAAGAGAGGGTGGGGAAGTGTTTTTCGGTATTTTTTTTAACTATTTAATTAATTATTTTTTTTTTATTTTTTTGTAGTGTTGCCAGACGAAATGCATGACCAGACTTTTGGAATTAAGGTAAGGGAGGGGTTGGGAGAGGTGTTTCGTTGTTTTTTTTTAATTAATTAAGTATTAACTTTTTTTTTACTTTTTGTAGTGTTGCCAGACGAAAAGCACGACCAGACTTTTGGAATTAAGGTAAGGGAGGGTGAGAAGTGTTTTTTGGTGTTTTTTTTAACTAATTAATTAATTATTTTTTATTTTTATTTTTTGTAGTGTTGCCAGACGAAAGGCACGACCGGACTTTTGGAATTAAGGTAAGGGAGGGGTTGGAGGAGGTGTTTCGTTGTTTTTTTTTAATTAATTTAAGTATTAACTTTTTTTTTACTTTTTATAGTGTTGCCGGACGAAAAGCATGACCAAGCTTTTGGAATTAAGGTAAGGAAGGGTGGGAAAGTGTTTTTCGGTATTTTTTTTAACTATTTAATTAATTATTTTTTTTTTATTTTTTTGTAGTGTTGCCAGACGAAAAGCACGACTGGGCTTTTGGAATTAAGGTAAGGGAGGGTTGGGGGAGGTGTTTCGTTATTTTTTTAATTAATTAACTATTAACCTTTTTTTTATTTTTTTGTAGTGTTGCCAGACGAAAAGCATGACTGGACTTTTGGAATTAAGGTAAGGGAGGGTGGGAGAAGTGTTTTTCGGTATTTTTTTTTAACTAATTAATTGTTTTTTTTTTATTTTTTTGTAGTGTTGCCGGATGAAAAGCATGACCGGACTTTTGGAATTAAGGTAAGGGAGGGTGGGGAAGTGTTTTTCAGTATTTTTTTTAACTATTTAATTAATTATTTTTTTTATTTTTTTGTAGTGTTGCCAGAAGAAATGCACGACCAGACTTTTGGAATTAAGGTAAGGGAGGGGGGGTTGGGGGAGGTGTTTCGTTGTTTTTTTTTTAATTAATTAAGTATTAACTTTTTTTTTACTTTTTGTAGTGTTGCCAGATGAAAAGCATGACCAGACTTTTGGAATTAAGGTAAGGGAGGGTTGGGGGAGGTGTTTTGTTATTTTTTTTTAATTAATTAAGTATTAACCTTTTTTTTATTTTTTTGTAGTGTTTCCGGACGAAAAGCATGACTGGACCTTTGGAATTAAGGTAAGGGAGGGTGGAGGAAGTGTTTTTCGGTATTTTTTTAACTAATTAATTGTTTTTTTTTTTATTTTTTTGTAGTGTTGCCAGATGAAAAGCATGACCAGACTTTTGGAATTAGGGTATTAAAACCCAAAAAAGAATAATAAAAATAAATAAATTTGGTATAAAATACCGAAAAAAAGTGAAAAAATAAATAAAATAAAATAAATTTTGGTAAATACCAAGTAATTTAATTTACCAAAATTAGTATTTTTTAAAAGTAAATTCACGTATATCTATTATAAACTCTACACAAACATAATATCCCAAATTGACCAATCTACGCAAACTCAATTTGTAGGTTTAAAAAGTAATTTCATATAAACTCTACGCAAACCCGCATGTGAGTTATATTGGTATTATTCGGGGTCCTGTAATTACCGTAAATATTATTGGTAGTTACTGCAACCACATGATGTCCAACCCTCCTTAAACACATTAAAGAAATACGTTTCACAACATTTTTTTATTAATAATGCGTTGCAAAATGCATTTTTTATTTAAATAATTAAAAAAAAACATTTCGCAATGTTTTTTTTATTAGTATTGTGTTGCGAAACACATTTTTTTATTAAATTAATTTAAAAAAAATGTTTCGCAACATTTTTATTAGTATTGCATTGCAAAACGCATTTTTTTATACAAATCAAACCAAATCACAAATCTATTTGAATGAATTTAATTTGATTTGAATTTGAATTTGATTTGAATCGAATCAAATTTAAATCAAATCAAATCAAATTCGAATCAAATTTCAAATCAGATTTGAATGGTTTGATTCAAATCTGAATTCAAACTTTTCAGATTTGATTTGATCAAATCAAATTTCAAATCTATCCTGATTTGGTCTAATTTGATTTGCGTATGATATATAAAGAAGTATTTCAGATTTGTGATTTTTTATAATCATTTACTTATATCCTAAACTTATTAATAGATTTAAAGCTAACAATTATTTATTTAATAGATCACGATATAAATGGTATCTAATAACAAATTACAATGATAAGAAAATAAAAAAAAAAGAGATCATAATAAATAAAAGAATAATGATAAAATAAAAAAAATAAATAAAGAAAAGAAGTAAAAGGGATGAAGTAAAACAAGAAAGAATGGAATAGAATTAGAGAAAAGGGAAGAGGAGAAACGAAAAAAAAGGGGAGTATGATAAGGAACAGGAAAAAGGTGTATGATAAGAAACAAAAAAAAAAGTAAAGATAAGCGAAAAAAAGGAGAAGAGGAACTAAAGAAAAAGGGAGAATCTGAAGAACAAAAAAAAAGAAAATAATGAGAAACGAAAAAAAGAGGAGAGGTAAAAATGATGAGAAATAAAAGAAAGAAAAAAAGCAATGAAGAACAAAAGGAAGGTAAAAAGTGTGATAAAGGATGAAAGGAAGGTGAAAAGAGTGATAAGGGACGAAAGATAAGGTGAAAAGAATGGTGGAAGATGAAAGGAAGGTGAAAGTGTGATGAGAAACGAAAGATAAGGTGAAAGAGTGATGAGAGGTGAATGAAAGTGAAAAGAGTGGATAAGGGACGAAGTGAAGGTGAAAAGAAGTTGAAAAAATGAAATAAAAAAGGTAAAGCCCAAAACAAATGAACAAATCAAAAGTGAAATTGCAAAAAAAAAGAAACATCCAACCGAAAAAAACTTCATGATTATGTAATCAACTAATCAAGGTATGAATAGTTTATTTTGGGGGTGAAAACTTCTTTGAGAAATCAAAGTCCTGGCAATGTATTAACGCTATACCTTTGCATTACAACATAAATTATGTGCTGGCTTCACGCAGAATATCAGATGAAAAATAGAAGAGAATGCGGGGAAGATGTTCTATTATCTCTATGAAATCGTCACAGCGATCAGAACTGGTACTGTACACCGGAGTTAACCTTTCATCATGTAATGGAGTGGAGGTTTTTTGGTGTGAATGTGGGATAGGGTACGTAGATAGGAGATGCACCGTAGAGGTGATAAAATAATCGTATATACAGTTCTAGCATAGATACCCATGTATCATGGGATATGCTCAATTTTTTGTGATTTATTTTGTATGGTCCACCACGCTTCATTGCATTGATGAAACACATGAATCACATGAATCACAGGCTTAGTTGGCTAAGTTAATAGCCATTAAAAAAAATTACGTAAGTTTACAGTAGTAACAGTAGTGACGACATTTCAGACGTGATGCGTAGCAATATAATCTATATATATATAGACTCACGTTATGATCTGATATATATAGACTGATTCTTCCTCGCAATTTTCTCTTTGCTTTGCATTTGCTTTTGCATTTCTTACTCCTCACTCTCCACGACTAGGTAAGTATATAATGTTATAATTCTGTTAAACTTTTTTGCTTTAAATTGTTTATAAGGTCTATCAGATCCGAAAAAGGGTTTGATTATGTTCCTTCCTTATAGCAATATGAATATAATATCTATGGGATAAGTGTTCACCATGAGTACTTTTATGTATGAATCCTTGTTACTATGGTATTCATACATAATTTCTCACCATGATGTGCTTCTTTTGTACATTAGTTCTCACCACTACATCTACTACGAGTTCTTTTGTACATGAATTCTCATCACCACGAGTTTTTAAGCATGTGTATTTGTTACAAATTTCTTACATGAGTAGTACTCACCACGAGTGCTAATCTTCGTAGGACATTAACTTCATCTAAATTTTATTGCATTAATATTTTACTTAGATGATCATCTAATCACGATTTATTTTATCGTTTAATATGGAAAAACATATAATTAATTATTTTAGTACAAATGAATATTGAAGTTGGAGTCCTTTAAGTGTTTTACAATATTTGTCTGTTAACAATCACTGTGCATGTAACCCTCTAATTTGCTTTATTATAGTTAACATAATAAAATTTTTGGCACAGCATCCTCTTCCAACATATAACACATATGTAAAGTTTAAAATCAACCAAAATTTATTTAATTGGTTAAATTAACGGTTTTTGAATTTATAATTCTGGCCGAAATTTCCTTAATTCTGGCCAAAATCGTAATTCCGGCCTAAATTTGGTTAAAATTGAAAATTTCAGGCCAAATATAACACTTCATTTATACAAAATAACTCTCAAACTAAATATGGGAAATAAAACTTCTAAATGGCCCCTAAGTGTTTATTAAAAAATTTCTTCAAATACATTTTGTTTTTCAAGTTGGATCTTAGTTAGAAGTTGATGTATTTTTTTCATTAAAAATAAAAAATTAATGCAAAAAACTTGTCATTTGTCAACCATAACGAGTATTATAAAAATTTAAATTAAAATAGAAAATATTTTATATCATTATATAACAGGTAAAAAGTTAAAATACATAAATCTAAATAATTTTTTAATACAATAAATATAATTTAAATTCATCAAAAAAAATTTTTTTGCTTTTTATTTTATTTATATAATTAAATTATAAAATTTCTTTATTATTTTAGTTGTTTTAACTGTAAAATAAACTACCCATTAATTTCAAGAACAATTAAATATTAAAAAATATCTTTTTTACAATAAAAATCTAATATTTAAATATGATTGGACAGAAATAAATTGGTTAAAAACAACGAAAATTTTGTATTATTTTTTAATTAAAAATAAATATATTACCCAAAAATGAGCTTAATAACGTTATTCTCCTCTTGTTTACTAATGTTAAATAAAAATTTGTCATTATTTCATATTAATAAACAGAAAAATATTAATAGATTCAATAATAACTAAAAATCTAGTTGGATAACCAGCACTATTACCTTAATAAAAGTTGTTTCTTTTGTAAATTTATGGCTAAAAATGAGATATTTATTATTAGTTAAAAATTTCTTTTTAAAATTTTATGACATAAAAAATCTTTTTTTTTTCAAAAAAACAGTTTTTTCGTATTTATACAAAAACTAATTGAAAAACTGCCCTTATAACCTTAGAAAATCTTTTTCCTCGTGCAAATTTACATATATTTTTGCTATTAACATTATGTGTTTGTCCATACTTTTATAAAGATCTCAAAAAATAGTAGTTTTTAAACGTAAATTTCACGTATATGCAAAGAAAAAAAAATAATTGTAAAAATGGAAAATTAGTTTTAAAAACTGATAAAGCACATGACAATCTATGATATTACTTAATTTGTATAGGAGTTGCATATTAAAATTGATGGTTAATTATAAAATGAAGTAACTCGATTATAGTTACACAAATTTCTTTTAATATGAAAATGATCTACATGTTACATGCGCGGTGATTGTTAATAATAAATACACGAAAAACAATATTAAAGAAATTTCTCACATTTTACAATAACAATTAGATGTAACGTTATGTGATCCAAATATACTGTATTTGAGCTCACGAGAGATAAGGCAAAAAACTTTCAGAAAATTTAATGTTAGATATAAATGAACCAGAAGTTCAAGATTTTCTAGATGTAATGGTGGTTAGTTATAAGCTCACTTTTAATGTTTACCAAAATTTATTAAACTATACTAATAACTGTCAATAGGAATAAGAGGAAGAAATACCAAGACAATCAGAAGACCAACCTTTTCAAGACAAACAGAAACTTTCACAAGAACTTTCATTATCGTACATGTGATAAGAAAATGATACACAATTTGTATTATTTTTGTTATAAAGGATTTGCATTTAATTTTATATATTTATGTATTTTTGTTTTATTTTACAGCTATACAATTGTTATTTATACTCCTTGCATAATTTCAAAGAATCAATTAACAATTGGAGTAGAATGCAATAAGTTATTAGTAATAGAAGGAAGTTTTTATGTGAATGATGAAAGTAATAAATATTGAAAATTGATAAGAAATCAATAGCCCCTGGGTCTTGATTTAAAAATTCCACTTCTTACTAAGTAAGTTGTAATAAAAATTGGAAGTATTTTATTATATATTTTGTCTTGGTTAATATATAATAATTTGCTTGTTTTTAAGCAGAGTCAATCCAATGGATAAGGTAACAGTAAGCATCAAACAGGGTTAACAAAGTTGTTCATCAAAAATCGCGAATCATGTTGATAATAATCTAATTTTTTCTTAAATTGCGGTACCTTGTCTTAGTTTTATTGTATACTATTTGGTGTATTATGTTGTAATAATATTACATCCTTGAAATAAAATTAAAATAATTACATATGAACAAATTATTACCTCAGTTTATTTAATCTTTATGGTTTAATTAATGCCCAGTAAGCTTTTGGCAACTCTATATATAGATTACCGTTAAATGGGTAAAGTTGTTATATAAAATCAAAAGTGTTGCTAATTAAGTCGGGTAATGCTGTTATAAAAAAAATATTAGGTAAATTGTTAAATAGGGTAAGATAAAGGTAAAATTTTGTTAATATAAAATGAGTAACAGCCCAGTCAGCCCTATAAATAGTTACTATATTGGGTAATGAACACATGCGTTTTTTATAGGGGTAATATAAATACACAGAGAATGGTAAACCATGATAAAAAAAAAAATTTCCTCTAAAAGATGCAAGTCAAAAATCCTAAAAATTTCCTTCTATAAAGCATTTTCTACCTGATGATAATAAATATAACTCTGAAGAAACTTTTGACTTACTTGGGTAGTGTTTGGAATCATATAAGAGTTATTCGAATAACTCGAGTATACTCGAGTATTCGAATAAGCATCATTACTATTCAAATATTTGTGAAACATGTATGAATAAATTCGAATATTATTTATTCGAGTCATCTGAATAATATTCGAATAATATCTGTAAAATGATTATCATTGGTGGTATTATATAATAAAATTTCTATATTAGTCAGCGATCACTGATGTAAATTAAAAATTTTGACGTGTGAAATTTACTTTTTCTTACGTAAATTTTACTGTATAAAATATTAACCATGAATTTACAAAACAAAAGAGTTAAATATGATGCACGTCTGATCAAGGATTCAACCAATAGAACAGGAAATACTGATAAAAATGAGCTACAACATTATACTGAAAGCCGTTATTTTGTTGATGACATTGATGATATTAATGATGATATTAACGATGATATTGAGTCTTCTAAAAACTCTACAGCAAAAGCAAATATAACAAATAAAAAATGAAAAAAAGCTGCCAAAGAGCTAACTAGCTTTGTATGGAAGTACTTTAAGAAGGGAGAAGACTCAAATTCAGCAACATGTTACATGATTAAAGAGGACGGAGAAGAATGTGGTCATTATTACAATGATGGGTCAACAACTTCAAATCTTATTCATCATTTAGCAACAAAGCATAAAATTTATAAACCAGGGAGTGCAGAACAAGTAATTCGTTAAAATATTTACATATTTTTTAATTTCTTTTTATCATATTTATTTTTGTAATTATATAGGCAAAACACCTAAAAGAACAGCCCCAACTTGATATACGAGTAGCAATTAAAAAACGTAAGCCCAAAAGTGAAACAGAATATAAACAAATTCGGCAGAATGTTACTGAATTTATTTATAATTGAGGATAATCAACCTCTTTATGTACTTCAAAGTAAGAGTTTTAGAAAATTGCTTCTTTCACTTGATGAACATTTTGAAATCCCTTGTGATAAATCAATTAAACTAATGATCAGAAAAGCATTTGAATAGAGTAAAGATCAACTTCTTGAATTTTTAAAGGTTGATTGTATAGCAGCGTCAATTACTACAGATTTCTGGACAAGTAAAGCATGGCATGGATACATTGGCGTTACTTGCAGCTGGATTTCTCATGACTGGACTTTATGCGAGGCCTTACTAGCATTGCAGCGAGTCAGATACTCTCACACTGGTGAAATAATCAAGGAATTGCTTAATAAAATCTTTGCAGATTGGGCAATTGCATCTAAACTATTAACAATGACAACAGATAACGGGAGTAATATAAAAAAAGCAGGCTGACTAATGGAAGCAGCTATTTTTTGCCTTCCATGCACAGCCCATACTTTGCAGTTAACTATTGGAAAGGATCTTAATTTGGTAAAAACATTGATTTTACAGGCAAAGAGGTTGATCAATTTTTTTAATTTTTCACCAAAACAATGTGAGCGCCTACAGACAGCACAAGAATTTCTTGGATACACTCAAATAAAGCATGTAATTGAGGATGTCTCCACTCGTTGGAATTCCACCTATTATGCATAGGAATGTTTAATTGAGCTTAAACAAGCTATAAAGTTCTTGCCAGGATAATTAAAATCAGATTTAAATAAAGATGCCCAAAAGGATGGTGAAAAGTTAGAAAAAATTATGCTTTCTGATGATGAGTGGTTATTAATAGAAGATTTACTTAACCTTTTATCTGTATTTGAAGATGTTACAAAGTTATTAAGTGGCGCTAAATACTGTACAATTTCATTAATGTATCCATATGCGCGGATCTTAACCCTAACCCCAATTTTTGAAATATAACCCCAGATTTTGTGTAACATTACAATAACGGTCAGATCAGTTGACACTGCTAAGTAACACCAATGACGCAAAATTTTTTTTACAGTTTTTTTAAAGCATGAAATCAAGACCGTAGAAAACATAAATAAACACGATGTTGACTTTCTCTTAGTTTTAAAAAATAATATTCAAGTTAAAGAAGAACATCTTAATATTTTCCGTGAACAAGAAATAACCGGTTATTCCCTTCTTATAACAACTGAAGAAAAGTTTAAAAGTTATGAATTGAAAGAAGGACCGGCAATGATTCTTGTGGATTTTGCTCATAAATGTAAGGAAAAGTGTATGAAAAATAAGAAAAGGCCATTTTCTTCATATAAATTATATATGTATTATTTAAAAAGGTTTAAAATTTAAACAGTTTAGCCTCCATTCCTCAATTTACACCGCACTCAAGTAGCGAAGTAGAATTGGACAATGCATTAATGAATTAAAACGTAGATTGCGTAACTTGAGAGGTTTGGTTCTTGACAATAATGAGGCAATGCGTGATTAGTACATTTCACTAATTCCTCACGTTGCAATTAATATTGTCAGAGAATTAACTAGAACAAATTAATTTGTTCTCCAACTTGAAGTTGTAGGTGATAAAAACAAAATACTGGTCATGTTGATTATGATCTGAAGAGCTGATTTGTATCACTGAAAGCAAGCAACACGCAATTAATATAAGTTTCATTCAAATGTTACAAATTAACAAGAAAAAACTACGTAAAGCAGGCATTACTTTTGGAGATGCTGAATACCTTTATGGTATTATCACAACAGCGACAGAGTGGTATTTTTTATTATACAGTCAGAAGAAATCTTATGTACATTTAAAAATCCAATCACTATCAAGTTCCCTACTTTAACAGATTCAGAAGAGGGCGCAAAAATGTAAAACGGGTATTGGGGTTATTGTTAGTTTATTGAAAAGTAGATTTGAGGATGAAAAACCACCCTCTAAAAAAACAAAAAAATGATCCATAGGGTAATCTTGTGAGGGATCATATAGAAACATTATTATGTATGATAGGAGTATGATTAGTATAATAGGCAATAATAGAAAATCAGCATTGTCTCTATTTATTTTTTTGAAAATTTCTTAGTTTATACAGTGTGTCCAAACACGGTACATGTGATTTAATAATGTAATTTATACGATGTGAAATAGTTTATTATTTTTTTTCAGACTTTTTAGGCACGACCTTTAGCTACTCCTTTAGCTTCGAAAAGGTAATAGATAGTTTTTTTTCTTTTATTTTCCTTTCCTTTGACTTTTATTAACTTATTCGTGCTTTTTTTTAGACCTGGCTGTTTTTAGTTCCATTTTGGCGGAAATCCAAGGTGAGTTTTACTTTTTTTGTTTTCTTATTGTTCTTTCCTTTGTTTTTTACTAACCTTCTTGTCTCTTTTTTAGACGTGTACCATCTCTGAATATTCAAGTAAGTTTTTTTCGTCTCTTTCTCATTGTTTATTTTCTTTAAAATGATATTAACTGATTTTCTTTTCCTTTTTTCTATGGTGGGTGTTTCGGCCTTTCTTGTATTGTTTCCCCTTTATTTCTCTTACTTTCCTTTATCCATTTCGTTATTTTTTTCATTTTCTTCTTTCATTTTTTCGCTTCTCCTTTTGTTTCCTTTATTTCTTTTTTGTTTCTTTCTGATTCTTCCGTAATCTTTCATTGTTTCATTGTATTGATCTTTGGATTCTTTAATTGCTTTTTTCATTTCTTTCATTGTTTTTCATTTTTCTTTGCTTCCCTTCATCTTTTTTCTTCATCTTGTCTTGTTCTTTCTTATTAACCATTCATTTCTTTTATTTCTTTTCACTACCCTTTTGTTTCTTTCATTCCCTTAACTTATTTTTGTTTCTTTCACTTTTTTTATTCCCCTTCCTTTTCATTTCCCTTTTGTTTTTTCGTTCATCTCATTATTTCTTCATTTTTTTCATTCAATTTCACTATTTTTCACATTTTTTTTTCCTTTTACTTCCTATTTAATTATCTTCATCCCTTTTCATTTATCTTTCCTTTTTTTCACTCCCCTTAATTTTTCACTGTTTATTTTTCTTATATATTGCATTTACATTATAGCATTATGACATTAACAATACAATTAAAATTTTGCAATTCTTGTGATGTAACTTATTTTTTATCATAAAACTAGCCAATAAAATTTAAAATAAAATTGAAAATTTGACAGATCAAGTTATAAATCGTGTGATACAGTATCACTAGTACAAATATATTTTTTTTTACATAAATTATTGTTATAAAAGGGTTTGTTTAATTCATGTGTAATGTTGATCTGACAACTAGCCAATATGTTTAAGCATTTTGATTGGTAAAGATTTTAGTTATATCTAATGCTATCTATTTGACACGTAAAAAAATCAACTTTTTGCAAATATGTTTCAGTCCAGTTATCCCGCGTTCAACATTCTTAAAATTAACCAAAATAGTACTTACTATACTTACAATATTATTAAAGAAGGGTTTTATCCTTCAAATGATATACTTTGTTATACTTCTGCTTGTAGTAGTGACCAATTTAAGATTCCTGACGATTATATGATTCATACAAGCTGGGGTAAAGGAATATCTCGACATATGATACGATGTGAAATTAGCTATGTAGAATCAGTACCAGTTTTCAAAATATGGTTTGGAGAAGACTATCAAAATTATGTATCATCTACAACTTCGGCTACAAATGCAGCAAACACTTATTTGCAGGTGGATTTATTTGACTAAAATTTGTTTATAATGCGTTATATCCAAGTAATTAAATTTCAGATTAAGAGACCTAATACTCAAGCTAGGCTTTATGGTGTTCATGTATTTGGTCTTAATCTTCAAGAATTAGAAAAAGAACGTGAGAGAAAACAAAATTCCCATCTTTGTAAACCATTTAATAAGCTAAGCAATTCCATGAAAACTAAAAGAGTACATGCATTTAGTGAACATTTAACAGTTGATTTTAAAAACACAGCAATTAGTTGTTTTCATCCTAATGATCATTTGGATTTACAAGAAATTCGTTTTGCTGTTCAAGAAAAAACCTTTAAAGCTAATTTTGGAATTCAAGATATGGAAAAGGAAAATCAGCAAAACGAATCATTTATTAAAGTAATTGATCAAGGGCCTATTTCACAGGATTCATATCGAAAGTTAGCTGCACTCCAATCTGAATTGCCACGTGAAAGTGCTATTTACAAAACTAAAAAAAAAATTAATGAACAAATGAATCAAGCAATTCCTATTTCAATTTTAAATATATCAATATATCAGGCCAACAATCTTCTGTTTCAATTAATGAAGATTCAAATACTATTAATGATTCTGAGATTATAGAAGAGGTTTTAAAATATATCAGAAAAGCTGGATATCGCAAAATCAAAGATATTTTACTTTTTATACTTCTGGGTCTTATTAATCAAAATGTTCTCAATCCTAATGATCCGACTATTCATTTGCGATTATCAGGTGATGGTCGAAATGTAGGGAAAAAGGTTAAACACGTTATGATTATGTGTGTTATTTTAAATGACATTATGAATATTCAAAAATCAAATTATTATCATACTATTATTTTATATCCAGGTATAGAAAAATATGAAATTTTACAAGAAGTAATGACACCAATGATTAATGAATTAAATGACCTGGTAATAAATGGACTTAAAGATTCAACTGGAAAAATATGGAAAATTAAACCATATTTTAGTAGCGATTGGAAATTTTTGTCTATTATACTTGGTTTCAATGCCTCTAATGCAAATTATTTCTGTCCCTGGTGTCTGTGTACTAAGAAAGATATTGGTAATAAAAATAAGGTTTATACTATTGAAAAAAATATGAATCAATTGGATCCTGCCTTTTTTAACCATCATTCATCGGAAAAACCACCACCAGGTCATATCAAACCTCCTCTTCTTAAAATAATTCCTTTAGATTATTATATTGCAGATGAACTGCATATAATGTTAAGAATTTGGGATCGGTTATGGCTACTTGTACTTCAAGAACTTAAAGTGCAAAATCGGTTTAATGATTCAATTAGAGCAGTTATCATTACTGAGATGTGTATAATTTCAGTTACATTTCAATTTTGGCAAGATCAGGAAATACAGAGTTGGGCACATACATCATTAATGGGAGGTGACAAGGAAGCTGTATTGAAAAGCTTTGATTTTAGAGTGATTTTTAACGAGGAACATGCACTTTTAATTAATCGTTTATGGCAAGATTTTTATCAGCTTTACAAAGATATGAAGTCCAAAGAAACTGATCCAACTCAATTTGCGAATAAAGCAAAACAATGGTTAGACTTATTTCTTACTCCTTCACAGGGTGAACCTAATACTATTACTTTTAAGATGGGTCTTTATCGTCCAAGGGATGTAACACCGTATATGCATGTTCTAATTCATCATTTACCCAAATTTATGGAACAGCATTAACGATTTGGATTAAGTGCTTTTTCCTGCAGCCCTGTAGAAAAAAAAATCATGAGCATATTTCTTCATTTTTTCGGAAAACAATGAAAGATGGCGGAAAAGGAGCAGAAAGAAAGTCAGCTATCTTTGAAATATTACATTATGAAAACAGATCACTATATTTTACTCAAAAAGATACTGCTGATAAATACCCAAAACCTCAACGTATTCATATTAAAAACACAAATTGATTTTTTTTTCTTTTATTTTATGTAAATGCAATCTATGGAGTACATAATAAAATCATATTGATTAATGATTCACCTTTAATATTTCTAATGAATATGTACAGTTTTATGATAATACAATCTAATATTCCTAACGAATATATACAAGTTTAGTTTTATTGTTCTTTGCATCTTCACTTTTTTTACATTTCCACTCAATTGTTAATTTAAGTAAATTAAATTTCTTTAATTGATTTTTTGGAATACGTTTTCCATTTTGATAAACATCTTCTTGATTAGCTTCTATTTCAGCCTGTGCATCAAATAATACAATGAAAGTTTGTTGATCATTTTCAAAGAATTTGCATCCCCAATTTGGATTACCAAATAAATTAGATATTTTTGTGTATGCATCAGATCCTTGAAAGAAGCACTTATAACTACCAGAACGATAGTTATAATGATGAATGTATCCCTCAAAACTCCAAAAAATAAACTTTCTAAGCAAGGAAAAGAAATAGTTTGTCTACCCGACTTAGAAAAATGCCCCTTTAATTTATTTTGAATAACATGAACGAGGTGTGCTTTAAATTCTGTTATTGCTTCTGAAGGCAATGTATATAGATCTTCACGTCGTTCATTATATTTTTTTATAATATTTTTATGAACACGTTAATCCAGCTTTGCTCTTGTATATAGCTTTACAAATGGCACATTCATACTGTTGTAAAATAGAAGGTGGTGATAGAGGTGGAGTAAGAACAGCTGAAACACCAGTTTTATTGTTATTGCTGCACATGTTTTTCTATAAAAATTTTTTTAAAAATATTAAGAATTAAAAATAAAAAAAAAATACTTTATTTAAAACAACTTTAACTTACTTTCTTATAAAATGTACAAGTGTTGGACGTGATTAGGCGTTGGAATGATTGGTTAGGTGTTAGAATGATTGGCTAGACGTTGGAACGATTGGTTAGATGTTAGAACGATTGGTTAAATAAAATAAAAAAAAATAATAACGCTTTTGTGAGGTGGTTTTACGTCAGTTGATAAGTCAGGTGGCCAATTGCAATAACTGATCTCATGTATTTTAGGGACTTAAAAAAGGCCCAATTATTAATAT
Organism: Rhizophagus clarus; assembly: GCA_015698045.1. Classification (NCBI taxonomy): domain Eukaryota; kingdom Fungi; phylum Glomeromycota; class Glomeromycetes; order Glomerales; family Glomeraceae; genus Rhizophagus; species Rhizophagus clarus. The sequence continues at coordinate 1,157,937 of BLAL01000160.1, forward strand.
GTGCGCATATGCCAGCAATCGCGGCTTTAATTGCATCAATAAAACCTGGAGCTCAGGATTTTCGAGTAAATGTAGCAGATGATTTACCTGATGAAGAAATTACTATATTAGATAGTGCAGAAGTTACTATTTCTGATAACGAAAATGAAGTAGAAACAGAAGTTGTTGATTTAACTGCTGTAACAGGTCGCTGTAGGAAAAAAATTGATATTACTGAACCTATACAAACAAAAGATATAGTATCAAATATTCGAAAACTTCTTTATAATTCAATGTTTAGTTATTGAAAAGATATTCATAAAGTTGGAATGTTAGCGTGTCTTCTTGATCTGCGTAACAAAAAACTCTGATTTGTAAAGCAAAGTGTAAGGCATGAGGCAATTGGTGAACTTAGAGATTTATACGAAGTTGTTCAAAATGATTATAATATATCAGATGATACGAATTAGATAATACCATCCGCAGAACACACTAATCCTACTGAACATCATAGCAATAGAGTACGAAAATCAATTTTAGATATGATTTATGCATCTTCTAATCCTGCAGATAGCTCAGAAGAAATTGACAAATATCTTGAAATAAATGAGGAGTGTAAGGAAACAAATCCACTTGAATGGTGGAAATTACATGAAAAAAGGTTTCCAACTTTAACTACAATTACGCGTAAATATTTGGGTATTTGTGCAATATCAGTTCTTTCGGAAAGACTTTTTTCGGATGTTGGCAATAATATCACTAATAAGAGAATAAATCTTGATCCTAATTTAGTTGAGCAAATGCTTTTTTTAAAGCAAAATATTAATGTGATGGGTAGCATTTTCCCTCTGATTTAGTATGATTATAATTTTTATAATATAATTTGATTTTTGAAAAATTTAATAAATATGCAAAATGTAAATAATATTTTAATAATAATATATTTTATTTTACATGAATAATTTAAATTTAAATTATATAAAATAAATAGGTAATTAAATAATTATAAACTTTCAGATATTTATTTATTTATTATTTATTTTAGATATAGATGTTAAATGCTCGTTACAAAGGTAAAAATACAATAAAATTAATTACATAAATGTTATACCATATGTGTCTGAAGTTCCCACCTGCAGAAACTACCAACGCCTGTTATTCTAAATTATAATAGGCTCAGCCTTCAATTAAAAGTAAATGACATTATTCAAATAAAAAGTAAATTATTCGAATAATTCATTAACATTATTCGAATAAAATAATATTATTATTCGAATAAGAATTAAAAATTATTCGAATAATAATATTAACATTATTTGAATATTAACCGAATAATTATTCAGATAATATTTGAATAATTTATTCGATTATTATTCGAATACACATTTCAAATTTAAATGAATACTCGAGTATATTCAAATTTACTCGAGTTCAAACACTATACTTGGGTATGATTTAGTTGAAATGTTGGATGAAATAAATATGGAGCAAAATGAAGTTGATGATGTTATAGAATCATAATCATATTCTTCTTCTAATATAAATCTATGATAATGTAAATAATTTGCAAAAAGAAAGAGAAAGCGCAGAAAAAATTTTTTTTTACAAACAGAAGTAGATGAGTTATTAAATAAATTACATGTTAATAAATATTTTATGGAAGAGATTACACCAAAATTGGTTCTTTGTAAATGTGATAAGGTAATCCATCTAGATCAAAATCTTAGAGATATAAAAATCTTATAACCTATGGTGAATTAAGTAATTGTAAATATAGATAACGAAGAAGGGCAACAAAGTGTTAAAGTTTTTTTAAACTTAAAAAGTAAAGATGAAAAGGAAAATATAGAATCCAAAAAAGTTGCTACGTGAAAGAAAAGAATAGTCTTGCCGAATTTGGAAATCAGTTAGATTATAGCCACAAAGGAATTATTTTCTGAAACTGTTAAAACAAAACTTAGATTAAAGAATCTTGGTACAATAAAGCGTGAAGATCTCAAAAATTATCTACATGTATGCGCTACATGGTTATTAGATAAAACTACTATATCCATTAGAAGCAAAATATATGAAATTTTACAATTAGAGAGTCAGGCATTTGTGATGATTAAGAGGGAATAATCGTTTAAATTAAGCAATTAATATGGTGTGTGTTGAATTATATTTTATTTATAAAAAATATTGGGATTATCTAAAGTTTTTTGTATTTATTTTGTAGTGACGCACAACTGAAAAAAAATGTTTGCTTTTCCAAAATGCTAACTTGAATATTTTTTAAGCAAATTACTTATTAATAAAAATCTCAAGTCATTGTAATAAATCTTTATGGACTTTTGCCAATCTGCTAATCTGTGGATTTATCTGATCTGTTACTCATCCAGACCATTCAGATCAGAAACAGATTGCAATATATATATAATGATCTCCTTTAATGAACATCCTCAAAAATATGACTTTAGAAGTTATATCCTGCTGACTTAAGCATAAGAAAGTTTACACTTATACTTTAAAGTCACTATAGCAATAGTGAAAATTCCACATACTAAAAATAAATTGTATATTATTAAAATTAGGGATGGCAACGGTTGGTCATGATCAGTTATCAGTTGGTCATAACCGGTTAAGGACCTTTGACTGATTGACCGTTTTGGCTGATCATTTTTCTGACCATTTAACAGACTGTTTGACTGACCACTTTTTTCTTTTTAACGAATTTAATCAAGACAAAACATTAAAAAGTTTTTTGTTAGCGAATTTAATCAAAAAAAAAATGTTATTTAACTATTTTATTCATTAAATTTGTTAAAAAAAATGTCAAATGAATAAGGTTGGCTAAATGGTCGGTTAACGATAGGTTAAACAGTCAGTCAGAAACCTTTGACCAACCAATCCTTACCTCAATTAGGACCCAGAAACTCTATATAAAGGTTGGTCTAAATTTTGGGAAATTTAAGTCAAAAATTTACTAGTAATATTACCCAACTTAGAAATAACCTTAAATATTTCCTAATGTATTTTACCCAAAATAAAAATAACCTATTATGTTCTTATATAAGCAATTTATTAATAAAATGCAGAATATTATACAATTTATAATTAAGAATTGATACTAAAATATTAATTATATGTTTTTATGAAAAGAAATCAAAAATTTCCTATTAAACATAAACGACCAATTAGATTAACAACCATTGAATTAGTGTAAATTATATCCAGATTATTATTATCAAAGTAATAAATCACTTGTTTTGAAGGATAATTTATAGGACTTTCTAGTGTTTGGATCTGGATAAAACCTTAAATAATTTAAATGAGATTACTGCCAAAAAAAAGATCATAAATGTAGCTCTGAATTGACTATAATTTCGGTCAGAATATTTAATATATTATGAATAATTGGCAATTCTGGTAGTTCCAGCTTGAATTAACCGAAATGGATCTTGGATAAAAACTGGATAAAACTGTTATGGATCCAAACACTAGGACTTTTGGCTTGCATCTTTTGAAAAGAAAAAAAAAAATAGAAAAAGAAAACTGATTTATCATGATTTTTACAAAAAGTATATATATTACACCTATAAAATTGCATATGCTTGTTACCCATTATAGTAATAACCTTGAAAGTAATTATAGGACTTTTACCCATTTTATAAAACAACAATTTTATTTTTACCTGATTTAAAAATTAACCTAAAATTTTTTTATAATAACATTACCCGACTTAACAAGTAATAATTTTGGATTTTACATAATAAATTTACCCATTTTAACGGCAACCTCTATATAGAGTTTCTGGGGTCCTCCTCAATTCCAGAGTTCAGTCATATTTTTTGTAAAATAAAAAACCAAAAAACAATTCCCCTAGCACTTTCTTACCTCAATTCCAAAGTCTGGTTATGCTTTTCGTCTAGCAACCTTAAAAAAAATAAAAAAAAAAAGTAAAATGTTATATTTTAACATTTATTAAAAAAAAAAAAAGATCATTAGATGATTTGTATTATGCAATCTGATAATCTAATTTTCATTATAGATAATTGCGAATTGCAGAATTATGGATATTTAGATTTAAAATCTGCATCCTTGTAGTACTCTCGTAGTTTAATAAAATTGTATGATAAAGCTTGAGCCAGCTCAAGCCAGCTCGAGTCCACCTTGGCTCAAGTTAGAATTTTTATGGCTTGGCTTGGCTTGAACGAACTGAGCCAAGATTTTTTGTGGCACAGCTCATTTTAGACTCAGCTTGGCACAGATTTTTTGAGCCAAGCCAAGCCAGACTGTAGCTTGGCTCAAGCTGGCTTATGTGGAGTACTATTAGCATTATAGTCTAGTTTTTCTGTACAAATTTTATTTTTTTCTCTCATTGTAACCCTTTATCATTTATAATTTCTTAATTTTTTTTGGGTGGCTGATAAGACGGGCCCTTGGGTTCAGAGCATAGTTTTTGTATAAATAGTGATACTATGCATCCTCATTTTAACTAATAAATCATATGCGGCTTCAACGCCTTTACATAATAGAGACAATATAATAATATAATAATAATAAGGAATAATTTATTTAACGCACCCCTGTATTATAACGCACCCCTTATCACGTGTTTAATTGTTTTATAATCTTAAGCCATTAAGCGTGTTGCAACTTTTTATTATTTTATCATTTCGTCTTCAAGAGGCGTTCCTATAAAAAAAACTAATAAAAAAACGTTAGAAATGTTCTTAAACAAAATTAACAAAAAAAAAAGAAATAAACCCTACCTTTTTGTCTTCAGAAGTAAAGATGTGTCCGCAATACCCTAATTGCGGATTAATTGCGATTTGCAATATTGCGGAACATTGCGGATTTTGAAGAATAATTATTCGCAAATCCGCAATCGCAAATAATCCGCAAATCCGCAAATAATCCGCAAATAATCTGAATAATCTCAAAAATTATGATTGACTGTAGATCATCTTCACATGATCATTTTTTTTAAAAAGTGGACAATTTTGTCCATTTTGTAAACTCATGAATCATGTTAATTTAATCTTTGCAATAAAATATAACCAAATTTATTTATATACTAAAAAGTGGACAATTTTGTCCATTTTGTAAACTCATGAATCATGTTAATTTAATCTTCGCAATTAAATATAACCAAATTTATTTATATACTAAAAAGTGGACAATTTTGTCCATTTTGTAAACTCATGAATCATGTTAATTTAATCTTCGCAATTAAATATAACCAAATTTATTTATATACTAAAAAGTGGACAATTTTGTCCATTTTGTAAACTCATGAATCATGTTAATTTAATCTTCGCAATAAAATATAACCAAATTTATTTATATACTAAAAAGTGGACAATTTTGTCCATTTTGTAAACTCATGAATCATGTTAATTTAATCTTCGCAATTAAATATAACCAAATTTATTTATATACTAAAAAGTGGACAATTTTGTCCATTTTGTAAACTTATGAATCATGTTAATTTAATCTTCGCAATTAAATATAACCAAATTTATTTATATACTAAAAGTGGACAATTTTGTCCACTTATTTGCAAATTTGCGATAATGTAAATTATTTGCGGATTTGCGGATTATTTGCGATACTATACGGATTTGCGGATTATTTGCGGGTTTGCAGATTTGCGGGTTATTTGCGGTACTATAAATTATTTGCGGGTTATTTGCGGGTTTGCGGATTATTTGCGGGTTTGCGAATTATTTGCGGGTTTGCGAATTACTAAGCGCAATTGATTTCCAAAACCCACAATATTGCGGATTTTGGAAATCAATTGAGGACCCATCTTTATTCAGAAGTCTCTGGGGTGCTTCTATAAAAAAAAGATAATAGAGGAACGTTAGGAAATGTTCTTAAATGAGATTGACAAAAAAAAAAGAAACAACCCTTACCTTTTCATTTCCAGATGTCTCCAAGGGCGTTCCAGGTATGGCATTTTTTTCTTGTTTCTTTTCAATTTCGTTTTCATATTTCATTTTTATTAACTATTTTTTCTTCTTTTTATAGTTTATCTTTCGTTAATTTATTCTCCTTTTCTTTTTGTTTTCATTCACTTTCTTCTTTTTCATTATCGCTCCTTTTTCCTTTCATTCTCATGATCGTTTCATCCTTATCACTATTTTGTCCTCATCATTGTTTCATCCTTATCAATCATCGTTTCGTCTTCATCATCAATTATCATTTCGTCCTTATCATCAATTATTATTTTGTCTGTCCTTATCATCGATTATTGTTTTATACATCTGTTCTCATTGTTTCGTCTTTATCATTAATTATCATTTCATCCTTATCATCAATTTCATTTCATCATCATCATTTCGCCTTCTTTTTTTTTTAGGTCTTAGTTTTGCGAACAAGGTATGGCATTTTTTCTTTTCTTTTTTTTCAATTTCATTTTCATATTTCATTTTTACTAACTATTTTTTCTTCTTTTTATGGTTTATCTTTCGTTAATTTATTCCCCTTTTCTTTCATTTTCATTCACCTTCTTCTTTTTCATTATCGCTCCTTTTTCCTTTCATTCTCATGATCGTTTCATCCTTATCACCATTTTGTCCTCATCGTTGTTTCATCCTCATCAATCATCGTTTTGTCTTTATCATCAATTATTATTTCGTCCTTATCATCAATTATCGTTTTGTTTGTCCTTATCATCGATTATTGTTTCATACATCCGTCCTCATCACCAATTATCATTTCGTCTTTATCATTAATTATCATTTCATCCTCATCATCGATTTTATTTCATCATCATCATTTCGCCTCTTTTTTTTAGATCTTAGTTTTGCGAACAAGGTATGGCATTTTTTCTTATCTTTTTTTCAATTTCGTTTTCATATTTCATTTTACTAACTGTTTTCTTCTTTTTATGATTTATCTTTCGTTAATTTATTCCCTTTTCTTTTCGTTTTCATTCACTTTCTTCTTTTTCATTATTGCTCCTTTTCCTTTCATTCTCATGAACGTTTCATCCTTATCACCATTTTATCCTCATCGTTGTTTCATCCTCATCAATCATCATTTCATCTTCATCATCAATTATCATTTCGTCCTTATCATCAATTATCGTTTTGTCTGTTCTTATCATTGATTATTGTTTCATTCATCCTCATCACCAATTATCGTTTTGTCTTCACCATCAATTATCATTTCGTTCTCATCATCAATTATTATTTCATCCTTATCATTTCATTCTTATTATCATTGTTTTGTTTTTATCATCGTTTTATTCTTGTAATCTTTTCATTTCTCCTTATCATCTTTTCATCTTTTCATTCCTTTCTTATCATCTCTTCATTTTTCATCATTATTTCATTTTGTTCATCTCAATTTTGTCATCCTTTCATTTTTTTGTCACCTTATCATCTTTTCTTTTTTTTGCTCCTCCCATTATCTTTTTATTTTCATTTCTATTCCCTTTCATTTTGTCCCTATTTTCTTTTGTTTTTGATCCTGTTCCTTTTATTTTCGCATTCTTTTCCTCTTTTTTTCACTATCTTTCTTTTTTTTTACTATATCTTTTGTCTCCTATCATCTTCATTATCTCCAATTATTTGTTTCTAATATTATTTCCATTATTTCTCTCTCTTATTATCATAATTATTAGGCTTCTCTTTTTTGTATCATTATTATCATTACTAGTTATGTTAAAGATAAATAATTGTAAAAAATATTATCTTTGATAAACAGGGTTTAAAAGAATAAAGTCATAGTTTAATATATAAATTTTGTTATTTTTTTTTGTACAATAAATTTTAGCCAATTATTTTAATTCTTAATGATAATCTAAATTAAACCGCAACCAATAAAATTTATCACGTGATAGGGGTGTGTTACAACGCAGGGTATGTTAAATAAATTTACTCTAATAATAATATGGACAATATAATAATAATATAATAATAATAAGACTATTTCTATTTGTACACTAGTGTATTTGTACACAGGTTATGTGATTGGTATAAAATTTCCTTTTATGGAAATATTGTTACACAAAATTCCAATTACGGTTATTTTGAAAAATAAGAAAAAATTTTTTTGTGGAATGGGTATCGCCTAAAAAGGAAGGTCCGTATCATACAATAGCCTAATATGGTAATTTTTAAAATTCTGGCCGGAATTATAAAAAATTATGGGTGTGACATATAATATGTGACAAATAGGATTTTTAACATGAAAAAAATTCTAAGTTCCTAAAATACTTATAGAAAAATGAAAAAGGGAGGGTGTGACACAGGGTGATAAATAATAATCACGTGATCCGAATTTCGCACACTAGTGTGAATTAAGAAATTTTCTAATAATAAATATATCATAAATTGCAGTATATATAGGACCCAGAAATATATGGGGTCTTTGCAATAGAAAGGTACGAAACTCAAAAAAAATTTTAAATTTATTTTATATGCTAATTATGTTTTTTATACTAAAATAAGTGTAAATTCAATATTAATTAAATTTTTATTTTTTTTTGAGTTTCGTACCTTTCTATTGCAAAAACCCCATATATATAGGGGTCAGGTGATGAAAGAAAATTTTACTATGAGCTGTACGCAAGGGTTTTTTATATGAACGGTACGCAAATTTGACACCTGATATTGAAAATACCGCAAAAATACGCAAATAAAATTTCAGACCTTAAAATTTTCAATTATTAATTAATTCAGCAAAGTGCAGTATATCATATGATATAGTTTCTATAATCTGCAGTTTGATATCGGTCTTTTTTTTATTAAAAAAAAAAAAAAAATTATATTTGTTTCTCTTTATGTTATGTTAACGAAATATAATGAAATGTATTATATTTTAACAATATTTGTATACGAATTTAGATAGCTTTATAATTAGAAAAAAATTTATTATTTTTTTTTTTTTTTTTTGATATTTATATTTGAAAGTTCATTCCTACAATATGTTTAAATTCCAATTTGAAGTTCCAGTTCAAAATTTACGAAAAGAGATGTTAAAGAATATTAGTGAGTGTTCTTATATAAACCCACTCCTTCTTCCTTTAGAAATACTCACCTATCTTGAATTATTCCAAGTTCTAGTCTAAATTCCGCAAAAAAGAGAAGTTAGCAAACGCTTTATTCAAACTCGCACCCCCCCCCGCTTTTAGAAATACTTAACCGTCTCGAATTCCAAATTTTACTTCAAAATCTACAAAAGAGAAGTTAAAGAATGTTAGTAAATACTCTTTAATACATAAAAAATCAAACCCGCTTATCTCCTTATAGAAATACTTACCCGTCTCGAATTCCAAGTTCTGATCGAATTCTGAAATCTATAAAAAAGAAATTATAAAACATTAGTAAGCATTTTTTGATAAAATTCCTAAAAATTTGAAACTTACCAATGTAATAAGCTATAAAAAATAGAATAATCTTGATTATGTAGGTACTAAAAAACTAAAAGGAATGTTAGTAAAATTTTATTAACATTGAATTCTGCTTCTTACACTTAACTCACCATATTTGCAAGAGTCCGTTAGTTCCAATTTATACTTCAGTAGTACCTAGTACTTTTTTTTTATAAATAGTTTTTTTTTTTATTTTTTTAAATCAGTGGAAAAGAAAAAGGTTCGGTTTATAAAAAATCTTTTTTTAAAAAAAAATTCAGTTACTAATAATATAAATATTAAAAAAAAATTCAGTTTATAAAACCGATAAAAAATATTAAATATTAAAAAAAAATTTTGGTTATAAAAACCGATAAAAAAATCTTTTAAAAAAAAAAAATTTAAAACTATAAAATTGTAAATTTTATGATTGATAAATCGTATTTTAGCATATCGAATAATTTTCTACAACAGTATATATGATCGGCCAAATAAAAATATAGGTCAAAATACGCAAATTAAATCTTTTACATATAAAAATTTTTGATAAAAATACGCAATCTAATGACCTTACTATGGACAAAAATCTCCTAAATTATACGCAAATCAAAACCTTACCCCGTCCAACTCCACTATGATGACGACACATTGATAGACCCTACCCCTATATGTATATTTCTGGGTCCTGTATATATTATAAAATAATAGTATACATATTATATATCTATCATACATATTAATTGTTTATAGAAAAATGTCTTTCACAAATATGACATAAAATAAAAGTCTCAATTTCATCATCTTTCTTTTCAATTGTCTTTCTTTCAAAATGTTTCCAAACCTGAGCATGTTTTAATTCTTTAGCTGATATAGTACTGGAAGCTTCTGTTTCAGTTTCATCAGTAATTTCAATTCCTGCTTCAGCCATTTCTGCCATCATTTCATCGTTATTTTCTTCTTCATAGTCTTTATTCTCATAATCAATAAAAATTTGTTTCTCTATAAAGAAGTCATATGGAAATATATTATAGTCCTCTTGTTCTTGCTCTTTAGCCATAATTCAAAAAAAAAATGATGGGAAAAAAATGTTTTGCAGAATAAAAAAAAATTTTTTTAAAAAATGGCAATGGGAAAAAAAAATACAGAATAAAAAAAAATTTACAAAAAATGGGGATGGGAAAATATTTAACTGTTATGCAAGATTGATTAGTTTTGTTATGTTTAACTTATGATTAGCTAAAAGGCCATGATTGTTATTTAATTAAACTGAATACTTTTATTAATTCATATAAAAATAATCAGATGATTGTTAGTAACACAATAATAGTAAGTGCATAAAATAAAAATGTCATCATATCATATGATATTATAAAATAACTCCAAATTAATATAATCAGGTGATTTATAATAGTAAAACGTCTTATAATTTATTTAATTATAAAACAAGATTATTCCTAATAAAGTAAAAAAAAAAAATTTATTTATTTACAAAAAAAAAAGACTGATTAATTCTAAAAAGACTGCGGTCTTTAAAAAGACTGATAATTTTATTATAAGCAATACAGGACTGAAAGATCATAGTCCTACACCAAGATGGACTGGTCTGTCTTTTCAAGGTATAGGACTGCAGGACCACAGTCTTCTAGAATCTTTAATTGGAAGTTTTTAATGAAATTTATTGGAATTGGAAGTTCTATTAGAAAAAATTGGATTAATTGGAAGATACTGATCTTCCAATGTTTCATGTACATTGGAAACTTCCAATCAAAATTTTTGGAAATTGGATATAGTAATTGGAAGCTTGCTTCCAATACAAAATTAATAATTTTATTGTTATAAATACCATCATCTTACTAAATATATAAAGGTTCTTGGAAAACAAAATTCATGTAATACCTACATGGCATGTATTGCTTGTTTTAAAAAGTTAGAAGGTGATGAACTTTCAAGAAATACGTTTACAAATAAAAAAACTGCAAGTTAAAAATCACTTGAAAAATTGTTCACATTTTTGAGAAAAAATGATATTATTAATTTGACAGATAATGAGATAGAAGAAAAAATATATCAAAATGTCAAATAGTGAATAATGAATTTGGTAAGAATGATAAAAAAGTCTTAAAGTATTTAATATCTTTGCAGTATAATTTCAAAATTTCAAAATTTAAATCAATAGAAGAAACAGGTTCAGTAAAGTCATTTAGATCATTTGCTTCATCAACATCATCTGCATGCAACTTTAATTCAAAAAATACAATTAAAAATAATCTTATTCACACTTCAACTAAAAGTGAAATACCAAAATTTGAACGTCTTTTACTAAGAATGTCAGTAGCAAATAGTTTTTCATTTCAGTGGATTGATCATCCTGCAACCTTAGAACTCTTTGAATTTTTGAATTCACATCTCATATTGCCAAATAGAAAGGCTCTATCTATTCGTATATTAACAAGAGAAACTGAAAACATGAATACTTTGAGAAATGATAAATTAATTAATGATAAAGTTGGAATTGTATTAGCATTTGATAGTTGGAAGAATATTTTAAATCAGCATATATTCAGATCATTATTTATATCATCTTCAGGTGAAATTTTAATATGGGACGCTTTAAACATTAATAGTGAACATAAATAGTTAATTGAAATAATAGCAAAAATAACTGGATTAATTCAAGAAACTAAAAGATTAGGTATTAAACTTAATGCAATAGTGTCAGATAGTGCACTAACTTATGCTACAGCATGGTAAATAAATAAAATTATTAAAATGAATGCATGTTTTAATATGCAGAAATTGTTTTTCTTTCTTGTTTTGCGCACTAATGTCAACTGGCAATTTGAGATATTTTTAAAGAATCACCAATTTTGAAAACTGCATCAAGTAAAGCAATTAAAATTGCTTCTTATTTTAAAAATGCAAATAATAGTTATTTTATTGGTAAATTGCAAGATATACAAAATGAATTATATAATAAATATTATTCAATGTAATTCCTGGTGAGACAAGATGAAACAGTCATTATTTCTGCTTTAAAAAGTCTCATTTGGTCTAAACAAGCTTTACAAGTAATTATTTTTTTTTATTGATTTTTTATAATAATACAATAATCAAAAAATTTTTTTTTATTATTTATAGAATTTGGCAATTTGTTACAAACATCTACAAATTGGTTCAGGAGATGAACTTTACTTAAATTCAGAACTTTGCCAAATACTTCTTGATAATGATTGGTGGGAAAAAATTGAGCTTTTGCAAGATATTTTATTACTTTATTGTAGTGTTTTAAATAAGCTGCAATGTGATAAAGCACATCTTTATGAAGTGCTTCATGCTCTTAGATATTTTTGTTAATTTTGGAAGCAATTTTCTGATTCAGATTTAATCAATCAGATAATTGATTGATTAGAAAAATGTTGGAGTCAATGGGAGCAGCCATTATTCTTACTTACTTTTGCCCTCCATCCAAAATATTGTTTTGCATATTTCAATTCTGATTTTAATAATTTATTATTTACTTCCCTAAGATGATATTTGAATACTATTATAAAGCATGGTTTAAAAAACAATTATTGCAATTATTATTGAAATTTGAGGATTTTTGTTAAAAGGTTGAACCATTTAATAATAAGACTTTTGAACAATTTGAAGAGAATGCTTTTAAATTTTGGGGATATGTAAAAGGTGATTATAAAGAATTGGCTGCAGTTGCTTTAAAAATTTTTGGTATGTATGTGAATCAGGCTGCATCTGTTAAACGAATGTGGTCTCCCATGGGTTTTTTACATACAGTTTGTCATAACTGATTAAAAGTAAGTTAGAACTTAATTATTTAGTTAATATATAACAATTTTGATAATAAATTTATTTATCTAATTAATTTATTTTATGGTGAGTTTTTTTATTAGATCTTTTAGTATTTGATTATATTATTTTTTTTATTAATTAAAATATTAAAATTTTTTTTTTGTTAAAAGAAAAAGAATTACGATAAAATCAAATTCAATTTTTGGATTCAAATGCTCTTCCAATGGAAACTGATTCTGAAGTTTTTACATCAAATTCAAATATTGGAAAAGAAGAGGATATTGAAGATAATACTATTGTTACTCCTGAACATTGAGAATAAAAATTAAAAGAGTAGAAAGAGATGTTAATAGAAGAAGTATTAGCATAATTGAAGAATTGAGGAGTAATTCAGATAATAATATGAAAGGTGATCTCTTAAATGAATATATACATCCAGCAATAGACAAAAAAGCAAAATGAAAGCTTAAAAGTTTATTTAGTTCATTTTTTAATGCTTCTAATTACTTAAATATAGAATCAAACAAATAAAACTTAATAAAAGCTTTTTTTTGTTTAATGCTTTTAAAGATTTATGTATTATATATAATTTAATTTTATTGGATAAAATATGTTCAACATTATTCACATTTTCCTTATCATTACTATCTTCCTCAAAATTATCATCTTTATTATTATTAAGCTTTTCTTAATGATTTTAACATTAATTTATCTTTATTATAAATTTCTATTTTAATATCTTTTTGTTCACATAAATACTTTTTAAATCTTTATTCAATAATATCACTTTGATTTGTACCATATTATTATATATATATCTTATATTATTCCTTTTATTTTAATAATTCTTATATTCAAGTGAAAAGTTAACTTTTTACTTATATTATTTTTATGTTTACATAATCATCAAGTATTTTTCATTTTTCATGCCTTTTTCTCCACAACTTTCATGATTTTTGCAGTATTTTCTTAATATTTCATGATTTTTTCTTATAATTTTTTTGATGTTTCCTTCAAATTTCATTTTTCTGTAATACAATAATATCATTATTTTTTCTGGAACTTTTCATCATATGATTAACTGATAATTTCCATTTTAGTGATTCTGGTTATATAAACATAATTTTAAAATTTTTATAAACAGATCTTGTCCTACTATAGAGGTTAGATCTGTAGATAACCTATCCAGATATGTATCTGGATATGCAGATTATGCAGATATCTGGATAGCAATTTATATTCACAGATAATTTTTACAGATTTTACAGATATTTACGAATATTTATGGATATTTTTAAAAATTTTATATGGTTCAGCATTCAATCACCAATAAATTTATACATGTATTAAAATATTTTATCAATATTTTATTTACGTTTTATTTATTGTAATAAAATCCTTTACACTAAAACAAAAACAAAAATTAGGTTTTCTTTATTATTGATATACAGTATATATTAATATACTTTAAGATGCTGCACTGTTCATCCAAGAATTTGGTGTTATAAAAGTAAAAAAAAAGAAATGTTAACACATTTCTTTAAAGCAATTAAGTAAAATTCTCATGCATACTATATATCTTCAAGTCTGGGTTTGTCAAAGATTCCAGCATTCTAAAAGTAAAAAAAAATAAATAATAGTTGCTTCTTAAATCAAAATTGAGAAATTGAAACAAACTGACTCTATGAAAAGAAAATTACAAGCTAGTGTTTCACATAAGCCAGCTCAGCTTGAAAAAAAAAAAATCTAGCTTAAGCCAAAGTAAGCTGAGCCAAGCCAAGCCAAGAAAATTCTCAAGCTGGTGAACTTTCCTTAAAAATAAAAGTTGGTCCATACCTATAAAAAAAAAAGAACGTTAGTTAATGTTCTTATATTAAAAAGAATCTTTAACATTCTCCTCCTCACATTACTTCAAAGGACCATATGTTAATTGCAAAAAAGCCCATTCCTACAAAAAAAAAGAAAAGAACATTAGTTAAAGTTCTTATATTAAAAGAACTATTACTGTTATATTCATAACACAACTTACTATCCCACAAATTTCAGGAGCCATATCTAAAGGAGAAAAATAAAAAAAATAAAAAAATAAAATTTAATAGTTTAAAAAACCGTTTTGATGAAAAAAATTTTTTTTAAAATAAAATAAATAAAATATTATGGTAACGGTTTAAAAACCATTTTTTTAACACTTAGCTACTCTAAAAAAAAGATTGTCCGATCTGATCTAAGTCATATAAAAATCAGATTAGTAATGAATGCTAAGGCTATATGCAGTTTTAGCAGTTCAGAATTTTTATAAAATTTATTATTTTTTTTAAATGGTTATTTGGCATAAATATCTGTACATATAACAGATAATAGATTTATCTGTATTTACAGATAAAGATGTGTCCGCAATACTCTAATTGTGGATTAATTGCGATTTGCGATATTGCGGAACATTGCAGATTTTGAAGAATAATTATTCGCAAATCCGCAATCGCAAATAATCCGCAAATTTGCAAATAATCCGCAAATAATCCGAATAATCTCAAAAATTATGATTGACTGTAGATCATCTTCACATGATCATTTTTTTTTTGTAAAATATTCCCACCGAAGCGAAAAAAAAATTTTCTTGCCAAAATACAGGAATATTATTTTCAAAATCCAATTAAAATAATAATAATATATCAGATTATTCAGCCATAATCAATACATTATTTTAACAATTATATATATCATTGTATCAAAACTCATTCTATCAAACATATCACAATATACAATTATGTATCAAAACAATCGCGTTATCAAATGTTATTATTTGATCAATTAAATAAATATCAGTTTTTACAGTTTTTAGTACCCTAATTGCTTTCTTCCCTCTTTATTTTAAAAATAAAAAATAAAGTATTAGCTTTTAAAATATTGAATAAATATATTAGAAATGTCAAAAACACCCTGTTCAGTTCTCAATTCAAAAATTCGCAGGAAAAAAGTTTATTTACCTGACGACGATGAAAGCTTAATTTCAACAGCACTTTCTCTTGTTTGGACAAAGACGGATAAAAAAATTGATTCGTGTACTTTTGAGCAAGATAGAGTAAGAATATCATATAAAAAAAACGAAGGTCGTATATATTTTGATCTGGAGGAATCGTTGTCAAATTTTACATTTATCGATAAGGTATATGATAATTTTGTCCCCTTCCCCTTTATTTTGTTTCTGTCTATTTTTTGGTTTTGGACAACTTTGTCCACTTTTTTTCGTCTCTGGACAACTTTGTTCACTTTTTTTTTCGACTTTGTCCTTTTTTTTCGTCTCTGGACAACTTTGTCCATTTTTACTTCACTTTTTTTTTTCGTCTGGACAACTTTGTCCACTTTTTTTTCGCTTTTTTTTTCGTCTGGACAACTTTGTCCACTTTTTTTTCACTTTTTTTTTTCGTCTGGACAACTTTGTCCACTTTTTTTTCGCTTTTTTTTCGTCTGGACAACTTTGTCCACTTTTTTTTTACTTTTTTTTTCCGTCTCCGGACAATTTTGTCCACCTTTTTTTTTGTCTTTTTTTTTTGTCCCTGGACAACTGTAATTTTATTTTTATTTTTATTTTTGTTTTTTCAGGATAATCTGGTTGAACATCAGCATTACAAGTCTCTATATGAATTATATAAAAGTAAATACAAATTAGTTTTGAACCATAATATTAGCTTAGAGGTAAAGTATAAAAATGATATTAATTTTTAATTTATAAAATTTATATCTTACCTTTTCTTTGTTAATTTCTAATAATAGAACAAATTGCAAAAGTACTCTACTCCAGTAATGGCGGAAAATACGCGTTCAAGTGACACAGCTGGTACAGCTGATACCAGTGTTGGCACATGACCTTGTCATTTGGCTTAAAGTTATAACTTTATGTCATTTCGTCATATGACCGGCGGTCATTTGGTCATTTGTCATATAGATACGTCACATGTCATATGACTTACATGACCATTCGTCATATGACATGACCTTAGGTCATTTGTCATTTGTCATATAATTTTCTAATTAGCCAATTAAAATTAGCCAAGTTGAATCTAAATTTATTAATTTTCTATCAGAAATTTAAATTTTAAAAAATGCCAACACCACACAAATTTTGAAACTTTTTTAGTTTAGTTCCTAATCCTAATAATAAATCTAATGCAAAAGCAGTATGCATTTTTTGTAGTTCAAAAAATGGAGGAATTCAAGCAGCTGCATTAATACCCGGGTGTTATATAACTAATAAAGCAAATTTGTGCCATACTCATTTGGCAAATTGTGTCCATTTTAAAGAAGCATATACTAACAAAGAAGTAGAAGAAATCTTATCTCAGCCAGTACCAGAAGATAAACGAAAGTTAAATGAGACAAGTATATATATGTTTATTTTTAAATAAGTTTTATTATCAAATTATACTAACTCTCTTTATAATAAAGATATTGAAGATGATACTCCTCCTCCTAAATATCGTAAATATTCCACTTCAACTATATCTAATACAGCTTCACAATCAACTTTAACTAAATGGTGTGGTAGACCCATGTCTAGTAAAGATACACCTACATTTGAAACATTAATGGTTAAAATGTGTGTTTCAAATGGCCTTTCCTTTTCCTTTGTGGAAAATGAAGAAACTCTAGCAGTGTTTAACTTTATTGCTCCTGGTCTTAAGCTTCCAAGTCGCAAAAAACTTGGAGGAAAACTTTTATTAAAAATATCAGAAAATCTTCAAGAAAATATCATTAAAATAGCACAATCTGATGAAAATGGATTAACTGCCACATTTGATGGATGGACGAATGTAAAACAAGAGAATATTTGGGAGTTGTATTGATTACTTCAAAAGGCCAGCCATTAATTTGGGATGCTCAAGAGACAAGCTCTGAAAGATCACGAACTGAAGATGTTATAAGACATATTGAAATGTTAATGGACGATGCTCAAAATAAAAAAAAAGTTAATATTAAAGCATTTGTATCGAATTCTGCTGGAGAATATGCTGCTGCTAGATAAGTCAAGTTAAAAGGATATATGTGATATAATATATATTTTAGTTTATATAAAATATTCTAATTGCTATTTAGAAAACAGTTACGACGAAAGTACCCTGCAAAAATATTTCTCCCTTGTATGGCTCATCAAATGAACTTAGTATTTGGTGACATATTTAAGGAGAATGCAGTATTTCAAAGAGTCTCCAATGAAGCAATTCGAATTGTGAGTTATTTTCATAACTCTACATTTTTTACAGGAAATTTGCGAAATAAACAGGAGCGAATTTACAAAAAGACCGTCAAATTAGTATTACCTGGTGATACCAGATGGAATTCATATTATTTTTGTTTTTATTCCATTATAAAAACTCAAGCCGCCTTAAAGGTAATTAATTAATTGTTTAATTTCGTTTAATATTTATTTTACTAATAAAAATCCTAAATTTATAATAATATTAGTTTTTATCTGCAAAGTTTAATCCAGAACGTGCAAATGTTATTCGCACAAATGGTATTCCTAATATTATAGTTGATAAACGATCAAAAAAGAGTAATGGGAAATGTAAATTACCTGATGATATTGCAGACAGTATCAATGATTCGGAATTTTGGGCAACATTATTTTCTTTGCAAAATTTATTATATCCTCTATGTGGATTTTTAAACAAGTTACAAAGAGATACTGCACGTCTTTATGAAGTGGTTCATTGTTTTGCATATGCCACAAAAATTTTTTCTGAATATCATGATTCCACTTTTTCAGAAAAAATGATCTCTAGAATGGAAAAAAGGTGGAAAGAGTAGGAGCAGCCACTTTTACTTCTTTCTATTGCCCTTCATCCATCCTATAAGTTAACAAAATTTCGATCATCAGTCAACAATTTAACATAGACACATATAGGCCAATGGTTGAAGTATTATTATCTTGCTTTTTTTGGAACTCCAACTAGAACAATTTTAGCGGAATTAATTAATTACAAAAGGGGTGATGATCCATATGATAATGATTCTTTTAACCAATTTCGGGGAAATGTACTAGATTTTTGGGAATCAACAATGGAAATTGGACCAGAACTAGCCAAGGTGGCCATTTATATCCATGGTATTTGTGTAAATTCTGCTTCTGTTGAACGTTTATAGTCATCAATGGGTTTTTTTCATACTAATAGGCGAAATCGTTTAGATGTAAATACTAATTTTATGCTAATATTTAGAAAAAAAATTGTTTTTTAAGAAAAAAACTTGGATTTATTTTTTATTTATTTATTTATAATTAGCATACAAAAGTTCTCGCGATGAGTAAAATTCGTGGTGATATTTTGTATGAACGCCAAATTAAAGAAGTTATTCAAAGTGATCAGCAAATGAGACGGCTTCATATTGCAACTCCAATTGCTGAAGATTCTAATAATTCTGATAAAGAAGAACAAAATATTGATAAAGAGGATTTAATAACAGTAAGTGATGATGATAATAATGTAAATGATAATAACAATAATAAGGAAAAAGGAGAAAGGGACGAAGTGGAGCCAAATACTGAAGAAAATGAAAACCAATGGAATGCTATTATTTCTCAATGGATTGAGGAAACTAATTATGAAAATCGGGTGGAAAATAGCAATGATGAATTACTGCTTAACGGAGATTTAGATAATGATTTTTTGGTGGGAACACATAACGTTCATCCTGCAGATGATCAAAATGCAAAGTGGGAATTGTCGCTTCTTTTTACAAATAGTTTAGAATCACCTACATATATCGGATTTTTTTCAGAAAATAATTAAATGTTAATAATAAAAATAAGATCAATTTTTACAATAAATTTTTCAATAATATAATATAAAATACATTTTACCAACATTTAAATTTTTTTGATAATAAAAAAATAGTTTTTTTTTAATTATTAACGATAAACGATATAACTATCATATTTCTTTTTAAGGAAATGGAAATTGAAAACTATTTAAATATCACTTGTAATTTTTGTTTTTATATTATTTAATAAAAATTTTACGAATTATATAATACTCTTCTTTGATTGGTTAAAGCCATATGACAAAGTCATAAGTCATAGACCTTCGCAAATGACAAATGACAAATGACAAATCATATTAGTCATGTAAGTCATATGATGTCATGTGCCAACACTGGCTGATACTGATTCTAATGTTGATGAATCCTTAAAGCAACTGTTAAATTATTCAACACCCAAACGTTCCCCCTTTGAATCTTCAACATCAACTCCTCGCTCATCATTATATCACGAGTCTAATAACTCGGAACTTGCCCGCGTTATAAACTGTGATTTGGCAATGAACAATCTTACAACTTTTGATACAGCAGAAAATATTTGGGCAAATTTAAATCTGCGATGTATTGAAAAATTTGGTAACCAAAATCACATAAAAAATAATATTACTATTTCAGATATAATGTGGGCCAGCATGACATTGCCAGCTTATCGCAGCTGGAATGCGATGAAAGATTATTTTGATTATATTGATAGCTGGATGACAAAAATTAATAATTTCTGTAAGTCATATTTGTCAATCATTTGATTACAAAACTTTATAATAATTTACATCTTAATTTTATAGGTAATAATAATTCTAAGACTGCTGATATTTCAAATTCAGACTCTATAATTGGAGAATCAAGTTACCATAAAAGTACTGAATTGAATTCACCTCTATAAGCGCCACAAGTAACTAATGAAAGTGCCAAATTGAATTCACTTTCGCAATCGCTACCGGTAGCTAATGAAAGTGCCAAATTGAATTCCTCTCCACAAGCGTCACCTGTAGCTAATAAAAGTGATGAACTGAACGCGCCTCCGGTAGCTAATGAAAATAATGAATTGAATTCACAAGCATTACCGATAGCTAATAAAAGCGCCGATAATGAAAGTACCAAATTGAATTCATCTATACAAGCTCCGCCGGTAGCAGTACCGGAAAAAGTATCAGTAAAAGTACCGTTAACAAAGGCACCAGTAAGATCACCCACATTGAAATTAGCAGAAAAAGTACCTGGTGCAGAAGTGTTTGTAGTAGTAGAAACACAAACTTCAAAAATGAAAACGCCGGTGAAATCACAAGCATTAGTTTCAGAAGTGTCAGAAGAATCTCAAGAACTAGCATCTACATCAACATCATTAGTAAAAAAACGTAAACTTAACTGTGTTGAAATTTTCTCGGATGAGGATGTTGATGAAAGTGACCATGATGATAAAACTATTATGAAAGAAGAAAAGTTGAATTCTGCCCAAATGCTTTTGTTTAAAAAGGGAAAGAAACTACGTGATATTTTGTTAGCATCAAATGATGAGCAACTCGTTACCTCAGCACCATCAAAAACTTCTGCGATATTCAACGCCTTGGCTGAATTGTCAATGGCTGAAAAAATTGCAGTTGTCAACGAGAAGTCCGCTATGGACAGAATTAATCAATGGAAAAAACAGGAGTTATGTTGTGAAAACCTTGTGATAGCGGCGGAGTCTTTCAATTTGCTACATTTAGCATCATTAGTTCAAATTTATGATGATCTTTCAATGCTTGCTGAAAGATTAGAAATTAAAAATACAAAATCCTGGGTGATCTCTTTTATGCGAAGTAAGCTTAATATCGATCAAAAAGCCGAACAGAGAAATAGGTTGGGGTGCGACAGATTGCGCAAGTTATTTAATGATGGAATAACACCTGCACAGCTTGCGCAAGCAGGTTGTCGCAAGTGTGATTTTTTTGTAAAGCAAAAATATTATGATATATTTTTGTCTCAAATTCCCGCTCAACAATCAATTACTTCAAGCCAACCAGATGAACGTATTTCTGAAATTATGTCGAATCAAGATTTCACCATGCAAGAAAGAAAAAGTGATGTTGTATTTAAATTGAGTTTAAGCGAAGAATTCAGAGATTTAAGGGAGAAGTTTAAAGGAAGTGAGTATATCGAATGGGCATAATACAGATTATTATTTTTATTAGTTATAATACAGATTATTATTTTTATTATTTAGATTAAATTGCAGAACGTAAAATTAGGTATACGCAGTAGATTATGAAATGCAAATTGCAAAATTTTTATTACAATTAAAAAGTTTTATTTTGGGATTTATAATTCTTTTTTAATATTATGTAAAGTGGACAAAATTGTCCAAAAGATATATTACGTAAGTTGGGATAAATAATTGTACGCAGCATATAAGATATAACAAATGATTTAATTCTAAAAAATAAAAATATATATTACGCGAGTTGATAAGTGGACAAAATTGTCCAAAAAGGTATATTACGAAATAAGTGAACAAAATTGTCCAAAAAGATATATTACGAAATAAGTGGACAAAATTGTCCAAAAAGATATATTACGAAATAGTGGACAAAATTGTCTAAAAGATATATTACAAAATAAGTGGACAAAATTGTCCTAAAAGATATATTACGAAATAAGTGGACAAAATTGTCCAAAAGATATATTACGAAATAAGTGGACAAAATTGTCCAAAAAGATATATTACGAAATAGTGGACAAAATTGTCCAAAAGATATATTACGAAATAAGTGGACTAAATTGTCCAAAAAGATATATTACGCGAGTTGGGATAAATAAGTTGGACAAAATTAATATTTACGCGAGTTGAGATAAATAAGTGGACAAAATTGTCCAAAAAGATAGATCGACTTTATAATATTTAGTATAAAATGTACGTATTTTCAAAGTTCAAACTTTATCTATTTTTTTTTTTTTGGAAAATACTTTAACTTACTTTTTCTGGTTAACCGAAATTCATTAATATTCTCAAAATGTAACTATGTAAGTACATGACTCAACATTTCTAAATACTCCTGAATTTAAAACTGAATTGTTGTTGACGAAATATTTCGCGCTTATTTTCATGATTTCATTTTTCGTTAGTCATTTATTTTAATATATTAGGTTCCTAATTTTTCTTTGATAAAATGACAAGTTCAGAACCTTCAGAAAATCCAAGAAAAGGACGTCATTTTATGGAGGTGTGGAATGGACATATGATAAAAGGAGTACAGAGGACAAGAGGGCACTACGCTGCGACATGTAGCTATTGTAACTTTTATTGGAAGGATGGGAAACCTCACGTTTTACGTGAGCACTTGGCAAATCATTGCCGAAAATGTCCGCAAGAAGTGTCATTACAGTTCGCAAAAATTGTAGGTAATGAAATAGCAGAGAACGAAGAAGTTGATGAAAGCGACTCAGAATTAACAACTAAAAAACAAAGGCTCAATGATGGCCAAACATCCATCCGATCTTTTTACAAGAATAAAGAGTTAGAAAAAGGATATAGTGATGAAATACATTGTTCAATAACAAAAGTATTCGTAATATGCAATATTCCTTTTAGCATAATTGAAAATCCTTGGTTTATCGATTTGATCAAAACTTTACAACCAGGATATGATCCTCCCTCAAGGCAAGTTTTGAGTGGTACTTTATTAGAATCTGAAACATCTCGCGTAAATATACGCATTATGAATGAATTAAGTGCTGACAATAACTTTACTATTGGTAAGATTTTTAATTTAAATTAAAATGAAGAAATTTTTGTAAAATATTGACAGTTTTGATATGTATTTATGTTCATTAGCGATGGATAGTTGGACCGATTCACACGGGAATAGCCTTTGGGCATTCATGTTAATGACTGGGTCAAGGAAAGAATATCTTTTAAGTCTTAAGGATCTTTCAAATATTCGCCATACAGGAGAGCATTTATCTAACGTTATTGAGGAAGTTATCAATAAAGTGGGAGCCAAAAAGTTTGTTGCTATTGTGTCAGATAATGGCTCGAATGTTGCAGCAGCACGTAAGATAATTGCCAACAATTACCCAAATATCATTAATGTGCAATGTATCGCGCATTGCGTAAACCTGATAAGCACGTCTATTGTAAAAATAGATGAAGTTAAATATATAGTGAGATGTGCAAACATTCTCACAAAATATTTTAAAAATTCTACCCTTGGTTCATCATGGCTCAATGAAGCAATCAAAAGTAAAAATA
This sequence comes from Rhizophagus clarus, assembly GCA_015698045.1. Lineage (NCBI taxonomy): Eukaryota > Fungi > Glomeromycota > Glomeromycetes > Glomerales > Glomeraceae > Rhizophagus > Rhizophagus clarus. The sequence continues at coordinate 1,182,113 of BLAL01000160.1, forward strand.
TTGAAGGCGGAGGGCTGAAGACTTACGTAGAAACAAGATGGATGACTGTCTATGAATGTGTACATTCTGTGTGGAGATTAAAAGATGCTTTACAGCACGTATGTTAATAAGATGAATTATTTTTTTTTTAAAAAAAAAAAATTTAATTTTATTTAAATTAGGTTCTGGAAAATCACGAACACGAAATTTCAAATCAAACTATTAAAACTATTTTGAAAAAACGAGGGTTTTTTGATGATGTTCGCGTAATATCAGAAATTCTTAAACCGATAAAAGAGGCAATTCTTATGCTTGAAAGAACGTATACTACATTGGCAGATTGTTACCTTTATCTCCTTAGAATTGCAACCTTTTTTAAACAAATGCCAATGAATGATTACCGCTCATTAAAGAATTCTTGTATTAAAGCCTTCAATGAGAGGTAATATTCAAAATAATTTTAGTTTAATAAAAAACTAAATAATGAAGTAATCAAATTTCTTTAATAGATACAAAGAATTTGACAAAGATATTTACTTATTGGCTTTCTTTCTCCATCCGCAATATAAAGGTATTACTAATATAAGAAAAAATAATTAAATAAGATAAATAATTTATTCTTTATAAATATTGTAGGAGCGGGTATCCACAATACTCAATTTGAACGTATCCAAAAAACTGTGCTTAATATTTGGAAGAATTTGGGTCATAAGAAAACTTCTGGTTTAGAACTTAAGGCACAGCTTCGCAAGTATTTGGACCAAGATAACCCTTATAGCGCATCATATTCAAATAATGATGGGCCTTTTCAATGGTGGAACTTAATAATTGATGGGCACAGCTCATTATCTCATCTTGCAAAAATTGTTTTTTCAATAACGCCACATTCAGCCAGCTGCGAATGCCTTTTTTCAGCCCTTGGATGGATGTTTGGTAAAAGGAGAACTAATCTAAATGTGCAAACCATCGAATGTATGTCCAAAATTTATACTCATAATATTCATTCACTTTCAAATAGTAAAAGATCCTTGAATCACATTGGAAATAGTATATCAAATGACGATGTTCAAAAAATAATAGATAATTTATTTGAAGAGGGAGACATATTAAATGAGAATGAAGATGAAGAGGAGGAATATGAAGAGCCACCCAATATATAAAAAGAAAGTGTTGACGAGATGTTAAATATCGAACAAGTGATAGATTTGGGACCGTGGGTGTATATTGAATCTTCCGAGATTCCATTCATGTTTAATAATAAATATGATAGTGATAATGACGATGACTGGAATCCAGAAGAGATTGTTTAGTAATAATAAATTGTAATAAAAACAATTTTATTTTGTAATTACTAATAAAATATAAACAATAAAAATAATGATGATCCTCTACTCGATAAATAATAAAAAGTGGACAATTTTGTCCATTTTGTAAACTCATGAATCATGTTAATTTAATCTTCGCAATTAAATATAACCAAATTTATTTATATACTAAAAAGTGGACAATTTTGTCCATTTTGTAAACTCATGAATCATGTTAATTTAATCTTCGCAATTAAATATAACCAAATTTATTTATATACTAAAAAGTGGACAATTTTGTCCATTTTGTAAACTCATAAATCATGTTAATTTAATCTTTGCAATAAAATATACCCAAATTTATTTATATACTAAAAAGTGGACAATTTTGTCCATTTTGTAAACTCATGAATCATGTTAATTTAATCTTTGCAATTAAATATAACCAAATTTATTTATATACTAAAAAGTGGACAATTTTGTCCATTTTGTAAACTTATGAATTATGTTAATTTAATCTTCGCAATTAAATATAACCAAATTTATTTATATACTAAAAGTGGACAATTTTGTCCACTTATTCGCAAATTTGCGATAATGTAAATTATTTGCGGATTTGCAAATTATTTGCGATACTATACGGATTTGTGGATTATTTGCAGGTTTGCAGATTTGCGGGTTATTTGCGGTACTATAAATTATTTGAGGGTTATTTGCGGTACTATAAATTATTTGCAAGTTATTTGCGGTATTATAAATTATTTGCGGGTTTACAGATTATTTGCGGATTTGTGGATTATTTGCGGGTTTGCAAATTATTTGCGGGTTTGCAAATTATTTGCGGGTTTGCGAATTATTTGCAGGTTTGCGAATTACTAAGCGCAATTGATTTCCAAAACCCGCAATATTGCGGATTTTGGAAATCAATTGAGGACCCATCTTTAATCAGAATGGATGGTATCTAGTGAACGGTCTGCAAGTGGTGTTGTAAGCGTATTTTTAAGGGTATAGTATATGATTTTACGCATTTTTTTTACTGTTTATTAATATTTTTTTTTTAATATTTATCACTTTTTAAAAATATAGAAAACTAATCGAAAAAAATCTCAACATTCTGGAATACATGTTTTTGGATTTGATATTGTAATATTACATCAAGCACGAATTGAACAATTTGGAGGATCACTAGCTGTCAAAGTTGTTGATAAAAGAAAGAGACCACTTAATGAAGTGTCAATATCACAACAAAATAAACGATTTGCATCATTTAGTAAAGAGGCACATGAAAAAATCAAACAACTTATTGTAAAACATCAGATGATTTTGAGTCTGGAAATCCGATTTGTATATATAATATGGAACTAGGATGTGAAAATCAAATTATTAATATAAAATATAATTCAATAATAGGTAATGCAAAATTAGATGCATATGTACGTACTTATGATGAAGCTTTATTAGGCTGGGATGGGTATCGAAGGCTTGCTGCTGTAGAAGCACGATTAGTACGTGAATATCAAATTGCTCAAAGACGAATTGAAATTACCAAGTTAATAAACAATCAAATACAAATTGGAGTATTTAATCTTGATAAAGATATCACTCAACAACCTGTACTTGATGAAGATGAATTTCAAGAAAATTCTGATGGAATTGTAGTTGATGAATAAGAAATTGGTAATGGTGTATATCGATCAATTTGATCTCTTCTTAAAATACTCATTCCTATTTGGAGTAAATCAATTCTTCAACCAGGAGAAATAATAAATTTAAAGCTTAGTGGTGATGGATGAAATGTGAGTCGTAAACAGAATCATGTAATAATAACTGTTTGCTTATTAAATGAAAAGAATGAAGTACTAAAACCAGATCATCAATATTGGTAATATTAATTTTATAACATATTATTTACAGAAATTATTAAATAATAAAAATATAGTATTTGTCTTTATGTAGGTAAAGAAAAATATGAAACATTAGCCAAAGTTGGACATCTATTTGAATACCAGCTTTGGGATCTTAAAGAAAATGGAATATACGATGATAATGGTATACATTGGCCAATTGAATTTTTTTTTTCTGGTGATTGGAAGTTTATGTATAATATAATGGGTTTAAATGCTCCAAACGTAAAATACTTTTGTCTATATTGTAATTGTGAAGCTGGTGAACGTTGGAACATGGATTTACAATGGCCAATTAATGAAAATACTAAATGTAAGTTTTATTAATGTATGCTGTAGTTGATTAAATAAGCATTTATTAAATTTATATCTTTCTAATAGGTAAAAAAAAACCCGTGTTATTCACTGCTATTAAGCAAGAAAATTACGTTTCAGATAAGTTACATTTGTTATTACGTATTTCTGATATACTAATAGAGTGTTTTTTTAATGATTTATTCAAAAAAAAAGAATTTGAACAACAAATTAAGAGTCAAATTGAGCAAACCATGAAAACTATTAAAGTTCATTTTGAATTTTTTAAATCAAAATCACATGGTAAATGGGAGTGGACTTTATTGATGGGATCTGATAAGAAAAAAGTATTGCAATATTTTCCTGTTTCTCAATTTATCTTAGGAAAACATGATGAAGATATTGAAAAACTTTGGCGTGATTTTTATGGATTATATGTTGTCTTAAGAAAGCCGTTTTTAACAAATTCTGAAATTGATGACTTTGAAATTAAGGTAAAACAATGGATTTATTTGTTTTGTCGTCCAAATCAAGGTTAAATAAATTCAGCATCGCAAATACCAGGTTTATACAGAAAGGAGGACATTATACCATATATGCATGTTTTTTCTAAACATGTTCCAGAATTTCTACGAAATCTAAAAGAAAAAAATTTGTCATTACGAATTTTTTCCACTTCAAGTATTGAGAAAAAAAATCACGATCAGGTATAATTACATTTTAAATAATTTTTTTTTAAAAAAAAACTTACTTTTTTTTAATTTAGGTCTGATTGTTTTTTGGCAGAACCACTATGGGTGGCGGAATTAAAGGGAAGTCTGTAGTACATGATATAATGGAATTTGAAAACCGTCAATTGTATTATTTGATTAATAATACTTCATAAGAAATTCAGATGCGGAATATTAATGCAGAAAATAAAGAAAATTAAAGATCTTTACTGCAATTGATTTATATCCTGAAGTGGTGGCCAAGACAAAATATGACGAAATCTTTTTTTGTTAGTTTCTTTTGAAAATGATGGATTAGTTAGGGGTATAGGCGTTTTTGGATATAATAGTATCTCATTTTTTGATGTTGATATTTGTTTCTCGTCACTTTAATAAAAAGGTAATTGTATTAGCAAAAAATGACTTTTGCACTAATAAAATCAAAAGACATAGTTACTTTTTTTGAAATTCTTTAGAATCAGTAACAAAATTACAAGACATTCTTCCCAACACGAACTCCCTGTTATTTTCTGTCAAAATTGTTTGATTCCACGTAAATTTAACTTGATATTTATTTTCATAGTCTTCAAGTAAAACATAACCCTTAGTATTAGTAAGAGGGTGTTGTCAAAAATCCCAATAATCATAGCAAAATATTTGTTTTAGTCTAGTTACTCCCACCAATCCTTCAAAATGACATTGATATTTATGTCTAGCAGGGCTATATTTGAACGTCTCTTCATTTTTAAAAAGATATACAAACACATGCTGTGGAAAAGTTTCGATTGATAAATGTTTTTTTCCAACAGCGTGTCTGGAAAAACCAAGTCTTTTTTTAACAAGAACTATAAAAGAATTAATGTAATAAGACATTTGCTCTGAAGAGGGTTGAACAAGTGAGTAAAAATAGGGTACCATTTTATTATGTCTATGTTTGTTTTTTTTTATGAGTAAATAATTTTTAGAGAGTTGTAAAATCTTTAAAACAAAGTTTGCAACAAAAACTTGCCATATTGCTGTAATAAAAAGAAAAAAATACGATCGTGAAAAAGTGGGTTGTAGGACAACTGTTACGCATTATTAGTCTGATATGCTCACAGTAGTTTTACAATCATCACACGTAACAAAATCGAAGATGAATGAAATTAGCCCATATGATTAAAAAAAATGATTTTCTTAATTGTTTTTAATAATAAAGTAATAAAAAAAAATGATTTTTCTTAATTGTTTTTAATAATAAAGTAATAAAAAAAAATAATTTTTCTTAATCGTTTTTAATAAAAATATTAAAAAAACAATTTTCTTAATCATTTTTAATAAAAATATTAAAAAATTGATTTTCTTAATTATTTTTAATAATAAAGTAATAAAAAAAACTGATTTTTCTTAATCGTTTTTAATAAAAATATTAAAAAAAATGATTTTCTTAATCATTTTTAATAATAAAGTAATAAAAAAAAATGATTTTTCTTAATTGTTTTTAATAAAAATATTAAAAAAACGATTTTCTTAATCATTTTTAATAATAAAGTAATAAAAAAAAATGATTTTTCTTAATCGTTTTTAATAAAAATATTAAAAAAAAATAATTTTTCTTAATCGTTTTTAATAATCGTTTTTAATAATGAAAAAATTGTTAAAGCCGGAACTGTAGTTTCAGCGTTTTTTAATCAACATTACATATAAAATGCCAGAACTGTGAGTTTCGGCATTTTTTTTATTTTTACATGTATATATGTACTGGAACTAATAGTTCTGGTGTTTTTTTTTTATTTTTACATGTAAATGCGTCAGAACTATTAGTTCTGGCATTTTTATGCTGAAACTAACAATTTTTAGGCATTTTTTTATATATAAAATTGCAAAAAAAACACTGAAACTGATAATTAAATATAAAAAACGTTTTGGCATTTTTTTATATATTAAATATACCAGTTTTTTTTTATTTCAAAAATTAATTTTTTCAATCTGTTTTAATAAAGAAATAAATTTTTTTTAATTTGTTTTTCAATTTTTTAAAATTTTTTATTAAAAATTAATTTTTATAAATAAACCGGATTATACAGATTATCCGTAATCTATCCAGATCAATCCAAATCTATGCTGAATCGGATGGATGGGTGGATTATCTGAATCCTCAGATCACAGATCGCATCTCTAGTTTAGTTTATTGTATTCATAGTAGTTAGAGGTGATGGGCATGATAACTTCACCTCAAGCATACAGGTGGATAAACAGTTCTTGTTTTAAGAACTAAGGTTAAGTTAGATAAATACCACTTTTCTCTTTTTTCTACCATTTTCCTAACAGTTACCTACCGACATGTATGGTTAAGCTGTTCTCATTTTTCATAATATTTTTTTATAGGCGATTAAGTTCTGATCATTGTATATAAATTATCCTAGGCAGGCTTACTTTTTATTCTTTAATTAAAAAAAAAAAAAAACTTAAAAAAAGTTAATAAATTTTTAACAGTTAACTTTAAAAAATAAAACCTTAAAAAAGTAAAGCTTAAAAAAGCTTAATATATAAAATAGCTGTAAATTTTTATTGAGATTACTTAAAGATTTTTTTTTAAGAATCCTTAAGGATTTGATAATTTATAGATTCCTTAAGTATTTTTATAATTCATCTAAGAATTTTTAAAAATCTGTAAATTATCAGATCCTTAAGGATTTTAGAAGGATCTAAAGAATCCTTAAGGATCCATATCCCAAAAAATTTACTGATGAATGAGAAAGTAAAGGGTGTGACATTGGATAACAAATATTTTACTATGATCACATAATTTTACTTCGCTTTAGATGTCTTTTTTTTAGGGTAATGAAACTTAGCAGTAGCAAGAGACTCAATAAGGTGAAAAGACAAAAGAGTTGCCAATTTATCTTGTAGCTTTACTCGTTTGACTCATTGTATAACTAATTATAATGTTGGAGTCTTTGTATAATATCCTTATTGAGTGGCCTTCTTCTACTCCACTATTTAGTATAAAGTGCAAATTCAGATTAGAGGAAAAAGCAAAGTTTTTAAAAAATATTTATAAAAAGTAGTTTGCAAACTTTTTGTATGTATTATATGTACATGTTTCTTATGACTGTATGATGTTAGTTTCAGAAAACATATTGAAAAATGAAAAATAAAATTTTTATTTTTGCAGAAATATTGGTTTAGCATGTTAGTAGAAAGAGTTTTTGATATTATTATTATAGTTTTCTTAAAAAAACTATGTAATTTACTAATTTTTTCCTTTTACTAATTTAGACCCTATATACATATTTAAAATCATTTGATTATTAGCCTTATAATATTATTAATTACCTAATGTTCTGAATTTGGTCAACTGATCAACCAGTGAAACCATCCAAAAAAATAAATTCAGAATGATATATTTGTATTATCAGTTTGACTGGATGGGTCATCAGATATCTGATCAATATAGTAAAACCATCTGGAAAAAAAGCAGAATCAGATTGATCCATTTGTATCACCAGTTTGATCAGATGGTTTATCAGATATTCTAATTTGGTAATGTAGCAAACAGCAAATTAGATTATCAGACAAATTATGTAATACAAGTCATTGTTAATCTCTTTTTTCTTTTTATGAGGAGAAAATTATTTTATATTTAATACAAATTTTTTTTTTATTTTTGCAAGGTTACCAGATAAAAAGTATGACTAGACTTTTAAAATTAAGGTAAAAAAGGGTCAATAAAAAGAGAGTTTATTGTTTTTTTTAACAAATTTATTTTTTTTCTTATTATCTCTTAAACCATATTGTGGGCAAATTTACCCACAATTTGTAAATTAGAATGTTCAACACTATATAAATTCTTTAATTTTAGCCAACTCTTATCAACATTCTGTCGATAAAATTATAGTTAATTTAATTTGCTGATCATTAAAATTAAGCCACAAATAAGTTCATAAATCCAGATTCTAAAATTCAAAATTTGAATTTTTTTTTATTTCTCTGGTTTTTTTCTATAATAACTGTTTTTTATATTTTTTATACCATTATTTTATTATTTTTAAACACTTTTCTTTTATTTTTATCAAAAAGGATTTATAAAAATGTATAAGAGGAAGGCCAGAAAACATGTGTTTATAAGCCAATATATGCTCTAATTCCCTCCCTCTCTTGTGACTCCTTATGACTTATACTGTGACAAATTAATTTTCACAATGATAGATAATCTAAAAAAATTTTTTTTTCGCAATTATTCGTATTTCATTAGAAAAATTAAAAAAATAAAGCATGCAAACGTTTTTAATAAGCCTGAAGATTGAGAAAAAATATCTTTATAAAAATCCAACACTTTTATACCACAAATTTTGCAACGCTTAGGCATATCAGAAAATGATTGAACTTTCGAACCCAAACCCACAAAAACAGCAATTATTAGAGAAAGCAAATACTATATGGAAAGAGGTAAAAAAAAATAATGTCAATAAAATTAAAGATACTATTACACGCTATTTGGCTACTTTGGTTCCATTAACAAGATAAGATTTTCAAGTTTCAAATTTCAGAAATTATAGACCGTCTAGACCTTCAATACAAGAATATGTACAAATTTGTTTAGAGCATGACGAAGAAATTCAAATACCACGAAATGTAATAGCATAACGCTATGCTAATGGTAAGAAGGAATGTGCACAGAAGAAAGTAGCAGAATATACTGCTATGCTTGATATATCGACAGATAATTCTATGAAAAAACAACTTGTAAATCAAATAAATTCCAAAAAGCAAGTAATACTTCAACAAAATAAACGCCTTACCTATTTAAAACAGCATGCAGCTACACAAGGAAGACTTCAGGAGCAGAAGTGGCTATTGTTAGAAGAAAATATTGTTGAAAAATATGATTCACCAGGTAGACCTTTCCATGCGCTTAAAAATCCAGAATTGTACGATCAACTGCATACATGTATTGAATTTGGTTTGGCAGATAATCAGTGAAGAAAAGAATAGATTAAAGTTCGCACCATTTCTTATCTTCGAATGGCTATGGAAGAGAATTATCAACAATATCTTTTAAAATCCTGTTTTCAAACCTATCTTTTACCACATTATCCAAATTTCATTCAAGCAAAACGCCATCACCATCTAGCCCTTATTTGGAATGTTACTGTATCTAGAAACAAAATGAGCTCTCATAAGGATAGTCATTATTGTTTAATATCTGTAAAAGGCGTTAATCAATTTGCAGAGACTTTTCCTAAACATTCAATTATCATATTACAAGATGATAAGGCCAAAGTCCCTTTAGGTATTCTTGTAATAAGTCGTACCTTTTCAACAGTTCAGACACACAACCAGCTCATATCCATTCCTGATCATGATTTTCCAGTATCTTCAAAACACAAATTAATTCCCTCAGTATATGTCATAATTAACCCAACTGATACAAATGAATAACACGATCAGAACGTTTAGCTGTATTTGTATGACCAGAGTTATAGCTTTCAACAACAGCTTTAAGTCATATGTTAGATTTACAAAAAATTTGACATCTTCAAGACTTTCAAGAATCTTTTCTAGATAGTAGCAATATACATCGTACAGTTGTAATTCTTTTAGTAGATGGAGGACCTGATGAGAACCCACGTCATCTAAAAAATATAAAGCAGTATTGTAAGTATTTTCATGATGCAGACTTGGATTACATGACGATTCATATCCACGCACCTGGCCAGTTTGCATACAATCCTGTAAAAAAAAGCATGGCTTCTTTATCCAGAAAACTTGCAGGAATAACTCTTCCCCATGATAAATATGGCAGCCACCTACAAAATGGAAAGTTGATTGATGATAATTTAGCATGACAAAATTTTGCCTATTCTGGAGAAACCTTATATAAGTTATAAAAAAAAGATAATATTAATGGTTATCCTGTACATGTCGAATATATACCAGAAGACAATGTGAAAACTGAAACACCAATTTCCTGGCTTTAGATAGAAAAACATACACAAATCTGCCACTATTCTCTTGATATTAATAAGTGTAACAATCTACAGTGCTGCCGACCAAAATGATGTGAAGAAGCAGCTACTTTACTTGCACAAAATAATGGTTTTCTTCCTCCAGTTTCTAAAGGTCGTGATAATCATTTCTTGAATCCAACTCACATTTTTAAATATTTTGATGTACTTAAAATTCCCAAATATGATTAACATTGTCCATCCATATCTTCTGAATTACACTAACGTTTGTGTTGCAATTTATGTGACAAATATTTTCCAACTTTATCTTTTGTAACTGAATACAAAAAAACAGTTCATACACAATATTGTAAACGTTCAAATCGTATTCAAAATTTATGTACCTATGAAGATATTTCAAATAATCTTCATTTTGTAGTAATTGATGTAAATTTTTGAAATGTATTACCTGATCACGAATAATTGTAAAAATTTATAATAAAATTTACATATTAAAATGGGAATTTATAATTTTTTTAAAAGAAATTCGTAAAATTTATTATTTTAAAATTGTAAAAAATACAAAACAAATATAAGCCACAAAATTACTATTTATAGACATGATCAATGAGACTCCCTCCTATCCCCCCTTAACTAAACACGTGATTTCTGGCCCTCCCCTAATATAATTTGTATGTTACTAGATTTTTTATTATTAAACGTGCAATATAACTTTATATTGTAATAAGAATACAAATATTAAAGTAATTTTTTTTAAAGATTATCACATTAAAATTGTTAATAATTAATAATAAAAATAAAATCCTATGATTTCAAGATAGGTTTATTTACAAAATATTTATATAAAATTTACTTTACATCTTTATAATGAATTTTATAAAAATTGTTCTTTTTTTAAGTACTATATAAAGTCAAAATCCTATGTCTAAAATTAAAAAACTTGTTTAATAAAAGTTGTTTCTCATAATAAATTTGAAATATTGTACTAAGGTTTTAAATAGCTACACTTAGATCATAATGAGATCACTAAATTTAAAGGCAAATTTTTTTAATATCATGATTATTTTTAAAAGTGCAATCATTTAATCAATAAGTAATTTTTTGATTTTTAATATATGGTTGGTAAATTTAGATTATTATCATATAATCTATATGTTGAATTAATCAGGAAAAAAATTTTTACCAAAATAGCTTAAGTATTTCTAAAAATAGATGAGAGCTGAATTTGTGACAAAATTGCAGACAAATTTGCCTGTGATTATTTACAGTTTAAGGGATAAGGTTGTTAAATGAATAGTATAACCAGATTTTTGAAATTAAGGTAAGGAAGAGCTGGAGAAGGTTGATGGAGTTCATTATTTTTTTTTTTTAATAAATTTATTTTTTTTCTTTATTATAAAATTATCAGATAAAAAGCATGACTGAAATTGAGGTAAAGAAAGACCGAAAAAGAAAAAGTTTATTGTTTTTTTTAATAAAATTATTTTTTTTTATTATAGGGTTGCTAAACGAAAAGTATGACTGGACTTTTGAAATTAAGGTAAGAGAGGCTAGAGAAGGAGAAGTTCTTTTTTTTAATAAAATTTATTTTTTCCTTTATTATAAGATTGCTGAATAAAAAGAATAACCAAACTTTTAAAATTAAGGTAAAGGATTAAAGAAAAATTATTATATTTTTTTTAATAAATTTAATTTATATTTTTTTATAGGATTTTTGGATGAAAAATATAACCAGACTTTTGAAAATAAAGTAAGAAGGGTCAAAAATGATGTTTTATCATTTTTTTTAGTAAATTTAATTAATTTATTTTTTTCTTTTTTAAAGTTTTCAGACAAAAAATAACCAGATTTTTTTAAATTAAAATAAAGAAGAAAGATTTCATTATTTTTTCCAATGAATTTAATTTATTTATTTTTTTCTTTTTTATAAGGTAAGAAAAAGCTGGAAAAGATAGTTTATTATTTTTTTTTAATAAATTTATCTAATTTATTTTTTTTCTTTTTTGTAGGATTGTCAGATGAAAAACATGATCAGGCTTTTGAAAATAAATAAGAAAAGACTAGAATAGTTTTTTGTTATTTTTTTTTAATAATTTTAATTAATTTATTTTTATAAGATTTCATAAAAAAAATATTTTGAAATTTAGATAAAGAAAAACTGAAAAAAATTTTTGGTTATTTTCTTTAATAAATATTTTTATAATTTAGAAAAATTTTTTTATTTTAATAATAATAAAACAATTTTTTTTTAAATTTTAAAATTAATGTATTAATTTATTTTCAATCTGATTATTTATATAATATCTAATCAATCTGATATTACTTGATAGTTCTATCCAGATTATCTGTGAACTGTTCATTAATAATTCAGATGATCCATTTTTTGACTAGTTTAAATGACAGATTAAACAAAATTTATTAAAACTAACCTCTACTCTAAATTACATATAAATAGATCAAGAACCATTAAGTAGGGTTCCAAAATATTATTAAGAACCTTGTTGTACACTTTTAAAAAATTTTAAAAAATTTCATTGTACTGTATTACAAATTTTTTTTTTAGGTGATCATATCTAATAACCTTTATCATATACTTAATAGTAAAGCTCCGTATGAGCTAAGCCAGCTTGCAAGCTGGTTCAAGCTTTTCAAGCTGAGCCAAGTCAAGCCATGATTAAATTGGCTTGGTGGCTCACAAGCCAGCTTGAAAAAGCTTGAGTCAGGTATTAGGCTTAGCTTGATAAACTCAAGCTGGCAGTGGGCTTGGCTTGAAAAGCTCAAGCTGACTCATGAGCCAGATCAAGCTTAGCAATTTTTTACAACATCAGGAAATTTTATAGCGCATAAAATTGCGTAAGTTTACGATTTTGTAAGTTTACGAAAGTTTATGGTATAATATTTTGAAAAATTTTAAAATATTAGATTTATATGATATTACGATTAAAATATTACACAAGTTTTCAATATCGTAAGATTTATGCAATATTACAGTCAAAATATTCTGCAAATTTACGAAACTGTAAACTTGCGTAATATTACGATTGAAATATTTCGAAAATTTACAAGACTGTAAACCTGCATAATATTACGGTCAAAATATTCTGCAAATTTACAAAACTGTAAACCTGCATAATATTACGGTCAAAATATTCTGCAAATTTACAAAACTGTAAACCTGCGTAATATTATGGTTAAAATATTTCAAAAATTTACAAAACTGTAAATCTGCGTAATATTATGGTTAAAATATTTCAAAAAATTTACGAAACTGTAAATCTGCGTAATATTACGGTTAAAATATTTTGAAAATTTACGAGACTTGTAAACTTGCGTAATATTACGGTTAAAATATTTTGAAAATTTACGAGACTGTAAACCTGCGTAATATTACTATTCAATCGTTAAAGTTGCGCATGCAGTAGAACGTATACAAGGGGCATGTGATACTATTGAATAATCAAAAATAATATAAACTTTTTTAAGTTTGAAAAAGCAAATTTATTTTTATTTACAAATTTTTTATTATTTACAATTTTTATGTTTTTTTATTATTTACAATTTTTATGTTTTTTTATTATTTACAATTTTTATATTAAAAATTAAAGTAAATTTTAATTTTTATTATAACTTAATAAAAAAATACACATTTAATACTTGTTCGCTACTATTTTATAAAATAGTACCCAGGCTGTATGGCGTAGATGTCAGTATTAGTCACAGCCCAAAAAAACGTGAGTCTCCAGCCGATATTTGGTACGGACTAGACCTAGCTACTCACTTAATAAATAAAAAAATAAAAATATTTCTTTTTCTACGATACGTAGGTAAGTTCCTCCTTCTCTTACGATCATCACGCATAACTAAAATTGATTAAATTTATCAAATTTAAAACATGAATGTAAATATTAATTATAAATTTTATTACAGTATAATTATCCGGCCTCTCCCAAAATCTCGTTCTAAATTCATGATAATATCTTTGGCCAGTACGTGTCTACAGCCACTGCCTAGAGTTTCCATTATAATATAGGACATAGTTCTAAATATCAAAATCAGTTTGAATATTCGATAAATACATTTAATTTATATGAATGTAATTTTATTTATTTACTTACATGGTAATCCCTGACGAGGTTCCTCCACTTTTGGCTGCACTGTTGCCCAGAAATCCTCGTACAAAATATTCTATTTAATTAAATAGATTGGTTAATTTGAATTTAAATTCTAACGATCTGCGCATCTTTTTCTGCTGATCACTCTGTCCATTTTTTTAGCTAACACTTTTTCATAAAAACTTATAGTTTTCCCTACCTAAAAATCCTCAAATATGCCTAACAACGTTGCTAAACGAGGCCGCAGCTCCTTTAATCCTAATAGTAGGAAGGCCAGCCGCCAAGAACGAAAAAAAGATAATAATAACTCCGATAACTCCAGCTCTGACGGTAAGAACACCGTTCAACAAAAATGTACTAGAACTACCTCTGATAACACTATAGATGAAGACTTCATTGCTGATACAGCAACTGACGTTGGAGTAGATGGTCCCTCTTCTTCTTCTAAAAAAAATAATACTGTTTCAACTTTTCTCTCCTCTCATCTGAATATAGCTGCGACTCTGTCTGTACCTGGCAATAACGCGTCTGATGGACTTAACGCATCTATGCATGCTAAAACAATGACTCCTGCATTTCTCCCTAACGCATCGCCTGATAAGGCTATTACCACTAATGATCCCCTTATTGATCCACTTCTTATTCGTACTCTGACCTTTTCCATCGAAAGAAATGATTATCAAGCTGCGGCTGCACCAAACTCAGCCTTCGAAACTTTAAAAAATTTCTCCACAAATAAGGCATTGATTGATGCCGTTAACAACACCTTTTTAGAAACTTACAAAGCATACACTGGTAAAGCTAAGATAACTGGTTCAGGTGATTTCAAACGCCTCGTTATTTATTTCCAAATAGCGGAGGCACGTGATGCTTGTGTTGGTGCTGCCCACCAACAGTTCCCAGACCTTGTATTTCATACTCACGATCCCAAGCAGCTCCAGAGTGATGAGGATCTCTGAGCGATTCAAGTTACAGATATTCCCTTCTTCCTAACCAAAGATAATGTTATATCTTACTTCAAAAAATTTGGCAATATTGCGTCCTGTCGAGTTTACTCCAGGAAAAATGCCAAGGTTCAATAAGCCAGAATCGCATACGATTCTACCTATTTCATTGCTCGTTTTGATACCCAATGGGCCGTATATTGCTTCTCTACTTGCCTCCAGGTAACTCCATGTTACTACACGGTTGATCAGAAATCTTTCTGTAGAGAATTTATCACTACGCTCACACAATTACCTCCTAACACCAAGGATATAGACCTTGCCCCCTTTACCCGAGATCTTGGTGCTAAGGCCATCAATGTTCCTCTCTCCTTGAACTTTTACAAACCCAAGAGATGAGTTTACGTCACGTTCAATTCCCAGGAAACCATGGATGCTGCTATGAAGCAGATTATCGGCTTCTGAAGTCATACATTACAATAGAACCTTCCAAACGACACTAACAAACTTTGCCACAGATGTGGTAAATTAGGATGTGCTCCCAATCAATGCCCAAGCCACCAACAAAGGGGTCGTACTAGGGATAAAAACCTAGTGGCTGCACTTAAAGAACGATTCAATATCAATCAACCTGCCTGACCTAAAGCGCGTTCACGCTCAGGCTCTCATTCACGCTCACGATCGAAAAGCCCTAATCACTCTGGATCTTTCCAATCGCATCAGCCTTTGGCTAACACTCCTAACGTTAACACTGCTCGTCATGATCATTCCAAATCCAGTGATCGATGTGACCGTTCTGTCTCTTTCTCTATGGCTTTGCGTACTCCTCCTCTCTCTTCATCACGCAATCAATCTTTTACTATGCCCCCTCAAGAGGCTGCCAATATTCTATCCTTATTGAAAGCTCTGCAGCAAGACATGGCTGAAGTCTGTGATTGTATCACTGCCTTAGAGGTCAATGACAGACGTATGACCCGTATTGAACAACACCTAGGTCTATTTCTCCCGCCTGACATTCCTGCCAACAATCAGCCTTCGGATATGCTTATAGACCTACCGGCTAATACTGATCCTATTATTTCGCAGGTGTCTTCTCAACCAGCTGCTCTGACCGTACAAAAACCTCTTAACCCCCTTGTTACCCAATTTTGTTCCATCAAGTCCTGTTAGGGCTCCTATCTCCGCATCTTCAACTGTTGCTATCCCTAATAGTTCCTCATCATCTTCTACTCCTAACACGATCTCTTTCTCCACACAAACTTGCGATAAAATACAAGCTATTAATGCGAAGCATTCAGCTATAGAAAACAAGTTGGATATGCTCGCTAACTCTATTAGTGGTTTCATCAGATCAATTACTTCTTCTTTCTCTTTTACGAACTCAGCTAGTGCGGCTGGTTCTAACTAATTCTCTTTTCTCTTTATACATTTCCCCATCTGTATTTATCAGTGTGTTATAATGACGGACAATAATTTTAATTATGATTCCTTCATTCGAAATCCTTCTAACCCTATAGATATAAAAAACCTTTCTTTACAAGATTCTTTATTTTCTTCTAATTCTTTATCACCTCCCCCCTTTAATTCTTTTAATATTTCCTCTTTTAACATTAATGGTCTAAAAATGCACTCTCAAAATAAAATTGAATTGTTAAACAATTTCTTTTCTCTTAAACAAATCTCCTTTGGTGGCATTGTTGACACCCATTTACATCCCAAACAAATGCACTTTTTAGCTAAACGCCTTTCTAACTATACTGTTTTTTCTTCTATTTTGGATACCTCCCAACACGTTTGTTCCTCTGGGGGTGTTTCCCTTTTCATTAAAAATTCTTTGGCCTCTCATGTTCATACATACACATCCTATTCATCACGCTTGCTTTCTGTTGACTTATATTTCAAAGGTAACGTTAAGCTACGTATTTTTATTGTTTATATTCCCCCCACTTCTGATCAAACCTTGCGCGATGACACTATAAACCTTTTAATTCAAGCCCTATCTGAAGCCAAGAGACTAGGTTTTCATCACGCTGTTTGTGGTGATTTAATATACACCTAGACCAATTCTATCCTATATTTTTCAATCACCTCAAATCGCTTTTAAACGTATCTATCGCCTCTTTAATTTTCTTTTATCGAGCAGATACACTAATTTTACCCCAGTTAATTTTTCTGATTCTTTGGGCACCTTTCATCATGCTGACATCATTTCCCGCATTGATTATGTTTGGTTGTGTCCTCTTCTCAAACATTTCCTACTCACTTCAGCTATTTTTGATGTTCGTGACCTCAGTTTTTCTGACCATAATCCTGTTATTACTTATTATGATCACTCCTTTTTACGTTCTTCTATTAAGCTGGCCCATGCTCGTCAGCTCAACTGGCATTCTCATCGTATATTTTCTTTTGACTCTGTTACTCCCTCGCAATGGGAGGATTTTCCACTCACATTAACAAACTTTGTCACGAATCTTCCACTACCTTTGCCTCTTGGTATGTTAATCGAATGTGTAAATACTTACATGCTAACATCATTGCTGGTGCCAATGCTATTTTACCTGCATGCACTGTCGGCAATGACCATACCCCTAAGCTCTCTAAAGACTTGGAAACGTTACTGCAACACTATCATTTTCTCAATCGTGTCCTTCATTCCATTAGACTTTTATGCAAATACCCGCATACCTTTTCCTTTTCTTTACACGACCAGAAATGGTCCATTTATCTAATTAGATTGAATAATATTTTTAAATTGTATAAATCTACCCTTCCCGCTATCCCAGTCTTACCCCTAACTTTATCTTCTTTCCAGATAGATAACTTTAATAAACTCTTTGACACTTTGTCACAAGCTTCCAAGTTATTAAGAGGCTCACATCTTTTAAAAGAGAAAGAATTCCAGGAATCTTCTATCAAAGCTCATATTGAAAATTGTGATTATAATTTTGACACTGATATTTCTTTCTTTATTAATTCAACGCTTTCTCGTTCACGCTGCTGAATCGTATTGGATCGTATTTTTATCAATCATCCCTCTGCCTCTCGCTTGTTAACGGACCTAAAGGACATCTCTGATGCTGTGGTTAACCACTTTTAAAATGCAGTTTCTATTAAATCTACCCCGCCTTTGCATATCTCAGCATTACCTGATAGATGGCGCTCTGAATATTTACCCATGGACTCAGTTTCTCCTGATATTTATAATTCTCTTTTGTCTCCCCCTTCCTTAGAGGAATGGCTTTCTACGGTTTCATCTATGCCTAATGGCAAAGCCCCTGGCCCTTCCATGATCACATATGAAATGCTCAAGCACTTAGGACCTACCACCAACTCTTTACTTTTAATTTTAATCCATGCATGCTTTGCTTTGGCTGACATTCCAGATCTTTGGCGTCAGACTATGGTCTTCCCTATTCCCAAGCTGCATGAATGGCATTGTCAACTAAAAAATACCCATCCCATCACGCTTCTGGAAGTTATTTGGAAATTGTTCGTCAAGCTTTTCTACAACTGATTATTTTCCATTCTTACTACTCATAATGTCCTCACCGGTGGTAATTTTGCTGGACTACCAAGAAGGACCTGCCATGATTCTATTATTACTCTTGAATCAATTATTCACGATGCAAATCACAACAATTCTTCTCTTTGGATTCTTTTCCAAAATATCTCCAAAGTGTTTGATTCTGATAACTTTACTATGTTGAAATTCGCTTTAGAACGTATACGCTTACCTGCATCTGCCATCATGCTCCTCTTATCACTTTTTATGAACTGCTCGAATTGGATCTTTACAGCACACAGTGATACTTCTTCCTATCAGGTTCACATTGGTATAGACCAAGGCGAGGTGATTTCTCCACTCCTCTGGGTCATCTACATAGATCCTCTTTTAACTGTGTTGAATAAAGAAATGATGGATCCTTATATTTTGCGATCTTCAATACTACTTCTGATTACGACAGATAACACTTCAACCATTGCTATCAACAATCTGGTCTTCATGAATGATTCCACTCTTATTTCTTCTTCAAAGGCTGGATTGGAACACATGCTCTCAATCACAGAAGAATTTTACATGTTAAATAACACTTCTGCTAATCACCAAAAATATGTTTTGATCTCCAATTCTTTACCTTTAACCTGATAGGGTTCTGCATGAATCAGATCGGATCAGATTTTACTAGATTTAAATCCGATCTGACGGATCTGGATCTATCAATTTTAAATTTGGATCCGTAATTCAGATATATATTTGAAATCCAAATCTGATCCGCGGACCTAAATTTAAAATCTGGATCTGATTTGAGTTTGATCTGAATCTGACACGAATTTGATCTGAATCCAGCCAAATTCAGATTTAGATAACAATAAAAAAAAAATGATTTTACATTTTTTTAAAATCATTAATAGTTAATAAAAAATGATTCTACATTTTTTTTAAAAATCGTTTTAATGAAAGAACAATTTTTAACGGTTTTTTTTAAAAATCATTTTAATAAAAAATGATTTTTAACAGTTTTTTTTAAAATTGTTTTAATAAAAAAATGATTTTACGCTTTTTTAAAATTGTTTAATAAAAAAAAACGATTTTACATTTTTTTTTATCGCCGTTTTCAGAAATATGTGTATTTATTATTTTGTATCAGTAGTCCACGTGAAAAATTCGAAACTCGAAATTTTATGTGACAATTAAAATTATCCAATAAAATTTATCCAGATTTTCACGTGCCAGCTATTAGATTATCAATTATCACTATCAAACGCGAAAAATTTAACTTTTCGCGGCTTCGCGCACAAAAAATATTATAATGAGTAACTGTAAAGACTATGAACAATATGAAAAAACAGAAACTTTAAACGTTAAAAATAGAGAATATCAAATAGGAACTTGTTATTCATGTCAAAAATGTCTTTACTGTAACGTTAATCTAGTAATTGAATATTGTAGTTGTAATAAAACTATTAAACCAACGAATAGTAAAAAAAAAGAAACGGCTCAAGTTGGGAGTGTTAGAAATGGTGTATATAATCCTCATAGATGTCATTATATATTAGCTGCTTTATTACATTCTAGTAGTCAATTATACGGATATAATTCTAATTTTTCAAAAAAATTTAATTTTACTTTATGTTCCAAATGTAATAGTCAACTAACTAGAGATCAAAATACTTATAATAAAAAAAATGAGAAAAATAAAGATCCTGCGCAAGAAAATAATCAGATTTCAACAAATGGAAAAAGTGAAATAATTACAAAACAATCTGATAAGTTTTCTATAGATGATGTTATACCTAATGCAGATTCGTTTTTTCGCTTTAAACTTGTAATTAAAACGCCTGATTTAACCAAGCCAGCAAAGGCAATTACTTTAGAAAAAAAGCCAGTTGATTACTACGAATTTGAAGAATTGATATCACAAAGAGTTTGTGAAGCAGTTGGTTTATTAGTTCGTACTGATTATGAATTATCATATAAATCAGAGAAAGGTATAGGAGCTGGTACTATTTTAGAAGAAGAGGAAGATTTTGAAGAATTTATAAAAGAATATTCTAGATTAACTAACTCTAATAAGGTTTTGTTGATTACTGCATCTATTCAAAAGAAAGAAACGGCAAAAAGAAAAAAAGTATTTATATTTCTTAAAAAATATATTTACTTATTTAATAATATTAATTTATTTATATTTTTTTATTAGAAAAATTTAACATTAGATGATGATGAAGAATCTATAGACGAAGAAAATGAAATTACGCCACCTTCAAAACAAAAAAAGAAAATTTCCATTCCTAAAGAAGCAAATTTGAACGAAATTGACCTTATAAAAGAAGAAATTCATAAGAAACTTAAAGAAAAGCATGGATGTGATATCCATAAAACGGGATATTGTTATGTCAAAGACAATAGACATTTACCACTTACTACATTACATTTATCCATGTGGACAGATGAAATTGTAATAATAGTTTTAAATTTTTTTTGTTTTTTTTTATTATTATCTAACGAGTAATTTTATTTACAGCATAAGAATCACTGTGATTATGAAACTCCGCCACCACATCCTAATTTTGGAATGGGAAATTCTTTAAAGATTTCATCATCAAATCATTCATCATCATCAACATTAGTAAATAATGATTCTACAAACTCTTATTCACATTATAATATTCCACCGAATGTTTATCCTTATTATTATGGATGGCCACCATATCCACCACCACATCCATCACAACATCCACCACAACATCTATCACAACATCCATCACAACATCCGCCATCTTACCCACCACAACATCCGCCATCATACCCACCATTACATCAATCATCACAACATTTATTATCGTTAAATTCGTCAAATACTTTAACTTTACAGTCTGATACTTTAAATAATAATAATAATACAGAATTTTCTGAATTGTCTATGAAGGAATTTTTAGAACAACTTGATAAACAATATGGTGAAGGCAAATATACAAACTTTTTACAAAAGTTTGAAGAGGAGGAGATTACTGTATCACAAATTGCAGAAATGAGTCCTGAAATTTTATTAAATGAGTTTGGTATAGAAATAATGGGACGTAGATTAAATTTGATTAAAGAAGCAAAAAAACTTATACAATAGCATTTTTTGTATTTTTTTTGGTCAATTAATAAAGTTTTTTAGCAGTTTATTAATCTGTAATTAAATCAAATTATTTAATATGAATAAATTGATTCGCTAAAATAACCTTTTGCCATACTAGGTGTTACGTAAGACAATGCTAAAAAAAGTGGATATTTGGGATCAGTGTAACTTTCTACAAATATTCTATTTCTTTTTAGCCATGATTTAATTCCAGAAAAAGCTGTTTCAATGGATTATAATCTGGAGAGTACGGTGGCAAATAAAGTACTTTACATCCCATTTGTTCAATTGATTCTACTAATTTTTCATCATGATGGATTTTTGCATTATCCATCACGATTACGCTATTTTTATTTGGATATTCGTTCATTTGAGGCAACTAAAAAATTAAATATAAATATATATTATCTTAAATAAATAAAATAAATATATAAATAACATACCACTTGTGTAAGAATAAATGTCTGAAATCTTTCTTTATTACAACTTCCTTCTATGATATCGGCGGCTATGAATCCATCTAATGTCAATGCCGGTAAAATAGTATACCGTTTACCTCTCACAAAAACAATACTTTTTTCAACCCTTACATTTTTTATACTATATCCATAAGCCCTGGATAAACTTCTTTCATCTTTTGACGTTTCATCAATAAAAACAAGTTGTTCTGGCTTGAATTCACTTCCTATTTTATACATAAAAACACTGCATAAGAGCTCACTCCTCTCTTTTGCAGCTTTTTGCAACTGGAAAATAAAATATTTGATTATTTATTTATTTAAAACAATTTAATAAGAATAGATTAAAATCTTTTAGAACCTTTTTTCTCGTCATTCCAAGATGTTTGAGCGCTCTCCATAAAGTAGGTATAGATATGAGCTTGCCGGTTAACCTTTCCATTTCATCAACCATTTCATCAAGATACCAATCTTTTTTATCTTTTACAAGTGAATCTAGAATCTGTAATAATAAAGTTAAATCAATAAATAAATTTACAATAATAATTAAATAAAAATTAAATTAATACATTTAAGTTAGCAAGACTCAAAGTTTTTTTTCTTCCTTGACGACCTTTAAATGGATGAGTTACACAACCCCAATGATCATAAATTCTTCTAATTTTATATACAGTAGAGACACCAATATAAAGTCTACTTGCAGTCTCTTTTGCAGAAAATCCATCAAGTTGATGATAAATGATACGCCATCTTATATCATTACTTAAAGTTTTTACCATTTTTTTTTGAAATAATGCTAAGTATTTTAATAAAGTAATAAGAATAATAAATAAATAAAATCAAATACGATAAAACCCCTAAAATAATCTGTAATAGCTTTAAATTTTCAATGTAATATACCCTAATTGTAAGAATTTCAACAAAATATATGAGTTTCGCAATAAAATAACTAACTATATATTATAAAACTTATATTAGAGTCTTGTATAAAGCAATATATTGTATAGAAAGAAAAAAAATCGCGTATTATTATAGCGACTTACTGTCTTGTAATATACTCGTAAACTTTCAATGCTAAAAATTCGCAAAAATTCTTATAAATATTAGCAAGTTTCACGACAAAAAAACTTTTCATATGTTATAAAACTTATGTTAAGGTATTATATAAAGCAATATATTCATATGAAAAAAGAAAATCGCGGTTTGTCTTAGCAAAGTATAAAAATTTTGTATTCGAGAAAAATTTTTTACTAAATTTCAAGTGATCATCATGTGACTTGAATTACACATATTTCTGAAAACGGCGATAAAATCGTTTTAATGAAAGAATGATTTTAACAGTTCTTTTTAAAATTGTTTTAATAAAAAAATGATTTTAACAGTTTTTTTAAAATCGTTTAATAAAAAAAACGATTTTACGTTTTTTTTCAAAATTGTTTTAATGAAAGAACGACTTTAACAGTTCTTTTTAAAATCATTTTAATAAAAAAACGATTTTAACAGTTTTTTTAGAATCGTTTAATAAAAAAAATGATTTACATTTTTTTTCAAAATCGTTTTAATAAAAAATGATTTTACGCTTTTTTAAAATCGTTTAATAAAAAAAAACGATTTACATTTTTATTTAAATCGTTTTAATGAAAGATGATTTTAACGGTTTTTTAAAATCGTTTAATAAAAAAAACTGATTTTACATTTTTTTAAAATCATTTTAAATAAAAAAAATGATTTATGTTTTTTAAAAAAATCGTTTTAGTAAAAAAATGGTTTTTAACGTTTTTTTTTAAAAAAATCATTTAATAAAAAACAATTTTAACTTTTAAAAAAAATTGTTTAATAAAAAACAATTTTTAACGTTTTTTTAAAATTGTTTTAATAAAAAAAAAATGATTTTATGCTTTTTAAAATTGTTTACCAAAAAAAAAATGATTTTACTTTTTTTTTAAAATCGGTTTAATAAAAAAACGATTTTAATGGTTTTTTTAGAATCGTTTAATAAAAAAATGATTTTACGTTTTTTTTCAAAATCGTTTCAATGAAAGTACGTATTTTTTAAAAAAATCATTTTAATAAAAAACGATTTTACATTTTTTTAAAATCGTTTAATAAAAAAAAATGATTTACGTTTTTATTTAAAATGTTTTAATGAAAGAACGATTTTAACGGTTTTTTAAAAATCGTTTAATAAAAAACAATTTTAACTTTTTTTTAAAAAAATTGTTTAATAAAAAAATGATTTTTAACTGTTTTTTTAAAATTGTTTTAATAAAAAAAAATGATTTTATGCTTTTTAAAATCGTTTAACAAAAAAAAAATGATTTTACTTTTTTTTAAAATCGTTTTAATAAAAAAAACGATTTCAACGTTTCTTTTAAAAATCGTTTTAATAAATAAAAAATGATTTTAACGGGGTTTTCCTAAATTGTTTAATAAAATAAAATGATTTAACATTTTTTCTAAATCGTTTATTTAAAAAACAATTTAACGTTTTTTTCATTAATAAACGGTGTTATTAAAAAAAATGCTGATTTCAGCATTTTTTTCATAAAGTAATGTGAAAGACCGCTGTTTTGGCGTGTTTAATAGGTCGCAGTTCTATTCTGGCATTTTTTTTGAAATTTTATAAATAAAAACGTTGAATCGCCTGTTCTGATGTTTGTTTTTTGCAACTTGATATGTAAAAAATGCTGGAACCATCTGTTCTGGCGTTTCTTTTGCAACTTCATATATATAAAACGCTGGAATTATCTGTTCTGGCGTTTTCTTTTACAATTTTATAAATAAAAACGCCTGGATTAATAGATCTTATGATCTGATCTGAATCTGGCAGATCTGATCCAGATTCAATTCGACAGATTCAGATTATACAATTTCAAATCTAAATCTGAACTTCGGATTCAAATTTGGAATCTGAATCCGATCCGCGAATTATAATACTATAATCTGATCCAGATCTGACCGAATCAGATCCAGATCAGATCTAATCAGATCAGATTTTTTGCAGAACCCTATTTAACCACTACATCTATAACTTCTCCTGTGGACTTCAACTTGGAACTTTCCTCTTTAAATAGCATTTCCTCTTTATCAGTTACTCCTATTTCTATTACTTCTTCATTTCAGTTTTTAGGGGTATGGTTTAATATCAAAGGGTCTCAAGACTTCGTTAAGAAACAAATTGCTGGTGAATGTAACTCTTTCGCCGCTACTCTTCATCCAGCTAGACTATCCGCCCAACAAGTGGTTTACCTCTATAATACAGTGCTTATTCCTAAACTAGAATATCAGATGCAAATTACTCACCTTTCTGAAAAAGATTGTTACACTGCTACAAGATTAATACGCTCACTAGTAAAATAAAAGGCTAATTTCTCTCGTTCCCTTCCTAATTCCATTTTATATCTTTCTCAAGCTTTGGGATTGATTAATTTGTTTTCTCATATGATCCAATGCCATGTTAATAATTTATTTTTAATGGCTAATTCTTCCACTTCTTTTATTCAGCGTTTATTTATTTATAGATTAATGTCGATTCAATTTAGGTTTTTAATTCCTATTTCTCCTTTGAAGGTGGACGATTGGTCCTTATGGTCCAATACGACTGCATTCAAGTGTGATTATATTGCATACACTATTGCTTCCATGGTCTCCACCCCCTTTTGTATGCAACATGCTAATTTCACTTCAATCTTTCCAGACCTTACTTTGCCTGGCCATACTCCTTTGTATTCGTGTATAAGCCTTAAAATTATCAAGGCTTGCCTCAAGGTCCTGCGAAAGCGCCATCTTTACTATCTATCGCAATTAATCACGCCCTCCAGATCGCATCTAATTTCTTGAACTGCTTATCAGATCGCATATATTGCCCAATTAGCTGATAAATGTGATCGTTCTTTTCCTCACAAGTGGTACCTGGACATTAAGGCCAACACTACTCTTCCTGATTCTCACGATCGTTTATATGATCGTTATGTGTGTTCCCCTTCTACTATCTCTGTCATCAATCTAGTTCCTGGTGCAACTACCACGCAAAAGAATAGACATTGGCTCATTACACTCGATGGAAATGATACTTCTCTCTTCAGCAAACAGCTTAGCGTCCAGCCCAAAAAAGATACCTGTGTAATTGTTCATTAGATATCTGATTATCTCTACTCTCCTGGTAATGTTATCCGCCTTCACCCATGTCCAGGCTGTGATGTTCATGTTCCCTTCCCCTCAGCCGACAAATATACCACTGTTACGCCTAGCTGTACTTTTAAGATTTCTTTGTTAAAGTCTTTAATTCTCCCTATCAATTGTGAGCGTATTCAACAAAATAACACAGAAGTTGTTTCTTTCTGCTCGTGTGCTAATCTTAGTGCTACAGTGGTCCATTATTATTGACGTCTGAATATTCTTCCGGATTTTTCTTCTTCCTCATCTGTAGATGATGATGCTTCGCTTTGGCCTTCTTCTTTACATGACTCAACTAGACTTCCCTCTCCTGTTATTCTCACATCCAGTTCTCATTACCGTTTTTATACTGATGGTTCCCTTGTTAATCTAGGCTCACCTGAAGTCTCTATGGGCTGGTCTTGAGTACAAATTATTCATGATGCTGGATACCTCAACTCTGTTGCTACATATGCACATGGCACTATACAAAATTGGCCTTCCTCCACCCGAATAGAAGCTGCTACAATTTACGCTGCTTTAAGTGTCTCTCTGACTGACTCTACCATCTCCATTTACACGGATTCCCAAGCTGCCATTGATGGTTTGCATTTATGCGCCTCCTCTTCTTATACAAACAGTCGTTTGTATTATAAGACTACTAATTTTAAATTATGGGCCTCTATTAAGCGTTCTATTCATGCAAAACGGCTCACGATATATCCCGTTAAGGTCAAAGGCCATGATGGAAACTATTGGAATGAATTTGCTGATTCTCTCACAACTTCTACACACCACTCGGATAATGCCATTCTCCTTCCTATGACTGACTATACTTCTACGCACAATGTCCGCCTGGTCTATGATGATATTGTTTGTGAATCTAATCCTAGGCGACTTCTCAAACTATACTATCAGGCTACCTTTATGAAGGACCTTTTGTCACTCAAACGTTTTCAGTTTACATTCTGTTTATATAATAGGGATGACTACGTGATTGACTGGGAGCTCACTTGGTTTACTCTCAATTTTTCTCTGGTCTATGATGCCTCTTTTCGCGCTCACCATACTTCAAGACATTATACTTTCAAATTTAAACTTTTTTTCGATGAGTTGCCTCTCCTGGAAAAATTGAAGATTACCCATCCTGATCTCTATATTGATCTTTTAATGTGCCGTTCATGCCACGATCGCAAAGAAGATTTAATGCACCTCATCCTTTGTACTAAACGCCGTACCATTATGCATCAAATTTTACAAACCTACCAAAATCACCTATTTTCCAAGCTTCGCGAAGCTGAAGAATTGGCTGGCAGATCCCACACCTATACTCAGGAAGTTTTCTTCTCTTTCTTGTTGGACTATTTCTTCTTCTAATTGGTCCTCTTACACGCTCATCCAGGGTTGTTTACCCAGAGCCTTTATTGATTTATTTGTTGACTTATCTATCCCCAAACAGTCAGCTGTGAAGGTCGTAGCTGCGATTCACAACAACTTTGTCCAGAAGCTTAGAACACGCATTTGGAATCTGCGTATTTATGATAAATGTAAATGGGAAGACGTGATGAATATTACTCTCAAATTGAAAACTACTCCTCGGCCATCTAATTTGCCTGCCACTTCGTATGTGCCTTTCTTTTTATTACCTCCTCTGACCCATCTCATGACTTCACGTGACTCTGGAACTGATTAATTAAGAACTCGATGATTCAAGGATTACCATGGTATAATCATTTTGTTAGGTTTAATGGGTCATCTAACGGTGCTACTTAATAACAGCTTTTGCAGGATGGGATGTCGATTTTTATAGTAGGCGTGTTATCTGTTATTATGTTAGCATAGTTGCTTCTACTTTGATTGGAATATATCAAGGGGAAAGATCTAGGGAAATTTAGTGTAATGCAATTTATTCTTTTTAGGATAGATTTATTACTTTATTTTTACTTAGGAGACTATATAGCTTTGTTTTTAGTTAGTTTTATTTTATTTTGTTTCTTTTTATATTTTTTTTGTAAATTGTGTCGATTTAATAATAATTAATAAAAATGAAAGCTACTATGCCGTGTTTGCCTTAAATTTAAATTCTTTTTTAAAAAAATTATAGATATTAGTCATATGAACCTATTGGCAACAGAGTCCCAAAAATCATGGCGGCTTCTACCATTAATATTGTGGTAGGCGCAGTTTCTGTCTCAGCGTATGTCAACAAGCTCGTCCATCATAGCTCAGTTCCAATGGACGTTATAATAAGAACGACGTGAAGTGTGTGGCGAGGTATTATTAGATTAGATTTGATTTTTATAATTTGATTTTAGGATGAGTAAAAATTTGGATAGAAAGAAGGTTGTAAAATGTCACTTTAAATAAAAATTTGAACAATACCTCTTTGGTTTGATTTTATTTCTCGTTTTAATTAAAATTTAATTTATTACATTTTTCATCATTAAACATATTAATTAAATCTCATGCAGATATGGATTATCTAAATATAAATATCATGATTAAATCAAAAAATAAAAAAAAATCTTAGTTTGATTTCAGTTTCATTTCAATTAAAAATAATTGAGAATCATATACATGTTTAATTGTTTTAAATATAAATATTAATATATCATATTTAAAAATAAAACAATTATATTCTGATTAAATATTTTGTGTACATTTCTTAAAAAAATCATAAAAAAAATCTTGTACATTATACATGCATGCAATTACTAAATATCATCCCCTTATGATAAATAAAAAATTACGCAACACAAATTTAACACAAATTTAACAAATTTAACGAAATTTGGCCAAAATTAATAATTTTTTACCAGAATTATCAACACAAATTGAACACAAAATTTGTGGTGTTGTGCTGGTAATTTTTATTTATCACAAGGGGATGATATTTAGTAATTGTGCATGACAGTATCATATTTTCTGGCCAATCAAAATTAGACTGATCCTTGCATGTGATTTAATCATTTAATCATGCACACGTTTTTTGTCTTATTTATTTTTGTCTCTTATTTCTTTATTCTTTTGTTCAATATTTTTAATTTTTTTATCTCTTCTTTCTATTATTTCTTTAATTATATACAATATATTTATATATATTTCATAATTTATTGCTTTGCAGGTATAGAAATATTTGTTTATTAATACTAATTATTTTCAGTATTTTTTACCTCTTTGTTACTTTGTATCGTAATACTAACAATAATATCCATATTTCCTTTATTCCTTTTTACTTGTACTTTAATACTAACAATACTAACAATACTAACAACATGTTTATTTTTTTCTTTCTCTTTATTTCTTTATTCTTTTGTTCAATTACTTTGCAGGTATAGAAATATTTATTTATTAATACTAATTATTTTAATATTAACGCGTTTTTTTACCTCTTTGTTACTTTATGTCGTAATACTAACAATACTATCTACGTTTTCTTTATTTCTTTTTACTTGTACTTTAATACTAACGATAATATCCGTATTTCTTTTACTTCTTTTACTGTTTTTTTAACTCTTTTTACCTTAATACTAACAATAATAACAATATTTCTTTTATCTTTATATCTAATACTAACGTTACTATAGCTGTTTCTCTTCTTTTTACGTCTAATAATATTGTTACTCTTTACTCTTTCTTTTTTTTACTTTTATGTATTCTGTATATATTAATAAATACTTGTAATTTTTTATGGTTTAATAAAATTATATCTAATAAAACATACATTATATAAACTTATAGTACAGAAAATGAAGTATTATTTAAAATATTTTGAAACATTACAAAATATTACGTATATTTTAAAAAGTTGCAAAGTATTATGCAGTAAAATTACCGAATAGCATATATTTCAAAATATTTTAAAAAGTTACAAAATATTACGCTTACACAAACTTGCGGCGGGTCTAAAAACTTACAGAATATTATAAATTGTAAAATTACGAAGCTTTGCATATTGTAATATTTCAAAATATTTTAAAAAGTTACAAAATATTACGCTTATGCAAACTTGTGGTGGATCTGAAAACTTACAAAATATTATGATGTGTAAACTTGTGCAACTTTTCACATTATATAATTTCCTGATGAATTTATATGTAAAAAATGCCAGTACCAATAGTTTCAGCATTTTTTTTGCAAATTTATATATAAAAAATGCTGAAACTATTTGTTCTGGCACTTTTTGCAATTTTATGAATAAAAAATGCTAGTACCAATAGTTCTGGCATTTTTTTTGTGATTTTATAATACAAAACACCATTAACGCTATAACGAATTATTCGGTATAAAGGCAGGGTCATGTGACTTACTGATCTAATCAGATAATCTGAATATCTGATCTCATTTATCAGTTTACTTTTGTGGTGTTGCCAAACGAAAAGTACGACTGGACTTTTGGAATTAAGGTAAGGGAGAATGAGAAGTGTTTTTCAGTGTTTTTTTTAACTAATTAATTAATTATTTTTTTTTTTTATTTTTTGTAGTGTTGCCAAACAAAAAGTATGACCGGACTTTTAGAATTAAGGTAAGAAAGGAGTTGGAAGAGGTATTTTGTTATTTTTTTTTAATTAATTAAGTATTAACTTTTTTTTTACTTTTTATAGTATTACCAGACGAAAAGCATGATCAGACTTTTGGAATTGAGGTAAGGGAGGGTTGGGAGAGGTGTTTCATTATTTTTTTTTAATTAATTAAGTATTAACTTTTTTTTTACTTTTTGTAGTGTTGCCAGACGAAAAGCATGACCGGACCTTTGGAATTAAGGTAAGGAAGGGTGGGGGAAGTGTTTTTCAGTAATTTTTTTTAACTAATTAATTAATTATTTTTTTTTTTATTTTTTTGTAGTGTTGCCAGATGAAAAGCATGACCAGACTTTTAGAATTAAGGTAAAAGAGGGTGGTATCTTTCGTTATTTTTTTTTAACTAATTAATTATTTTTTTATTTTTTGTAGTATTGCCAGATGAAAAGTATGACCGGACTTTTGGAATTAAAGTAAGAGAGAGTGGGTGAGGTGTCTTTCGTTGTTCTTTTTTTTAACTAATTAATTATTTTTTTTTATTTTTTGTAGTATTGCCAGGCAAAAAACATGACCAGACTTTTAGAATTAGGGTATTAAAAACTGAAAAAAAATAATAAAAATAAATAAATTTGGTATAAAATACCGAAAAAAAGTGAAAAAATAAATAAAATAAAATAAATTTTGGTAAATACCAAGTAATTTAATTTACCGAAATTAGTATTTTTTAAAAATAAATCCACGTATATTTATTATAAACTTTACGCAAACATAATATGTGAGTTACTCCCAAATTGACCAATCTATGCAAACTCAATTTGTAGGTTTAAAAAGTAATTTCATATAAACTCTATGCAAACCTGTATGTGAGTTATATTAGTATTATTCAGGATCCTACTGGGACCATTAGTTCTGGCATTTTTTTTTCAATTTTATGAATAGAAAGGCCAGAACTATTAGTTCTGGTGTTTTTTTTTTGTAACTTTACATATAAAAATACCTAGTTTCAGCTTTTTTTTTGATAATAAAGCTTGAGCCAGAATTTTTCATGGCTCAGCTTGGCTTAAATGAGTTGAGCTAAGATTTTTTGTGGCTTGACTCATTTTGGTTCAAGCCAGAATTTTTTTTTTCAAGCCAAGTCAAGCCAGACTGTAGCTTGACTTAAGCTGGCTCATGCGGAGCTTTACTTAATAGTTAGTAAGAAAAAAATCATCATACACTCAAATAGTAGTAAAAAGATTTTATTGTACATTTGTTTTATAATAAAAAAGTTTCAGTATATATTTATAATCAAATTATTGTGATTTCATATATAAAAATATTAAAACTATAGTTTTAGTAATTTTTTTTATAATTTTATACATAAATTATTACAATTTTATATATAAAAATGCTAGAATTATCCTTTAAACTGTTTTGCAGGCAAATTTACCTGCAATTTTATTTTTTTAATTAAAGTCATTTTTAAGTATTTTTAGATATTTTATTAAATAAAACAATATTTTATAATAAATTCTATGATATTTTTTAAGTAAAAATCAAAAAAAAAGTTTAATTTAATTAATGATTTTTAAAAGTAAATGATCTACAAATTATTAAAAATAAGGCTAAATTTTTTAAAATTAAAATATCTTTTTATCTACTAATCCTAAAAATATAAAACTACCACTATTTAATATGTTTTGATGAAAAGAATCTGATAAAATAAAGTTCAACTTTCTATAATCATTAAGTAATAAGATATCTTCTAATATTTAAAAATCTATAAAGTAATATAACCTTTTATTTACCAAATTCTCAAATACAATTTTGTTACCATTAGATACGTTTCAATAAGAGGAATCTAACAAATTAAATTTTATCTTTTTACGATCACAAGATTTTGAAATATCTTAAAATTTCTAAAATTTTTAAAATTAATTTTAACCCCTACAATTTAAGAGATAATTTTCTGAAACTACTATTTTTATTTTTATTTTTATTATAACAATCAAACTTATAATTACAAATTTCAAAGAAAAAAGCAAGATAAATTCAATAAAAAAACAAGTCTAAGTAAGCATAAATGGCCAATTAAACTGAAGAAACTACATAAGTAGGTCTTAAAAACAGTTATCATAGACATCTCAGGCAAAAGGTAATACTTAGTAAAATCAAGCATCTTGACTCTGCAAGAAAACAACTTACAGTTCTCTTCCTGAAACATAAATTAAAATCAACCTCGTACATGATTATCAACACCTTAGTTCACAAATCCTCATAAGAAGTCTATTGCTTACTTGGCAATATTACTCAAACAAACAAACTAAAAAGAAAGAAACAAACAAAAAAAAAAAATAAAATAATACTATTCTACTAAAATAAAAACA
The DNA here is from genome assembly GCA_015698045.1 of Rhizophagus clarus. NCBI lineage: Eukaryota > Fungi > Glomeromycota > Glomeromycetes > Glomerales > Glomeraceae > Rhizophagus > Rhizophagus clarus. The sequence goes on from BLAL01000160.1 coordinate 1,215,436, forward strand.
ATTAAGAAATTAGAGCTAACAAGAGTTTAATAATATCCATTTTATCATTAGAATTTTTGCCCAAAGACTTCTTATTTTTGTTGCCTTTCGATTTTTTGAAAGTTTTCATCAGGTCCTTGATAGATTTAGAATTAGTAGAGTAAGCTTTAGAAGATCTAGAATTCTGCTAGGATTCTGAAGAATACATATAATACTGGGGTCCAGTTTTGTATAGACTTACTATGTAATTTTTTGGTAAATCATATGTTTGATTTTGTATAACTAACTAGTAATTATTGATAAGTCAGATATTTATTTGTATAATGATAATTGGTTTTTAAACCAAGTCAGATTTTTATTTTGTATAACAGTATACAGTATATATTTCTGAACTTTGAAAGTTAAAAAAAAATATATATATATATTTTTTATATAGCTTGCATATACGAAATCTTTCAACATCTTTTTTCTGACACTAATTTGAATAATCTATTGATATGCAATGTAATATATATATCCAGTTGATCAATCTATTTTTTTTCGGCTAAAATTTTTTTTCTTTTCAGTTTTCTAGACCGAATTTTTTTTTTAATTTTTACTTTTTAAATTTACCAGACTTTTAGACTTAAAATGTAAGTTGTAAAAGAGAAAAGAAGGTTTTTTTTAAAGTTAAAGAAATGATACTAACATTTCTTTCTTTATTTCTTTAAGTTACCAGACTTCTTAAACGAACTGGACTTGAAATATAAGTTGGAAAGGGGGGAGGAAAACTTTTTTAAAGTTAAAGAAATGATACTAACATTTCTTTCTTTACTATTTCTTTAGATTACCAGACTCCTTGGACGAACTGGACTTGAAATGTAAGTTGGAAAGAGAGGAGGAAGACTTTTCTTAATATTAAAGAAACGTCACTAACGTTTCTTTCATTATATTTTTAGATTACTGGCAAACTAGACTTTAGAATGTAAGTTGGAAGGGAAAAGGGAGGATATTTTTTTAATATTAGTAAAGAAATGTTACTAACGTTTCTATATATGGAAAATAAGTTCTTTTAGAATTTATTTAAAAAAACATACTAACTGTTTCTTTTCTTATTTTTTTTGTAGATTTCAGTTTTCTAAAATCTATTGGATATGGGGTAAGTGTATAAAGAATGAGTTTTTTTGTAATTTACTTTGAAGAAATGTATTAACCATTTTTTTTCTTATTTTTTTGTAAGTTCTGGCTTTCTGGTATCTATAGGATATGAATAAATATGTGAAGAATAAGTTTTTGTAGAGTCTTAAATTAATAAATAAATTGAACTTAATTTTGTATAAACTCAGATTCAAAATTGTATAATTTATAATAAAATTTGAACGTGTATGCTGATTTTATATAAAACTTAGATAAATTAGACGTATAAAGTTCTATTAAAATTTTTGAGTCTGGATCTGAGTTATATATGTATTCTTCAGGGTTCTATTCTACTTATTAGAATTTTTTGTAGGCATTTTAATTTTGTTTTTGGAAGAAATAGGAGAAGCACACCATAGAAGAGAGTGGTCTGTACCATTATAGTTGAAATTGAAAGTTGTCTTACGGCAAAATTCTACATCTTAATATTTTTTGAAGTACGTTACAATTTCTGAAACTATTATTGGTTCAGCATTTTTTATATTATAATAAATAAAACTAAAAATAGTTGTACATTTGGAATTTTATTCAATATTATTTTGGATGTTGTGGGATAAGAACCATTCTATCAGTAAAGTAATACTATGCTATGTTAGTTTCTCACAACAAACTCATTATATGCTTGGTTTAGTTTTACTATTGTTTCATAATATTTCTCCTACTTTTCATTTTATTAAAAAACTAGTTCCTTTAATCTCACTTTTATAAGGAAACATATTCCTTTTAATCATATCTTTTTTCATATATGATTTTTTTTAAATTTTATTTTTGAAGAGCTTTCACCTCAACTTTATATTTATTATTGATTTTCAAACATGCATAACTTTATATTTTATTCAATATATCAGAATAATATTATAATTAACTAAAGATAGTACTCTTAAATGTTAATGCAATTTTCTTTCATTAGTTAATTATAATTTTATAACATTATCACTGACTCATACAAGATCAGAACTTAAGTAATTTAATTAATAGTTTCTTTATTAGCGAACATAAACTTGAATGAGGTTTTTCCTTTATTTACAAAGTATATTTATACAAAATCTAAGAATTATTTTCTATCTAATCCTATTTAATTCTATTTTCTGATTTTACATTAAACTATAATTATAATAAATATAAGAAAATATTTTCCATTCTTCTTCTTACCCAAATTTAGTTGTTCATTCCCCTTATTATTACATCATTTAGAAAGATCCAGAATGTTAAAGATATTTCATTCTGAAATATTACATCATTCTCTTCTTTCTATTATTTCTTCAATTGAATCACTATAAAAAATTATTCCTGCTATGTTTTTAATACTATATTTTCCTAATCTAAAAATAAGTTTAATAAAAATAAAAATCTAAACTAAAAATAAATTCTAAGCTAAAAATAAATTCTAAAAATAATTTGTAATTCCATCCAGTTATATTATGTATTTATGTTTTCATCCAGTTATATCATGTGATTTGTATTACATAACCCTTCTATCTATTATATTACTGTTTAATTATCTTTATTATCATGATTCTCACACTACAATGTATATTTTAGTTAAATTTTGATATAACTTTTAAATGTTTATCATATAAAATTAAAAATTTCTTACTGATATTATATACTTAAATAAAATTCTAATATACACTTTGGTAATTTCTCAAATGGGTTCACTATATAAAAATGCTTATATTTAAGAATTATGATTAAGTTTACTTATTAATTAAATAAAATTTTTAAAAATTGCTTATTTCAGAAATATTACTGCAAATTTCTTATCCTATATACTTTTGTTTTTAAAATATTTATTGACTGAATTTTGATAAATTTTATATTATTAGATTTATCTCAATAAGATAAATCTAATAATATAAATTTTATTTTGATAGCATTAATATTAATTAAGATATCCCAAATTAAAAAATTTAATATACATTATATCTGACCTAAATAAAAGATGTTCAGGATCTTCTATCAACCAATCAATAATCAATTAATTAAAGTATATTATTAAACTAAATATATTAATAAATAATATTATGTTTAAAATTATACTTATAGAAATAAATTTTTCTAAAAAAAATATTAAAACTATATGTATATGATATAAATGAAAAAATGATAAATATTATCAAGTTATATATAATACATTACTTGGATAAAAATCATAAAAATTATAATTTTAATTAATTTCTTAAAAATATATATAATAATTAGAATTAAAATTTTAACTGTATTTAGTCAAACTATATAAAATTAATATTTAGTTAACTAACCATTATTCTTAATATATGCCTTAACTTTTTAAAGCATATTTTCAATTAAATTTATTAAAGTATTATTAGGATTTTAATTTTATTCTTTATACAAAGTATACTTTAAATTCTTTAATTCACAATCTACCAATAAACCATAAAATTTGACAGTGAAAAGTATATATTAATAATTTGAAATCTACAATATCTGGAAAGTAACTTGACTTTTTATTGATTCCAGAGATATGTAATTACTACCATTAGATCTGTCTCGATAAGAGAAATCCAATGAGCTAAATTTCATTCTTTTACAATTACTGGATAACAAGTTATCCTTAAATATTTTTAAATTTTCAAGTTTTAATTTTTTTAAATTTAATATTTCAGCTCTTAGTAAAGTGTCTTTTAGTGCTTAAAAAATTTACCAGATTTTTAGTAAAAAGATAGTTAAATAACATATTTGTATGCCTATAAAGTTAGGTTTTATATTACATTTAAAAAATTGGTTCCTTGCATTACTATAACTGCAAATTCTGTGTTACTAATAAAATTATATATAACTTTCACCTATTGTTATTAATCTAAATTTTATGATTTATTGGCAGTTCATGAATTAAATTTTTTTACAAAGTATACTTTAAATTCTTTAAATTTTTTTGCAAATATACTTTAAATTCTTTAAATTTTTTTGCAAAGTATATTTTAAATTCTTTAAATTTTTTTGCAAAGTATACTTTAAATCCTTTAAATTTTTTTGCAAGTCTGAGACGTTTCTAATGTGCTTTTTAAATTTTGATCATAGATGTTTTATTGGATTCAAGTTAGATAATTAACTTGGTCAATTTTTAAAATTTTAATTTTTTTTCAATTTATTTTTAACATTTTTAGTATACTTGTATTCAAAATTATTTTTGTATTACAGAATTACATAATTCTGTAATTCTGTAATTATTAAGTAATTTATTAGAAAAGATCTGAATTCCATATTTAATTTTGGATTCTGTATTTAATTTCATATTACAAAAATATTTGGCCAGAATTAATCTAAATTTTAGCTGAATTATATTTAAAAAAGTAAACTATAACTCTGGAACTAATTGTCCAATTTTTTTGATGATTTTACTGTTATTTGATTCGTCTCATCAAGACAAATCTAATGATAATAAAAATATAAAAATCACTAAATCGTACTCTGATACCAATAATCACTAAATATTTGCAGTAAGATAACTCTGTTAATATTGATGCTAGAGAGCTGCAATATATATCATTAGATTAGTCTTGATAAGGTGAATTGAATAAAAGTAAAATTGTTAAAATCGGATTACTGGATCTGAAAATATTTATACTTTCATACTGTTATACAAATTTTAGAATTTTAGAATATATAATTATGGATTTACATAATTAATTACATATTTACGTAATTTAGTAATTTCAGATTTTGGATTTACTAATTGAATTTTGAAAACAACTATAATTTTTAGTATTAATATAAAGAGAAACATTATTATTCTAAAATAAATAATCTTATCTATTAAAATTATTATTAATTAGTAAAAATAAATATGATTCAAGTATTCAAATATAATTCTTATGATTTATTTTTCCATTAATTTTTACTAGTAGTTCTAACCCTTTTCTTAAAAAATAGTTTCATATCATTATACTTTTACTATTATGTTTTATTAAAAGAATTATATTTTTAATATTAAATCTTATTCTAGAAATCCTTTAAATATGATCTGATCCATTATTTTTAAATAATATAAATGGCTTTTATTATTCTAAATAATTGATTTTCACTTTTTAACAAATCAATCTTTTTTTTTAATACATTAGTTTAAGTTATCTTTTTTTTGTTTATTACTAATATAGAAAAAAAATATTAAATTCATATAAAGCTCTTCTTTTAGTCTTTATAAAAACTTGCTTCTCAGTTTTCTTTTGAAATTTATTATTTATTTATTCAGCAAATTGGTAATTATTTACTTTAACAATAATTTTTAATGTTTTTAATTTTTATTATAATTCAAAAGTTTTGGCTAATTATTTTATAGCTATATTTTAAGTCTTGAATAATTTAGTAAACTGTGGTTTAGAAAACCTAGTATTTTAATAATATATATTTTTATAGTACTATCTTAAAAAGTCTAATAATTTAGCTGCATTTAGCTTTTGTTAATTCTATTATAATAAAAGTAATACAAAACAGTAGCTTGCTAATTACATTTGATAAATGTTTATAAATAATATAATAATTACATTATTATTTATATAAATCATAAGCTATCACATAATAAAATTTCAGTTCAAGTTATTATATATGTTTTTGAGAAATAATAAAAATATAATTCTTATAACTTTTATCCAAATAGTATATAAACAAAAAAGCAATAAAAAATATTGTTAAAGTTGTTTATAATATAATAAAAAGGTGATATATAATAAAAAAGTGATAAAAAATATTGTAATTAAAAATAATACAGTATTAAATTAAAAAAAATGAATGCTAATATCAATTTTAAATACAAAATATTAAGATTAAAAAGTATTTATTGATTAAATTAGAATTTTTTCAATGTGTGATTTTTAACTCTGGCTAAAATATAATTTTGGGCCAGAATTAAGCAGCAAAAATCGCCTATAGTAATAATCACTGGCAGTGATATTTAGCAATACTTAATTTAATAAATACAAATTTTTTTAATAATTTTTCTTCAAACAAATCTCAGTTTTAGTTTTGTTAAATAATAAAATAATTACAAAATCTTAATTAAAAAAAAAATTTCTTATAAAAAACATGTAGTTTAAGAAAAGGCCAGGGTTTAAATAATGCATGTACTAGAATATAATTTGGAAAATGACAGTAAATTTAAAAGGGTATATCAATTTTTTTTAAAAATATAAAAATCATGAAACATAAAAAATTTATATACACTTTTGTATATAGTATGACCCATCTCGCTAATGTGTATAAAATTAAAATGCCCCATAATAATATTGGAAAATTCATTTTTTGCTTTTTACATAACTACAAATTCTAAGATACCATTATTAAAACCTTGCATTATTCCTTTAACTTACCCGAATAATTTCAAATATTTTTTTAAGGTAAAAATTATAGGATTATGCATTTTGGTTTTTTGTTCTTCTTTTTTTCTCCTCGGCCACCATCTCTATTTGCGCGTATCATCCTTACTACTGTATAAAATGCTCTTTCAACGTTTACACATGTTTTTGCTGAACTTTCAATAAATTCACATCTGAGCTTTCTTGCCATATTCATTCCTTCTTCTCTTGAAACTTCACGCTCAGTAATTTTATCACATTTATTACCAACAAGCATAAGAGGAACATTATCAGTGTCTTTTACACGAGTAATTTGGTCTCGAAATCGTTCTACCCGTTCAAACGTTGAACGTGAAGATATAGAATAGACTAAAAGAAAACCTTCTCCGTCTCTAAGTAATTATAAATATGATCAATAAAATTGATTAAATACGAGGAGGAATAAAACAAAATAATTTATAAATAAACTGATTATTCCATAAAATTTGACACTTTATAAAGTAGCAATATATATGCCAAACTCGTTAAAAATAAAAATATGAATCTTGCTTCATTAAATGTTGCTTCTTAACTCGTCATTAATATACATGTAACAAGACCAAGATTCATTATTTACATTGAAATAGCTATAACTGATGATTACATCTTAATAATTTACCTAATCCATTGATCACGAAGAGCGGTATACTCCTCTATTAATTTTAATTAAGAGATTAAAAACGAACGTCAATAAAAAAAGGTTTTTGTTGGTTAATAACTTTAATATAAATGAATTAACCATAATATTTGTAAAAACATTCTAATAATTGAAATATGAAAATAGATAGGACACAAACCTTGTCCAGCAGTATCCAGTACTTCTAACACACAAGGCTGGTCATCTATTACAACTTGTTTCCGATATGAATCTTCAATTGTTGGATCGTATGTCTATCAATCAATAAGAATTTTAACTTTCTGATGAATTCAAAAATGCATAAATGACAAATCGCACACACCTCTATTAATCAGTATTGACGTATTAAAAAAAGTTATATAGGATGTAAATATAATCTTTTAATTAGAATTGATCAAATACAAATGCTTTCTGTAATTAAATTAATCCAAGCTGTTAGACTTACCAACAAAATGGTTTAAGCACAGCTGTTGAATAAAGTGACATTATTATTAGTTGTTTTCAGAGTTAAAAAGTTTCATACGTAACTACAACTTTAAAGAAATAAAAAACAGATTCTCTGAAGTTCAATTATTTAAAGACAAACCTGAATTGTGAGAGCGGTCTAGTTAACAAAAAAATAATATATATGTATATATATTTAATCAAAGAATGAAAATTACTTTTAGAAATCACTGAATTAGCTTAAAATATGGTTGGTACCTTCCCAACGCCACCATCTCCCAGTACAACAAGCTTATATAACATCATCTTGACGAGGTGGCTTTATCTAGGGTTATATTGACAGGAAATTAATGAGGGGTGGATAAAAGTCCTTTGTATTAGGACTATGCGAAATGTTTCAAGACAGAGAGAATTATGTCTTTTGCGTAACGATAATAATTTGTGTGTAAAAAATCAATATGAAATGTTATTTGCGCAGACATGTCCTGTGACCATCAAAAATGGTGATAATTATTTTTGGGAACGAGCTGCACTTGCTTTTCTGAGACCAATGTTTCGAAAATACGCAATATAGGAAGGTAGAACGGAATGACGAAGAATTTCAATTAGTATCTTCAATTTTGCAACGACTTTCGTTTAGATTTATCCGTAGACGTTAACTGCAGCTTCTAAAGTTTTTGGAATTGTCATTATTAGTCAATTCATATTCTTTTAGCTCTTGGCAAGCTATCATTCATTTATGTGACTTTGATACTCTTAATTTTCTTTGAGAACGAGTCATCTGCCAGCTACACAACAGAGCACATATTTGAAAGAATTCTTATATATATTTAATATCCGATTCATACTGTGAATTTCTATTTTTTTTCCATTTAATCAAAGAATAACAAAGATTTTAATTTATGGAAACAAATGAAGTAAGTCATCTCTGTTGGCTAATGATTGTAAAACTGTTTACCGTGGAAGGTATGTATAAAATTTTATTTCTTAAAAATTTACTTGAATCTTAAACTATTTTTTTATATTATATTTGTCTAATTCAATGTTAAATACATATTCAAATCATGCCAATGATTTAATTTTATAATGTGAATGTATTTCATCAGAAGTTTTCCAGTAATTCATTTATAATGAAGAACCGTTCCGGAATGTAGATAATGCAGCTATAAAGTTTAGAACCATCCGGCTTTGAAATTCTTCCAGAATTGTGTTTACAAGGTTTGAAAAAGAAAACTTTTATCCATAATTCTTTTTATATATATATATATAAGATATTTTAATTTAATTCTTTAGATCTCACGAGTATATTGCCTAAGAACAATGTATATAGTCTCGATTCTCTACTTGAAGTTTTTCCCAGAATTGGGAAATTATTGATACACAAGTGAAAATGAGTCATCTCAAAAAACTTTTTTTTTATTGAGAATGCTTAGATGCTGAAACAAAATTTTACGGTAAACATTCTGATCGGATAAGCATTTCGGCAATTACATAGGTTTAATTAACATCGATGATATTTTTTTGAGATGTCCCAAGACATGTTTAGTTTGTCGTTCTCCTTCGTTAAAGCGAGTTTTTTTTTATATTGTGTATGAGGAAATTTCATTTATTGATTTAATACGCATAAAATAGCTATTTTCGGACGGGGTTATTCGGAAAATATATGTTCCGATTTATTATTATCATTATAACAAAATTAATCATAATTTCTAGGACAATAATATGTTATGGAATATAAAAGTCTTTGTTATTATTTTAAAAACAATTCACATATTTTTTGAGTATAGGGGTAATTTGAAAATTTGAAAATTTATTGGTTGGTTTTATTCATGAATTTAAATTCCAGAATATAGAGAACGGAAAAACTTAATGAGACTAACTCGGAAAGTAATAATGTAACCAGAAAGTATTTACATCTAATGCATAATTAATTAATAGGCGAGAATTTAATCGTTACTGTGACAAACATTCCCTTGTAAGTATTCATTCATCGGGTAATTTCATTTAAATATAGTAAGAATTTTAATGAATTCACGTGCTCAATGGAGATCCAACTCCTAAAATAAGTACATTATATTTGTATACGAACTTCATATGTGAAAATTTGATTATAAATTGTCTTTCAAAGTTTCTGTTTATAGAAGTGATTTCATTTGTGTATGGTTAAAAAATGTTTGTCAAAAATAGGAAATGAAAGTGGTAATCATTCTTGGGATTTTAAATGCGGAATATAATCCACTGTCGTATTTTTTTATCGTACATCACGTGAACCAAAATTAGCCAATAAAAATATCATTTTTTAAATCAAAATTTCATTGCGAACAGATGATATGTCGCTTTAGAAATTGTAAAGCAATTAATTATTAATTAATAATTGTTGAAAATTTGATTAGAGATTATCTTAAAGAGTAAAGTGACCAAATTTTTTTCGATTTTTTGAGCACAAACTTTTGGCACCATATTTTGGGGAAAAAATCTTATCTGGAAATCGATCAAAATACGATCTTAGGTCTTCGTTTGGGTTTTTGATCACAAAATCCGTTGACCAATCCGAACATGTGATCAAAATCAGATGTTTGGAATTTGGATTGTTTACCGGTAATGGATTTTGAGATCAAAAAATCAAAAATTCCGAACGATAGGAATTCTGGAATTGAACCCTTAATATGTCTTTACTTTTCAAACGAACATTTCCATTTTCGCGACTTCAAGTAGTTCCTAATGTAACGATACTAAAAAGATTCAATTCTGGATATTTGGATTCCGATTCTTCTGTCCTTGCAAAAAAGGAGTCCAAGAATGAGGTTGTTGAAACAGCACCTGAAAAAACACAAATAATAACCGCTGATATTATTTCAGGAGCACCAAGTAAGAAAATGCTTCAATTAATTCAGTTCAAGAATATACTGCTAAGCTTATTTGATTTTAGCGGAACTTCGGTATAGAACAGTTAGAATTTATAAACCTACTAAAACAGCGATGCAATCGGGAGAACATAATACTAAACATTGGAGGATAGATTTTGATATTTTGGAAGGAGGCGGCAGATGGGAAAACCCTCTTATGGGTTGGGCTAGCAGGTAAGAACTTGTGAAATTATTTTAATTTTTATTAAAAAAGATATTTATTAATATTATTATTTTTTTATATTAATAGTTCAGATTACATGCAAGCACTACGAATTAAATTCAAGTCCAAGGAGGATGCAATTTATTTCGCTGAAAAACAAGGTGAGTTATAACATAATTATCACATCAAGTTTTGCACATATAAATGTTTTTTTTTTTTCTTTTTTTAGGGTGGGATTATTATGTTCAAGATCATATAGAACCTAAATTTCATAAAAAAGTTTACGCTGATAATTTCAAATATTCACCAGGAAAATTAAGAATTATTAAAACAAAATAAAAGAATATATTTATTCATTCAAGTTGTCTAAAAGTTAAACTTATTCTCCCTTCTTTGATTAATCTTTCTTTTGGAATTGAATGTTTCCAGTATTGTTGAGTTGTTCCCTTCATAATTATCAAAGAACCATTTTCCAAAGAAATTTTATGTGTAATTTTTTTATTTTTTTTATTCCTAAATATAAAAGTCCTTTCAGCACCTAAACTAACACAAGCAATAGACCCAAGTTTTACTAAGCCTTTTTCATTATCAGAATGTTCACCGATGGAATCTTGTCCATCTTTATACCAATTTAACAAAACAAAATTAAATTGGGTATTTAAAATATCTTCGATTTTTTCTTTAATTTCTTTGATCGAAGGAGGATATTCAATAGAATCAGCGCCGGCTATAGTTCCAGAATATTTGTAAACTTTATTAGGATCAGAACCAAAAGAACAAGTTTGACGAGCAGCTTTTACTGGACGCCCAAATACTTTAAAAGTAGGACGCGTCCAGTATGAAAGAGATATTAGTTCTTGATAATATTTAGAACATACTTCTGGTGAAAATATTGAACAATAATATATAACTTCTGCTTGAGGTATATCAAGTTGAACAAAGGTCGAAGGCGAATTTGTTTTAACCTTTTTTTTTGTTTCGTTTGTATTGTTCGTAATTGAATCTTCGTATTGTTTGAGACGTTTCATTGTTGCTAAACTACATCAAATAACATGTCGATCAACGATCATCTGTTTAATCATGGCATTTTTTTTTTTAAAAAAAAGAGTCAAATTTGCACAGTTTGACAGTTAGTTTCTAAACAATCAATATTGAAATACCCCAACAATAAACTCCGTTCATTACCGTCTTTGGAATATTTCATATGTCAAATTACCGGGTTACAGTTGGGGTATTAAAAACATTCACATACTTTCCCCAAAAAACTTTGTGCAAGTCAAAAAATTAAATTGTTTAACCAATCACAATCAATATTGTTTTGTTTGATATAAGACAAAGCCCCAAACATTTTGATATTTTTTTCTCAATAAAAAATTATGCCTCCTCGTGCAAAACTTGAAGAGCTCGTAGACGGTTAGTATCATCGAAAAGCGCGTAACAAGACGTCGTAAAAACTTTATCACTACTTTCGTAAGCAAATAATATTCTCAGTTTTTGTATCTTTATCTTTATATTTGTACTTTCTTTCTTTCTTTGTTGGAAATAGGGCCTAAAAACTTTAGAAGAGATGATGTTATCAGAACATTTGAAAAAAAAGGCAACAACCAAGATCCTTGGTATATTGTCGTTGATAATAAAGTATATGACGTTAAGGATTTTGTGTCTGACCATCCCGGAGGGGCAGTGATTTTGACTCAAATCGGCAAAGATTCAACAGGTATATACATTCATGTGATATTTATTTATGTGATATTAATTCATGTGATATTTATCGCGTAATATTTATTGATATTTAAATATCGTTATTTAATTTATGACGTTAATTTCCAGATGCGTTTTATAATTTTCATCCTGATGAAGCTATTGAAACTTTGGCAAATTATTATGTCGGTGATCTTGTTCAAGAAGATATTATTACTTCAAAAGAAGGTTTCACACAAGAACTACGAGAATATAAGGACATCTTTAAAAAAAGAAATTATTTTAAGTCATCAAAATTATATTATGCTCAAAAAGTAATTCATAACCTTATCATTTGGACCATTTCAGTTACAATTTTGGCTAAATTTGGAGATAATCTTTTCGGTGTTCTTTTATCGGCTGCAATAATGGGCTTATTCTGGCAACAGTGTGGTTGGCTATCTCATGATTTTCTTCATCATCAAGTATTTGATAATAGAAAATATAATGATTTGATGGGTGATTTTCTTGGCGGAGTTTGTCAGGGATTTGATCCATCCTGGTATGAATAATTATTTAAAATTAAAAAATCAAAAATTTGTTATTTATAAATAATTATTTATTTTAATATTTTATAAAGGTGGAAAGACAAGCATAACACCCATCATGCAGCGCCAAATGTTCATGGGCAAGATCCAGATATTAATACACATCCAATTTTGACTTGGTCTGAACATGCACTCTTTGATATATTTGATCCAAAAATGGCTGAAATAAATTTTAATCTTTTTCCACGGTGGATTGCAAAATTCATGATTAAATATCAAACTTTGAATTATTTTCCAATCTTATGCATGGCAAGGATTTCATGGTGTATACAAAGTATTCTTTTTGTTCTTCCTAATGGACAAAATGGAAAACCTGCAAATGCCCGCATACCAATTTCTTTAACGGAACAACTTTCACTCGGAATACATTATATTTGGTATTTTTATATATTCTCTTTTATAAGCAGTTGGGAATTGGCTTTCATATTTTTTATTACATCACAAGCAATATGTGGTTTATTATTGGCTTTGGTATTTGCATTGAATCATAATGGTATGAAGGTTCTTACGGAAGAGGAAGCCCAAGAAATGGATTTTTTCACTAAACAGGTTATTACTGGAAGAAATGTAATCGCCTCAAATCCAAAATTACAATTTATTGTAGATTGGTTTTGTGGGGGATTAAATTATCAAATTGAACATCATGTAAGAAGAAAGAATTAATCTTTTATTTATATCACTTGTAACAATGATTTGTATATATAATTTTATTTTTTTTTTTTACTTGTAGATCTTTCCTACTCTTCCGCGTCATGTCTTTCATAAAGTCCAACCTATTGTTCAAACATTGTGTGAGAAATATGAAATACCTTATCATAGAACTACATTTATAGAGGGCACAAAAGAAGTTTTCAATCGACTGGGGCAAGTTTCTACTGCAAGTCGAAAATTAATTTAATTATACACACATATATGTAATCAATTATTTTAAAAAATCAAATAAATTAAATTCACTCGTTCCATTATCTTTCATGACAACACCTTTTTCAGTAACTATAGCAGTTATTAATTCAGCGGGTGTAACATCAAAACTTGGATTCCATACTTTAACGCCTTCCGGAGGCAATCTTACTTTTTTAATTTCTAACTCTCCATTTTCATTTTCAGCAATTCCTTTCACATATATAATCTCATTTCCATCTCTTTCTTCAATAATTATGTCTTTTCCGCTCTTAATAGTAAGATCAATACTCGTGCTTGGAGCAGCAACTATAAACATAATATTATGGTATTTTGCAGTGATAGCCAACTGATAAGTGCCGATTTTATTTGCTGTATCTCCATTTGAAGCTACTCTATCCGCTCCAACAATTATAGCTTCGATATTCTTATTTAAAGAGAGAAGAGCGGAAACCATTGAATCACAGATTAAAGTGCTTGGGATCTTATCGTTAATTAATTCATAAGCGGTCAATCTGGCCCCTTGATTATATGGACGTGTTTCTGTGAAATAAGCGTGAGAAAGCTTATTCTGAGAATGTAAAGACCGAATAATTCCAAGTGCAGTCCCGTACTCTGCTGTTGCTAATGATCTATTTAAAAAAAAAAAAAAAAAAACTTAGCACTGAAAAAAAAACTTGACTTTTCCATTTACTTACCCAGTATTACAATGGGTAACAACGCTAAATTTTTCATTTTGACTTTCTTTTGCGATAAATTCTGCTCCTAATTTTCCAATGTTTTTATTATCTTGTATATCATCAATTAACATTTTCTCGGCTTCCTTAACCAATTTCTCAATAGTAATGTTAACGTCATTCTCTTTTTCTGTGATATTCCATAAAATGTCTGAGGCACGAAATAAATTAACTGCTGTAGGACGGGAAGACTTCAAATGGTCAAGAGAAGATTTAACGTAACTTTTTAGAGATTCTTGATCTTTAAATGGACAAGCTGGATTTGAAGATTGTAAAAGGAGATCTACTGCCAATGATAAAGCCGCTACTATTCCTATAGCCGGTGCACCTCGAACTTTCATCTGTTTAATTTGTTCATAACCTTCTTGAACACTTGCTACTGATTCATATACTGTTTTATGTGGAAGCAAAAGTTGATTGAGAATCTTTAGCGAAGGAGGAGAACGCGTGTAAATAACCGATGAAAGAGAGAAACTTGACATTTTCTAGAAAAAAAAAGTATAATCGAAATTTTTTTTCATCAATCCGTGAAAATATAAGACCGGCAAAATTTAATAAAAAGGTCACAGCTCAGAAGTATCGGTTCCTTTTATGGATTTGTCAAAGATCGTGTTTGAAAACAACGATTTTTTTAATGTGAAAGCTCGTCAGCGATAAATGTAATTACTAGTTACATAATTGGAATAAATGACATAAAGGACCGTTATTAACATACAAAAGCAGTCTTTGCTAATATTTCAATAAAATGATGAAAATTTTTATGAAATTTAAAAATATGATTACATATTGCAGTTAATATTATGCAGCTTCGTCTCGCGTCAAATGTAAAATAAAGATTAATTATAAAAAATTATTAAATTAAATCAAAAGCACAAATAGGATTGTTTTCAATCATGGCCAAGTTTACTTTATGGCCAAGTAGCTAAACAAAAAATATATAAAATTAAATATGTATTGTTTAAATAACAGTTATTAAGAACATTGTGAAGATAATTTTACCTCTCGGATATTTTCTAATCCGTATTTAATCATAGCAGGTCGCTCTAAACCTAATCCCCAAGCAATAACGCGTACTTCTGGATCCAAACCCATGGGTTCCAACATTTCGGGGCGAAACATACCCGAATTACCAATTTCTACCCATTTACCCAAGCCTAGTTTTAAAACAAGCTGTAAATAATTCCTTATAAATTTTCTTATAATTTGATATAATAAGTACAATAAGTAGTAAGTCTTATGTACCTTCATGATATGAAAAAATTTCCATACTTGGTTCAGTGTATGGGTTGTAAGCAGGTTTAAACCGGAGATTCTTGATTCCTATTGTGAGATTAATTTGTTCTTCATATGAAACAAATATAATGAATTGAAGAACTAAGTATAATTTAAATAGAAATTACCCATCTTTTCATAAAAAGTTTCCATAAACCCAATCAAGTCCCCAAGTGTTAGGCCTTTATCGGCAATAACACCTTCTACTTGGTGAAATTCAGCCAAGTGTGTAGCATCGACGGTCTCATTCCTAAAAACACGATCAATAGAAAAATATTTCACTGGTTTAAATTCTTTTTGAGCAAGATTATATAGCATAAAAGACGATATGGCAGTAGTGTGCGTTCTCAAAAGCAATTTTTGCGCGTCTTCAATTTTCCAATCATAACCATATCCAGCGGAACCATATCCTCCAACAGAATGTACCTTTTTAACACGTTCAAGGTAATCTGTGGGAAATTGTGTTCCAATTGCGGGATCTAAATTTGAAATGATGATTGATATTTTAGATAATCCAAGTTTATCGATACATAAAAAATTTTCAGCTCGATATTATTACCCTTTAAAAAAAAAGTATCATGTGCATCCCGTGCAGGATGTTGTTGAGGTTGGAAGAGCGCGTCAAAATTCCAAAATGATGATTCTACAAATCTATTAGTCGGCATTTCTTCGAAGCTAATATAATTTCAAACATTAAATATATATATTTAAATAATTTAAGAAAGAAAGGATGTGAGATATTACCCCATTTCTAAAAAGATTTGTCTCAATTCTTCTCGGATTTTCATCAACGGATGTAAGTGACCACCAGAAGGGGGTATACCAAGAGCATCAAAATTATATTTCTTGAAATTAGCTTTCTTCCATTCTCCGCTAAAATATGAATAAAAAAATCAATACTGAAATAAAACATGATTGAAATATATTATTACAATACCTTTGAAGCATTTCAAAGGTTATGTCACGTGCTTGTTTCTCAATAGTTAAAGAAAATTTCGGCCCTTTTGTAACTGAATAAGAAATAATTTTGCTAAAAGGATGTAAATAAAAACAAAATGATTACATCTCAAATAAAATATGACAACATACTGTTTATCGCATAATTTTCTTTTTTTCAAATCAGCAGGAACATTTGGATCAGAATGTTTTCCTGTCGAACGAATTATATCTAAATCAATGCGCGTTTGATCTACAACTGAGTTTACCTTTTACAATTCATATTTAAAAACGGCATTAATAATTTATTAACGAACAAAAAAAAAAAAAATATGTATAATTTAAAACATACTGCACGAATCAGATTATCCCCTTTTTTAGCGATCCACTTATTTTTAAAAGCTTTTCCTTGACCAATTTTAGCAGCATTTCCCAAAAGTTTCTATATTACAAAGCTTTATTAGGGAATTTTTTTCATACATAATTTAATAAAACGAAGTATCTGATACCTGTAATTCTGAGATAGAAATCCCCTCATCATCAGCAGGAATGGCCTCAAAGACATTAGCTTCATGACTACCCTTATCTACAATTTCATTTCCTTCTTCTGTAAGTATCCAGATTTCATCCTCGATAGTATCGTATCCGACCATCTAATTCAGAAATATAAATTAGATATAATAATATAGGAATAAAAATATTCTAAAAAATATTACCTCTTTGTCGACCAAACTTTTTAAAGCGCCTAATAATGCCAACTGATCCACTTCCTCGCCATCAAAAGCTTTAAGTTCTTTGGTATTTTCAATAGAGCCCTTGGAATCAAGAGTGGTGAGAACGAGAGTTTGAAATTCTTCAGTGGTCGTCATCTTGAGTGAAAAAAGATGATAAACATACAAAATTTTTTTATCGGAAATTATGACGTATCACCCAGTGACAGGGACGATGAATTTCTGCGGCGAAATTTTATAAAATCTGCCGGCGGTTTAACCTAAAATCTGCCCTGCTTCTGCAGCCTTAAAACGATTATTTCGGCGCATTTTCTGCTCATTTATTTTGTAATTCTGCTCATTTCTGCTATAAAAAATTTTTTTAAATACAATATGTATAATGTGAACAATGTTAAAAATCATCAAATTTTATTACGTTTATTATTAGATTTTACAATTAATTGCCATTAAAATACATCATATTTAATCTTTTCAAAGAATCTTCCGAAAGATTTTGACGATTTTCATCCAAAATATTGTTATAAATTGAAAAACTTCTTTCCACACTACAGCTTGATACAGGTAACCAAATATAATCAAGTGCAATTTTTGAAAGAATTGGCAATTTATCTCCAAGATTCATCCAATATTCTTCTAAATTAATTTCTCCAACTGAATTTTCCAATTGCAACTCACAATAAATAGACCATTCACAAAGTAATTCATCCGAAGGGTTTGCTAATTCTCTGATAGCACTATATTGATGTAAATTTTTTCTCTCCAATGGACCAAGTAAAATATATTTAGGATCAAAAATTTGGGTAGCCTGAAATAGTGAACGTGTAGGATGTGAGGGAATATGAGCATTAAATTTGTTAAAAGCAGCTTCAAAAGCTGAACGAAAAACAGGATAAAAATCAAGTGGGTTGAAATAATGTAAAGTAATAGTAGTATCAAGATCTGAACCAAAATCTTGAGAATTGCAATTACTTTCTAAAAATGCAGAAAGATGGTTAAGACGTCCCTCTACAAAAGGAAATATAGGCTTATTTTGTTTCTGAAAAAAATCAGTGTCTTGTACGAATTGTTTTGCATATATAGAAATAAAATGAATATAAACTGAAATAGTACCAAATTTAAAAGGATCAGAAAGAGTATTTAAAATATTTTTAAGTATTTCATTTGTTGAATCGTTGGTTACTTTATCCTGAAAAAAGGAATTCCAATAGAGTATATGTGTTTTTGTATATTCAACCATTCTGAACCACGAATTCCAGCGTGTAGACGTGAGAAGAGGAATTTTACAAGGAGAAGATATACTATAATTGCATAAGTGTATTAAATATCTACCTCTTCTTGCTGGACTACAAACAAAGCATTCTTTTATCTTAGCCAAGAATTCTTTTAAAATGGCAAATGGATTAAATTTTTGCCATGTTTTACTACAAATTTAAATATTATATAAAATTATTTTGAGATAATTAAATTTATAACAAAATACTTTACTTACCCGATTAGGTTCAATATATGTATACAGCAAGGGGCATGAATCAGTTGTGGCATAACAGGTTTTAACACTTCACGAAAACATTTCTTCATGTAAGCGGCTGAATCTGAAATAAATAAACGTGGAAGAGAAAAAGGAATATTGTATTTTGTCAGAATTGTAAGAAGAGTTGAGCCCATTGTTGAATTATTAACTTGAATTAAAAAATTTACTGAGACTAATTTGGTATTTGTGTGAAAGTGAAAAAGAGTATTCACTATGCTACGATATGAACTTTACTAAAAAAATAATTTATAACCATAACTTCAAGTTCTCTTCATATTTTTAAAGACTTTGGTAAGATTAGCATCTGGGTTAACCTAGTTTTAAATACTTTAAAAAAGAGGTTTTTTATCAATATTATTTATTTTGAAAATATTAAAATAGATAAAGTGAAGTTTTATTTATGATTAAGAGTAGCACTTGCTTTTTCTTGCTTAAAAGTTATATAGAAGTTATAGAAATGGTGGTTTAGTATCTTATAATACATGAAAAAAATAATTATAATTACAAAAGTTGTAAAAAATAAAAAACCAATGATTAAAATTATTAAAAAATTTACAGTTTTATTATTAAATATGTAAATATAATGTATATAAAATTTTAGCTATTTATCGTATTTTTTTATCTTACAATAAATTTTTAATTTGAAAAAAAAAAATCATATAAAATTTAATCTATAAAAAATCTGAAAATTCTAGTATAGTATTTAAATTGCAGTTTATTAAAATAGAATAATTATAAATCAAAGTTTGCATTTTGCTAATCTTATTAAAAAAAAATTTAATGTATTTTTATTTGTTAATTACTAAAAAAATTAAAATAAAAGTTTTTTTATTATATTTAATCACAATTTAACCTTAATCTTTAATATTAATAAAAAGCACTAAAATTAAAAGTTAAATTTAAATTATAATTATTATAAAAGAATTATAATAAAAGTCATTTAATGTTAGATTAATAAAGTTAAAAATATTGGAAAAAATATTAATTAAACTAAGTTTAATATATCAAAATTTATTTTATTTTAATGATTTTTAAATTAATTTTAATTTCAATTTACTGGAAAACTAATTAATTAAATAATAAATAAAATTTCTTAATACAGACCCCCTGCGAAAGTAATGGCAGTCTGTTTTTTGATAATATACGCATATTTTTATAATAAAACACCAAAAAATTTTTTTATATTCTAAAAAACAGATGAAATTTACATATATTTTATTAATTGATTAATATTTGGTATGACTCTCTTCTACATCAATACATGCTTCAATATGACTTTGCATGCTATTAATGCAGTTAACTATTACGTTATTATCAAGATCATCCCATTTCTTCTTAATTAAAGCAAAAAAAATATCATTTATAATTAATTTTTTTGTGCCACTATACTCTTGACCTTCTTTTCAACATTTTTTTTTAAAATAGCCCAAACATTTTTGATAGGATTAAGATCTGGACTATAAGAAAGCCAAGGAAGAACCCATCCTGGAAGGTGAGTTTCCAAGTCACTTTTGACATCACGGAATGTATGTTTTAGGTCATTATTCTATTGGAAGACATATCTACGACTATGCATTGCATTTGCATTGTCATACAAATATTCATTTAAAATTTGGTGATATAAATAGCGATCCAAATTTTCAATAAACATGTGCATGCCAATTTTTCCCCTAACGCTGATTGCTTCCCAAACATGAACTTCAAATGGATGTTTTACCATTAGAGCAATTGGTTTTGCATCACATGACCATGCAGAAAGGGTGTTACAAAACATTTGAATGGTAGTTTCATTAGAAAATACCACTTTTTTCCAATTATAATTCACGTGATCACAGGCCCATAACAATCAGTTCTCTTTTGCTTTCTGTGTTAAAAGAGGAACCTTTCTGGAGTGAACAGTTACAAAACCAAGATTTTTTAGTTTACAACAGATGCTCTATACACTTATCTCAAGTCCTGAATTTTTTCTTTAAGTTGGGTTTTTATTTCACTTGCTGTAGTGAAATGATTATACTTAACAATCATTCCAATTTAGCGGCGTTTTTTAGGAGTCAATTTTCATGGTCGACCAGACCAATAACCTATAGTAATCTTACCAGTTTTTTTAATAATTCAACATACCGTTTATAGGAGCGTAAGAGAACACCTGTTTTTTACGAAATTTCCCTTGCATTTCTAATTTTTTTCTGCTAAAGAAGGTTAACAGCATTTTGATTTTTTTCAAGAGTGGTTAATGCCATTTTGAATAAAAAAATGTGATGAAATTTATTTTTTTTATAATATTTTTTTTTATTTGTTTTTAAATGTTTACTCTAAAGAACAATCTAGAAACACTGGAAAATTCTAGAGTGAGAAAATGAATGCATTACAGCTTAAAAAAAAAATAACATTTACATCATCATTACTTTTGCACTTGACTATAAGTCAATTAAAGATATATTTTTATGTATATATATATATTTTTTTTATTATATATATATGGGCTAATTGTAAGTATTTGAGTAAATATTTAAACTTTTTAAATTTTTACCTTATAAAATCTTTAATAGTTTTTTTTTTAAATTAAAAGATCGATTGTAGAACAAGAAGATTAAATAAAAAGCAGAAATTTTATATATATAAAATCCATATATTTAGTAACAAATTTGCAAAATTTGAAGCAATTCTAATCACTGATTTTTATTTTTTACAACTTTTGTAATTATAGTAATTATTTTTTTTCATACATTATACATCTTTTTCCAGTTTTTCTTTTAGATTTTTAGAAGTATTAATAATTTTTTTTTAGTTTTTATTTTTTATCTATCAATATTTTAGCCTTTAACTATATATAATATTTTTATTGTTTTCACTTATTTTCACTTATTTTCAGTATTTTTAGTATTTTAATTTAATTAATTGACAAATCACTTAATCACAGTAATTTGAAAACAGCTACAGTTATACCTCTATAAGTGCACCCCTCCTTGGGACCATAGTAAAAAAATAGCAGAATGTGCACTTAGAGAGGAAGTGCATTTATAGAGGGTAAAATATTAAATATGTTTTTAAACCAATTTTAAAAACTAAAAATTATATCCTTATAATATAAATAATATAATATAGTAAATTTAAATATTAAAATTTTATATATTTTAAGGTGTAAATTTAATATATATATAGTAAACTCATTATTTTGTATATGAATATATAATTTTTTTTGCAAATTTTTTTTTTAGTTTTTTTTAGTATATCATATGACTTTTATTTATAATCAATATATTATCTATAAAATATCCTTTTTTAAAGTTTGTATTTAAGTATAAAATCAGCAAATTTAATTCCAAATTTTATTAGTAATGCAGTATTAATTTTAGATGGATCAGCAATTATATAAATTTCTGTAAATTTTTACTATTTTTTATGAATTTTTACAAAGTTTATAATTAATATTGTAAATTTTTTTATAATAAAAAAATGTGAATACTCTAATTTTCTTTTATAAATTAAAGTTATTAACTTTAAATAAAAACTTAAAACATTATATATATAATAAATAAATTTACTTTTATTTATATAAGAATATAAATAATTTTTTTAAAATATTTGTTAAATTTCAATTACTTTCTTATTTTTTTATTTTTATTTTTATTTTACATTTAAATATATATATTTTTTCTGCAATATTATTTATATTCACAGTTTAAAATTATAACTTTTTATTATAAAATATTATTATAATATAATTGTAAATTAGTTTTTAATAATATCTTAATAGTATATAGATTCTTTTATTTAAATAAAAATAAAAATAATATCTTAATAGTAATTTAATTGTTTTAATGTTTAAGTTACTTTATTGATTTAGGATTACAAATGTTATTTATTATATTTTATGCAAATTTTAATTAATTATAATTACTAGTAAACTATAATGTAAAATCTAATTTTTACTTTTTGCAATAAGGCAAAAAAAAAATTTTAAAAATCATAAAACAAAATTTGATTAATAAACAGTTAAATTAATGGTTATTATTTTTTTTCGTTGTTTCGGCGATTAGCAAAATTGATTGACAAGGCGCATTGACGAATGTCAAATTTTCTCTTTTATATTCGAAACAAGTAATAACAACCTTGTAATTACGAACTCAAATTAAAGTAAAATAGCGAAAGTGATTATATATATATGTATATCGTTTAATGATAAAATTATTGAAGACAATATTTTTTAATATTATGGCTCTATGGTTGGTTTCCAAAACATATAATTACATTTTAATTATCGGAAACAATATTCATTACAATAGCGGTTTAACTAGAAATTCTTATTATTGAGACTATTAACGTTTGTTTACTTTAAAGTCACTTCTAGATAGAATTTTAACTAATATTTTAAAATTTAAGCTGTATTTCAACCATATTAAAATAACGTAAAACTCGTTTTTTACCAAAGAATGAAATATGAGAGATTAAAATTTGAGATTTTCATTAGCTATTTAGCTATAAATATTGCAGATGATTCCAATGGTTTCAGACGCTTTTAAATTACAAAGTTACAAAGTTATACAATGTAAAGTCATAATAAAAATTGAATTGATTAGCATTTATAAAACTGGTAAAATCGCATGCATTTCTTACGTAGTAATGTCTCTTGACAATTATGGCAGTAAATCCAGCAAACCCCCCACGACCTGCTCTTCAGGCAACAGATAAAAATAGTTTCGCATATATTACCGCAAAAAAACGATGGCCTGAAATTTTGGAAAAAGTTATTGATGATATATATAAAACTACTAATTCACTTGGCTCTTTGGAAGTTGATAAAATTCAAGAAGGAAAAAGAATTGCGGATTCTCTAACAGAACTTAAATACCAAATACAACAAAAAAGACCATTGATGTATGTTTTATTGAAAGTTAGATATTTTTCCTTTAATCTTTTTTTTTATTTGCATCTGTATTAACACTTGTTGCTTATAAAAAGTCCAATTGATACTAGTGGAGCGCCAGATATCGGCACATATAACTATGTTTTGAATACTTATTTCAATGGCGAAAACTGGTACTCGGCGACTTGGTTATTTGCCGAATGTTACTTATATCGCAGAATTCATTCGACGCTTGCAGAAACCAGATATTGGCGCAGCTATGATCCTTATTTTCGTCAAAAAGAAGATTCATTTAGAGCTTCCTTTGCTACAATCATCGAAATCGCAAAGCGCATTGATGAGTTAATTTCTGTCCCAAATATGAATGCAGATAACAGAGACAGAGAGACTGATGGAATAGTCTTCCATGAACTCGCACAAATATCACTTTGGGGCAATGCAACAGATTTATCTATGTTAACGAATCTTAGTTTTGATGAAGTTAAGGAATTGCAAAGTTCCGGAACAAAACATATGGAGGAATCAGAGAAAAATATTTTGGTAAATGATTTGGCAAAAGTATGGGAATGGATCTTAAAATGCCATAATGCTAGGATTGACCTCATCTTAGACAATGCTGGTATGTCTACTTTTACTCGTATCTGAGATAAATATGAAATTAATTATCACTTTTTCAATTTTAGGATTTGAATTATACGGAGATTTAGTTTTTGCAGATTGGATAGTCCAGTCCGGTTATGCACGAGAAGTTCACTTACACGCTAAGCCAATTCCATGGTTTGTTTCAGATACAACGCGGCGTGATTTTGACTGGCTCTTCCAAACACTTCAAAGTGATGATTTCTTTTCATTCACCTCTGAACTAGAAAAATTGTCTCTCAAAAAGCTTGCTAGTCGTTGGCAATCCTACATCGTAAATTCTCAATGGATCTTTACTGAGGACTATTTCTGGACATCACCGTATTCATATTGGCACCTAGCAGAGCAGGCACCAGACTTATATGCTGACTTATGTAAGTCTCAACTTGTGATATTTAAAGGCGATTTGAATTATAGAAAGTTGGTATATGATTGTAAGTGGGAAACTACTGTGCCTTTTAAAGAAGCTATCGGGCCGTTAACAAGTTTGAAAGGTGCACCGCCAATATTAACTATGAGAACTGGTAAGTCTGATCTTTTCGTTGGTCTTGAGAAAGGAGTTGAAGAAAAGTTGAACACTGTGGATGAAGGCTGGATGTATTCTGGAAAATACGCTGTTATACAATTTAGCGAAAGAACTTAGTAATTTTATGCTTAAAGGTCAACGTTATATCATTAATAGTTATAGTATTCAGATATTCTATTTTTTCTTGATACAAAATTTGGATGAACATATAGTCTGACTTGTCAATTATATTAAGTAAATTAAAGTGCTATATCTTGTTATTCTTTGATTATCTTGATAATTGAAGAAACTTAATATATTTTATAATCAACAATATTTATTAATTGTTGCAAATTAAATATTTAAAGTGATAATCTATTTAAATATCCTTTAATCACAAAAAGGTGGTAACTCATATTTTGCTGGATCAAAATCTTCTAAAGAAGAAATAATTTCGTCTGCATCATTATTACCTGGATTTAATAGTGCTATATTAGGATCTGGGACCCAAACAACCTAAAAAAAAAAATAACAAAAATCGGATCAAGTTTTAAACTACTTTCTTTCTCCTTAATTTTATAAAATGTAAACCTACATGCATTCCCGCATTCTTTGCAGCCCGGATCCCATTAATTGCATCCTCAAATACCAAGCACTGATCTAAGGGTGGGTTACCCATACTTTTCCAAGCTGAAAGAAACAAGTCTGGTGCAGGTTTTCCATTCTTGACATTTGGATCATCTCCACAAGTGATACTATCAAACATATTGAAAAGTTCTTGATTATTGAGAGATTTGATAGCGAAATTATCACGACTAGAACTCGTTGCGACCTATTTCGTTGTTTATAAATTTAGTATTTCATATGTACGCTCTTACATATTATATCAGAACTTACTGCCATTGGAATATTATGTGCTTTCAAATGCTTTATAAGTCTCTTATTTGAATAGTTAAAATTTGTTATTTAATATTATAGCAACTTATTAAACGATATATAAATAACTAACCATGACACCGGGCATAGGTCTGGCAGTGGGAAATCTTTCAATCTTTGTAATTAAAAAGAAATAATCTGATTAAAAAATACGATCATAAATAAGTATCATTAAATGAATGAAAGAAATCATACGTTTTTTTCATTTCGTTCCTTCATGAGCTCTTCTACTGACATGGGAATGCCGGTTTTCCTTACCAAGAGATCGGCAGACTAAACAAATTATAGTATAAGATTTACTTTCTAGATTGTAACCACTAAAAATGTAAGTGACGAAATTTACATCATATTGGCGAAGTCCCAATGAGAGTGACCTAAGCTCCCATGTATAAGTTTTCCCGTATCTTCCCAGAATTTCAGCTAACAAAAAATTTGAACATGCATATAGGAATTGTTTGAAGTAGTAATACTCAACTGACAGTTTTTACTGATTATTACCTGTCACTTCATAATAGATTCGTTCTGTATCCTATAAAGTTATCAGTAATAGGGACTTATTACTCCGACAGGGGAATGAAACAAGTAAACATACCAGCAGTAAACCTATGTCAAAAGAAAAATATAAATTAATAGAGAAGTGAGAAAACGATTGAAAGTGTATTCTATGAAATAAAAAGCACTAACCATCCATATCAAAGATACAATGAGTTATTTTCATTTTTTAAATATGAAAAAACTGAATTAACAGAACAAGGTACAGGAATAGATTTGTTTTGTAAGACACTGTGTAATTTTTAGTCTCCCTATATGTAAGTAGCACGATGATAGTCATTCTTTTCAGAAAGCACCATGCTTTTTTACACTTGTGAAGAATGTGGAGAACAATGTCCTAGTGAAGATATCTGGATTTGGTGCAAACCTTGTAACGCACGTCATTTTCAACAACAATTCAACAGCTGGACAAGCGGAAATAGTATTGTTGATAAGTTTATTCAAGAAACTCAGCTCAACGCTTCGGACCATTTTCAAAAATTGGAGTGGATTCCTCATGAACTATTTACCGACGTTGAATATCTCTCGCAAGGAGGATATGGCAAAGTATATAAAGCCACGTGGAAAAATGGATATATTTATAAATGGAATGTTGAAAAAAAAGATTGGTCAAGACGCGGTGAACTTCTCGGTGATACTAAAGTTGTCTTAAAAAGTTTATTCAACTCAAAGGAAATTCCTCCTGAATTTTTCGACGAGGTGAAAATATTTTATTGCATGTATTTAACAATCAATAATGAAATATTTATATTATCTAATATATATTTGAATCTTTAGATTAAACATCAAATACAATCAATCGGTACGAAAGGAGGTTACAAAATCATTCCATGTTATGGAATAACTAAGGATCCAACAACCGAAGATTTTATGATGGTGATGAGATTTGCAGAAGAAGGAAGTCTTCGGAACTATTTAAATAAAAATTTTCTTTCAATGGATTGGTATCAGAAACTTAAAATATTGTATGGAATACTTAAAGGACTTGATGATATTCACAATGCTGGTTTGACTCACCGCGATTTCCATAGTGGAAATATAGTGTTATTCAATTTTGAGGATACATGTATTACAGACTTTGGTTTATGTAAACCCATAAATCATGAGTCTTCCAAGAAAGAACACCCGGTCTTTGGAGTTTTACCTTATGTTTCGCCTGAAGTATTGTGTAAACATGAGTATACACAATCGGCAGATATATATTCATTTGGAATTCTCATGAATGAAATGTCAACCGGTTTACCACCTTACAAAGATATTCCTCATGATATTCATCTTGCAATGAATATCTGTCAAGGTCTTCGTCCACATATTAACTCTGATATTACACCTAAGTTGTTCATCCAATTAACTAAACGATGTTGGGATGCCAAGCCCGAAAACCGACCAACTTCCCATGAATTAAAGTATCAAATTGGCAAATGGTTTGGAGTTTTTGACTCGGATGAATATGATGAATTTTGGAGTCAGGTTAGGGAAATTGAACAACGACAAAAAACTGATTCATCAGGATCTAATCCTTCAAAATCAGAAATTACGTACACACAGCATCCTCAAGCCATTTATAAAAGTCGCCTTTTACCACTTATATCAAATAATCGTTCTCAAGTTGTAAGTGCTGGTAAGTATATCAATTTTAACTCTAATATTTTCGATTTACTAAACTTCTTTTTTAATTATATTAAAAGATTCGAGATTGATCGATTTGGAGATTCCGGATTATGACCTTCTATCCTGATGGCATATATATTTATTTATCATATTATCTTAAATTTCGTCAAAATACTTTACGATATTAATCCTTCAAATTTTAATAAACTTATTTATAATGTTAGAGAGGTTCTTTATCATCTCGCTCTGTTATCTTGAAAGGGAAATAAAATGAAAGTAGGATGACACAATAGCATAGTATACACATTTATATGTATCGATCGTTTTTGTTCTGTCTAAATTGTTTATACCTGTATGTATGTAGTATTTCACACAATAAGCTGTTTTTAACAAATTTTTTTTATGAATAATAATTATATCATTATTTAAGTCAAAATATTTAGTCAATATTCGAAAAGAAATTCTAGACTGGTGACGATCTCCATACAATAATTTCTTGAACAATATTTTATAAACAATATTCAACAACTGCCCAAGAACGTTCAGCTTTTATTATTAAGCAAAAAGATTATTTTTTATGACGAGTTTTCAATAAATAAAAAAGAAAAAAGTGACTGACTTAATAATAAATTAAAAAAACAAAATACCAAAAAGGTCGGCCAGACGGGATCTATATAGATTCCCTAAATACGAAGGTATCACATTAAGGTAATAATACTTTAGGAATAATTACTTTAAATAATATCAAGTGTAACCATATCATTCTAATATGTACTAGTAGACGACAGGGGTCACAATAATCCCAATCAGGGGTCCTATCGACATTAAAAGATCGGTATGAGAAGCCGTTTGATATTTATGTAAAACCCTAATACTAAATATAGAAATAAAATGAAAAAACTGCTGGAAACTATTGGAAATATTATTAGAGTTGGAAGAATTGAAAGTCCAAAAGTGTTTCCATCATCACATATCCTAAGCGCAATAAATATTGACCAACTTCTTAGTTCACAAAATTAAATATAAGAAAAATAGCATCCAAACTTTTCTTTTAGTCTTAAGGCTACTCCAAGCCAATTCTTTGTTTAACATAGCATACACGGGAAAATTAAATAAAATACGTAGCCAGAATTTATCTATTTTTAATTTATCCATGTTAGATATGATCGGCAAAATTGATCATGTGCCGGTGATTTTTTGGTAGCGAGCCCTTTGAATTAGTGATGGTGAAAAACATATTTTAAAACAATTTTGGCGATTTAAAACATGTTTTAAAACTTTTTAAAACATCATGTTTTATTACGTAATACATTTTTGAATTTAATTTCAAATTTTTTATCACTTTTGAATAATTTATTATATAATACATACTTCAATCTTCGACTACGTTCATATGAAACTTTTCAAAGCGCTTACAAATATCTTTTCATAACGATTTTTCACGAGACATGATTTTAAACTTAAAAGAAAAAACTGAGATAAAATAAAAGGACTTTTTTGATATGTTTCTTGGAAATAACTTATGATAATCATGCCGATCTATGTTTTAAAACAAAAAAAAGGGTTAAATCAAAAAATAACTGTTTTAAGACATCATGTTTTACGCGCCATTCCTACTATGCAAAAAGTGAACATTAAGAATGAAGGATTTCAAAAAAGAATTCAAAATTGGAATTTGAGGAACGTAAGGAAGAATTAGAAAGAAAAAGATTAGATAATCATTTAAAAAAACTAGAAATAGCACTAAGAGAAATGAATGTATGATATAACGGATTTAATTACTGATGATTAAAAAAAATTATTTTTAAAGAGATGTTATTGGTAGTTTATTATAATTTATATAATCAAACTTCATCTGCATCGTAAATGAGTTTAACAAAAATACTTAATTCATGCTCCGCATAAAAAGTAGAGGAAAAAATTGGGGGAACTTTGTTATTTTTTTCTTTATAGACAAGTATGTATTTCTTAAATATAATTTCAAATGTGAAACTAAATATATATAAATGCATTAGCTGGCTATATTTACTTAAGGTTTGGTGCCTTTTCTAAAGAAATAAAAAAATGTTTTATATAACAATCGCAAATTCCTGTGTAACCATGTATATGACTTCTAACTTACGTGTGTGCATCATTAAATGATATTATTCAAAGTTCAAAGAAGTAAAATTTACTCTATACTAATGTAGAAATTGGTGTTAAACCAACTTTTGATAAAGAAAATTCATGTAAATATCTGCTTTATGATTTTATATATTCCCCTGACTTTATTAATTAAATTAATTAAATTCTCTACTTTTTAGACGGATTACGAATTAATCGGTTATTTATTTCTTTATTCCTTTTATGCTTTTTGTTGATTGGTAATTCTTTCTCAGCGAAAAAAAATAAGAAAATTTTATTTTTTTATATACCAGTTTTTTATTGATTTTTCGTGTTTTTTATTATAATATAATGAAGTAAAAATTCTAGCAATGGTTTTTTAAAAGATAAAAGAGATGATAAATTTATCAAAATTTTTAATATCATAGTAAAATTCTCTCGATTATTTGAAATTTATTTTATTATATAATAAAATCGTTAAATTTAACTTCTGTTAACTATAGAATTATTTTATTATTCATTTTACATTATTCAATATTTTATAAATGACGATTTATAATGATTTATTCATTTTATTCATCAAATTCATCTGAAATTTGGCCAAGCGATATCACGTGTCAGTGCATAATCTCGGCCGGAGGGGCACTAGTAGCAAAAGTGGGGTAACTGTCGCCTATTTATTTCAATTCAACCGTTAATAGTATCGTAATTGTTAAAATAATGCTACAATAGTAATGTCAATTATTAAATTAATAGTAACATGAGCATTAATCTTTAATATACCCTTTCGTACCTGATTATACCGTATCTTTTACGCTGTCTCATACCGTAACGTTTACTAAACACCACTAATAAGAAATAGCACTGAAACCAACATTGCTTCAGCAACGCTTTATTTCATAAATAAAAATAGATTTGACTGTTATACAACCTCTTGGTATAAAAGTCACGTTACTAACTTAATTGTTTTTCACACGGACTGGTGCTTCTTAATGTATACACAAGAAAGGATTTATTGCTCGAAATCTGATTATCGCAACGTCCTTACCGAGGATATTTTAGATGACGATACAAAATTTCGCTACGGTGTGAAGGAGGTTATGGGAGTAATTGTAGGTTTGCTGAAGAATGGGGTCGAAGTTGATGACTCTCCTGAGAGCAAGGACGAAAAATTTATTAAGGAATAATCGTCCATAAGGCGCTTCGTATGTATATTAGCATAGACGTCAATAATAATCGGTGTGAACAATTGACGAGCTTGAGGCTGAGATCGCAAAGTCTAGTCTGAAGCAGATTATTGAGGAGAATGCCAGGCGTGATGTTAGAGTCGAGGAACTAGAGCAAAAAATACAGAGCTTTGAGGTCAGATTCTTAGAATTATAAAATTGGAGCAGGGTCAGGTAGAAAGGGAAAAATCGCAACTTCACAGACTAGATGCTAAGGAAATTCTTAATTAGGAACCTATAATTGAATATCACCACCTTTTTGAACAGATTAGAGCTTGATTCCTTCTTCCAAAATGCCGAATTGCATGAGAGGTGCAAGGAGCTCAACATCGGTTTCATAACACTAGCTGATATAAAGATGTCAAAAAACTCGAGAACTTCGTTATTCCAATAGGATACAAAATTAAGGAATTAATACACGTAATTCATATATTTAATTTTTTTCGCATATTCTTATGTTCAAAATAACGGTCACGATCATCGAAATAATCATGTGAAAAATAGACGGTCTTACGGGGCGTAGTCAGTAATCATGTATATTAGTTCGTCATGTATCTCGATTACAAGCCGAATCAGGTAATTTATTTATTGCATCAATAAAGAATTCGGCTGAAGAGACTTTATAACATTGTCTCAGGAATATTTTTCGAGATGTATGATGAATAAAAAAGTGAGACCTAAAATCCCACTTGGGTCATATAAATCGTGTCCTATATGTATCTGAACTTCTTAATAAATGCGCAGTTTTATTAGAAATCATGTAATGATATTAAAAATGATTTTACCTATACTAATCAAATTAATCAAATTAATTCATTAAGTTTCTATAATCTATGTATTGATATTGATTATTTAAACTGATAGATAATCTTTTTTTTTTTTTAAAAAAAAAAAATAGATTTTATAAACAAACCCAATGTACAAGTAAGTTAACAGGAAATGGAAGGGATTTTTTTAATATAAAGAAACATATATATTTATTTATTTTTTTCTTTAAGTTGCTAAATCTTAAATAGTTGGATAAATCTGAACTTGAAATGTATGCAAGTAAGTTAATAAGAAGTGGAAGGGAATTTTTTTTTTAATATATTAAGATAATGTACTAATGTATTTTTGTTTTTTTTTAGATTACCAAACTTTTAGATGAATCTAGACTTGAAAATTAGACAGAAAGTAAGCAAGCAAAAATGTGAAATATAAGAGAAAATTTTTTTAATATATTAAAAATGTACTAATTAATTGTTTTTTTTATTTTATTTTTTTTTAAATTACCAGACTTTTAATATAAATTAGTCAATAAAAGATGTTTTTATTACAATAGAATTCCAAATATTTCTATTAATATAACTCATATTTAAGTTTAGCAAATTTAACCAAATTTGGTTTGAATTTATATTATATTATAATTTTAAGTTTTTGTAAATTACATTGATTTTTATAAAAGAGAAAATTTATTTCTCACCCAGGTGATTTCTCACTCCTATCACGTGTAAACATTTCGATTGGCTAATGAAATTTTACAATTACATTATATTAACCAGTTATTTATTTATATCTGTTTCTCTTTTTTGGTTAGCTTTTAGCTTTGTGTCAAAGGTTTGATATTTCTTTTTTTTCACGTTTTCATTTCTTTTTTTTGTTTTCTAATTTCTTTCTCTTTTCCTTCTTAGATCTTTATTAAGTTCTTCTGGTTTCACGTTAAAAATACGTTATTATTTTTGTTTTATTTTCTAATCTTATTTCATTCCTTCATTCCTTCTTTTTTTAGATTTTATCTGCTTCTAGTTTTCTCTTTTTTAGGTTTATCAAAACTCTTTAAAACAGAAAGTGGGGTGTTCAGCTTCACTTTTTTTGTCTTATTCTCTTGTTCTTGCCTTCATACTAACAACAGTCTTTCATTTTTCTTTTTTTTGATCTTCATTTTATTTTTAATTTTGATACTCTTTTATTTTTGTTTTCTTTTCCTTTCGTTTTTCCCTTCTTTATTCTCTTTCTTTTTACTTTTCCCCTTATTTTCATTTTTATTTTCTCTCCCATCTGTTTCTTTTGTTTTTCCTTTTTGTTTTCCTTTTTTTCGCTTTCCCTTCCATTTTTCTATTCATTTTCCATCCCTTTTCCTTTCAACTTCTATTTTTGTCATCTTTACCTTTTGTCTTCTCTTTTTCTATACATTTTTTTTTAGATTTTCTGGATTTTTTCAAAAATAAAGTGGGTGTTCCGTTTCATTCCTTTTTTCACTGTATCCTTTTATCTTCATCACTAATAAAATTTTTTCTTTTTTCTTTTCATTTTTGTTTTCATCTCATTTTTGATTTTGTTCCCTTTACTCTTTCATTTTCCCTTTCATTTTTCCCTTTTTCATTCCCTTTCCTTTTCTTTCCATCTTATTTTCATTTTCATTTTCCTTTCATCTGTTTCTTTTGTTTTTCCCTTTTTGTTTTCTTTTTTCTTCGCTTTTTTTTTTTATTTTCCATCCAGTTTTCTTCCATTTTTCTTTTATTTTTCATTTTCCCTTTTGTGATATATTTTTTTTTGGATTTTTTGGATCTTTTCAAAAATAAGGTGGATGTTCTGTTCCATTTCTTTTTTTACTGTATCCCTTTAACTACATTACTAACAATTTTTTTCTCTCATTTTTTCGTTTATATTTCATTTTTAATTTTGTTCACTTTTTCCTTTTATTTTCCCTTTCATTTTTCCATTTTTATTCCCTTTACTTTTTATTTTCATTGTTGTTTTGTTTTTCTTTCTGTTTCTTTATTTTCTTCTTTTTTGTTTCCTTTTCTCTCATTTTTTCTTTTATTTTAATTTTTGATTTCTTTCCCTTTTCATTTTTTCTTTATGTTAATTTTTGTTCTTTTTATCCTTTTACTTTCCCTTCCATTTCTGTTCTTTTCCCTTTTTATTTTCCTTTGTTTTAATTTTGTTTTTTCATCTACCATTCTTTCATTTTCTCTTTTTATTAAACATATTATTTCCCTCCCTTTTGGTCTTACTTTTTTTTCCATTTATTTATTTTTATTTCATTACTTTTTTATATATATATATTTCACGTCATTATTATTAGTCATGTTAAATAAAAGTTTTTGCTTTGAATACAATAAACTTAAGTTTTAGTTTTAAATAAATATACTTTACACTTTTATTCAATAAATTTTGAAGAAATAAATTCACAAATATTTTGTAACATAAAAATTGTTTTATATTACGAAACTTTTAAATTTTATTTATATTTTATATGAGAATAAATTTAAGTTAAAAAAATTAGCCAATCAAAAATTAGCCAATCAAAAGTATATATCATATGACAGTGGTGAGTAATATTAAATCTCACCTGAGGTAAAAAATAAATTCATCTTTTATAAAATTATTATATATTTTTAAATAAATTTAATACTTTTGTAAATATATTTAAATTTAAATATATAATATCATATAATTATTTAATATTGCAAAGTAATAAATTGATTAATTTTTTAATAATATATATTTTTAAAAATATAATATAAATTAATAAATTATACTTTATGCTATTTTAATATCTAGTGATTATAGAATATTAAATTAAAGCTTATTTAAATCCTTTTAATATAATAAATTAAATGGTAGTAGTTACTAATTTTTAGGTATAATAAAAGCTAAAATATTTAATGAAATGTAAATAAAAAAATCTAACTCTTTAAATTATTCAATATTTATTATATTTAAAAACTTTTAATTATTATCATTTAATTTATCATATTAAAAGGATTTAAATGAACTTTAGTTTATTTTTTTACAATTACTACGGGTACTGAAATAATAAATAAAATACATTTTTTAATTTTACAATTATTTATAATATATATTTGATATTTATTTAGATTAAATTTTTTTTCATTCCATTTAGTTTATAATATTATAAAAAATAATTTTTTATTTTTGCAAAAATTGCATTAAGTACAGTCACATTTTGATATAATAAAGTAAATGTCTGAGTCAATTAGACCTTTATTATAAAAAATTTGTTAACGCTATAATGAATTATCTGATATAAAGACATAGTCATATGACTTGCTGATCTAATTTATCAAATAATTTGAATATTCAATTTTAAAAAAAAGATTTATTTTTTTTTTTTTTTTGTAGTATTGTCAGATAAAAAACAATGACTGGATTTTTAGAATTAAAGTAAAAAAGAGTTAGGATGGTGGTTTTTATTATTTTTTCTATTTATTTATTTTTTTTTATAATATTGTCAGTCAAAAATATGATCAGACTTTTAAAATTAAGATAAGAGAGGATTGGGATAGTATTTTTTATTGTTATTTTTACAATCATACCTTAATATAATGAAGTAAATATCTGGATTGATCAGACCTTTATTATAAAAAATTTGTTAATATTATAATAAATTATTTAGTATAAAATAATGAATTATCTGATATAAAGGTATAATTATATGATTTGCCAATTTAATTTATCAAATAATCCAAATATCTGATTTAGAAAAAAAAATAAAATTTTTTTTTTGTAGTATTGCTAGATAAAAAATATGATCAGACTTTTAAAATTAAGGTAAGAAGGTTTAAAGAAGGTGTTTTTCAGTATTTTTTCTAATTATTTATTTTTTTTTTGTAGTGATGCTAAACAAAAAATACAATCAGATTTTTGGAATTAAAGTAAAAAAGATTAAAGGATGTGTTTTTCATTATTATTTTTAATTAAGATATTTAATTTTTTTTTCTTTTTTTGCAGTATTACCAGATAAAAAGTATGACCAAACTTTTGGAATTAAGATAAGAGAGGGTTGAAAAGTTATTTTTTATCATTGTTTCTAATTAATTAAACTATTTAATTTTTTTTCTTTTTTGTAGTATTGCCAGATGAAAAGCATGACCAGACTTTTGAAATTAAGGTAAGGAAGAGCTGATAGAGATGTTTTTTATTATTACTTTTAATTAATCAAGTTATTTAAGTTTTTTCTTCTTTTTTTGTAGTGTTACCAGATGAAAAATATGATCAGACTTTTGGAATTAAGGTAAGGAAGGTTGAAGATGGTATCTTTCATTGTTATTTCTAATTAAAATATTTAATTTTTTTTTTTGTAGTATTGCCAAACAAAAAATACAATTTGACTTTTAGAATTAAAATAAGAAAGAGCTGAAAGAGTTGTTTTTTATCATTATTTCTAATTGATCAAGTTATTTAAATTTTTTCTTCTTTTTTGTAGTATTACTAGATGAAAAATATAATTGGACTTTTGGAATTAAAATAAGAAAGATTGAAGAAGGTGTCTTTTATCATTATTTCTAATTAAAATATTTAATTTTTTTTTTTTTTTGTAGTGCAGATGAAAAGTATAACCAGACTTTTAGAATTAAGGTAAGGGAGGGTTGGAAAGGTATTTTTCATCGTTGTTTCTAATTAATTAAGCTATTTAATTTTTTTTTTCTTTTTTATAGTATTACTAGATGAAAAATATGACTGGACTTTTAGAATTAAGATAAAAGAGGACTGAAAAAGGTGTTATTATTATTTTCTTTAAAAAACTTTCTACTTTTATTTTTATAGGGATGCTAGATGAAATATAAATAGTAGATAGGTATTATGCTAATGGAGTTAACTCTAATATACAAATGCAAAGCTAATGAAATTGATAACATAATTTAATATTTTGATAAAATTAAAACAATTTGTGAAACATCTTTTATAAACTGAAAGCATTTTGTGCCTTTCATATATTGTGTATTTAAAAAAAAATTATTCTTTTATTAAATAATCATAGGGCTGTTGGTATATCAGTAATCTTTATTTTACTGAAAAAAAAATTTGTTATAAAAAAATTCATTATAAAAAGGGTCATTTTTATATATACTGTTTTATAACTTTACTTCATATAATAGTATATAGCTCATAATTAATAAAATTTGGTTAATCAAGGGTTTTTTCATATGTTAATATCTGTTTCATATTAACAATTTATTATATAATATTTTTTGTTATATTAAGATTCATTATAGAGAAGGATGACTGTATCCTTTAATTCTAAAATTAAAAAATTCTGTCAGTAAAATATTAGAAACTTATTAAAAAAAAAGTAAAAATAATATTAATGAAGTCTTATTAAATGATATGAAATATTAAAGAAATTTAAAGAAATACTTGATGGTAAAATAGCAAATATAATTGAAATTAATAAAAAAAAATTAAAAAAAAGTTAAATATTTTAAAATCAATTGAATTAAAAGAATTAGTTTTATTATTTTAAAAATACTTGAAAAAATATTGGTTGATATCTTCTGATATTGATTTTTTTGCTACTTTTTTAGATTCTAGATTTAAAAAATTGATGCATTTTAATATATTTAAAAGGTAAAAAATAACTACTTTACTTATAAAAAAGTACAAAGTATATAAGTTAAAAAATAAAGCCAGTACTAAAGAAGATGATAATGATAATGATGAAGAAAAAAAAGGTGAAAGAAAAAGTAAAGATAAGTTGAATAATATTGATTAAATAAATTTTTAATAGATAGTATTTTAAAGAAGAAAAAACTATGAAGAAGAAAATAAAGTTACTAATAAATACTTAAAATTTAAATCAATTAGAAATATTAATTCATTATCTTGATAAAAAACAATAAAAATAAATTTTTATATTTAAATAAATTGTTTAAAGAATTTTTTGAAATCTCTATTATATCAATTCTTTCAGAAAAACTATATTTTCTGATGTAAAAAATTTAATTACAAATAAGCGTAACAGTTTGAAACCTAAAAAAGTAGAAAAACTAATTTTTTTAAAAAGAAATGTTAATTTGTTTAATATTTTATAATTAATTAAATATGATTTAATAAAATATGAATTTTTTTATGAAATTACTATAAAAAAATATCAATTAAATTATTTATTAGAAAATTTAATTGAATTTTTATATTTAATATTTTACATTTATTTTAAAAAAAAATTTCAATTAAAAAACAAATTTATTGTTTAATAAAATTCAAAATTACATAAGATTTAAAATTTTAAATATTAAATAAGATTCAAATATCTGGTTGAAATTCAAATATTAGATAAGATTTAAATATTAGATAAGATTTAAATATTCAGTTAAGATTTAAATATTAACTAAGATTCAAATATCTGATTAAGATTTAAATTATATTTAAATTTATATTTTAAAAACTTTTAAATATTTAAATCTCATTATGATGATTTACAATAATAACATGAATTTTTTAATATATATTAGTGATTTTCATTAGTTTTAAAACAGATCATAAATTAATATTTAAACAGATATAAAAGATTAGTATTTTTAATATAAATTAAATACTTAAAAATAATTATAAAAAATTAGTAATTTTAGTATAAAATTTAGTATATAAATAACTTAAAAATAAGAAAAAAAGCATGATATTTAGATAAAATTTCAAATATTATTAAAAAAATTTTAAATTTGAATTTATATAAATTTTATAATTAATTTTTATTTTAAATATAAATTTAATTATTTTTCACCTTTGCAATACATCACATCCTTTTTTATTACTTATATCATATTACTTTTCTTTTTATTTTTTTATATGTATTCTAGGAATTTAGAATTGTTTAATTGTAAAAATCTATTTTTCATATCTTTAGTTAAATGTCATATATTTAATTTTACCCAAAATGTTTAGAATGCAATGTATCACAGGTATGAAAAAAAATAAAACCCTTTAAATATATAAAGTTATATATAAATTTTAGCTTTAAAATTACTATTTTAAAAATTAATAATTAGATTTTAATAATTTTAACTTGTTAAATTTATTTTAATAAAATAAACATTTTAACATATAATTTATTTTTCTAGATATAATATTAACTAAAATATTCTATTTTGAAATTTTAATTATGTAAAATTATTTGATTTATTTTAAAATTTTATTTAGATTATACTATACAGTCATACCTTAATATAATGAAGTAAATATCTAGACTAATCAGACCTTTGTTATAAAAAATTTGTTAATATTATAATGAATTATTTGGTATAGTATAACAAATCTTCAGTATAAGGTATCAGTCATGATTTGCTGATCTAATTTACTGTTGATTAGCTAATCTATAAATTTTTTTTTTTTAATATTTTTTTTTAATTAATAAAGATATCAG
Source organism: Rhizophagus clarus (assembly GCA_015698045.1). NCBI lineage: Eukaryota > Fungi > Glomeromycota > Glomeromycetes > Glomerales > Glomeraceae > Rhizophagus > Rhizophagus clarus. Next base: position 1,255,072 of record BLAL01000160.1, read on the forward strand.
ATTGGATTTTAAAGAGAATAAGTATTTCTAAAGAGCAAAAGAAATGGGTTTTTTTTAATTTTATATAAGAATATTTATTTATATTTTTTCTTTTGTAGATTTTAGCTTAAATCCAAAAATAAAAACTGGCAAGTGATTTTAAAAAAGGAGAAGTGAGTTTATAATTTTTTTTATATAAGAATATGTATTGACTTTTTTTTGCCTAAAACTTAAATAAAGAAAGTAAGTATTTCTAAAGAGCGAAGTAACTTTTTGAGGGTTTATATAAAAATATGTATTAATGTTCTTTTACTAAAATGAAAAAGTTATATATTTTTAAAAGAAAAAGCAGCTTTTTTTAGTTTTTTTTATATAAAAATATTTATTAATGTTTTTTTATTTTCTTTTATAAATTTTAGCCTGGATTTAAAATGAAAAGGATAAGTGTTTCTAAAAAGGAAAAGTAAATTTTTTTAAAGTTTCTTTTTATCAAAAACATTTATTAATATTTTTTACTTTTTATAGATTTCAATCTGAAAAGTTTGAATATTAATAGAAAAATATGCCTGTAAAAATAAAGTATTAGTTAAAATATATTATGTCTATCATAATGGAATATATATTTGCTAAATTACATTATGACTATAATAGTATTTATTAACTAACAGTATTTATTGATTTATTTGATAGCATTTGTTTTTAATGAATCTTTGCTTTAGAATCAATAAAAATTTGTTATAAAAAAATTTATTATAAAAAAAGTCATTTTTATATATATTGTTTCTTAACTTTACTTTATATAATAATATACAACCCATAATTAATAAAATTTGGTTAATTAAAAGATTTTTTATATGTTAATATCTATTTCACATTATCAATTTATTATATAGTGTTCTTCATTATATTGAGGTTCATTGTAGAGAAGAATAACTATATATATAATAGTTAGATTAGTTATAATATAATAATAGAATTATATTAATATAAAAATATAATTTAAAAATATAGTTAAAATGTAAAAAAAATATTCAATATAAAAAAAATGAATAGATTATATATACTATATATTGCCAAAATTAAGCATCCTTTTTTTTATTATAGGGGTATTTTATTTCAGGTATATTATTTTAGTTGTTGATTTCATCAATAAATAAATATCAAATTGCGCCCAAAAATTCTATTTTTATATAATTATTCTCATGTAACAAAATGACAAAATAAAATCTCCTCACAATATAATACATGATCTGTTTTCAAACCTGTTTTAAACCCGTTTAACTGTCTTAAAAAATGACACAAAAAAAACCACAAAAAAAGCTATAAAAAAATTTAATCGTCAAGCTACCAACTGTCAAACTGTTTCTAGAAAGATACGAGTTTACAAGCGTAAAAAAGCTGCTAAAACAAAACACACTTCCTATTCTATTTATTAAAAAAAAGAAGTTGTTGCTTATGCTAAGCAATATGGAAGAAATAAAGCAGCAAAACATTTTGGACTAAATGGAAGCATGATTGGTCGTTGGGTGACAACAAGTACAAGTTGGTCAACAGAAACAAAATCTCATAGTTTACGAATAGATTCTGGACAAAAAGCTTTTTATCCTGAAGCTGAGAAAAAACTCTATAGTTAAGTTATAGAACAGAGAAAGCATGGACTAACTGTAACTTCTGTAACTATAAAAATTGCAATGTTTAAAATTTTGGAAGAACCAGATATTATTGCTCTTTATAGTGATGTTACAGAAAGTTTTAAGGGATCACTTCGTTGGTTAAATTGTTTTATGAAAAAATACAAATTATCCTTAAGGCGCCATACAAAAGTGTCTCAAAAACTTTCACAACAAATTGAAGAACTATTAGAAAATTTTTGTCAATATATCATGCATCTTAGGATTAATAATTCTTATGAATTGTGTAACATTTTCAATATGGATAAAATTCCAGTTTATTTTGACATGGCTGGTAACTTCACCATTAATTCAAAGGGAGACAAAACAATTCATATTCATTGTACAGGTAATGAGAAAAATCATTTTACTGTCATACTGATATGTGCTGCAGGTTAGTTTTATTTTTTTTTATATTTTAGATTTTCTTTAAAATTCACTAATAATTTTTGTTTTAATATAGATGGGACCAAGTTATCTCCAATTTGTATTTTCAAAGGAAAGCAAATGCCACATGAAGAACAAGCTCCCACCAGCATTATTGTGTAGTTTCAGGAAAATGGCGGGATGGATGCTAATTTGATGAAAAATTATATTAATTACCTCAAAGATGCTGTTGTTAGCAGGCCTAAAACACCAAAAATGATGGTTTATGATTCATTTAGAGGACATCTACATGATTCAATAAAAAAAGATTTTCATGAAACTGGATTTGATCTAGCTGTAATCCCAGGTGGGCTAACTAGCATTTGTCAGCCTTTTGATGTCGTAATCAACAAGCCATTTAAGGATAACCTTTGGAAAGAATGGCATCTTTGGATGGCTAATAGTGGTGCTGGGCAGACTGTCGCAGGAAATTTATGACATGCCAGATTAAGTGATGCATGTAATTGGGTAAAACATGCTTAGGAGAGTATTTCACCTGAAGTAATTATCCAGTCATTTAAAACTTGTAATATAACAGATTCTTTAATGTTAAATAAGGATACTAATAAAGAAAGTGAAGAATTTGAGATAATTAATGACAGTGATGGTGAAGAATTAATGGATATGATAATTCCATGTGCTAGATATATTCAAATTAGAGTTCATTTTTTAATATGTTCAAATTAATTGCAACTTTTAACTACATTTTAGTCATGAAGCAATTACTTTAGAACTTTAGAAGACGATCCTTTTTTTGGAATTGAGTTAAATATGCGACACATTTATTCTGAACCAAAGTTAATTTACAATTTTTAAAATTATTTGTAAACTATAATCACTAAATTTAATAAATTTGAAGATAATAATTGTATGCTTAAACAATATATATGCGAATTCAGTATTAATTTTATTGCAGTTTGGGGGGGTGCTTATTTTTAGTTATTATATGAAATGTGAGGATGCTTAATTTCAGGAGGTGCTTAATATCAGCAATATATGGTAGTATTTAGAAAAAAAGGATTTTAGTAGATCTGTAAAATAAATTTTCATAAAAAAAAAATTTTTATTTTTATTAAAACTTATTTTTATACTAATAAAATCTATCTTAAAAGTATTAAAAATGAATACTATGATCTTTTTTATACTTTTTGTTATAAACTGGTGATAAAAGATTTTGTTTAAAATATTATTACAGAAAACTTAGATGTATTTAGTGCAATAAAAATAATTAACTTGTCTATACAAAAGTTTTAAATGAATATTTACTAATAGTAACTTTTATTTTTGCTTCTTTATAAGTTTCAAAAAAGGTAGCAGATCTTCTTTTTTCTTTTCTTAAAATTATAATAAATCATTTTTTTTTAATTTTAAGATTGTTAGAATTAACAGCAAATTTTCAACTTGCTATATTATTATAATAAATAATACTTAAAAAAAAGAAATTTAAATATAACGTATTAATTGAATACTATAAATTTTAATGATATATAAAGTAATACTAGTTATATATCAATCATATTATCTGTTATGCTCTTATTTAAATCTTAGAAAAAAACTGTAAAAAAAAGCTAAAAAAATTAACAAATATTTATAGATAATAATTTTTTTATAGTTTTTAGTAGCAAATCATCTGAAAAAATACTCTTTAGATTTAGAACAGTTTCTTTTACTAAATTAAATTCTTTTTAAAATTTCAAAACATCTAGTTGCAATAATAAACTTAAACCTTTGATCATATTTATGAATAATAATAAAAAAAAAAAGAGAAAACAAGAGTATATGACAGATAATAATAACTTTAAAGCTAACTTTATTCTAACTGATTATTATTCTTTAAATAAAGAATAGGTACAATTACTAAATCTAATAATTTTAACTAAATAAGGTAATTATATGTTTTTTAATAAATTTTAATACTTGAGATAAAATAATATTAGTCAGTATTAAGATATATAAAAAATACTTATTCATAAGAATTAGACTAATATTAAATCACAAATACTTAAAAGTTTAATGGTTTTTTGCATTCTAAATTTTTTAAAATGAAAATAAAGAAAAAATTCTAAACTGTTATTCAGGATATTTTTCTAATATAATAAAAACCTTCTTTTTTTTCAATAGTAAATTACATTAATTTTTAATAAATAGTGATCTGAAATCTTTTAAAATTATTAAAGAAGCTTTTAAAATAAAAAGTTGATTAATTACTTTATAATATAAGATTAAGTTTCATATTATTATATAAATAATTCTTAACTTTAGAATAATTTAAATGTATTATAGTACAAATATTTCACTTTTAATTTTAATTTCAGAAAAATTGTAAATTTATTTAATTTAATAATACAGATAAAAAATTCCAGCCTTAATTAACCACTAGTTTAATAATACTCTAATAGATAATTAGTTCTATAATTAAAATAAGAAGTAAATATAAATTTCAAATTCTAACTCCTCTCACAAAAAGAACTCTTACTAAACCAAATATAAAAAATATAATAGTAGAACTGAAAATTTTATTAGAATAATTAATTTAGTTTAGTTAATAGATATAAAGTAATCTGTTAGTTTAAAAATTTATTAGGTTTAGCTTAATTTTTTATTTAGTTATTTTTTTTTTCTTTTTTTATATTTATTTTTTATATTTTTTTTTTAAATTTAAATTATAACTTCCTCCTATATTACTAAGAATAAGTATAATCTAGTAGTTTATAGAATATATCTAAAATACTGTATTTGATTTAATTATTTATAATGGTTGGATTTTTACTTTTATTATTTAATATATTATATTAAAAAATTTTTTAATCTTTTTTAATAAAGCTTTGAACATGTTCTTTTGATTTAAAAAAAAAGAAAAAATATATATATATATGATATTTAAATTCTAGATTTTAATTATATATGATATTTAAATATAGATATTTAGATTACATATAGTATTTAAATTACATATTATATGTAATATTTAGATTACATATATTATTCAAATTATATGTAATATTCAGATTATATATATATTCAGATTATATGTAATACTATAATCTAAAATAAATGTAATATCATATATAATATAATTATATTATATGTGATATTACATTTATTCCAAATTATAGTATAATATTTTTCTTATATACAACATTTTTTTTTATTTAAAAATAAAGATTTATTTTTTATTATTTTTATTTAAATATTATTTAAAAAAAAATAATTTTTTGAATACTATATAATTTTTTAAATATATTTTATTTATAATATTTATAATAAAAATTTGAATTATTAATATGATAATACTATAAGATTAACCTCCAGAAATTTGCAAAATACTTAATCCATAATATATAGTAATTATATAAAAAATTTTAATATAGAATATAATTATACTAATGCCTATATAAAAAAAAAAAAAAAAAAGAATATAATTATACTGATACGTTAATTTAAGTCTTCAAAAATATAATAGGAATTGGGTACTGCTATTTTATCACTATAATTAAAACTGGCCCTAATCCTAACTAACTCTAATCCAATCCTAATTTATTAAAAATTTACTAGAAAATTCATTGAAAATTCATATTATATATCACCGTACGGTAACAAATACGGTAGATATTTTTTATTATACATCACCATAGTAACAAGTAGATATTTTCTTTTAAGTACTGATAACAAGTTGCGCATATATTTGGCGTAACCTGCCACAAAATTCAATTCTTAACGTGTTAATCTTATGATAATATGTTGCTTCTTTGACATGTGACGTCTGTGATTTTAAAAGGAGAGTAATTTTTTGGATTCCTACTATTGACCATTCTTTCGAAGGATCTATTGAACATTTTCGATCTTATTGGACATATTTTGAAGGCTATTCTATTGGGTATCAACCATTTTTGAAGGAGGAAAAATTGTCTATTATTACTCAATTTTAAAGGAAAATTTGTCTATTGGGTAAACCCATTTTTTTGTATGAGAAGTTGTCTATTCTAACTCAATATGGCAACAGCAGATTTAACAATAGATGCAAGGTGCGAGATACAAGGAAAGGTGGGAACAATCCGATTTATTGGGCCTACTGAGTTTGCTACAGGAAAATGGGTTGGCGTGGAACTGGATGAACCCTCTGGTAAAAACAACGGTTCGGTTAAGGGCAAACATTATTTTGATTGCAAGACAAATCACGGAGTTTTTGTTAGAGCTTCACAGATAAAATTTTTAAACAGTTCTGTTAATTCACCACAAAGTCAAGTAAGCACCTTTTTATGCTTATATCATAGTATAAACTCTAATGTTTTTTTTAGTGATTGGATTTCTCATCATTTTAAGCGAATTATAATACTTTTTTATGTTTTCAGGTTCCGAGCTTTGCTCCACCAAATGACCCCAATATGAGTAATGGACGCTCAATTCTTCGTCCGCCCTCAATTGTAGGGAATATGCGAATAAACACTTCAGGTATACCAAACCATAATCGAAAAGGACCAAATTCGCCAACGATGGGAAGATTTAATTCTCGTGGATTGAGTAGTCCTACGTTTTCTAGAAACTCAGATGCAAGTAATATTGATAAGAGAAACGACAATGAATCAGGATTTTCGTCTGCTGAGATAGGGGAAGATGAAGTTGAAATAAATGATGAAATTTTATACGAAGATCCTTTAGAGAATGATATATCGAGTGAGCCAACTACTCTTGCACAAAAACCAGAAATACAAAAATATGAGACTCCTAGGAGTGATATAGCAAGACATGATACGATTTCTACTTCGAATCCTTATTCTTTACAAGAAGCATCAGCTACTCGTGAACAAGTATGATATTCTATTTGTTTCTGTGTTATAAATAAATAAAAATTGTATTTATTGATTTTTTATTGAATTTAGACCGTATCTCTAAAAGAATATGAAGAGTTAAGATTAAAACTTAAGATATTAGAAAATAAACGCCAAGAAGATAGGGAAAAAATTAGGGAAACTGAGAAGTCGAGGGTTGAAGCGGAGCAATTTTTAAGTATAAAACCAAAACTTCAAGGTATTCCTTCTCAAATGTTATATGTTAATGTTATTTTATTCAGTCATTGACACATGAAATATTAATTATCATTAGCCAAAATGAATGATATGCAGCAAGAATTAAAAGAACTTCGAAAACAATTGAAGGAAGTTGATATGGAGAAAGAAATGTTTGAAAGTAAATACAATGAAGCTGTTGAGTCAATGGAAATGATGACTCTTGATAAAGAAATGGCAGAAGAAAAGGCCGAAAATTTGCAACATGAAGTGAATTTATTGAAAGAAAAAGTAGAGGAAATTAGCGTAGACTTAAATGTTTTTAAGCAAGAAGGTGGTAAGTTTGTTTTATTTTCTAATAGTTTTCTTCATGTAATTTTACTAATTTTAATTAATTTCATCTAGACATGATAAATCAAAGCGATGCTAGTGGTGAGGCAAGACCTTCCGTAGAAATTATTCAATTGGAAAAGCAAAATGAACGGCTAAAGGAAGCTCTTGTGAGGTACTACTATATATAAAACGGTAATTAATTTATAGTATAATTGCTGATTGGTATTTTACATATGTATAGACTTCGAGATGTATCGAGTGAACAAGAAGCTGAGCTTGTCAAAAAAATCAAGAATTTAGAAAAAGAATTGGCTTCTCTTCAAGACATTCAAGGTTATTTATTTTTTTTTTTTTTTTCGTTTTTTTTTTTTAATCTCGAAAAATTAATAAAGGATATGATATATAGAATGTTTGTTGTATTCATCTCATTTTGTTTTACTGTTATAATCTATATTATTTTCTTACAGTTCAACATGACCAAATGAAAAATCAACTAAAATTATCCGAAAGCGCAATAGAAGATTTAAAGAATCGGCTTGACGACGCCATGAATGCTGAAGACATGCTTGAACAACTTACTGAAAAAAATTTAGCGCAGGGAGAGGTAATTAAATCATTTTACATAATATGAGTGAAACTTGTAAATAATATCCTAAAATCATTTTAGAGACTTGAAGAGATGAGAATTACGATTGAAGATCTTGAAGCTCTAAAAGAATTAAATGATGAGCTTGAAGAAAATCATATTGAAAACGAGAAACAGCTTCAAGCTGAAATCGGTAGATGATTCGGTTTATATATTTTATATAATTCCGTTTAAATAACTTATACCTATTTTTATTTTGTGATTTATATTTCATAGAACATAAAGATATTCTTATTCGGGAATATTTGAAACGTCTTGAGATGGCGGACGAGACTAATGCAGATTACGAAAACACAATACACCAATTCCGTGAATTGGTAGCTAATTTACAAAGGTACTATTTGATAAAGACATTCTTTTTATTCATGTTGTTTTAATTAATTTCTTTTATAATAGTGACCTAGAACAATTCCGGCAAAAAGAAGAAAGTCAATACTCAGAATCAAAGAACCTTAGTAGCCAATCGCAATCTATGCTTGATCTAAATTTTAAGCTACAATCTAGAGTTCTGAAAGCTCAAGCAAAACAGATTGATTTAGAACTTCGAAAATTGGAAGCGACCCAAGCGTCAGAGAATTTGGCATTTGTACAGGTATATCGGAATGATTCTGCTATTATTAAATTAAATTTTTCTTTCTTTCGTTTTACTTATTATTTATTTTATATTTAAGCCGTACTTGCCAGACTCTTACTTTCGCTCGGAACATGATTCTATTCGTTGCCTGCTTCTGTTAAAACGTCTTGTTTTCAAGTCTGAATTAATTATCAAGCAAGTTGACCAAATTCATAATATTCCAGAAAAATTAAATACAACGGTTCCCGAAGAATTAATTGCTGTTTGCGAAGTAAGTTGCTTCTCCTTTTTATAATTTAATTATGATTAATCATATTTACGTCTGGATTTATAATAATAGTTCCGGCAAAAACTTGCCTGGTTTTCCGATATAGCTAAACGTCTTGTTTCATTCGTTAACGCTTGCCCTGTTGATACTTTCCTTAAAATGGGTCAAGTTTATCATGATTTAGTCGGAACGGAGCGTCGGTAATTATTTTAAACTGTGGATACAATTAAAATAAAAGGATTTCTCATTTAATTAACAATGGTTATTATAATTTATTAGACTTCATGGAATAGTCGATCTTTTGAGAAAAGAAGACCTCAAGGAAGCTGATTGTATTGAAGATGTTCAAAGGTCCGGTTTTCTTCATTTTTGTTTTATTTTAAAATTCTATCGTTGACAATATTTTTTTCGTAATAGATCCATTTCTCAACTTGAACATCTTGCAGAAATATACCTTTCCAACACTAAAATCGACGAGGCAGATAAATTTTATGCTTATAGTAGAGGTTTAGACTTGAATGCAGATACCATTGCGGTTTCTCTTGGTCATCTTAAACAGGCTGTTGCTCTTGCATGTAAAGACGAAGGTAAGTTTATACGTTTGTTTGTAATTATTTTTATTTTTCTCATATTATTTAATTAATTCTATAGAAATTAATATAACTGAAGAGATCGATAAATTTAATTCCGATTTCTTCTTACCGCTGCAAAGTTTAGTTTCACAATCTAGAAGTAGTAAAGTTATGGCAAGGTATAAAGCTTTGTGTATTATTTAGATTCAAAGGAAGAAATAATTAGTCTGACTGTTATTTTTATAGGAAATTAATTCGTCGACTGGATGACATGGCAGAACAAAATGCGGGATTAAAATCCGATCTTCTTGCACAATTCAAGATGTGTTTTGCATTAAGTACAAAATTGAATACTTTCTGCCAGGAGGTTGGTTAAATCATTATTCTGACATTCATATAGGAATATGTTTCTAAGTATTCTGTCTGTAGGTTCGAAAGGGCATCTTCGCTTATATCAATGAGAAGAAAGATACAAAAGAGGAGTTGTTACTTAGCGGCTTACAAAAATCTATTCATCAAGTTACCGAGAATATGTTAGCCATCAATGAATTAAATATGTGGGACGGATGTACTAAGTCGTTGCTTTCGATATGTCAAGAAATTAGTAATTTAAATAACGCAATTAATGACCCCGAAAATACTACCTATGGTATGTTGGTAAAAATTTTATTATTCGTTTTTAATTGGATGAAGTACTTAAGAATTTAATTTTATGCAGTTGTAAAGGGAGAAGCTCCTTGGAATATCAGAGCAAAGGAAATAAAGGCCGAAGCACTTGTCAATGCCGACATGGAACGTAAAGCTCAACAGCAACAAGAAGAGATACGCGAATTAATCAAAGAGAAGAAATTAAAAGTAAAGAATTATATAATTATTAAAATTTTCCGTTCTAGCTAATAACTTATATTTTATTAGGATCAACTCTTGCAAGAAGCTAATGTCAAAATAGAATTGTTAGAGAAACGTATGGAAATCGTAAAGAAACAGGTAAATGTGCTATTTTACAACACTGCATACAGTTAGGATGCTACAATCTGATAATCAGGGCTAGATAAATAACTAATATCAACATTTTTTTCTTTACAGGCCGATATGATCAATGCCTTGGAACAAGAACTTCAAAATTCAAGGAAACAAGAGACAGACTTTGAAGAAGCTATGGAGAATCTTCAGCAAGAAATAGATTCATTAGAGCAACAGAATAAACAATTTATATTACTTGCTGGAAATATTGAAGACGGAGGTTTTTATAGCTTCATATAAACGTAATTTATATAATTTATTAATAATAATAAGTTACATTTTTAATTTTTTTTTCCTCTAGCTGTTCCTTCTCGTAATAATGAATTAAAAGACGATGACAATGAAGACGATTTAAGAATGTATGCAGATACTAATCCACTAGAAAATCAAAGATTGGCTAGTCAGGTATTTAAATATTGATTTATTTTTCATAATTCTTAATTCAATTTATAGTTTATATTAAATAAGCATAAATTCATAGATCGAATCTTTGAAATTCGCCATTCGCTATCTTAGAGCAGAAAATTCTCATTTGAAAGGTAAAGATGCGCTAAACGCATTAGATTGGCATTTGCAACCTAGAAGACGTCGAGCTCTTCAAGATCAAAGCGAAGGAGAGTTGTTAAAATCGGTGGCTTCAGAAGCCAAATCATTACTCAAAGTAATGCATTTATGTATTTTTGTTTGTTTATTACCTTTTAAGTACATCTGATTCTGAAATTTCTATCTTCAGGATTTCCGAGTTGTGAGTGCGTCACCCAGAATTATTGACCTTACCAAAACATTAGAAAATCAAAAACAATGGAGACCCTTGAAGAAAACTCCGGAATATCAATACCAGGTACAGCAATCGGTTATGTACACTTTACAACAACGAAGCAACGAATTAAAATTGAAGCTTCGACAACTTGGCAAAAACAATTTACTAAAGCCTTCAAAGGTTTGCTTTTTCATTATTATACTGTAAATGATAAAATTTTTTTATTAACGACTGTTTATACTATATTACAGAATGATGGCATCGCGATAAAACCTTCGATTGTAGGACGAATTCGTTTACCTGTCTTAAATAGTAATACAGTTTCAAATCATCCTCTTTCACATAATATAAAACTCAAGAATCCGTCTGATTTTGAAAAAATTCACACTATTTTTGTCAACTAATATATTTACGAATATATTGCTAAATTTGCATAAGATTGCGGGTTTCATAACATTACAAGTTTTGCATTTTTATTTACATCTTTTATGTTTCAATAGTTAGCCGTTAAAAAAAATAGTTTTTGTCACGTGTTTCGTAATTTTTTTAATTAGTCATCGTATTTAAATAAAATTAAATAAAAACACTTTTTCCCTATAAAAAAGAAATGGTATGGCAGTAAAACTTTCTGAAATAATTTTACGTTATATATAGGTTTGTTAATTGCCCATTTCTCTTTCTAGTCGGCATTATTTAATTTCCAAAGTTTGTTACTTGTGATTTTATTAGCCATTTGTACTTGTACTTTTGTTAAAGCTCAGGCGCCTACTCTTCTCGACAGAAACAAGACAGGGTAAGTTTTTTATTAATTTTTGCAATTTTTTTTTTAATAAAAAAATTAAATACATTTTATAATTTTAGAATACTGGGTTTATTTTGGAAGGCTGCAAGAATTGGTAGATGTCTTTCCAATTAAACTTGATCAAATTTTTTTTTACTCAATATACTTTTTGACATATTTAGGAGAGCGATTGAGTCCATATGTCTCATTGGCCTGTATTGCCATGGCAATTAGTATACTTTTGGAATGAATTTAAACAATCATTGTTAATTTAAATAATTTATTACAAAAAATTGGTTATATAATGAAATCAAATATTATTTGTATTAAATTCATGATTTTGTTTTAATTTTTATGTTTCTTCCTGCGGTAGAGCCTTTGCACGAGACTAAAAAAAAAAATTGAATTATAATTAAAATATTCAAATTTTAAACGAAAAAAATTATAAACCGAATTTGAAAAATACCTCATCTAAATCATATTTGGTCTTAGCTTCATATGCTCGAATATCATCCATGGTCATACCGTACCACTTGTCAGTCCAACAGAAGAGTTGTCTGTGAAACTTTGTGAATAGTGTTCGCATAGTACCTTGAATGAAATTTTCAATTTTACTTTGAAGACCAAACCATTTAAATTCAACGGTAACTAATTTATAACAAGTCATGACAGGTGTAACTTTTTTAATCCAATCGTCTTTCAATGGACCTCGACCTGTTTTCTCAGAATGATATAAAGTTGGATCTTGATCTTTTTTATAATCTTTCGGTTCGATAGGATCGTTTGCAACGTCAATGATCACAACTTCTCGTTTTTCAAGTAAATCCTGCGAAATGTTCAAAGCGTTGTCAATTTCACCACGACTGTTATCAACATGCATCGTCTCTGTAACCAATTTAAAATTATCCTTCATGTATCCATTCTAACAAATGCAAAAAATTAATAAATCCGATTTATAATTACAAATGTTAATATTTAAAATAATAATACCTACAGTTAAAACAGTCTTACAATGAGGGTAAGCATTCCATGCCTCTTCGTATAATTCAAGTGCTCCGCTCGGTGCTAACGCACGAATAATTGAAGGTACTTTACTAAGCATAAATAAATAAATTAAAATGAAATATTTAAAAGGTTTGGACATGTAAAACATGTAAAACACATACTTAGAAAGGTGATATATCTTATATGTGTATTGTCCTTTGCCCTCTGCATTTTCATATGGTTCATTCTTAATTACTTCTACACCTTCCCCGTCGCCAGTTTCTTCTTTTGAAGCTTCTGCAACAGCATACAATTGAGCAACCTAAAAATTATAAAAACTGAAAAATGAAAATTTCTTCTTGTAAAAAAAAATCAGAGTTAGGCAAAACATACTTGATATTCGTCGCGCGTGCAGTTATTTATTACTCTATATTCCCTGATGATCATTTTATTCTTATTGAAAAAAAAATTTTCTTGACAGAACAATTCAAAAGAATTTAGAGTAGGGTTGTAAAATTACGCTAATTTTGAGAATTTGACGTAACTTACATGTAACTTACATGTAACTTACATGTAACTATAATTATATAAGTTGTAAAATATATTAGATATTGTTTTAATTGTTAAATCAAAATTATTCATATATTGATTATGTTACACAAAATTTCTAGTAACTTAAAATGTAATTTTACAATCCTAATTTGAGAAAAGAAAATTTATCATAATGCTATTTTACTAAAGATAGTAAATATTCTGTGTTTTTGTGCACAATAAATCACGTGTTTATTCGTTATTTATAATTTTATAACAGTGTCAATAATGTCTTGCATTTCATTAACTGGAATTTCCGTAGCAACATCCACCACCTTAATAAAGTAATTTGAAATTATTCATTATACTTGGAAAAATAAATAAAATAAGTGAATCTTGTATACCTTATCATTTTCGGTTATTATTCCTTGAATCGATTGAGACAAACAATCTATCTGTTTTTTCTTGATTCTAATTTCTGACATTAAAGATTCGTTTTCTTGATTGATCTGTCAAGATAACAAAGTCAGCAAGTCTTACAGAATTAATTAATTGTTTAGCGCATAATTAATAATTTACCTTTAAAAATTCTCGTTCTAAATTTTTTTTTTCTTCGAATTTAATCGGTAATGTTTTAGCGCGTATGATTGTTTTTGGATCAATATTAACCCTAATATTGTAAAATTTAATTATTATGATATACTTTTTTTCGTTGACCTTTAATAGAAATTTTACTTTACTACATAGGTTGTCTATCCTTTTGACGCTTTTTAGCCTTTGCAATTATATCATCAAGTTCATTAAGTTTCTCCAGTATATTTCGTTGCTCCAAAATGGCTTCAAATTCTTCCTTTGATTTAAAAATTTAATTAATTAATACGAATCAAATAGCAATAAAAATTGACGTAAATTCTAACCTCAGTATTGGTTTTCAAAAAATCTTTAACTTGACTAAGAGCTTGTTTGAGTCGCTCGGGTTGTTCCTTGGCTAATGTCGGGTAGCATTGTGCAACTTTTTCATAACTTAAGTATTTGCACGTAAATATAAGCAAAAAAAAAAAAAAATTGTGTTGTATTCAAAATAAAACACATACCTGAAATTGTTCAATGTTTCGCCTAAACAGTTTTCTAGCATTTGCTTAACCTTTTTTGAACGTGGTGTCGAGGAACTATCTGAAGGACTACCGCGCTTTGACATTAGGGACTACTTAACTAATCCCAACTAAAATAAAATATTTTAAAAAAAAAATTGTCGTTTTTTCTATAATAAAGACGCGCCAGCTACGTTTTCGTGTAACATATGATATATCACGTGAGCATTTTTTATCAATTACGATTAAATTCGTCATTTATTATTGTATTTATTTTACGTATACGAAAATTGCAAAAATTGAGTGACTCGTTAATCAGTTTCTGACGCAAAAATTACCATCTTGACCCTCCTCGTGTTACTGTCTTGACCCGCATAATATATTTACAGTAAGGGGTGGTCAAGAAACGTCGCACGGGTCAACCGGTCAAGAACGTAATATTTGCGTTTCTGACAAACAACTCCATGCTATTTCTTGTTTGCCATGAGATTTCAAGTATGCATTTGCTTAAAACCAATGACAACACTCAAAAAATCCACGATGAGCAGACAATAGCCCTGTTCAATTCTAGATCTGACCGGATTGATCGCAAATTTGCACCCCTAAATAATTAGTTACTGAAGCCGATCTACAAAAATTGGTGTTTTTCCCTGATCGATTAATAAATAAACAACACGTCGGCGACGTCTGCGTGTCTTTGTCCTATAATATGCTATGAATAATATAACCAATCCGATCAATCAAAAATTATGCTCAATTGTAACTATGATCTGATTGGTTATACATTTTTTCGGTCAATCCGATACGATCAAGAAATGAACAGGGCTAATGGTGACGGGTGGACTGTTTGCAGAACGAGATGCTTGTTCTTAAATATTTAAAAAAGTTAGCTTTAAATGCATACGATGAATAATCCTTGATAATAAAAAAAAATGTTACTTTATTAATATTTTTTCCTTTTTTGATAGCATGATTTCCTCATAACATGAAAACTAATCCATCTTCTTTCTCGTTTAAATATTGTATCACAGTATCAGTAAATTTCTCCCATCCCTTACCACTATGACTTGCTGCTTCATGAGGACGTACAGTGAGTAAGGTATTAAAAGGAGGACTCCAGCTTTAGTCCAATTGGTAAGATTACCGTGTTTCGGGAATCTGAAATGATGGAATACCCTTTTTTTCAAAGCGTTATCAAGGCAGGACGCCATGTGCAACACTAAAACACAAGCCATCGGCTATATATTCCCGGTTCTATTATAATAGGTAACGCATAAAAAGTTCATAAAACGCGCTCTTAATCTACCTCTATAAAGTAGAGTTTCTGCATTTCGTCGCTTAAAACTTTTAGCCATTCGCTATTCATTGTCTTGTTCTCCAAGCTCAATAATTCTTTATTTTCATTTACTTTATTGAATATTTCTGAATTAGTAAAATTAAGAGTTTGTTCTTGTGGCTGAGACTTGGCCCAAGAAGAAAGTGAACTCTGTGTTAAAGTGGCCACTTTTTGCTTTTTATTATCGTTAGAAACAGAGGTGGTTTTACGCTTGAGCATTTTGGTGATAAGTATTCTTAAAAATTACGAGAATTTTCATTTTCAGTACGACGGTTGTACTAAACCATCAAAGTTATTTTTTATATTAAATATATACAGTCAACTCTTGAAGGCCCGGTTTTTCTTAAAGGAAACTGGCTTCGATTTCGAAAACCTTTTTGGTTTTAACTGTAGCTTGTATGTTTATTTATATTTATCGAATATTTATTTGGTTTAATTACGTTATATAATTAATTACCACCCCTTTCTTGAGAAAAGGAAAAGAAGGAAAATAATGTACAAATGTTAAATTACTTTTTTTGATGTATTGATAAAATTAACATGCTAAACAATAAGAGCAATGCTTGAGCACACCAGGACAAATAAATTAAAGCGTACCAGGACACTAAATTGTAATAATATAGTTTTAGCAAATTTACCAAATTTTGGCTTAGTATTTTGTATATAAATATAAAACTACGTAAAAGTAAATAACACTGAAACAAGATGGTTTGCATGATATATGAACCAAATATCAATAAATCATATAGATCATTAAAAAAAAAAAAAAAACGCGAAATTTAAATTTTTTTTTTTTTATTTTTAATCGTACAAAAGAAAAAACTGTCGCTCAGTTTTTTTTTATTGTTTATAGTTAAATGTCTATATGCATATTATGCAAGCCACAGTTAAAATCTGAAAAGGGTAATTCTTAGGGGTAAAACTATTTACTTTCGGATTGCTCTATATCATCGAAACTTCGGAATTCCATTTATAGGAACCGACTTTGAATTATACTAGGGAATCGTTTTTTATTATATAGGAAATCGGCTCCGATTTCGATCTTAGGTAAGCTTTTGTTTGAACTTCGTTCGAAAACTTTGTTTTTGTATATAAAATATACTTCATTTTATTATTTTCATTTATTTTAACAGGATTTTGACTCCAATTTGGTTACATCGGGTCTCTAACATTTCTTAAACGGCAACAAGCTAACATTAGAGGAATATACTTGAAAACTAAAAAAAATTCCTTCATTTTAAATATAGTTCTGCCACGAATTTTCCTTCAATAACAAATAAAATTGACATCTCTCTTACTATACTTTTAGTTGGCTTAAGTTACTCGGGTGTGATTTTTTTTAATGTAATTTTTTTAACGAAACGTTTGTTATTGACGTTTCATTATTTTTTTTCTTTCTTTTTTTTTTTTGATAGCTTTTTGTAGGCGTTTTTTTTTGTTTTCTTCAATTCATTTATTTTAACAAATTGTTACTATTAAGTTCGCTTCTTTTTTAATTTTCCTTTCTTTCATTATCTTCCGTATATTGCTGTCCTTAATTTATATATTACCGAATTACAATTAAGAGCTTTCAATAAATACATAATATAACGATTAAAGTTACTGAATTATGTACAAGAATCTATTGATGAGAACCAAGGAGTGAAGAAAGAATCTTGTATTAAAAAGAAATAGACAGAAAAGTTAATTCTAGATGACACATGATAAGCCATTGAAGAGAATCAAGGAAACAAAGAAAATTCTCATCTACAAACTAATATAATTTAGAGTACAAATGACCCTATAGCAACTAAACTATTATACACGTTCTTTGATGAGCGTTGGTTGATATATGTCTAAGCAATGTCTACACTTTGAAGCATCAAACAATACTAGTGTTAGTTGACACTGGTATACACCACCCAAAAACTTCCTGAGGAAATTGATGTTCTTTAAGTCCTTGCTAACTTTCTAATGATTGCTAAGTGTTGAGGAAATTGTTGGGCAAGACGATCTGAATTGGCTAATTCAAAATCTTGTTTATCAAACCCCGGAGCAGCTGTGCATCCTACCAAAGTGAAATTATCCTCATTTTGCTGGTCAAGTTCTACCGCAAACCATGAGCCTTTTTCTACCACAGCGAATAAAGTTTCTCCTCTATCGATATCACTACCTAACTTGTGAATAATTAATTCACCATCATTTCTAATTTCATAAATTTTTAAGCTAGTATTACCAATATAATAATGCCATCCTTCATCGGACTTGATTCGATGGAAAACTGAGAAATTATTGCCGTTTAATAAATAATATATAGCAGTTGAATAATTTCTATCTCCACTAAACTCGTTTGGTAAATTGTCCTTTTTAATTATTGCTTGGTCTCGATATATTTCTGAATAATAACCTCCTTCAGGGTGCTTCTTTAAGTTAAGTTTTTCAATTAAATGATAAAAACTCTGTTCTTTTGCTACTGGTTGTTTTTCTATTTCTTCGGTTAGTAAATTCGGAGTTTTATTGTCAGTCATAATTAATTGTTTATAATATTATTACAGTACAAATTCTCTATACTTAAAATCGCATAGTCTCAATTCATTTCCAACTGTACATCACTAAAATAAAAAACTTTAACCATCAATTTTGCCAAGAGCTATTATTTAAGTAAAAAATTTTATGTGGACAAGATTGTAAATTTTTTAGCTTATAAAATATCTATCCCTTAAACGATCTAAATTCCAGTGTTACATTGCGCAAGCACCAGATTTTTTATCCATTTCACCCTTAGATTTATCCATATTTCACCCTAGATCTGATCCTGATCCATAATCTATTAGAAAATTTTATTTATTTATTATAAGCAATTATAGATAATTTTTTTTCAATAAAATGAGAAAAAAAAATATTATATGGTGGCTATCATCTATAAACGACAATAGTCCGAAATTTGAAATCTTATTTATTTATATTGCGTAACTTAATTTTTAAAGTATTTTTAAAGTATTTTGCTAAAGTATAATAATTGCCATGCGAGCGGCAAAATTTTTTTGTCACATTCGTAGAATTTTTATGGATTTCCATGGAATTTTCGTAAAATTCATAAAAATTCTATGAAAACTAGTCTGAAATTTTATACTTTTATTATTGTTACTTATTAAAATTATCAAATTTTGACCCGTAATATTAATTAAAATGCTTACTAAATTCTTTAAAATAAACTGATAGAAATGATCAGTACATGTTGCTCTATCATTTTATCAGTTTAATTTCTTCTTTTACTATTTAATTTATAATTTATAAAGTTTGAAAGCCACATAATATTATTGTCATTTATAGATGATAGCCACCATAAAACAGTTAAAACAGTTTAAAAAAAAAAAATATATAATATAGATTTAGAAAAACCATAAAAAATAAATTTTTTAAAAAAAATTGTTTAAAAACTTTAATAAAAAAATTATTAATATATCAATAAAATGCTTGTCTCGTTAAGATGAATTTCCAAAGTTTCTAATATAGATGCCACCCAAATCCAAAATAATTTGGGATTATGGCAGTCCAAATGTATAAATCCAAATTAATTTACAAATTATATATATAAATTTTGCAATTTGTACATTTGGGATTTGGGAATTATGGCTGTCAAAATGTACAAATTAATTTAGAATTTACTTAAAATAATTTGGGTGGCATCTATAGTTTCTAAGATAGCAACTCTTATTTAAAACTAAAATTTATATATAATTTTATATATTAGAAATGAAAATTAATTATAAGGTTTAACATACAAATTCAGATCAATAATATTTTTTAATTAATATTAGAAAATAAAAACTATTATAAGTCTAAAGTAAATGTATCACAAATTCTATTTTTATTTGTTTATATAAACATAATATAAAATTTCAATGATGTAATATATGCAGACAACCAGACTTTACCACATAATCTTATATATTATTAAGGTTTATAAATATATATAGTTCTTTACTTTACTTTAAATAATAATCTTTCTATTATTTTTTAAAAATTTTCAAATACAGTCAGATACAATTAGATATGATAATTTGGATTAATTTATAATACTAGCTAGCATTATGGATTGTATGTTACACAAAATTCTAAAAAAGAAAAATTTTCAATTTTGTAAAGAAAGTTGCATAAAATAAATTCTTTTTGATAATATTTATTTTTATAAAATATTTTTTTGTAATTTTTACAAAATTAAAAAAATTTTTTTTTTGAAATTTTATATTATATACTATATTTAACTGCATCTAAAAAATTTTTTAAAAATAATAATAATAATAAAAAAAAAAGTATTAATCATTTAAAAAATAGTAGTAAGCAAATTTTTTAAAAAAAATATTACTATATATTAACTTACCTAAAAGTTATATTTAAAGAATTAAAATATTTACTTATATAAAAAAAAAAAAAGAAATAAATGTTAAAAATTATTTCTTAAATAAATTTAAAAAAAAAAAAATATTATTATATGTAAAAATTATATTTAAAAAATTAAAATATTTAATTATAAAAAAAGAAAAAAATAAATATTATTAAAAACATTTGCTAAAGTAAATAAAAAAAAAAAATAGTTTTACTTATATAAAGAATTAAAGAATTATTTAAAAAAAAAAAGAAAAAATAAATATTAATAACTATTTATTAAAGTAAATAAAAAAAAATATATATATAATATATTAAATTTTTCTGTTAAAAATAAAAAATCAAAAGACTATCTAAGAAAGATAAGATGAGGACTCTTCTTATTGATCTGTAAAACTAATTTTTTGCAGAAAAATATTTTATTTTAGTCATTATGAAGCTCGTGCAAAAGAAGCCATAAATTTTTTTCAATTAAACAATGACTTTTTACCTCCAATTGCGAAAGCTAAAGACGGGCATTTCACAAATTCTATACATCTTCTTGAATATTATATTCTCTTGAAACTTTCTGAGTACGATTCGCATTATTTATCTATTGATTAAACAACTTATTTGTGTCTTTGTTATTCAGAATGTAATAAATACTTCCAACTCTTGCTTATATAACGAATCACAAACAAACAATGCATTCTGTTAGCCATGGGTAATCTAAAGGAAAGGCTTAAGTACAAAACTCAAGGACTATTGATGATTTCTCTCTTCTCCCTCCATAACAGAAGAAACCTTTTTGTGACAAAGTATATTTAAGAGAATGTACATCAGACTGAGAATAAAACTAATAAACTATAAAACTATTACCTATTGGTTCTATTTGTTATACAAAAAAAATAAAATATGAATTTCATAAATGAAGTATAAATCACTATTATCACGTAATTATATATATATGTATAACCTAAGATCTTCTAACCCCCCATTCCCTAAAATATTAGCTAATATATGTCACCACCCTAATCACATTACAATATATATTTAAGATTCCAATTATATATGGTCAATATAAATTACATTAAAATAATTTATAAATTTAAAAATCAAATACAAATAGATTTCAATATGACAAATAATTTTATTTAAGTATAAAAAGATAATTATAATAAATATATAATAGTAAATTAATTTTTTATATTATTATGAAAAAAATTGTGAAAATTGATTCACTAAATATCAATAAATTAATAATATAAAATGATATACTAGTAATCAAAACTTTGGAATTTTTAATTTTAATTAATATTAATATGATATTAATATATTATTGTTATTTTAAAAATAGTTTTAAATAGCGATATAATTGAACAGTTCAATCGGCCATTAGCTGTTAGATCGGAGCTGTATCTAGGTATAATTATTAGTGATTATTATGTAGTCCAATAATTTTCAATAAAGATGGTAGCGTTATCAATGCCAAAAAAAAAAAAAAAAAAAAAATAATTTTAAAATTTAAAAATTAGTATTGTTATAAAAATGCAATTTTTTTATAAATATTATTATATTTAGATTTATAAAAATTAAATTATAAATTATTATCAACCCTTTTGAATAACTTCTTAAAGTTAACAAGTTGATTTAAAATAAAAAAAATTACGCTTAAAATTAAAATCACTTAAATGATAAATAATTGAACATATAAAAGTGATCACATTCCACGAGTATTAATCCAATTATTTTAAAATTTTTATTATAAGTAGATTTGATCTCACTGAATCACTTTACTTAAGCAAAAAAAGACAATTTCATTTGATCAAAATAGTGAAATCACGCTCTGAAGTTGCAAAATGAGTTTTCGCAAAAAAATTCATAATACAAAAATAGCCAATACTTCACAAATATTAGTCCAATCATTATAAAAATTTATATGCAAGTAGATTTGACATCACTAAAAATTTTTTAAGTATAAAAAGTAATTTTATTTGGCTAAAGTGATGTTATTACATCCTGAAATTAAAAGAAAAAAAAAAATTTTTGGAGTTAGTACTGTTTAAAAAATATAATTATTTTCACAAATATTATACTTAGAATCATAAAAATTGAATACAAATACTTTTTACACTGCTGAACAATTTACTTAAACATAAAAAAATAATCTCATTTGCCTAAAATTCATTTTGTATATGAGTAAAATTAGTAAACAAAAAAATAAGAATATAAGAATATTATTATAAAAATGATTTTTTTTATAAATATTAAATATAATATTGTGTTTATAAAATTAAAATATGTAAAATAATAGAAAAGAAGTATCAGTTTAAAAAAATTTTTTGTAAAAAATTTTTTTGATATACATGTGAAATTAAAATTTTCTCTATATATATATATATATGAAAATCTTTGTTATACGAATAAAGGATTCTGCTATGCAAATATAATTATCTGAGCTAAAATAAAAATAAGTTTAACTATGCATTTAAATATCTAACTAACTAAAAATTTTATATTAAAATAAGCAAATAAAAGTCTTACATAGGGTTTTTTTTTATATGATCATTAAGCAAATTCAAATCTAACATATTTATATATTATTTGAAATCCTATTCTAATATGTCTGAAATTGATTTTACAAGTATTTATAATATATTAGAATGGGATAAAAGTAAAATGTGAAATATGTTTGCATTATCTAATATTCAATATTCCTATAAGAGAAATGGAATAATTTGTATATATAGTTGTTTTTAAAATTCAATTGGCAAATCCAAAATCTGAAAATACTAAATTATGTAAATATATAATTAATTATGTAAATCTATAATTATACACTTTAAAATTTTAAATTTGTATATCAGTATGGAAGTATGAAATATTTTCAGATCCAGTAATCCAATTTTAATGATTTTACTTTCATTCAATTCATCTCATCAAGACAAATCTAATGATATGTATTGCAGCTCTCTAAAATTGATATTGACAGAGTTATCTCACTGCAAATATTTAGTGATTATTGGTATCGGAGTATGATCTAATAATTAGATTTTTACGTTCTTATTATTATTAAATTTGTCTCAATGAGATGGATTGAATGACAGAAGATCATCAAAATTAAATAACTAGTCTTAGAATTATAATTTACTAAATTTTTAAATATAATTTGATCAAAATTTAAGTTAATTCTGGTCAAATATTTTTGTAATATGAAATTAAATACAGAATCTGAAATTAAATATAAAATTCAGATCTTTTCTAATAAATTACTTAATAACTACAGAATTATAAAATTACATAATTTTGTAATACAAAAATAATTTTGAATATAGGTATATTTGTATAGTAAAAATTATGAATTTTTTTCAAATATTGCAGTAATTAAAGAATAATATGAATATCTCAGTATAAGGCTATAAAAGTATGTCAATATGCACCTAAAGAATTAGATATTGACCATATATCTATAGATTTTTCTACATCTCTTTTTGAAAATATATTTAATGCAAATGAAGAGTTTCATAAAAAAACTACACTTCAGTTAGTAATATTTTTAAAATCCAAAATATATAGTTTAAATTTAACCTTAATTTTAAATTTATAGTTTTTTTATTAAAATGCGTAAATATAAATGTAATCATATTAATAAAAATAGAAAATGATATAACAGTATATCAATTTTAGGTAAACTCACAGGTTCTCCTTATTTTAGATTTATTTTTTTTCATGTTTTTAATTGCTTCTTTTTTTTAATTTATTATTTACAGGTAGATGGTTTAATAACATCAAGAAAAAGTTTGTTAGATATGAAAATTAGAAAGTTAGAGACTATACTTCTCAGCATAATTGATTTTCAATTACCATAATATTACGGCACAATGCTGAATTGCATATTGATATAATATAATTGAATTTTACTGACATAATTAATTTGTACTGACGTAATTATTTATCCTAACGTATCTGATGCAATTTACTAATAAACACTTTATTTAAAATTTTAAATTTTACAGCTTTTTTTTATATTGAAGATTTATGTTTATTCAAATTTTTTACAAAAGCAAAGTTAGTAAACATTCTTATATATAAAAAAAATAATATCCTGCTTTTCCTGTTTTAAAGTCATACCCATCATTTTTAATTCTAAGTTGCAGTCCAATATCTATAAAAAAAAAGTTAAAGAACGTTAGTAAACATTCTTATATTAAAAAGCATTAATATTCCTCCACATTACCTCCAGAAGCTGTGCTAAAAGGTTTGTTCCTACAAAAAAAAAAAGAAAAGAATATTAGGTAATGTTCTTATATTAAAAAATATTAATATTTCCCTCCCCTCTCTCACATTACCTTTAGAAACTATGTTAAAAGTTCGTTCTTACAAAAAAAAAAGAAAAGAACATTAGTTAACGTTCTTATATTAAAAAATTATTAATAATTCTTTTTCTTCCTTTACATTACCTTCAGGAGCCATGCCGAAAGGTCTGTTTCTACAAAAAAAGAAAAAAAAAGAATATTAGTTAACGTTCTTATATTAAAAAAACTTTAATATTTCTCCTTCCTTCTCACATTACCTCCAGAAGCCGTGCCAAAAGGTCTGTTCCTAGAAAAAAAAGAAAAGAACGTTAGTTAACGTTCTTATTAGAGCTCTGAATGGTTCAGTTCAGTTCTATTTTGATTCTAGCTAAATCTGATCATAAGATTTTACTGAAAGTGTTTTTCAGTTTAAAATATTTACTGAAACATGTTTTCAAATAGAACTTCAACTGAAAACATTTTCAATTAAAACCACTTACCAAAAACACTTTATTTTGAAGTGTTTTATTCAGTCTGATTCAGTTCAGGTTTTTTGAAATTGAAACCCAGAACTGAACTGGTTTTTTTAAACTGTAGCTGTTTTTGATAAATGTTTTTTAACTGAAAACTTTTTCAGTAAAAGTTCTATCTAGAAATAGTTTTCAGTAAAAATTTTAAACTGAAAAATGTTTTCAGTAAAATTTTATGGACCAGAACTGAAAACGAAACCAAAAACTGCAATTCAAAGCCCTAGTTCTTATATTAAAAAAACTTTAATATTTTCTCTCTCCTCCCTCACATTACCTTCAGGAGCTGTGCTAAAAGGTCTGTTCCTATAAAAAAGAAAAAAAAAGAACGTTAGTTAATATTTTTATATTAAAAAATCATTAATAATCCTTCTCTCTCTCACATTACCTTCAGGAGCTGTACCAAAAGGTCCATTCCTACAAAAGGAAAAGAAAAAAATGTTAGTTAACGTTCTTATATTAAAAGATTTAATACTTGTATAACTTACCATTTTGCGAATTGCAAGTCCATAAACTATACTAAAGAAAAAAAAAATAAAAATAAAATAAACAGTTTAAAAAAACTGTTTTATATAACGAAAGAAAAAAAAAATTTTTTTTTTTAATTATCAATCAGGCAAATCAGTTTGACAAGTCACATGACCAATACTTTATACTGAAAAATTTACCAAATAATTTGTTATAGTATTAACAAATTTTTTATAATAAAAGTCTGATTGGCCCAGACACTTCATTATATTGAGGGGTGAGTGTATTTAGTTTTTTTAAAAATCATATGATCAGCCGTACTTTGCAGAAACCATAAAATTTTAAACAATGCCGAATTGATATAATATTGATGTTAAATCTATGCCGTAGTGATATCGTTTTGCAGATGATATCATTATAATATTAGGACGATATCATTTCAATGTTGATTTGATATATCAAAAAGTTATCATAGAGATATTTATTTAAAAAAATGTCAAATCGATATCACTTTGATATCATTAAATCAACAATAA
Organism: Rhizophagus clarus; assembly: GCA_015698045.1. Taxonomy (NCBI): domain Eukaryota; kingdom Fungi; phylum Glomeromycota; class Glomeromycetes; order Glomerales; family Glomeraceae; genus Rhizophagus; species Rhizophagus clarus. The sequence continues at coordinate 1,281,225 of BLAL01000160.1, forward strand.
CTTTTTTTAAAAAAAAGTGAAAAAATATGATATTGATATGATATCAATTCAGTATCAGAAATATATCATAACGATATTATTTTTTAAAATGTTAAATCGATAATATGTCGATATCACTAAAACAACAAATAAATATCATTATGATATCGGTTTAATATTGCTAAAACAATTGACATAATATCGACATGATATCATTTCAATATTAACTCAATATAATAATGATATCGTAAAGATATCGTAATAATATTATTTCGGTATTTTTTCCAAACTTTGTAATGTCAATTGAATAGATATAAATATAATCAAAAAAAAATTTCAAAATGTCGATTTGATATTTGGTACACCGTTCTACCTATATTTATTAAATATTTGACTTTTATTGTATTACATTCATATTTAATTTCGCAAAGCAATTTCACTAAAATACAAATAGGTGTTCAATAAAAAAAAAATTTTATTAAAATTTAATGAAAATTTCGTCATTAAAGACCATTTTCTATAAAAAATACAAGCTTTTTAGAATCCAAGAGGCCTGAAATAGGACCCCGAAATATATATGTAAAGGTGGGGTGCAGGATTGCGTCACCATCATAGAAACTTTTTATGATGTTAGATTTTGATTTGCGTACAATCCATGAATTTTTTTTAACCGAAGTCAGATTATCAATTTGCGTATTTTTAATAGATTTTTTTAAAAGTAAGGGTTTTAGTTTGCGTATTTTTAATATATATTTATTTCGATATGATAAAAACATCAACTTAAATATGAAGGTAAATTCGATATTTAGTGTATTGCCAGTAACACATCAAATCTGAATTTGATAATCAGAACATTTTTTTATTTTAAAAGGCTTTTACAAAAAAAACAGAGAACCAAAAATTAAAGATTTAAGCCAACAACTGCTGAACAATTCAATAAAGTTTAAGCCTTTAAACTCCAATTCTTGTAAGAAATTGAGAAGGCTACCTACATTTGATTTTTTTTTAGATTTCAGGTTCAACCAACCAAGTCAGAATAGTAAGTTTTGCAGCAGGTGTTGCGAAACTTTAAATTTCAATTATTTTTTTATACTTTTGGATAGAAACAGTTTCATTATTATGTTCTTTTTTTTTGTAGTTTCGGGAATGTTGAAATATATAGTAAATATGGTAAGCTTCACGAAACTGCTTTTTTTATTTTTATTTAATTAGAAATATTAATTTATGTTGCTTTTTTTTCTTTTTGTAGTTTCAGACTTTAGATTTAATGGAAAAGTGAAAACGGTAAGTTTTGCAACGCTCGTTGCAAAACTTTAATCTTTTTTTTAATAATATATATATATATAAACGTATATTTATGTTTCTTGTTATGTGTTTTTTTTTAGATTTAAGACACTGAAATTTTGAAGATGGTAAGTTTCGCAATGGTGTTGCGAAACCTTAACTTTTTTTTTATTTTATTTAATTTGAAATGCCAACTAATGTTTCTTTAATCTTTTTTTTAAGGTTTGGATTTTCAGGTGTGAGCGGGAACTGAAGTTTCGCGAAGCTTTGATTTCCTTCAATATTTTTAATGAGAAACGTATAATTACGTTTCTTATTATATTTTTTTCTGTAGATTCAGGTTCAGAATACTGAAATGCCGAAATGGTAACGCAATTTGATATATATATATTTTTTTTGTTTTTATTTAATTTGAAACATGGCTAGGACTCTCCATTTTGAAGGGTAGAGGTCCTTAATTAAAGTTCTTTTTTATTTTCTTTTTTTAGGTTTGGGCTTTTGAGATGGATGAGAGTAATTACGAGAAAGGGGGAAGAAATAATTTAATAATTTTGAAAAAGTAATTTTTGAGAAAAGAGAAAGAACAAATAAAGAGAAAATTTTTGCGCAGTAAAGAAAAAGATTTAATGGTGTGGAATAGTAGGCTTCGCAATGTCTGTTGCGAAATTTTGATTTTTTTTATTTCTATTTCATTAAAACGTTAACTAACGTTTCTTTTTACTTTCTTTTGTAGGTTTTGGACTTCTGGGTAAATTGGGAAAGCGAAAACAATTAATTTTAATTTATTCCCAATTGAATATGTAATAATTATTATATATATGAGATAAGACAAATTAAATACATCTGTTAACACGTAATTAATAGATAAAAATGAATAATTAAATCTATTATAAATAAAATAAATAAATATCTCTAAGGATTGATTCTTTTCATCCTTATGGATTTCTTTTCAATGTCGAAAATTTTATTTAAACTATTTTACTTTATCATGAAAAAAATTAGTCTCCAATAATTATATGATAAAGTCGGGAGATTAGTTTGCTTATTTTTTCTAACTATTATATATATTTCGGGGTCCTCCCGAAATTAATCTAAAAAAAGTAGAAATAGTAATAAATATTTCCAAAAAATATACAGTAGCAATACACTTAGCATGAATTCAAAAAGTCAATCATCTAAGAGACCAAATTTCTAAAAATAAAGTAAAAAAATGTTAGTAATGTTTTTTAATCAATTTAAAGAAATAAGATAATTCTCTCTCCTATTCGATTATTGTCCAGGAGACTGATTTCCTAAAAATCAAAGAAACAAAATGTAGTAACGTTTCTTTCACCAGTTAAAGAAATCAAATCACTTCCGCTTACAACATCCAAGAGTCGAGTTCCTATAAAACGCAGAGATCAAACATTCAAGAGATCAAACATTCAAGCCCAAGAAGCTGATGTGAGAAGTCCTTTAAAAAGTCTATTCCAGTCCAAGAAAGGGCCTAAGTTGTATTAAAATACTTTCAAAAAAAATTCAAATCCTATCCAAGAAGCCAAGCGGAAACCCACAAAAAAAGCTTAAGTCCATCAAGGAGCCGAATTGCCTATAAAAAAGAAATCTAATTCAATCCAAGTGCCGAAGTTGCGACCTACAGAAAGAATTCAGCAAAGAATTAAATTATTTAAAAAAAGGAAAAAAAATGAATGTTCGTTAAAATAAAAAAACTAAAAAAAAACAAATTTTTACTTATCCCACCCAATACCTGAAAAACCCGTCTAAAAAAAGAGAACACGTTTAATAATGTCTGTTAAATATAAAAAAAGACTTTAATTATTATTATTTTTTTTTTTTTACTTGTTGATATCACCGAAAAATCGCCTAAAAAAGGGAAAAAACGAACATTTAGTTTAAAAAAAAAGGAAACCCGAACAATTTGTAATGGTCAATTAATTGAAAAAAATTTTTTTTTTTTTCCTGTTGAAGAAGTTCTGTCCAAATAACTGATAAATTGGCCGTCTACAAAAAGAAAAAAAAATCTCCTTTACAAGCATAAAAAAAACGGTTCAAATTACTATATATTAACATCGTCACTAAACAAACTTATAGCTTATTCCAATTTTTTCTTCTGCAATAAAATATGAAAATTTATTTATTCGTTGATTCTTAAAATTGCAATAAAATGCTTGCTATATTGCTATATTTATATTGATACAGTATTTACATTAAAGTATACAAAAATATTAAGTTTGCTTTTTTTATCTAAAAATCAAAATTAAATTCTTTTACGCTTGGCGGTTGAAATTTGCTTTTTTTATCTAAAAATCAAAATTAAATTCTTTTACGCTTGGCGGTTGAAATTCAACTCCACAGTCCCCACACGCCTGTTTCATACACATGACTCTTTCATTTGCCAAGGTTGCCTTAAATTGTTTATATCTAATTTCTGCTTCATTATACGAGATCACTTCATTGCTTAGAATTATTTCTAGCCAAATTTCGAAATTTTGACAACCATTAATAGTACTAGTAAAAAAGCAAGGAGTGAGGTTGTTAATTGCATCTAAAATATTCCATTTAACTCCAATGGAATTTAATACCCTTTCGATTCGGAATCCTCTCTGTAAATACAACGTTAAATCCTTTTCGTCTAATCGGCCATTGCTCTCCTTTAAAATCTTTTTTGTAACCTGTGACTTGATTGTCTGGCCTTGTTTACGAGGTTTTAAAGCGCAAAATAGTTCCAATGTCCTATATGAACGTACCATAGAAACAAGGAATCTAAGTTGGCATCTTCGAACGACTTCTTGGGAAATTGTATCTTTCACCAGACTATTGATCGAATACCAGACGCGCGATGATAAATTTTTTATAGCTTCTTTTAATTTGATGTTTCTTTCTTCTTTATTTACAGATAAAAGAGACTCTAATGAATACGTTTGTTCTTCCAAAAATCCAAAATCATTACCAGTAGCATCTGCCTCATCAATAATTATTGTGTCAGAAGAGGTACTTTCCATTTTATTTAAGTCTATTGAAATAGCACCTTTGAAGGTAGAAAATTCATCCTTATGATTAATAGAACTTAAGTATTCTATGAGACGATTTCTATAATCTTCAGAATGTTTAAAGATCAAATTATCTCGGGAAGGTGGATTGTCTGGAAGTCTGTCGCTGTACTGAAGAAGCCGATAAAGATCTTTAGCTACTAATTCAGCAGCAGTATTAAGTAATTTAACAGGTTTATTAAAGTATTCAACTTTAATTCCAAGATCTCCAACCTTTCGGTTATCTGAACCTATTCGACTAAAATTATACGGAATTGAAACCTCATTTGCTTTCGTCTCAAGAGTACTAGTAGAGTCATTTGCTGATCGAACGTGTAATACACCGCCTGATTTCATAAGCTGTATCAAACCGGTATCAACGTTCATTGTAAATGTTTTCACATCGGTTCCTCGTAAAATGTTCCATAATGCAAATGAAAGGTTGAATACGTTTGTATTTAATTTATCAGTGACAGTTGCCGCAAGTTCATCATTATCTAGTAGAATTTAACAAAACATGAACATTAATAGAATGAACTAACAGTGCAAACTCTTCATAATATTATAATACTATACCTTTCTTAATCTTTTTAACCTTTTTAGCATCATCATTGTTATCTTCTCTTTTATCGCCTGTGTCTTTAAAAAAAAAATCAGTAAAAAAATACCGATCATACTACACAATATATAATAAATTAAACATTAATTATACTTGTTGAGGAAGACATTTGTGGAATAGAGAAAATTTATAGGGAGGAAGGTAATAAGGAAAGTGGTAATAAATTTAAAGAAAGGGAGGTAATAAGTTTAAGAAAGAAAACAAATTTTCGTTTTTTAATGTAAATATTTCCACGTAATTACATTATATTGACATAATTAAAATGGCATGATGTGGCATTTTATGCCATACTCATTATAACGTCCAATAGTCGATCTACATTATACATACATTCCAATAGAGGTTAATTACGTAATGCCGTATCCGTAAAATCCGTAATTACCACCTATATTTATTATTTGTGACTCGCTAAAAAAAAAAGAATTCTCAATGATGATATTAACTTATATATCATCGCATCATAATAAGTACACATCAATAATATACAAAAAATATTTACTATCACAGCAATTTGCATTTTTTAAAATACATTTTTTTTTATTTTTTAAAATTTCAGTGAGCTAGCAAAATTCCTCCCACTACGAGATGGGATTTCTAAAACTTCCGTATTCTTATCCAGGGTTTTTATTTGGTCATAAAAAACCCTGGTATTTGTTTCATCCCTTCCTTCCCATGCAATATTAAAACATTCTTTTGAGAATTCTATCAGTTTGTTCATTGTTATTTCGGGTATCTCGGAGACATCAACCGCAGTAAAGTACCGGTTAAAAATTCTTTTAATAACGACATCGCGTGAAATGAAATCGTTAATTTCAACTTCAGAAACCGTGGTTCCTCTTCTTTAAAAGAGAAAAAAAAGAGGAAAGAATGAAATTCATATTGACACTACTAATTATAAATACAATTATAAATACAATAAGATTATATTGGTTACCTTTTCGATTTACTTTGAAATTCTCGCACTAATTCTTCGATCGACACCCTAAGTTGGTATCTATAATCGGAAAAAGATCTTCTACATCGATCTACGATTGATCTTGCCGTGCTACTGTAGGCTTCCAATTCGGGAAAAACTTTTCTTACAAGTTTTTCAAAAAGATGGTATGGCGGGAAGCGCGATCTTAAAAAAAGACATTTAATTTCCTCGTCAATCAGACGGTACTTTTCCTAAATAATAATAAAAAAGTTTTGATATCCATGAAAATTATCAAGTCACAACAATGTAATCAATACAAGGAATACGATAAATGCTTACGTGGTTTACGTGTTCAGATGATGCGGATGATGCGGATGATGCGTGCACTACCGGTGCTAATTGTGATGTATCTTTCATATTTAGCATTTGGGTGGCTAATTGTAGGATAGCCGGATTTTCGACTAACCAATTGCAGATTTGCAATTGGTTTGTCATCGATTCGAACTGAGGGGGAACTGGACGTCATATTCGTATATTAATAACTAACAAATGAAGATATTTATGTATGAAAAAAATATTTTATTAACAAGATTTACCAGAATAGTTATCATCATCATCATCGTCTTTTCCTCTTTCGTTTCTTCTTCTTTTAACTCTTTCTCTATTCTCTATTTCATCTTGACGGCCACGGAGGGGATTCTGCTGAAGGTCTCTCTCTTGTTCTTGGCGACCACGGAGGGGATTCTGCTGAAGGTCTCTCTCTTGTTCTTGACGGCCACGGAGGGGATTCTGCTGAAGGTCTCTCTCTTGTTCTTGATGACCACGGAGGGGATTCTGCTGAAGGTCTCTCTCTTGTTCTTGGCGACCACGGAGGGGATTCTGCTGAAGGTCTCTCTCTTGTTCTTGATGACCACGGAGGGGATTCTGCTGAAGGTCTCTCTCTTGTTCTTGACGACCACGGAGGGGATTCTGTTGATCTTTGGAAAGGTCTTATTATTGTTTATTTAAGTAAAAATTAATATCTTCAATCAATTATAAATAAGAAAAATGCAAAATTCATTAAATTCATAAAATAAGATTTCTATGGCTGACTTCTGAGAAAACTCTCATCGTTTTCGTCGCTAATATCATCATCATTGTTAATTTCATTATCTTTTCTTGTTATAGTTTTTCGAGCATGATTAATTCTCCGACTTTGAGCAGTTTCTGCGCAACTTTGCGTGGGTTTTGATTTCGTATTCGATTCTATTATATAGATGGCATTAAAGCAATTCAAAAAAAAAAAAAAAAAAGGAATCAAAAAGTATTCAAATATTACTTGGTCGGCCCATATTTAAAGGAGTAGAGTTTTGATGAGTTACGATTTATACAATAATCAGATCAGAAAAATCCTAGATTGTATTTATATCTGACCTAGCATTAAACCGCGATCACCAGTATAAGAACCTGTTTATTTGTAATCATGCCTTGTCGGACCATTCTCTGAATGCCACTTTTCTGAATATAATTCTCCCGAAAAAAAAAATTAAGGGGCATTTGTAGACCGAAATGCAAGCGATAACTTACATAACCCAAATCAACTGTGGACCGTGGTAACTTACATAACCCGGCTTATATGAGATAAAAAAAATTTTAAGGGGTATTATGATTTAGAAACTTACAGACAATATGGAAGATTTTCTTTATAATCAATCATTGTATTTAAAAAGTAATTATTAATATGTAGTATTTTATTTATTTTTAAATTTTATTTCGCTTAATTATTATAGATTAGCAAAGATATTAAAAAAAATTATTTTGTATAGTGTATTCGACTTTTTAGTATATTGCATGCCATATATTTATCTCATCGCATTTGTTATTATTATACAAATCTATACAATCCTCCTAAAAATACCGGATTTCATAAATTAATGATCCTTTCGACCTTACGATCTGAAATCCAGCTCTATTATTTACGAATTAAAATTACTTTAATTATTATCAATTATCAAATACGCGAATTCGTTTTAGCGTTCACATAATATTTATTATATAAAATTTAAAAAAAATAGGAAAATATATATATAATTATATATATACACATAGTCGAATGTTCGTAATTGCATACTTCAATCTTCAATCCCACAATTCACAGTTTTTTTATAAAATGTTGATTTTTTTATTACAGTTACAAACGGTTACCATTCTAGAAATAGGCGTTGCGCAACTGGTAGATCATTTTACCATTTCATCTCACGATGGACGTTGTGTAACTGGTAACCATTTTTTTTGGGTTGCTATTAGTACCGACGTCCTCGTCGTGCAATCTGGGTACTAGTTATGCTAGTAGCAAACGGGTACTAAAGAATGAGCAATTAAAAATTTTTTTATTGTTGTAATGAAAATAAAATATTATGCATGAATTTTTTTTATCGTTAATAAAAAAACTTTTTTCACACGGGTTTTCACACGGTTTGGTTATGCATGAATTTTTTTTTTTACATGAATTTTTTTTACACGAAATTTTTTTACGTAAACATGTAATGCTTGATCGTTCGATTAAATATGATCTATTATATCTTTTTTTTGTATATAAAGATAAAAAAATGATTATTTTTTTTAATACCCCAACATAGTGGAAGAAATTTTTTTTTAGGTACGAATTTATAAAATTTTTTCTTTTCTTTTATAATTATTAACTTTAATACAGTAATAATTTAATTTATTTTCTTATTGATAAGTTATGTAGAAAAACCAAAGCAGCGGTTTAAATTTTTTTTTATTAATTCAACGCGCAGTCAATTAATTAAAGCATGTCACCACCACCATCAAGAAAAAGGACGAGAAAGACCTATTTCCAGCGTCATTCTTATCGTCAAAAAGACAAAGAAGAAAAGAAATGGAAAGATAAATCATATGAATTAGAAAAGAAATACGATAATCTTTTAGAAAATTCTGCATATTTTATTGTTTGGGGATTTTTTATTATTTTAATTTTTATTTTTATTTTTATAGCTATTTTAATTAATAAATACTTCTAGTTTCATTTAACACTGTGATTTTGATCACTTTGATGACTTTTAACTAAAATATGTACGAAAATTATATGTTTTAAATTTAGTAATTGTTGATAGCAACCAAAATTATGTTTGAAAATTTTATTAAAAAAAAAAAAAATTCATTATCATTGGCGCATATACAAAGAAGCTTCAAAATGTAAATTTTTATCGTCTTTCAGATTTCTTTTTTATGTAATATACTAATTATGGTTTTAACAATAGATTCTTGAATACTTTTTTTGCTTTAAGATAATAAATTTACAATAAATATTTGATTCTTAAATTATTGGTAAATTAATTTGAAGAATGTTTTCCGTGTCTAATCAGAATATTTAAGAAACCCGTTAATATCACAATTCAAAAATTCAGTATATTTTTCGTATAATAATATATTATTATAAAATTGTAATTAAATGTACCGTCTAGTAAAGATATTATAATTATATTCAATAATTATATTGTTTATAAAAAAGGAAATATTATTTAGAAATCGGATGTAAGTATTATTATGAAATCTGACACAATTACTATCTATAGTAATTATCGTCATTCAACTAATTAGTGATTATCGTCATTCAACTGATCGAATTGTACATTGATTATAATTTTAAAAAAATTGAATTTATTATTTGCTAATAACGAGAGATATTATTAATTTAAATTCTAGATATGATATAAATAAATTGGTTATTCTATGTACCCTAGTATAGTGATAATATCCTCATCCAACAGATACTGTGAGTTATATCATTAAAACTTTTCAAGTGTTTCTTAATCTTTTCCTGCTAAAGAAGTAAATGAACATCGTATAGATCTTCTTCACTCTGATAAGAATCTTTTGTAAGAATTAGATTTAGTAATCACCATTGTGAGAATGGAAAATTTCTGAACTGATTATTCAATAAACTTCTAACTATAGCTTAGGGCTAGGGGGTTCTTTTTTGGCTTACTAAATCTTTTATGCAGGTCAGATGAAAAAAATTTTTTTGCGCGGTGGGAAAAAAATATATTTTTTTCCAGATGGTTCGGCCATTTAAAACTAAACTTGCTAAAACTAAAATTAAATTTGGTTTTTCTTGCTATACTATGTTACTTAAAACTAAAACTAAATTTGGTTTTTCTTACTATACTATGTTAAAAAAGTACTGGTTCTCACGCTTAGCGATGAATACTCATGTCAAAATTCTTCAATTGCTTTAATACAATCTCGTGAATAAAAAAAAATCTCGTGAATAAAAAAAATCTCCTGAATGAAAAAAAAACTCCTGAATAAAAAAAAATCTCCTGAATGAAAAAAAAAAAAAATCTATTATAAATTTTAAAAATAGCAAAAAAAATTGAATTTATTATTTGCTAATAACGTGAGATATTATATTAATTTAAATTCTAGATATGATATAAATAAATTGGTTATTCTATGTACCCTACTAGTATAGTGATAATATCCTCATCCTACAGATACTGTGAGTTATATTATTAAAACTTTTCAAGTGTTTCTTAACATATAGATCTTCTTCACTCTGATAAGAATCTTTTATAAGAATTAGATTTGGCAATCACCATTGCGAGAATGGAAAATTTCTGAACTGATTATTCAATAAACTTCCAACTATAGCTAAGGGCTAAAGGGGTTCTTTTCTGGCTTACTAAATCTTTTATGCAGGTCAGATGAAAAAAATTTTTTTGTGCGGTGGGAAAAAAATATATTTTTTTTCCAGATGGTTCGGCCATTTAAAACTAAACTTGCTAAAACTAAAACTAAATTTGGTTTTTCTTGCTATACTATGTTACTTAAAATTAAAACTAAATTTGGTTTTTCTTATTATACTATGTTAAAAAAGTACTGGTTCTCACGCTTAGCGATGAATACTCGTGTCAAAATTCTTCAATTGCTTTAATACAATCTCGTGAATAAAAAAAAATCTCGTGAATAATAAAAATCTCCTGAATGAAAAAAAAAACTCCTGAATAAAAAAAAAATCTCCTGAATGAAAAAAAAATCTCCTAAATAAAAAAAAATCAATCTCGGACCCAGAATCTTTTATAACCTTTACGTTTTTATTCTTTTCCAAAACTTCAAAATTTTTTTTCCTGAAATTCAACCTTTTGGTAAGTTGCGCTCCCTGTTTACTGGTACCGGTAACAAAGTTTTAATGATACAACTTACAAGATTGTTAGATAGTATGAGGGGTTCAAGGAAAACGATCACCTAGGTGATCATGGAATGCGAACTAATTGGCTCCTATCTAACTTGTACGTTCAAATTTGTTTCTAATAGTTTTCGTTTCTACTTAACGGACTGACTGACAATACTTAAAATAAGGTAATAATGATAAATTTGTATTTAAAAAACGGTCATAAGGGTCATAAGATAATATCCTTTTCTATTATTTTACTAGCCTAAGGATTTCTCACTTAGAAATTTATTTCTAATAGTAACTGGTTCTTCAAATTGATGGTAAGTTTCGAAAATAACTTATACAGTAATTATAAAATTAACGTAACAAGTTTTAAGATTTTTTTTTTTTTTTTTTTTTTTTTTTTTGATAATAAAATATTAAACAATAAAAAGTAATAAAATACATAAAAATATCAATAATTAAATAAAACAAAAATAAACATCTACGAGACTACGACTTCGATGATAATCACTAATTGATCTGTGTATCGACGATATATGATTGTGTTACATTACTTCAAATGCATATTTAAGTGATATTTCTATTAATCTGTTGTGTTCGAACTTCATATATGTTTGTGTATTTTGATTATCCTTATTGGGAAAAATGCATATTAAGATGAAACCGAATGTTCGTGTATTATCCATTTGGCGCATACATATATTTCAGTCAGTATATCTGCAGCAAAATAATAAAATTCATTCATAAAAATTGAGAATTTAATTTTGATTAACAAATGTTGCGAAATAGAGCACGAAGGGATACTGTTACATTACCTTTTCGTATTCGAAATAATTTTAAAAGGCAACCACCACAAGGTATAATAATAGCACCACCAAATGATGATAATGGTAGTGACGGTGAAATAAATTTCGATGATGGTAATGAACAACGAAATAATTGTCATGATGTTGATATGCAATTAGAAAATGAAGAATATGATGGTTATGAGGATGCAGGAAATGATAATGTTTATGCAACATCGTCAGAAAATGATGATAATTATACAGCATCTTCAGAAAATGAAGAATATGGGGTCTTTGCAATAGAAAAGTACGAAACTCAAAAAAATTTTTAAATTTACTTTATATGCCAATTATGTTTTTTATACTAAAATAAGTTTAAATTTAATATTAATTAAATTTTTATTTTTTTTTGAGTTTCGTACCTTTCTATTGCAAAGACCCCATATGATGATTATAATAGTGATACAGGAACAACATCTCTAGAAAGTGAAGAGTCAGAAAGTGATACAACATCATCTTCAGATAGCGGACAAAATAATCGTGCTAATCCCTCATCGGAAGAAAAAATATTCATTGATAGAGCACTAGATGAAAGCAATTTACCAAATTTTAATGGTAATTTTGCACCATACTTCCAAGATTTTACTACTGCTGCTTTATTTTGTTGGATTCATAAACATGATATCTCAACAAAAGCATACGAAGATCTTGTTGATATTATTATGAGTCAAGAATTCGATAGGAACCATATCGTGAGAAACATCCGAAGATTTCGAACATGGAGGCAACATCTTCCTCTTCTCCCAATATCTGCAAAATCCGTCCCAATTTCATCAAAAAAAACACCATCAACTTCTAAAAACTCAAAGATATCATATCAACTTTCAATAAATGATATCATTTGGTATGTCCTTAATAATCCATCATTAGTCAATAACATGTATTTTGGTCCTGGTATTGATTCAGAAACAAAATCTGAATACTGGCATGGAACTTTGTGGGCAGAATCGCCTCTTTTCGGCCAAGAACAATTAACAATATCACAAGGTAAAGATCATATTTGTTGTTGTTTATTCTTCTTTGTGATTTTGTAATATAATATAATTTTATTGTTTTTTTTTAATAAATATCTAATAGAGACATATAAATGTGGGAATTTTGTTTATTATTATGATAATGACAATAATGAACAACTGCAACTTGGCAGATTAAGGGCAATATTAATAAATGAAGTTGATAAACAATATCGGTTAAGAATCCAAAAAGTTCTTTATTATAATGATTTACCTGGAACTTTTAAAGGGGCACTAAGACAAAATCGTTCTCTTACTGGCGAAGTTTGGTTACAAGACCTATCAGTTCAAACAATAGGAATATCACAAATTTCTAAAAAAGCTAATGTGATGATGATATTTCAGTATAATCAAATTCCCGAAGAAACATTATTATATATCACTGAAATAATTTATAAACACGATCGTCAATGGCGCATTCGTAGTGTAGATTTTTCATATAAACACCCTGCCGACTATATCATAACAAGGCCACCACCATCTCCTTCCATGAAAGTCTACAAGCTATTTTTGGATCTTTATTACGATGATTTCGGCACATACCGAAATGTTTATCATTCATTAGGAGGGGTTTATATACAATTTGGAAACATGTCGAGTCATCAAAGGAAGTTGCTCAAAAATCACTTTGTTCTTGGATTCGTCCCATTCGGTGGTGATTTTAATGAGTTTGTAAAACCATTTATTTCCGAAATGAAGGAACTTGAAAAGGGAAAAGTAATGAATATACAAGGACAAGATGTTTGGGTAATTGCAAGTATAGGAGTTGTAACAGCTGACTTACCCCAAGGCAATGACTTGGCTGGTGTACTGCGACAAAATGCTAATAAAGGGTGTAGGAGTTGCACTATAAGTAAAGATTCATTCACTGATTTTACTCAAGATATGGCTTTAACTTCTCGATATCATCATTTGACGGATTCTGAATTTTCTTTAATATCTGCTGAAACGGTTATTGCTCAAAAAAAACGACTTAGTAGGGAATATGGATTGAAATTACGGCCTAGTATTTTAGATGAACTTAAAAGAGAAAGACATCTACAAACACCACAAGATATTTATCATGTTACTGCGGGAAAGATCGGGCGTCTACTCAAATTAACTTGTGAATTATTTTCACAAGAAGGAGAAAATGATTTCATCAAAACCTGGAAAGACTTTGAGAAACCAAAGACATGGTCACGTATACCAAATCCCATTAGCCACCGGGAAAGTTTTATGATGTCTGATTACCTCCGGGTTGCTATGATAATGCCTTTTATACTAAATCGGTTTTTAAAAGTAACTAGTTTGAAGAATAATGAAGCGAAAAATATTCAACAGCGAACTGGCGCATCACGTATTAATTTAGTAAAAAATGCTGTAATTACTTGTTGGGTTCATGTAGCAAAAACAATGAGTATGGTCTTTAAAAGCAAGTTTACGAATAATTCTTATGAAGAATTACAACAAAATCTTAAAGAAGAAATGAATATTCTCCCAAAGGTATAAATAATAGATGATTACTTAGTACAAATTTGAATAAATTATTTACTGTACTAATAATAATAAATGATCTTTAGGTTTTCTCTGAATTTGTCAATTTGCCAAATTTGCATGTTAGTATCCATTTACTAATGCATGCAAAAACTTATGGTACTCTTATAAATACTCAATGCGGTATTAAAGAGATGGTGCATCGGATTTTTAAAGCAATGGTACCACGGACAAATCGAAAGAATATTGAATTAGATTTATTAAAACGATATACCACACTTTTCGCAATTCGTCATCTAGTAGATGGTGGTATAGATCAAAGGTTATCACGACGTTGTGACGGTTTTACTTCTATGACATCAAATTTTAGGCATATATTAACCAATTGGTATATTACCGAAGACAAAGGAACATCAAACGAACATGATGAACAAGATGATGGTTTGTATTGTAATTTATTATTTACTAAGCGATGATACTATTTTTTTTTTTCTAAAAACGTTATTTATTTGATTAATTTTATATATATTGTAATTTTATTATAGTAGTAACTTCTCCGGTAAACTTTATTACAAATATTACCTTAAAAAAGGAAGTATCCCGACAAGATCGTGAAAATGTTATGTTGAACTTGCCACATTTCAATTCTGAGTTGCTCCTTTCATTTGAAGATATTGGATTTAAGTCAGCTCTTGTATATTCTCAAATGAGTTAGTATAAATTGGCAACATATACAATAGAAGAAACTACTAGTGGTGTCTTCTCCAAAATCCATCTTCATATTGGTGACTTCGTGACAATACAAGAAGAAAATCATGATGAATGTTATGCAATTATAAAAGGAATCTTCAAATATAAAGCCAACAATAATAAATTTTATGCATTTATTATTCTTGATTGGTTTGAAGAAATTAAGAGAGTTCATCATGTATTGAAATGTCCCCTTTATCGTATTCAGGCAACCGATGATACATGTTGGAGAAGAATATTCCCAATATCAGTAGTTGACCATGTGCAAAAGGTTCACTTTGTTTATGATGCAACGAATGAATGCTGGATAAAAAATAATTTTTTTTTTACTGCTATATAACTTTATAATTAGGACTTCTATTATATGAAGAACTTATTGGTGTTATATTTATATTTGTAATTAGGATGAAATTATTGGTGGTAGTAATTGTTATTTAAAATCAATGCATTTAGCGATTTTTCATATCGTGATGACATCGTGACGATCTCGATCTGATCAACCAATAAAAACCTTTATTTTTTGTTTTTTGTTTTACTGATAAAAACCATCACACTCCTCTCTTTTCCGTTAGATACTCCTTTTACGTAAAAACGTTAGTATTTATTTATGAAATTTTGATACCTTTGAAATAAAGTTTTTTTTTGAGATTTAACTACTGTTTTTTCACAATGGTATTTGAAATAAAATAAATATACCAGCAAGTACGGTATTATTAACTACATTTACTTTTTTTTCAGTATTTTGATGAGTTGGAGGTATAAAACAAAACTCGAATGTTAGTTTTTAACTTATAGGAAGTTTCCTTACGTTTCTTATTATTTTTTTAGGTACTTTTTTTAGGTCCAACATTTCTTTTATTAATTCTTTTTAGGATATTGATTAGGAGTACTGGGTACTGGAAATTAAAAATGGTAAGTTTTCGCGAAACTGCCATTTTCCTTATTTTTTTTTTTTTTTTCATTATGTCTAATGACTTGTTGAGCAATCGCTAGCTAGATGTCGAGATAATAAATTATCCTTCGATTATCGTAAAATTGTTAGTAGACCATGGCATGTTTACAATAAATGAAAACAAATCTTATCCAACTCCGGCACGGGTGATCGATTACTTAGGGTTTCAAATCTATTCAAAGGCAATGACACTCAAATTGCCAATACACAAAATAAAGAGCTTAGTGAGGGAATGTCAGAAAGCGAAACAACTCAAAATTCTCTCGTATGAAAACTTGCCTCGTTAATAGGAAAGATTGCGAACGCGATTTTCTATATTCCGCGACCAAAACAGAGAGGTTTGAAGTAGAAGGATGGAATGGCTCAGAAACCATCATAGATTTATGTGTTAAAACGGCTTTCTTATGCGCACTTGTGTCCGCAACTGTTGCATCTTGTTTTCAGTAAGTATGATATTATTATTAATCATGTATTTCTTAAAAGCTGAATGGTATTATTAAATAAGTGTAACGTTATGCTTCGTTTACAGAAGAAATATTTCGATGTCACTGAGTAAATATTCTGGAGATGAAGTCGCTTAGAGAGGTATGGAACAAACTGAATAGTATTATTGGTGAATTATGTTGTTTTATTTTGTAGAATATTAATGTACTTAATAAGTTTCTGGAAATAAAGTTCAAACAAACTAGTAACTTCACTGCTAAATTGTAATTATTTATTTAATACTAGTAATTAAATTAATATCTATCAGATATGTAATAAGTAAAATTTTGATTATTAATAATTAAATTGATAAAATCATAATACCAAGCCGATAACATTTAAATATCGTTAAGATATAATTGTTCAGTTTTCTACTAGTTAGTATACTATATCTTAATGACATCGATATGGGAACATATTGGCCTCATGCCAATCTTTTAATGATAACTGCGACGATATCGTACCGGCTTCATAGCGATCTTTAAATGATAAAATGCTGGCACAGTTATAATGTAATTAATACTGCGACGATATCGTACTGGCTTCATAATGATTTTTAAATGATAACATGCTGGCACAGTTATAATGTAATTAATACTGTGACGATATCGTGTTGGTAACAAAACGATGCTATCTTAGTGTCAATAAGATATTGTTTTGTTATTGTTTACTGTATCGTCACAGTATTATTACGTTATCGTTAAGAGAGTCGTAACTATATCAATACGTTATCATTTTAGAATATCGTCATGAAATCGTCAAGATCTCATAATGATGTCGTTAAGATATTGTTTTAGATTTGAATATTTCAGTAAAGTAATTTTAATTGTATTACTGTAATTAATACGATAAGATAATTTAATTATGGCATATTAGCATTTTTAAAATTTGAGACTGTAATTATTACGGCTTATTACATCTGGTATAATAGCGTAATTAAATTAATTACACTGAGAAGTATATTAGAGATAAAAACCATTAATTTTTGATACAGTCAACTCTCTTTATAGTCACCTCCGTTATAGTCACATTACCCTATATAGTCATCTTGGTTGAGTGTCCCAAATTTTCATATATAAAAACTATCGTTTATAGTCACAAACTACCTATAGTCACTATCACATCTTTTTTAAAAAATTTTATATACAGTATATGTGATTATAAAAAGATATTTATTAAAATATAATTGTTTTATGATCTAATAATCAGATTTCAATGATCTTTAGCTCATTATGTTCATCTCATTGAAAGGAATCAGATGATAGTAATTTTATAGTAATTGGATTAATATTGACTGAGTAATCCAATTTTAAATATCAAATTGGCATTTTAAATATGTAAAATTCACGTAACATTTAATATTTTGACTTTATTTTAATTACAACAGATTCTAGTGATCAGATTTTAATGATCTTAGGCTCATTGGAATCACCTCATCAAAAGAAATTCAATGGTAATAATTACACAATGGCTGGATTAATATTGACTGAGAAATTTGATTTTAAAGACCAAATTGGCATTTTATACATGTAAAATTCGTGTAATATTAAATATTTTGACTGTATTTTAATTACTATGGGTTCTAATGATCAGATTTTAATGTTCTTAGGCTCATTAGAATCGTCTCATCGAGAGGAAGCTGATGATAATAATTTTATAATAATCGGATTAATATTGACTGAGAAATTCAATTTTAAAGACCAGATCAGCATTTTTATATGTAAAATTCGTATAACATTAAATATTTTGACTGTATTTTAATTATTATGGGTTTTAATGATCAGATTTTAGTGATCTTAGACTCGTTAGAATCGTCTTATCAAGAGATTATTTTAAATTCTGCTAAGCAAACTCTTATTATTATTCTGGCCAAAATTACTGATTTAATTATAAGATTTTATTGCTTATAGTTACATCTCATCATAGTCATCAAATATAAACTGTCCCAAATGTGTGACTATAGAGAGAGTTGACTGTAGTTTCAAATAATATTGATTTGAAATTGTTAGAAACTATATTTAATAAAGATTCTTATCATTCTCATAATATCAATTTTAATATAATATTTAATTTATATATATATAAATCTATAAGCAAAATGATTTATAATTTAATTAATTTAATATTTATTTTATAGAATGATAAAAATAATACAATAGATAAATGTTTTATTATATGACTTAATAGTATAATCTGATGAATGTCATAAGTAATTTTAATTGATAATATTTAACGTTCTAACTATTCTTTAATAATTATTGTTTATTATATTTAAAGCATTTTTACATAGATGTAGAAATGCTATCATCAAAGGAATTATAAATAAAAAATCAAATTCATGTCCAATTAAATTTTACTATATAATTCCAGTTAACACTGGTCAAAATCAATTCTATCGGATACATATCGGGGACTTATATATTGGCGGCTAATCGGATAAATATCG
The DNA here is from genome assembly GCA_015698045.1 of Rhizophagus clarus. Taxonomy (NCBI): domain Eukaryota; kingdom Fungi; phylum Glomeromycota; class Glomeromycetes; order Glomerales; family Glomeraceae; genus Rhizophagus; species Rhizophagus clarus. The sequence goes on from BLAL01000160.1 coordinate 1,300,199, forward strand.
GGTATTTTTACATATCGAGTACCCGATTTATTACACTTCAAAATATGCCTAATTACCAAGACCCCGATATCTAAACTATTGGTCACCGATAATATATATCAGGCACAGTTCTATCTTACACATATCGGGTACCCGATATGTGATACAAATTTTAATACATTAGATTTTATATTATATAACATATTAAGAAATTTTTTAGAGTTTACTTTCTTTATAGATTTTTCTTTTTAGAAATTTTTAATTCGTTTAATGTAGTTAAAAAATTTTTATTGTCTTATTTGTTGAATGAATTATCAAGTTTATAAATTTTTTGTAAAGTGTTTAAAAGTATAATTATTATTGTTAATATTTTTATTTTATTACGTATTTTATTACAATAAATTAATAAAAAAGTTACAGTCATTTATAATACAATTTTAAGAAAAGTTTGCTCAAACTTTTCTTAATCGTGATCACGTTAGGATCAAGAGGAACAAGGGAAACTGCAACCTAAAATAAATAAAAGAAACGTTAAAACTGTTTCTTTAATATTCAAAAAATATCCCTCCTTTCCTCCTTATATTTCAAGTCCAGAGTCCAGCAATCTGAAAAAAATAAAGAAAGAAATGTTAGTAACGTTTCTTTAATATTAAAAAAAAATCACCACCCTTTCCAACTTACATTCCCAAGTCCGGTTCGTCCAAGAAGGCTGGCAACCTAAAAAAAATAAAGAAAGAAACATTAGTAACGTTTCTTTAATATTAAAAAAAAAATCTCCCGCCCTTTCTAACTTACATTCCCAAGTCTGGTTTGTTTAAGAAGGCCGGCAACCTAAAAAAAATAAAGAAAGAAACATTAGTAATGTTTCTTTAATATTAAAAAAAAATCACCACCCTTTCCAACTTACATTTCCCAAGTCCGGTTCGTCCAAGAAGGCTGGCAACCTAAAAAAAATAAAGAAACGTTAGTAACATTTCTTTAATATTAAAAAAAAATTCTCCCACCCCTTCCAACTTACATTTTAAGTCCGGGAGTCCAGTAACCTAAAAAAAAAATAAAAAAAAAATCATGGTTTAGAAAACCGTAAAAATAGATTGATCATGATAATCAATGATCGTTAAATTAAATTAAAATGCTGAAACTATTGCATGTAAACACCAAAAGGTTTCGGCAGTTTAGCAAAAATGAGTTTGATCATGTATTTTGAAAATGTGAAAGATTATTTCAAGATTTTATATTGTAAATTGATAGATTAGTTCTCTCAATTTGATCTATGGAAAGATTTTAGTAATATTTTGGAAGAATCAGCGGTATTAGATCTGTCACGCCTAAATGTACCTTTTTTAAAAATTTATTGGAGACATTTCATCATTACAATATATTATATAATATATGACGACAGATTGTTTATTTAATTAATACTTTAATAAAAAAAAAATAAATGTTTAAATAAAAGCAATTTATTATAATAAGCTTTAATTACTTATAATTGAGGTCGAATTTTTTAATTTCAAATTATAAAATAGTAAAAATATTAAAATAATAATTAGATGACTATATAAAATATATATATATTTAATAAAAAATAATAATAATAAAAGATAATAAAAAATAAAAATAAAAATAATAAAAATATAAAAATATAAATAAAAAATAAAAATAAAAATAAAATATAAAAAATACAAAATAAAAAAAAAATAAAAATAAAAAAATATAATTTACAGATTTCAAGGCCGCCGATGCGCAGTGTTTCTACGCCGCCTATGACTGTGGTGGTTCCCTAAGAAATATATATAAATTTAGAACTTAAATAACTTAAATATAAATTAAAAAAATTCTTAATAATTACCAGGTCTGTCCCAAAACCTTGTGCGGAACTGCCTATAATATCTTTCTCCTTCCGGGACCACCTTTCATTTCGCGCACCATTCCTCCATTCACAGAAATTCTAAAAATGTTAATACTATTAATTTTTTATTTTTTTTATTTTTGTTTTTATGATTTATTATTATTTTACTAACATTAAAATTCCTGACCAAGTTTCTCCACTTTCTTTCTACCTGTTGGCCAGTGAACCTCACGCGGAACTGTCTCTGAATTCTTCGAGCTAGGCTCTCCCAGAATTCGGAGCGGTCCCTCCTGGGTATGTCATGGTAGTAGTTGTTCTTTCTCTTTTACATTATTTATTTAATTTTTAGATCAGGAAACATAAGAGAAAAAAAAACTAGAATATGATCAAAGTTATTTATTAGTTTTCATTTAATTTTTTACCTCCTATATCTTATTAAATATTCAGTTATTGCATCAGTCCAATTTGCGGGCATTTTAAGAAAAAGAATATATAATAATAAAAAATAATGGCAACAAATTTTAAGAAAAAGAATATATAATAAAAATAACGACAACAAATTTATTGTAAGAAAAAAAAAATGAAACTTCTTTTTATAAACAATTTTTTATCACCTTGTATTATTATATTAATTACCCTTCAAGAACATTTACGTAAATTGTTCTAATTTCTCAAATATGTCATGATTGTTATAATCTGTCTTCTTTATATTAATTATAATACAGATACGGATCTACAATACAATCAATCACAATGAACAAGTTAAACTTGACCTAAAGTCAATTGTTATGATCGTGATTCCAAAATATCAAGATAAAGGTCTTCTTTTTAATTATATATCAAATCTAAAAAAGGTAAAATTTAATAATACAGATACGTAAATAAATAGTGTTTTTTATTTTGGTTTATAATAAGCTTTTGCCAATTATAGACTACAAATAAAACAATTACGGATCTACAATACATTACACAAAGATCTTGAGCGAACGAGTTAAACTCGAGTTGAACTCAAGTTCAACTTGAGTTCAAAGCGAACAATTTAAATTCAAAATAAAATATCCAAGATTAACAAAAAAGTTGGTAACGTTATAATGAAATCGGTAGTAAAACTTAATTTAATCATCTTTAATTAGGTATAAAAATTCTGATAAATTTAATAAAATCAGTGATTTTTTAATAATTTTATCAACTCAAGTTGAGCACAAATAGTGAATAATCAAGTTTGTGCTTCTTCGCTAATATTGACTTGTACATTCGATAGGTGACCGATTTTATGGCTGATGTGGCTGAATATAATATTACCCAAATAACCAATAAAAATTGATAATTTTGTTGATCATGTGATTGCACGATCATGATTTAATAATTTATTTATCGTATTTTTTTTTTTTTTTTTTCAAAAACTTATTCTCTCTCTCTCAAATTTTTACTTTATTGTTTTGTCTAAAAAATAAAGATAAAAGTATATTTTTTGTTGAAATTTCTTTTCCCATTATTATGTTATTTATAATATTACCCAAATAACCAATAAAAATTGATAATTTTGTTGATCATGTGATTGCACGATCACGATTTAATTATTTATTTATCGTTTTTTTTTTTCAAAACTTTTTTCTCTCTCTCTCAAATTTTTACTTTATTGTTTTTATCTAAAAAATAAAGATAAAGGTATATTTTTTGTTGAAATTTCTTTTCCCATTATTATGTTATTCTTAACACTCTTATTAATATATTTTTCTAATGTATTTCTTCTCACTAACGTCCTAAACAATGTTCTATTATCGAGTTTTTTACTTTATTGGTTTTTCTAAAAAATAAATACAAAGGTACATTTTTTGTTGAAATTTCTTTTTCCATCCTGTTAACACTCTTACTAATATTTTTTTATAATGTATTTCCTCCTACTAACGTTTCTACTAACAATGTTCTACTGTTAAACATTTTTTATTCCTTACTTTTACTAACACTTCTACTAACATTAACACTAACATTAATACTTATACTTTATATTTTTTTTTATTGACGTTCCTTTTCTACTTCTACTAAATTTCATACTAACATTAATACTAATACTTTCTAATGTAAAAATTTTTTTATTAACGTACCTTTTCTTTTGCTAACACTTCTACTAATATTCATACTAACACTTTTATTACTAACATTTTACTTTCTTTCAAATTAAATAGATATAATGAAATGAAAACAAGCAAATAAGTGAACATTAATTGTAAATTTGTGTAAAAAGTAGTGAATTTTTTTTATAATATTTTTTGTATAATATTTTTTTTTATTATCGATTGAAAATATAAATAAAACTTTCAGTAATTACAATTAAATGAATTAACTTACTTTTAAATTACAATTGTATTTAAATTAAAATCTACTATTATTAATGCCCCATAAATGCTATACTTTTCGGCTATCCGATATGTGTGAAAATTATGAAATTATACTTATATGGGTTCTTTGCTAGGAAAATGATCTTCTGAGAAATTTTTTAACTAAATTTTATTATTAAGCTCATTTTGATCTATTAGCTTTGAAAAATAAGAAACTATAAAAATCTCAATTTTTGGTAAAGAAGGAAACTCTTTCCGGTCTCAGACAATACACACTCTGGACGCGGCGACAAGACCACTTTTGGTAACTAAAAGAGTTCACGACTAATAATAAACTTTTATTTTTTCTTTTATTTTTACAACTAAAGCATAGGCACACACCCCACGGAAAGGTTTTACCAAGACTCACTTAAAGAAAACCAAAGAAAAATGGACTTTGAGTCCGCCTTTATAGGCAACGAAGAAAATTTTAAAGAAGCTTTTGCGAACAACACCAACATATCTAACTTTATTTCAAAGATAAAAAATTTTATTTATTATAGTGATGTTGAAACGGCTATGAAACTTGGAAACAAAAACTTGGCAGGTGTTCTCTGGCTCGGCCGTCTTTTGGAGCGTAGAGACACAAACGCGAAAGCCGTTATTTTAGATACCAATATAAAATTGACAACAAAACAAACCCGGGTGTCACCAATCCCAGTTACACCAATCACAATCACGGATGACAACACATCGACCGTTCATTCCCCGGATTTCACTGATAATCTTTCCTTAACGGGAAACCTGATGGCTGATCATTCCGGTCTCTACGGAAAAGACGAAGAAACTAACATTCATATTCATAAGGATGATATTAATGAAGATAACCCTCTGCCGAAGTCATCAGAAACCAATACAATATCAACACAGCCTACGACTGAAACGGCGGAATCTAGCAGAAAACTTCACGGTGGAAAACTGAAGAAGGCCAAAAAGCGAACTCCACCGACTACCCTGACCACTGAGGCCAATAGTGACGACATAAAGGGACTGTTACAGGCTTTACCCCCTCATCAATCGGCCCATGAAGTAAACATGCCCGTTCCTATGAAAGGTATCATCAATATACCTGCGGCCTTCAACCCCTCGCCTCCAAGTGAGGTCACATCTCCTATGGACTTGGATTTGATAGACTTGAATGCCTCACAATCACATGAGGATGCGAAACCAAAAACAGCCCACCCATCTGGTAACGCCCATGTCAACCCGTACATCCAAGACCTTAAATCATTATCAGAGGATACTTTTATGTTTAATTCCTCATCCAATGGCGCTCATGATCAATTGGCGGATCCCCCAGATAAAGAGGTTCCCGATGATCATCCAATCATAGTCTCTACAGCATTAGATAATCTGAAGATAATCTCAGATGACACGCCCTTGCCAAATCCAAATAAGGATCAACAATCAGAAACATTTTTCACACCGAAACACTCTTTTCTTCCAAATTGTCAACGAGTCTCTGAGGAATTTCACGAAAATGACTATGAAACCACGATCTTACCGAATGGTAATTGGACTACTATCAAGAAGATTAAGAACCTCAAGGCGGTCCTCGATGCGTTAAAATCTTCTACAACACGGGGCTCGAATAATACGTCCATGCACGCTAAAATTGAGGAGGACGCACTTATCACATACGATGCTTATGTTAAACTTTCCGATATTGAAGAATATTTTGCAGTGGATAACAAAGTTGCATATGTAGAACTACTGACCCGAGATTTCAGAGGCTTTTTGGGCACTGAAATTAATAAAGAAGATAATGAAATTATAATCAAGAACTCATCTTACAAAGGGATGCTCCATATGGTCAGACTATTTAACCATAAATGTCGTTCACACCCATTCCTTAGAATGCATCAAAAGACCTATTTCCTTGTCGATGGCATGAGAGTGTCCTTGAAGGAATTTAAAATTTTGAATGTCCCAAAACATCTTTCCAGGAACACTATAGAACAAGCAGTTACGAAATTATTGGGCTCACGTCGATTTTTTATCAAGAAATCGGGTTTGAAACCTTCAAAGAACAACCCGGATACTATCACAGTTTTTATCACTGTTAAGGATTTGGATAAATGTAAACAATTGAAAGATATATGGTCTATTGAAATTGATCGAATTTTGTACCGATTTGCCCCAGCCCATGCCAAAGACACTGATATTGTCTCGAGGAAGAAATACAGTGGCAAATTCGTTGGTTTTGATGATCAAACCACGCCAGCAGCGATACAAGAAGCGTACACGGCGCAGAACCCCCACCACGTATATAGGCAGTCAGATGATAAATTCATAATAGAATTCTCCACGGAATGTGACCTTTTTAACGCATGTGCAATGACCGTGCATTTTAACAATTATTGAATTACAGGCTCGCCGCGTGATTACAATATCAATTGGTCAGCACGAAATAAGAAATTAGCCAAGATTCCAACTATTAGACCACCTCCCCCGGATAAGCGGGTCTCAATTACTCACCAAGAAGATAGTCATCACATAGAAATCAGACAGGAGGAACATCACAAATTTTCTCACAATCCTCACAAGCACAATTTGAAAAACAAGCAATGCTTTTCTTCAAAGCCTACCAATCCGAAACCGCTACACAAACGAACCCCGCACTTCACAGGAGCAAATGCAGTTGCTTTAGACAAGCGTATCAATAGCACGATCATTACAAATCTGCCTTCTATAGATATTTCTGATACTTCCGACACTTCTTCCTCCTCTAACTCTTTAACAAACCATAAAGAGCGGATCGTTGAGGGGTTGGCGAGTTTGTGCTAATAGCACACCCTCCCCAACCAACTTGACTTTCCGGGAACCCTGTCTCTTTGGCAACGGAACCATCGGATCAAGGTCAGAATCTGGGCTTATTGGTTCCACAAGACAACAACACGACCTCACTCATTTCCCCTTCGCTTAATCGAGAAATAGACACTTTTTTACATAGAGCAAGAATAATATTTAATAATAATAATTTAGATTGTATGGATCATAGCATTAATTTTATTAATTTAAAGATTGGTTTCCACAATATCAATGGGCTAGCATCTGATCCTGATAAATTGAAGTTTTTATTAGAATGGTGTCATGCCAATAATTTTGATTTTATGGGGATCGCAGAAACCAATTCACATTGCATCAATTTACAACACTTTATCAAGGATACTTATGATGATTGTTTGTATGATTTAGCAGGATCTCTGAAAAGCATTATAAAACCTAAAGGATCAGGAGTGGCTCTACTGATCCATTCAAAATGGCAAAAATTTCATTTTGACACGAAAATTTTTTCACCTTATCTTATGGTCAGCAAGTTTGGGACAAAACACCGTCAATTATGGATTTGGGTTTATTACCTTCCTCCTACCGATAAACAGACATTACGAACATTCGAACAAATCATGAATAATACTACGTCAGATTCGCATATCATTCACATATAGATGGGAGACACAAACTGACATTTCGATCATCGTTTAGATGTCCACCCGTCCACATCAGATAAAAAAGAAGATATACCTTTATGTTTTCATCATCTTAATTTAATTGATTCTTTTAGATTTTTGAACCCTGAGGCAAAGGAATTTTCTTGGCACTGACGATCGCAAGACGATACTCTCAGGATTGATACACGCATTGATCACATTTGGATATAACGTCACATTACCCCGTCTCTTAAATTTGCTCATCATTACGATGGACACATCCTGACAGGAAGTGATCATGATATTGTCGTAATTAATTTATACTTACCCGATATCTTCCCTATAGCATATAAGCACACGCAGCCAATAACCTCTCATGATCCGAATTTCAGGGAATTATCGATTAAAATGGAAGATATCACATCAGAGCATTGGACTCTTTTTGAAGCTCATATTTTGGACTCCGCACATCGATTTGCACTACTTATTAATGCGCTCCACAATATTGCGAATACATCAGAACCAACAGACCACCCACAAAGAGCTCTGGATACTATTAACAACTGTTGGGCGGACATAAAGGACATTCTTATGTCAGCGGCAGCGCACACCTTACCCTTGAGGAAGCGGAATACAACTCACCCAAGATTGAAGCCGATGGATAAACCGGCTGATATGAATAAATTGGAAAGACACACTGCTAAACTTTTTGTTTTCCTTCATGAAATTTACCAATATCAAGTTACCACCCCTCATGATCCGGCAGCCTTTTCCTGACTCAAAGATAGATGGGAATCTCAGATCTTACTATTTAACAAGGATTATGCTGATGACTGAGATCTTCAATTTGACAGTTCTTTCCTTCCGGATTTTCCAGATTGGCTCGATCAACTCAATAAGGTCGCTCACAAAAGGAAAAAGGCAGAACGGAAAGCTTTTAATTCTTATCAATCCAACAAAATCACGGCGGCCATTGAAGCTCGATTTGCAATCATTCAATCTGATCAGACCAGATGGATTTCCTCGTCATTAGATTGACGCAAATCAAACGTCTCAATTGACCGACTTATGGTCACATCGGAGGATGGGCTCCAAGAACTTTTACTGCACCCGGACGAGGTCAGACAAGCAGCCACGAATGCATATGTTTCTCAGTTCAGAAAACGAAACTCCCAGATTGACTCGCTCGATGCCCACCCTATATGGAAAAATGCTTATGAACCAATATTAAAAGCCGATGAGCACATTTATGAGTCAATAGAGAAAAATTTTACTCTACCTTTTTGGATCACTATATTGCAGAATATTAATAAAAACTCTACTCCTGGCACTTCGGGCATTACTTATCAATTAATGTGTCACCTTCCCCCTACTTTTGTAGAAGTTATTCTAGCACTTTATCGAACTATTTTCTTAACTGGATTAGTCCCCGCGGATTGGAAATTTTCGACAATTTTCCGATTCCTAAGCCAGAGAAATTTGAATACAATATGGCCAATGTCAGACCAATCGCTCTCTTGGAAGTAGTTAGGAAAATTTTTACCAAGTTTATCAGTACGCAACTCTCTGATATTTTACAGGACCACAATGTTCTTTGCTATGCTAATTATTGTGGACTGAAAGGTGAATCCATGGCGTCCCCCATTAGATTAATTAACAACCTCATAGAAGACGCCAAAGAAAACTCTAAGGAACTCTGGATTGTTCTTCAAGATATTTCTAAAGCCTTTGATTCTATCAGTTTGGATTTTTTAGATCTTGCATTAAAACGAATCGGTCTACCCAGTCACGCAGTAAACTGTATCGTTAACCTATTTAAGGGTAGAACTGTTCAAGTAGCTACAGCCTTTGGACCGTCACCCTCTTTTCAAGCTGCGGATGGTATAGATCAAGGGGATAGTTTGTCACCCCTACTTTGGAGAATATACTATGATCCTTTACTAGCCACTATCACAGCTCTACCAACGAAAGGCTATAACATGGAATGCGTCTGGCCACATAACCCGCGGGATCCCAATACATGGGAAACTTTTTCACACAGAATCGCAGCATCGGCTTATATAGATGATACTGCATGGATCGATTGTACACGGAACCGAATCCAACATACACTGGACATGGCGCGAAGTTTTTATGAATTGGTTGATATTAATATCAATCATAAGAAGTGTGAATTGATCGTCATCAATCCCTCATTGCCTAGACCTTTCCTCTCAGTTTCTTTAGGGACTCATGAAAGGGACACTATTCACCCAATCCAAACTGAAACTCGGTACCTTGGGATGTGGATTTCCCCAAAAAACACTCGATCCCTTACTAAACAACGCTTAAGACGCACTAGGGACGAATTTTTACATACTATTCGACATAAAAAACTTTTTCTCGCGCACGTTGTTTATTTGATTAACAAGGTGCTTTATCCTAAATTGATCTACTTAAATCAACTTACTACCTTCACCAAACCGGAATGGGACGCTATAGAACGACCTATTCTAGCCTTTGTCAAGCACACTATAGGAGTTCAACGTTCCTGCCCCAATTCGGCACTATACCATGAAGGCATTGTTGGGCTTCACTGTTTATGGATGGTGGTTTCTACTGCCGGCATTATGAACCTATGCACGGTGTTGAATGATCACAATGACGCTACTTTCACCACTTTGTTAAGATTAAGGCAGGCGCAATTACTGATGAAACTACCTGATTGTTGCTTTAGCGTTCATTCGCGTTTCAGATCACTGTACATGGCTGCCAGCCGCTCGAATTTAGCTTTATTTTATTTATTACTGGCATCGGATCTTCACATCAACATTAAGTTAGACCAGATAGATAGGTTAAATTTTAGTATCAAGAATATTGAATTTCTGCTTTTGGACATCTGGTCGAAATCCTATAACGCGGCATCAATTACGCGTATTAATAATAAGCACAGTCAATTTCCTCTGGTGGACCTATCTCAATTGATCGCGGGCGACGGATCATCATTGATGACCTGGAAACAATATCGCACTTTAGCAGGACTCTCAAGAAAGGGACCCAAAGCTAAATGGTTCACTCAATTAGAACGTTCTGTTTTAGCGTCTTCTGACTCTAGATACCTCTTACCTGAATACCGCTCGACACAATCAACCTTTTATATTACCAGATTCCTTAAGCCACCTTCACAGGATGGTCGTCAAAAGGAATGGGTCACTGTACAGTTGGATACCGCCTGGCTCATAGGATGAATAACAAATAAATGTTTTAATGGGTGCAAAGGATTATATGCAATTGATTTATATAGAGAAGTGTATTATGACCATAGTTGCAATTGCTCTTTTGTCAACGATAAGGATACACATACTGTAGTTTGGCCAAAGCACTCACTTATTATGTTTCAGTTGAATGTCACCTTTTCAAATGCACAAGAAACTCCATATTGGATCATTCATTCTCCCCTTTGGTTCATTGGTTATGATCAGAGCACTTTTAATGATTACATCGCAATTTTAGATGGCGATTACCACCAACCACATGGAGCTCGTACTTCCCGCCATGAACCTATGGATTGTCTCATTTCCATCCCACACGATCAGAGGGATGACAACATATGGATCAACCGTTGGATTGGATCCTCGGATGATAAAGATCATCTCATTGAGATTAAAGATAGCCTAAACAGCGTTAATGAATTATCATTTTATACTGATGGATCTGTACAAAATGGCGTTCCCTCACATTTAAGATAACGTTTAGATGATTGCTTGGACCATCGATCCATGGTTATAAATCAAGGTGCTGTGTTTGTAGAGACATCTTCTAACTTACAATTTTTTATACGATTAGTGAACTGGCCGTCGTCCATCAGGGCGGAACTTTTTGCAATATTATTGGCTTTATTGGTTTGTCCAAGGGATTGTAGGGTTAAGATTTACACAGATAGTAATTGTTCGATTTCGACAATTACCCGATTTTTACGTTCTCGTAGTAAATTTTGTTCTCGTGGTTTTAATAATTCACTTATTTTAATTTATATTGGTTTATTAATTAGGGATAGAAATTTAGATTTAGAATTAATTAAGGTTAAAGCTCATGCGGGTGACCCATGGAACGATTTAGCGGATGAATTGGCAAAAAAGGGGGCGGCTCTTAGTACATATCATCAATTATCATTTAATTTTGGGTCTCAGGCTTGCCGTTTCAGCCCACATTTTGAAGATACTCCGATTGAACAAAAATTAAGAAATTTCCTCAGCACTATAGGCACGGTTCAGAGTTGTAGTGAATGGAGAGACTTACGAATTAACGAAGATGCTTTCATTCAGCGATCGATCCAGTACCAATGGGAAGTCACTTGAAAGCTATACAGCAAGTGAAACATTTCAGGTGCACCTCTTTTAAGAGGAATTCTCTGTGGAGTTTTATTATCAAAATCCTTCACCACCAATTACCAGTTGGTCGCTGGCTTCGTAAACGCAAACCTTTCCTATACCGAGATTTTCATTGTCAGTTCTGTAACAATGAAGCTGATGAAACAATATCCCATTTGATAACTTGTCCTAATACGGCGCCTTTGCGACAACAAATATATGAAGCACTCCGGGCTTTTCTCTCCTCCACACTTCCTCAATTTTCAGACTCGCTTTCTTCGGCTAATTTAGTTAATAGCGAGATCAATGGATGGATCGGTACTTCCATACAGTCTCCACGATTTTTGGATTTACTCACATGCGCAGCCGACAGGAAAATGGATTCTACACAATTCACATACATACAACAACGCTTTAAATGGTCACGCCGCCACACAGTTTTATTTTGTGCTAAATTATTGGTCAAATTAATTTGGCTTTTCAGATCAATCATTTGGCTCCCACGATGCGAACGCACGGTGGAATGGGAAAAGCGCAATGGCATCTCGCAAAAGGACAAAATGTCCTCTCTTCCGGTTTGTAAATCGCGAAAACAATCTCCCCATCGGACACCAGGTGATGACTCTCCCTCGGACACCTTAATTTTGGATGATCCATACTTGGCACCACCTTTGAAACCGCCCATCATTACGAGTAAAGAACGATTTTTGAAAGCGCTTGATCGTACGTTTATACAGATGCGGGCTTTAGTTCACTCAGGTAGTAGTTTTTCGTGGTTATTTAAAAAATTGCCGGGTTTTTATAAGGTTGATTTATTAGGAGACGGTGATGGTTTATTGATGATTAGTTCATAGGGTTAATTTATAGTTTATTTTATTTGGTTTAGTTTATTTTATTTTATTTTATTTGATTTATTTTGTTTATAGTATTTTGTTTTAGGTTAGAGTTTTTTAGGTTTTATTCGTTTATACTTGATAGTTTTCTTTGTTCATGGGTCACACTTAGCTGAGCTGGGGGGGTTATTTCGGTGTTGTATAAAATATTTGTTTTCGAATATTTAACAATAAAAATAACATGACCTTTGAATTAAAAAAAAAAAAAAAAAAACAATTTTTGGTAAAAAGTTCTCAGAAGGTCATTTTCCTAGCAAAGAATCCATATTTCAAATACAAATAAGATACATATCGGGTATATATAGGATACTTATTAGTACTATCCGATAAGTGTATAATATCTGTCCGATATTTTTTTAAAATATATCGGGTACCCAATAAATCTATGATATGTAACCGATATTTAACTACCCAATATGTATGAGAAATGTACCCGATATGTATGTTATATGTCACCGATTTTCTGCATCTGACGGGTACATATCTGGTACCCGATATGTGTAGTATTATTAAATAGCATACACATATTTCACACATATCGGGTACATATCGGGTAGCCGATATGTACCTGATATATACCCGATAGCATCGATTTTGACCAGTGTAATTTAAAGAAATGCTCATTTATTGTAATTATTTTAGTAGATCAATATAATTAACTGCTCCTGTCACCATGCAAAATAACATATAATATTAAAACACAACTTCAAATAATAATTGATCATAAATATATTCTTGATTTGACTATAAGAAAGCTTTTAACAGGTATTTTATAATAATTTAATATATAATTTTAAATAAAATTAATTATCAATAGACTTATTTTTGTATTTTTTTTTATAATTACAAATAAGATCTATGATTAAAAGTTATTTAAATGGAAAAGCATTAAGTAATCTACATCTATCATTAAATAATTAATCTAAAATAAATTATTACATTGAAAAAATCCAGTGTTCTCAACATCCATTTAGTCAAAATGTATTAGAGTTATACATGAATTTATGAGACATGAGAAAAGTACAAATCCATATATTCAATCAATTCATGGGTATTATTTATTATTACTAATTATTTTTTATTGTAATAAAATATTGAAAACTTTTTATTATTCACATTGTTTAGGTTTTTTTGATAATAAGCAATATATTGTTTTATATGCTACTAAACAATAACTTAAAGCCATTTCAGAATTAATACATATGAAAATTGATATGAAAAAAGTAAGTTAATTTTAAATTAAAATTTTTTTAGAAAAAAATTATTTAAATTTATTATTAAATATGTATAGCTTTAACATTTGTGAGAATATTTACAAATATTGAAATTGTTCAAGCTTATTAAAATTTATTTAAAGATTTGTTTAGATATACAGAAAAAAATATTGATGAAACATTCAATTTTCACCATATTCATGGTAAAGAATTAGGTTGTATTCTTGCTGATTAACATAAAGGACAAGTTCTTGATAAGGTTAAAATGTTATTAATTTTAGTTATTATAATTTTATTTTAAATGATACTTTTTCAAACTAGGATTAGGATAATATTTGAATTCAAGGTATTTGCACCTAACTTCTATTGAGCATTTGCAACACATTTACAAACTTTATCAAGAATGGCATATATACTTGATTTATTTATCTAAGCATAAATTAAGATAGTTATTGCTAATATTAATAAAAATATATATTTATTTTTTTATTATTATAGAAATATTGATAAAAATAAACATTTTTCAAGTGAAATTCATAGTGCCATGTATTTAATTCCTACCTTAAATACACAAGAAGAAGTTTAGTCTGTATTTAATAAAATACAACTTTGTGACAAACCAGGAGCAGCAGGTAATAACAAGTGGTATTAAATACAATTTATCAATTTTTAAATTACAATTATTATATTATTGACATTAAATATTTGATTTATTATATAGTTTGGGCAAAAGATAAACTTGTTCCATGGGTATTATCAGGTATTTCAAGTGCATTTACCAAGATGGATCGTACAATTTGGAATCAATCTCCAAATAATACTAATGTTGGAGAGAGTGCATGCCAATGTTAATCATGATGGGCGCAATTTTTCACTTCTTGCAGGAATCTTTAGGTAATTATTTTTGTTATTGGATTGATCTATTGGTATAAAAATATAATTCTAACTAATTTATTTTTTTTAAGAGGGCGTGATTTTGACAAAAGGCAATGGGAAAATGTTTGCGTATTTGAACAGTATAATGTTCCGGATTCTTATCGAAATAAATCTGAATTAGCGCGATCAATTCAGGCTGATAAACGGGCAGGTAACTTTTGATTATATTATAATTTTATTTTTAAATATATTTTATAATGTAATATTTGTAAATTTATTTAAATTATTTAGAAAAAAGACGTAAGGACAAGCAACCTTTAAAATCTAAAGTTTCAAGTGCATCAAAGAAACAGAAATGCAATTCACAAAATAAGGAAAATGAAAATGAAGTTATTGTGATAGATGATGATAATTTATTTGATCAGCAAGTAAAAATTAACAAACGAATAAGAGAGATTATGTTGCTTGAAAAGCGAAATCGTATTTTAGCAGGATAATAATTAATGCGAACTTTTTGATGTATCATAGATAATAGTCTTTTTTGTAATAATAACATGCAATACTGTATGTTTGTGCTTTTGTAAATAAAATATTAATATAAAAACCATTAATATCTAATAATTTAAATTATTAAAATTAACGAACATTTAATTTATTAAATTACTTTTATAAGTATAATAATAAACTGTACTGTACGAATTTTTTTAATTTATCAGAATAACAAGTAACAACATCAAATATTGAAAAATTTGGATTAATGATATTGATAATTAAGAATTAACATTTATTAATTTAATTAAAGGAATTATTTCTCTTAATTTATCCAACTATATTTAACAAAGAACAGATAGAAAAATTCAGAATAAAGTATTAGGAATTTAAAAACATTATATAATATGGAAACCAAGCCGGGATCGTAAAAATTAACAATTGGGAGTCACAAAAAAAATTTTAAAAGTAGAAATATAGAAAGATATGATGTAATTCGTCTAATATCCAAAAATAAAAAATATTCCTCAATTGAAGGTATATTAAAAACAATATATTATAATAAAATATAAAATGGTTAAGCTAGTATATTACAAAGTAACTATACTAAATTCTAAAAGAATTTTTAAAAAACTGAAATTTCTAGACTAAAAAGTTTTTATATCTCTAGTAATTCTTACAAAGTAAAAATCATATAACTATTACTATACTATTCTATGAGAATTGGCATCCAGGTAGCCTGATTAATTATATATTATTAAATTTATGTAGTTGGGAGGGAGGAAGGTATTTAAGGAGGTGACAATTTGGTTTAAGGATAGGAGTAACTCCTACCGTG